>OY728143.1:1147843936-1149138615 GCA_963277665.1 Viscum album | reverse complement strand
CTGTCTTGGGGGGTGTCCAGGGTCAGGGGGTGTCCAAGGTCTGTGCAGGGGGGTGGCTAGGGTCTGTCCTGGGTGGGGGGGGGGGCTTTCAGGATCTGGGGGTGTTTTTAAAAAATGGGAAATCCTATAGCAACCGTTTGATACTGTGGGTATAACCCTAGGTGCCTTAGGCTACAGCCACGGTTTCAAACAGTGGCTCTAGATGTATAGCCACAGTTTAAACCATTGATATAGTTCTAGAGCCACTGTTCGAACTATGATTATAGGGCTATCGCCACAATTTTAAAACTGTGGCTATATGTCAAGGCATGTAGTCATGCCAAAGCTAGCCATAGTTCCTCAAAACTGTTGCTATTACTTATAGCCACGGTTTGAGGACCTATAGCCACAGTTTAAAACTGAGGCTATAGCCCGAATTTAAAGTAGTGTTTGTGGACATGAACTTTATTACAATTGATTAATACATTAAGATCTTCAGTTGTTATGTAGTTTTTTTCAAAGGAGATTAATGATAGAAACTAGTTTTTATTGGTGTAATGGCATGTAATGGGATGCAACTGAATGTTTCTAATAGGATTTAATGAAATTTATTTGTGTTCACTGATGGTCTTGAATGTACTGAGAGTCCCTAATAGTCAGAAAAATATAAACAATAAAAAAAAAGATGGAACTTTTCAATATCGTATCACATGTAAACCATGGTAATTAGATTATTAGGCTTTTCTAGTGTCACTTTGGGTGTGCCAGTATCGAGGATGTGTATGTATGGGAGTATCTCAACTAGTTAGGGGGAGGTATTATTTCATAATATAGGACTCTATTATAGATTTAATTTATACTCATGATTCATTCCCAAAAATAATGTTGAACTAGTTTTCTCCATGAAATTTATCAGATGAAATCTTGTTTCATTGTGAACATATGAATATATAAGATATTCTCCATATTTCTCTAATTAATTAGTGGTTTTATGGTTTAAAGACACATATTCGGGCACTATATAATGTATCTCCATCGAGGAGGTAAATGTTTTGTATTTAGGATCTGGAAAGTGAGTGGGGCTTCTAACATATCCATAATAAGGGAACCAGAACCCACATAGTTTGATTCCACTTAATGAGACATGTTGAGTAACTCCAAAAACAAAATAATTTTATAATTACCTGATTTATAGTATATAATAAATCTCATAAATACCAAAAACCCATTTTTTTAGATTTTTTGAGAGCTATGGAAAACAATTACATATTGAAAACCCATAGTGTTATTCTATTTAGATTTTTAAATGACACACTTTCTTTATTCAATGATAAAATATGATATTACAATCAAAACTGTACTGTCATTACTATGAACCCATAGATATTTTGAAAATAATTTGACATTTTAAAAGAGAATAGAACTCAATAGTATGTTGAAAAAATCAAAACAAATCAATCTATTAAAATTCATGAAAACATTTGAAAATGTCTATCCATTAGAAAAAAAAATGATCTTATATAAAACATTAATTCAATTACATTACCATCTTATTCAATAAAATTATTCCATAAAATAGTGTTGTAATAAATAATAATGGAAATAATCATAAAGGTCACTCAGGTTATCAAATTCATATAACCCTTAACCATTCATTTAACTAATAACAGAATAACCATTAGAAGCTAATTACAATATTATTTTACCTAGGAATAAATAATTTCCCAATGAATTTGAAGGATATATCAGATTCAAATACTAAAATATATAATAAATAATCACAATAACAGAAATAAAACAAACTATTTCATTCATTTCATAATAAAACTCAAAAACTATTACATTTGAACCCATAAGCTTAAATAAATTTTAGTTAATAGATATAAATAATAATAAATAATTTTAGAGTTTTTATGATATTATATTTGAAATGAAATATTTTTATGAATTAATTATAATAAAAATTATTTTTAGAAACTATATAAACAAGAATACGATTATTAGTAAAAACCCTAAATGATTGCGGTAACATGTGATCATGCCGAACGAATTTTAAATGACATAACATACGCATTTTTGTAAAGAAAAGAAAGTAGAATGTGATGAAAATGTGAAAAGTGATTCATTTAATTATATTATAATGAAATTATTGGAAAATATTAAATGAACAATTGAAATATTATAAAAATAAATTGTTTACATTATGGGATTAAATATAGAATATGAATAAAGTGGATAAAAGTTTTAGAAAAAAGATTCAAAATATTTAATGTTATCGTTTAAAATAAAAACCACTTAACTCAAGTTATAACTCAACTCATATGACCTACACCCTATTGAATAATAAAATTATTGTAATGATTTAACTTCAAAATAACAATTAATTTTAATTCCCTTATTATTCTTCCATTTGTTTCATTAATTATAATTTTTCCTTCACCTTCCAAATTAATATTTCTCATATCAGTTGTTTTGAGGTCATTGGTTCATAATTACAAAATATCTTTGGTATAAATGTATAAATAAACATTATTTTCAATATCTTCGTAATATCAAAAATGGTGAAAAAATATTTTTTATAAAATTTTATAATCAATGTATTTTAATAGGATATGAAATAAATAACATTTGAGAATCTTTCTCGATAAGATTTTTTATAGTTAAATATGATTAGGATTTTTTAATTTTACATTCATTATTATGAAGTATATTTTATCATCCAATAAAAATAATTATGAAATTACTTGAACATTAATTTTATTTCCAAATATGAATTTTTTTTTAAAATATCCACGAAAGAGTTAAATTTATGTAATATTCACTATTCACTTTGGTATTATAAATTCAAAATGATGCATGATGTTTTTAAAAAGTGTATAAATGAATGAAAACACCAAATAAATATTTCAGTTTTATAAAAAATCATATTATATCCATGATACATTTTATTTATTTATTTTTAATATTACATATGTTATTGAAAATAGTAATGGGATAATTGATACAAAAATCATCATTTTTTAAAATACCATATTTTGGGGTAGTAATGAATTATGAAAAACATTTTTGTTAAATGTAACTGATGATAACTAATAATTAAGCGATAAAGAAGTTAAAATACCCTAATAATGGAATCTTAGATGAAAAAGAAGCGAAAGATTAAATAATTTAAAGGGGGAATAATTTTAAATGAGGGAAGAAAGACTTAGTTTGTAATTCTTACCTCTCTCTTTGAATCACCTAATTCTTTTAGATCCTAAATCCTTTTGAAGAAGGGATTTTGGTGTAGATAGTGTAATATGAACATATAAAGTTATTTTATATAATTTTATTTCAAGAATCTAGTGAGAATAAATTGTACTAGAGATGCATTTTTGAAAGGATAAAATGATCCCCCTTTTACAGAAAATTTCAATTATATATTTAAAATAATTTTTTTTAGGGGCCAAGAGTGTATGTCTAACGGGTTAAGTGGTAGATAAATGGAAAATAGATTATATTATATACCATCAAATAAAACACTTGACCATATATGTAATTTCATTAGGGTTTTTATCAATTTTTAATTTTTTTTAACATTAAATAACCTTTAATATCATTTTTATGGTTATTAAGATAATTTGACATAAATAATATATAGAGAACTATGGAATCAAAATTTAAACAAATAAATAATTTATAAACTACTATTTTAGTCCCTAAAACATGATATACCATTATTAATCTACACATTTTTCAAAATTTATTTTTCTTAAACCATTATTTCCTTCTCTAGCTTGTACAAGCGATACATCAACATAGTGTAAGAATTTTGGAGTATTATTATTTAAAAATCTAAATAAATAAATTAATTATATATTTATTATTTAATTTTAGTTATTAGTATAATCTAGAACAATTAATTGTCATTTTTTATTTTCATCCTTATCATGAAAATATATTTACATTATCATATTGACTTGTCTTACCTTGTGCAATACTTGAGTAATCATTTACATAATTATCTTGTTATATAATTATATAATAAATATATAGAAATAAAAATAGTTTAATATTCACTCTTTTTATCTCTAAATATTGATAAAATATTTATACCTTCTTAGATACCATCGTAAAGGCATTGATTTTTACATTTCCATTACAGAGTAAGCACTGTGTCAAAGCCATCAACTGTTTTAAAAATTTTATCAAAATATGAATTAATTTGTATTAGTTTAATAATATTTATATGATATTTTGAAAATTAAATAATTCAAGATATATTACATAAGATTCACAAAATTTTTATTACATATTTCTATCATTATAATGTCATATAAGATAAAGTATTCATAAAAAACTATATTTTTTTCTATTCACAAAATACCCATGTGCTCTGAAAAATAAAAATAATTAACATTAACCAAATTTTTTACATGATGAAACAAAAATGAATTCCATTTTATCAAATAAAATACTAAAATTTATAAACTAATGTTTCAAATATATTCATATAGTTTATAGTAATATAATGAAATTAAAAATATAAATGTAAATGAGCATAAAGAAACATATTTAATGTTTAGTTAAAACATATTTTATGTCATGAAGAAAAAATAATAATTTTAAAATATAATTGGTCTACAATTTCTTATATAATATCTTTTAAAATATGATAGAAACATAAAAACATGCTTAAATTAAATATATAAATTCAAAATCCTCAAAATTAATAAATCATAAAGTTTATATATATATTTAAAAATAATTTGATTGTCACATTCTCCCATATTTGAAAAAACTTTCCTCACAATTTAGAATTGTAATAAAAAATGGGTGATTTTTAAAATAGTAAAAATATTATATTTATATTTTGTTAATAAAATTAATTTTTGTTTTAAGACTAGGGACCTTATAATTTATAAAATAAATATTTCATAAGCCATGTATATTCCTTTATAAGTCCAACACATGTTACTTAGCTTTCAAAGGAATATGTTGATGGTTAGTAGATCATTCCTATATAAGCCTTAATAAATTTATGATTTTTTTTTGAGTTTGAGGAAATATTTTACGATCAGGATAAATCATATGAGAAATATAATTACTTTATATATTTAAATTTCATCATTTTTTGGATTTTGTTTTTAATCAATGTGTACCACAAATTAACTTTACTAAAAAATTGTTTTGGGAATATATATAAAATAAATAAATTAAACCATAATTTTAATTTCAAAAATAAATTCTAAGATGTCTTATACTGTGATGATATTTATTCAACTTCTTATATTCTAGTTAATATGATTTATGTTTTTATCCTTATTAATCTAATCCTTAAAAATTACAACTATTATCTATAATAACATAACCTATAAGGTTATATAATACTTACAACCATTGATCTTGATCTAATATATTAGACCTTAAATGTTACTAAATATTTTTAATTCTTCTAATTTAAGTACATATTAACCTAAAATGTTTTCTAAACCCTTCATTGATATCAAATATGATACCCCGAACCTAATCCCACATTAATGACATGATTTGTAAAAAAATATTGTACCACTTACATACCCAATACCTTTTAAGGCAAGAGTATTGTAGTGTTAGAAAAACTATTACATAAAAAACTCTTAATTTTATTCTAAATTAAAATTCTATAAATTAAAATAGAACTCTCTATATGGTACACTTTCTTCGAGCAATGCTAAAATATCATATTTTAAGATAAACATCATGTTAATTACTATATAATCTGAATCACTAAAAATATAATTTCAAAACATGGTAGGAGTATAAAACTCCATAAGGTATAAAAAATAAAAAATAAACATATTCATTTATTGAAATACAGTAGAAAAAATTGAAAATTATTTTCCATTAAACAAATAACGTTGAGATTATATAATATATACTTATACTTTATAAAATGTAATCAACTTACTTGAAAAAAAAGGTTTCATGGGAAAATCTTGTAAGATATTATAAGGTGAACAATTATAAGGGTTACTTAGGAAATCATATTCATACCATCTATAATCAATCATATCACTTGAAAAAAGAATAATTATAGCCTATTACACAAAATATAAATTGTTATTAAAAATCAACATTAAGGACAAGTGGGAAACCATAGTTCACAAAACCAAACTGACTAAGTGTTAAAAGAGTTCACAATGTTACTAAACACCAGAAAAAGGTTTTTTGAATCTGACACTCTATATAAATCCAAGTGAAAAGTGATAACCTATGTGTTCAGATCCTCCCTAAGAAGATCTTAAAGATGAGAGATCATATTGTACATTTTATGAAAGAATTATTCCAAAGATATTTTTCCGTGATTGAATCCCAAAAAAATTATTCAATCATTCTTGTCGATCCACGCTTCAAACTCCTCAGTAGCCCCAACATGCAACCTTATTTCATAAATTCTTACAATTTCCTCAATTGAGGCGTTGGGCCTCATGTCTTTCTCAATCATTTATTCCCTGGAGTGAAATATTAGCTTTAGACACTCCCCACCTCTTCTTCTATTACATTTGGTTCTTTACTTGAATCACCGTTATCTCTGTTTTTTAAGACTTTTCTTTCCTTATTCTATCTTTTTTTCCTAAGCCAGTTTCCATTGGTTTTGGTAGGTAAGAATAGTCATTACGCCCCTTTGATTTTTCCCCTCTACCACAATTCATTTCCCGAAGTCGCTCTTTCCTTTTATCCCCTTATTCTTTCTAGGGTTGTGAGGACCTTTCCCTTGGAAATGATCCTAGCGGTCCACTATGATTTGGCTATAGCTATCAGCACATGAATCATCCTCAAAGTATGTTTATAAAATAAGATCATGTGGAAAAAATTCAATGTAATACAGGACTAGGAATTGGTGAATCAATCCCCATATCAATTTACATTGTGACCTTCCTCAACAAATCATCCAAAATTCAACCATCTTAGTTAATAATACAGAATTAAATTTTAATGGTTAACATTCCAATGATAACTAGTTCTCATTGTCATAAAAGAGTGTTTATATCCATCATTTGGATGATTTTATTCACTCCATAATGGAGTAATGTATATCATAAACCTTATCCACACTATTTCTTATATACAAATTTGATTCAATTATGATGTAATCCACCTTTATATAGGTAATACATGAAATTTAAAGGATATTACATATTAGAATATCTCCCAAAAGGTATTTTTTATCAATAACCTTGGAAAATTTTTATGAAACCTCAGGATACATTACATAACACCTGTAAAACATTACATATTACCCAAAATTTAAATAAAAATATCCATATTGTCTATCTTTTTTATTATTTAGTGGATTCATTGATTTTCATAATGTCTATAATATTACATAACCTATCATAGAATTTTAAATTCCTTACATATCAAGGTGATAATGTTATGTATCAAAATAAATTTCTTATATATCATAATTTGATAGGAAATGTTGTATACATATTAAAATTAATTAAACATAATATAAATAATAATATAAATAAAAAACATCTAACTAGATACTATATTATTTTTTTTTTGCAGTTTAATAAAAAATTAAAACTCGTACCATAAAATATATTTATAATAAATGATTCTACAATTTTGAAAATTAATTCCAAAACCACATCCATTCATATACATTTGAAAAAAATATTTGAAATAAAATGACAAAAACAACATTCCAAAAATTTATTAATAAAATATTGAAATTAAAATCATAATAATATATCAATTTAAAAAAATCATTTCAGAAATATATTAATTGAGTTAAATTTTCAAAATATAATGATAAAAAATTAATAATTTCCCATTAAAATTATATTTCAGCCATATGAAAACTAGATTTTGTTTGAAGAATATGTGGAAAACATGCTTATAATAAAGACAAATTTCTATGTTACATCGTTAAATCATAAAAATATTCACTCGATCTTAATCTCGCCTTCGTCAAATTGTTAATTACTGTTAAAAACATTTTTATAGAATTAGTCATCATTAAACATTAATTGATCTTTTTTAACACCTTTAATATGTTTTTTATTCTTCATACAATCCCAATCAGTTCCAAAAAATTTAAACAAAATATATTTTGTATTGTTTAAGAATCCTTGGTTGTTACTGATTCTCCAAGATTTTGTTGGGAATACCCATATACTTTGCTTCATCTTATTTAACTATATTCACTAATTGTGAACTGATAGGTTGTTCTACTTTCATGGATCTATTTTAGTTGTTATTTTTTATTTTGTATAATATAGATCCTTTACTGATAAATATTTCATCACTTCTAGATCTGAATTTTTATTCTTATGTATGGATATCCGATGGTAGGACAATTTCCCAATTATTCTTACACTTTCCATAATATTTTTATCTTAATCTTGCTTTATAGAAGGTATGTTTATACTGACCCACAATTTTTCATAGAGTAATAGATTTTATATAGTTGGTTGATTTCTTATTTAATACTATGTTTATTGTGGGGAATATAATTTTTCAAATTTGGAAAAGGAAAACGAGATCATATGAAATATAAAATTCAATATGTAAAATTAATTCTCAATTCATTAAGATAACATAATAATAAAAACATGTATTATTAAACTGAATAGCTTCCACAACTAATAATTAACTTATGTAATATTAAAGAAGAAACAAAAATATCCACATAAAATCACATTCGAGAGATAATTAATTTCATAATATTAGAACAAGGTATTTAAAATTACAATTAATTACTCAAATAATATTAAACTAAAATTTAGAAATGTAAAAAATAGATATATAATCTTTATAATTTATAAAATAATAACTACAATTCCCTAAAAAATTACAATTAGTCTTTTATTGAAGAAAAAAATAAATATTCCTAAGAGAATAAATATGGGAAAACATAACATTCAAAAAACGTTTATAAATTAAAACAAATAATCAAACTAGAAAATATAAATTGTTAAAAAAAATATTTAAATAAAATTATAAGTATGATAACTTAATTTTGTATGATTAAAATATTTATTGGCATATTATTTAATATAATATTCATTATATATAATTTTATTAAAAAATTTATTAATTTAAAATTCATAAAAATAAATAATTACATTTTTAAGAATTAAATAAAAATTATAAAAAAATAAATATAACCTTATAATATTTATTAAAAAAATATTTAAATTAAATATATAAAACAACATAAAATAAAAATAATAAAATAATATAATAATATTAAAATTGGAATTACCACAATGTGAACCAAAGAAACTAAGAAAACATTTCCAATACCAAAATGGTTGTGATCCAATAAGAAAATTTATTTTTACAAATATACTATCCAGAATACCAAATGATAATAATACTCTTTGGATTGTGGTGGAATTAGTGAAAAAGTCAACACACTTTATAATAACAAGTAGTGATACATCCCTCGATCATATTTTTAAGATATATATTAATATAAGGAATGTTTTGAGTCTTTATGGTGCACACCACTCAATTTTCGTTAATAATGACCCATGGTTTAGAACAAAAAACATTAAGAGTCTTCAATGGGTTCATGTTAAATAGGTACATTTTAGAACTACTTACCACCCTTAGACTAATGAATAATACAAAATGACTATTAAATAATTTGATGATATGATAAGATCTTTCTATATTATTTTTTTGGAAAATATGATCAACATATTCCCATTACTTAAATCTCATATAATAATAGTTATCATTTGAGAATCCATATGACCCCCTATAAGGATCTGTATAAAATCAAGCGTTGAACTCTCTCGTGATGGGGTGAAGTTGGGGAGTGGAAATTTTTAGGCTTAAAATTGATAAAAGAAACCATAAATAATGTGAAGGTATCCCAATAAGACATCAATGTATATCAAATAAAGAATAAGATCTATTGAAACAACCAAATTTATAATTAGTGTCAAAAGATATTGATTGACTATTCCTAAATATATTTCATTATAAGGGAAACATGAAATTTAGAAGGAAGGGAATGTTAATCCCACAATGTATTAGAAACCGTGAAATATTGTATCAAATAAGACTAATAGTTTATTAAATAGATTTTGAAAACACATTTTCCAATTATATGATATATATTATATATAAAACATAAGGAGGTATGTGCCGGACCTAACACATATACTCTATATTAAAAATTAATTATTTGAACATGATTTATCATATAAGAACGCACCAATTATAATTCTCGACCAAATATTAACTGTTCATTATAATTAGATAACTTGAGTGATGAATGTTATTTATTGGAACTATATTTTTGAGGAATAAACATAAGATGATGTAGAAGAAATAATAATAATTAACTAGAGTAATTTATAGAATCAAATACAATGTGAAATTTTGAGGGTGAAATATTAATGATGGGAGAACATAATAACGAATAGTTATGATATATATCCCTTAATTATTATAATTTTATTGATTAAATAATGGTTTATAGAGTAATATATTTAAGAAATAATTCTAATGAAAAACATCATTGAATTATTCTAATTTTTTTCTTAAAATCAAAACATTTTAAATCGTTGAAAAATATAATAAATAAATATAAAAAACAAATTGGTGAAATAAATATTGAAAAAGATAAAACAATAATTTGGAAATATCTATGGTCATAGAAACCTAAAATATCATAACTATATTAACAATGGACATTATAAAGGAAAACATTAAAAATGGAATATTAATTCTTTTAATATCATAAGATAAAATTGATAGAATGAAATATTTGTTTCTGTTTCTGACGATTTCTCCGGGGCATAAGCATCCATCTGTGGAGGACGTGCAGCTGTTACCCCGCATTCCTGCTTTCCAAAGGTGGGCGGCATTCGCTCCTTGTTCAGGTACGTCTGCTCCTTGATCGAAACCGGGATGATGGGATGTCAGTTCTTCCTTCGGTGGATTCCTCCTCGGAACTCATCACCTAGTCCGGGTCTCCCTCATATATTTAATATGTTGTTCATGAATCTCGTTCCTAGTGCCATATCTTCAGGGACGCCGGTTAATTACACTACATCCGTCAAGACATTCCATGGGGTCTTCACAAGGTAGCAATCTTCGGTCGGAGTATATGACAACATAAGGCATGTCGGGGAATCTCTAGGTGCGTGGAAATTAGGTAACCTGTATTCTTCCCCATAAGAGGGAATATCAAGGTTGTAGAACACAAGGCACCCCACGTCGAATGAGGGGAATCATATTCCATAGGCATGTCTCTGAGGTTTTCATCAGCTTCCCATTTTTACCACAGGGTATGTCACGTGTTTAATGTGTTGCAGAGAAGGTTACGCCAAAGGCGTGTCATCCGAGGTTTTCCTCAGGCATCTCATGTTTATCAGGAGGTAGGTTGTGTGTTTAACATCTTATGGAGGCAGAGTGAGGGTCACCAGAACGTCCCACAGAGACGGATCGGAGATGGTGTGTCCCATAGAGGGGATATGTTACACCTTGAAAACTTATCTGGACACCACTGAGGATGGATCAGGGAGTGTGCACCCCAGAATGGGGAAACACCAAGGTTTTCCATTGGTTGGGATTAAACCTCGGGGAGGATTCCTACATATCCTATATAGACAATAGGGATCAAAACCCACGTAGTTCGAAGGGTTGATGAATAGGGGTGTAAATAGAGGAAAACGACCCAGAGACATGTTGGGGCTTATGTGTGGATAGCGGCCCAGGTACTGCTAGGAGCAGCGAGGAGGGTGGATGACATGATCCCACCGGGATGTTGCAGCCTGGGTGAGAATCAGGATGGATGATGGATGCATGATGGATGCATGAATGAAGTGGAGGGGGAATGAAATGGGACCATCGCAAGGGTGACAGTGAAGCTGGGATTTAGCCTCGAAGAGACCTCATACGTATCCCTGTGGCAGGGAATCAGAGGCTGCGTAGTTAGGGATGGTGCTAGTGAACCGACGTGAAGGTGGACCTTGGCCCGATGGGTGGCGTCAGCGAACCGACGTGAATGTAGACCTTGGTCCGATGGGTGTCGTTAGTGAACCGACATGATTGTGGACCTTGGTCTGATGGGTATATTCAGCGAACCGACGTGCATGTCGACCTTGGTCTGATGGATGTTGTCAGTGAACCGACGTGAATGTGGACCTTGGTCCGATGGGTATAGTCAGCGAACCGACGTGAATGTGGAACTTGGTCCGATGGGTGTCATCAGTGAACCGACGTGAATGTGGACCTTGGTCCAATTTGTGTTGTCAGTGAACCGTCGTGAATGTGGACCTTGGTCTGATGGTTATTGTTAGCGAACCGACATGAATGTGGACCTTGGTCCGATGGGTATTGTTAGTGAACCGATGTGAATGTGGACCTTGGTCTGATGGGTGTCATCAGTGAACCGACATTAATATGGTCCTTGGTCCGATGGGTCTTGTCAGCGAACAGACCTGAATGTGGGCCTTGGTCCGATGGGTGTCGTCAGCGAACCGACATAAAGGAGGTTGGAACAACTGAGTGATGGGATTGATCCTCATGGAGGCTTCCTACTTACCATGCCTTGACATGGATCAAAGTACTCGTAGTTCGGGTGAAAATGATGGGTGTCGGCGAACCGATGAGAAAGAAAAGAGAACTTGGTCTAGATGCTGTGTGGCTTACACACTAGGCTGCCCAGGTGTTGGTGAACCGACATGAAGGAGGTAGGAGTGAGCAACGGGTGATGGGCTTGAATGTCATGGAGGCTTCCTACATACCACGCCTTAGCATGTACAAAATACCACATAGTTCAGGTTGGGTTTTGTCAGCGAACCGACGTGAAAGTGAACCCGGGGGGTCCACTGGTGGTGGGCATGAACTTCGTGGAGGCTTCCTACGTACCACACCTTAGCGTGGATCAAAGTCCTCATAGTTCGGGATGGTCACAATGGCTTACCGCTGGGCCGAAATGTAGTTTAACATCATGGGGGATGAGAGTAAACCCTGACGTGAATAAACAACGGGCGGGGGGATTGAGCCTCATGGAGGCTTCCTACGTACCGTGCCTTAGCACAGATCAATGACTACGTAGTTCAGGTGTGTAGTTTAACGTCATGCCGGATGGGGCATACTATTTAACATCATGCTGGACAAGGGTGGAACTTGACGTGATGAAACGACCGAGTGGTGGGATTGAACCTCGTGGAGGCTTCCTACGTACCATGCCCTAGCACGGATCAAAGTCCACGTAGTTTGCTTGAGTTGGGGGTCAGGATCGGCGCTCACTCTAACCTCATGTGAGTCATGCTCGGTGTGAGAATCAAGAGGTTGTAGGGACCTGACGATCACATCACAAAGGATGCATCCATGGGAAACGAAGATGGGCTTACGCATTAGGCAGCCCACGGTGCTGGGACTTACTCAAGGATAGAGGCCCAAGGAAAAGGATGACGATAGTTTCGGGCTTGAACCTTGAAGAGGCTTCCTACATATCCCCGTGGTAGGGAATCAAAGTCCACGTAGTGCTTATGATGATGGATTACCACCGATTGGGGGTTTCAACGGCTTACCTCTAGATTAGGTCATAATAGCTTTCCGTTGGATAATGATGTGAATGGATTACTGCTAAATGGGGTTGCAACGCCTTACCACTAGATGAGGATGTCAACGGCTTGCCATCGAATGGGGTTGCAACGGCCTTCCGCTGGATTGGGTCACAACGGCTTACTGCTGGATAAGGATTTCAATGGATTACCGCTGCATATGATCACAATAGTGGATGGGGCTTACGCGAAGAAGCTACCCGGGTGCCGCTAAAGAGCGGCAATGGTGAATGGGGCTTACGGAAGGAAGCTGACCGGGTGCCGCTATGGAGCGGCAATGGTGAATGGGGCTTATGCTAGGATTTTTCCCGAGTGCCGCTATGGAGCAAAAATGGTGAATGGGGATTACGCTATGAAGCTTCCCGAGTGCTGCGATGGAGTGGCAATGTTGAATGGGGCTTACGCAAAGATGCTGCTCGTGTGCCGCTATGGAGCGGCAATGGGGAATGGGGTTTACGCAATGAAGTTCCCGGGTGCCGCTATTGAGCGACAATGGTGTATGGGGCATCCGCTAGGAAGCATCCCGGGTGTTGCTATGGAGTGGCAAAGGGGAATGGGGCTTACACAAAGATGCTTCTCGTGATGTCTTCCTCATCTCTGGTAATGAGGGCATCCCAACTCACTAGTGGGTGGAGGCCTTCACCTATGCGCTAGTGAACAAGCGGGATATCTCCAAGGGGTGATGGAATCATGCCACTATAGTCATGGAATTAAGTGTCTTACACTTGGAGCATAAGGAATCTCCTGTTTAGTGCAAGAGGCATCCAATGTTTGGAACATAGAAATTACTATAGTTTATATTCTTGTAGGTGGGACTATTGGCATCTCATGTTTCGAGCATGAGGCATTTCTCATGTTGAGTAAAAGGAATCCTATGATTGGATCATAGGGAGTACTACAGTTTATAGTCTTGTAGATAGGACTATTAGCATCTCATGTTAGGAGTATGAGGCATCTCTTGATTGGATTAAGAGGCATCCTATGTTTGGAACATAGGTCATATTACAGTTTTGATTCATGCAAATAGGACTATTAGCATCTCATTCTCGGAGCATGAGGCATCACTTATTTGGGGCAAGAGGAATCCTATGTTTGGAACATAGAGAAAATAATACAGTTTATAGTCATGTAGGTAGGACTGTTGGCATCCTATGCTTGGAGAATGAGGCATCTCTTGATTGGAGAAAGAGGCATCCTATGTTTGGAACATAAGGTTGACTACAGTTTATAGTGATGTTGGTAGGAATGTTAGGCAGAAGGTGACTAGGAATGGTTGGTGTTGGGTCTTACGCAAGGTCGGCCCTTTCTGGTTTAACCTGGCATAGGAGCCAAGTGATTGGGTTTTGAGGAGTTTCCTGAGGAATGGTTTGACTCAAGGTAATCGGGGAATTGATGATGAGAATCTCAACTCCGGACATGGGAATGAAACCAAGAGGAATATGTCGACTCAAGTTGTTTCATGGTGTGTGGAGGAGTATCTCAAATCATGGTTTTCCATAGGTTGAAGGTCGGTGTGTATAGGGGTGCAATGGAAAATCCAGACATCCCGGCCTGAGAAGTTCACAGTGCGACTTTCCATTTTTCAAGGGGTTGTGTGACGGTAGCGAAGGGACCGGCCCGGAGGGTCGGGACCGCAGCCCGACAGTGACCCCGAGTGGGGTGTGGGGGCACAGCCCCCCGATATGGACTCGTGGGTGTGAAGGATAGAGCCTCACAAAGGATAGGACTTCGCGAAGTATCTTTGCGGAGCAAAGGTCTCACGAAGGAGCTTCGCGGAGCAAAGGTCTCGCGATGAAGAGGGATCTCGCGAAGCATGGGCCTCTTGCGGAGTAAGGGCGGCTCGCTAAGTACTAGAAGAACAACATCACGGAACATTGGCTCAAAGAGCATAGACTTGCAGAGCATCGGCTCGCGGAGCAACAACGTGAAGGAAGCTCCTCGCGAAGCATGGCATCACGGAGCCACAATGAAGAGCTCCGCGGACCTGGAGATCAGCCGCCAAAGGGGCAAAAAAATGGCCATCCGGAGAAGGGGGGCGAGTTGGATATTTTTAGGCAGGGGCACCGTCATGCAGAGCTCACCCAGCGCGAAGGGGACTTTGGTGCAGGGTCACAAACATTAATCGGATTCGCCGAGTGGTACCACCTCCTCTGCTTCACGGAGGTTTCGCGAACGTCAGGGGAGTTCGCGGAGCATTACTGCCTCCTCTGCATCGTGGCGGGTCCGTGAACGTCAGGGGCGTTCATGGAGCGTTACCACCTCCTTTGCTTCGCGTCGTGTTCGCGAACTTCAGGGCCATTCGCGGAGCATTACCACCTCTTTTGCTTCGCGGCAGCCGCGTTGCATGGGGGGCTCTGCGTCGGGGCTTCGTGACGCAATTTTCCAGTCCAACATCGAATGTCAATAACTCTTAATCTGTAGCTCCATTCATGCCCTACAACCTATCAAATCAAAGCTTTTGAAATTGAATACGATCTTGGATAGTGTATGGAAGAATTTGGAACAAAATTGGGGACGCGTTTTTGGGTGCCAACAGTTTCATTAGAATACTAGTAACTTTTAACAAGGTAAAAGGGTCATACAACTATTATATAAGTAATAAAGTTATTGAAAATATATCTATTAGAATAATAAAATGACAATAAAAACTATTATGTCTAATAAGGGTGATATGTATGGGAATTCTAAAATATATGTAAGGCATCTATAATACTAGATTTCATATTCTACGACTTTATTTATGTATTTATAAATCATAATATAATTTCATATACATATCTTAGAATAATAATTTCTTCTTGAAATGGTTTAATTAAACATCCCAGAGTAAATGTATGTTCTTAAAATACATGTTGATATTAATTTAACCATTAATCATATCACAATAAGATAATGATTTAAATAAAATTAAATTCTAGATATCAAAATTTATTATAGGTTATGTTTTTTTATATTTTATGAAGTGAAAATATAGACAGTGAAATATAGTATGTGGTACTATAATAATAATATGTATAAAAAAATCTTGATAAAAATGGTGTAATAAATATAATCTTTTCTTTATAATTGTAAAAAAAATATTCATAGTCATAAACATAATCACTATTGTGAGTATTGGGTGTATATTATTTTATATTCATTATTCAGATCACGCATATTAAATTTTAATAAGAAGTATCAAACTGATTAACCTATAGATACCATCCACTCTGTAAGATTATCCCGACTTATAATAAATTTAATTAGTTAATTTATCATTTATTATATTTCTTATTTATTTAAATATCCAATTTTTATAATTTGGGGGCTTTATAGAGTTGGCTATGTTGAATGGAAACATAATAAGGTAGTAGTTTCCTTATTACCCATTCATTCTATTTGGAAATTATTTTATGAAAATAATTCAAAATTTATTTTCCTATTTTATCAATATTTTATATATAACAAATTATGGTTACTTTGATGTACTATAAATATTATTTTTCTATTTCATTATTTTATACTTTATTCAAGTATCATTAAATATTATAGAATAATTATTGTTCATTGTAGTGAACTCTTTTGTATAAAAACTTTTAAATGCACAAACTTTTTGGTATTGTGGATATTTAAACTTTGAAAATGGGAAATGGTTTTTTGGATACTATATTTTTAGGTTATCCTTTATAGGGACCCATATAAAAGTAATCCTTTTATTGATACATGTGAACCTTTATGATCAATTATACATGTATGGTGAGTGAATTATTGATGGGTTGTGTGTCCCTAATGTGTATCAAGGTATAGGGCACACATTATTTGTTTTTATTTTGATTTTCCTATTACTACCAATTTAATAATAATTAAAACTGTTTAATACAATAATACTTTTTAATTTATTCATTTTCTTACTAAATTCATAATCCATTCATATGGCCTTTTGTAACATGATTAATTTATTACTTTAAATATTATAATATATGTGGTCTACTATCCATTAACGAATTTTAAAAAATTATAATAATTATACTTTATAATTTTTGTAAAATATTATTTTCTATTTAGTCATTATATTCAATGAGTGTTATATGTTAAGGAGATATCGCTACTCATTCTTGATGTTATGACAACATTGTAGTGAAAAAAATCTCTGATGACAACATATACCCTACAAGAGACAATGATTCATGCATCAGTGTCTACGGCTAATAGACCAATGAATATTGATGATCATGGTTCTTTGTGTAACTAATTCATTATTTTAACTATCACTTTGTGATTTCAATGTTTTTTTTTGACTTGGATAAATTACATAAAATATCATTCATCTATGTCTAATTTTACTTTTTAATCGAAAAAATTGATTTGACTCTATAAATATCTACAGAATATATATTCAGATGAAGATGATTAATAATCCCATGAAAGTGGTTTTGTTAGAATCCAATATTTCACCATGTATTATCCAAAAACAATGTCTAATAAACACATCCATCATTGATGATATTGATGTGACAAAAAGTCTATACTATTAGGATAAAATTATAAATTATTAATATAGTGGTTGAATGTCTGTTTCAATTATAAATAAATTAATTCCAATTATAATAGATTCCTACACCATACAAATAATATTTGTGATTTCGTGTGACCACACCAATGCACCATGAAGAACTAATGATGAATAGTGAAGTCAGGCAAAAGTAGTGTCATGTCCAACAATATGGTAAGTTTTGGAGTGTAAATTAGTAATCAAGAACTATCATGAGATAGAAATTAGGAATGGTATACTATGAACTAGATATAGATTACAGTATCATGATGATGAACTGGTGGGTAATATTGATTGTTTTGAACTCATTAATACATTATTATGTTAATTCTCATGAGAAAATTAATATTTCAATGATTTATAAATCAAGGATGTATTATGTAAATTTAATTAAATAATAAAACAAAATTTTTATCATTTAGAAACAATGAGTACAGAACAATTGATCCTCGTACATGGAAACATTTCAATTTAGATGTGAAATACACTATAGTGAGTGAACAAATGGGGTATGAAGGAAGAAAGATTAAAAATGAATTCAAAATTATAATTACCCACCATTAAACTAAAAAATTAAAATATTGATATATTATGTTAAAAAACATGTCGGAGTGATCATACTACTACAATAAAAAAATTGCTAATATCAATCTTATTCATAACATATTGTTTTGTAATTTAAAATTATTTATCCATTTTTCTTTTCATGTAGTTATTTATGAATTTAAAATAAAATAAATACTTTTACTAGTCATACATTCACAAAAGTAACATTATTTTTTATTCAACCCTAATACCAGACAAAAACTTATCAGTTGTATTGGTTGGGCCTAAAATATAAAAGGCATATGTTACTAGGTTATGGCACCAAAAATTCAAATAATAGTAAGATAAGAACATATCCATGAGTGTACAAGAGTTGAATAGTGTTTTAACATATTATACTCTAACTGGTATAAAAATACCATTGTTTAATTCTATATTAGATAAAAAAATTAATTTTTAAAATTATGAATTCACCACCCTATTGAACAATTTCTTTGAATCATCTTGGAATAAATTGTATTAGAGCATATGTATCATTGGGATTGATCTAGGTAACTACTAACTATGTAGGAACCTTATTATGGAATGCGGTTGACGCTCCTTCTGTCACAGAATCTAAAGATTGGAAAAGGGGAAGATCTGAGATTTAAATGGTTCAACCTTTGAAGAAAACATCAAAAAAATCGACAAAGGGATGAACAAGGAAAAACTTTCCCCATAGGCCGCACAAGTTTTCTCATATTCGCGCAAGTCCACTTGCGCGACACACCTTGGCACGCAAGTGACTTGTGCGACCTAAGTGATAACCGCTCTGTAACCGCCCGGGGTCTTCTTCTGCCTATAAATAGACCCTGTGCCCCCCCCCCCATTTGAGAGGATTTTTCCAGAAACTCATATTGAAGCTCCCGATTCCCAAGTCTCTTATCAAAGCTTCCGAAACACTTCTAAGGTAATTTCTTACCTAGAACGGAAGATCTAAAGAGAGGGAGGAAGGCCTACGTGTTGAAATTCATCAACACTTGCGCGCCTAAGTGGCCAACCCTTAAGGGAAGTGTCCACACTTGTGCGTCACCATACTTCTTCGATAGAACTTGCACGTCCCTTTGATGGAAGAACCTCAAGAGGATTCTAAAGGCTTTAATAAAGATTCTCTCAAGTGTTTCAATGCTGGTTGAACATCGCGCAAGTACCCCACACATGTCGCGCAGGTATACCTGCGCGACCAATACTTGCGCGCCCTCGCAGTACTTGCGCGCCTTCCAAGACTTGCACGACCCTTCCTTTTTGGGTGCCTTTCTTGCCCATTTCATCCCTCTTAAGTCATTACAACTTTCATTTTCAAGATTCAGTCTTCAAGACACTCTTCAAATCCATTTATGGCATGATTTTTTGATTTGACTTCCTTATCTGAAAGGAATCCTGTGGAATATTTCTCAAAACCTAGTGATTTAAATATCTTTATGTCAGTAAATATGGAGAGTTCATTCATTCAACCTCATCCTTTAAATATGAGAGAATCCCTAACCTGGGTCTCTTTTTCAGGAATAATCCCCATTCATAGATCCCCTAACCTGGGCATCCTTCTTAGGAGTAAGCCCAAGATCCCCTAACCTGGGCTTCCTTTTCAAGAGTAAGCCCCAGTCTCAAATATGGGCATCCTCCTCAGGAGTAATCCCCAAAACTTAATCCTTAATCTGGGCTTCCTTTTCAAGAGTAAGTCCCAGTCATAATCTTGGGCTTCCTTTTCAGGAGTAAGCCCCAAGTCTCTTAAATTCTCTTTAACGAGTCCTAATTTACGTTTAATCTGGGATTCCTTCTCAGGAGTAAAACCCAATTATCAATCCTCTCCTAATTTGGGTTTCCTTTTCAGGAATAAGTCCCAAGTTAGAGTATTCAAATCTCCATGAAGCACATATACCTTTATGGACCATGTTCCTGGATTTTCTCCTTAAAGTAAATCCTAACCTTCATCTATCTAGGCAGTCACACATACATAACCCCCAAACCATTTCTTATGATTACATCTTTCATGGCCCAATTGTCTATTTTATTACTAATACCTCTTGTTTCTCACACCGAGAATGACTCACGTGAGCTTAGAGGGTAAAAGTAATTATGACATCCTTCTTTGAGCCATCAATCATAAACATTATACTCCCTTACTCGAACTACGTGGGTTCTGATTCCTTTTCCAAAACAATGGATACGTAGGTAGCCCATCCAAGGGTTCGATCCCAACTCTGAAATAATTCATGTCCTTTTGAATGACAATAAACTTCAAGTGCCCCACTGAGTGGCTTTAAAACCAGCCTGGTCATCATAATGACCAAGAGACTTTTATATAAATATTTTGAAGGATATCATTGACCAAGAATCTATAAATAGATATAGATGATTCTCTATGGATGAATAACCTCGAATACATATAAAATATTCTATAAATTTCTTACATATTTAATCATTGATTGTCAAAACTGAAGGAAAGCTCATTTTATACATGGTAATGTAATAAGGATTCACGAACATAACTTAAATCTATAAAGAGTGTCCTGGAATAGACAATAATTCCCCTCAAAAAGGTGTGATGAGTCCGACCTCCCATCCTCTTGACCAATGAAAATTACTAAGCCTCATTAGTTCACAAACTAATGAAGTGCCTACCTTTGGAATGTAGGTCCAAGTGGATGTGGAATCATTGTATGTTTCCGGTTCTACGAACAAACCCGTTAGAAACCGATCAGAATGTCTAAATCTCCCATCCAGGAGGTCATCCCTGAATTCCGAGGGAAACAAAAAATGGTGAACCCGACCTGAATCCTTAACCAAGATAAAATTATGTTTTACCTATTTGTTAAGACCCTATTTAAAACTCAATAAGAGGGCTAACAAAAACAATCATTGACATGTGTGCTCATCCAAAGGATGAAGTAGCTGAATTTATCTTGATTACGTCTGTTATATCAAACATGCACTCTTTTCCAAGATCTTCTGTATTTACATAATGGCTGCTCTCAAATTCACACCTGTGAATACTGCTGCTGCAAATACCACTGCTGTTATTCCTATTGGATCGTCATCCGCTCTGAGGATGACATCACCTACTCAGCGTCTTCAACGCTGGGTATCAAATGCTCTGGTTAAGGAGTACCGTCAAAACGGTACCATCCCAACTCTGGAGGCTGCCCAACAAGCCCTCCAAGTGAACAACTCACACAGGTCGTCCGGACAATGACGACCAGTGATCAAGAGGCAGGCGGTGCTGACTACCGTCTGCAACCATTTCAGGTCGTTATCCCCGGAACACAATTTCTATTTTCTCCCTTAATCTGAGGAAGTGAATGAGCAGGTCCCTCAGGGCCTTAATTAAAAAAGGTAGGAGTCCTTCCCGAGGGCTCCCATCAACAATCGCCGCCAGACTCGTGCGGCAGTGCACCCTCAACATGATGAGGGTACCGACTCTAGGCATTCGGCTCAGGTTCCTCGAACCCAAGCGGGCAAGAAGAACCACCAGAGATGGAATCCAATTAACAATGGGCAGGTTTTCATCCCTGCCATCTCCGTAGAAGTCCACCAAATAACTTGGTGGCGAACAACGAGCAGGCACACACACCTGTCTGTTTTAATTCCGCTGTCCAGCAGACTCGTCTGGCAACATCATGCCAATCCCGCCAGGCAATTCCAGCAGAGTACTATAGGCAGGAACATACACCTGCTTATACATCATCATTTAGTCAGCAGGCTCGCCTAACTACATATGATGGATCTCATCAACCGTGTTTGTCGAAGTGTAATCAGCAGGCACATACACATGCTAATACTAATCAAGCCTACCAACAGTCTCTCTTGGTAGCGCGCAGAGAAGTCAGTCGGAAAGCTCCGATGACAAACAGGAGGCAGACTCAACTCTCTACCCCCACACTTGAGTACTCTCAGGATTCACTTACAGGAAAAGGAGGATAAGAGTAGGCACATACACCTACTCCAAGTTCGAAATGGACGTATATCCCCGTTCTGGCGGCTGAAGTCACCAAGAATATTTTGTCAATGGTGAAAGAGTATAAGAAAATTCCTACTCATATTCTGGATGCTTGCCAGGATATCATAATAGCTTCAGCATCATCTCAGGGAAAGACACAAATATCTATCCCTAGCAGTGGAGTGACACATCAACGATTCACTCCGGAACAGTCACACACATCTATTCCAGTCCAAGAGGGTTATGGGGCATACTCCACCATATCATACGGACAACCAAGTCAGGCACATTCACCTGATTCGAGTGAATATCGTCAGCCTAACCTGATCATCTTTCCTGATCAGGCACATACACCTGCTCAGAGCAACCACTTTCATCAACAAGTGTTTTCCAAAGCGAGTAAGAAGGAACCTAAGAAAAAGATCCTCCCAGCACAGTCAGGAGATCAAAGGCCAATTTGTAACTAGGCCATGCTCAATTCTGGAGTTATTGAAGCCCTCAGATATTTATTTGTTGGAATTAAAGATTCTACTCCCTCAGTTCCCAATAACGGGAACATTAATTCCGAAGGTCTTCAACAGAAACTTCTTCATGAAGGGTTGCTTCGTGACAATTCGGTCAATCTTGAAGTTTCATCTTCAGATGAGAGCCACATGAACCCTCTGTGTGGTCAAAAGACCAAGGAGAAAGAGATCTCATCTTTTGCTGTAACCCATTATGGTGGTCCTCCCCATAATGATGAATTTCGCTGCGAACGTCCTCTCCGCAGTAGTGCTTCACATTGCCTGGAAAATACTCCAGCGGACAATGTAGTGCTGAGAAATCCCTCTTATCTTGAGGCATTTGAAAATGAGAAACCAGTCATGTCTGATGGTTTATCGCTAGAAAGTGAAATACTTTCGCAAACAAAAGAGATCCCATGGTATAGGTCATTCTCCGAACCACCCCTAAGTCATTCATCTTCTAGTTTGATCAATGATTTCTCTACCAATATTGTTGAATCCGATGAAGAAACATGGAAACACCAACTCTAGTCAAAACAGGTAGAAGAATCTTTATTTAATGATGAACAGGAAATGCTGAACATGAGGAAAAAACTGGCGAAAAGTGAGGTACCAGTCATGTTTTGGCCTTTGGCTGACTCCCAGTATGACATTCCAAAGATGTTGATGGAAGATGGAGTCCATGATATTCATCTCAACATATGGAAAACTCTTTGTCAATTGAAGAAGAAGGTATTATCTTATGATGAATATGAAAATCATCTTAAGATAATAGAAGGGCTACAAGGTCAGATTGATTTGGCATCTCTATCAGTCTCTCGGTATCCAAAGGCTGAAAAGAAACAGAGAACCCTTCAACGTTCATGCCTTGGCGCACTAAGAAAATTGTGTCAGTTAATTGCCAATGCTCCATCTGGTGTTCATATTAGAGGATGGGGTGTTCACAGAGCACTACATTTCAATATGATTTCCAGTCAGTAAAGCCCGCCGAAAATGGTCTCATGAAATGTTATTGCCCATGGCCGGCCACAGTCAATGGGCTTTGTTCGTAATCAAAAGCTTGCTCAAGAACAGGCTTCAACTAGTTCCTCTCAAAATCAAGCATATAGAGAACAAGTTGTTGAATTGCTCCTACATCAAGCAGGAGAGAATATTGAACAAGCC
Organism: Viscum album; assembly: GCA_963277665.1. Lineage (NCBI taxonomy): Eukaryota > Viridiplantae > Streptophyta > Magnoliopsida > Santalales > Viscaceae > Viscum > Viscum album. Next base: position 1,149,114,351 of record OY728143.1, on the reverse strand, counting down.
TCTCGTATGGAGTAAACACACCATCAAATGACATAAGTTTCGAAAATCATCCAAAGGTCTGTTAAACCTGGTGATAAAAGTGGATACAGGTTAATGCATCCAGCCAATTTACGAAATAAGATTCGAAAGATCAAGAGAGCTTTTAAGAAGGCCTCAGACATAGCATGTCAAAAGCCACCCCATCTTGTCAGACTGGGGACTCCTTTAACCCAACCCTCAGAATCAACAAATAGGATTCGTGGAGTTGAGCAGGAACAGCAGGAACATCCCCAATCCATGAGACTGGGGACTCTTTCAAATAATCAATCCCCTCCTCAGAGAATTTCGGTCTTTACTCGATTGGGCAAGAAGCCCCAAGAGGAATGAAGAGCCAAATTATTAGGAAATTCCCTCCAAGTTATAGCTCATCAAGAAGTTCCTAAAGGATTGAATCAACAAAAGGCAATGTCTCATCAAATATATGAAAGAAGACAATATCACAGAAATGTTGATAGAAGGGATGCGATGCATTATACATCAATCAATGTCATCAATTCCGTTGTTGCTAATTCACCAGAGGAGGCTCACTTAGGGGACTCAGATGAAGAGCATCCTGCTCAAGAAAATGTACGCACCGATACAAATGAAGAAGGTGCATGTACAAGAAGTCAAAGGATCACTCAGAACCTAGGTAATCCACTTCCCTCGCTCCAAAAAGTATCCAACAAAGGGAGGGGAAAGAATGAGGTTACATATCCTTCCTCTAGAGAAGGTCAATCGCTCTCATTAGAGAAAAGGTTTGGACAAATGGAGGAAGAAATGAAATAATTAAGAAGGTTTACCACAGAACTACTTCAGAGTATTCTTCTTCTTAATAATGCTGGAGTCCGACAGCTGAAGGAATTTGTTGGAACTACTGAGATGGATCAGGAATATCCTCCTTTATCAATACACCTTTAGAGGTCTAATCCTACGGGTCAAGTGCAACAACGGTTGACAGTGCTACCATCAGTTGCAGCACCAACCACCACATCTGTCCAAGATCCATTCATTGCACCTACTCAAGAACAAATTCAATCGGATGTTTCTCAAAAGTTAATAACTACTATTGAGTCATTAATAGCTCGGTTAGAAACTATGGATGGGAAACAGGCGCAAGTTCAACCAGAAAAGAAAGTTTGCCCCAAATGGGTAGATTTAATTTCTCCTCCATCCAGTTTTGGAAACCCTATTTTCCCTAATTTCAATGGATCCGGAAACCCTGAACAACATTTGACACATTACGTGTCTTTTTGTGATCCTATGATGGGAACTCTAGAGCAACAAGAAGGGGTGAATCTCAGATGCTTCGTGCGAACCTTGCAAGGACCAGATTTTGTCTGGTATACAAGGTTGCAATCCCGGTCAATCATTGGATGGGAGGATCTTCGCCAAAAATTCCTTCTTCAGTTTAGCTCAACTTTTCCAAAAACGACAGTTTTCGATCTTACAAACTGCAAGCAAAGGGAGAATGAAAGAGTCTCTGATTTCATTGCTCGCTGGAAGGTATTAACATATTCCCTGAGGTTAGCACTCCCTTAGGAGGAGCTGTTTCCAATCTGTGTGGAAAATTTGCATGACGAATTATGCACGCCATTGATCCCTGTGAAATACATAGGAGGGTTTCGAGACCTTACTTCAATCGCTCAGCAGATTGAAGATTCCCTTATACAGGCTAAGGCTAAATCTCGTGTAATTCCATCATCTCCCGGAAGGAGAATGGGTAAAGCAGAAACTGCTACAGTTATGCTTAAACATGCACCTGTACCTATTTCTACTTCAAAACCATCATCTTCTCGAACGGCTCCACCTCCTGAATGCCAACAATAAAGGCCATTTCGCCCAATTGATCAAAGAGATCAACGAAGAAAACAATTTGAGGATTTGAAGAGTAAAACATACTCTTTCCGAAATGAGAAAGTTCCTGGTTACTTCATTTCAGATCTGGAAAATAATTTGGTTCAATTACCAGTGCCCAAGAGGCCAAACAAGGAAGGAGATGAAGACCGTCCCAATTATTTTCCCTTTCATCAATTGTTAGGGCATCCCATCCAGGAGTGTTTTGTCTTCAAAGACCTCTTGCAAAAGATGGTCAACTTGGGACAAGTCAAGTTGAAAGGTTCTTCAAATCAGGTAGCATGTGTTACTACTATAGTTCCAGAGGAGGAAGGTGAATGGAAAGAAGTCAAAAGTAGAAATGCAAAGAAGTATGATGATTGGATGGTCAGAAAGAAAATCTATCAAACTCATGACATTTTGCGAACACAATTAAAGAAGCCAATTGTGTCTTCTGCCATGAATATTGCAGTAAAACCCTCTTCATCAGAGGGAAAGTTCTCAAAGAAACGGTTTGATTAAAAGAAGAAAAAATAATCAGAAGAAGATGAGTATGTGTCAAAGCCTAAATTGTCTTTTACACTGGCAGACTTTGTGCCATCTACTTCAAAGCCACGGGCACCGTCCCATAAAACGGAACAACCTAAACAGGCAAATCAGGCAGAGACTTTATCAGACAAAGAGTTAATCTTCGGTTCTATTAATATGATTCAATTAACAGATTCGTATTCCAGTGGTAATTTCAATTTTGATGAGTCTGAATTCCCTATATCAAATAAGGGAATCCGAGGAAGTTCTAGAGGTTCAGGATATAGGGGAATACGTGGATCTTTCCAAAGCCACTACTCTAATTCTACCCCTTCTAGCACTATGTATGCAGCAAAAACTCGTAGTAGAGCCCTTCAGCGAGCTCAAAAAGATCAAGCAAGTTCTTCTGCCAATAGTCAACTCAGTCCTGGAACAATTATTTTGGAAGACCGATTGAAGATTCCATATTCTTTATCTCAGCAAGTAAATGGATATAATAGGTATAATCTTCCAAAACCAAGGATGTTTCCAACTTCTATCCCAATACAAGATGCATCAGCTTCCAAAGCATCTACTTCCAAAGTACCTTCTAAACCGCATATTCCTGTTGGGAAACGCAGACCTTTAGATCAAAAGTATGATATATTGAAACACTTGGCACAAGTACCAGCCAATTTATCAATTTTGGATGCTTTGAATCTGTCAAAAGATCACCGAGAATCACTCATCAAAGCTTTGTCAAGTCCTCAGGAGTTTGAAGCTAAAATTGCTGTAGATGAAGTCTATCACATAGAGAATAATCCTACAGAATTCCATGCAGTGATATCTTTTACTGATAAAGATGAAGATGATGTTGGTCATTGGCACATAAAACCTATGTACTTATCTGGAAAAGTCAATGGTGTAGATATCCAAATATCATTCATTGACAATGGTTCAGGAGTCAACCTCATGCCCATTCGTACACTTCGTCGATTGGGCCTAATGGAATCTGATTTATCTCCTTCTACCATGATGTTACAAGGATATGATAAAAATGAACAAGAACCACTGGGTGAAGTTACACTCAGAACTCAGTTTGGAGATCTTGTATCCAATTCCGATTTCATGATTGTTGATCAAGACTCATCTTTCAACGTCTTGCTTGGAAGACCCTGTCTACATCAGCATGCGGCTATCCCTTCATCATACCATCAATGTCTCAAATACTATTTCAATGGTCAAGTTGGAGCATTGTATGGTGATAAGACCCCGTTCAAGACATGTGAGTCTCAATACATTGAGGCGGAAGTTTATCACATGAAGGGAAGAGAGAAATCTACAATAAAGTAAATTACCAAAGTTAATGATCCATATGGTTTGGAGAAGATTCCAATAAATCCATTTACACATGTGAGTACATATTATGTGTTACCTATCAGTAAAATTGACAAAATAGGCCCAAATCAAAATACTCATATGGAAAGATCCATAATGTCAATTACGGCAATTGAGCCAGACAACATGGGAGAAATTGGTCACCTACTGAACGGTGATGAAATCACAAGTAGTGACATTTTCATTTCATCTGCTGAAATCCAACAGGTCTATACTTCTCCAATCAGGCCTTAAGAAGTTATATCAACATCAGAGGTGAATAATTATGTCAATTCTCAATCCATCATCTCCTCTTTATTTCCCAAAGAAGGCCCTTTATCATCAATAGGATCGGAAATGGAAGCTTCTTCTTCAAAATGTTCAAATTTTGACATCTCTCCTGATCATGAAAATTTTGTTTTGTCATCTACTATGCAAGTAGAAATGGAATAAATAGCACATGATGAAGAGGAAGAGAAAGATCTTAGAGATGCTCCTCCAGTATTTGAAGAGGGTATCTCTACCACTGTGGATGAACTCAGAAAAATAAATCTGGGTACAGAGAAAGATCACGCCCCACTTTAATTAGTGTGTCCATGACCCTTGAAGAGCAAGAGATGCATATTTCTTTTCTAAAGAAAAATAAAGATATTTTTGCATGGAACTATACAGAAATTCCTGTGCTTGATCCTGATGTTGCTACTCGTCATTTGGTTTTTCGAAAAGAACATCGAGGATTTAAGTAAGCCGCGAGAAGAACACACCCAACTTATGCTTCCAAAATTGAAGCTGAAGTGGATAAGATGATCAAAGTTAACTTCGTCAGATATGTTCAGTATCCCAAGTGGTTGGCTAATATTGTCTCTGTAAAGAAGAAGAACGGAAAAATTAGGGTTTTCATCGATTTCAGAGATCTTAAGCAGTATTGTCCTAAAGATGATTTCCCAGTTCCGATTATAGAACTCTTAATTGATGCGACAGCTGGTTATGAAGTACTTTCCATCATGGATGGATATTCCGAATATAATCAGATCCAAATGGCCCCACAAGATTTGGAATCTACAGCCTTCAGATCCCCTCAAGGTGTGTTTTGTTACCAGGTGATGCCCTTTGGTTTAAAGAATGCAGGTGCAACATATCAACGCGCCATTCATTGTATCTTAAAATCTTTCTTAGGGAAGTTTGTTGAATTCTATGTAGACTATTTGGTGGTTAAATCCAAACAACATTCTAATCACTTGGCTGATTTGGAAGTCATATTCCACAAGCTTCGACAACATAATTTGAAGATGAACCCCTTAAAATGTGCTTTTGGGGTAACCTCAGGAAAATTAATCGTCTTTGTTGTACGCCATCGTGGTATTGAAGTCGATCCTGAGAAGACCAAGTCAATCCTTGGTATGTCACCTCCTCAGAATTTTAAATAATTAAGATGACTTCAAGGACACTTAGCCTGTATTCGGCGTTTCATCACCAATTTGGCAGACAAAAGTTTAACCTTTACCAAATTATTGAAAAAAGGAGTCACTTACCAGTGGACTGATGAATGTCAAGAAGCGTTTGATGTTCTCAAGAAATACCTCTTGAGTCCACCAGTACCCATGCCACCTGTTGAAGGAAGACCACTTATCCTCTATGTGACAGCTCTAGAGCGATCATTGGGTGCCTTTCTTGCTCAAAACAATGATGCTGGGAATGAAAATAGCTTCTACTATCTCAGTAGAACTATGCTTGAAGCAGAAACCCGGTATTGAAGTATTGAGAAGTGCTGCCTGGCATTAATCTTTGCAGTACAGAAACTGAGACACTAACTGCAACATCACGAGGTCAAATTGGCATCTCGCAATAATCCTCTCAAATTCATCCTTAGTCGTCCAATGCTGACAGGACGTCTAGCAAGGTGGGCAGTTATTTTGCAGCAGTTCGACATTCAGTATGTATCTCAAAAGGCAACAAAGGGCCAAGATCTGGATGATTTCTTGGCTGAACATCCTTAAGGGGAAGACCCGTCTTCAGATATTGAACTCCCTGATGAGGAAGTTTTCTCTATTCAAGAGAGTCCTCAAACATGGGAAATGTATTTTGATGGTGCTTCCAGAAGCCCAACAGGGATGAAAATGGAAAATCCAAAATTCAACAAAGATGGATTAGGAATTGTACTCATTTCTCTAGAAAAGGAATTATTACCTTATTGCTTTTTATTGTGGGAAGGTGGTACCAATTATGAAGCCGATTACCAAGCTCTTATCACAGGCTTGGAGTTAGCACTTCAAGCACAAGTTAATCACTTAAAGGTGAAAGGTGATTCAGACCTGGTAATCAAACAAGTCAATGGGGATTATGCCATCAGAAAAGAAGAATTAATCCCTTTGTATGATTACATCAGAGAGTTAATGGCAGAATTCCCTTCAGAACCGACATTTTCTTATGTCCCAAGATCAAAAAATGCTCAAGCTGATGCGTTGGCTAGTATAGCCACAGCTCTAGCAGATCCAAATCGGGACGAGACAACCATCATTATTGCCCACCGTCATGCAATTTCACCTTATAGTCAAACCAGAACAGATGAAATTAATGAAATTAGTCCCATTCCTGAACCGTATGGTCATACTACAGGATGGATGTCACCTATCTGGGAATACCTTCAAAATGGAACACTTCCACCTGATAGAGACAAGAAAGAACAAATCCGGTGACGTGTGGTCAATTTTACTCTTTATGATAGCCCAAACCCCTAGAGAAAATATTCTACAAACGTGGTTTTGATGGAGTTCTCTTCAGATGCATTGATGGTGAAGAGACAATGACTATCATGAAAGAAGTGCATGCAGGAGTCTGTGGTGCCCACCAGTCTGGACATAGATTGTCTGATCAAATTCGAAGGCTTGGATACTTTTGGCTTTCAATGATACAAGATTGTGTTAATTTCACCAAGAGGTGTTATTCATGACAAGTACACACCAACTTCATTAATTAACCTCCAGAGTTGCTTCATACAGCTAAATAATCGTGGTCATTTTACACATGGGGATTGGATGTGGTGGGACCTTACCCGTCAGCTACGACCAAGCAGTTTAAGTACATTCTTACTACTACTGATTTCATTTCCAAATGGGCAGAGGTAGTACCTCTTAAAGATGTCAGTTCTAAATGCACTATTAGCTTCATTAGGTCTAACATCATTACTAGATTTGGTGTCCCTCATACCATATTGATGGACAACGACACCAACTTCTGTTCTTCTGAGGTGAAGAAATTGTATCAAGAATACAACATTAAATCCAACCATTCATCTCTGTATCATGCGGCGGCCAATGGCCAAATAGAAGCCTTTAACAAAAATCTTTCAAATATACTGCAAAAGATAGTGGATAAATATAAGAAGTCATGGCCTGAAAATCTCTTTCATGCTTTATGGGCTTATCGGACTACCACCTGCAATGCAACGCGGTCAACTCCATATTCGTTGGTATATGGAACGGAAGCAGTCTTGCCAATTGAAGTTCAATTTCCCTCACTCAGATTATCCATTTGTGATCAGTTATCTACAGTTAATAAATCCCAAAAGTGATTGAATGAATTGGAATGGTTATATGAGAAAATATTGTGCACTTTGCACCACTTGGAAATCTATCAGAATCGAATAGCACGAGCTTTTAACAAAAAAGTTCATCTTTGCTCATTCATTCAGGGAGAATTTGTATTAGTTCTCAGAACTCCAATGATTCCAGGAAAGAAACCTCCCAAGCTTGAGCCAAAATGGGAAGGACCTTATTCAATACATAGGGTCTACTCCGTTGGAGCTTATTCATTAATTTCGATTGATGGATAACTCATTACTACTCCAACTAATGCCAGATTTTTGAAGAGGTATTTTGTATAAACTACAAAGTATTCACAAAATTGTCCCCGCAACATGACACTAAACTGTGCGGCACCAGTTCGTCCTTGCTATATTATGTTAATCTATACAGCAATGGTCTAGTATGACCTTAAATCGCAACTTCATCCCACACGACGTTAAACTGTGAAAAAGATCCCTAAAAAGTCCTGTATGACCTTAAACTACACCATGGTCCTGTATGACATTAAACTGCACCATCCATGGTCCATGCATATGACCCTAAACTATTTTCAAGTCCCTTGCGTCTAGCAAGACATTAAACTGTGACGTCCTAACTACATGACGCTAAACTGTATAAAATTCCCTTACGTCTGGAAAGAGGTTAAACTACATAATCATCAAAGGTCCTGTATGACTTTAACTACACCACCGTCCAGCATGACATTAAACTGCACCATCCACGGTCCATTTATATGACCTTAAACTATTCTCCCTTTTGTCCAACATGACACTAAACTGTAGAAAAAATCCCCAATGCGTCCAACATGACGTAAATGGTGTGTTATTTTGTCCTTACTGCATGACATTAAACTGCACAGTTCCCCTTTTTTTTCCAACATGACGTTAAACTGTATTTTCCCCACCGTCCTAGCTACATGACGCTAAACTGTACAGAATGACCTTGAAATCTCCTACATGACATTAAACTGTATTTTTTCTCTGCTACATGACACTAAACTGTGCATCACCAATAGTCCTAACTGCAAGACTTTAAACTGCATAGTCCCTTTATATGTCCAACACGACATTAAACAATGCATCGTTAAGGTTGTTGTTACCTCTTGTTTCTCACACCGAGTATGACTCACGCGAGCTTAGAGAAAACCTCAACCATAACACTCTCTATGGGCTGCTAACCATGTGTAAGTCCCAACATTATTTTTTAGGGTCATTGTCTCTAAGAATAACTTGATCATTAATTTATTCTTTAATTGAACTACGTGGATTTTGATCCTTGACTTCCAGGCTGGGTATGTAGGCAACCTCCCAAGGTTCAAGCCCAAAAACAATCTCTTCACTTCGGTTCACCTTCATCTCATACGATGTTGATTTGTGAAACTGCCTTTAGAATCAATATCTTTACATTTGATTCACTTTCGTCCTCGTTATACGATGTTAAACTACACAAAACTTTTGTCCGGTATGACAATAAACTATAATACTCTTTGATTTCCTCATTTGAGAGGGAACCATTATTTACATTGATTTTTCAATCATGTTTCATTTCAAAAGACTACGTGCATACATGGTAATGCCTAAACTTTTTATCTTGGGTTAAACCATAATTGTACTAAAGTCCCCTTTCACCCTTCACATGTACGAACCAAATTTGTAAAAATGGTAGTTCTAGAACTACGTGGGCTTGATTCCCATCATTATGGGATAGGTAGGAACATTCGAGTGTCCCTCGAATCCAGTCCCAAGTCTTTTGGGCTAACCCTAAATTTCACTTTCAGTCCCTTGATTGAAAAGTCCTCATGAAAACACACACTGTGTATTCATTATTATGGTCTGAACACTATGACCCTAAACTAAGATCTCTCATACTTTTGTCCTGCACGACGTTAAACTGCATTTCAAGAACTACGTATGGCATGATTCTAATTCTTATGAGATACGTAGTGAAGTCCAAAATTTCTATTCAGGACCCAGCCACAACATGATTATGGATATCATTGACCTATGTATCTCTATATACATTGAACAATACCCATCTTTATGTGTTATAATCCTAACCTTAAATATTTTCAGATCTTCATAACCCTTTTCATGACTTTTAGTCAAAAAAATGTCAAACTTATGAGAATTCTTTTGCCTGACTATGCAGTACGTGCCCATAGGTGGCCTTGCATAAAAAATCCACATAACAGACTTGTCAGCCAAAAGATACTATTTATTTGACTATGCAGCCAATGCCCTTAGGTGGCCCAGCATAATTCAACCCCCTAACGGGTTTGTTGGATAATGGTAACTTCATTCTTGGGAAGAATGCCTCTTTTGTCCTTATTTGACTTAAATGACGATATGTAGGGATCTGCAAAAAAATAGTCGCCCTTAACATATTTGTCACATGTCCTTTTTCATGATCTGAAAGTATTCAAGTCTATTGTTTATACTCTCCATATTATCTTTCCCTACGTTTTGGTCAGACCTTCGTAGGTGTGATATTTATTCAATTCTTCGATATTCTTGTTCAGAAATATCTTCTCCATATTCATGTACCACTTTCCATACAACAAACTCTATACTTTAGAAAATTTGAATCTCCATAAACTTTCACTGGCATTTAGCACTAGGAAAGTAAATTTTTGAGAGTTCTTTTTCCTGACTATGCAGCACGTGCCCATAGGTGGCCTTGCATAAACAGTCCACATAACAGACTTGTCAGCCAAAAGATTCTATTTATTTGACCATGCAGCCAATGCCCTTAGGTGTCCCCACATAATTCAACCCCCTAACGGGTTTTGTTAAATAATAGTAACTTCATTCTTGGAAACTACATCTTCTAATGCCTTTTAGCTCATTTTCATATCATTCCTCAGATTCAGATATTCTTAAGCCATAGTTTACATATTTTCTCTCATACTTGAGTATGGTAATATGTTTTCAGATAAATTGTCAGGGAATTGAGTCAATTTTAATCCATTTTGGTCAAATCTATTTCGACCATAAACATTATCCCCTTTATGTCCGGCATGCGTGACTTTAAACTGCCCACAAAAGACAAAGGAACTCGGAATAAAAGTCAAGTTCCAGCTCACTAAATATACATTTTTGTATGATTTATGTTATATTGAGAAATTAAAAGGTTCAATGTTTGTAGGGTTATTTGTAATAATCCTAGTAAAAATCAAACTATGCTTACTAGGCCCATTGGTTTAAGTAAATTTGAAGAAAGTAGTGAAAGAATACAGGTACAAATGATTGAATATGAAAGTGTTTTTCATTGATACACAAGAGATAGAAGGACATCCACAGACTGGAGTCTCTTCTCTTTTACAAGAATTACAAAAGACTGTCAACATAAGTCTTCATTTGATGTACAACATCCTGAGATTTATCAGCAATTACTTGAAGCTCATGCACTTGACCAGCTTCACTCTTTTCAGCTTGATGAAGTGCCTTCTTAGCACTTGCGATGGCTTTCATGCCATTCATATGAGTTTCATCCAATGATTTATTAAGCTGATCAAGTTCCTCAATAACAACATCTAACTGTTGTTGGAGTTGCACCTGCTGGATGACTTTTTCATTGATTTTATGCTTCAACTCCTTCATCATGGAAGCATAATCAGCTTCAGCTTGGGATACTGCAGCCTCAAATTCGCTTATGTTGACTGACAGTTTCACTCTGATCAAATCTTCGCAACTTTTTTGCACCTTCTCCCTCCTAAAAATTATCTGTTTCACCATGGCATGGATATTTTCATATCCAAAACCACCAAGTCCTAGTATAACAAATTGGGATGACAATCAAGGAATTTTCAATGGTAGCTCTTCTAAAGGCACCCCAGATATGATGTTCCATATGTTGTTCCATGCCTTACGTTGTGACAAGCTGAACGCGTTAAGCATCTCTGGATCTAATTCAACATCATCGTCGGAGTGGGGCATGTAATCTGGAATTAACGCACTTAAGGAACTGCCATGTCCTGCTATCCCCCCCTGATTTGTGCTTCTTCACTTTCAATTCCCATTGGGGCAGAGGCTGAGGCCTCACCTCCGAATCTAGTCATTGCAGTTGATGGCCCTAAATTATTAATTGAAAGATTTAGTTAGCATCAAAGGATAACAAAAGAATAGATTGTCTTACGAATAAAGTACAATCACAAATATTGTTATCCCTTATCCAAGGATGGTTCAGCAAACTGAGAAGACTTCTCCCCATCTTTCCCGGTCTCAACAAGATTTTCAAGATGGGTCTCAGGAGGGTTTATTGGGATTAGCTCTACTTGAGCTAATTTTTCTCCAATGGTAGGGTTGACATAAATGTCCACACCCTCTTCAGGCATTGGCAGTTCAGCAGCTTCTACGGATGAAACTGCATATTATTTTCAGTCATGGTTAGAAGTGTAAATTTTAAAAAAAATATTTGGGCGAAGGGTAGCACTCACGCCCAAGGTCTTCTAAATCACATGACAACTTAGCATGATCATAAACTTCTTTTAAAGGAATTCCTTGATTCATCATTTCATGCAATGATATTTTAGAATCCTGGTTAGTCTCACCAGTGGGAGCATTTGCTACATCTTTTGCTGACTTACGTCCTGCAACCCCTGACCCTGGACAGCATCTTCAGCCGCAGGAGAGATACTGGGAATGGATTCTATCTCTTCTCCAGGAGCAGCCATGTTAGCTTGGGTCTTTGATTGTTCTACAGCACCCTCCATGGCCTTTGAAGGAGGATCAGTCCCTTCCCTCAAGGGGGAAATTGAAGAAGCCCCTGCAATCCTCAGAAATATGAGTAACCATGTGATTATGGGTATAAACTCATGATTGTTCGAAGGACTTACCACTTCTAATGAAGCGTTTAGCTGTGGATTTCCTCCATCTTTGACTTTGCATCTTTTTTTGGATTATCCTTAGTCTCCCTTATAGGTACTTGGATTGGCGAATGGAAGGCTATGTCCAGTGCCTCATTCATGGACTGCTGGCCTGGAGATATCTCGCCTGGTTTGAGAGGAGAATCACCAGCAGCCCCGATAGTAGTACCACCAGGGCTATACTGTGGAGAAGGAACCCCAGTTCCTTTCTTTGCAAGCTGCGAGATGAAGAAAATAACTTCCTTAAGTAACAAAGCTTCAACTGAAATCATGTTGCAAGCCAAATAAGGAAAGAAAACATACATCTTCAGAAGCCACGTAATCTTGCCATTACTCATCTCCAGAACCACCAGCCCCCTCAGTGGCACCACGATCAATCATTTCCTTCACCCGCCTGGTGATAGGAACAGAGTCATCAGTGGCATATATGAGCATTTCCAGCTCTCTGATCTAAGCTCTCACTTCATTGGGGTTATCTTCGTATTGAAGATTTTTAGAAGCCATTAGATTTCCTATTCCAGGAAGTTGTAGTCCCTCACACAAATCCAGCCAAGCGGTCTCAGTACCACAGTATAAGCCCTGCCATAGCTGAACAACCTCTGGCCTTAGATATGAAGGCTGTGAGGATGGTCCTACAATTTTTGACTTTAATTTCTTCCAAACTCCTGCAGCTACAGATAAAGAATAAGAAAGTAATACTTATTTCTTTATAAAGTAGCAGTGATTAAAATTACTACAATAAAACAACTCACCAGGAGTTTATGGAGTGGGTCTTTTTATTCTGGCCGGAGGATTATATCGGGCACGAAACTACTTTGCTGCCGATTGTGCCTCGTTATCCCCATCATGATAATCCGGTGAATCAGTTCTAGAAGAGGAGTCTGTTGAGCCAATTTCAGATGGTGAAGAATCACCTTTTGGAGGAAGGGTTTCTTTCTCTACAGTCCTCTTCCTCTTTCCCAGTTTATATACTGAGTGCTTCAATATCCCTTTGGGGTATGATGCTATCCAGTGTTTGGCATAATATGTAGTCAAATTATGTGCCGCTTTTTCAACTGGTAGATCAAATACTGCCCCAGTCTTCTCTCTTGATGTCAATATCCATAGTTGTTGAGAAACCATTGGATGTTTCTCTAACTTGACATGTACCAGAGGGGATACACCAATTTTTTGCAGACATTTGAATTGGCGTGCAAATATATATGGAGCATAGGCCTCACATATGATCTCTCCATCAATCCTGGCTACTAACACACCATCCCTGCAAGCTGGAATGTATTCCCTCAAATCCAAATGGGTTGTCCCATCATCAAAAAACCGCCCGGATGGCAGACTTCCATAGGGAAAGAAGTTGAATTCCGTAAACATGCTCATCCTCACTTTCATGTCATAACCATTAACATCTAATGGAGAAATTCCAGCGAATGCTTGCACTGACGATCTGAAGGAGCTTCCAAGAATTTGTAATCCATTCTGTACATTGTAAGTCCTGAAGTGAGTGGCGATCCATCCCCAAAAAACCTGTAATGGTCCCACTATTCTTAAAGGAGATTTACCCATTAATACATGAAGTAAACTACTATGAATCTTTTCTAAAATGGGGGTAGCTAACCCAACCATTTTTCCCTCAGCTGACTTTGCTGCAATGACGAAGGTCCCTAGCCTAACGCCTCCCTTCAAATCCCTGACTGGAAAGAGATAAACACTGAGCCACATTGCCAAGAAACCCACCAGACGAGTTTTCATTGGAATTATTTGATTCACTTCATATCCCCACTTTTCAAACTCTCCTACTTCTAGAGTTGGCCATAATGTGCCAGGAGCTCCTCTCTTCTCAGGTTTTGGACAGGTGGTATGATGTTTGGGCCTAGTATCCTTGGATTTCTTTTTCTTGGATCCTTTTTCTTTTAGTTTCATCTCTTTCTTCTCAATGAGAAATACATTCATCCATTCTTCTGGATGAATATCATTTCTAAAATGAGTTAATGAGGTCTCTGAACTCTTGAGCCGGTTGAAGATCTTAAATAATTCTTGAGCTAAAGAAAGAGTCTTCTCTGAATCAGTCCAAGTCACCTTGGGAGGAAAGAATTCATCATACATATCGCCCAGAATTGGAGCCCTTGAGATCTTGTGGACATCCCACAAACTAATACCTACTTCTCCATGAGTCAGATGGAATGAATTAGTTGTTGGGCTGTAGTGTATGAGTATCTCTAGCATGAAGTCCTCATGTCTGTAAACATATGTTTTCCCAACCTAGACAGCCTCGTATATTGTAGCTCTCTTCAGATCCTCGATAAACTCTGCACAGGTCTTTCACACCCAGTATGACCACATCCAAGTTGGCTTCACACCTCCCCCCGGATGGAAGTACCAACTTTTCTTCCAGCCTTTGGATTGATCCATCTGAGCATTTTGGAAGATCGAAGGATGACAATGTGGTTGAAGCTCAGGTGTATGTTTTTTCAGATCTGTTGTGGAAGGGCTATGATGCATCGTATAGGCCTTCTCCACTGTTTCAGCATTTATAAATACTCCTCCACCTGAGATATTTGCTGAAGCAAAGTTGGTATAATTCTGAAACCACAAAAATGGAAGATAATTCTTTACATCTGGAATAGTGACTTCTTGTAGATGACCATAGCCATACAAAGGTAGATAAGTGCTTTGAGGAAAGTTGAGATGATATTTCATCAGATACATAGCCAAATTCGGAAGAGTGCTATCTTTGACAGTATAATAATCATGGCCAATGATGTCATCATATCATCTATCCGCTTTCTAGCCAGGTCATCAATTATTTCGGGTCTAAGAGCCATTAATTCTGCACAAGATTTGAATAAATTAATTCATAAATGGATTGATTTTCCACAAACATTGTGGAAGAAATCCAAAAAAATGGCTAAGGCATTAAGGCGCGCAAGTATGGAGATGTCACACAAGTGTTACATGTGCCGCGCAAGTTTTTTTCGTGCATGTTTCACCGCACAAGTCCTATTACCTTGAGAGTAGCGCAGAAGCGAAGAAACAGTGGAAAGAAGAGACTTGCGTGGAGAAGATGGCTTGCGCGCCGAGAGCTCGAGAAATTCAGGATCAGATGCTATACGTGGCCAAAATCTGTGTATTTATAGGCCAGGAAGCCTATCTGCACACCGTAAAGAGTGCACTCAAAGCCTGTGCGATGTGGACTTACGCGCCGCCCTTTGCGCCCTGAACACTTGCGCGCCACTATTTCTTTGGATGTATTTGATTTCCTCTGAGTCAAATCCTCATTTCTCTCCGGATCCAACTCTAAGGGGGGGAATTTTTTTGACGTTCCTTCCGTCACAGAATCTCAAGATTGGAAAAGGGGAAGAACTGAGATTAAAATGGTTCAACCTTTGAAGAAAACATCAAAAAAATCGACAAAGGGATGAACAAGGAGAACTTTCCCCATAGGCCGCACAAGTTTTCTCATAGTCGTGCAAGTCCACTTGCGTGATGGACCTTGGCGCACAAGTGACTTGCGATACCTAAGTGATAACTGCCCGGTAACCACCCAGGGTCTTCTCCTGCCTATAAATAGACCCTGTGGGCCCCCCCATTCGAGAGGCTTTTTTTCCAGAAACTCGGATTGAATCTCTCGACGCCCAAGTCTCTTCTCAAAGCTTCCGGAACACTTCTATGGTAATTTCTTACCTAGAACGGAAGATCTAAAGAGAGGGAGGAAGGCCTAAGTGTCGAAATTCATCAACACGTGCGTGCCTGAGTGGCCAACCCTTAAGGGAAGTGGCCACACTTGCGCGCCGAATTACTTCTTTGATAGAAGTTGCGCGTCCCTTTGCTGGAAGAACCTCAAGAGGATTCTAAAGGCTTTAATAAAGAGTCGCTCAAGTGTTTCAATGCTGATTTAACATCACGAAAGTACCCCACACATGTCGCGCATGTATACTTGTGCGACCAATACTTGCGTGCCCCCGCAGTACTTGTGCGCCTTCCAAGACTTGCACGCTCCTTCCTTTTTGGGTGCCTTTCTTGCCCATTTCACCCCTCTTAAGTCATTACACCTTTAATTTTCTAGATTTATTCTTCAAGACTCTCTTCAAATCCATTTATGGAAGGATTTTTGGATTTGACTTCCTTATCTGAAATGAATTCCGTGGAATATTTCTCAAAACCTAGCGATTTAAATATCTTTATGTCACTAAATATGGAGAGTTCATTCATTAAACCTCATCCTTTAAAGATGAGAGAATCCTTAACCTAGGTCTCCTTTTCAGAAATAATCCCCAATCATAGATCCCCTAACCTAGGCATCCTTCTTAGGAGTAAGCCCCAGATCCCCTAAATTGGGATTCCTTTTCAGGAGTAAGCCCCAGTCTCAAATATGGGCATCCTCCTCAGGAGTAAGCCCCAAACCATAATCCTTAACCCGGGCTTCCTTTTCAAGAGTATGTCCCAGTCATAATATTGGCCTTTCTTTTCATGAGTAAGCCCCAAGTCCCTTAAATTATCTTTAACCTGTCCTAATTTACGTTTAATCTGGGATTCCTTCTCAGGAGTAAAACCCAATTATCAATCCTCTCCTAATTTGGGTTTCCTTTTCAGGAATAAGTCCCAAGTTAGAGTATTCAAATCTCCATGAAGCACATATACCTTTATGGACCCTGTTCTTGGATTTTCTCCCTAAATTAAATCCTAACCTTCATCTATCTGGGCAGTCATACATACATAAGCCCCAAACCATTTCTTATGATTACATCTTTCATGGCCCAATTGTCTATTTTATTACCAATACCTCTTGTTTCTCACACCGAGAATGATTCACGTGAGCTTAGAGGTTAAAAGTAATTATGATATCCTTCTTTGAGCCATCAATCATAAACATCATTCTCCCTTACTCGAACTACGTGGGTTCTGATTCCTTTTCCAAAACAAAGGATACGTATGTAGCCCATCCACGGGTTCGCTCCCAACTATGAAATAATTCATGTCATTCCGAATGACAATAAACTTCAAGTGCCCCACTGAGTGGCTTTAAAACCAGCCTGGTCATCATAATGACCAAGAGTCTTTTATATAAATATTTTGAAGGATATCATTGACCAAGAATCTCTAAATAGATATAGATGATTCTCTATGGATGAAGAACCTCGAATACATATAAAAGATTCTCTAAATTTCTTACATATTTAATCATTGATTGTCAAAACTGAAGTAAAGCTCATTTTATACTTTGTAATGTAATAAGGATTCATGAACATAACATAAATCAATAAAGAGAGTCCCAGAATAGACAATAATTCCCCTCAAAAAGGTGTGATGAGTCCGACCTCCCATCCTCTCGACCAATGAAAATTCCTAAGCCTCATCTGTTCACAAACTAATGAAGCACCTACCTTTGGAAAGTAGGTCCAAGTGGATGTGGAATAACTGGATGTTCCCGGTTCTACGAACAAACCCGTTAGAAACCGATCGGAACGTTTGAATATCCTATCCAGGAGGTCATCCCCGAATTCTGAGGGAAAAAAATTCCTTGGAATCAATTGTTATAGAGCATATGTATCATTACTCAGCCCCGTTTTACCTTGGATAATCACCTTGGATTCTATAGGAACCTTATTATGGTATGCCTTGGAATATATTTTTTTGATTACACACTTACGCCTTAGCTATACTCTAATACGAATGATTTAGAATCCCTCTAGGTCTAGGTTTCCTTGGTCATTACCTTGGAAATTCTTTATTTTATATCATCAATCATGGTTTCCTTATTACATATTGGACCCTTCACTATTTATACCATCACGAGGTTATGTCGGTTCTAGAAATGCCTTACATGACCAATCAATATAAATTGGTAATTACATAATTAATAAACTTCTTATATGATTAGAAAACAACCTAGGACTGAAGAAGTTTCATGGGTATTTAGTTACACTGTACTTATTTACATTATATATGCATTATTTCACATTGTTTTACTCCATCACATGGGTCGAATTCTATAAACACAATTGATGGTGGCCCACTTATATTTATGTCACACCCTCTCTAAGCACAGTTTGGTAACTAAAGTAGATTACTTTAATACATGTGTTGATAAAGAGAAGCATATAGCTTCGAACGCTTGATTTCTTGCTGTTTAGGATTGACCTTGATCGAAAATGACCAATTTTGATCTCAAGATGAATGCCATAGTATTTTGATTTCCTTTATACTTTTTTGGAACATGTTATGTTGGCTGTCATGTATCCTTGTTTTATAGTTTTATAGACACATGACATAGCATTATCCGAAATTCCAATTATTTTAGTTATTTTTACAAGGTCTCTATATTACGTTGAGTCTTGTTTTTACACATATTTCCTCATCTATTTACCTATATTTATATTAATCCTTTTTGATACACTCTTTTAATGAGGACATAGTCTCCCCACAAACGCACCCCAGGCCCCCACTATTAGTCAGCAGACTCTGGTGTTTGAGGATATGAGCTTGAGTCCATGTGGCCCACTAAACTTGATGCACCTGTTAAATGGAATCGAGGTCCATGAAGTCACAAACTGGTATCAATGGAGGTTCCATTATTGCTTTAATATTTGGAGACAATAGATTGGATATTAGGAACTCATGGAACTTGTTGATAATCCATGCTTGGGCATCACAAACCCATTTTTAGGATAACAGCTGAGTTTCCTTATGGCAGTTATGGTATGAAGTGTGTTGGGAAGGGTAATTTACCATTTGGAGCCATTATTATATAATAAAGTGGGGTTTTTTTTAAAGGAAAAGGTGTATGGGAACATATTACCTGGGAATAGTTATCAATTATATTGTGAATCATGACATCTAAAGGGAATTTGTTTCACATCCTTATCCAACCTTGTCATGTTTATGAATGGTAAAATAATGAACCAAGTAATTAAATGTAATATGAAATCAAACATATATGAGATATCTTAATGATACATGGCCTTCTAAGCCAGAATATGGAGTATTATTCGTTGGGTAGTGAGTTTTTCCTTATCTATATTCCCTATGTATGGATATAAATCTTATTAAATCTTGTTCTGAGGTGTGTGCTTGGTGTTTGTAAACTAATTCCACCATGATGCACTCATATCATATGCAAGGAAGGTGGAAAGGATCATGCTACAAACATGGTGGACCCTGATCCACTAGTCTTACTATCAAGAGTACCACATGAGGCACCACCCATTATACCTGATCAGGACACCGATGTCGAAGATCATGATAGTTTTTTTCGTCAGATGTAGTTCATGCATGGTGAAATATGGCTTTCTACTATGAGAGATGATCTAACTCATGAGATTCTATTCCGGAATCCTCCTACCATCTCTGGGGATGGCGTTCTATAGGATCTTGAGTCCTAGATAGAGGCCACCCTTTCGATATATGATAATATAGATAAAACTCCATGGAGGAGGCCCAATCTTTCTACATAAATTTTTTTGTGATTAATCTAATCACTGGTAAGATGTGATTACCAGGATGGTTGTCATCATAGAATTTTATGGGTTGATTTTTATACTAAATTCAATGGTCATTTAATTCCTCTAGCACTGAGATCTAACATATCCAAATAGTTTAAACATCTCGAACGAGGATCTATGTCAGTTATGTTATATCTAACACGTGTCATTGAGTAGAAACTCTATGCAACACTTCTAGACGGTGATTAGATTTCACATGCTAGATGTTTTGAGGATAGGATACTGTAGGCCATCCATATACAGGTGAATGTATTTCTCATACCCACCTTTTATTCAATATTCAATCAGTCTCTTATCACTTAGCAAAACATGAGTGACACAAATAGTACCAGACATAGTGGGAAAATGCTGCATAATGCCAGTAGTTTTTTTCGTTGGTAGGAAATGTTCCCTCAATATTTCCTATCATGGAAATGAAATCTACAATTCCAGTTTTGATATATCATTAGTGTTTCATATATGTGAATGATGGGGGAACCTGAATCCTCAGTGTGATAGATACCCAGTGGACTATCGGGCTTGCGGCTGTCTGAGGCATCAACATAGGTTCTGCAGGACCTTTCAACAAGTCTTGAGTAGAAAATGATCTATTCCATATCCACCTTCATTAGTAGGTTACTTTGAGCCACATCGGGTGGGGAGTTGGAATAACACTGGAGGTACTGGATGAGGAAGAAGTCATGGCTATGGAATCCAGACCCCTGATCACCAGTAGTGATATCAAAGTAGTTTAGATCATGGAAGTCCAATTTTTGCACATTGTTGTGGATTAGTCTAGTTGCATGCATTATAGCCGATACTCAAGGATCAGGATATGGAACCATATACAGTAAGATGTACTATTCTTGTGGCAATTACTATAGTATCTTCATTCTTTGATACAGGTGATTCGAACACTTTTATCTTCGAATCTATCATGTAATTTCTTGGACATGAGATATAGTATTACTATGGTGTAATGATTTTAGATATGTCGTTAGGGGTACAGATGGAGGGAATATTTCAATGTAGGGACCTTCCCCTTGAGGTAGATAGTTACCATTTCTTATGCAACCTCTTTTATTGTGAGATGATAGGATTAGATGCCATTATTTTGATGAATTGGTTGGTTGTGTATCATGGGTTTTTATAATACTATCATCATAGGGTATCATTTAAATAAATAGAGGGTAGCAGTTATCTACATAATACCGAGTGGGATTTATAGGCTTTAAGAGAGTGACCAGAGCATTAGGGGACAAGTGTCGTGAATACTTAGATTGATAATCTCTTCATGGAGGATTAGGGTTTGTTAAATGATAATTTTCTTATATTAGTGGACTATTTTATGGATGTCTTTCCAGATGAATTCTTCATCATACCTCCTCAAATATTGGTAGAGTTTAAAATTGAAATTATTCTAGGAGCTTCACTACTGCCCTTTCCTCTATATAGGATGAGATCTATAGAGCTTCAGGATCTCAATCAGATGTTAGGGGATTTAAAGACCAATGTTTTTATACAACCTAGTAGATCCTCTTGGGCTTGACCAATGATTTTTGCTAAGAATCCATATGGAATCTTACATATATGGGTGGATTACAAATGGATGAACTAGATTACACTCTAAAACCAGTATTCACTTCATCAAATAGATGATCTTTTTGACCAACTTCATGGAGCTAGTGTCTTCTCTAAGTATGAACTGAGATCGGGTGATCATCATTTGTGATTCATACCATCATACATAAATTATCCAACTTTATATGGGATGTATGGTATGTATTTTTACCTATATATACAGTTCGGTCTTACAAACAGACCTGATGTTTACATGGATCTAATGAATAGGTTGTTCCAACCCAATTCGGAATCATTTTTTTGGTATTTGTGAACCACATCGTGATGTATTCTCATAAACTTAGTGATCATGTCCAACATCCTGAAATATTTATGAGTACCTTGAGATAGAATCGATTTTATTTCAATATTTCTAAGTGCAACATCTGGATTAACAAAGTTTACTTATTGGGTCATATTATCTTAGAATCAGGCGTATCTGTTGACAAATAAAAGTTCAGTGTTGTAGTTTAATAGGTGAATCCTAATAATGTGTTTGATATATGAATTTTCATGTGGATGATCGATAATATATGAATTTCATACAAAAAATATAATATAATTATTCACATTTTTATGGCCTTTCCAAGAAGGTTGTTACGTTATTGTGGTTAGAAGTGCGTAAAAAGGCATTTGAGGAACTGAAAGGGACGATTTTCTCAACACCTATTACGACTCTTAAAAATCAAGTAAGAGGTTATACTGTCTTCTATGGTGCATCAGGCATTGACCTAGGAGCAATTTTGATGCAATAGGATAGAGTCATTTCATATGAATTTTAGAAATTAAGGCATAATTAGAGAAATTACCCAATGTATGACCTTAAACTAGAAGTAGTTTTCCATTCCTTACATTACTGGAGACATTATCTATCAGGTGATAACTTTTTGGTGTAAAAAAATTATATTATCCACAGATATATATTTATTTTTTGTAACTTGAAACTCATACAAAATATATGGGTCTAGTTTCTAAAATCCATTGATTTTGATCCTTCCTATACACTTGGGAAGGGAAATGTGGTTGTCGATGCATTGAGTTAGAAAACTCAAACACTGGCCGTACATGAAGCTAGTGATGAATGAAAGTTAATGTCCTTATTTTCGGAGATTCATTTGGAGTTTCATGATAGTCATGTGTAGTCTTACCTCTCATCTTTAACAGTTAACTCTTATCTTCTTGAGATGGTTAATGGTTTAAAATTTTCAGATCCTAAGGGCTTAGTTCTCTGTGAGAGTATATCATGAGATAACACACCTTCAGATTCATATGTGGACATAGGAAACATCTAGTGAATTGATGGATGTATATAGGTTACTACATATATGATTGTGGAGTTAACTCCAGAGTCCCACATTTCTAACTGGGTAGTGTATCCAGGCATCTACAACATGTTTCGAGATATGTGATTCCAGTACTAGTGGCCTCTGATGAAGAATAAAATTGGAGGATTTACCACTATGTGTTCCACATTTCAGTAGTTGAAGGTAGAGCACCAGAGACCTATAGGTTTGTAACAACAACATCCAGTCCCAAAATTGAAATGGGAAGATGTTTCCATGGACATTTTAGTATTCCTTACTAGGTTATCTATGTGTAGTGTTTCAATATGAGTAGTTATTTACTGATTAATGAAATCACGCCACTTAATTCATATCCAGAAGACTTTCCTAGTTGATCATCTGGTAAGACTATATGTATGTGAAAACATATTACTACATGGGGTCCCTCATACTATCATTTTAGATAGGAATTCTTGTTTCATGTCATGTTTCTGGAAGGGATTTCAAAAAGCAATGGAAACACATCTGCTTCTAAGAACAACATTTCACCCTAGGACCAATGTACAATTGGAACAGAAAAAATAGGTTTTAAATGATATGCTATGGGAATGTGTTATTGATTTTGGTGGTTCATGGGATATGTATATCCTTATCATTGAGTTCACACATAAAAACAGCTTCCAAGAGAAAATTCAGATGGATCCTTTTTTAGGCCTTTTATGGTATGCCATGTTGTTCACCACTGTGTTGGATAGAAGTCGGTGAGATGGTCCCACTAGGTCCTCATCTCGTTTAGGAGACTTTGGAGTAGGTTTAGTTGATCAGGAAGCGTATTAATACTTCTCAGTCTAGATAGTAATCTTAACCTAATCTACTTGGACGACCTCTAGAGTTCGAAGTTAGGGATTGTGTTTTCCATACGGGTATCGCTCTGCCTAGTTCGAGGTTAGGGATTGTGTTTGAGATTATAGAGAGAATCCAGACAGTAACATACCGGTTTCTATTACCTCTTAGTTTCTGTTCCATTCATGATGTATTTCATGTTTCACATATTCAACAGTATCATGCCAACCCATCTCGTACCTTTGATCCTAATGAAGTTTAGTTAGATTCTAATGCTACCATTGAGGAGTATCAAGTATGTATCATTGATTGGTTCACATAATATCTTTGATGACACTCTATCTCTATGGTATGGCTACTATGGAAGTATTATAATGTACAAGAGGAGACTTTGGAGAAGGAAGCAATAATACATGCCCAGTGGCCATAGTTGTTCATATACATGGATTCACCACCCCTGAAAGGTGAATGCGGGTATGATTTCTTTTAAGAGAATAAGACTATAAGATCCCAGTGTTTCACTTAGGTATAGATCTATTATAATTTATCCTAATTAATTATTTTGGACTGAATATGGATTCCTAAATAGGTAATGAAGGTCTTAGGGGTTTTTTAGCTCTTGTTGGAAGCCGGAAACACATCTTTTTGGGAAAATAAGGCATTGAACATGCTTTGTAGTAAACCGTGTTGGAAGGCTGTATGATTAGAGAAAATCATACGGGTGGTCTCTTTTCAGATAGGTCCTTACCACATAGTTAGCACACAGTTTCCCCAACTGTATATCCTAATAGCTCGAGTGCCCCATTATTCCAAGTACATGTGCATGGTTAAACATTGTTTGTCAAACTGTTTGGAAAAACCACAAACATGATAATTTATGGGTAATTTTACTATTTTTCCCATAATTATCTAATTATGCCTCCTCCTTTAAGTTAATCTAAATTATTATGATATTAAACATTTTTCATTCATTTTGGATCTCATTAAAATCACATGGTCTGGATTGAAATATCTCTTTTGTTTGAACTCTGATTGAGCTTTTGTTTGTCACGTTGGATGTGAAACTATAAGCACTGAATTCCTTTTTAGTTATTCTTATCCTCTTTTACTCTCGAATGAGTTATTGAGGTGTGAGTGATTTTCCATTTTCTCATATATACTCTATTATAAGTTGAATCAGAGGCTGATATCAGAGAATCAGAGTCATATGACACTAAGGTGGGTGGTCTCTAACTCATCCCTCAAGTTTTTTTATTTTGGAATTTGTCATGTGGGTCCAGAAAATTTCATCGTGTGTCAAAAATAGAATTTATATTACATGATTATAATCATTAGAATCATATGATTATTCCCTTCATAAATATGTGATTACTAATTAGTGGTTATGCCCACAATACCCCACATACCATGTAGGATGATATTTCATTGTTGAGTTTTTATTTTTTTGACACTTTTGAGCCATCGTTATAATGTGCTCGAGCTTGACCGCACTAATGGTTAGACTATTAATAATACATTCTTGTAATATCATGTAATATTGAATAGAAATTACCATGTCACTTCCACTAGACCTGCCTAAGGTATGTGAATTAAATATGAAAATTAAATGTGAATGAATAATAGGTTTTATATTAGTTGCAAACATTTCCATGATGAAGGAAGGTAGTGGAGTGAAAATTAATTATTGAATATGCATTAAATGGATTTAATAAAGGTTTCATTCTCCATGGCCTTTTCACACTAATGAATGGATTTGTTTGAACCAAAAATAGGTGTGGATAAATTGTGATGTGATTAAAGGGTTGCATGCTAATTTGACTTGTCACTCTAACATAAGGTAAGTATTGAACCAAATGAAATATTATATTAAATTATTATCAAATACAGGTGTCCTAAATCAATATCTCCCTGGATTCTTATTGGGAAATTCCTTTCCCATTCTAGAACACCATTCTAATTCAAGGATACAGCTTACTTAGGTTGAAACCCAAATAGATACCAACCCTTTTTTATTCTGGGATACCCAGTATAACACCATATAATCCATCGCATATTATTAAAGGATTACATGGATATAATCCGTGGATCCATCTTTGACAACTTGGTCCCATGGTTACAACCTATAGGGTCATGTCACTACATAACCCCATTTTACCTTGGATTATCACCTTGGATTCGGTTGGCACCTTATTGTAGAATTCCATGGAAGTTGTTCCTTGGATTTCACTATTACCCCTTAGTTATAAAGAGATACTACTAAGTAAGAGGCCCATGAATTCTACATTACCTTGGTCATAACCTTCGATCTTCATTGTTAAATATCATCAATCATGTATTCTTTATTACATCTTGGAACCTTCACAATTTATATTTCCATGAGGTGATGTCAGTGTAGGATATGCCTCACCTAACCGATCAAAATAAATTGGTAATTACTAAATAAATAAATTGGTTACATGTTCACACATCAGCCTTGGGATAAAGTAGGTAATTGAGTGTTTAGATATATTATACTGCTTTACATTATGTATTCATGCTTTCACACTATTATATTCAATGACATAGGAAATATTTTATAGGAACCATTGGTGGTGGCCCACTAAGATTTATTTCACACCATCTCCAGGAACCATTTTCTACCTACAGTAGATTACTTGATTGCGGTTGTAGATAAAGGGATGTGTACGACTTCACGCAATTGATTTCATACTATTTAAGATAGAGCGTGATAACAGTTAACTGGGTTAGAGATCAGGATTCTTGAGATAGTCTTTTTATTTAGATTATACTTTTTTAAAACATGTTATGCCTAATATATTGTATCCATTTTTTCCAATATTCTAGTTAAATGACATATCATCAACTGTTATGTCTGTTATATCAATTATTCTTACGGTGTCCCTGTTTTATGTTTTTCCTTATAGTTACTCATATTTCTTTCTCTGTTTTCCAATGTTTATATTTATCCAATGTGCTACACACTGATTATAAGTCCCCAACCTTAAACATTACTTAATCTTGAGTTATTTCAAGAATTCACATTGAGTATCTTTTTAGGTTTAGAGTTTTAGAAAATTAGTTCATAAATAATGAATTACATTCAACATTTAAACAAAGTGGTTACATAAAAGATAGTATTCATTTTTTCCCATCAACGGAAACATATTTAAAAAAACATGGATTCATTCATGACACTTCCTTGACTCTATCATCCCATCATGTACCTTTCCCTTGATATGTGAAAAACAATTCAAAAACATGGGATGAGCATAAAAATCCCAGTAAGGGATATAAAAATACGGAAAGGAAACATTAGTACATGTATACATAAGAATAAATGAAATCATACTATACTCATAAAACATAAGCACGTTAACATACCTCTGGAAATCATTTGATCTATGAATAACTCATAGAAATCATAATACATAATGGTAACTTCAGTCATTCATAACATTCTTGCGTAGCGAGAAACCCTCATGGTTACGTTTGAAATACCCATCACAGTATATTCTCTAATTCTCTTCAGAGAGACCTTAACGTTTAACCCCTTCGCGTTACCCAATGCATTGGAGACCTATATCGGGGTCACCCACCCTTAGTTTATCACGGAACCACCCGTCTTCATAACAATGCCCAAGAACCATAACATAATCGTATAACATAAAACATGTATAAAGGAAACATAACATTTACCCATTTCAATCATAAGATATCAGTACAACACATTGATATAATAAAAACATTATGAAACCCATTTTCAATACCAAAATAAAATAAAAGTAAAGCGTGGTATTTATTTTTCATTTTAAAAAAATTTATCGCTTGTAAAGGAAGCCGAAACTCAAATAATGGCCATGGTGGTGGAGAAGTCGTTGTTGCCGCATACATACGACAAAAAAACATTCCTTTTGTCATTTAGTAAAACGCTTCATATGAAAAAGATTCCTGTTGAATAGACATAAAATTAAAAGGGGATTATACATCGTATAAAATAATGTTGTGTACAAAACAAAATATGCCTCAATGAAAGGAGATTGAGACGAAGTCCCTTACCTCGGGTCCGACATGACTCGATCGCTCTTTAATCTCATGAATAATAAACTTGAGTTAATTTATACTTTCTTAAGAACCTTTTTCAAGTTCATTATTCCTTTTATATCACTTATTACCATTTTATAAACACTATGTAATTATTTAAGTTAATAACAGTCGTTTTCTCGATCATTGGTTCTTCAGTCAAAAATGGACTTCTTATAGTTACATGTTGTAAATGGGGTAAAATATCTATAATACACAGAACTATATTCATGATGTAGATATCATATATATTATATATATCCAGTATATACATGAATTTATAATATTACATTACATTTAGAGGTAAGAATGAAACACACTGTTCATGGAGACGGTAAGTCGTACGTACGCATGAACGCTACTTTCATTTATATTTCGTATTTTGTGGAATGAAATCATAATGATATAAAGGTATGTTATGATTAAATTATAATATCATATATAATACCATTAACTCCATCCATTATACGTCCCACATATGGAATTAATGAATCAAATCACTTTACGGGGGTGATAGTCTGCACTTCCTAAAAATTAAGATATCGCGTTTACCCATAATGGAAACAATAAGGGTATGCCCTAAAGGAATAATACAGAAGTTTAAGGAAAAAAAACTTATTATATATCATATATAAATATAGTTACATCTTAATGGCCACCTTTGATGGTGTTAGAAGAATATGGAATAATCATCATTTCGTGAGGCAGAAATTCGCCATCCACGAAAACAATATTCTCATTAACCATTAGATGTAGGTGTGTGTAAGTGTAACTCGAATACGTCTTATAAAAACATCCTAGTATATTTAAGATTCTGGTTTTGTTACAAAAGAAAGGAATAAAAAGAGTTTTTGGGGTTGGAGAAGAAAAATAAAACAAAAGAACATTATAGAAGACTTTGCCTTTAAATCGTGTAACTCCTCTTGGTTTGAACAAAAATGGTTTCTTGAAGAAGTTTCTGCATAAGATAAGGATTATAGGATGAATAGAGGGATTTGGGGAGATAAAATGATCAGATCTTGTCCGAGCCAATGGCTTGAGAAGTGTGGGTAAGGAGGTAGAGGTGGGGGCCTTTTATAAGAGGAGGGGAGGGTACTCTTGGAATGTTATAAAATGTTACTTAATATTGAAATGTTTTTGGGATTTAAAAGTTCCCAAATTGATATATTTCGAGTATAAGGTGATAAGGGTTCTAAATATACTAATACAATTTGTTTTTGACAAGTTTATGTCTTATATGTTACATTATCTTTTCATTTTTTTAATTCATTCATTAATGAGGTAATCACTGCATCATAATGATGTCATAAATGATTTAATTTATTTAATGTCAAAAAATTATAAAACAAATAATATGATGTAGGAAATCTTTTTAGCTTTCCAATTAATATTTATAGTCTAAGAGATCATTTACACAAACAAAACTAAAAATGGTTTACTCTGGTGATACATTCTTTAGTGATATTCTCCTTTCTTTAAAAATAAAATGATAAAGTGTCACTTTAACCCAAAAGTGATTCCATGGGGTCCCTAAGTTTGGCACAAGGAATCCCATGGTCGGCCATGACACAACCAGTAGAATTAGGACACATTTTGGGGTCATTTTCTATTATTATGATATTATTTTATTATCCTTATCTACCCGATTACTAATTAATCAAGATAATTAAAGATAATTATCATCGTTACTATTCATAATGTCCAAAAACAAAAGATTCTTAATTACATAATTTGGACCTTATGATTCAAAATATTCAATCCATTTTACCAAATTCCAAACATATAAATTGAAATAATTAATTTAAAAATAATTCCCATTGTCAAAACAAATAGTGGGTTTTTTTAAACAATATCTATGAAAAGTTCGGCACTTGTTTATGCCCGATTCCAAATTGAAATTAATTCTAATGAACAAAATTGGATTAAATGGTAAAAATATATTCTATTTACAGTTTAAAAACAATTAAAAATATAATCTATCTATATTATTAAATTAGATGAAAAAGCAGTTTTGATGTGAAATGCATTATTTTTCACTATTCATTAAAAAATGAACATTGATAGAAAAATACCAAAAATTTATCCAAAGTAAATTTCAATGTCACAATCATATAGAATAAGTTTATTTTAAAAAATATAGCTTATAAAATTGTCAAAAGATATATTTAAAAATGGTTCGCCATCAAAAGGCGGTAAAACAATCTTTTAAAAATATTAGAGAATTCTATGATTAAGATTTGATTTATTCTCATTTTAAGCCTAAAAAACAATATATAATTCATAAATAGAAATATATAAGAATATATATTATTCATTACATACTTGGAATCTTAAATCCTTCCCCCCTTTAGAAAATTGTGTCCCCTCTATTTATTTACTTCTCGAATAAGTGGTGGTATTTATCCCTCATTGCATTTTAAGATTCCCATGTTGCCTCTTCAATCATGTGGTTTTTTCACAAAACCTTTACTTGGTGAATCAGATTATTATGCAACAATTTCTCCCTCTGTACAAGAATCTGGACCTGTTGTTCCTCATAAGATAGATTCTCTTCAAGTTGAACTACATATAGACTCAAAACATGAGATGGATCTGGCATGTAACTCCTAAACATTGAAACATGAAAAAAATTGTGTACCTGAGATAAACTCGGAGGTAAAGCTACTTAGTTTGCAATAGATCAAACACTCTCCAGAATTTCATATGGTCAAATGAACTTTGGACTCATCTTTACTTTCATACCAAATCGCATCACACTTTTACATGGTGATACTTTGAGAAAAACATGATCACCTACCTCAAAAGAGAGATACTTCCTCCTGTTGTCTGCATAACTCTCCTGCCTGCTCTGGGCCGTTCTCAGCTGCCTCTGTATCAGCTGATCTTTTTCTTCCAACTCTTCTACCAATTCTGGTCCCATAAATTTCCTTTCACCTACTTCATCCCCAAAAGCTGGATTTTGACACCGCTTCCCATATAATGCGTCTAATGGTGCCATCTGTATACTGGAATGAAAACGATTATTATAAGAAAAATCAACCAAATAAAGATGTTGGTCCCAACATCCCTGATAATCCATCAAACAAGCACATAGAATATCCTACAAAGACTAAATGTTTCGTTCTGACTGCCCATCTGATTGAGGATGAAAATTTGTACTAAAATTTAATTCAGTACCCAATGACTTCCGAAGGCCATTCCAAAAGTTATAAGTAATTTTGTGATCATGATCAGATACAATGCAACGAGGAACTCCATGTAACCTGCCTATCTCTTTAATATACAAATGGGAATGTTGATATAGGGAAAAAGTATATCTTATAGCAAGGAAATTAACAGATTTAGTCAATCGGTCAACAATAACCCAGATTGCATTATTACCTCGAGGTGTCTTCAGCAATCCCACAACTAAGTCCATGGATATATTCTCCCATTTAAAATCTGGCACTAGTTAAAAATAAAGCATCTCTTTCGGTAACTACCGCTCTGCTTTAACCTGTTGACAAGTCAAACACTTCAGAGTAAAATCAGCAGTATCTCTTTTCATTCCATCCCACCAGTAATACTCCCGAAGATCTCTATACATCTTAGTAATTCATGTTTGAACTGAAAACGGAGAACTATGAGCTTCACATAACAACTCTCTCTTAAAATGTGATTCACAAAGCACACACAATATCTTCCCAAATATCAAAACACAATCATTATCAATGTTGAATTCAAGTAACTTACCCTTCTGAACCAGCTCTACCTTTTTCTGCAACTCACTGTCTTGCTTCTGTGCTTGCTTAATTCTATCTAATAGAGAATATTTCACTGATACCTGAAACAAAAAAGAAGGAAATCCTACACCAACAACTTCTATGCCCATGTTCATCAAATTCTAAACCAAAGGATCACGTTACAAACATAACATGGTTAATGAAGCATGACTTTTTCAACTCAAAGCATCAACGACATTATTTTCTTTTACCGGATGGTAATGAATTGTACAATCATAATACTTGATTAATTCTAGCCATATACTCTGTCTCATGTTCAATTATTTCTGATTGAATATATACATTAAATTTTTTTGATCAATATATATTTCACATGTTACACCATACAAATTATGCCTCCAAATTTTTAAAGTGAAAACAACAGCAGCTAATTCCAAATCATGTGTAGGGTAATTTACCTCATGAGTTTTCAACTGACGTGAATTATAAGAAATTACCTAATCATTCTACATTAAGATACATACAAGTCCTTTCAATGAGGCATCACTATAGATAACAAACTCTCAATTCCTGGAATGTATTTCCAAAACTAGAGTATTCACCAATCTTCTTTTCAGTTCCGGAAAACAATCATCACGTTCTTTTGTCCAGATAAACATAACACCCTTCTAAGTTAGCTTAGTCATTGGACTATATAACTGGGAAAAATTTCTAACAAACCTTTAGTAATATCTTGCCAAACCAAGGAATCTACGAATCTCAGTTACATTTGTGGGTCTTGGCCATTCTTCCACAACCTTTGTTTTTTCAGGATCAACAGTTGCCCATCTTTAGAAACAATGTGACCAAGGAAAGAAATTTTTTGCAACCAAAACTCACACTTACTGAATTTCCCATACAATTTAATTTCTTTTAAGGTTTGAAAAATAACCCTTAAATGAATTTCATGCTCTTCTTTACTTTTAGAAAACACCAAAATATCATAAATGAAAACAACTACAAACTTGTCCTAGAACTCATGGAAAATTCGAATCATAAGTTCCATGAATACAGCAGGTGCATTAGTTAGCCCAAAAGGCATAACAACAAATTCATAATGGACATATCTTGTATGAAACATGGTCTTCAGTATATCTATGTTCTTTACCTTCAACTGATGGTACCACGATCTTAGGTCAAACATTGAAAAAAACTGAGCTCCCTGGAGCTGATCAAACAAATCATCAATATGAGGAAAAGGATATTTGTTCATAACAGTGATGTTATTCAAAGATCTATAATCAATGCAAAGTCTCATTGAACCATTTTTCTTTTTAACAAATAATACAGGAGAACCCCATGGTGATGTGCTAGGTTGAATGAAACCATTCTCTAATAAATCTTGTAATTTCTCCTTCAAATCTAAAATTTCAATTTGAGCCATTCGATAAGGGGGTTTTGAAATTGGCTTAGCATCAGGAACTAAGTCAACAGTAAATTCAACATCCTGATCTGGTATTATTCCAGGAAACTCATCAAGAAAAACATCTGGGTACTCATTTACCACTGGTACATCATTAATCTGAACAGTTCTTTTGTTTTCAACAATACGTGCAATGTAACATTCATTTCCAACTTTTACAAGTTTCTCAGCCTCTTGATATGTTATCAACAGTAAGGGTTCATTCTTGTACACAAACTGAAAGGATTTATGAAACTAAATTTTTTTAGCTCTACAGACAATCTTTGCGTGGTAAATATAGAGCCAATCCATACCCAGGATAACATCAAACTCTACTAGAGGTAAAACAATGAGGTTGTCAAGTAGGTTCTTTCCACGAATAAGGATAGGAAGATTCTTATAAATTCTTTTTTCCACAACATTTCCCCCAGGTGTTTCTACCACAAGTTCAGGAGTCATTTCTTGAGATGGTATTCCCATTTTACTAGAAATGTTTTCTAAGATGAAGGAACGTGTAGACCCCGAATCAAACAACACACTGGCATAATCTGAAAAAACAAACAAAGTTCCTGATACCACTTCATTTACTGGCCCAACATCTACTAAAGTAGTTCCAAAGGATTTCCCCACCCCTTTCTGCTAGTAGTCTAACTGCTTCCCATCACTCGAGCTCTTTGTCAGACACTCATTTTCATAGTGACCCATCACATTGCACTTAAAACATTTCACTAACTGTAAATAAAATTTTCTCTTACCATCACCATGATCTTTTTAGTGTAATCACGAGCCTTATGTCCCTTCTAACCACATCCGTAGCACTTTCCAGAATTCAGAAGACATCCCCCAGCATGCATTTTACCACATTTATCACAAACTGAAAGCATAGTTTTCTTACCATCAGACATTTTTGAAGAATTCTTCCCTTTCTCCTGCCACCTCAGTCTCTTCTTCTGTTGGTTGTTAAGGAAACTTTATCATCAGAAAACTCCATTTCCCCCTTCTCAGAACATCGAACAAGCTTTTCATAACTTTTGAACTCACGAGAACCTATTTCCCTTTGATATTTTGGCTTTAATCCTGAGTAAAAACTATTGATTTTACTATCAAGGTCTCAGATAAAATTTGGAGCATACCTTGCTAATCGAGTGAAATTTTCATCATAAGAATCCACTATGTCGTCCTCCTGCCTCAATTACAAGAATTGTTTTTCCATTATAAGTCAAACAGCCTTAGGAAAATACTTCTCAAGAAACATACCTTTGAATTCATCCCAGTCGAGAGCATCAATCTCATCAGTGTCCCAAATATTTTTAATCATCGACCACCATTGATCTGCTTCACCCTCCAAACAATAAATTTCAAGACTAATTTTTTTTTTCTGAACACCCAATGACATCGAAAATCTTCTCCAGTGATTTAATCCATGCTCCAACTAGCACATGGTCAGAAGATCCCTTGAATGATGGGGGATGTTGCCTCATGAAATGTTCCACCACTGACATGTTCCTCTGCGGCTGATCTGGCTGATCTCATGCATGGATACCACCACCATTTATCGTTTGAGTCAACTATGCCATTACTGCAACAAATTGTTCAGTTCCAATTCCGACCATCTCAGGATGCTGATTCGGAAGGTCATTTCCTTCTGAATGCCTTCCTAGCACTGCTTCTTTGTTTCCTCTGCGGAAAACCATTCTGAAAAAACAAGTCATAGATGAAGCAACATGTTAATCTTCAAATGCTATATCATTTCAATTTGTCCACAAAAAAAATATTTTTTCATAATCATTTACTAGTATTATTACTCCTAAAGTTTTCTAAACTGACCACTCATACCAACTATAAGGCCCCAGCCTTAAACATTACTTAATCATTAGTTATTTCAAGAATACACATTGAGGATATTTTCTGGTTTAGAGTTTTAGAAAATTAGATCATAATTCATGCATTACATTCCACATTTAAACACCGTGGTTACATAAAAGATAGTATTCATTTTTCCCATCAACGGAACCAAATTTAAAACAAAACATGGATTCTTTCATGACACTTCCTTGGGAATATCATCACATAATGTACCTTTCCATTGACCTGCGAAAAACATTTCGAAAACATGAGATGATCATAAAAATCTCAATAAGGGATATAAAAATACGGAATGGAAACATTAGTACATGTATACGTAAGAATCAATGAAATCATACCTTACTCATAAAACATAAGCACGTTAACATACCTCATGGAATCATAAGATTTATGAATAACTCATAGAAATCATAATACATTAAGGTAACTTCAGGCATTCATAACATTATTATGTAGGGAGTAACCCTCATGGTTTCGTTTGGAATACCCATCATAGTATATTCCCTAAATCTCTTCGGAGAAACCAGAACGTTTAACCCCTTCCCATTACCCAATGCATTGGAGAGCTATATCGGGCTCACCCACCCTTAGTTTATCACAGAACCACCTGTCTTCATAACAATACCCAAGAACCATAACATAATCATATCACATAAAACATGCATAAAAGAAACATAACATTTAAACATTTAAATCAAAAGATATCAATACAACACATTGATATAATAAAAACATTCTGGAAACCATTTTCAAAACCAAAATTAAATAAAATTAAAGCATGGTATTTATTTTTCATTTAAAAAAAGTTATGTCTTGTAGAGGAATCCAGAACTCAAAAAATGGTCACGGCGGCGGAGAAGTCGTTGTCGCCGCATACGTACGACAAAAAAACATTCCTTTTGTCATTTAGTAAAACCCTTCATATAAAAAATATTCCTTTTGAATGGAAATAAAAGTCAAAGGGGGTTTATACACCATATAAAAGAAAGTTGTGTATAAAACAAAATATGCCTCAATGAAAGGAGATTCAGACAAAGTCCCTTACCTCGGGTCCGACATGACTCGATCGAACTTTAATCTCCTGAATAATAAACTTGAGTTAATTTATACCTGATTAATAACCTTTTTCAAGTTCATTATTCAATTTATATCACTTTTTAGCATGTTATGAACACTATGTAATTATTTAAGTTAATAACAGTCGTTTTGTTGATCATTGGTACTTGAGTCAAAAATGGACTTCTTATAATTACATGTTGTTCATGGGGTAAAATATCCATTATATACTGAACTATATTAATGATTTATATATCATATATATCATATATATCCAGTATATACATGGATTTATAATATTACATTACATTTTGAGGTAAGAAATGAAACACACCGTTTATGGAGACGGTAAGCCGTATGTATGCATGAACGCTACTTTCATTTCTATTATGTATTTTATGGAATGGAATCATAATTATATAAAGGTATTTTATGATTCCAGTATAATATCATATATAATATTGTTAACTCAATACTTTATATTCCCCACATATGGAATTAAGGAATCAAATCACTTTAAGGGGGCGGTAGTCCGCACTTCCTAAAAATGAAGATAACGCGTTTATCCATAATGGAAAGCATAAAGGTATGCCATAAATGAAGAATACAGATGTTTAATGAAAACATAAACATATTATATATCATATATAAATATATTTACATCTTAATGGCCACCATTGAAGGTGTTAGAAGAATATTGAACAATCATCGTTTCGTGAGGCAGAAATTTACCATCCACAGAAATAGTATGCTCTTTGACCATTAGATGTAGGTGTGTGTAAGTTTAGCTCTAATAATTCTTATAACAACATCCTAGTATATTGGAGATACTGTTGTTGTTACAAAATAATGGAATAAAAAGATTTTTAGGGGTTGGATAAGCAAAATAAAAAAAACAACATTAGAGAAGACTTGACCTTTAAATCGGGTAACTCCTCTTGGTTTGAACCAAAAAGGTTTCTTGAGGATATTTCTGCCTAAGGTAAGGCTTCTAGGATAAATATAGGGATTTGGAGAGATAAAATAATCATAGATTGGCCGATCCAATGGCTTGAGATGTGTGGGTAAGGAGGTTGAGGTGGGGGCCGTTTATAAGAGGAGGGGAGGGGCACTCTTGGAATGTTATAAAATGTTACTTAATATTGAAATGTGTTTCGGATTTAAAACGTACCAATTTGATATATTTATAGTATAAGGTGATAAGGGTTCAAAATATATTCATTTAATAGGTTTTTGACAAGTGTAAGTCTTATATTTTACATTATCTTTTCATTTTTTTAAATCATTCATTAATGAGGTAATCGCTGCATCATCATGATGTCATAAATAATTGAATTTATTTAATGTCTAAAAATTAAAAAAATCATACTATGTTGTAAGAAATATTTTTATATTTAAAATTAATATTTACAGTCTAATATATCATTTACACAGACAAAACTAAATTTTTTTACTTAGGTGATACATTCTTTAGTGATATTCTCCTTTCTTTAAAAATAAAATGATAAAGTGTCACTTTCACCCAAAAGTGATTTCATGGGGTCCCTAAGTTTGGCACACGGAATCCCATGGTCTTCCATGACACAACTAGTAGAATTAGGACACATTCTGGGGTCATTTTGTATTATTGTGATATTAAATTATTATCCTTAACTACACGATTACTAATTAATCAAGATAATTAAAGATAATTACCGTCGTTACTATTCATAATGTCTAAACAACAAAAGAATGTTAATTACATAATTTGGACCTTGGGATTAAAAATATGGAATCCATTTTACCAAATTCCAAACCTATAAATTGCAATAATGAATTTAAATATAATTCTCGTTGTCAAAACAAATAGTGGGGTTTTTTTTCCAAACAATATCTATGAAATGTTTGGCACTTGTTTATGCCCAATTACAAAGTGAAATTAATTTTAATGAACACCATTGTATTAAATGGTAAAAATTTATTCTAGTTAAACTTTAAAACCAATTAAAAAGATAATCTATCCATATAATTAAATTAGATGAAAACGCAGTTTGGATGTAAAATGCAGTATTTTTCACTATTCATTAAAAAATGTACATTGTTATAAAAATACCAAAAATTTATCCAAAGTCAATTTAAATTTCCCAATCATAAAGAATAAGTTTATTTTGATATATAGAGATTATAAAATTTTCAAAATATAGATTTAGAAATGGTTCTCCATCAAAAGGCGGTAAAACAATCTTTCAAAAATATTAGAGAATTCTATGCTTAAGATTAAATTTATTCTCATTTTATGCCTCTAAAACAATATCTAATTCATAAATAGATATATATAATAATATCTATTATTAATTACATACTTGGGATGTTACATCCTTCACCCATTTAGAAAATTTCATCCCCGCAATTTATATACTTATCGAATTTGTGGGGGTATTTATCCCTCATTGAATTTTCAGATTCCCATGTTGCCTCTTCAATCATGTGGTTTTTTCACAAAACCTTTACATGATGAATCACCTTATTCCGCAAAACATGCTCTCTGTGGTCAAGAATCTAGATCGGTTGTTCCTTATAAGATAGATTCTCTTCCTGTTGAACAACCTCTGCACTCAAAACATGAGATGGATCTGGCATGTACTTCCTTGACATTGAAACATGAAAAACATTGTGTACCTAAGATAAACTCGGAGGTAAAGCTACTCGGTATGCAACTAATCCAACTCTATCCATAATTTCATATGGTCTAATGAACCATGGACTCAAAT
Source organism: Viscum album (assembly GCA_963277665.1). Lineage (NCBI taxonomy): Eukaryota > Viridiplantae > Streptophyta > Magnoliopsida > Santalales > Viscaceae > Viscum > Viscum album. Next base: position 1,149,076,029 of record OY728143.1, on the reverse strand, counting down.
TTAATTTCTTTCCAAATCACATCACACTTTTCCATGGTGATACTTTGAGAGAAAATGATCACCTACCTCAAAAGAGAGATCCTTCCTCCTATTGTCCGCATAACTCTTCTGTCTGCTCTAAGATGTTCTCATGTGCTGTTGTATAATATGAACATTTTCTGCCAACCCTTCTTCCAATTCTGGTCCCATCAACTTCCTTTCACCTACTTCATCCCAAAAAGATGGTGTTCGACACCGCCTCCCACATAATGCCTCAAATGGTGCATCTGTATACTGGAATGAAAACTGTTATTATAAGAAAACTCAACCAAAGAAAGATATTGGTCCCAACTTCCCTGATAATCCATCGAAAAAGCATGTATCATATCCTCCAAAGTCTGAATTGTTCATTCTGACTGACCATCTAATTGAGGATGAAAAGCTGTACTAAAATTTAATTCAGTACCTAATGACTTCTGATGGCCTTTCCAAAAGTTAGAAGTAAATCTAGGATCATGATCAGATACAATGGAGAGGGGAACTACATGTAACCTGAATATCTATTTACGATACAAATGGAAACTTTGATCTAGGGAAAAAGTATCTTGTATATCAAGGAAATGAGTAGATTTAGTCAAGCGGTCAACAATAACCCAGATTGCATTATTACCTCGAGGTGACTTCGGAAATCACACAACTAAGTCCATGGATATATTCTCCCATTTCCACTATGGAACTAGTAAAGGATGAAGCATCCCTTTTGGTAACTGCCGCTCTACTTTAACCTGTTGACAAGTCAAACACTTCACAGTAAAATCAGCAATATCACTTTTCATTCCCTCCCATCAGTAATACTCCCAAAGATTTCTATACATCTTAGTACTGCCTGGATGAACTGAAAACTGAGAACTATGAGCTTCAAATAACAACTCTCTCCTCAACTTTGAATCACAAGGCACACACAATCTCTTCCCAAATCTCAAAACACAATCATTATCAATGTTGAATTCAGGAAACTAAGCCTTCTGAACCAGCTTTACCTTTTTCTACAACTCACTGTCTTGCTTTTGTGCTTCCTTAATTATGTCTGATAGAGAAGATTTCACTGATACCTAAAACAAAATAGAAGGAAATCTTGCACCAACAACTTATATTCCCAAGTTCATCAAATCCTCAATCAAAGGATCACGTTCCAAACGTAACATGGTTAATGAAGCATTTCTTTTTAGGCTCAAAGCATCATCCACTTTATTTTCTTTTACCAAATGGTAATGAATTGTATAATCATAATACTTGATTAATTCTAGCCATCTACCCTGTCTCATGTTCAATTCTTTCTGAGTGAATATATACTTTAATATTTTGTGATCAGTATATATTTCAAACTTTACACCATACAAATGATGCCTCCAAATTTTTAAAGCGAAAACAACAGCAGCTAATTCCAAATCATGTGTAGGGTAATTTACCTCATGAGTTTTCAATAGACGTGAAGCATAAGCAATTACCTGATCATTCTTCATTAGGACGCAACCATGTCCTTTCAATGAAGCATCACTGTAGATAACAAACTCCCCATTCCTGGAAGGCAGTGCCAAAACTGGAGCATTCACCACTCTTCTTTTCAGTTCCTGAAAACAATCATCACATTCTTTTTTCCAGATAAACTTAACACCCTTCGGCGTTAGCATAGTCATTGGAATAGATAACCAGGAAAAATTTCTAACAAACCTTCGGTAATATCCTTCCAAACCAAGGAATCTACGAATCTCAGTTATATTTGTGGGTCTTGTCCATTCTTCCACAACCTTTGTTTTTGTTGGATCAACAGTTATCCCATCTTTAGAAACAATGTGACCAAGGAAAGAAATTTGTTGCAACCAAAACTCACACTTGCTGAATTTCCCATACAATTTATTTTCTTTTAAGGTTTAAAAAATAACCCTTAAATGACTTTCATGCTTCTATTTAGTTTTATAAAACACCAAAATATAATCAATGAAAACAACCACAAACTTATCCAAGAACTCAGGGAAAATTCTATTCAAAAGGTCCATGAATATAGGAGGTGCATTTGTTATCCCAAAAGGCATAACTAAAAATTCATAATGGCCATATCTTGTACGAAACATGGTCTTTATAATATCTTCTTCCTTTACCTTAAACTGATGGTACCCTGATCTCAGGTCAAACATTGAATAAATCTGATCTCTCTAGAGCTGATCAAACAAATCATCGATATGAGGGAAATGATATTTTTTCCTAACGGTGATGTTATTCAAGGATCTATAATCAATGAAAATTCTCATTGAACCAGATTTATTTTTAACAAATAAAACAGGAGCACCCCATGGTGATGTTCAAGGTCGAATGAAACCTTTCTCTAATAAATCTTGCAATTGCTCCTTCAACTCTAAAATTTCAATTTGAGCCATTCGATAAGGGGGTTTTGAAATTGTCTTAACATCAGGAACTAAGTAAACAGTAAATTCAACTTCCTGATATGTTATTATTCCAGGAAACTCATCAGAAAAAACATCAGGATACTCATTTACCACTGGCACATCATTAATCTGAACAGTTCCTTTGTTTTCAACAATATGTGCAAGGTAACATTCATATCCATCTTTTACAAGTTTCTCAGCCTCTTGATATGTTATCAATAGAAAGGGTTCATTATTGTACACAAACTGAAAGCCTTTCTGAAAAAAAACTTCTTTAGCGCTACAGTCAATCTTCGCATTGTAAATAGAGAGCCAATCTATACCCAGGATAACATCAAACTCTACTAGAGGTAAAAAAATAAGGTTTGCAAGTAGGTTATTTCCACGGATAAGGATAGTAAGATTATTATAAATTCTTTTTGCCTCAACATTTCCACCAGTTGTTTTTACCACAAGATCAGGAGTCATTTCTTGAGATGGTGTTCCCACTTTACTAGAAAAGTTTTCAGAGATGAAAGAATGTGTAGACCCCGAATCAAACAACACACTGGCATAATCTGAAAAAACAAAAAAAGTACCTGATACCACTTCATTTGATGGCCCAACATCTACTGAAGTTGATTCAAAATAATTTCACTACCCCTTTCTTCTTGTATTCTAACTACTTCCCATCACTTGATCTCTTTGTCGGACACTACATTTCATAGTGACCCATCTCATTGCACTTAAAAAATTTCACTAACTGTAATTCAAATTTGGTCTTACCATCACCATGATATTCTTTAGTATAATCAAGAGCCTTATGTACCATCTTATCACATAGATAGCACTTTCTAGAATTCAGAAGACATTCCCCAACATTCGTTTTTACCACATTAATCACAAACTGGAAACTTAGTTTTCTTACCATCATACCTTTTTGAATAATTTTTCCCTTTCTCCTGCCACCTCGGTCACTTCTTTTATTGGTTGTTATAGGACACTCGATCATTGGAAAACTCCATTTCCACCTTCTCATCACATCAGACATGATTTTCATAACTTTTGAACTCACGATAATATAATGCTCTTCGATATTTTGGCATTAATCCTGAGTAAAAATGATTGATTTCACTATCAAAGTATCAGATAAAATTTGGAGCATACCTTGCCAATCGAGTGAACCTTTCTTCATAAGAATCCACTGAGCCATTCTCTTACCAAAATTTCATGAATTGTTTTTCCATCCTATGTTGAACAGCTTTATGAAAATATTTCTCAAGAAACATACCTTTTAATTCATCCCAATCGAGAGCATCAATCTCATCAGCGTCGCTGATATTTTTAACCATCGACCACCACTGATGTAACAGCCGGAGATTTTATGAAAAATATTCTTTTTAATATTATTAATGTCTTGTGTTTTATGCTACACCAAAAGGAGCTTGCACAACACGCATCCTTGACTTGCCTTGCATTACACGCAATCGCGACCTTCCTCGATAGCGTGTGTAGTACGCAATACCGAGTTTCACTAAACAACGATATGCTATTAAAATATTATTATAACTAGCCGTTATGAATAGTAATAACCACATTTTAAAATTTTAGAAATGTTAGCTCTCAAAATGGAATTCATTTTTGGATTCGGAGTATTGAATTTAGCCTAAGGTGAAATTTTGGTACTTTTCAGATAACTTTCATATTCTGATGAATAGAGAAAATTACTAAATTATAATTAAAAACAGCTTTTTTAATCGAAATAATTAATAGTGATAAATCATTAATTTGAGTGGTTTTAAAGTATATTTAGAATATATTTTTACAATTTAATACAATGTTGGTCATTGGATGTAATTTCACATTTAAACCAGACATAATCAAGTGTCAATCTTTTGATAGATATTGTTTCTTAAAAACACGCTATTTGTTTTAACAGCGGGATTTAATTATAAAATTAATTAATGAAACTTTTATGTTATGAATTTGGTAAAATAGACTTCATTTTTGAATTCAGAATATGAAATATAGCTTAGGATGAAATTTTGGCATTGTTCTGAAAAACATCAATTTTTGATGAATAGTGAAACCACTAAGTGGTAGGTTAAAAACTGAATTTTGCATAAAACTTAATTTTACCGCTTCTGTGAATGGAATTTCAAAAATCCGACAGACACGATTGATATCAGTAAGTAAAATCTGGTTCAATGAGAAAAAAATTTTTTTTTGGTGAATAGTAACTTTTTACTTTTTTTACCGCGGTTAATAGTAAATAGGGTAACTAAAGGTAAATATGATATTACTATAACCCTAACACATGTCCTAATTCTATTGGACAAGTGTAATTCGACCAAAAACAAACTTAGGAATAAAATATGACCATTTAGGCCCACTTGGATTAGATTAGGACATTTATTATTAATTTATTTAAAGAAGGGTTAAAATAGTTAAAATCAAAGTTTAATAAGTAAATCATTTTTAATATGGGGTTATACATAAGATAAATTCGACTATAAATATTCATTAGAAATCTAAAACGATTTCCTACATAATGGTATTTTATTTATAATTTTTAGATATTAAATAATTTAATTTATTTATGACACAACGATGATGCAATAATTATCTTATTAATGAAATATTGACATAATTGATGTTATAAACACCAAAATAAATGTAATTTGAGATTTTTTATGAATTACACTAATTTTCTAGGTTACTATGATATATTAATGTTGATTTAATTAACTTGTTTAGAACATTTAATTCTGTTATGACTTTCACAAAAATCATATATCAAATAGTGTCAAAATTGACACAAAATAGTTTTTAAATCAAATATTATATTATTAATTGTAATTTTATTCCTAAAAATCTATGGTTCGGCCAAATTACTTAGATAAGGATATATATATATTAATAATAAACAATTTGGGGTTCTTTTGGCATGTTATAGTAAGTGTATTAACCATATAGTGAAAGAAAACAAAAAGACACGGTAGAAGTTAAATTATTTAACTTAGAGTTAAATCTAATTGATAAGGTTTAAAATAAGATCCAAACATGTCTAAATTTGATTGGTTGATGAGATTACAACCATATCTCATCTAAGCTTCGAATATGAGTCATTTTTGGAGGTTTTTAAGTGGGGTTAGATTTATTATAAATTAATATTTTTAAGAATTCCTAAGGTGCCCCTCTCCTCCCTTATAAAAGGGCACCTCCTCCCTCTCTTCCTCACACAACTTTGAGCCTTCAAGCTCGGCCAAAACCTGCCAAAATCTTTTCTCCACTTCCCTAGAAACATTTTAGAGGTTCTGGTCTTCCTCAAAGACCAATTTTAGTGCCCTAAGAGGAGGTCTCAAAGAGGCGCTTCAAAGAAGAGGTAATTACCGTTACCAATTCTTTCATCTTTATTTCTTCTTCCACTTCTTCTTATTAGGTTGTTTCAGTATGAAGTAATAACATCAGTATCACTCATATACTGATATGTTATTATAAGTATGAAACAACCCTATTTCACCATCTATCCATCCTACGGAAAAAGAAATCACCGCGCGTGCGTACGTACGGAATACCGTCTCCACGCGGTGGTGTAATCTATTTTCCGCCACCACCTTAATTGGATGGGTATAGTGGTGTAATGAGTAACTATATATGATTATTATAAATTGATATTGATACAGAAATAGTATACTAACACTTCAACACAATTCCACGACCATGGGAACGATATCATCGCTCGTGCATACGTACGGACTACCGTCTCCACGACGCGATGAGATTCATTCTCAATGATTATCCATTCATGAATGATTATAAAGTATATATAATAAGTACTAATGAAATATATGACATAATAATGATACTGGATTTATGTATATTTATATGTATGTCATCCAATTCCATTCAATTCAATAAGGAAACGAAAACAGCGTTCATGCGTACGTACGGACTACCGTCTCCATGAACGGTGTATTTCATTCCATTATCAATATATTATATATATATATATATGTATATTCTGAATATATATTATATATAAATCATGTTTTACATTCTGGATATAAGTAATCATGATCCAAGTAATCATATTAATAATTACAAGTTAAAAAGACGAACGACAAATAAGACGATTTTACCCAAAATGCTACTTTAACATGAATTTACAAAAGACCGGGTAATATAAAGCCATAAGAGAACCATATATGATATCATAACAATGAATATGATTCTGTAATAAGTCAATAACATGATTTAAATCATTATACAGGAGGTTCGGACACTTACAAATCAAGTTGGACCTAAGGTAAGGGAAATATCACAATCTCATTTTTATCCGAGAATTTTTATTCGTAAGTATTTACTGGGGTGTATTTTATCATCCACATCCATGTTTCATAAATATGTAATATTATTTCCATCCAACTACAATTGTTTAAATCCAATTTTACCCTTCAGTGAGTTTTTAGTAAAGAATATGAAAGGAATATTTTGTCGCTTTTTCGTATGAGGTACTTTTTGACTTTTCCGACAAAAGTACGAAAGAATGTTTTTTTAACGTATACGGCATGAATGGATTTTTAAAACATTATTTCCAAGTAGCTTCCTTTACAAGTTTTCAAGTTTATTTTTAATCAACTTCTTTTATTTTAAAGTTGTATGACATGTTATGAAAGGAAAAATGTTTTTGAAGAAGAAAGGGTATTTTCCTCAAGAATGGAGTTCAAGTGTTTTATCAAAATTATTTTCCATATAAGATAATAAAGGGTTCTGTTTTTATCCCTATTATTACATTGATTTGATCATGTTGTGATGGAATTATTTTTATGAATTCCTTTATCTTATATGAATTGTTTTATGATGTCATGTTGTTTAAGAATCCCATTTTTATTACATGTGTTATGCGATGATGTATGTTTTATGATTATGTGGCACACATAAGAAAGGATTCATTATAAGATGGGTGGGACCTATATCTCCCTCCAATGCATTGGGTAAATATTTTATATCTCATGAGATAGACATGGCTGAAATGGTAGGTTATACCGGTTCAGTGAAACAGGACTGAAACGAGGGTTACTCGATTCAGAAAGGGACTTTGTCCACTAAGATAGTCTTGGCAATGAGTCTTGACTAACAAGAAATGATTTTCTATGATTATGTGTGTATGCCAAAAAGTTTCATGTTTTATGTTATGATTATTGGTATGACATTTCACTTCTATTATTTATCCCATGTTATGATATTATGAGCTCTTTTGCAGGTTACGATTTCCAAAAGCTATGTTCTTATGTATATGATATGATTGATATTTCTTTTGTTTACCCTTACTGAGCATTTGAGGTCACCCTTTTATGTTTTCTTTTCCCCAGGAGATAAAGAAAGGTTTTAGGTATAAAAAAAAGAAGATCTTTATGGGAGATTTTGAAGATTTTTCACCACGATTAGAAGATTACGTTCCGAGTTTCCAAAGACACTAAACTATTACGATCCTTGTGTGTGTGTTTTTGTTATGTAATAAGTATTCCGCAAAAGTAATGTTACGTCCATGTACGATAAGCTTCGGGTCTCTACAGTTGGTATCAGAGGAAAGGTTTAGTCAACCTTTGGAAACTAGGACGCGAAAACGTTAGTGAGATACCTAGAGATATTTCTAAGGTATGTCTAGGGATGTCCCTAAGGATAAGTATACGTATAGGATATAGTCCTAGAACTACGGTAACGATCTTAGAATTTATCCTAAGATGTTAGATATTGAGGGTTCTCCCCCTTTACTATGTTGTCTTCCCTAGCATGATTTCGTCTCTCACAAAATTCTTTTTGTGTTTTAGTTAATGGAGGGAACCAGAAGGAATTCAGTTAACATTGAATCCAATGGACAAATTGGTGACTATGAGCAACAAAATTGTGTAATGCCTAAAGATAAAGATATTGTGATTATGCCAAATCAGTCATCACGATATATGATTAACAAGGTGAAATTTAGTGGTATTCCTAATTCATCAAAGAAGAGGAAGATAAACTATTATGCATGTTCGCATGTTGAGGAGCATAAAGAAAGGAAGATTGAGATTTCTAAAGAAGGGAAGAAGAACCTTGAAGAATACCTCAAATGGAGGGACCGATGTTATCTGTGTGGAGAAAAGGGTCATAGGGTGACAGACTGTTATGAAGTTCAATGTCTTATTTGTGGAGAACATGGGCATTACCCAACTCAATGCCCTGACCTAAAAAGATACTTCTAAATCAAGGAAGGACTTATTCCAGGACAGTCATTGATGTGGATGGACTGAAGTGTTTATGTATTGGTATTCAAGAATAATGTTGTTGAGGTACTTTTATGGTGTATTGGAATATTTATTTGTTGGTCTAATGTGGTATTTGAAGTGATTGAGATATTTTTGGAAATAAGATGATATTCGCATAATGAAGGGATAAGACGATAATGAGATGTTTGATTGTATTCATGAGCTCATGATTGATATAAGGACTAAGTGATATCATGGTTTGAGTATATAGAATTTTGAGGATTTTGGTAGGTGGAAAGTGTTAACTTTTAACTGCATTCATGTTTTCACTAAGGTATTCAAGAGAATACATGATTAAGGACTTTGAATGTTTGAAATGTGACCAACAAAACATATCTTATGATATATGGGGATCGACGGTGGTGTTAAATCTCTGGTAATCGTTTTCACTATGTTATGAGAGTGGACTGCTGTATTATGGATAAGCCAAAATATTGGAATGGATTATGTTAGACATAAGTTAGTATTTTATCAGGATAGATGTTTTGTGATATTATTGATGAGATGTTATAGTAATATAGTTTTAGAAAAAGGACAACCTGCAGGACGGGCGACAACCCATCGCGTCGGACAAGGCTGTGGAAATCGAACCCACAACCGAAGTGCGACTGGCCTTTATTGCCTACCACTGGCCTACAGGAAGTCCCTGTTTAGTAGAAACTAGTTTTATTATATTAAGCAGTATGATATATGAAGTATAAGTCCATTTTAGGAACAATATATGATTAATCTCACTATAGGTCGACTTATGTATATAATTTTTTCTAACCTTTTGTTTGAGACAGATGGAATGAACCGTCATTCTATCACATGATCTGCTAACACTTCACGAATAACAAATTCATCTTCATTTATTTAAGAGATGAAGTGGAAATTGTTCAAGGCACGAACAACAGTGATATTGTACCAAAATAAAGTAATTATTTATTTTAATTCAAATTTTCAACTTTAGGGAAATGATCTTGAAAACCAAAAATGTTGTCCTAGTGATCTTATACCTGATGAATCAGTTGGTACCTTATATCATCACAAATCTATGGATTTGTGATTACTGGCTTTTCCATAGCCATGTTCTCTACCACTCTCCATCAGAACATGATGGTTAGATTTCTCTTCCATATCCATATTTTCACCAATGTGGAAACCCAATGATTAGTTTATTTGGGTAATCGTTACATTTCATACTTTAGTTTTTAAAGCCAAGTTTTGATATTCTTTTTACGATGTGGGTTTCTATTAAAGAAACTTTCGAATAGTAAACCATTTATAACCCCGATGAATTTCGAGGGCGAAATTCATTTTAAGGGGGTAGAATGTAACAGCCCGAGATTTTATGAAAAATATTCTTTTTAATATTATTAATGTCTTGTGTTTTACGCTACACCAAAAGGAGCTTGCACAACACGCATCCTTGACTTGCCTTGCATTACACGCAATCGCGACCTTCCTCGATAGCGTGTGTAGTACGCAATACCGAGTTTTACTAAACAACGATATGCTATTAAAATATTATTATAACTAGCCGTTATGAATAGTAATAACCACATTTTAAAATTTTAGAAATGTTAGCCCTCAAAATGGACTTCATTTTTGGATTCGGAGTATCGAATTTAGCCTAAGGTGAAATTTTGGTACTTTTCAGATAACTTTCATATTCTGATGAATAGTGAAAATTACTAAATTATAATTAAAAACAACTTTTTTAATCGAAATAATTAATAGTGATAAATCATTAATTTTAGTGGTTTTAAAGTATATTTAGAATATATTTTTACAATTTAATACAATGTTGGTCATTGGATGTAATTTCACATTTAAACCAGACATAATCAACTGTCAATCTTTTGATAGATATTGTTTCTTAAAAACACGCTATTTGTTTTAACAGCGGGATTTAATTATAAAATTAATTAATGCAACTTTTATGTTATGAATTTTGTAAAATAGACTTCATTTTTGAATTCGGAATATAAAATATAGCTTAGGATGAAATTTTGGCATTGTTCTGAAAAACATCAATTTTTGATGAATAGTGAAACCACTAAGTGGTAGGTTAAAAACTGTATTTTGCATAAAACATAATTTTACTGCTTCTGTGAATAGAATTTCAAAAATCCGACAGACACGGTTGATATCAGTAAGTAAAATGTGGTTCAATGAGATAAAAATAATTTTTTTGGTGAATAGTAACTTTTTACTTTTTTTACCGCGGTTAATAGTAAATAGGGTAACTAAGGGTAAATATGATATTACTATTACCCTAACACATGTCCAAATTCTATTGGACAAGTGTAATTCGACCAAAAACAAACTTAGGAATAAAATATGACCATTTAGGCCCACTTGGATTAGATTAGGACATTTATTATTAATTTATTTAAAGAAGGGTTAAAATAGTTAAAATCAAAGTTTAATAAGTAAATCATTTTTAATATGGGGTTATACATAAGATAAATTCGACTATAAATATTAATTAGAAAGCTAAAACAATTTCCTACATAATGGTATTTTAATTATAATTTTTAGATATTAAATAATTTAGTTTATTTATGACACAACGATGATGCAGTAATTATCTTATTAATGAAATATTGACATAATTGATGTTATAAACACCAAAATAAATGTAATTTGAGATTTTTTATGAATTCCACTAATTTTCTAGGTTACTATGATATATTAATGTTGATTTAATTAACTTGGTTCGAACATTTAATTCTGTTATGACTTTCACAAAAATCATATATCAAATAGTGTCAAAATTGACACAAAATAGTTTTTAAATCAAATATTATATTATTAATTGTTATTTTATTCCTAAAAATCTAAGGTTCGGAAAAATGACTTAGATAAGGATATATATATTAATAATAAACAATTTGGGGTTCGTTTGGCATGTTATAGTAAGTGTATTAACCATATAGTGAAAGAAAACAAAAAGACACGGTAAAAGTTAAATTATTTAACTTAGAGTTAAATCTAATTGATAAAGTTTAAAATAAGCTCCAAACATGTCTAAATTTGATTGGTTGATGAGATTACAACCCTATATCATCTAAGCTTCGAATATGAGTCATTTTGGAGGTTTTTAAGTGGGGTTAGATTTATTATAAATTAATATTTTTAAGAATTCCTAAGGTGCCCCTCTCCTCCCTTATAAAAGGGCACCTCCTCCCTCTCTTCCTCACACAACTTTGAGCCTTCAAGCTCGGTCAACCCCTGCCAAAATCTCTTCTCCACTTCCCTAGAAACATCCTAGAGGTTCTGGTCTTCCTCAAAGACCAATTTTAGTTCCCTAAGAGGAGGTCTCAAAGAGGCGCTTCAAAGAAGAGGTAATTACCATTACCAATTCATTCATCTTTATTTCTTCTTCCACTTCTTCTTATTAGGTTGTTTCATTATGAAGTAATAACATCAGTGTCACTCATATACTGATATGTTATTATAAGTATGAAACAACCCTATTTCACCATCTATCCATCCTACGGAAAAAGAAATCACCGCGCGTGCGTACGTACGGAATACCGTCTCCACGTCGTGGTGTAATCTATTTTCCGCCACCACCTTAATTGGATGGGTATAGTGGTGTAATGAGTAACTATATATGATTATTATAAAGTTATATTGATACTTAAATAGTATACAAACACTTCAACACAATTCCACGACCATGGGAACGATATCATCGCTCGTGCGTACGTACGGACTACCGTCTCCACGACGCGATGAGATTCATTCTCAATGATTATCCATTCATGAATGATTATAAAGTATATATAATAAGTACTAATGAAATATATGACATAATAATGATACTGGATTTATGTATATTTATATGTATGTCATCCAATTCCATTCAATTTAATAAGGAAACGAAAACAGCGTTCATGCGTACGTACGGACTACCGTCTCCATGAACGGTGTATTTCATTCCATTATCAATATATTATATTATATATATATATTCTGAATATATATTATATATAAATCATGTTTTACATTCTGGATATAAGTAATCATGATCCAAGTAATCATATTAATAATTACAAGTTAAAAAGACGAACGACAAATAAGACGATTTTACCCAAAATGCTAATTTAACATGAATTTACAAAAGACCGGGTAATATAAAGCCATAAGAGAACCATATATGATATCATAACAATGAATATGATTCTCTAATAAGTCAATAACATGATTTAAATCATTATACAGGAGGTTCGGACACTTACAAATCAAGTCGGACCTATGGTAAGGGAAATATCACAATCTCATTTTTATCCGAGATTTTTTATTCGTAAGTATTTACTGGGGTGTATTTTATCATCCACATCCATGTTTCATAAATATGTAATATTATTTCCATCCAACTACAATTGTTTAAATCCAATTTTACCCTTCGGTGAGTTTTTAGTAAAGAATATGAAAGGAATATTTTGTCGCTTTTTCGTATGAGGTACTTTTTGACTTTTCCGACAAAAGTACGAAAGAATGTTTTTTTAACGTATACGGAATGAATGGATTTTTAAAACATTATTTCCAAGAAGCTTCCTTTACAAGTTTTCAAGTTTATTTTTAATCAACTTCTTTTATTTTAAAGTTGTATGACATGTTATGAAAGGAAAAATGTTTTTGAAGAAGAAAGGATATTTTCCTCAAGAATGGAGTTCAAGTGTTTTATCAAAATTATTTTACATATAAGATAATAAAGGGTTCTGTTTTTATCCCTATTATTACATTGATTTGATCATGTTGTGATGGAATTATTTTTATGAATTCCTTTATCTTATATGAATTGTTTTATGATGTCATGTTGTTTAAGAATCCCATTTTTATTACATGTGTTATGTGATGATGTATGTTTTATGATTATGTGGAACACATAAGAAAGGATTCATTATAAGATGGGTGGGACCTATATCTCCCTCCAATGCATTGGGTAAAGATTTTATATCTCATGAGATAGACATGGCTGAAATGGTAGGTTATACCGGTTCAGTGAAACAGGACTGAAACGAGGGTTACTCGATTCAGAAAGGGACTTTGTCCACTAAGATAGTCTTGGCAATGAGTCTTGACTAAAAAGAAATGATTTTCTATGATTATGTGTGTATGCCACAAAGTTTCATGTTTTAAGTTATGATTATTGGGATTACATTTCACTTCTATGATTTATCCCATGTTATGATATTATGAGCTCTTTTGCAGGTTAAGATTTCCAAAAGCTATGTTCTTATGTATATGATATGATTGATATTTCTTTTGTTTACCCTTACTGAGCATTTTAGCTCACCCTTTTATGTTTTCTTTTCCCCAGGAGATAAAGAAAGGTTTTAGGTATAAAAAAAAGAAGATCTTTATGGGAGTTGTTGAAGATTTTTCACCACGATTAGAAGATTACGTTCCGAGTTTCCAAAGACACTAAACTATTACGATCCTTGTGTGTGTGTTTTTGTTATGTAATAAGTATTCCACAAAAGTAATGTAACGTCCATCTACGATAAGCTTCGGGTCTCTACAACTGATCTGCTTCACCCTCCAAATGGTAAATTTCAAGACTATCCTTTTTATTGTCTGAACACCCCATGGCATCAAAAATCTTCTCCAGTGATTTAATCCAACCATAAGCTAGCACAGGGTCAGATGATCCTTTGAATGAAGGGGGATGTTGCCTCATAAAATGTTCCACCACTAACATGTTCCTCTGTTGTTTATTTGGCTGATCTCATGCATGGATACCTCCACCATTTATCGCTTGAGTCAATTATGCCATTACTCCGACAAAATATTCAGTTCTAATTCTGACCATCTCAGGATGCTGATTCCGAAAGTCATTTCCTTATGTATGCCTTCATAACACTACTTCCCTTTTTCCTCTGAAGAAAACAATTCTGAAAAAACATGTCTTAGATGAAGCAACATGTTAATCTTCAAATTCTATATCATTTCAATTTTTCCAAAAAAAAAATATTTTTTGATAATCATTTAATAGTATCCTAAATCGCAAATTTATCTAAATTGACTTATCATACCAACTATAAGGCACTAGCCTTAAACATTACTTAATCTTGAGTTATTTCAAGAATACACGTTGAGGATCTTTTCAGGTATATATTTTTAGAGAATTAGATCATAAATCATGCATTACATTCCACATTTAAACAAAGTGGTGACATAAAAGATAGTATTAATTTTTCCCATCAATGGAATCATATTTAAACAAAACATGGATACTTTCATGATACTTCCTTGACACTATCATCACATCATGTACCTTTCCCTTGACCTGTGAAAAACATTTCAAAAACATGGGATGAGCATAAAAAGCTCAGTAAGGGATATAAAAATAAGGAAAGGAAACATTAGTACATGTATACGTAAGAATCAATGAAATCATACTTAACTCATAAAACATAAGCACGTTAACATACCTGATGAAATCATAAGATTTATTAATAACTCATTAAAATCATAAGACATAAAGGTAACTTGAGGAATTCATAACATTCTTACGTAGGGAGTAACCCTCATGGTTACATTTGGAATACCCATCACATTATATTCCCAAAATCTCTTCAGAGAATCCTTAACGTTTAACCCCTTCTCATTACCCAATGCATTAGAGAGCTATATCGGGATCACCCGCACTTAGTTTATCACAGAACCACCCGTCTTCATAACAATGCCCACGAACCATAACATAATGGTATCACATAAAACATGTATAAAGGAAACATAACTTTTACACATTTCAATCACAAGATATCAATACAACACATTGATATAATAAAATAATTATGAAAACTATTTTCAATACCAAAATAAAAGAAAAGTAAAGAATTGTATTTACTTTTCATTTTAAAAAAATTATGGCTTGTAGAGGAAGCTGATACTCAAATAATGGTCACGACAGTAGAGAAGTCGTTGTCGCCACATACGTACGACAAATAAAAATTCCTTTTGTTGATTAGTATAACAATTCATATAAAAAATATTTCTTTTGAATAGACGTAAAATTCAAAGGGGTTTATACACCGTATAAAATAATGTTGTGCATAAAACAAAATATGCCTCATTGAAAGGAAATTGAGACGAAGTCCCTTACCTCAGGCCCGACTTGACTCGATCGCTCTTTAATCTTTTGAATAATAAACTTGAGTTAATTTCTACTTTCTTAAAAACCTTTTTCAAGTTCATTATTTCTTTTATATCACTTATTACCATGTTATGAACACTATTTAATTATTTAAGTTAATAACAGTCATTTTGTCGATCATTGGTACTTGAGTCAACAATGGACTTCTTATAATTACATGTTGTTCATGGGGTAAAATATCCATTATATCAAGAACAATATTCATGATGTAGATATAATATATATCATATATATCCAGTATATACATGCATTTATAACATTACATAACATTTAGAGGTAAGAAATGAAACGCACCGTTCATGGAGACGGAAATCCATACGTACGCATGAACACTACTTTCATTTATATTTTGTATTTTATGGAATAGAATAATAATAATATAAAGGTATGTTATTATTCCAGTATAATATTATAGATAATATCATTAAATCCATCCTTTATACTTCCCACATATGGCATTAACGAATAAAATCACTTTAAGTGGGTGGTAGTCCGCACTTCCTAAAATTAAAGATATCGCGTTTACCCATAATGGAAACCATAAAGGTACACCATAAATGAAAAATACATAAGATTAAAGAAAAGATAAACATATTATATATCATATATAAATATATTTACATCTTAATGGCCACCATTGAAGGTGTTAGAATAAAATTGAACAATCATTGTTTCGTGAGGCCGAAAATCACCATCCACGGAAACAGTATTCTCTTTAACCAGTAGATGTAAGTGTGTGTAAGTGTAGCTTGAATAATTCTTATTAAAAAATCAGAGTAAATTGAAGATACTGGGTTTGTTGCAAAATAAATGCATAAAAAGAGTTTAGTGGGATAGAGAAGAAAAATAAAACAAAAGAACATTAGAGAAGACATTACCTTCAAATCGGGTAACTCATCTTGTTTTGAACCAAAAGGGTTTCTTGAAGAGATTTCTGCCTAATGTAAGGCTTATAGGATGAATATAGGGATGTGGAGAGACAAAATGAGAAAATATTGGTGGAGACAATGGATTGAGAAGTGTGGGTAAGGATATAGAGGTGGGGGGGTTTTATAAGAGGAGAGGAGGGGCACTCATGGAATGTTATAAAATGTTACATAATATTGAAATGTGTTTCGGATTTAAAAGGTCCCACATTGATTTATTTCGAGGATAATGTGATAAGGGTTCGAAATAAACTCATCCAATAGGGTTTTGACAAGTTTAAGTCTTATATTTTACATTATCTTTTCATTTATTTAAATAATTCCTTAATGAGGTAATTGCTACATCATCATGATGTCATAAATAATTTAATTTATTTAATTTCTAAAAATTATAAAAAAATACTATGATGTAGGAAATATTATTAGATTTCCAATTAATATTTATAGTCTAAGAGATCATTTACACAGACAAAAATAAAAATGTTTTACTCAGGTGATACATTTTTTAATGATATTCTTCTTTCATTAAAAATAAAATGATAGTGTCACTTTCACCCAAAAGTGATTCCATGGGGTCCCTATGATTTCCACAAGGCATATCATGGTCATCCATGACACAAACAGTAGCATTAGGAAACATGTTGGGGTCATTTTTTATTATTATGATATTATTTTATTATCCTTAACTATCCGATTTCTAATTATTCAAAATAATTAAAGATAATTACCGTCGTTACTATTAATAATGTCCAAAAACAAAAGAGTACTAATTACATAATATGGACCTTCTGATTCCGAATATGGAATCCATTTTACCAAATTACAAACATAGAAATTTCAATAATTAATTTAAAAATAATTTCTGTTGTCAAAACAAATAGCGGGTTTTTTGAAACAATATCTTTGAAAAGATTGACACTTGTTTATGCCCAATTCCAAGGTGAAATTAATTCTAATGAACGCCATTGGATTAAATGGTAAAAATATATTCTAATTGAACTTTTAAACCAATTTAAAAGATAATCTCTCAATATAATTAAATTATATGAAAAGAAGTTTTGATATAAAATGCAGTATTTTTCACTATTCATTAAAAAATGAACATTGTCAGAAAAATACCAAAAATTTATCCAAATTAAATTTCAATGTCCTAATCATAAAGAATAAGTTTGTTTTGACAAATAGATCTTATAAAAATTTTAAAATATAGATTTAAAAATGGTTCTCTATACAAAGGCGGTAAAACAATCTTTTAAAAATATGAGAGAATTCTATGGTTAAGATTGAATTTATTCACATTTTAAGCCTCTGAAACACTATCTAATTCGTAAATATACATAGATAAAAATATCTATTGTTAATTACTTACTTGGAATGTTACACTGATGATGAGGGCGTAGTCTCCCCATGGATACACCATAGGGCCTCTTTTCTAGTTAGAATCTTGTAGCATTAGGGGAGATGCGCATGAGGCCATGTGGCCCATCGGGCTCAGGGCACCTATTATGTGGAATATAGGTCTAGGATTCCACATTTATTTTGGTATTAAACATTTTTATACTTAAGAATGCATTTATTTAAAAACTGTTTTTTGTTGAATTTTTTTTCTTAACCTAATTTCATTCACTTATAGAAATTTAATATTGAAAAATGGAATCCATATTTTGAATCAGTAGGTAGATATTTAGATGATAGGTCCCTTTTTTGTTAATTTGAATAGTTACCATAGTAAAATATTATTACCATGGTAAAGGTAAAATAAGTTAATTTTGGTTAAAATTATAATGTTAAGGCTTAAAAATATTTAAAAAAATTCTTTTATTTCTTTGTAGGATTATATTTCATAAATAATAATCCAAAAATCTAAAATATTAATTTGTACATTAATATTTATTTTTTTACTATATAGAATATCTGTAAATGATAATGTCAAAATTATTACTCTAGTTCTTTTAATAACTATAATATTTTGTGACATAGATGAAAATAACTTATGTTTGGTTATTAATATTTATTTTATATATGAATAATTTTTTAATGGTAATTTTTATTAATTTTTGGGGATGAAATAATTACCATAAATGCTTATGAAATTCCATTATAGTACTTGTTCAGGAAGTAAAAGATCAATTAAATGAATTAAACAACTCTTAAATTAATATTTTTTGGGTGGTTTAAATTTTCCAATAAACATTTATGATAAATATAAAATATTATAGAAATGTTAAATGTTTATATTTAAATTTCATTTATTTCATGTTATTTTCCGATTTAAATTATGTGAATTATTTTTAAATGACATTAATAGTATATTATATGAAATAATATATAATTATATCCTTTTAAAATTATAAAAAAATTGGAAATAGTATAATTAAGATAATAAATGGTCTAAAATGTTATCCCTTTCAATTAATGATCGAATATTTACCTTATAACTAATATTAAAACCCTTTATTATTAAAAATGGTGTTACCACAATTTTGGATAATATTCGATAACCAAGGGGTTAAACCAAAGGAAAAATTATTAAGATGATATCTATAACAATCAAAATATTATTTTAGGATTATATTGAGACCATAAATTTCTTATTTTCTAATATAATTCATTTTGGAAATAATTTTCTTTTGTTATATGCATAGTATATTATAATATTTCATCTATTTACAAAAATAACATTATTTATATATTATAATAAAAAATATTTTATTAAATGTCTTAAATTTTTAAAAAATTATATTCAACCAATTTAATTATATATTATTTAGAATAACATTTTAGGCCATTTATGGTTTATTTGTGCTTTTATAGTAATGTATTAGACCCCTAAAGTTTAAAAATAATAATATCACTGTAATTATATAAAGGGCTAACAAAGGGATAAAACTATGATTTTAGGGAATAAACATAACCAAACATTTAAAAAATTATTATATGATATTACTTATGAGTATACACATCTTATCATCTAATAATTTTAATTTTTAGTAACTTTTCCCTGACAATTAATTAAAAAATGTAGGTAATTCCATGAGTGCCCCTCCAACCCCTTACAAAAGGACACTCATTATCTCTTTTATTTACACCACATTGAGCATTCTATTTCAAGAAAATACTTCAAATTATTTTATAATATTACTTTTCCATGATGTAAAGTTACTGGTATCATTAATATTCACTATAGGGTTTCTTAACAGTGGATCCAAAGGAGGCCTACTAGAGAATAAGTAATCATCATACCCATCATCTTTCAATTTATAACTCCGTCTACCTCCAAAAAAATTATGATATTTATCATAAATAAACACATAAGTGTAATAAATATACTAAAATTTTATTATGTTCTTTAACATACGTTATTTTCCCTATTTTCCATCAAATAGGATGTGCTGTTGTCACTCAGGCATACATGATGAAGAATACTCCCACATAGCTATACAATTCATCTTCTTGAACCATTATTCATTTATGGTTCATATGATGGGTTCCAATATTATATATATTTATATATATATTTATGATATATTTATTATTTTATAATTATAATATCACATCTACCTTCTTACCTCGCCATCCATTGGAAAACAATAATGTCACTCATGCATTTGTGTAGAACACCACCTCCATGAAGCGATGTGATTAATTTTTCTTTTAGGATTAACATGTATGGAAAAAATGAAATAATTAATAAATATATATTATATAAATTTTTTTTAAAGGTAATATACTTTTTTCTTTTTTATTATTTCTATTCGTCAAAAAGTAAAAACATCGTTCATTTGTACCTACGTCCTACCATTACCAAGAATGGCATAATGAATTTTCTATATATATAAATTATGAAATAACCTATATTCATTTATATAATGGTTAAATATTATATTTATATGATTATTACAGTTATATATATTATGTAACAATGATCAGTTTAAGAGGACAGGAACTACCAAACCAATATTCTCATGAAAAGTGAAAAATAGAATTCTAAAAAATGTTGATTTAAATATGTAATTATTAATAAATAGGTGTTGAAATGTTATAATTAAATCATATATATTATTACATGCATTATTATTAATTATTTATATAATTATAATAAATTTAAAATTATTTTATAGGAGTTGAATTCACTTTCAATGAAATTCATACATGTTTTATCAGACTTATGTTAAAATATCATTGTTTATTAGGATTTTTTATGATTGTGTTTATAGTGAAGAAATTTTATTATATAACTTTAAATAAAATCATAAATTTTATTATCATCATCTTATTTCTGGAGAAGATATATTTTTCATTAATTTTCCACTCTTTAATTATTCAAAAGATTGAAATATTTTTTTCAAAGAAAATATGATTTTATTTCTCTATCTGATCAAAAATACTTTTTATTCAATATAATTCTTATAAAAAAATCCAATGATTATTTAATTTAATTTTTAACCAAATTTTAAATTTTAAAATTTTAGTTTAAATGAATCATCTTTTCAATTTCCAAATAACCTGTTTTTTATTTTTTTACCAAAAATGTTAAAGGAATACTTATATTGATTTACATGACATGAAAATAATTTCCCATTATCATGATTGATCTATTACTTGAATATTATATTAAAAAATTTCAAGTTTAATTTTAGTGAAAATTTTATCCATATTATTTTAAAAAAAAATTATTTTCCAAAATTGATTTCAAATTTAAAATACTGTTGTCATCATGAAATCATATAGTAATATTTTAAAGTCATTTTATATATATGATTATTTCCTTTTATGTAGCTTATTCCTTATTTGGGTTATAATCTAATGATACCATCCAATTTATTTCATTGTATGGCTTATTATAATGATGATTTACGGAAGATTTTTAAAACCCATTTATTTTCAAAAGGTTATTTATGTTATGATGAAACCTTTATAAACCCCATTTATTTTCCATGTTCTATAATATAATTATATGTTTGAATTTATATTAAAAATATCTACTTTAAATGAGTTATATAATGATGAATGTTTTAGGATCATATCGAATTTATATGTATGATTTTCATTATGTGAATTGTATTCCTAGAATTATATAGTGCTCTAAAGAATTAGGTAATAACAAATATCTCATGAGATAATAAGGAATGGAATTCGGAGTGGGACCAGTTCTTTAAAGGAATCTATACTCTATGATAGTTTTGGGGGTTATCCATGAATAAGTATATGATGGAATGAAGAGTGAACACAATAAACTATGATACTAATGACATTGATCCTTGAATAAGGAAATTATTTTACATGGTTATGTTTGTAGGGTCCCGAAAAATCCATAACGGAAAAGAAAATACTCCAATAAAGTTGATAATGGAAAGGGATGCATGTGGGGGTGAAATTTGTACCAAAAGAATGATGGAATCCAATCTGAAAAAGGACCCAATCTAGTCCATGTACAGGTTACTGGGAAAGGTTTGTAGAAGGCATAGATCTTGAACTGAGTGGTACACAAATTTTCTATGAACATTTGTCCCACAAAACATTGGCTAGAGAACTAGGTAGTTCATGAAATGGATGAGTAAAGGCATATGTCAACCAAAAACAAAGTTTTTGGTGGAATAGAGGCAGATATGTTTCTACCATAAATCATATCATTAGAGAAAATAGGATGGAGATGTACGCCCCCGCATACCATCCTTGCAGACTGAGCATCATACGGATGAGGCTAGGCTGACTGTGTCCCATGAACTACATTGTTTAAAAAAATGAAATGGTGATTTCCGCTGTAAAAAAATGCAACACGGTGATCCTCAGTTTAAAAAATCATTCATGGGTCAGATGATACCTCCATCATCTTCAATAAAAGGTGATGTGTGCCTATAAATACAGCCTCCTAGATACTCTAAAAAAGGACTCCAAGGGTATCCATGAAGGTGATCAGATTTTGAGAGAGTCAGGTGTCTATGGATGGAATAGTTTAAAGGTAAATATTCGACAATTTTTGGAAACAAAAATGTGTTCCAGTAGGTATAAACATGACAAGAACCAAAAAATGTATAAAAAATAGGAAAACTACAAACCTAAATGGATAACCACAAACCATACCCCCTTCACATATGAACTCTACATGAACTATGTGACTAATTCCCCTTCTAAAATCTGCCTTACTGCGTAGCACATGTCTATGCAGACGAAACCCTGTCTGGAATAGCATTCCACCACACAGAGGGACTCGATCATTGTTTATCACCATGGTATGTGAATGAAGCCCGAGGTTGTATACCACCATGGTATGAAGACCACACCTAGATCCATGTACAAACTTGATACACGAAACATGTCTAGATCTACATACCACCTTAATACGTAGATGACCCATCCACCATTATAGAAAAATTCTATGTTGAAGGTTCCCCACCCCGTATGATCAAATGGTATAAGAAATTGGGTACCATCGGTATATCAACCTTTTGATACTAATCATACCCTTTCATTTCCATCACATCCATTGAATACCCTCCATGAACCAGTCCATTTGTATTCGAGCAAAGCCTTTACAAAGCCACTAGACCCATATGAATGGACCACTGGGTAGTTCAGTGTACCCTTCTGAGTCAACATACCCATTGTAAGTGTAGTCATGAAGGTAATCCCTTCATCAGTATGGACTCTAGGAATTTTCCTAAGTATACATTAACATGGTAACCCAGAGTCCAACCACGGGATTATAATGTGTATCACCCCATTCTAAGGATCATGGGTAACCACTTTCTTTTCCATTAAACGAGTGAGAATGATAAGTCAAAGGAATCATGGCCACTTATCATTTTAACGTGATGCAACATTCCTCCTCTTTCCTAGAACCCATTCAAGGGCGTCCATTATGAAGTAAGCCCCTATCTTTTGGGATGGACCTAGTGACCTTCACATTCATTTCAAATTGAAGGCTTAATTTATCCACACCCTCACCCTCCATAGACATTGAAACATCCTCCATGGGCTATTACTTTTCCCTCAGTGGAGAAGAGAAAGTGTGAATTTGTTGAGTCTTTCATTTCCTATTTTTTGTCACACTGTTCATGACTACCATTATAGGTCTGTGACAATACAACATTGGCACAACCCAAAATGAATTATGAGAAATCTTATTCCCAACAAAACCAAGATACATAGAAAGCCCTTATCTGGGGCTGAGATCCATGTCATCTTCACCATGAAACGATAGATCCCTTGAACCCATAAAATAGAGAGTTCCCACGTGTAATCCACAATCAAGACACAAATCAACCCATAAAATTGTTTATTTTATTCCTATTCAAATGGGATACATAGGATGACTCCCTAAGGTCCAAACCTGATATCTAAATCACCATAACATTCTCTGGACCATATTCCCATTGGGATCACATTCATCCAACAGACCACATTTTTCATTGATATCGCAGTCCACCTCGATATAAGCTCCACATTGGATCTTGAATGGGAATCTTTCTCCTAGATTTCCTTACCATATGATGTTAACCTTCATTAATGGGTCCTCATCACATGACCTTAAAAGGTCATATGTCCAGTTAAGTGACTCCTAACTATGTGGGTTCAGATTCCTCTCAAAAGGATACATAGGAAACCCATCACATGGGTTTGATACAGATGTTAAAGAAACTTCTACCCCATAGATGATGATAAAATCTAGAGTGCTGCATCATGGGTCTTAAACTATAATTGTATAAGTAATTATAAATCCATGTGGTTCAATGATTTATCTAGCAACCAAAGGGTAATTTTTGGACACACTCTTTGGGAAAGAAACAAGGATTCACGAACAAATGAAAATTTCATAAATCTATAATAGAGTCCCGAAGTAGAAAATAATTCCCCTCAAAAGGGTGTGAGGATCCCGAACACCCATCCTCTCGAATAATGGAGTCATGAAGTTTCATTGTCCAAATATCCATCATACTTTTTCCTTCCTCAGGAACGAAGTTCCATTAATTATGGACACGAGGGTTGTTGGGTGTCTATGGGTCCAAAAAAAAACCTGTTGGTGACCATATGAGGACATCATACCCAATATAGGCTGATTTCACAAAAACATAACCCCCATTTAAATTTCACACCAGGATCATGAAAATGTGAAACCTCTTTAATAAGGTAAAAAGGAATACACTACTAAATATTAGAGGGAAAATCACTCCATATTAATACTCGATGCGATTTGAATCTGGACGAAACAAAAAATGGTGAACCCAATGAGTTTCCTTCAACATGGTGGCATATTAACCCACCTCAATCCCCATTCACATTGAAAAGAAAAAGGACCAATCAAGATTTTCAATTTCACAAATGATCATCATATGCAACTTCAACAGGGTTTTATTGTTTATGTATGTCATATATATAAAAGGCATTTAGCAAATCTCTCTTCGATCTAAGTGGAATCTAACCCAATTTCTTAGACATGCTTGTTAGTGACCACATGGGTGGCTGGATCCCTAACAAAAGAGAGGACCCCCTTGCCAACCCAACATCTACCATGCTGGGTTTTTAATGTGCAAATAAGAGAGCACCATCAAAATGGTACTCTCCCTATAGTGGAGGCCAAAAGGAAGGTCCTCAAATGGTAGAAAGATCACTAGCTTCCTCTTTAGTCATGAACAACGATCGAACATAGCATGACCCCACTAGCTGTCTCCAATAACTATGGGAGTCTGTCCATGGATAGAGACAACAAGTACCTCCCTAATCTTTGGGAGGTATATGTGGTTTAGGCCATTGACTTCATCCCACATTTATAGGAACCCTTCTAAATGGACCCTACCAGAGGACTTCTCCATCAGTGGTGTACTACCTGATATCCTCACTCTGAATAGGATCCCATGCTAAGGGAACCTAATAATATCCATGGGACATAGACCCCACATGCATCCCACTGAGAGTAGAAAAGTTATAATCAGTAACATGTTATCACCCTGTTTCTTGAGGAAGAATTCTACCACACAAATATGGTGGCATGTATTGGGATGGAATTCATCCATTACCCTCTTACTGCATCACATCATAGAGATATATTGGAAATAAATGAGTGAAAAATATCCCTCTCTCCTATAAATCCCACCAAAGAAATATGGTGGAACAATATGAGGAGACACACATTCCCGCCAGTGCTCGTTGGTGATTCCATACAGATAGAATGGAAAATTATAGGCAGATGAAAATTCAATCTAATATGCAAGAATCCCATCAACAAAAAAGGAATACACCCAATTGTAAGTAGGCACAAATCACTAATGATACCAAAAAATCCCTCTACGTGAATAGCGATGAAAATTATGGGGAGTCATACAACACTCCCAGTGCATATGAAACCCACCATCGTAATATGGTTGTAATAAAATATGAGCAAAGTCAAATTAATGTGGATGAAAATAATTCCCATGATACAAATACAAAAGAAAAAAATATTAGTTAAAAATTATTTCTTTGAAACAAAATTCCCACCAGCCAAATATGGCAGCAACTAGAGAAAATAGTGTGGGAAAAACTCATTCCTTTTCCCCAATAAAGGAGAACCGCAAGTTCCCACTTGTAGCCCATGGAGGAATAGACTAGACCCAAACTTGTGCCCCAACATCATAATGAGAATTAATAACCATTCAAAACTACGAAATATCTTAGAACATACTCGACATGATGTAGGATCAGACGTCAATTCTAGACTATGTCCTATAGACATGTTAATACGTCAATTCGTCAGTGGAAAAAGAGATGAATCAGGCCCATGTTTTGATATCCCCGAGTAGGATGATCTATCCACCAAATAAAAAATTCACACTGGGGCAGAACAACATCCATTATCTAGTCCAGGAGGGTTTTGGGCCATATTCCGAGATACAAGGAAACCCAGATCAGGAATAAATACCACTTCTAATTAGGGGACATTTGTCTAATGTGGTGGCCTCTCCTAGGTAGGTATATATCCTTCCCAGAACTCAAGATGCTCATCGGCATATCATGATAACATCATGGGTAACAATTATATTGGTACCTTTACAAGAAATCCATTACCAATATCAGGTGGCCCCAGTTTCCCACAAGAGAGAACACAAAAATGAAAAGTGCCAAATGCAACAAGACAATGAAGAGCATACTCATGATTATACTATACTAGAAGATAGAGTTCATGGTGCCCTAAAACATTTATCAATAGAGTCCCAGTATCATGTCATCCCATTAAAAAATAATGGAAGTGATAGTAGTAGTTGTGAAGTTCCTCACCACAATGTTGGTACGAGTAGCTCTTAAGGTCCTCCCCTGAGCACCAACTAGGGATTAATTCGTGGCCTAGAAATGATCGATCATGAGAGAATATCACTTGATGAACGTTATGGTAGCCTTCCCCGTAACCAATAGATTGTACAATAAGAAATCCCTCCCCTTGATGTAGTACACCATGACGGTTCCCTCTTGGTTATATGATTCAAATATGATTTTCCCTATAGTCAGACATCAAGCCCTGATGGTAGTCCTCACCATGAATGTTGTCACTATGAAGATCCTCCCTGCATTGACATTAAGCAATGAGAAGGCCTTATCCCCATTGTAGTACATCATGTATGCCCTCCCAATCATTTAAATTATAGATACTCACCCTTTATCCATATTTATGATGGTATTCATCACCATAATAGTAGTCATTATGAGGGCCCTACCCTTAATGATTCCAAACAATAAGAAGATCCTCCTCTTAGTGCGGTCCACCCTGAAATTCCACCCCATGGAATATACTGTAGAAGCCCTATCTACATCCATTAATTAAGTTTTAATGGTTTTCCTCACCATCAAGACACCAACTGTGAAGATCCAATCTATAATTCTAATTTATGCTGATGAGAAGGTCCTCCCCCATCATGGCCAAATATGAGAAAACCCTCATATGCTGAGGTAATTGGAAAAATGAAGTACGAAATATGGGATACTTTCTATAGGAAAAGAGATATTCTTTCTCAATAGAAGAACAAGATGGATCCATGTTCACCTCTTGAGCCACCCCTACACCATTCAAGTGTCAATAAGACTCATACCAGCCACACAGCATGGAACAAAATCATTAAGGAGAATTCAAACCAGGTGGATCAAGCAGAAGTGTCCCTGTCAGAACAAAAAAATGAAATGTTTCTTGTGAGGAGAAAACTAGAAAGGTATGAAATTACAATGATGTATTGGACCAGGAAGAATTATCAGTTCAATATAACAAAATATTTTTTAAGAGAATGTATACATAACATTCACCTCAATGTCTAGACAACACTCTTCCAGTTAAATGAATTTGTTTTTCCCTATGATGGGATTTTAAAGCCATGTAAATGACTTGGGATAGATTCACCATAAAATAAACCTATAATACATTGTGTCTTCATGGAAACTATAATCACTAAGTAAAAAAGAAGACCTCAAGAAAGACTGCCTCTATACATTTCACAAGTTGCATTGTGTAATCCACGATGCCCTGTCTAGAGTTCATATCTGAGGATGGGGAGAATATAGATTTTTACACTTCACCCCACTCTCCTTCCAGCCGAACTAATTATAAATGAAATCCTATAATTTCATTACCCAAATAAGGAATTCAAATAATGTCCCTACTTAGTAACGGTGGAACACTCAACATGTGATATACCTGAGTAAGTCTCGGAAGCGTCCGCCCCGATGAAAGAAATCCATTGACAAGCTACTGAACTAGGAAACTAAGAACATCCATCAGGATTCTTGTTTAAGATAGGACAATCATTGAGCAATTGTCATCTCCCTATAATCAAACAATTCGCATGTATACCTGACCCTATATCCAGATCACATCTTAATGGGAATGTGTGAGATCAAGAAGGAAGCAATAGAAGCAACATCCACTGTAACAAGAGATCAATCCTTGCTCGCATGGTGGTGGGAATTATTAACTCAAAATTCCTCTGTAAAACCAATAAATCTAGGTTGGGGACTATCAACAGAAGAAAGGGAGAAACCCCTATCGCAGACGACTGGAGGAATTTTTACCACAAATTCCCACCTAATGCATGTATGTCTTCTCCCATCTAGGAAGAACAATGGATCGAGGGGTGGCCCATTCTATTGCATATTCTGAATAACATCCCTCAAAACAAAGGCATACCATTATTTCATATCAGGTATCCCTTCAATTAACTCTCCACCAATAAACCCAAAAAATATAACAGAATGACCAAAAAATATGCAACAGAGGGCATAAGATGATTTCCTACTATTCAACACATGGTACACCACCCCAAATTCTATATGAATTGGCGAATATCTGGGACATAATCCCCACAGGCCTCGCTAAAAATAATAAAAATAATGAGGAAACTAGAGAATATGGTTCCCTCTTGGAGACATTCCACACTGAACATGGAGGTGCACATGCCAAAAACCAAAGATTTGTCTAAAACATGGGTGCCCCCTTAGTGTATATCCGCAACAAGGGGAAGAATAAAAGAAATATATAAGACCCATATCCTCCCCCCATGAGGATTATTCCCCTATACATGAGAAGATATTATCTCAACATGAGTGCAAAATTAAAGATTTGAGGTTACTCAATGTTAAGCTATTAAGAGAATGTTGTCCTACTAGGTATGTTCCTTAGGTGGAGCATCAAAACACACTTCTATTAGATTTTCCTCTTCCTAACAAGCTCATATCGATGAATGATTCATCTCTAGAATGATAATTTAGGGTGTAATTAGTTAAATCTGTCCAGCTAAACCCAATACTAGTAGGATATCAAGATTTCCCTCCATTAGGGAAGAATCCAGAACCAGTTCTGGAAAATCATCAAAGGATTCTCCTGGTTAGGTATACGCCTCAAGGTCTAGCAGTGCCAACAAATCCAATCATGTCCCATGATACACCCACTCATGCCCATGTCCAAAATGACATACACCATGGTCTCTTTAATACAATCATGTTATTAACTACTCAAATGGATGCAATGTATGGATGTTTCACTCTAGCACAACTAGAACGGAGGCCCTACCCTTATTGGGTATGTAATGTCCCACCTCCACCAAATTTTTGGAATCTCATATTCCCAAAGATCAATGACTCAAGGGGATAGAAGAAACATTAAATTTACTACTCTTATTATTGGGATCCCATTATGGGAACTCCAAAGAAACAAAATTTTATAAAGATCATATGCTTTGTTAGAACTCTACAATGTTTAGACTTCGTATGGTATAGCAGTTTTCACGATTACTCAAAAATTAGATGGGAGGATCTATAGTACCAATTCATGTTCTAGTTCTGCTTGATGTTTTCTTAAAGCCACCATCGGTGATCTAATGAACTGAAAATATCGATATAATGATAGAGTCTCATACTTCATCACTAGTTGGAATGGTCTGACAATCTCCTTGAACCAGACACTCCCCTAAGATGAGATTTTGCTCATGTGCATCAAAAATCACCTAGATGAGCTGTGGACGCCAATCATTCTCATGAATTACCCAAGTGGATTCTGGGACTTCTCTGACATCACTCAAAGGATAGAGGATTCCTTTCAATAGACTAATGTCATGCCCCGAGCAACCCCGTCAACCCTCAAAAAATAGTAGGGAGAGATGAATTAGCTTCTGTCATGCTTAAGCCACCCCCTGAACCGGTCCCATTTACAAGGACCCCACCAAACCATGCAGCCCCCTGGAGGTCAACAGCCACCCCCATCCCATCAAGAGCAGTGGAGGGGGGTAATAAATTCATGGAACAAAAAAAATAAATTGAACTTGTTTTGGGATGACCATGTCTGTGGTGACATCATAGCTGCCATGAATTACAACTTTCTTCAGCTTTCTGAGAAAAAACAGGATGATGAAGTTGGACTTAATGAACAGCCAAATGAATTTCCCCTCTATCAGATATTGGGACACAATATCTAGGAGTGTTTTTTCTTTAAAATAATCTAGAAAAATATTAGAGATTCTAGACAGGTCAAGCTGGGACGACCGCCAACGCAAGTGGCATATGTTTCCACCACTGATTAGGATGAAGAAGTGAACTGGAGAAATTTTATTAACAAAATCGAGAAAAAATTATATAGTTTTATGACTTAGATGTTATTTAACAGAGATTGTTGGATACTGTAGGCATAATTGAAGAAGCCAACCACACCTCCAACAACACTTAATGAAAAACAACCATCATCCTTGGATTTATAATCCTCTAGAGGGAAGCTTCCCAAAAAGTAGTCCAATCAAAAGAGAATAAAGAAATTGCAAGAAGATAAAATCACACCAAATCCATGGTTGGATTTGAAACTAATTGTTTTCATGCCAGAAAATCTGAAACTATGGGAACCAACCCACCAAATAGAATAACTAGGGGTAAATGATAAGGAAATTTCATCCTCAGAAGAGAATATGATTTTTTAATCCATTAATGTCATCAATTTGATATATATTTTCTCCAATGATGAGTATTTTTACATAAATAATTCCCCACACCCAATGAGGGAGCCATAGGAAGAATCCACAAAATCCAGGGATATCAAGGGAGATGCAGCGACAGAAAAAATTAGGTGTATGGCCACAAACTTGATCGAACCATCAAAATTGTGGAAACCAATTGATGGACTTTCCCGTGGATCTGACAAGAGAAAAAAAATTCTCCTATCCCCACAAGAAACCAACCCAACCCAATTATTTTAAAATATTAATTAGATTATGAAAAAATGACCAATTTCCCTCGACATGTGAGCAGATCATCCTGGTCCAATCCATAAAGGATGAAATGTCCTCTAGTTCGAGTACCATGGGATGATCCACCTTCATAAAATGATCAATACCCTAAAGCACATGTGAAAGAGATTCCCTAAGACAAGAAGTTTTATTCATTATATGATAAATATTTCATTTTGAAATTCTTATCTTTAGTTCCAGCTAAACCCTCAATCATTGATGCACTGAATATATCAGTAGATATAATGAAAAATCCTATAGAGAATTTTCTGTGTCAACATGAGATTGAATTTGAAGTAGCTGATAATGAAGTTTACCAGTCATAGATCAATCCTCAAGAATTTCATACAATTATCCTTTTCATAGATTAAGATAAAGAATCCATCTTTCAAGAAAATATCAGAGCCTTAAATTTGTGTGGCATGATAAATGGCGTCAATATCAGAAACGTTTTCCTCCATAATGGATCTGGGATTAATCTCCTCTGACTGGAGACACTCTATCTGATGTGATACAATGAGGAAAATCTAACGCCCTGCACCAAAACACTATTGGGCTACTAAAAAAATGGTTGAATTTGTTGGGCCAAATCAAGCTCGAAACCCTATTCGGTGACCTTGTATCTGACCAATAATTTCTGGTGTTCTGAAACAATATGGCCTTCAACGCCCTTCTAGGAAGGCCATAGCAACATAATCATGCATCAATCCCCTCCTCATACCATCAGTTCCATAATTATAGCATTAATTTACATAGCTAACACTAAATGTCAACAAGACCCCATTTCAGGCTAGTGAGTCACAAAACATTGATGCAGGGTTCTAAGAACCAAAGGGGAAACCACCCATAGCTGATGGAATTGACTAGGTCGCCACCAAAATGGTTTATAAATGTTTCATACGAATCCCCTTAGGTATCTCAGGGAAGAATACATACATCCCATCAATAATTTTAAAAGCACACGTCTAAATTTGGACACGTATTTAGTAGTCCTTATGATTTCAGTTATGACTGTTGATCCTAATAATGTCAAAAGGATAATTGAATCTGGAAATAATTGGGAGGGTTTATATGAAAATACCACGAAACTAAAATCATAACACTAGAAAATTACTACCTCACCTAGTGAGGCAGGAAAATTTGTCTCTCCATTCATGAAATATGTGGAAAATCATTTAACACTAACTGCTTCTTTTCTAGAAAAAACCCCTACCAATAGACGGGGAAGAAGAGTTGTACTTACAGCAAAATTACAAAACACCCCTCAACTATAGTGAAATCCATTCAAGGATTGATTCCCCATCATAATATGAAGAAGAAGATGATGATGATACTAGGAGGATGAAAAAGGAGACCTAAGGGATGCCTCTCCAGTATTTGAGGAACACATTTCCACCACCATTAATGAACTCATGGCAATAAAAATGGGTAAAGAAGAAAGCCCATGACCCACTCTGGTTTGTGCATCCATTCATCCCAAAGGTCATGTGACATATAAATCTTTATTTAAGTTGAATAAAGATGTTTTCGCCTATAATTATATAAACAATATAGTTCTCGATATGGAGGTGGATACTCACCACCTATCCCTACCAGAAGACCACCATGGTTACAAGAATGTCTCCAAAAGGACACACCTGACACATGCATCCAAAATAGAGGGCAAACTCGACACGTTCATCATTGATAAATTTATTAAAGTGGTCTAATACCCCATCTATCTTGCAAAAAATATCCCACCACTAAGACAAACAGGAAGATTAGGGTCTACATTAATTTTTTGGATCTCAAACGACACTGCCTGAAAGATGCTATAATAGTCCCGATCATAGAATTTTTTATCAACACAACTACTAGATAAAAGTACCTCCCGTTTCATTGATGTCTATTCAGGATATGACCATATCTGAATGGCTAAAAATAATCAAAAACCCACCACCATCAGGCCTCACTAGGGAGTGTTTTTCTACAAGGCAATTCCTTTAATCATAAAAAATGATCGTGAAACATATAAGTTCACCATGCATCATACTTTTAAAACCTGCACGGGAATGTTCCTTGAATGTTATCTTGATGAACTAGTGGTAAAATCATGACAATGCTCAGAACAACTGGTCGATCATGAAACTGTCTTCAACGAACTATGACAAAATGGTATGAAAATGAACCCCCTAAAATTTTATTTTTGGTGTCAACTCAGGGAAATTCCTTGGCTTCATCATGCACCAATGTGGAGTCAATGTTGATCCTAAAAGAAAAAATAAATCCTTGGAACTTCACAACATCACAACTGTTATGAGTTGAGAAGACTGCAGGGGAATCTTGATTACATTTGACGCTCTATTGAAAAAATTTCTATAAAATGTCTTCCGTTCACTAGGTTGATGAAGGAAGGCGTATAATATCAATGGATTGGTGATTTTTAGGAAGCATTCAAAAATCTCAGGAAATAACTCTTGAGTCCACCAGTGCTAATACCTCCTGTTGAGTGAAGATAACTCATTCCCTATGTGACTTCCTAGGGCGGATCCCTAGGTTCCTTTCTCATGGAGAAAAATGATGCGGATAGTGAGAATAATCTATATTATCTCATCCTACCCATGATTGATGATGATAATCATTATTCAAATATAGAGAATACCTTCCATGAATTAACATTTATAGTCTAGAAACGGAGACATTACATGCAACACCACGAAATCTATTTGGTGTCATGTTGCAACCCACATAAGTACATTCTTGTCCTTCTAATGTTAATTTAATTCCTATCATGATGGGAAATCATCCTTCAATAGTATAAATATGGTTCATACCTCAAACAGCTATCAAAGTCTAGGAGTTAACATATTTCTTGGGCAATAATTTCTCAATAGGAGTGGACTCATCAGATGCTATTCTACATGATGAATAAGTGTTCTCTATTCATGAGAACTCTCAGATGTGGGAAATGAAATTTGATGGTGCCTCCAAAATCTTGACATGAAAAAGAACATAAGACCCGAAATTAATCAAAGTGGATATTGGAGTCATAATCCTATCCTAACTACTATTAACATTATTTTTTATTAAGAAGATGAACTCAAG
This sequence comes from Viscum album, assembly GCA_963277665.1. Lineage (NCBI taxonomy): Eukaryota > Viridiplantae > Streptophyta > Magnoliopsida > Santalales > Viscaceae > Viscum > Viscum album. Next base: position 1,149,041,424 of record OY728143.1, on the reverse strand, counting down.
AACTAGACACACGCCCCTCAAGGGGAGAGAAATGATGGAGGCCAAGGGAATATCCATGAATGATATCCTTAAAATCATCAAGAAGGGAACCCAGATGATCATAAATGGCCCTGAAATTCTCTATAATTCCTCTATATGAAGGAGAGTCGGCTGTGAAGTATGACTATCTCCTATAATGATGAAGAATATTCGCTTTCTTGGTCTCCAAATTACATCTAGAAATTTTGTAGACCCACTCCCATGGAACCATATGACGTACATATTGACTAAAATCTCAGAATTAGATTCCATGACATCCAACTAAAGGACACATCCCCTAAAAAGTGTGAGCCTAGTCAATAGTTCACAAGCCTCCACATATAGAGAACATCTAGGACCGATGTAGGCGTTGAAACCCAACTGAACTGAGCCCCAGGAGTTTTAATTGACCAGCCACCACTCATCATCTCGCCTGAGAATGAACCATCAACATTCGTCTTCAAACCACTAAGAGGGGGCTACCATCGGATCCACAAGCCACTCACTTTCGGGGGGGGGGGGGGGGGGAGATCATGGTCTACTGAGGAGATAGAAAATTGTAATGGCTTGTTTTCCCCCATTAAATAGCATAGCGAGCACAAGGATGAGGGATTGAACTCACATATGCATAATGAGTAGTGAGCAGCTATAACCAAGACAGACCTGGTAGCTAGTTTCCCAGATGGTCCAACATAAGGAAACGAGAATCACTGACCAAACATTTCATTTCATACCAATGGACTCCAAACCACCATGCCATGCATACATGATGGTAAGAGTCAACAATTGTTCGGAAAACATATAAGTGTCAGGAATGAAGAAGGACCAATGATATTTCTTCTTGCTACTCTGGAAGAAGAAATGAAGCATGTTATCCATTTGAGGATTTACACAAAAGTAGTTGCGGGATGCAAGTGGGATATCTTTCCTTTGGATGTTATCATCGGTAGGCAGGGCCCTTCTTCATAATCACCAAACTAGGAAACTCATTTTCCTGGGAATTTCATTGCACCAAAATTGGGGATACCACTCAGTTATATTAGAATCAGCATGAAGGAAGGTTTTATAATCCCCTAATGTAAACCTTCCTGAATTGGACCAGATAAAGAAGCATTTGTGTGACTCATTATTCATAACAATACCTTGAAAAACATGCATTCGATCTGGTGTGAGGTCTGAGTGAATAAGATCATAATTATCATATGCCTCTCTAAATGAAAGATCCGAGAAGGGGTAATCATGATAAACCAATCTTTCTCCTGCCTAGTTGGCTGTCTAGAAACTGATGATGCCAACTCTGATGATCCACTGGTTAGACTCACACAGAAACTCTAGATGTAGAAACATTCAGCGCACAAGTCCCATAGGTTTATAGCCATGAGAAATAGGCCCCCCCAAGGATTGTCATACCATTACCTACTGAAATTCTCCCACAATGACTCCCCCACAAGAACATCACATTCCAAATATCATTTCATGCTTTGAATGGCCTCATTGAGATCTCGAAGACTAACTCCCACCTCAGCCATAGGTTAGGAAATTTGAGACCAAGAGACCCGTTGAGAAAAGACGGTATGATTGAAATCCCATAGGAAAGAAGTGACAATTTGTTCCATCCTTCCCACAACAACATGGGGGGTTTAATAATCTGGAAGACGTGCATCAATATCTAGGAAAGGACATTGTTGATCAGGGTGATACACCCAATGAAAGAAAGTAACTTGTTTTTCCAGTTGAGGAACCTTCGCATCAGGCAGTTTAAAATATCTTCAATGAATGTCATTTTGATGCCACCGTAGGCAATCAGAACACCATGATATAATATTTGTAGCTGCTTCTGAAGGCACACAAAGATATATGGAATTTCTCCACATCTTCTAGAGCACCTATTGGAGATAAAAACAATTATTTTTGTAGGACTAAGACGAATGCCACTCAATTGTTCCTAGGACTTCATAATTTCCATGATTTTGGACAGGGACTTGTGCTCTACATTAGTAATAATAAAAATATTGTTTTCAAGCATTAATTGCGAGACACCCATCATACCGCGGCTTCAAAAATAAGGGGAAAGGCTTCTATCCTATAATACATGAAATAAGGTTCCTGGATAAGGCATTCTATACTAAAATAAAATTTCTTGGGGAGAGAGGGTCACTTTGAAGAACACTGTGAATAGATTTGAAGAAACTATATCTTTTCAACATAAGTGATATTGAGTGCCATGGAGAAGAATAGCACCTCAAGAAGAGGTCGCAACACCACTCCTAAAACCTTAACTTCCTCATCACACAAAGGATGAAACTCCATTACATTTTATCATAAACCATGTCCTTATCCACATTATATATAACGAATGATCCAACAGATTTTTTGTGTAAATCATTCACCAATTCATTCGTGATGCCAACTGCGCCTTATATACTCTTCCTCTGAACAAACCCATGTTTCTTTCTTGGAAACAACCTTCTTATTACCTCATTCATCCTTTATGTGAGATAAATTTCTAGGATCTTGTAAGAGGCATTGCACAATCATATGGTTCGGTAGTGGTTGTTAGTCGAAGGGTCCTTCCTATTAGGGATAAGAACCACCCAAGAGGATCATGTGCATAAATATAGCGATCCACCATAATAGAAGTCATGCAATACTTCCACAACCTGCGTTCCTACAACCTATCATGGTGTTATGTATAAATAGGATGGAAAACCATCCAGGCCAGGCACACTATCATTCGACATACTCATAACTGTGTTCTTGACCTCTCCCTCCAAAGGCACTGCCGACAGGGTCATATTATGAGACATCCTCACCGAATGTAACAAGAAACCAATAAACCGCTCTCTTTATGAGGTGTTATTAGAATTATCAACTATGTGGTCCTACTACCAAGATAATAGGTCATTAATGTTATCTAAATCCACCTTCTATGACCCTTTCACTTTTGAAGTTAACACCCCATTTCCTAGAATAATTTTTATCTTTGTATTTATCCTATCTTTCATACATGCATGAAAAAAGTCATTATTGAGATCGCCCAACATAAGACATCTCACCCGAGACCTCTTCCTGAAAAGAGTCTTGATCTCTAATTGCTTCAAAGCTAGGGCCACTCTCTTATCTCAGAGATTAATTAATGTATTATCATCCCAATCATACACAAGTCATTCCTCTACTATATTGATATCTTCTTGCAATCGGTCCACCCCAGTTGCGTCATTTGGTCTATTAGATAACCTTCCTTTGATATCCTCCTTGAATCGCTTGAGCCTATTTGTTAAGCCACAACATCATCATCCCACCCACTTTCTAACAGGATTTTCTCACCATTATCATGAAAGATTAATCTTTGTGCCATGTGATGGAATAAAAGAAGCTTTGGTTAGGAGAGATGTATCTTTTAAGATCCACCAGAAGTGGAGCATGGTCCGAAAGTGTATGAGGAAAGTGAGAAACAGACACCATAGAGAAGGAGTTATCCCCTTGATATTCAAGAGACACCTATCTAGGTGGCACCATATATGGTTGGAACCTTAGAGATCGTTGCACCAGGTGTACTTGTAACCTGTGAACCACACGTACAGTAAACCTGTAGAGGCCACAAATCCCTGAAAATCCTGAGCTCCACCAATGTTGGTGACCGATCCACCTATATTTTTTGACGAGTCCATCATTTCCTTAAAGGCACCCTCAATGAACCACATGAGGGTTACTAAAACGAAGGATTCCAGATGTTTCCATAGAGCTCTCCCTTGAATAGGATCGGTACTAGTATAAATAAACTTAAAGGGAACTTCCATACCATTGCAAAAAATATTAGTGCTGATGAATTGTGAATTGAAGATCCCTACTTCGACAAACAAGTGATTCATACAACAAATCCAAAGGTGGATGTTATCTAGTCCACCATGAAAGATAGTTCCAATATCCCATTCTTCTGGCCATAGAAGGTATTATGTTTGGACATAGTTTTGGATCAATAATAGAGATGAGATAACTAAGGTGTTTCTTGGATTAAACAACAACATAGGCACACATCTCTTGGATTCCAAAGCCCCAAGCATTCTAAACAATGATAGAAACCATTAGGTTCAGAACTTCTATATGATCTATCCAGAAGGGTTATAAAAAGTGTAGAAGAAGAAAAACCTGACTCATTTGACTTAGAACATGTGATGGGTCTGGACCACCCTACCAAAGGAAGACCATGTTTTGGGGTGAGTATCTTTTTATTGATGGATGCTTCTGGGTAATCCAACAAAGACAACCTGGTATGCGAAGGAAGGCATTTTGTGTATGGAGACACATCTTGATGAAGAACCGAGAGAAAAAGAATCTACTAAGGAGAAGAATGCATGACTTGATATTCCCTCTCAATGGCTTATGGAATCATGATCTATTGGGGATGACTCTCATCAGGTCACTCCAGGAAACTCACCAAGGAACTGTACCAGAATTACAATGAGATTTGCAAGGATATACACAAGGCTGGCAGTGGAGGGGACAACACCTTTTGGGGTTTGGAAAATGGAAACATGATGGGAGAAACGAGATCAAGAGACAACACAATAAGGTCGTCTTGAACGGAAGGTGTGGCCGACCGAGGGACAACCGCATTAAAATGGATTCCTGGACTGGATGCTCCAGTCTTGTGATGCCCTCCTTCAAAATTGGAATTTGAAAAAACCCTATCAATGGTAACCTTCTCTGATTACGATGTCAATGAGTTAGCAGGTCCCACTGCATGCCCGACTAAATCACTAGCACCAAAGGATCTCTCCTTCGATTTATTCCTTCGTAAAAAGTCTTCCAAGTGTCCATGAATTCCACATAACCCATAGAACATTGTAGGAGACTGATATAAGATCATTTTCCACAATTGTAAGACATCAATCTCTCTTAACAGATCGCACGATAGTCACATTTTCATAAGGTCCATCTCTACACACAACATAGGATTATAATCATCTTTTAGACACATGGTATTATCATCTGGACACACAAAATATCCCTAAGAATCACCCACCACTTTCAGAATCGACGATTTGTGAAAAGTCAAGGGCAGACTCTGTAAGCAGAGCGATACAAAATCTTGAGGCGATTCCCAGACTAAATGGAAATCCCACGAACACCTAGAGAGGGATAAATACCAAGAACAACACCTAATATCCATCCTAGGCCTAAGAGGCCACAATTTCTTCCACTAAAAATAGTTGTATGAAAAAAAAAGAAGTCTGAGAGAGATCCAAAACTGTTGCGGGTAAGCGAAGGGTCCAAGAACACACGAAACACATAAAGAACCATATGGACATATTGCTGAGACCAATGTGGGCCACCAGATAGTGATCATGGAACGAGGAAGCCTCTTGATGTTATGAGGATTAATGATCCACCACTGGAGACCCTTAAACCTTCCCTGGCACCCTGACCTCCACCTCAATCGACGGGATGGACCTGGAGGTCTCAGAAATAGGAGGAAGCGTCTCCCCGAAAGGAGATGACAGAAAACCAACAAATATATCATACCTAAAATAGACCCCTTTGGGAGTCCCTCTTGGAGCTCCCTTAGTTGATGGGATAGGTGACGAAGCTCCATCCATGAGAAGAGGATGATCACCATCGTCAGAAGAAAAAGAACCTGGCACACAAGAGCCCAAGAGAGAAGAAGGAGTCATCACTATTCCTCGAGGACTCATATCCTAAGAAAAATATATTATACCCTACTACTTTTTCATGTCATAAGGATGCCCGAAAAATTAAGATATGTACCAGGTTATCTTTACAGGGCTATAATTAGCACTCCAAGTGAAAGATGGAAACAAGAAGACAAAATGAAATTTAGAACTGGTCATCACGCTAGTCAATGGTTACTATGCTATCATGAATGTGGAGCTAATCCATTTTATGAAGTATTTCTAGGAACTAATGCAAAATTTACCATAAGAACTGTCATTGAATGAAATTGCTCGGTCACAAAATGCACAAGATGATGCCTTGGAAAAATAATACATATATATGGCCAATCCAGATCAAAATGAAATAGTCAGCAGTATTTCCCACTGGTAGATTGTTTTAACATATGTTCAATCCAATATAAAAGAAATTAATGAGATCAGTCTCATCTCCAGGACATATAATCCTACCACCGGATGGATTACTCCCATTATGGAATATATTAAAAAGGGATAACTGCCACCAGAGAGTGATGTAAGGGAACAAATTTATAGAAGAGAATTCAATTCAATGCTTTACAATGACACAAAAATTAATAAGGTTATTTATAAGAGGGTCCGTAAGGTGGTCCTTCTTAGGTGCATTGATAGAGAGGAGACCGTAGTTGTCATAAAAGATGTGCATTCTTGAAATTTTGGGGCACATGAGTCAACATCTAAACTCCCTCACCAAATTTGGAGACCTGAATAATATTGGACCATCATGATTTAGGATTTTGTCAATTTCCCCAAAAAGTGTAATTCCCACTAAGTCCATACCAATTTAAACAATCAACCCCCGTAGCTTCATTACACAAATATGTACTCTTGACCATGTTTTATATGGGTAATGGATGTCATGGGACCATATTATCCATCCATGAAAATAATATTTTTGTTTATTCACACAACCACTACATTATTTCCCAAATTGGTAGAAGTTTCACCCCTTAGAGAAGTTACATAAAAAAGCATTGTAAGATTTGTGAAATACAATATCATACCTAGTTTTAGTGTCCCTCATGAAATACTAACTTAAAATGGAACCAATTTATAATCTATTGAATTGGACAATGTCTACCTGAAGTATGGTATCAAAGCTAACTATTTATCCTGTTACCACACGGAAACCAACGGGCTGACAGAGGATTTCAAAAAACTCCCATTCCAACATAATCCAAAATATAGTAGGCAAAGATAGGAAATCATGGACAGACAAGCTCCACCATTCTCATTTTTCTTACCATACCTCATCCTACACCACCACTCAAGAAACCATATACTCATTAGTATACGGGAAAACGGTTGTTTTCCCAATTAAAATTCAACTACAATAACTTTTTGTCACTATTTTTGATCAACTATTTGCACATGAGTAATCCAAAAAACATTTTGATGAGCCAGATCAGTTGGATGGTAAAATATTTTACACTCTGCACCATCTTTATGTCTACCAAAATTGTATTGCATGAGAATTGAATAATAAGGTTCTCCTTCAATATGTCATCTAAGGAGAACTAGTGTTGGTTCTTATATTCCTGATGATACTGGGGAAGAAACCTCCATAGTTGAATCCAAAATGGTAAGGACCATATGTTGAACACAAATTTTACTCTAATGGAGCGTATGAACTGATTTCAATGGATGGATAATACACAATATCCCCCATAATTGTGAGTTTCCTAAAAAAGTACTTTGTGTAATAAAAATGAATTCTTCCATGTTGCACGACATTAAACTACTCAACACCACCATCAATTCTACATGATGTTAAACTACTCAACACCATCATCCATGTTGTACGACGTTCGACCAGTCAACACCATAATCTTCGCTGCATGATATTAAACTGTATAGCGTCATATTCTTCCTTACCAAACTATGTTAAATTACATGGCCCCAATAATTTTCTCACCCAAGGGAACATTGTATTTGATATATATCCTCGAACATTCCGTGCTATAGAGCTATGTGCATGTTGATTCATATTTATCAATGGGATACATAGAGACACCTTGACTGTAATTCTTGGTCCAGCCACCACATGACATGGAATGCTTTTGCTGTATCCTCTATTACCCCTATACTATAAGGGAACTCCCCCATATTCCTTGTTTCGTAGACCTAGTATAATTCATTTGATCTTGGGAATGGAGTTCATGAGTTCCTGTACATTAACAAAGTATAGAGGAGTGTAATAATCACTTCATCTTCAAATAATGGTTTAAAATGGCCTCCTCTTCGTTCACTATTCAGATTGGCAGGGGGTCATTTGAAAAACATATGGATTGATTACTACTCTCATAGGATACATAGTGAATATTGGATTCTATATACTGTTCTAGTCACTATTCTAGATCAATAATTCCTCTCTCCCTTCATACAGGTCAGACATTGATGGGGAGAATTTTCTTCCATGTTGCATGATGTTAATCTTCTCAACACAATCGTCCATGATACACGACATTAAACTGCTCAACAAAATCATCTTAGTTGTATGATATTAAACTAAATAGATATATATTCTTCCTTACCGTACGATGTTAAACTACATTTCTCCAACAATTTTTTCACTCAATGGGACATTTCCACTAACATCAGACTCCTACCATGATGCGCTATAGGACTAAGTATGGATTTATCACTCCCACTGTGGGATATGTAGTAATTCATGGATCTTCTATCCCAGCCTAGCCTCCATAAAATAGATAAAAACATTAAATTTCCCCTCTCTGTGCATGAGTCCAACTATCATAAGGAACTACAAGAAATATGTGTGGCTTGTTTCCCACCCAATAATGGGACACATAGTGAATCCTAGGCCTTCTCAGGTCAAACATTCCTGAAAAAAATGCATCCCCTATATATAATCTGGACTTTTACAAGGAAATTCATGAGTCCTCTCCGCATGACGTTAAGTTGCATGACCAATGATTTCCTAACCACATGGCAATAAATTGTAAGGTATCTCATGAATAATGTATGAAATATTTTACATTATAATGACCTATATAAAAACACTTGAGATATGTAAATACCAGATCTATCCACACAAACCAAAAATAAGGGAAAATCCCCCCGTCACATATAAAATGAAAATAGAAGTAGGTTATTTCGAATCTGAATTCTTACATTCTGAAAGTGTCAGGAGGCCATGATTCCCCTTACATACGAAGAAAATCAATGTAATGTATCTCTTTCCTCAAAAATAATCATGGAATGGAAATTCATCATGTACCTAAAAAACCGCTTTTCATCCATCAAACTCCATGTTCCGAAAAATATCGAGTCACAATAATCATCCCTGGCTATCTGAAATGGAAGGATATTTTCATGTGGACACCATTGTTTGACTATAAAAATTATGAATTGACGACTATGCGTATATTACCCACAAAAAATACTCTATCAAACAAAGGATAACTCATCCCCATGAGAGGATTTTCCTATCTTCAAATGCCTAACTTCTTTTATGACCATTCTCATTCCTCTGGACTCAAGACCCCCCGCAATCATGGTTTACACCTTCGTCCCTGGATCATGTCTGGGGAGGACGAAGAATATCCTAGATTGATTATCTCATATTTACACATGACCCCTTTGATGTTTTGTCCCTCTAACATGACGAGTAAACTATGTTGTCAACTTCTTTTACATATTATGTTAAATTGTACGTAATATTTCGTCACCACAAGATGTTAAACTGCAATGCCTAGAGTCCTCAACACATAATGTTAAACTTCTTGGTCTTAAGTCTTAACTGCATGACATAGAAAGCTACAAGGTACCCCAAATATAGATAAAATGCCCCAACACCTTACAGATAGACCAAAATTTGTTCAGGGAACCAGGTCATATGATGCCTGGATAGTCAAAATTGGGCCTCAATCCGACAAGGGAGTTAAAATATCATGCAAAAACTATAGGTAAAATCTGTATATAGAGACCCCCGATAATGTGAATAATCATAGAATTCCATGAATAATCACAACCTCAGTATTTTTGATGCGTCCCAACCAATATTCTACTTTCCTCAAACTCTGTTCTTTGAGTGAACATGGACCATCATAACCTATTATGACTATGAAGAATGGAAGGTCTATATCTTGCTGACACCTTTGTATAACTATGGACATTATTCCTCAACGGCTCTACCATTGTTTTCTACAAAAATTCCTATCAACCAAAGTCTAATTCTTCCCTAAGATATTATTTTCTTATTTTTTATGCCTATCGGCTTCTACGACCCATGTCAATCATCTTGATCTATGAACCCTCAAAACCATGGTGTACACATTCTTTTCTACTCATGCCCTAGAAATTTGAGAAAACCTTGATTCAATTAACCTCTGGTTCCTCAAGGATTCTACATAGATGTACTAATTTAATGACATATAAACCAAAAAATGCTAATACATGGTATTCAAACATAGTCTAGGTCTTTTACAACTGTATTTCCCCGCATGACCCTATGCAAGAAATCAATCTACACAGAGAGGCTCGACATACGCCCCCATTTCATTGGTGAATCTGTAATCAAAATAAAAATGCTAATCTGTATGCATAAATTAGATCCTCATATATGAAACCCTTAAATGAACTACTTACAACTTAATTCCTTTCATCATAGACTACATAGTGACATCCAAAGCTCATAATCAGATCCAACTATGAAATAAAAATGTTTCACCCCTACCCGAGGAAGGTTAAATCCTTTGTAATGAAACAACTCACTTGGATGGGATAGAAATGCCTCCACCAATTCTTTGGATTACCAATAAAATTCAACATGAAATTATCATTTTTTATGATTATCCATATCTATTTTCACGAGCGATACATTGCGTCCAAAAAGGTCCAAATAACTATAATCTTCCAGAGAAATCAAAAATAGATGACCAGTGTCCTGCATACACCTTTGTTCAACTATTCACATTATTCCCTAGAGGCTTGACATATGTTTCCCAAAAAAATGGCATGACAACCAAAAGAAAATAAGTCTTCAAGAGTAGCTCTTCCTACATCCATACGTCCTTATGAAACATATGTCCTACCTTAGCCCTTGGCTTGAGAAACCCCTCAGATTAAATTTTATATATTTTCTTTTACCAATGCCTAAGGGTGAAGGAATTTCATAGACAAAACATTATATAAGAATAAAATCATTTACCCTCCTATTGTCAGAGTAATACGATTTCGCAAAACAGCTCCCAAATTTCCTGGTTGTATGACATTAAACTACACCTTGCTTCAAACATCCTTTATACAAACCAAATTCATGTTTGAGTGGTTCTACATCCAAATTTGATACAAATTCCATTATTACATTCAGACATTATTCCTTTAAAGGGCCACCCATTGTGTTGCTCAACTGAAAAATAAATCCAATGTTCAATAAAAACGTACTGGCCATCAAAAATAGAAGGCCAATGTAATACAGAAATGTTTGTTTGACTATGCTCATTATGCCCTGGTGGATCTACATATGTTTACCACAAAAATGTTTTATCAACTAAATAAAAATATATCCTTAGGAGATTATTTTTTTATCTCTGTATGCCTCATGGATTTCATTCCTAATATCATATCCCATATCCTAAAATCAAATATAAGGGTCAAGAAAAAACCCCTGATCCTTTTCTGAATGTTACTGAGACATTATCAATTTATGTATCCTGAACTGGGGTGATTTCCCTGACAATTATGGTTATATTTGTTTGACCTAAAATATAAGTAATCATAGTCTAGTGGTAAAGACTCTAAAATACCAATGAAAATGATGGAACACTTTCCAGGATGAAAACCCAAAAAGGGAACCCTAGAAATAATTTGAGTGTCAACTCGCTAAACCTATTCCACATAGGGTTTAGAAAAAAATATTGAGAAAATAAAAAAAATATAAAGACAAAACACATTCTAGGATGAAAAACCACAAAGGAATCCTTGGAATAATGTTGTATGTTATCTCGGTAAACCTGTTCTATATACAGTTCAAGAAAAAAATCATGAGAAATTATAAAAATCATGAGACACAAAACTAGTTAGGTAAAAAACATTCAAATGGAGTCAAAGAAAAAAAGTTGATTTATACTTGTTATGATCAAACTGTACGATTAGGAAAAATTATTGTGATAATGAAAACAACATGATGTTTGTTGGTTTCTCCTTGTGACGGTAGTAGGATTCAAACAACACTCACTGAGTCCCTCAGTTCAGGAAAAAAATTTGAGAATAACATGATTATTCAGTTATCCCAGATTGTAATTCAAATTGATTTCAGTTGGGATTATTGTTTAAAATCTAGTTGATTTAAAATGATTATTTTGGCAAAAAAGTGTAAAATAGGAGAACTAGAAAGAAAACTGTTTCTGTTTTATAAAAAAAGGGATGTGAGAGTTGGGGGAACATCCACAATCTAGAGATTCTCCCAACTATCGAATCAAAGGAGATGTCATATAGCCCAATGAATTACAATGATCCCGAATAACTATTCCAAACAAGTCAAAAATAACTTGATGAGGTTCATCAAGTGATTTTTCGAAATCATCCCTCTTTTTCACTTCAACTTCAACCATTGGGTTCACTCACTTCATAAATTTTTGGATGTGTCTCCCTTTTTATTGGATGACCTCATAATTGGATATTGATGAAGCCAATTGCGCTTTCATTCTGGAAATGCGATCATTGCACACATTAAGTTCTTCCATAATGGAAATCACCAGGTCATGAGCACTTCCATCATCAACTTCCAGATGACACAATTCATCAAAAACATATCGGAAGGTCTGAGCTTGGTGGTGAGAATCATTGAACTGAGAAAGCTCTCCATTTCAAGCAGCAAGATCCTCTTGTGTTATGAAAATTTGGGGAACAGTGAGATCTAAGCATCGATAATCAAAACTACATGAGACCAGATCCACAAATAGACATCAAAATTTATCCACCTCATCGGTAAAATCTATAAAGTGGAGTTTCTATAGCAAGAGTATAGATCTAACAACATTCCTGTTTTTATACAGCTCGATGCCTCCTAGTGGAATTAGAATCTTGGTCCTCTTCCACCATGATAGGTATGCAATGATGATGTATCATCTCAGCAGTCAGACGTGCCCCGAGCCATGTCACCTATGTAGGGGGAACTTTCCTCCCACTATATGGTTCAGCCTTCGAGACAAATTTATTGGGGCTCACACCAACATCAAGAACATCAGGTGATGTCATACTCAGACTGGAATCTATAGGACCACAGACCACATCAAAAAATTATTCTAGATCTGCATTGATCTATACAGAAACAAGTTATGCAGGTCTAGCCCTTCTATATGCATGTTACGGTGTGTAGAACACTTTATCCCTGTATGAAGGGGAATAGATGGTGCAACTCAAACGGTTGGGAAAGGATTCGAAACAACCAACAATCTCTAGACCCGCCGAACTAGCCTTTCCAATACCGCAATAGGATAGCAAGCTACCCAAATTCGGGAATACTCTTATGATAGGTAAGTGGAGTGTACTATGGGAGGAAAGAAGACTTCAACATTATCATCGCCTCACATAATGGCCAACCATAATTTGTGAAGGATTAAGAGGTGATATTCCCACTTCACAAGGGTGGCGGGGAGAGATGTGATCTCGTCAAGGAATCCAAACAATATATAGAACAAAAATGGAATGAAAGGATCACACATGGTCAAACGTTTTATTCATGCAGTCAATACTCCATCTTAAAATGCAATGATATAAGAACATTCTTCAGGGGATCCCCTACCAGTATCTATCACGGTCCCTTGGGGTATTGTGTAAGGTGAAAAAGAGAAGTGGGAGACATCACTTAACAATTCAATCATGCCATCAATGCTTAATGATTTTTCATGGATAACAATAGTGTTCATAAAGGTTGGATGGAAGCTATAACGAGGAACTGTGGCAGTATGAAGGTACATGTAAAAGGGGAAATGCTCTGCCATCCAACCATGTAAAAATTGAAACATCCTACTAAGACGATGAATGTTTTCCCTTATTGTATTTTCCATCATTGTTCATTGATTTGGTCAAGAGTAGGAATGACCAAGATAATGTGATGTACCTTCACCAATTCATCTTTGAACATCAATATGAAGGCCCAAAAATTGGTATAAACATCATGAGAGGGAAAGAGACACCCAATTATAAACATGCTAATGAAAACTATCCACCTGAGATAAAGAGACACGTCTTGTTGAATTTCAAAACCCCAAGTGGTTTGTTGACCCACTACAAGGGTAGAACATTTAGAACTGAAAATGAGCCATGAATTATGGGTCATATGGGATCAGCTACAACAAACTCTCAGCTTCGGCCTATTAACATAGAAGTATAGCACTATCTAATCATCAAATGAGATATGTTAGTGGACGTGATAGGGATGACCAAGTTTCATCTCCACCATGAACAATAATTCTCCTAGCAATGGGAATAATTTCTCAACATTCCTCTAGTTTTTTTCCACCAGTAAAAATTTATGGTACATGTCACCAAGGATAGGAAATCACCTTATCTAGAAGTCATCCTATAGAATAATCCCCACCTCACTATGGGATAGGTGAAGGGTGTTGGTATCCAGACACCAATGGTTGAGCAGCTAAGGCAATATCTCAGTTGATTAAAAGATAGAAAATTTTGAGACCCACGCCTCCTGATATAGATCGATAGCATTGAGTGGTGCAGGGACATCTAAGATGTTTTGATGAACCCAGAATGCCCAAGCCCACTCCTTAGAAAAAGCACCCTCCCGATCGAAGCTCTAATAGGAGATCAATTTTCTCGTAGGAATTCATTGTGATAGGTTAATGATAGATGGATAATCGTGGTCAATGGAATCCAAGGACGTATTGTGGAGGTGATGGCCACTCTGATTCCACATAGATATGCTAAAGATACACTCACCCACTTAAATAAAATCCGTAAAAACTTCTTTGATAGCAAAGAGGTTTTCCCTTTTATTCTAACATGATGTTCTAGAATATGTGATACTATTTTCACAATCAATCCCTAGAAAAAGAGTGTAACTCCCCAACCCCAGTTACCCAAAGTCAGTGCATTATTGCGTAACATTGGCATGATCACAACAGATCATGTCTCAATAGATAGATTAGTTTAGTAGCCTTGGAAACACTTGATACATTCATAAATGTTAAATTACATCATAAATTGAGAAACTACAATAACAAAGTCTCCATTTTCAACACTCATATCCTATTCAGACTATCCCTGTAGGTCATTCCTAAAATACTTCTTCACATCCTGGAAAAATTAAAACATTGAAAGGGGTGAGCTCAGATGCTCAGTAAGGATAACAATATAGCATAAGCATTCATAAATAAACAGAAAGATTTTAGGCAATGTATAACTAAAACAAAAGCCTTTTAAACATGAACTACAACATAATATTGAAAAAGTAAAATGAAATAATGCCATTTACTTATTCACATGGATATTCTACTGGTCGAATAATCACATGAAATATCAATAACCACTTTCATAATGATGGAATGCATAATTCCAGACTATCATAACAACGTAGACAAGGCCTCGTGCCAAGACTACAAATAAGATTTTGTCAAGGCCTCGTGCCAAGACACTAGTTTGTCTCATGATACCTACCGATGCATCGAGGAACTATTGCGGGATCCACCCGTCACTTATTAAGTCCAATGCATTTCTTATATGAAAAGGGTTAAAATTATCATAAACCATAACATAATCGTATCACATAAAACATGCATAAAGGAAACATAACATTTCCACATTTCAATCACAAGATATCAATACAACACATTGATATAATAAAACATTATCAATAACATTTTCAATACCAAAATCAAAAAAAAAGTAAAACATGGTATTTATTTTTCATTTTAAAAAAAGTTATGGCTTGTAGAGGAAGCCGAAACTCAAATAATAGTCACAGCGGCGGAGAAGTCGTTGTCACTGCATACGTAAGAAAAAAACATTCCTTTTGCCATTTAGTAAAAACTCTTCATATTAAAAGATTCTTTTTGAAGAAAAGTAATAGTCAAAGGGGTTTATACACCATAGAAAAGAAGGTTGTGTATAAAACAAAATATGCCTCAATGAAAGGAGATTGAGACGAAGTCCCATACAAAGAACTTTTTTTAAATAAAATAGATCTATTATGTGTATTCACTATAAGTACACATAAATAATGTAAAAATACAAGAGAGTACATAATAATATCATGACATAATTTGAATGTAGGAGATTAACCCAAAGAACATAAATTGGGTTAAGAAGTTCCCTTACCTCGTGTCCGACTTGACTCGACCGCTCATTAACCTCCTGAATAATAAACTATAGTTAATATATACTTGATTTGGAACCTTTTTCAAGCTCATTATCACTTTTATATCACTTATTACAATGTTACGAAAATTATGTAGTCATTTAAGTTAATAACAGTGATTTTGTCGATCTTTGGTACTTGAGTCAACAATAAACTTCTTATAATTACAAGTTGTTTATGTGGTAGAACATCCATTATCTCCAGAATTATATTCAGGATTTAGATATCATATATATCATATATATCCAGTATATACATTCATTTTAATATTACGTATCATTTAGAGGTATGAAATGAAATGCACCGTTCATGGAGACGGTAAGCCGTACGTACGCATGAACGCTACTTTCATGTCTATTTCGTATTTAATGGAATGAAATTATAATTTTATAAAGGTATACTATAAATCCAGTATAATATAATGTATAATACCATTTACTCCATCCTTTATACATCCCACATATGGCATTAACGATTCAAATCACTTTGAGGGGGTAGTAGTCCGCAATTTCTAAAATGAAAATATCGCGTTTACCCATAATGGAAACCATAAAGGTATGGCATAAATGAAAAATACAAAAGCATAAGTAGAATATAAAAATATTATATATCATACGTAAATATAGTGACATCTTAATGGCCCCCTTTGAAGGTGTTATATGAGTGTTGAACAATCATCGTTTTGTGAGGCAGAAATTCACCATCTACAGAAAAAATATGTTCTTTAACCATTAGATGTAGGTGTGTGTAAGTGTAGCTCGAATAATTATTATAAAAACATCCTAGTATATTTAGGATACTATTTTTGGTTACAAAAGAAATGAGTAAAAATATTTTAGGGGGCTGGAGAAGCAAAATAAAACAAAATAACATAAGAGAAGACATTACCTTAGAATTGGGTAACTCTTTTTTGATTTGAGCCAAAGGCTTCCCTGGGAAGAATTATGCCCAAAGAGAGGCTTCTAGGAGTAATAGAGGGAAGTTGAGAGAGTATTTGGGTAGAGTTTGGCCGAGCCAAAAGGCTTTGAAGGTGTGAGCAAGGAGGTAGTGGTGGGGGCCTTTTATAAGAGGAGAGGAGGGGCACTCATGGAAAGTCATGAAATGTTACTTTATTATATAATGAGTTTCGGATTTTAAAGGTCCCAAACATATATCTTTAGAGGATAAGGTGATAAGGGTTCGAAATATACACATAAAATAGGTTTTTGACATGTTTATGTCTTATATTTTACATTATCTTTTCATTTTATTTAAATCGTTAATTAATGAGGTAATCGCTGCATCATCATGGTGTCATAAAATATTTAATTTATTTAATGTCTAAAAATTATTAAAAAATATCATGATGTAGGAAATATCGTTGCATTTCCAATGAATATTTTTAGTATAAATGTTACTTTATATAACCCCATATAATAATTGTTTTAGTAAAACAACTCATGTTTGTGACAATTTTATTTTTACTTTAAAAAAAAAATTTATTGTCATTTTCTTACCCAAGTGGCTCCATGGGGTCCCCAAGTTGACCCATGGATTTTCATTGTCGGCAATGACTCATCAAATAGGTTTAGGACAAGTGTAAAAGTATTTTCATATTTTTATAATATCATTTTTACCTTAAATTTCACTAATTACCTTTAATCGCGATTAATTAAACTTAAAAGTTGCTATTCACCAAAAAATTATTTTAATCCCATTAAACCAAATTTTACTTCCTAATGAATAACATGTATGTCAGATTTTTGAAAATAAAATCACAAAAGTTGTAATGTTTCATTTAAACGAAAAATCAATTTTTTAACTACCACTTAGTGGTTTCACTATTCATCAAAAATTGATGTTTTTCAGAATAATGCCAAAATTTCACCCGAAGACATAATTGATATTTCGAATTCAAAAATGATGTATATTTTAAAAAATTACAAACATATAAGTTGCATTAATTAATTTTATAATTAATTCACGTTGTCACAACAAATAGCGTGTTTTTAAGAAACAATATTTATCAAAAGATTGACAATTGTTTATGTCCAATTTCAATGTGAAATTAATTCTAATGACCACCAATGGAGAAAATGGTAAAAATATATTCTAATTAAACTTTAATACCACTCAATAGTATAATTTATCACTATAAATTATTTTGATTTAAAATTTTCTTTTTAAGTATTTTTCACTATTCATAAAAATTGGAATTTCCCAAAAAAATACCAAAAATTCAACATAGGCTAATTTTGATATTCCGAATCCAAAAATGTAGTCCATTTTGAAATATAAAATATATATAATTTCAAAAAGTGGGTATTGCTATTCATAATGGCTATTTTGATTGGTCGTAGTGTGTTAGAATCTCAAACTTGCGTACAATGCAAGCCATTGCATTATTAAAAGAGAAGCGTATTGTGGAAGGTTGGGGTGTTACATTCTCCCCTCCTTCAATAAATTGCGTCCTCGAAATTTGAAATTTTTCTTTGAACATAAAAGGTTGAAAATATGAAATACCTTTGTGGAAAACCCACATCGGAAATAAGGTTAATAGAATTTATCCTTAATAAGAGGGAACGGGAAATGAAAAAGTCACCACCAAATTATAATCTCGATAAGGAGAACATTTGTGGAAATTAGAGACATATAATTGGAAGAAAAAATTAAATATTTGTAGGGAGTGATTGAGGTCATCAATCACAAACAAGTGTAAAATTGAGGGCCTCAATGCCTTCAATCTATGTTTATTTAAAATATTATCAGTTCAACAAGACATAAGGTATTAGGATAACACATTTTTTTGTTTTAATATCCCTTTAATAATCTTTAAGAATTAATTTATTCATAGAATATGAGATAGGTATATATATATTTATTCTTGAAAAGTAGAGTTTCAACCTTCAACTAATTTCTACCACAAACTCATCTTTCACTCAAAAAGATAATAAAACTCAAAAATATAATATTTATCCTAATCGTACATGGTTAAAAATATTAACACATATCATATAGAATAGGAATACTATTTTCTAATAACCATGGACTTTCTGTAGACTAGTGGTAGGTAATAAAGGCCAGTCTAACTATGGTTGTGGGTTCGATTCCTACAGCTTTGTCCGACGTGACGGGTTATCCCCCCACCTGCAGGTTTTCCTTTTCTTAAAAGTATATAATTATAATATTCCAAAAATAATCTTCAGAATTTTTTTTTACCTTAAACAATATTATCTAAAGTTCAACTTAATTCATTCCAACCTTTATAGTTATCCAAAATACCTCTATCCAGAATTTCTCTAAAAGGTCTCTAAATTCCAAAATCAATTGTAACCTCAGATTTCCCAAAAAAAGTAAAGTTTCTCTTATTTTCACATACTAAAAATATGATTACCTTCATAATATTAAAAACATAATTAAAAGAACAAGTAATTAAGTACAATACTTATATATATCACATTATTATTATAACCATAATATAGTTCCTGAGTCCAAAAACACAAATAAAATAATTATTCAACTTCATCTCTAGTAACAACAAAAGAATGTCCTTGATCCCTTGTACTTTTCTGAGGTAAGTTTCCCTGACTATTAGGACATTCATTTTCATAATTCCCCATTTCCCTAAAATTGTAGAATTCCACATTGATAGCCTCTTTTTTCCCTTGCAATCATGAGCCTGGTGACCTTTTTCTCCACATTTATAACAAACTCCCATTCCTTTTAAGTAAGGACCAGGGTGATTCTTCCCACAATTATCACATAATGGAAAATACTTCTTTACCTTTTTCCCTTTATCTGTCTTTTTTTCCACCATTATCTTCTTCTGTTGCATTACTTTGTTGTCATAAGACTTAGAGAATTCCTTTTCTGTCTTGATATCACACGAGACTATATCTTCGTATGTTGAGAAAGATTGTTATACTAAATCTCGACGGATAAATGGTTTCAACCCATAAAATAAACAATCAATCTTACTTCTTGGGTTACATATATAATCTGCAGCATGCCTCGATAACCTTGTAATGTTAGCCTCATACTTTGCGACATTGTCATCTTCCTTCTACCTCATACTCAGAAATTGCCTTTCCATATCTACTCGATGGTAATGTGGAAAGTATTTCTCTAGGAAAATATCTTTTAACTACCTCCATTCCATATTTGATACTTCATCATCTTCCTTTTTATTTTGAATCAACGACCACCATTGATCAGCATCTCCAGTGAGGCGGTAAACTTCCCTGACAACCTTCTCCCTTTCGCTACTCCTCTAGGCGTAGAATATA
Organism: Viscum album; assembly: GCA_963277665.1. Lineage (NCBI taxonomy): Eukaryota > Viridiplantae > Streptophyta > Magnoliopsida > Santalales > Viscaceae > Viscum > Viscum album. The sequence goes on along the minus strand of OY728143.1, from coordinate 1,149,021,088 downwards.
TTTTCTAAGGATTTTATCCATTTCTCAGCTACTAATGGATTTGTACCCCCATTAAATTTTAGAGGTTGTTGCCGCATGAAGCGGTCTAACATTGATCCTCCACATTGCAGATCACGGTTCTCCATATGAGTAAGGTTATTATTCATAACCTGATTGAGTTGTCCCAGTATGGTAATAAGTTGGTAAGCACCAGTTGTATCTCCAGCTCCACAATAATTATCTTGAGCAGGAGGGAAATCCCTACATGGAGTGCGTGCATTGATACCGTTTTCATTCCTCACACTAGGCGCCATTTCTAAACAATGGCATAAATTAGATTAGTTTATGAATTAAAATACAAAATTCCATACTTGTAAAACACATAACATAAATTGAACTATTTATGAATATAATTCATAATAATAAAAATGTTTTCTTTGAGGAAGTATATACTCATAATCCCATCCTAATGGTTTGTAAAAAAATGAAAATTATCCTAAGCATATCCCCCGGGAGTGTCGTAACCAAGAGTGCAGCAAGGCCCGTTGTCATGCACCCGTTCCCGTTCGAGTCTAGCTCAAAGCAGTGTTTTCAGGTTTTACTCCTAGGTACATCTGTGCCAGAGCCGCCTCTACCTGCTCGTATCCAGATAGGGATTTATTGCTTGGAAAACTCACAAAATCTCTATAATACAAAAATTCTAGGAAGTTATTCTATACTAAACCTAAAATTCTATCTTCGGGATATGTGCTCTCATCAAAGTATATCTAAATCTAGCATTCAAGGTTAGTACAAAAATGACTCTGATACCAACTGTAAATCCCCGACCCCAGTTACCCAAAGTCGGTCCATTATTTCGTAACATTGGCATGATCACAAAAGATCAAGTCTCAAAAGACCGATTAGTTTTTTTGACAAAATAAGACGGATCCATTAATGATGGAGATCAGCAGAAATAAAGTAGCATAACCACGATGGAAAATGATTGAACCAAAGAAAATCCTCGTAAGGAGGGCCAATGCCTGCCATCTTGTGAGCGGCTTCATTCGCTTCCCTTCTAATAAATGAGAAATTGCATGAATTGAAGCCTTGTCTCTGCGAGTGAATACACCGGATAATGGGGCCGAAAGGTTGAAGCCCGCCGTCAGTGAGATTGATGGCATTGATTACAGTGAGGCAGTCGGATTCGATGTGAATGGAATCCCAACCGCGATATTTTGCGAAGTTTAACCCAGCAAGGATGGCGGCGGCCTACGCAACTGAGGGCTCCCAAAGTGCATAACGTGCTTCATATTTGGCAGCGATAAGATTTCCCAGGTTATCTCGGGCCAGTAACCCTAGTCCAACTGGGCCATCCTTAGAGAGAGAGGCATCCACATTGATCTTAAAAATCACTTCCGGTGGGGGGCACCAATTTTGGGGAAGAGGAGATGGGGGGGGGGGGAAAGTCTTTGTTGCTCAGGGTGGTTCTGCCAAACCGCAATCCATGACAATGCCCGGTCAATCCAAAATCTGGGGGGCCTCCGGAAATGATTGAAAATGGCCTCATTCCGCCTATCCCAGATAATCCACGTATGGAATTTGTTATTGTAGTTTGTCAAGGCCTCGTTCCAAGACACTAGTTTGTCTCGTGAGACCTGCTGATGCATCGAGGAGCTATCGCGGGCTCCACCCATCATTTATTAAGTCCAATTTATTCCTTATATGAAAATGTTCAAAATTATCAAAAACCATAACATAATCATATCCCATAAAACATGCATAAAGGAAACATAAAATTTCTACATTTCAATCACAAGATATCAATACAACACATTGATATAATAAAACATTATCAAAACTATTTTAAATACCAAAATAAATGAAAAGTAAAACATGGTATTTATTTTTCATTTTAAAAAAAAAGTTATGGCTTGTAGAGGAAGCCGAAACTCAAATTATAGTCACGGCGGCGGAGAAGTCGTTGTCTCCGTATACGTAAGAAAAAAACATTCCTTTTGTCATTTATTAAAAATGCTTCATATAAAAAGATTCATTTTTAAGAAAAGTAAAAGTCAAAGGGGTTTATACACCGTATAAAAGAAGGTTGTGTATAAAACAAAATATGCCTCAATGAAAGGAGATTAAGACGAAGTCCCATACAAAAAAAATTTTTAAAATAAAATAGATCTATTATGTGTATTCACTATAAGTACACATAAATAATGTAAAAATACAAGAGAGAACATAATAATATCATGACATAATTTGAAAGTAGGATATTAACCCAAAGAACAGAAATTGGGTTAAGAAGTTCTCTTACCTCGTGTCCGACTTGACTCGACCGCTCTTTAACCTCATGAATAATAAAATAGAGTTAATATATACTTTCTTAAGAACATTTTTCAAGATCATTATCCCTTTTATATCACTTATTACAATGTTACGAAAATTATGTAGTCATTTAAGTTAATAACGGTCGTTTTGTCGATCTTTGGTACTTGAGTCAACAATAAACATCATATAATTACAAGTTGTTTATGTGGTAGAATATCCATTATCTCCAGAATTATATTTAGGATGTAGATATCATATATATCATATATATCCAGTATATACATTCATTCATAATATTACGTAACATTTAGAGGTGAGAAATGAAATGCACCGTTAATGGAGATGGTAAGTCATACGTACGCATGAACGCTAATTTCATTTCTATTTCGTACTTAATGGAATGAAATTATAATTATATAAAGGTAGACTATAATTCCAGTATAATATAATGTTTAATACCATTTACTCCATCATTTATACATCCCACATATGGCATTAACGATTCAAATCACATTGAGGGGGCGGTAGTCCGCACATCCTAAAATGAAAATATCATGTTTACCCATAATGGAAACAATAAAGGTATGCCATAAAAGAAAAATATAGAAGCTTAATTAGAATATAAATATATTATATATCATACATAAATAGAGTGACATCTTAAAGGCCACCTTTTATGGTGTTATATGAGTGTTGAACAATCATCATTTCGTGAGGCAGAAATTCACCATCCACAGAAATAGTATGTTATTTTACCATTAGATGTAGGTGTGTGTAAGTGTAGTAAGAATCCTTATTATAAAAACATCCTAGAATATTTAGGATACTGGTGTTGTTACAAAATAAATGAATAAAAAGAGTTTAGGGGGTTGGATAAGAAAAATATAACAAAATAACATAAGAGAAGTCATTAACTTAAAATCGGGTAACTCTTTTTTGATTTGAGCCAAAATCTACCTTGGGAATAATTCTACCCAAAGTGAGGCTTCTAGGGGTAATAGAGGGAAGTTGATAGAGTATTTTCACAGAGGTGGGACGAGCCAAATGGATTTGAAGGTGTGAGTAAGGTGGTAGTGGTGGAGGCCTTTTATAAGAGGAGAGGAGAGGCACTTCTGGAAAGTCATGAAATGTTACTTTATTATATAATGAGTTTCGGATTTTAAAGTTCCCAAACTAATATATTTCGAGTATAAGGTGATAAGGGTTCTATATATACTCATCCAATAGGTTTTTGACAAGTTTAAGTCTTAGATATTACATTATATTTTCATTTTATGTAAATCGTTAATTAATGAGGTAATCGCTGCATCATCATGGTGTCAGAAAATATTTAATTTATTTAATGTCTAAAAATTATAAGAAAAATATCATGATGTATTAAATAGTTTTTTCTTTCCAATGAATATTATTAGTATAAATGTTACCTTATATAACCTCATATAATAATTGTTTTAGTAAAACAACTCATGTTTGTGACAATTTTATTTTTACTATAAATAAAAAGATATTATTGTCATTTTCTTACCCAAGTGGCTCCATGGGATCCCCAAGTTGTCCCATGGATTTTCTTGGTCGGCCATGACTCATCCAATAGGTGTAGGACAAGTGTAATGGTTTTTTCATACTTTTATAATATAATTTTTACCTTTAATTTCACTAATTACTTTTAATGGCGATTAAATAAAATTAAAAGTTCCTATTCACCAAAAAATTATTTTAATCCTATTGAACCCCATTTTACTTTGTAATGACAACCATGTATGTCGGATTTTTGAAAATCGAATCACAGAAGTGGTAATGTTTCATTTAAACGAAAAATCAGTTTTTTAACTACCACTTAGTGGTTTCACTATTCATCAAAAATTGAAGTTTTTCAGAACAATGCCAAAATTTCACCCTAATCTATAATTGATATTCCGAATTCAAAAATGATTTCTATTTTACAAAATTACAAAAATATAATTTGTATTAATTAATTTTATAATTAATTCCCGCTGTCACAACAGATAGCTTGTTTTTAAGAAACAATATATATCAAAAGATTGGCAATTGTTTATGTCCAATTTCAAAGTGAAATTAATTATTATGAACACCATTGGATAAAATGGTAAAAATATATTCTAATTACAATTTAAAACCACTAAATTGTATAATTTATCACTATAAATTATTTTGATTAAAAATGTTGTTTTTATGTATTTTTCACTATTCATAAAAAAATGGAAGTTCTCAGAAAAATACCAAAAATTCAACATAGGCTAATTTGGATATTCCGAATCCAAAAATGAAGTACATTTTGAAATATAAAATATATATAATTTCAAAAATTGGGTATTACTATTAATAATGGCTATTTTTATTGGTCGCGGTGTGTTAGAATCTCGAACTTGCGTACAAAGCAAGGTATTTCATTATTGAAAGAGAAGAATATCGTTGAAGCTCAGGGTGTTACAAAGGGTATCGTTTTGGAGTGAAAAATTATAATGTGATAGCTGATTTCATATTAGATAGGTTATTATATCCAATGATAAAAAATCTTTGAGGATACCACTTTGTGGAACAACAATAACACAATGTTTCTATTTGAAAATCTCGGCTATGTCTACATCCATCTTGATTAATTTTATCGAGGTAAGTGGATGATCCATCTTTTTATAAAAATAAAAATACCATTAAAAAGGGTCATTCCAATTATAATAATTTGTGATAAAAGGAAAAAAATTCCAAAGGACCAAAGAAGTTTTCCCAATACAATGATCCGCTTATTGAAGCCCATGAATGGTTCACAGAATACATCCCCCATAAACCTGTAGAATGTGGAATAAACCGAAATACATTGGCATGTTAAGAATTGGGCAACATGTTGATCAGTTTGTAAAATGGTAAATCCATGTATCGAGCCCTTCTATGTGGATGCTATAAGTAAATAATTTATATATTTAAAATCTAATTTGAAATTTTAATGCTCAGTTCACCGTATTTGATGTTAAGACCATAGGATAGGAAAGCTTCATAGCATCTTACTATGTGGTATTTCATATATGTGTTTTAAAATTCCATAGTTTTTTTCAAAAATCCAATGGATGGTTTGCAGATGAGGAATCATTAAAGAGTTAGTGGATCAAAGAATGCAATCCATTGTTCATAGACAATGAATTCCATGAAGGAGATGGTATGCCGAAGCAAGGAAATCTAAGTGTGATTTATGGGGAACTTTTCGCCCAGAAACTAGGTAAAAGGAAAATGACATGGCCCCCCTATATATAGGCGTGGTCCCCCAAAGGGTCCACCATTCTACAAAAAAAAACTACCCAGTTCAAGACCATTTTATACATCGGAATAGCCATATCTTTGTTCCAACTAGACCACATTTGGATGGGGGGTATTTGTATGGATTCAAAAAAATCAAAATGTGAATGAATATAAACTCATAAAATAGATAATGGAAGGGGATTCATGTGGGGATGAAAATTGGGGGAAAAGAAAAAAGGAATCCAACATAGAAAAATATCCAAACTAGTACGAGTACTAGTTTTCAGGAAAGGTCCACATAAGATATAGACTGTGAACTAAGAGGTACACAGATGGTGTACCAAATGTAGGAATGTGAAGCATTGTCCAGTGAAATAGGTAGTTCATTAGATGAATGAGTAAAGGAACTGTTCAGCTGCAATCCTAGTCGTTATAAGAATAGATGTGGAGAATTTTCACCTTAAAACCACATCATTGGATAAAAAATGATAGAGAGGTACACCCCAGCATTCCATCCCTATGGAATGAGCAGTTCATGGATGAGGCAAGACAGACAGTGCCCCACAGACCGTGCCATTTGTGGAATTGATGTGGTGATTTACGCAACCACGAACTATAACACCACGAGCCTCGGTTGATTGATTCGTCTATGGGTTAGATGATCCTGCCATGGGCATCTTGAAAATGTGTCATGTGCCCATAAATACACCATCCTATTCACTCTATAAAAGGACCACAAGGGGACCCATGAGGGGGATTAGATTTTGGGAGAGTTTGGAGTCTATAGATGGAAGACTTCAATGGAAAAAATTTAGCTAAGTACGGAACTGTGAAAAATTTATTGTAGATATAAACTATCCTATAATCGTAAACAAATAATAATAATAATAATAATGGCAAACTACGAACAAGAAAGAGAACCACAAACCATAATCCCTTCTCAGACAAACTAATCACAATTTGTGATTCCAATGCACCATCTTCATTCTGAGGTATTGTGCATCACATCTTTATGCAGGTGAGACTCTATCTAGAATAGAATTCCTATGCACCGAGGGACCCTAGTGTTGCGTACCACCATTTTATGCAGATGATGACTGAGACCATGTACCACCATGATATGCGGACCACACCCAGATCTGTATACAACTATGGTACATGGACCAAATCCTGATTTTTGTACATGCCCGGTACAAGGATGGCCCTCCCACACTCATATAAAAATGCTATACAGAAGATACCCCACCCCATATGAAAAAATGGTATGCGGTGTAGGGTACCTCTGGGATTTACACCGTTCAGTACCGATCATGACCTTCTATTTTTATCCGATCCTCAGAATCCCCTCTATGAACGAGTCCATTAGGATTATGCCAAAACCTTTTCCAAAGGCACTAGACACATATGAACGGACCATTGGGAATATCTGTGCATCCTTCTGAGTCTACATACCCATGGTAAGTAGATTCACCAAGGTAATCCCCTTATCAATATGGACTCTTGGAATGTTCTTATGTATATGTTCCCATGGTAACCCGGAGTCCAGCCTTGGGATACTAACACAGATCTCCCCATTCTCGGTATAAAGGGTAATCCCTTGCTTCCCACTCAATAAGGAATAGTTATAAGTCAATGGAATTATTCTCTCTTTTCCTTTTAATGAGAAGAAACATTTATCCCCTTTCCCAGAACCCATTCTAGGGAACCATATTGGATTAATCCCATAGTATTTTGAGAAAGACAAAATGACCTTCACTTTCATTTCACATTAAAGGGTTCATTGCTCCATAACCTCTTCCACCATTTCCCTGGAAACTTCCACTATGAGGTCCATCGTTTCCCTCACAAGTGAAGAGAAATCATGCCTTTGTTGAATTGTTCAAATTTGCTTATTCCTCACACCGAGCATGACTCTCATGGGCTTATAGATCTGTGATAATTCAAAATTGGCACAACACACTATGAACTAAAAGCCCTCGGATTCCCAACACAACCAGGATACATAGATATCCTTTATTTAGGCATGATATCCATGATATCTTATCCATGAAATGATCGAACACATCCCCCCTTCAAATAGGTAACTCAAATGCATAAACCCTAATCAAGTGACAAATCAAACCAAGATAGGATGAATTTTATTCGTATTAAATTGGGATACGCAGAAAGCCTCCCTAAGGTCCAAACCAAAAACCCAAATAACCCTAGAATTCTCTTAGCCATATTCCAAGTGGGGTCAAATTCATCCCAGTGACCATATCTTTCCTATGTATCTCGGGATTCCTTGTCATAATCCCCACATTTGATCTTGACTAGGCATCTTTCAACTATAATTCCATTCCACACAACCTTAATCAGCATGGATGGGTCCTTGTCGCATGACCTTAAAGGTGAAATGTCCAGTTAAGTGACACCAAACTACATTGGTTTTGATTCCTTTAAAGATAATTCATAAGAAACACATCTCGTGGGGTTGATCCTAATATCAAATAAACTTCCACCCCCCTGGATGATGATAAACTCCAAAGCACCTCATCATGGGGCTTAACGGAGTGTTGTCTTAGTAATTCCAAATCCATGACCATCCACGCATGATCTTGAAACCTAGGGGTAATATGTGGACACACTCTATGAGATATAACTAAGGATTCATGAACATATTAAAATTTCTTAAATTTTTAAGAGAGTCCCGGGGTATGAAATAATTACCCCCAAAATGGGCTGATGAACCCGACATACAATCATCTTGAACAATGGAGTCCTGAAGTGTCGTTGGAAAAATATTTATCCAACAAGCACCTACCATTGGAAATCTGGTCCATGAATCAGGGATAATAAGGTCGTTGGGTGTTTTATCCCCACAGATAAACTCATTGGAGATCATCCAAGGACATCGTACCCAACATAAGTCGATAGCATTGACACACAACCCCCTTTTAAATCACTCATCAGGATCATGAAAATACAATACCACCTTAATTAAATAAAAATGATACACTACCCAATCATAGTGGGATAATATTGCCCTATCAATACCCAGTGTGACACAAATCTGGACAAAACAATGTTTATGCCAAAAAAAATTATCTTCTGCCAATATTGTGCTAACATCACTCATGCTCTTTAATTCCTTTAATATTCATTTCTTATGGACATCCTTGATTTATTCTAGGACTCAAGATTATGATCTATTAAATATAGTGTATGCTTTTTTAACATTATGATCTTGTTATAATACAATTATTATAATGTTATGTTTAATTGATCATTTATATATCACTTGTATACCATTATTTTGTATATAACCTCACCCGTTCCCATGTTTGCTTTCCTCATGTTATTAAGGAATGGATCATAATGTTATGTTTTGGATATTTATTTAATAAGATGTAATATATATGTTTGAACATTATGATATTCTATAGTTGGTATCAAATAAATGATTAGTTAATATTTTGATATTAGGAATAGAAACATTTAGTGAAAACCCTTGGAATAATCCTTATAATAGGATAATATCCTAATGTTATTGTAAGATAGAGATTATGTGGTTTTACTATCATTACATATGTACTTGGAAAATACCATTCTATGTAGTTTCAGAATAGATGAATCTTGGGCGCTGCCCTGCACTCTCGTGGCTAGGGTTTCCCTTCAGCGGCGTCCTGGAGGGGGGAGGCTTGTACACTTCTTCAGTTTCACCTCCCCCTTCTTTATTTCTTCTCCTCATTCTTGGGTTGATTTTCTTCCTTGTTTGGTCTCATGCTTCGTCTTCCCTTCCACGACATCTTGATTCCCGGTCGGCTTGGCATCCCCCTCTCTCTACTCTGATTACCGCATTTTCTATCGACGATTCATCTGGATATTGCCTAGTTATGAAGCTCATTCCCAAAGCAGTGGTTATCATCTCTATTGGGTTCAGATATGACAACGGTGGTTTCCTTCGGTTTTGGTTTTAGTACTCCATGCCCAAAGTGGCGTTGTATCATATTCCTTGCATCAATGGAAAGCTGGTGCTTGGTGGGTTGTGGGTGTCAATAGTAGAGGCGCGACAGGTACAACTCTACCATGTTTTGTTTTTTCCATAGGATGGTTCACATTCCTATATCTATTCATGGTGTTATTATCATGTTGGTTCTATGATTCATTTTTTCTACTAAAATGGTTTCATTTTGGGTGTTTATGTTAGGTTTTGTTATATTACTGGTGTTTTCTCACCTTGGTTTTTCCACGGTGTTTCTCCCTTACAAATGGATGGTAGGATCATGTGTTGGTTCGATGGTGAGTGGATGCTCTGGAAATGATGGAATCAGTGATGGAATATGGCGATGGGTTGGATGTTCGATGCCCAACGGTGACTTGGGGAAAAATGTTTATTGTTGACATGAAGGCAGTGTGTTTGTGTTTGGATGGAGACATGATGATAACGGTGTATCATGGATCCATGATTTCTCTAATTTGAATTTTGGAAACTTTAGTTCTATTTTTGGATTTTGGTTTGAGTGGTATTTGATATACTTTTTAAGAAATTAGTTTTATTTTGAATTTTGTGTGTGAAATAAATCATCACAGTATATGGTTCAGCCCTTGACAAGGATCAGATAATTAAGAATTCACCAGAGCATTGTTATTTAGATTTGGAATTTTGAGAGGGTATGGCTCTACCATCGATACCAGGCCCGTGAAACCTTTCACGGGATGAGTGATAATGCAAAGGTAGAGACTTGACATCACGTTATAGTTTCTGGGGAGGGACAGTTCTTGTAGTCGTGATCTGCATGAACATATTTTATGGTTTTATATGGATGCATTTTATGGTACTTGTTGTTTCTCAATTTTTTCTAAATAAGAATTTTCTTAATAATAATAATAATATTAAGTTTCAGAATAGATGAATCTTGGGGTAATAATATCAAAAAGAGTTATTCGAATTATATCCTGGCCATCATTCTAGAGCATGGTGAGCATGTCCTTATTATGAACCTGGTTTGACACTGTCATGGGATATGTTTTAGTTAACTCTCAATTTCTTTGTGAAGCATTATGAATGATCTGGATAGATGATAACCAAGGGTGTCCTTAGTTAAAACTAAGTTTCAATGGATTGATAATAGAGTTTTATAAATTAGAGATCCTTTAAAATATTTCTGAGGATTATTTTATTCCTTACTATGAAAAATGTTTCGCACACTATTTATTTATTCTTTTAGTCAGTGGATGGAATGATATTATTCATGTTAACATATAATGGGGTAGACAATTGAATGATTTTCCACATTAGAAACCTAATAATAATGGAGCTGGATGGTGAATCCAAGATTATGGTTAATCATATATCTTATATGGGATTAACAATATCAACTTGGGTGAGTTTCCAGACACCCATAGTAAATAAATAATACAATTTTAAGAATACCACATAGGGAAGAATATTTATCTTTATACATGTCAGGTGTGTTCAATGAAGAACTCGGAGTAATGTATCATAAAAATAGAAAAATGTTTTATGTGTGGATATAAGGGAAGAGAGCATGTAATTGATGAGGAAAAATGAAATTTTTGATGGAGGTAGATGAATTTTACCTGAAGGTACCATTACTAATTCAATGACTTATGTGTTTAGAAAATGGGAATTATAAAAATATATAACCTAAAGAAAGGGTTATCTCCATTACTAAAAAATTATATATTCTATTCCAATAATTGATGTTGATGTATTGCAGTTTCAATGTATTGGGATTCAAGAAATATTTCATAGAAGCTTTATATTAAATTAAATGGGATTGTATTAGTAACCGTCAATATAATTAATGATTTATGTCATATTTGAAGAGTTTTATAGATTTTTTTATTTATGGAATATATTAAATTAGATTTTATTTTACTTTAGGAACAAGGAATGCATTAATTTTCTAAAGCATATATGTATTCATGTGGGGTAAAATTAATAGTCAAGGATACCATCAAGGGGTTATACGTTTAATGTTTAATATAATTTCAAAGGAAATGATACCCCTTTTAATGTTTTAAGTGAGATGATTTTTAAGTGATTTGAAAGCTTTATTGGTTTTTATAAAGAACACTCTATTTAGGTTAAAAACCCAATGGGTTATCATATGATTATATATTACGTAAATTATGGTTTATTGGATAGTGGGATGTATATAATATTGATGGTTGAAAAGTGAATCATTTTCATGGTGATATTTTTATACATATTTATGGTTAATGTGGAGATTACCATTAATGCTAGTATATAAATCATTTTCAGGGTATTTCAACAATTTTCACTACAATATAATATTATATAGTGATTTATCATAGTGTTTAATGATATTTTGGGAGGTTTTTTAGTTTGATGTGGTATATTTTAATAAGGCCCCAGCCTTAAAACAGTACATAATCTTGAATTAAATGAAAAATTCTCATTGAGGATGTTTTCAGGTTTAGAGTTTTAGAGAATTGGGACATAACTATTACATATCAAAAGATTATAAAGTAGACACTTCTACTCAGTATCAAATTTTTCATAAAATAAAAACTCTAAACAAATAAACATGACTAGTTCCATGTTTTATACAACATGTCTTTCCTTGATCCCATCCTTGACACTATTCATCTTTATGTCATGTGAAAAACATTTCAAAAACATGGGATGAGCATAAAAAGATCAGAATGGGATATAAAAATACGGAAAGAAAACATTAGTCTATGTATACATAAGAATAAATGAAATAATACTTTACTCATAAAACATAAGCACCTTAACATACCTCATGAAATCATAATATTTATTAATAACTCATAGAAATCATAAGACATAAAGGTAACTTGTGGTATTTATAACATTCTTATATTGGGAGTAACCCTCATGGTTACGTTTGGAATACCCATCACAGTATATTACCTAAATATCATCGGAGAAACCTTAGAGTTTAACTCCTTCGCATTACCCAATGAATTAGAGAGCTATCTCAGGATCACCCGCCCTTCTTTTATCATGGAATAACCCAACTTCATAAACAATTCCCAAGAACCATAACATAATCGTATCACATAAAACATGCATAAAGGAAACAAAACATTTCCAAATATCAATCACAAGTTATCAATACAACACATTGATATAATCAAAACAATATCAGAAAAATTTTCAATACCATAATAAAATAAAAGTACATCATGGTATTTAATTTTCATTTAAAAAAATTATGGCTCATAGAGGAAGCTGAAACTCGAATAATGGTCACAGTGGTGGAGAAGTAATTGTCGTCGCATATGTAATACAAAAACATTCCTTTTATCATTTAGTAAAATGACTTGTTTAAAAATATTCTTTTTGAATGAAATTATAATTAAAAAGGGTTTTATACACTTTATAAAAAAAGTCATGTAGAAATCGAAAGATGCCTCAGTGAAAGGAGATTGAGACGAATTCCCATACAAAGAAGGTATCCTTACATTAAGAAAAAATAAATTACAAAATTATGTGTGGCAAATATAATTAAACGCAATATAAGTGGATATTAAGAGTAAATCAATCGGATTTCATTAACACATATTCATATCACGACATAATCAAAATTTAGAGCTTTAACCCAAATAATTGAAATGGGGGTAAGAAGTTCCCTTACAGAAATTCGATAGCCTAACGACATCACTTTAAAATTCATAAAATGAGTTGATGAGAGGTAAAATGGGTATCTCATCACTTGGAAATAAAATTAAAATCAATAATTATTTATAAGAACCTATCCCAAAATAAGAATATTTCAATTAAATGACCAAACAAAAAGAAATCTTTTAAAAGAGGAGGGTGAATGGTTCCCTTACCGATTTGGGTAACTTTCGAAACATACACCCCAAGAAAGAAGGGTCATAAAATAAAGATGTAAATACCAATAAATTAAATAATATTACACAAAGAATATAATAATGGGAATTACATACACCACACAAAAGGATGTAGTAGAAAATGTAGCATGAATCTCACGGGAATGAAAAGTGAGATAAAACCCCTTTACCTTGTTGTAATCAATCAAGTCTTATTACCAATAGATAATTAAAAATATTAATAAAATAATGCCATGAATATAAATAGAATCACGATAATACATATGAAATTTCAGTACACAATACAACACATGTAACAAATTAGTGGCGAACAATAGAAATCTCACGGAATTAAAAGTGAGATAAAAAATCCCCTTGCCTCGTGTCGGACATGACTCCATTGTATGTTCCTTGTTATTCCTGAATGATAAAATTAAATTAAATTCTACATTATTAAGAATAATTTTCATGTTTATTATTCCTTTTATATAACTTATTACCTTTTCATAAAATTTATTTAATTGTTTTAGTTCATAATGGACATTTTGTCAATGTTCGGAACTTGAGGAAAAAATGGACTTCTTGTAATTACCAGATGTTCACGTGGTCAAAAGATAATTAAATAGAGAATGATATTCATAATTTATATGAAATATATATCATATATATCCATTATATATATGTACATACAATATAACATAAAATTTGGAGATAAGAAATGAAATGAACCGTTCATGGAGATGGTAAGCCGTACGTACGCATGAACGCTACATTCAATTCTATTACATACTTTAATGGAATGAAAAAATAATGATACATATTTATATTATAATTAAATTATAATATATATTTTATATATGTTATAAAAGTCCATAAATTACATTCTTTATAAATTCCATGTTTGGCGTGAACCAGTGACATCACTTGAGGGGGCTGTTTTCCACACTTCCTTATATGAAATTATCGCATTTTCACAACCTGAAAATCATAAAGGAATGTTTTAAATATAACCTAAAGAAGCATAGATAGGACGTAAATATAACATATATCATATATAAATATAGTTCTATCATAATGTCCACCATGAGATGTGGTATGAGAAGATTGAACAATCATCGTTTCGTGAGGCAGTAATTCGCCATCCACAGAAACACTATGTTCATTAACAATTAGAAGGAAGTGTGTTTAAGTGTATGTTGAATAATTATCAAAAAAAATCCTAGTATATTGAGAATATTAGTGTTTTTATGGGAAAAAATAATAAAAAATAGTGGTGAGTGAAGAAGGAAAATAAAAGAAAGAAAATCGAGTGAAGACATTACCTCTAAACCGGGTAACTCTTTTTGATTTGATCGAAAGGCTTCCTTGGAAAGACTTAGGCCCAAAGTGAGGCTTCTAGGAGTTAGAGAGGGATGTGTAGAGATAATATGAGGAGAGTTTGGACGAGACACTGGCTTTAGAGGTGTGGGTAAGGGGGTAGAGGTGGGGGCATTTTACAAGAGGAGGAGGGTCACTTCTGGAAAGTCTTGAAATGTTACTTTATTATAAAATTATTTTCAGATTTTAAAGGTCAAAAAATGATATATTTTGAGGATAAGGTGATAACAGTTCTAAATCCACCCATCCAATAGGTTTTTAACAAGTTCAAGTCCTAGATGTTACCTTATAGTTTCATTTTATTTAAATCGTTCATTAATGATGTAATCACTACATCATTGTGGTGTCATAAATAAATTTATTTACTTAATGTATAAAAATAATAAAAAAAATACCATGATGTATAAAATATTTTTAGAATTCCAATTAGTATTTATAGTCTAAGATATCATTTATGTAAACAATATTAATTTTTTTTTACCTAGGATATACAATCCTAGGTTATATTTCTCTTCTTTTTAAAAATACTGTCATAAATGTCAATAGCACACCTATGTGACACCATGGACCCTCATGTTTGGTAAAAATAATTTCATGGACGGAAATGACTCAAGAAAGAGGGTTTGGAAACATTTTGGGGTAATTTTAAATTATTATGATATTATTTTATTACACTTAACTACCCGATTATTAATTAATCATGATAATTAAAGATAATAGTCGTCGTTACCATTCATAATGTCCAAAAAAAGACTCTTAATTACATAATTTGAACCTTATGAATCAAAATATGGAATCCATTTTACAAAATTTCAGACACAGAAATTTCAGTAATTAATTTAAAAATAATTCTTGTTGTCAAAACCCAATACAGATTTTTAAGAAATAAAATTTATCAAAAGATTGACATGTTTTTACATCCAATTGAAAATTGATATTACTTCCAATGAACAAAATTATATTAAGTGATAAAAAAATAATTCAATTATTCTTTAAAACCAATTAAAAGGACAATCTAACTATATAATTATCTTTGATGAAATGTTAGTTTTGAAGTAAAATGCAACATTTTTTTACTATTCATAAAAAATGAACATTTGTCAGAAAAAGACCAAAAATTTATCCAAAGTAAATTTGATATTCAAAATTAAAAAATGATGTCCATTTTACCAAATTAAAAACATAGAAGTTTCATTAATTAATTTTATAATTAATTCCTGTTGTCAAAATAAATAGCGGCTTTTTAAGAAACAATATCTATCAAAAGATTGACACTTGTTTATGTCCAATTTCAAAGTGAAATTAATTTCAATGACCACTATTTAATTGAATGGTAATCATATATTATAATTAAATTTTAACACCAATTAAAAATATAATCCAACCATATAAATTAATTAGATTAAATGAAGTATTTGAATTAAAATACAGCATTTTCACTATTCATTAAAAATGAACTTTATCGGAAAAAATAAAAAAAATTTACACAGTAAAATTTTATGTCCTGATTATAAAAAAGGAAATTATTTTGTCAAATATAACATATAAAATTTTCCAAAAGAGGATTTAAAAAGTGTTGACAATCAAAAGGTGGTTAATCGACCTTTTAAAGAATATTAGAATATTTCTGCTTAAAATTGGATTCATTCGTATTTCAAGCCTCTAACATTTATTGAATAAATTTAAAAATATTTAGCAAACATATATAATCATTTTGTAGTTTGTTCTATTTATTCCCTCCATTACAAAGTCTAGGAATTAACTACCATTTAAAATAATAATATTATATTATTAGTGTGCAACATAAGATTTCAAAGAAACTTGTTGTTGCATATTGGGTACGCCATCAAAAAAAGAATCTCATTTAATGTAATACTAATATTTAACAAAAAAATATTAATAAATACAACAATTTTTTATTTTTTATTTACCTGGTATGTTACATCCTCCCCCGCTTTTTGTAATTGCATCATTGTAATTTTAAAATTGGTCTCGAAATATTTATTGAAAGCCCCACATCGAAAAAGAAGTCAATAAAACTATCACTTTAAAAGAAAGAAAGAGAAGTAAAATGGTCAACTGAGACAACAGATACTAGGATTCCATGAAAACATGGATATGGAGGAGAAAAAACCATCAAGGTCTGATAGAGAGTGATAGAAAACATGATTTAGGAGAAATTTAATCAACAAAAAATCACAAACTTGTGATGGGTTAAACAATATTTGATTCCTCGGTAGGAAAAGTTGACAGAAAACATTTTTTGTTTTAATTTAAATTTCATTGAGGAATTTTTTTTATGAACTTAAATAAAACATAATGAATCATACTTACTTGTCATGTAGACTTTCAACATTTATTATATTTCTAACAAAAACTCATATTTCCCCCAAATGATGAGTATTCAAGATGACATGTTCACATAAAGAGTGCTAAAATCAACTTCGAGAGAATCACATAATCTATACCAGATGAACTATATATTTAGCATGTATTTTAGACTTTAACCAAAAACAAAATGTTTAGTACACGATTAGATAATCCCAAAAAAGGATAATCTTTTACAAAATGAAAAGCTACTCTTAATCTCCAAAATTTGTCCAACAAAACACAAAGTCAACAAAGACCATTCAATAAACAGCTATCCATAAAATTCTTCAAAGTAATCCAAACTAATATTGAAACCCAAATCTCTGAAGGATTTAATAAAAATACTCTTCCAAGGTAAATCATAACATTTATCTCCAAATAACATCAGTTACTCTTAAAGACTCATATTGAAAAGTAATTAACCTAATCACATATCCTCCATGATAGGTTAATAATTTCCATATATAACCCAAAATCAACGTATTCCTGATTCATAAGATCATATAAATAAACTTAAATACTCATACTAACCAGGGACTTCACTTAGTCCAGTGTTAGGCGATAAATACGAGTGGCACTTTGGTTGTGGGTTCAATTCCCACAGCTTCGTCCAATGTGACGGGTTGTCACACAATCTACGTGTTGTACCATTAAAAAAAATATAATTTTATGACATTCCCAAAAAGAGATAAATTCATCAAAAATAAACATAACATATTTTAACAACAAAGGTTATCTAATAAATTTCATTCTTCATCCCAAAATGTATTATCCGGTTATTGACTCAAATTCAAGGATCATATAAACCGAAATGGTTCATTATAAAGTTATCCACAAAAGAAAAGATAACTATTCCTTGAATAAAATTTCCATATATCAAACATCAGGGTTATACATACTATAAAAAGTCTTCTAATGTAATCCCATTATCAAAAGAGCCTTAGTAATTTTACGAATATCGCCATCCTAAAATATACCATACCTCTTGAATCCCTTATATATTGACTTCTTACTCATTCAACATTCTTCTTGTTCCATTAACCATTTCTTTCCAACTTATTCTGAAATACGACATTCCTACAAACAAAATCATGAATCATATCCTAAGATTTAATAATAGTAAAACATATGTTAAGAAATAATCTATACCTTTCATTTTTCATTGTCAGTTTCTTCATCCTCAATCATAATGGAATTAGGTATTGGTAAAACAATATTTGTACGATTTTGGTGATCCCATTCCTGAAACTTCTTCATAGGACATGTGTTTTCATAAAGACCATGCACACCACATTTAAAAAATTCTATTGATCCTTTAGAAAGAACTTATTTTCCATTCCTAGAGTCAACTAGATGCTTCCTTCTTCCATGGAAGGTTCTTGCTTTATGAACATCATTTCCAAATCTATTGCATCTTTTTGTCCCTTTGAAACATTTTCCTATGTGTTTCTTTCCACATCTTTGAAACATAGGTTTTTGAACATACTTACCTTTATGGTTATTACCTGATCTTCCGTAGGGATCTGTTTCTGGAATATATGACGCCTTATTAAAATTACTAAGGTTAAAGTGGTCATTAATGACTCCAGATAGATGGTTGAGAATAACCACAAGAGTTTTCATTACAGCTCCCATATCATTTAGTTTCTCATTCAGAAAACTGTCACAATTTTCTTCACATCCACTATTACTTTGGTTCCTCCTAGATCCATCCATTTACAAGAACCAAAATGGTTAGTGTGAGTATATCAATAAAATAATTATATAATACTAAGATATAATTATTTATGTTATCTTAAACTCATTCACTTTATATAAGAAAATACTATGACTCTTTCTGAAATCCTAAACATCAAGGAAATGTCACTTAAGCTTAAAAAATACCCTAACCTCTAATGTTATCTAAAACTCCCTCTAATACCATCTATAAGGCCCTGAACTTAAAAAATTACATAATCTTGAATTAAATGATTAATTCAAATTGAGGTTCTTTTCATGTTTAAAGATTTAGAGAATTAGGACATAACTATTACATCTCAGAAGATTATAAAGTAGACACTTCTACACAGTTTCAATTTTTTCATAAAATAAAAACTCTTAACAAAGAAACCTGACTAGTTCCATGTTTTAGACAACATGTATTTACTTCATCCCATCCTTGACCCTATTCATATTTAAGTCTTTGGAAAAAATTTCAAAAACATGGGATGAGCATAAAAATCTCAGTAAGGGATATAAAAATACGGAAAGAAAACATTAGTCCATGTATACATAAGAATAAATGAAATCATACTTTACTCATAAAACATAAGCACTTTAACATACCTCATGAAATTATATGATTTATGAATAACTCATATAAATCATAATACCTAAGGGTATCTTGAGGCATTCATAACATTCTTACTTAGGGAGTAACCCTCATGGCTACATTTGGAATACCAATTGCACTATATTCCCCAAATATCTTTGGAGAAACATTAGCATTTAACTCCTTCAGATTACCCTTTGTATTGGAGATCTATCATGAGCTCACCCACCCTTATTTTATCATGGAACCACCCGACTTCATAAACAATTCCCAAGAACCATAACATAATCGTATCACATAAAACTTGCATAAATGAAACATAACATTTCCACATTTCAATAACAAGATATTAATACAACACATTTATATAATAAAAACATTATCTGTACCATTTTCAATACCATAATAAAAGAAAAGTAAAACATGGTATTGAATTTTCATTTAAAAAAGTTGTGTCTTGCAGAGGAATCTGAAAGTCAAATATTGGTCGCGGCGGAAGAGAAGTCGTTGTCACCGAATATGTAAGAAAAAAAAACATTGGTTTTGTCATTTAGTAAAATAATTCATGTAAAAAGGTTCCTTTTGAATGAAATTAAAATTCAAAAGGGGTTTATACACCATATAAAATAATGTCACATAGAAATAATAAGATGCCTCAATGAAAGGAGATTGAGACGATGTCCCGTACAGTGACGGTATCCTCAGATTAAGGATAAATAAATTACATAATAATGTGATACAAAAATAAATAAAATAAATATAAGTGGATATTAAGTGTAAAAAAATCAGAGGTCATCAAAAATTATTTATAGAATGACATAATCAAGAAGTAGTGGTTTAACACAACGAATTGAAATTTGGTTAAGAAGTTCCCTTATAAAAATTTGATAGCCTAATGACGTCACTTTAAAATTCAAAAAATGATTTGATGAAAGATAAAAACGGTATCTCATCACTTGGACATTAAATTTACAGCAATAAGGAATTATAATAACATATCCCCACATAATAAAATGTAAATTAAATGACCTAACAAAAATAAGTCTTTTAAAAAGAGGGTGAAAGGTTCCCTTACAAATTTGGGTAACTTTCAAAACGTACACACCATGAAAGAAGGGTTATACAATGAAGATGTAAATACCCATAAATTAAATTATATGACACAAATAATACAATAATGTGCAGTAAATACACCACACAAAAGGAAATAGTGGAAAATGTATCATGAATCTCACTGGAATAAAAAGAGAGATAAAAACCCTTACTTCTTTGTAATCAATTGAGTCGTATGACCAAAAGATAATAAACACCAAATGAATCACATAATACAATGAATATAATTATAATCATGATAATATATATGAAATGGGATTACACAATACAATACATGCAACAAATAAGTGGCAAAAAATGGAAATATCATGGAATTAAAAGTGAGATAAGAAATCCCCTTACCGTGTGTCCGACATGACTCGCTTATGTGTTCCTTGTTCTTCCTGAATGATAAAATTCAATTAATTTATACTTTATAAAGAATATTTCTCGAGTTTAGTATTCCTTTTATATAACTTATTACCATTTTATAACAATTATTTATTTGTTTGAGTTCATAATGGACATTTTGTGGATGTTCGAAACTTCAGTAAAAAAATGGACTTCTTATAATTACATGATGGTCATGTGGTCCAAATTTCATTAAATCTAGATTTATATTCACCATTTATATGTAATATATATCATATATATCCATTATATATATATGTAATTATATTAGTACATAACATTTGGAGATAAGAAATGAAATTCATCATTCATGGAGACGGTAAGCCGTACGTACACATGAACGCTACTTTCATTTCTATTTAAAACATTAATGGAATGAAAAAATAATGATACATAGGTATATCATAATTACTGTATAATATTTATTTAATATATGTTACATAAGTTCATAAATTAAATTCCTTATAAATTCCATGTTTTCCATGAACGAGTCACATCACTTGAGGGGGCGGTTGTCCACACTTCCTCATATGAAATTATCGCATTTGTAAAACATGCAATGCATAAAGGTATATTTTAAATATAAAAATACAGAATCATTGATAGGACATAAGTATAATATATATCATATATAAATATAGTGGCATCATAATGGCCACCATGATAGGTGGTAGGAGATGATTGAAGCATCATGGTTTTGTGAGGCAGTAATTTTCCATCCACAGAAACAGTATGTTCTTTAACAATTAGACGGAGGTGTGTGTAAGTGTAGGTAGAATGCTTATAATAAAAACATAATAGTATATTGAGGATACTGGTGTTTTTATTAGATCAAATAATAAGAAGATATTGGTGAGTGAATAAGGAAAAAAAGGAACTCGAGAGAAGACATTACCTATAAATCGGGTAACCCTTTTTGATTTGAGCCAAAGGATTCCATGGAAAGACTTCTGCCAAAGGTGAGGCTTCTAAGAGTGATAGAGGGATGTAGAGAGATAATATGAGCAGATTTTAGATGATACAAGGGCTTGAGAGGTGTGGGTAAGGGGTAGAGTTGGGGGCCTTTTATAAGAATGAGGAGGGTCACTTTTAGAAAGTCTTGAAATCTTATTTATTATAAAATTATTTTTGGATTTTAAAGGTCACAAAAAGAAATATTTTTTGGATAATGTTATAAGGGTTATAAATCCACCTATACAATAGGTATTGTACAAGTGTAAGTCTTATATTTTAATTTATCTTTTCATTTTATTTAAATCGTTCATTAATGAGGTAATCATTGCATCATCATGGTTTCATAAATAAATTTATTTATTTATTGTCTAAAAATTATAAACAAAATAAATTGATGTATGAATTATTTTTAGCTTTACAATGACTATTTATAGTCTAAGATATCATTTATTTAAACAAAATTAAAATTGTTTTACTTAGGATATATAATCCTTTGTTATATTTCTCTTCTTTTTAAAAATAATGTCATAAATGTCACTATCACACCCATGTGACTCCCTGGGCCCTCAAGTTTTGTAAACAGATTACCATGGTCGGTATGACTAAGAAACAAGGACTTGGACACATTTTCGGGTCATTTTATATTATTATGATATTATTTTATTATCCTTAACTACTCGATTACTAATTAATCATGACTATTAAAGATAATTGTCATCGTTACTATGTATAATGTCCAAAAACAAATGAGTCTTAATTACATAATTTGAACCTTATGATTCCAAATATGGAATCCATTTTACCATGTTTAAAAAAAATAAATTACAGTAATTAATTTAAAAACAATTCCCGTTGTCAAAACCAAAGACCGGTTTTAATGAAGTAAAATTTATCAAAATATTGACTTATTTTTACATCCAATTTAAATGTGAAGTTACTTAAAATGAAGAACATTCTATTAAGTTATTAAAAATAATTCAATTACAATTTATGACCAATTAAAAGGACAATCTACCTATATAATTAAAATATATGAAAATGCAGTTTTGAAGTAAAATACAGTATTTTTAAATATTCATTAAAAATGAACCTTTGTAAGAAAAATACCAAATATTTATCAAAAATAAATATGTTGTTCCAATTTCAAAAATGATTTACATTCTACCTAATTCAAAAAATATAAGTTTCATTAATTAATTTTATAATTAATTTATGTTGTCAAAACAAATAGTGTGTTTTTAAGAAACAATATCTATCAAAAGATTGACACTTGTTTATGTCCAATATCAAAGGGACATTACATTCAATGACCACCATTGAATTAAATGGTAAACATATATTCTAATTACACATTAAAACAATTTGAAAAGATAATATATCTATATAAATAAATTATATTAAAATGAGGTTTTGAATTAAAATATATCATTTCTCATTATTCATTAAAAATTAACTTTATTGAAAAAATAACAAAAATTTACACACAGTAAATTTTGATGTCCCAATTCTAAAGAAGGATTTTATTTAGTCGAATATAACATATAAAATTGTCAAAAGTGGATTTAAAAAGGGTTCGGCATCAAAAGGCGGTTAATTGACCTTTTAAAAAACATAAGAATATTTATGCCTAAAATTAGATTCATTTTCATTCCTAACATCTAATTTTTTTTTGGATAAATGTAAAAATATTTATCAAACATATATAATCATTTTTAGTTAGTTTTCTTCAGTCCCACCATTATAACGGCTAGGCTTTAACTATCATTTAAAATAATATTATTATATTATTAGTGTGCAACATAAGATTTCAAAGAAACTCGTTATTGCGTATTGGGTACGCCATCGAACATCGAATATCCTTTAAATTAATATTAATATTTAATTCAATAATATTAATATATATGAAAATGATATATTCATAATTTACCTGGGATGTTACAATATGTCCCTTAAAATTAACTTGAATGATTATATGGGAAAAATGAAATTATTTTTAGGGGAATGTAATTTGAAAGGTATTAGATCACCTTGGAGGATAAAATATTACTTGATGTTGTGGATATTGAGGTTAATTGGGATGTAGGATTATTTGTTTTTTATATAATCTAACATGATCCTTTGGTGTTATTGTGAGAATTTTGAAGTAAAATTGATTATTTCATAATAGGAGTGTTTATTCATTTAGGGAATTATCTTACATTTTTCTAACCATTTTGGTTTTAATAATAAATTTGAAAAAAAAATATTATAGTATTTTGGATTATGTGGTCCATTTGTTGTTTATTTTAGTGCTTTTGAAATAAATATTTAATCTTGAATACTCATCATTTATAGGAAAATATGATATTGTATTGGAAATACATTTAATGACTAAATTATACATGTCAAGTAATAATATTCCTAATGACTATAATATATTTGAAGATGAAAATATTTTACTCAAGGAAAATTATCTTGAAATAAAAATGTCTTCATATTACATTCATTTCAAATTAATAGATGGCCTTTTTGAAACATCATCGATTTATAGATTTATGGCCATAAACATTCTCTTGATCATTCAATTTTTTGTAGTAAATTTTATCAAAAAATATACATCATTATTCGAAAATTATTTTTTCATCTGTGTACATATTTTTTATTCCCATTAATTTTATCCTATTTTGATTCCTACTCATGTGTTATTCTAGATGACCTTCATATTTACCTTTCACTATATTCTAGTGTAATTTGTGGTTATGAAATAATGTAACTTAATTATCTAATATATATATATATATAAGGTCCACATTTAAATAAAATGTATTGATAAATTATTATTAAATAAAAACACAATTGTTTTAGTAATGTCATTTTATTTCTCAAAATACATTTTCTTTCAAAATGGGTTTTCTTGTTTTTTGTGACTGAATATTATAACAAAAATCAATAAATTTTATAAATTTTATTTTATAAAAATTATTTTATTTTTTTAATCTGAATATAAAATAATCATATGATGAAATTTTTGGATTTTTTTTTAAAATATTGATTTTCCAGTGAATAGTGAAATATATTGCCTTTTTATTGAAAATATTATTTTTTAATTAAGAATATAAAAGATAAAATTTTAATTTTAAAATATATTAAAAGTAAAATTACGTATCATATATTTTTAATTATAAAATTAAATTCATTTGAATAAATTTCATTGTTGAATTTTTTGTAAAACCATTTTTATACTTAAAAAGAAATTTTTCAGAAAAACATGTTTTCATTGAGTTTTTCATTTATATATTAAACTAATTTATTATAGTTATATAAATTTAATCATGAAAAATGAATTTCATTTTTGGAATCATGAGGTCCAAACATGGTAAATAAGACTCATTTATATTCAGTCAATATAAATAGTAAACATAATAAATTTTTGTTGCATTAATAAAGCCAATAGAGGTTAATTAGAAAAATAATTAATGTTATAAGGCTTATGTAACATTTAATTAAAGGATAAAGTTAAAAATGAAATCAAAAATGATAAATGAATAATTTATAATGCTTAATTTTTTAAAATTTGACCTTCCGTTTCCATTTATAATTAATTTTGACGAACATAATATTTAAGTATAGGATAAAGTCAAAAATGTCACTCTTTGGAATTTAATATCTATTATATATTATTGTAGAGATGAAAAAAATTAATTTCAATTTATAAATATTTATTTGAAATGTTAATGATTATTTTATCAGGCTGAATGTTTTTTAATTTTTAGTAATGAAATGATTACATTAAATGCCGATGTAATGCTAACACGATGGTTGTACAAGCAGTAAAAAATAATTTAACTGATATTAAAAACTCTGGAAGTATAATTTTTTGGATGAGATAAAATTTTACATTGATTTTTAAGATAAATATACCATATTTGATATGTTTTAATGTTCTTTATTCTAATTATAATATTTTTATATCCTTTTTAATGTCAAATTAGGTGAATGGTTATTAAAAGGACATTAATAGTATTTAATGTTAACTAATATTTTATTAAATTATTTATAAAATATAATTATATTTAAAAAAGAAAATGAGGATTATAAATGGTTGAAAATTTATTACCTTGACAATTTATGATCCAATTTATTGTGTATAAGTAAATTTTTTTCATTATAATATTAAAAAATTTGTTACAATGGTTAAGGATAATGTTTGATAAACAAGTGTTGAACACAAAAGATGAGGTTTAAAATAATATATAAACCAATAAAAATTATATTTTATTATAATATTAAGACTATTTACTTCTTATATAATAATCCATGACATTTTGGAACCATTTGACATATGCTAAACAAAAATTTTATTTTAGTATTTTTTTTAAAATGTGAGTCGTTACTTTTTATAATAACCAATATTTTTTTAATTGATTTAAAATTAAAAAAAATATAATATTCAACAAAGTGAATTTATATGGTAGATAATATCAACTACATTCTATTAATGGTACACATTTCCTTTTATAGTAACTTTATTGACCCCTAAATAGAAAAAAACATTGATATCTGGGTAATAATCAAATGGGTTGACGGGGGTTTAAATTAAATGATATTGGTAAAAACGAAAAACAACTTTTAAAAATTTAATTTATTAGATTTTCCACTTAATAATCATCATATATTCTAATAAATTCATCTTTTAACCTTTTTTTTTGAAAATTAATTTAAATTATTTTAATACTTTATATAATTACAATAGTATACCTACCCCTTATAAAAGGAAACATTTTCTATATTTTGGAAACATTAATTTGAGACTTATTTCTTAAAAAACACTACCCAATTCAGTTATAAACATTAATTTACAAGAATAAGAGTCTCGTTTATTCATAAAATACTTTTATAAGGCTTTTTATTAAAGGATCTAAAGGAGGCCAACTGAAGAAGAGGTAATCATCTTACCCAAACTCTATAAATTTTTTTATTATTTAATCTCCCCTAAATATAAGATATTAATCATAAATTAATAACCTATGTTTCTTTAATATTAATAAATTTTATTATGATTATATAAATACTATGATTTATCCTATTTTCTATCAAAAGGGAAGGGAACATGTCACTCAATAGTATGTGTAGACTACCAATTCCATCCAGTGATACAATTAATATTATATTACAATCACTCACATATGATTATTATAAAACATTTAATTATTATATATTATATTTATGATATAATTAATTTTTATTAATTATTATATCATATATACCTTCTTTCCTCCTCATCTGTTGAGAAATGATAACGTCTCTCGTGCTGGTTTGTGGACGACCACCTCTATGAAGTGATGTGAATTATTTTTCATTTAAAATTTAATTGGATGGTAAAAGGATATTTTTAATCACTAGGTATTATTGATATGACATAATAATTATTTTATAAAGGTGAATTATTATTTACATTTCTTTCTTTCCATCCATCGAAATGTAGAAATAGAGTTCATGCGTTTGTACAACAAAAAATCCCCATGAATGGTGAGATTGACGTTCTATATCTATATTTTATGAATTAATATAAATATTTATAAAAAACATATATGAAATTTATATCATGATTAACATTATTGGATATTATTTACCATGATCAATGTTCAACAAATAAAACAAACAAACAAAAATTATCATGAAAAACAAGACAGTTAACACGAGGAAGCAATGATTTTAATAAATAATTTTTATTAAATTGGTTTTGAAATGATATTAATAGATAATAAATGATATTTTGGGTATGTTAATTGTTTTTTATAAATTATAATATATTTAAATTTATTATACATAAATTTAAATCTCTTTTAATGATATTCAAACTCGATGTAAGTTATTTTTGTCAAAACCTCATTGTTTATCAGTATTATTTATTATTAAGTTTTTGATAATGAAAATTTATTATTTACCTATAAATTAACAAATTAAATTTATTAAACTTTGATTATTTCTAAAGATTATATATTCTCATCTCATTTCCATCTCTTTATGCATTCAAGTGACTAAAATAATATTTTTAAAGAAATCCAATTTTATTTCCAACTTCAGTAGGATATCCTTTTTCATCCATGTCCATTTATTTTAAGAATATTATAAAGTATTTTTTAAAATTATCCTATTGTTTTTGAAATTAATTTTTACCCATGTTTTACTTTAAAAAAATTTATATAAAATTTCTTTTCCTTTTCTGAATGAGGTAGTTTTTACTTTTTATCAAACATGAGAAAATATTTTTTTAACTGACACAGTATGCACATAATTCCCATTATTCATGACCAATTTATGATTTTAGTCTTTACATAAAAGTTTTAAAAGTTATTTTGAATGAAATTATTTTCCGTGATATATAGGAATTTTTTTTATTAAAAATAATTATCATTGATTTGAAAATGATATATTCATTAAAAATACTAAAATGATATTTTAAAGTAATTTTTCATCTATGATGAAATCATTGGATGTAACATATTTGTAACAAATATTGTTTCTCTTTATAAGTTTCTAGATTATTTTAAGGAATATTTTCAGAACAATGGTTTGGTGTAGTGCAAAATTCAGAGGCCTCGGAAGGCCTACTATTGATATCATAAAAATGTTGAATTTATTATATCACACATGTGTATCATTTTGATTTAAACTGGCTTCCCATTATTTGTGATTGTAGAAGTGAAATATACGACTCCAATTGAATCTTGAATGTTGGGTTTACAATAGGAATGATATAAATTTGTTTCTTTTTAGATGTTTAGTGAGAGGTCACCATTGGCAGTGCATTTAAAAAAACAAACAAATTATTTATTTTATTTTATTTTGAATTTGAAACCCATTTATATCTATAAATTCCCAATTTCGAAAATCACCAGTTTTATTTGTATAAAAAAATAAGGATTTGAGAGGAGGAAGATTATTCATTGTTATCATACAATGATCATATAATGATGACGATCATTTCGAGATTGACCAGGGAAAAGGTTAAAATTGTAGAAGATATTAATCATATGTGGAATCATTGTTCACTAATGATCAATTCTAAATCAAGGAATGGAAAATTATTTCTGTATTTCCAACCTTTATAATTTTATCAAACATGAATTCCTTATCTTCTATGATATTCATCATTTCACATTGTCACAATATCCCATTTAATTAAATTAAATTATTGGTTCAAATTTATTTTTCTATTCGATGATATCATCCCATGATTTTTCACTTATTAACCATTGTTCAAGATAGTGATTGGCAAAAAATTCCCATCACATTTTTTCATGTTCTTTTCCCAGATTTCTCATTGCATTCTTTATCTTTTCCCAATAGGGTATTCAGTTTGACATTATTGGGGTGGGTAAAATCATCGTTAAACCCATAAATTCATGTTGTTTTCATTAATGATGAAATAATTTATGATTTTAGGATATATCCTGTAAATTTTTTTATTGTGGTTGATTCCTCATGGATCTAGGATCTATAGCGGAAAGAGT
This sequence comes from Viscum album, assembly GCA_963277665.1. Lineage (NCBI taxonomy): Eukaryota > Viridiplantae > Streptophyta > Magnoliopsida > Santalales > Viscaceae > Viscum > Viscum album. The sequence goes on along the minus strand of OY728143.1, from coordinate 1,148,991,697 downwards.
AATGGGAGGAGCTACATGACACATGGCAGACAACCACAAAAGGTGAATAGAATCTAATTTCCAAACACCAGAGGCCCTGAATCAATGGAATAAGGTGTAACCACTTTATTTTATGTGGTGAAAATTTATATTTCATGTCGAAAAATAAGAATATAGAGAAGAATTAATAACTGGTGTTTTCTATGAAAAACTCAACTACACAGTCATTACGGTGTAGAACACACACTGTGTAGTCTCCTGGCTATGGATGCATTAGTTTCTGGAATATATAAACATCACACATCTTTTGGAACCCCCATGCATTGTGTAACCATGTTCATGCGGCATGGTGTGTACTCTGAGTGTACATAGGCCCAGACCCGACCAAGCATATTGGGAAAACCAAACTAACTAGGAAAAACTGTATACTTGGACATGACCAAGATTCCTGGACATTACCATGTAGAAAAATAAATGAAGATGTAAATGAGTATGAACCGAATACAATTTATAGTACTATGGTAGTTCAGTCATACTACGTACAACTAGTAAACACTATGTTGTGATAAATGGCTTAACAAGCCATATTTGAGAGAGAACACGACCAGTTGATGAGGCTAGGTCACATACCATGTGAAACATTATACATTCAATGTAAATATATCAATGACTTCTAATATCCATATTTATTTCTTCAGGAATAACATTTAGTCCCATGGGAAGACTATCATGAGTGTGTTTCCATGTATAATATGATGATATACTTTTTACGGCATAAAAGATATGTGGGTGGTGTTCAGAGTAGGATGCCTCATTCATAAATTCTTCACATTGGTAGTGATAATGTTAGGATTATTAGAGTGATGCTAGGGTGAATACTACCCAATTATACCAAGGCACGCATCTCCCATACTATTTACATAAGTAGATTTGGTACTCCCCAATTGGGAAAGTTTCCTCTATCTATTGAGTGGTAATTCTACATCTTTGTGATGTGTCATGGAGTGAGCCCTACATGGGAGGTGTAGTCGCTCATATGTGGAGAATAGTGGTGTGGGTTGGACCACCATACATATTCTTCGGTGGTTGTGAAGGTTCTATATTTATTGAGTGGTTCCCCCCGATTCACTAGATTGAAGGTCCTCAATTGATCGAGTAGAACCACACTCTTGATGTACTAGGGTATGGGTCCTCCACAAGATATTGTTCCCCCTAGACTATGGATATAGTGGTGAGGTGTGGGTCCTCTAAAATGATTCTTGTATATATATGCATGATGTTAGAAATAAGATACTGTCTTTTGAAGCTACATGTAGATTCAAAATTATTTACTGGGTTGTGGAGGTGGAGATCCAATTTATCTAGCATTTGTGATTTCTATTGAAAATAATTGGGTTTTTTATTTATTTTTCTCATTTATGGATTGATATGCCATTTTTTGTTTGATAAATTTTATGTTATCTCTATATTACTCCCATTTTTGTTTGTAAGATGTCATACTGGGTATGTATATACTCACCCCTGCATGGGATTTTACTACACATTTCACGTCTTATGAAGAAAACATAAAGATCGAAAGATACATAGGTGGAGATTAGTGATACATTGATTAATTGAATGTTTACACTGGTTGGACTTAGTGTTTAGGATTCATGATCTCTTAGTTTTCCTTTATTATATTTGTTTTCAGTTTGGGACATTATGTTTTGTTGGGAGTGTATTGTTTCCTTCTACACCTTGGTTTTATTCTTTAATACACTTATTTATTGTTTAGATGTTGATACATGTATGGATTTACTATAGACATTACAACCCTTTTTATTATAAATCTACACATTACATGGAGATGGAGTGGTGCATGCATACATATACATTGTAAAATGGACTCCCATTTCTGTTAATCCTTCTATGAACATATTACCCATTACTAGCCTATTAGAGGCGTGCTTGGGGTTGTCACACTTGGCCTTCCATTGGTTAGTTGGACCCTAGTGTGTTAGGTTATGATAGAGTGGTATTAGATAAGCCCATCCTCAAGGTAGTGCTGGAGTGGGTCCATTGGTGAGGATTAGTTGGGAATATAGAGAAACAGTGTAAGTGTGTCCCGAGTGTTATTATCAGGCTACAGAACCCAGTATTGGTGCAGTGGATAATGTATCCTTTCACTATGACTCTAAATACATGATTATCAACTTGACAAACTATGAAATTGGTTGTAAGTAACCAATTGTAAATGAATCATACAGAATTATGTATTTTTACAATCATTATTGAGTCAACACCCCTAATATGATCCATAACCATTGTACGTCTTAATCATATTCAATATGTCTCTACAACAAAAACCAAATAGGATTCAAAAACAGTGTCATGAAAATGAATTATTTAGATATGGTACCTCAGTTTACGGACCCATGCATGATGTTTTACCTCAATAAGATTATGGAGCAGTTATACATCCTAGTGAGAAGCACATAGAACCACCTCTACTTGTCTAGGAATGTGATCATCCATATGTTGAGTGGTTTATTGCTCCAACAATACAAGATTATGATACATGCAGTCTTATAAAGTTATGTGACTTCCCAGGATAGAGAACACTGAGGTTTTTCAAAGAGATAAAATATTAGATACTACAATATTGAATTGAGCTGGTGGTTTATATTTTCTCACTTGTGTGGACCCCAACTAATCATATGGTCACACTAAGAATTGTATTCAACATAGTGTAGATGTTGGTTCCTCTGGTACCATCATTTGACACACAACTTTGGGGTGTGCTTATTGAGTTTCATAGTTAGAGATCAAGTAAATTTTTTTGTTGGCTTGACTACATTAATGTGTGGGGGAGGACTAGCATGAGCCTATGGTGCAAGGGTTATACTTGTTTAGGACCCATCTTAATGGTGTACATCAAAATGTGACCAGCCAATGAGATTAGGGGAACAAGTAGAGCTTTGTATTGGTGATGTTTTTCATGTATTTTAGGAGACAGGTAAGAGGAAAACTTCCCCCATTGAGATGTGTTATTGTGATGTGATTCAAAAAAATATGGGAATGTCAGTGTAACCGAAACAGGACTGCCTCAAGGATATGTGTATTATTTCCATTGAGTAATGTGTTTTATGTAAATTTGATGTGATAAGGTTATAAATATATCCATATTCAAGGAGGAATGATGAACATGGTGAATGATGGATTCCAGTAGTAGGGGATAATGCCCCTCAAACTCCAAATTTTATTGTGGAATTACCTATGTGTCTTCTAATCTGTTTCCCCTTTTTTAATGAAATCATAAGACACTTTCCATTGACATCATCATTTTTTGATTCGTCTTGATACTTATGGAGAATTTTTTTCTTCGCCATTTTATTCGATGGATCATATAGAGATGATTTGTGATCACAAAATATTATTTACTATGTGACCTGACTCTGAGAGGAGGTATAAACTCTCATGGTATATTTACATCATTGGTTGAGATTTATTATAATTATTTCATTGGCATGGACTAACTGCATAGTTCCCATAAAATCTGAGTCTCACTTGTTAGGTTTATAGTGTACCTAAGGTGGGTTTATATGATTTTTCTACTTTGGTGAGATGTAATCATAGGTATAGAAAGATGATCTCATGTATGAGAGGAATAAATTAATTCCTTAATATTTTCTTAGTGTGACTATTGGAGGAGTGGATGCTATGAGATTTTAGTCCATGTGATTTTAGAGAGGAATGCAGACATCCTCTCTCTAGGATGTTCTGTGTTTACCTTTAATTGATATTTTTTTATATATAAACTTGCACTTATGTTACTTGGATATTTTAATAAGCATATCAGATGGCCCCATATATTTTTGAGAGTAAATGTTGTAGTTGGGGTGTATATAGGGCAGGGGCTTGTCTGACCAAGTGTGTTCCCCTAGATATCCAATGATTTTTTATTAGGAGGCACATAAGGGCTTGAGGTTAGGTGTGGATTTTCATCACTAAAACTAGGTGACTCTTAGGAGGGAGTGTCCACCCCTGAGAATCAATGAATTATTTGACCAGTTGTTGGGGAAATGTGGTTGTATGATATTTACATTGGTACCTGATATCACCATCACAAGGTTTAATTGGTGGATGAACCAAGTTTGGATTCATATATCCTTTATGTTTGTAGCATCCCATCCTAGATTCCACATAACGGTGACACGATATGGTGGGCCACAAGACCTCTAGTGAGCCTCCACATATTCTAGAGGCTGAAGAATAATAGAAACAACATAGTATGTGTTCATGAAGATATATTAATATACCACATGATATTTAAAAATAGAAAATCCCAAAACATGAACTACTAGAATCAAGTGAATTGGATGAATCCTTTTCCACCATACTTATCCTAGAAAAAATAATTCAATATTCAGAAGCCAAACAGTTCACTTTTTATACCTGCAATCCTAAAGTTTCATTAGATTATAAAGGTGGTCCCAGAAGGGTGTGAGATATAATCCTGGTTGGCCACCACCAACTATGTATATATAAATATAGTTAATTAAATATTAAATTCATTGTGTTCCAATATATTTGAATTCAAGGAAATAAATAAATAATTAAAACCATTTGTTCTAGGTCCCTCAATGGTATTCCGAATGATTTTACCGGCTTCATCCTAATCTATATGTCCTAGCCATGGGATGTACAAGTGATAATGTGTATACATGGGCCATCATAAATTACATTTCAAGTGTGGTACGACCACAAGGGTAGTTCTTGTCTTAACAGACAAGTCCCAAGTATATCAATATAATATTATCATTATTTAATATAGGGTTAATATATATAATCCCTACAAACATTCCATCAAATCTAGAAAGACAATATATTCCCATCCAAGGCATTCCAAAAGGAATATTAAGGGTCTCTAGGGGAGCCTCTGATATAACCAATACTATAGAGTCCATCCAAGGTGACCCATAACAGTTTCCCTCATATGACTTTCTTCTTGGAAACCACTGAGCCATTTTGAGGTACCCATATAGGGGAAAAAGTATCAAATATGTCATGAAATAACTATATTTCCAAAATCCAATCCAATTTTTCACCCAAAGGGAACTACTGTCACTCATGAGTTTAAATAATCAACCCCAAAAACCCATCCATGGGAAGCGAACGATCCCTCATAGTTTTCCCATAGATCTAGGTATGAAGCATGGTGATTCCATCAATATTATCCTCATGTTGGTAATTTTTTTCTTTACTATATTATAAGAAAATTAGGTATGGATAACATGATACCATTACACCAAAAAATAATTTTGATAATTATCAGATACAAAATCTATCCAAATAACTTTTTTCAATCCAAAAGTACATTGTATAAAGATATATACACAATGATTCAAGGCATGAAACCAAGGAACAATGTATATGAATTAAACTAAATTCATAAAGCATAAGGCACATATTATAATACATAAGCAGATAATCACTGTAAATGAAGTATGGTCATAAATATCAGTTTAATTACCAAATCATGGCCTACAATTTGTCTTAAGAAAATTCATTAATTAAGGCATTTATTATAAGTGCATCAGACACCACATGTTTTTTAAATATCTTAAGGTAAGAGAAATTAGTAATTTAATATGGGAAAACACAAGGGGTGTATTTTTTCATGTTGAACAACCCAAGGATTGTTTTCACCATAGTTTAAGGTTGAAATCGACATGAAACACCACTTATATTAATTCATTGGAAAACATAGAGGTTTGTCTATGAGTGTTCTGCATGCAGCACAATTTTCACAATATTAAATATGTTAAAATAGTGAGAAAGAACTAGAGCACATAACATAGCCTCATATAAGACTTCTCACCTATTATCAACACCCGAATAACCCTATATTTAGATTATTTGAAGAAATAATCAAAACCTCTATAAATGGGGAAAATGATGTCCCACTAAAAGAGCATGATGTATGAAAATAAAAATATGTAATGAGAGGAAAAAGATTTTAGGGATTACATCAAGCTATAAAATTCTTCAAATGAAACTCGATTTAGTGATTGGATGGTGGTAGAATGGTGATCCCAAAATTAGGTAAAGGAGAAACCCACAAGGGATCAGAGGAGAGTCCATTCATGAGATAAGATAAAGGAGAAATGATGGCTATGGTTTTAAATACTATAATAGAAAATATGTATATTCACCCATTATTATATGATTTAATGTTAGTTTAATATGTTTAGACAAACCAGGTGCCAATTGTGCTCTATACCACTGCCAATAGAGGACCCCCACACGAGGTAGGTTCACTGTTTGTCAAACCATGCACATCGCGTCCAAAACACCTATCTATATTATCTGAGACAAGTTTCACAGAAAGGTATCCCTCCATTCACTATATTTCAGAAATTATGTGGAGCCCAACTCCCCTCTGCCTCACATTTAACAGTTAGAGAAACCATGCCAGATGGGTTTCACAATTTCCCCAATCATGCCTCCATTCTATATTCCCCAAACATCTATAATCTATTCTTTAAAAGAAGTCAAGACACCCTTGTGACCTCCATTAAATCATTAAGAAACATTATATGTTCAAAAAATCAATGTCGGATGAAAAAAGGTCCTTACCTTTTTGAAAAGGAGGGATGTTACAACCTACCTTCCTTAAGACAACTCATCACCAATTTTCACTTTTGAGGGTGGTAAGATGTCATCTATGAACCATTTTGGACACTTTGCAGCTGCATAGGCCCCCTGCTCCTAGGTCTCATCTTACGCATAATCATACTTCCATATCAAATAGACTAGTGGTACTAACATGCCTCAATGAGCCTTATTTATCTGATCAAGGATACAAATTATATTCTCCTTAGAGAACACAACCATATCAATCTCGATATTATTAAATTGAAAAAATGATACGGGTTAACCCGAAAAAAAAATCTACAATACATAGAATACATCATACATAGAACTGTACCTATGAGGTAACTAAATGTGATAGGCTTCCAAACCTACTCTCTCTATTATCTCAAAATGTATGGCAGATTGAGGTGATATATTTCCCTATATCTGAACTCATCTACGATCCTATCTAGGTGACACAAAAAAAAAGACCAGATGTCCCATCCCAAACACTAGAGGTTGATGATAACAATTAGTATAATACTTGTATAGGGACACTACTACAAAACTGGGTTTAGTAGTGTTGTTATTTATCAGCCCTTAAAGAAAGAACTCATAAATGGGATATTTATCAAAGCTAAATATTGTGCTTTTAAATTTAAAATTTTATCAGTGCTTTTATTTTTTCACTGATAATGGAAACCAGTAACATCAATTTATTTTTAATACTTATAAAGGGTATCTTTTATCAGCTATTTATTTTTAGCAATGAATTTTGGTATCCTTTATCATCTCATTTCTTATAACACTAACAAAGGGTACAATTTTTCAGTGCTTTTATGTTTGGTCCTGATAAATATTTTTTTCAATAATCCTTTTTTACTACTGATAAAATGAAATAATGAAATAAATAAAAAATAGAATAGGTGTTTATTAAAAAATTTGATATTTTTTATTAATTAAATAATTATTGACAAAAATAAAATTATTGATTATACATTATTAAATATTAACCATTTTAATAATTATATAATTATGAAAAATAATGTTATTAAATTGTATATATTAAATATATAGATATATATTAATGTAAGTAAACATGATTATAAATTACAAAATATTTATGCACTTTACATTAAAGTGTCACATAATGTTTGAATAATGGAATATAATTAAAAATTAATATGAATTAAAAATATTTAATTATTTCATAGTACTCAATATATAATTGAATGCCATTTTATTTTTTAATTTCATATGGATCAAATGTGTATTTTATTTATTTCACATATAGGTATAATTAATTCAATTTTATATACAATATTCATATACACAGAACTTATCCACCTTTTTAGTATTGTTAAATTGTACATATATTCTTAATTTATACAATTTCCCTTATATATATATATGCATTCACTCAAAATTATATATTCCTTAATAATGTTAAAAAAAATTTGTAAACAAACTTGTATAATAAAATATATTTATAAATGTAGATTCACTATAATTATAAAATTATATATTTATAATTATAAATAAATAAGTATTTTTTAAAATTATTTATATAATTATAAATAAATACTTTTTTATAATTATTCAATTATTAAATTTATAATTAATTTAATTAAAAGAAGAATATATTTACTAAATTTATATTTATATATAAATTGTATATAAATATTTATAATTATATAAATATTTCTAATAGTATAAATTATATTTTTTTTTGAAAATATTTATATAATTACCTATACATAATTATAAAATTATAATAAGTATATTAATAAAGGAATATGTTTACTATATTTATATTTTTAAATATTTATTATGTATTTATAAATATTTACAATTTTTTATTTATAATTATAATTATAGATCCTTTAACATTGCTTCAGTAATAAGTACTGATAAAGTTGTTGATTTATCAGTGCTAAAAAATGTGTTGATAAAAAAATCTTTGACATCCCTATATATTTAGCGCTGATAAATATTTGTTTTATTTTCATTTTTCTAGTGCTGATAAAGACTTATCTTTAACAACGCGTGTTCGTACACACTGATAAAAATGCTCTGATCTATTTTAAGAAGCCTAAGAATTTGGGAACATTTCACAATATAAAATCGTTCCACGGAAGCCACCCACTGACGGTGCTCCTCCTTGATGTATCAAAGGTTGAATCACTCCTCCTCAGTGAATCTATGGTCTAATCACACAACTCAACAACCTTCGATCCTCTCTTATGATATTTGATGATGGTGTCTAATTTTCTTTAACAAAGCGAGGTAAGAATTCTTGTTTTCTTTGAGTTTCTTTGGGTTTGTTTTTGATTTCTTCTTCTACGATTTGTTTATGATACGTTGTTTATGATCCGTTGTATATGATATTTTTTTTATTATTTTTCTTTGATCTGCTATTTAGAGAATTTTTTTGGCCCATTTTTTGTATTTACTATGAATGTACGACCCATTCTTTTTATCTGACACTGAACCTGGGATTTTTTCATTGTTTTTTACTACTATGTTTTATATCTTCTTAGTAAATAATTTTTCATATATTTATATAAATGTGTAAAAATTTTCATGTATATTATTGTTTATTGACTACAAATTTGAGTCACATTGTTGGTTCCCAAATGATTGTATATATGATGACAACTTTCATTGACACCTCAGTGGGCATGCAGCTTTAGATGCTATTTTTCATGAAACATGTTAGTGGAGTTATGTTTTTCTTCAATTTCTATATGTATCATAGGATCTAGTTCCTCTTATAATTCATTATCTTCCTTAGTTTCCCTATGGAACGAATTCAGAAGGTCTATCCCTGGTTAAGAACATGAGGTTTTATCACATCAAACCTTCACTTTTTGAATAATTATGGTTCCTTTAGTTCACATTATGATTGAATATCAGGTTTTTATCTATTTGATATTTATTATAGACTATAAGTGTGTTATTTTTTATAATGGTGTTAATTTTATGTGTGTCTATATAACTATTTAATCATTTATTTCCATAGTTTATTGTGTAATAGGTATGCCTATATTTGGTAATGATGATTTTGGTTCTTCATGTCCATTGACCGCAAGGGTCATGCTAGAATTTTGTTTGACCTATGGTACTAATTATTTATTCATGGGGGGGACATCTTATTTATGGTTTGTTGAACCCATAATTTAAACCACATATTAGATACATTGAGGAGAGTTATAGGTCATAATATGATCTCACCTAGTGTTGTTTGGGTAATTTAGGATAGGATCATTAAACTATCCATCTTTTGGTTTACACCTATAAATTTAGTGGTTATATTTTTTATTATCTACCTTTATCTCCATATATTTTTTCAAATTCCAATATACATTATTTTTGGATTTGAAATATATAGGTTCTTAAATATTATATTAGAAATCACCCATATTTACCTTATTAGAATTGTCTATAACTATTACTTTTGACGATGAATATCTTATGAGTATTTATTTATATTATATATAAAATTAATCTTCAATGAACCCAATAAAATTGATATGAACCGAAAATGGATGCACTCTAATTTTTTAACAACCAAATATGATTGTGGAGTTATAGTGTTCATCAAGTTTACTGGAGAGCATGCAGATGAACTTTCTAAAATCCTATGTCTGTGTTTACATTTTTTGTTATTCAAGAAAAAATATTCTGAAAGAGTTGGTAGAAAATTTTATTTGTTGTAGAATAGATCAAAGATATAAATGTTGGAATAAAAATGGGAAAAAATGTTTAAATCAATTGGTATGATACTATGGTTTTTGAATCATTTGACATTAATAAATTTTTAAAATATTATGGATATCTCAAGTACAAAATGAAAATGAATATTTTAGATGAACTTCATGATTGTCTTATGTTGTTTGAAAAGTTAAATAGTTGATCCAAGAAACTATTGTATAGAATCTATACTAATTACACAACATTTTCCATTGTATTGATGTTATATAATTTGAAATATGGAAACATATGGACTGACACCAGATTTACATAAATACGTGGTAATCTGATAGATATGACATAAGAAGAAAATAAACTACCATGCTGAACATATGACACTAAAATAATGTTACATTCAATGAGAATTATCTCTAAAAAAAGGAAAGCTTTTCCAAATAATTTCATATTTTTTCTCAAGGACGATTAATCACTCATAAAATTTCCTAAGTGTGGAGAATATCAATACAAGAAAAATGAATCAAGTCCATTAGAATATGTATGGTAATTTCATATCATTCCATCTGTTTAGAAGACAATATAGATTTTAAGAAACTAAAATACAACTAACAAGGCTTTTAGATATAGTAATTAACTATGGGAACCTACATTATCTAGTAGATTCTCCTTAGTGGATGAAAATTGATTATGAGTTTCCAAAATTTAGAGAGGAGACAAGAAACATTCATCTTCCATTATCTACATATGGAAGAAATACATTTGTTGTAAAGTTTAGTACTCATAGTATATGGATCATAATGTTGTTAAATTATAACTTTACATCATTTTTATGCATGAATCACAAATACATTATGTTCTCTCGACTTATATCTTGACCAATGAAGCCTGGTAATGATGTTGATGTCTATTTGGATCCATTGATCGAAGATTTGCGATTGATGTGGGATACATGTGTTACAATTTCTTATTCTCACAAAAGAGAAGAATTCACATTAATGTCCTTATTTTATGAAATGATAATTTAATTCCATGTTCAGGGAAATTTATCAGGTTATAGCATTAATGTAATGTTGGGGAGTCCCATTTGTGAAAAAAACACATAATAAGATCAGTTGAAATATCCCTCAAAGACGTTGTTTTTTGGATATCGGAATTTTTTACCTCAACGAAATAAATACCGATATTAGAAGAAAAAATTTGATGTGAATATCAAACAAGGTAAAACAATATCACCAACAACAAGAGGTCAACTGTAAATAAAAGTTAAAAAAGAATGACACAGTTTTCCGAAAACCAATTTTGAAAATCCTTTAAAACTCAGGTTGGAATAAGAGATAAATTTTTATTAAATTACTATATTGGAATTGGAAGTATTTTATGTCTCTGATGCAAAAAACTAGAATTGTATGATTATAATGCTAGTGACTAAAAAAAATGTTGAGTTAGATTAAAATTTAATCAAGGATAATGCTTTCATTGGGACATCAAAATCAATTCATGGGGGTCCTACTATAGAAAATTTATTGTTTGTTAGAGGGGAAAAAAAGAGAGGATTTGGATTCTCATAAGAGGAACTAAATCCTTAAAACCTTTACAAATAGAAAGAGAGATTAATTGGAAGGTAAAAGATATTTTTAGTATATTATGTTTTTACTCATAATATTATATCATCTATAATGTATTAACATATTCTAAGTAAAATATTTTATTACTCTTGGAAAAAATGTCTTCTACACATAATGATGTTACTAATCCCTGAGAAGAACAAAATATAATCAAGGTATCTCTCTGGATAGATGAAAAAAATGTTATGATATACATTATCTATTTTACCAAAAAATTATATAATTGAACATTGATTTAATTTTCATTATTCCATATATAGTACATTTACTTTTAAAGATTTATATCCATGTGTCGTTCCTTTTTAAGAAGACAAATGATGTTGTTTCTTCTCAATCATGGAGGAAATTTTTATGTTTTCACAATAATATCATTATCCATTGAAATAATGTATTTTTTCATATTTATGATTAATTTATTTTGTTTTAGTATTTATAAAATAATAATTTTTTTCTTATATAGGTTTATTTATTTTTTTGAGTTGGGTGTGCTCGGTAAAAATTTTATGCTCGTTCTGTTGTAAAAATCCTTTCACCCTTGTAGTAGTGCATTTATCACCTTCTTTCATGTTACCTCCACTTTCATTGCAGGAAGAGAAATGAAACTGCCTCTACTCAATTACAGAAGTATTCTTGTTTTTTGAATAGTGAAATAATTGTCGGTGTAATTAATGTATTGTTTCATCTGTATGATTAAAATATTTCTTTTTATTATTACTCAAATAATAATTGTTTTATTATAAAAGTTGATTCATTTGTTTGATTTGGGTTGCTCAGTCCAACTTTTGTGATCCTTCTCCCTAAAAACCATTCACCACTATAGTGGTTCATTTATCAAATTGTTTTATGTTAACTCTAATTCATTTACAGTAAGAGAAACGATGTTACCTATACTTAATTATAGAGGCAACCTTGATGTTTTCAGAGTAAAATCATTGTCCTTGTTATTAATGTATTTTTTAATATGTATGTTTAGGTTACTTCTTTTTAGTATTACTCACATAATAATTGTTTTATTATATAGATTGATTATTTTGTTCGAGTCGGGGTTGCTCTATCCAACTTTTATGATCCTTATCCATTAAAAACATTTCACCACGTAGTGGTGCATTTAACACTTTCATCCAAGTTTCCTCCACTGACTTTGCAGGAAGAGAAACAACGCTGCCCCTTCCTAATTAAAAAGGTAATATTAATGTTTTCATAGTAAAATCATTTTAAATATAATTATTGTATTTTTTCATATGTTTGTTTAATTTTTTTTTTATTGTTACTGACATAGTAATTGTTTTTCAATATAGGTGGAATAATTTTTTTGAGTATGGGTGATCTATTCTTCTTTCATCCCTTTCTACACCCAAACATCTATAGACTTATTCTCCCACAAAACCTTTAACTCCTATCTTGTTGAAATTTGTCAATTTAATTTGTGTTTCCTCCACTACTCAATCACAGTGCTAATCATGATATTTTCAAGGTAAAATCAAGTCCCATAGAGTTAATGTATTATTTCAATTTTATATTTAATTTATTTTGTTTTAGTATTACTTATAATTATTGATTTATTTTACAGGTGGATTATTTTGTTCGATTTGAGGTCGTTTGTTTGAAACTAATCATGTAATATTGACAGTTCCATAAATAATGTCAATAAAATAATGGTTACCTTGACAGTTAGGATTTTTTGATTGAATGTAATAATTTTTATTTATGTAATTGTATAAACCAATGTTTAAAATTTCTATAATATATTTTGTTATTGTATTTGTGTTGTAAATTTCATTTAATTTAAATAATGTATTTGGACTTTTTTTGTTCATGTCTAATGTATTCATGGTGTTGTAGTGTGCTGTAATAGCATACTATAGTATGGAACTTTATCATCTCTTTTCAATGTTTTGATATAAAGACATTTATCAAGACTTCAAAAAGCACTAATAACGTGTTTTTCTATATTTTCTAAATTAATGTGAGGATAAATTAATATTTTATCAGTGGTTTTAAAAGAGATGATAAAGGTCATATATATCGGTGAATTTTTTACCAGTGATAGATGACCCCATTATTTGTACTTTTTTAGAACTAATAAATTTCTAGGGATTTTAACATTAGTCACATTGTCAGTATAAGGCCCATCCTTAAACCTCACTTAATATTGAATTAAATGAATAATTCACATTGAGGATCTTTTCAGGTTTAGAGTTTTAGAGAATTATAACATAACTATTACATCTCAAAAGATTTACAATGTAGACACTTCTACAAAGTTTCCTTAGAATTAAAATAAACTCTTAAAAAGAAACATGTCTAGTTCCATGTTTTATATAGCATGACTTTCCCTTGATCCCATCCTTGACCCTATTCCACATTATGTCTTGTGAAAAACATTTCAAAAAAAAATGTGGGGTGATCATAAAAAGCTCAGTAAGGGATACACAAATAATGAAAACTGTTAGTTTTTGAAACATCAAGTAAACAATGTATACTTTATCAAAGCAATACCTTCACCTTTATGAAGTAGTAAAATCTTTTCACTGAATAAAATATCATTACTTACCCTTTTTTAATCAAAGTATTACCATAAAACCCATATAAGGAACACATAACATATAAAGGTAACTTGGGACATAAACATACTTAAGTGGAATAACCATACGATCGGCTTCCACTAAGATCACTTAATGGAATAGCCATACGGTCGACTTCGATACCCAATGCATTGGAGGTTATAATGTAACCACTCATCCAGGTATTCACGGCACCACCCGTCATATGGTTTATCATGTAACCACCAGTCAAATGTCCAATTACCATTATAAAATCATAAGACATAAAACACACATAATGGAAAGAAAACATTTCCACACTTTGATCACAATATATCACTCAAATATATTGACATAAAAAATCCATTATAAAAACCATTTTCAGTACCAAAATACATAAAAGAGTATATGGTATTTATTTCATTTTAAAAACATCACGATTTGTTGAGGAAGCCAAAGACCAAATAACACTCGTGGCGGCAGAAAAGGTCGTTGTCACCGCGTACGTTAAAAGAAACATTCCTTTATTTGTTTAGTAAAACACTTCATAGAAAATGATTACTTTTGTATAAAAGTAAAATTCAAAGGGGTTTATACACCTTATAAATGTTAGTTGTGTATAAAACGAAATATGCCTCAATGAAAGGAGATTGAGACGAAGTCCCTTACCTCAGGTCCGACATGACTCGATCGTTCTTTAACGTCCTGAATAATAAACTTGAGTTAATTTCTACTTGCTTAAGAACATTTTTTAAGTTCACTATTCCTTTAATATCACTTATTACCATGTCATGAACACTATTTAATTATTTAAGTTATTAACGGTCGTTTTAACGATCATTGGTACTTGAGTCAAAAATATGCTCTTTATAATTACAAGTTCTTCATGTATCCATTATATCCAGAGTTATACTCATGATGTAGATATCATATATATCATATACATCCAGTATATAAATGCATTTATAATATTACATAATCATTTAGAGGTAATAAATGAAATTCACTGTTCATGGAGACGGTAAGCCGTACGTTCGCATAAACGCTACTTTCATTTCTATGTCATATTAATGAAATTAAAACTAAATGAGTGGTATGTATATTTTAATTCCAGAATTATATTAATCATTGAGATGTAACATACATAATAAATATCCATTATATATATTTACTTATAATAGTATATTACATTTGGGGATAAGAAATGAAATGCATCGTTAATGGAGACGGTAAGCCGTACATACGCATGAACGCTACTTTAATTTCTATCTCATACTTTAATGGGAAGAAATAATAATGATATAGAGTTATATTATAATTATAGTATAACATCATATATAATAACTTTAAATCCATCCTTTATACGTCCCACATATGGCATTAAGGAATCAAATCACTTTGAGGGGGCGGTAGTCCACACTTCTTTAAATGAAGATATCGTGTTTACCCATAATGGAAACCATAATGGTATGCCCAAAAAGAAAAATGCAGAAGTTTAAGGAAAAAATAAAAATATTATATGTCATATAGAAATATAGTTTCATCTTAATGGCCACCTTTGAAGGTGTTAAAAGAATGTTGAACAAGCATCATTTCAGGAGGCAGAAATTCGCCATCCACATAAACAGAATGTTCTTTAACTTCTAGATGTAGGTGTGTGTAGGTGTAGCTCGAATACTTATTATAAAAACATCCTACAATATTGAAGATACTGGAGTTGTTACAAAATAAATGAATAAAAAGATATTATGGGGTTGGAGAAGCAAAATAAAACAAATGGACTCAAGTGAAGACATTATGTTAAAATCGGGTAACTCCCTTTGGTTTGAGCTCAAAGGCTTCCTTGGGAAGGCTTATTCTCAAAGTGAGGATTCAAGGAGTAATAGAGGGAAGTGGAGAGACATAATGGGCATGGGTTGTCCGAGCCAAAGGCTTTGGAAGTGTGGGTAAGGTGGTAGAGGTGGGGGCCTTTTGTAAGAGGAGAGGAGGGGCACTCTTGGAAAGTAAGGAAATGTTATTTTATTTTAGAATGAGTTTCGGATTTAAAAGGTCCCAAATTGATATAAATCGAGGGTAAGGTGATAAGGGTTCCAAATAAACCCATCCAATAGGTTTTTGACATGTGTAGGTCATATATTTTACATTATCATTTCATTTTATTTAAATCCTTTAATAATGAGGTAATCGCTGCATCATCATGATGTCATAAATAATTTAATTTATATAAAGTCTAAAAATTATAAAAAAATAATATGATGTTGGAAATCCTTTTATATTTCCAATTAATATTTATATTCCAAAAGATCATTTATGTAGACAGAATTAAAAATATTGTACTTAGGTGATACATTTTTTGTTACATTTAACATTCTTTAAAAATAAAGAGATAAAAAGTCACTTTCTCACAAAAGTGATTCCATGGGGCCCCCAAGATTGGCACAGGGCATCCCATGGTCGGACATTAGAAAAACCATAGCCTTAGGAAACATTTTGTGGTCATTTGTTATTATTATGATACTATTTTATTATCCTTAACTACCGGATTACTCATTAATCAAGATAATTAAAGATAATCACCGTCGTTACTATTCATAATGTCCAAAAACAAAAGAATCTTGATTACATAATTTTTACCTTCTGATTCCAAATATGTCATCAATTTTACCAAATTAAAAACAAAGAAATTTCAATATTTGATTTAAAAATAATTCCTATTGTCAAAACAAATAGCGGGTTTTTTAGAAAGGATATTTATGAAAAGTTTGGCACTTGTTTATGCCTAATTGCAAAGTGAAATTAATCCCAATGACCATAATTGAGTTACATGGTAAAAATATATTCTAATTACACTTTAAAACAAATTATAAATATAACATAACCATATAATTAAATTATATGAAAATGCATTTTTGATGTAAAATGTAGTATTTTTCACTATTCATTGACAAATGAACATTGTCAGAAAAATACCAAAAATTAACCCAAGGTAAATTTAATTGTCCCAATCATAAATAATATGTTTATTTGGAAAATTATGGCTTATAAAATTGTCAAAAATTTTATTTAAAAGGGGTTCTCCATCAAAAGGCGGTTAATCGACCTTTTACAGAATATTAAAATGTTTATGCTTAAAAACTGGATTCATTTGCATTTTTAATCCTCTAACATTTATTATAAAGAGTAAAAATATTTGACAAACATATATAATCATATTTTAGTTATTTCTATCCTTTCTCGCCAATACAACGGCTATGTGTTATCTACCATTTAAAATAATATTATTTTATTACTAGTGTGCAACGTAAGACATCAATGAAACTCTTTGTTGCATATTGGGTACCCTATCGAACATAGAAACCCCTTTAAAGTAAAATTAATATTTAATTTGTAAATATTAATAAATATGAAAATTCTCTATTATTTATTTACCTGGGATGTAACATCCTTCCCCCTTTTGGGAATTGCGTCCTTGAAATTTTATTCACTTATCAAAATAAGTGGGGGTATTTATCCCTCATAGAATTTTCAGATTCCCACGTTGCCTCTTCAACCATATGGTTTTTCCACAAAATCTTTACCTGGTGGATTACCTTATTTCGCAACACTTTCTATCTTCGGTCAAGATTCTGGACTGGTTGTTCTTCATAAGATAGGTTCTCTTCCAGCCAAACTACCTCTGGACTCAAATCATGAGATGAATCTGGCATATACTTCCTCAACATCGAAACATGAAAAACATTGTGTACCTGAGATAAAATCGGAGGTAAAGACACTCTATATGCAACCGATCCAACTCTCTCTAGAATTTCATATTGTCCAATGAACCTTGGACTCATCTTTCCTTTCTTACCAAATCGCATCACACTTTTCCATGGAGAAACCTTGAGAAAAACATGATCACCTACCTCGAAAGATAGATCCTTCCTCCGGTTATCCGCATAACTATTCTGCCTACTCTGAGCTGTTCTCATGTGTTTCTGAATCAACTGAACTTTTTCTGCCATCTCTTCTACCAATTATTGTCCCATCAGCTTCCTTTCACCCACTTCATCCCAAAATGCGGGAGTTCGACACCGCTTCCCATATAATGCCTCAAATGGTGCCATCTTTATACTGGAATGAAAACTATTATTATAAGAAAACTAAACCAAGGAAATATGTTGGTCCCAACTTCCCTGATAATCCATTGAACTAGCTAGTAGCGTATCCTCCAAGGTCTGAATTGTTCGTTCTGACTTCCCATCTGATTGTGGATGAAAAGATGTACTAAAATTTAATTCTGTACCCAACGACTTCTGAAGGCCTTTCCAAAAGTTAGAAGTAAACCTGGGATCACGATCAGACACAATGGAGAGAGGAACTCCATGTAACATGACTATGTCTTTAAGATACAAACGGGAAAGTTGATCTAGTGAAAATGTATCTCATATAGCAAGGAAATGAGCAGATTTAGTCAAGCGATCAACAATAACCCAGATTTCATTATTACCTCAAGATGTCCTCGGTAATCCCACAACAAAGTCCATGGATATGTTTTCCCATTTCCACTCTGGAACTGGTAAAGGCTGAAGCATCCCATTCGGTAATTGCCACTCTACCTTACCCTGCTGACAAGTCAAACACTTCCCAGTAAAATCAGCGATATCCCTTTTCATTCCATCCCACAAGTAATACTCTAGCAGATCTCTGTACATCTTATTACTGCCGGGATGAACTGAAAACGGGGAACTATGAGCCTCACATAACAACTCATTCTTCAACTGTGATTCACAAGGAACACATAATCTCTTCCCAATCCCCAAAACACAATCATTATCAATGTTGAATTCAGGCAACTTACCCTTCTGAACCAGCTCTACCTTTTTCTGCAACTCACTGTCTTCCCTCGGTGCTTGCTTAATTCTATCTGATAGGGATGATCTCACTGATACCTGAAACAAAATGGAAGAACTTCCTGCACCAACAAATTCAATGCCAAATTTCATCAAATCAAAAAACCAAAGGATCTCGTTCCAAACGTAGCATGTTTAATGAAGCATTACTTTTTCGACTCAAAGCATCAACAAATTTATTTTCTTTTCACAGATGGTAGTGAATTTTACAATCATAATCCTTGATTAATTCCAGCCATCTCCTATGTCTCATGTTCAATTATTTCTGAGTGAATATATACTTTAAACTTTTTTGATCAGTATATATTTCACACTTTACTCCATACAAATGATGCCTCTAAATTTTTAAAAGAAAAAAAAACAGCATCTAATTCCAAATTATGTGTAGGGTAATTTACCTCATGAGTTTTCAACTATTGTGAAGCATAAGAAATTACCTGATCATTATGCATTAGGACCCAACCAAGTCCTTTCAATGAAGCATCACTGTATATAACAAACTCACCATACCTGGAAGGAAGTTCCAAAACTGGAGCATTCACCAATATTTTTTTCAACTCCAAAAAAAAATCATCATATTCTTTTATCCAGATAAACATAACACCCTTTCGAGTTAGCATAGTCATTGGAATATATATCCATGAAAAATTTTCAATAAACCTTCGGTAGTTACCTGCCAAACCAAGAAAACTACAAATCTCGGTTACATTTGTGGGTCTTGGCCATTCTTCAACAGCTTTTGTTTTTGCAGGATCAAAAGTTATCCCATCTTTAGAAACAATGTGACCAAGGAAAGAAATTTATTGTAACCAAGACTCACACTTTATAAATTTTCCATACAGTTTCATTTCTTTTAAGGTTTTCAAGATAACCCTTAAATGACTTTCATGCTCCTATTTACTTTTAGAAAACAACAAAATATCATCAATAAAAACAACCAACATTTTTCACCTGAGTCAACTGAGCCATCACTGCAACAAACTATCTATTTCTGATTCTGACCATATCAGGATTATGATTTGAAAGGTCATTTCCCTCTGTATGCCTTCCCAAGAAATCTGTTCTGTTTCCTCCAAGAAAAACCATTCTGAATAAACATTTCTTAGATGAAGCAACATGGTAATCTTTAAATGCTATATCATTTCAATCATACCATAAATTAATTTATATTTTAACAATTTTCTAACTCCTAAAGTTGTCTAAACTGAACTTTGATACCAACTATAAGGCCCCGACCTTAAACCTTACTTAATATTGAATTAAATGAATAATTCACATTGAGGATATTTTCAGGTTTAGAGTTGTAGAGAATTAGAACATAACTATTACATCTGAAAAGATTTACAAAGTAGACACTTCTACCAAGTTTCCATAGAAAAAATAACTCTTAAAAAGAAACATGTCTAGTTCCATGTTTTATATAGCATGACTTTCCATTGATCCCATCTTTGACCCTATTCCACATTAAGTCCTGTGAAAAACATTTCAAAAATAAACATGGGGTGAGGATAAAAAGATCAGTAAGGGATATACAAATAATGAAAACTGTTAGTTTTTCAAACATCAAGTAAACCATGTATACTTTATCAAAGCAATACCTTCACCATTATGAAGTAGTAAAAACTATTCACTGAATAAAATATCATTACTTACACTTTTGTAACCAAAGGATTACCATAAAACCCATATACAGAACACATAACATATAAAGGTAACTTGGGACATAAACATACTTAATTGGAAGAACCATACGGTCGACTTCCACACATATCACTTAATGGAATAGAAATACGATTGACTTCCATACCCAATGCATTGGAGGTTATAACGTAACCACCCATCCTAGTATTCACGGCACCACCCGTCATATGGTTTATCACGTAACCACCCGTCAAATGTCCAAGTACCATTATAAAATCATAAGAACAAAAACAAACATAATGTAAAGAAAACATTTCCACACTTTGATGAAAATATATCACTCAAATATATTAACATAAAAAATCCATTATAAAAACCATTTTCAGTACCAAAATACATAAAAGAGTATATGGTATTTATTTAATTTAAAAACATCACGTCTTGTTGAGGAAGCCAAAAAACAAATAATACTCGTGGCAGTGGAAAAGGTCGTTGTCACCCCGTACGTTAAAATAAATCTTCCTTTTTGTCGTTTAGTAAAATGATTCATAGAAAAATATTCCTTTTGTATAAAAGTAAAAGTCAAAGTGGTTTATACACCGTATAAAAGATAGTTGTGTATAAAAAGAAATATGCCTCAATGAAAGGAGATTGAGAAGAAGTCCCTTACCTCAGGTCCGACTTGACTAGATCCTTCTTTAACGTCTTGAATAATAAACTTGAGTTAATTTCTACTTTCTTAAGAACCTTTTTCAAGTTCATTCTTCTTTTTATATCACTTATTACCATGTCATGAACACTATGTAATTATTTATGTTATTAACGGTCGTTTTAACGATCATTGGTACTTGAGTCAAAAATATGCTCTTTATAATTACAAGTTGTTCATGTATCCATTATATCCAGAGTTATACTCAAGAGGTAGATATCATATATATCATACATATCCAGTATATAAATGAATTTATAATATTACATAATCATTTATAGGTAAGAAATGAAATGCACCGTTCATGGAGACGGTAAGCCGTACGTACGCATGAACGCTACTTTCATTTCTATGTCATATTAATGAAATTAAAACAAAATGAGAGGTATGTATATTTTAATTAAAGAATTGTATTAATCATTTATATGTAACATACATCATATATATCCATTATATATATGTACTTATAATAGTAAATTACATTTGGGGATAAGAAATGAAATGCACCGTTCATGGAGACGGTAAGCCGTACGTACGCATGAACGCTACTTTCATTTCTATCTCATATTTTAATGGGAAGAAATAATAATTATATAGAGGTATATTATAATTCCAGTATAACATCATATATAATAACATTAAATCCATCCTTTATACATCCCACATTTTTCATTAACGAATAAAATCACTTTGAGGGGGCGGTAGTCCGGACTTCCTTAAATGAAGATATCTTGTTTACCCATAATGGAAACCATAAAGGTATGCCCCAAATGAAAAATACATAATCTTAAGGAAAATATAAACATATTATATATCATATATAAATATAGTTTCATATTAATGGCCACCTTTGAAGGTGTTAAAAGAATGTTGAACAAGCATCGTTTCGGGAGGTAGAAATTCACCATCCACGGAAACAATATGTTTTTTAACCATTAGATGTAGGTGTGTGTAGGTGTATCTCGAATCTTTATTATACCAACATACTAGTATATTTAAGATACTAGAGTTGTTACAAAAGAAATGAATAAAAATAGTTTAGGTGGTTGGATAAGAAAAATAAAACAAACGGACCAAAGTGAAGACATTACCTTAAAATCGGGTAACTCCCTTTGGTTTGAGCTCAAAGGCTTGTTTGGGAAGACTTCTGCCCAACTTGAGGCTTCAAGGAGTAAGAGAGGGAAGTCTAGAGGCAAAATAGGCAGGGGTTGGCCGAGCCAAAGGCTTTGGATGTATGGGTAAGTTGGTAGAGGTGGGGGCCTTTTATAAGAGGAGAGTAGGGGCACTCTTTGAATGTAATGAAATGTTACTTTATTTTAGAATGTGTTTCGGATTAAAAAGGTCCCACATTGATATAATTAGAGGTTAGGGTGATAAGGGTTAGAAATCCACCCATACAATAGGTTTTTGACATGTGTAGGTCATAGATTTTACATTATCATTTCATTTTATTTAAATCCTTTATTAATGAGGTAATTGCTGAATCATCATGATGTCATAAATAATTTAATTTATTTAAAGTATAAAAATTATAAAAAAATACCATGATGTAGGAAATATTTTTATCTTTCCAATGAATATTTATAGTCCAAATGATAATTTATATAGACAAAATTAAAAATATTTTACTCAGGTGATATATTCTTTGTTACATTTAACATTCTTTAAAAATAAAAAGATAAAAAGTCACTTTCTCACAAAAGTGATTCCATGGGGCCCCCAAGTTTGGAACAAGATATCCCATGTTTGGACATGAGAAAACCAGTTTCTTTAGGACACATTTTTTGTTCATTTTTTATTATTATGAAACTATTTTATTATCCTTAACTACCTGATTACTCATTAATCAAGATAATTAAAGATAATTACCGTCATTACTATTCATAATGTCCAAAAACAAAATATTATTGATTACATAATTTGGAAATTTTTATTCCAAATATTTCATCCATTTTACCAAATTCGAAACACATAAATTGTAATAATTGATTTAAAAATAATTCTCGTTGTCAAAACAAATAGCGGGTTTTTTAGAAACAATATTTATGAAAAGTTTGGCACTTGTTTATGCCTAATTCCAAAGTGAAATTAATCCCAATGACCATCATTGAGTTAAAAGGTAAATATATATTCTAGTTACACTTTAAAAAAAATTAAAAATATAATATAACCATATAATTATATTATATTAAAAAGCAGTTTTGATGTAAAATGCAGTATTTTTCACTATTCATTGAAAAATGAACATTGTCAGAAAAATACCAAAAATTACCCCATGGTAAATTTCAATGTCCCAATCATAAATAGTATGTTTATTTTGAAAAATAGTGCATATAAAATTGTCAAAAAGTGGATTTAAAAGGGGTTCACCATCAAAAGGCGGTTAATCGACCTTTTAAAGAATATTAGAATGTTTATGCTTAAAAACTGGATTCATTTGCATTTGTAATCCTCTAACATTTATTGTAAAGAGTAAAAATTGTTGACAAACATATATAATCATATTTTAGTTATTTCTATCCTTTCCCTCCAATACAACGACTATGTGTTAACTACCATTTAAAATAATATTATTTTATTACTAGTGTGCAACGTAAGACTTCAATGAAACTCTTTGTTGCGTATCAGGTACGCTATCGAACATAGAAACCCATTTAAATTAAAATTAATATTTAATTAATAAATATTAATAAATGTAATAATTATTTATTCTTTATTTACCTGGGATGTTACAGTCAGCGCTTTTCTAGAACTGGAAAAATCCATTTCTATTACTATTAAAGATTTTTTTGTATTAGTGGGACTGATCTATACCCATACACTTCTAAATTAGCTAAACATTTTATGATGTATCCTTAATGAGATGAGGACCCAATAGAATTTCCTACCCTGCCATTAACCAGTATAGTGGTGAACGATATGTCCTACTATAAAGGTCCTCCTATGGATCCATCTAGATTACTTCCTAATAACAATTATTATAGGAAAACTCAAGAAGAGGTTTATTCTTTACTAATAACCCTTAAATTAATGTAAACATGCACAAATATTTTCTTATAACACATGTGTCATATAATCACACTACCTATTAGTATGATGGTGATATGTTGTAATCTAGTGAATATATGAACACAACACCTTTTGCAACAATTTCTCTAACCTTGATTAAAATTGGGAATATCGGTCAAATAATATAACATGAGGAAAACCATGAAGAAACACTATCACCCACATTTCTATCATTTCTATCTCATGAATAGAAAAGGACTCTAAAATCAGTAGGAACTGTGCATCCATGGTCAACCTAATATGTTCACCCACAAAGATTCTCTACATAGAATAGATCTATGAAAGATCATCACAAATTCCATGGTGATGTCATTCCATTTATACTCAAGAATGGATCAATGCTATTGGAGTTTAGCAGGTCACGAATTCTCAACCTTCAACTGCTGATAGGTGGAGCACTGAGTGAATAGATCAATAATCTACCTATTCATATCTAGATACTAATACTGATGGAACACATCTCAGTATGACTCAATAAGACCTGTATGAACTCCCCAAATAGAGGATTTATATTCCCACATCAACTCATCACATTTTTCATAAGGCACAGAAACACACCCATGGAAGTGAAGAATTTTATTTTCTTCAACAACCCAACTAGGAAGTGGGATCTCACCTATGATAGTTTCCCTCAAGATGAGGCCCTCAGAATCATATAACGACCTCATATGGACCTACCCTAGAATATATGATGTTACAAATAGTGAAACTAAAATAGGTTTTCAATTATATTTCTAAACGTTCAAGTGCATCTCATAGAATAGAGACATCAAGTAACACTCAATTCTAGCCTCTTGGAAGGCTTGTGTCAACGTCTTCCATCTCAGGGCATATGCCACAACATTCCCCAAATAAAATCTATAATAAATCTCAAAATAAAATGAATTCATGTGTTCTACTCACCTTCACTTCGTGAGATTCTAGTATCACTATGTGGAGATGTATTTGAGTCTCATTTTTATCAGTGTAAACAATGAAACTCTACCAATATAAAATTCCTTAAAAATCATAAGGAATGGACTACAATAGCAAGATCAAGGTCATGTGTGGGTTAATTACACTAATGAGGCCTCATATTGCAGGACCCATACAATAAAACAAAATAACCCTGAATCGTAAATTATCCTTTCTCAATTCTTGAATCATCATATTAGAGAGTATAGATTATTATTAGATTTTGAAGAATCTATTTTAGCACTGAAATCAGTATCCCCATAACTCCTCAAAAGTTGTATCTCAAGATTCTTTGGGTTAACAGATACACCTACCTATTTAATAATATTACCCAAAAAGTGTACTTTAATAATGTTAATGTGTAATTTTATGATATCCACATATATATGGTTTTCTATTACTGTATTCATTATTATCTCATGATGGTTGGAATGGTCATTCGAAGTGTTAGAATAGAATAATATGTCATCATGGGTGACTACCAAATATGAATCCATATACATGTAGAAAAAATGATTCATTAAATCCATAATGAATAAGGGTGCATTCATTAGGCCTAACGACATTATCAGATACCCATACAACCCGTATCTACATCATAATGATCTATGGGGTTTGTCTAATAGTATTAAATGAACATGATGACATCCCAACCAAAGGTCGATCTTAGAGAAAAAATTTACTCCTTGGATCTGGTTGAATATGTTATCCTTAGAAGGTAGTGGATAGTGGTTCTTCACCATAAACTGAGTAAACCATCAATAATCCAAAAAATTTGATTGTACCATATTACTTTAGTTAAAAAAGGAATGTTGAAACCCAAGGATAAGTTCTATGACATATAAAACCATTACTATTTATTCTTCAAGCTACTTCAAGAGTTCCTGGAGCTCTGTAAGTGGAATCCTATATGGTGTAATAGAAACTGTTTCTACACCTGAAATAAGATTGATAGTAAACTAAACTCCCTATCAAGATGAAAAATAGATAAATATTCAAGGAATACAACCATGAAATGGTCCATAAAATTGTGGAACCTTATTGGCTACAATCCTTGATCGTTCATAACGATTCATTCCATTTCGGTTGTCACTCTTTATAGTGCCTAATTCCTTTATCCAGCTCAAGGGGAATGGATATCTCATCTTGAGGATGGAAAATTCTATAAGATGATGTACCGACCAATCTCAAGGGGGAATTTCATATATTATCATATAACTTCTGATGTAACCCCTAACGGTGTGTCAAAAGTCATAAAGCCACTAAATCACTCTACTAGTTGGCCCAAACATCCCATAATTGTGGAGCATATAAAAGATTTTGATTCAACTATATCCAAAAAATAGAAGAAACTAATGTAGAGACGATAAGAATAGTTCCTCATATAGTAGAAGAACATTAAAAATTCTCCTCATGCATAGCCTTCAATGAATAGATATGGGCTGAACTGCGACCCTGAGATGCTGACTAACTAGCCTATATAGGTCCACTCTACTGACACTAAAGCTCTAAGGTCTAAATTCCTTGACCATGACCACCACCTCTGCCTGATCATCTAGTAGAATTCCAAATCCCATCATGATGTGGAGCTGCATATTCCATTCCTTAAAGAGGAATCAATACAGATACCTAATCATTAGAAATTAGACGAAATCATACGTAGATGTTTTGAGGGTGACCCAAACAACCGCAAGATCCGCACTTGATCGTTTTACATATTCAAATGTGATTATTATGAACTATATTTGCACACTGGTGACACACCACATAACTTTTTGTGCATGTTAATTGGATGGAACCACCCTCATTTTCTGCCTTGAAATATCACTTCCTACTACCCGATGAACCGTTACCGGCACTTGGAACTAAAAAACCATGGTTCACATTTATAGCTTCATTGAGGAATAATTATATAAAATGGACCCAGATCACTATTTATGTAGTTGTAGGTGAGTATAATTAGTTTACCTATGATAAGACAGTCTATTAAATCTTGTACTCAAATCACTTAGCATTCATCAACTGTTCACGTGTTAAATTCATAGTGAAATCAATTGCTCGGTTAAATGAGAATAATACTCGACCACAGTCAGAGTTAATTTATGAAGATTCATAAAATCCTTTTCATAGTCTGATCTCATATTCATCATGAGGATGTGATCCTAGAAGGCTATCTCGAAGTCCTCCCAGACCATACCCCAATGATGCTCAACCAAATATATGATCTATGACCAACTCAAGGAGAAATCACGTAACATTGAGGTAGTGAGATTTATCCTCTACTTTGGAGGCATCTCAAGATGGTAAAATATCATCACCATGTCTTATAACCCTGATTAACCCACCTACATTCTTCCATTCCATTAGAAGGTGGTAGGATTTTTTTGTTGGAAATCAAGGGTAAGCTATTCTAGAGTATGGTCAGGATGAGAAACACCTTGAATAGACTTCATAAACTAAAATAAACTATCAGAGAACTAAGAAAAAATTCCTTGTGGATAATCCAAAGGTGGTTCCACATGTGTAAATGTTGGAGGTATTATGGGTGGATCAGGGATCACCACCTCTATAGTATGATCATCGTCATTTTCTTGGTGTATGTTAGGATGATACCATAGTTGAATAACTCTTCAATTTTAATGTTCACTCCTCATGTATGTTTTTTTAACTTTTAGTGATGGTTATAAATGAAGGAACATGTGAAATAACTTCCTAAAATGAATCCTCACCATAGAATTCTCCTGGAGCCAGGTCTATTTGTTGATGAAAACATCATAAAAAATTATTAGGAGACACGACCTACTACAAACTACTAAGGTCATGCTAGTGTCATGGTCTCTTTTAATACAACAGAGGTTCCAGTATACAAAGTTACAAATTTAAGGTTTATAGGGGAGAACCCTTTTATTATCATTCTTAATATTTATCTAATAGTAAAATATTTATTCTAAAACATTAATTTTCTTATCATTAATTTGGATTTGGATATCTCAATCCAGGCACTAACTCCACCATTTATAAATCTACAAGGAACATACTATTTATAAATTGAATTCGGGAAGATATGTAATTGAAATATGGAATTTATGTCTTGTATCAGGTTATAAGAGTTTATATATAGTAGTTTGATTGATTGAACCACCATTCCCAATTTATAGGGTCACTATCACAACCAAACCAACAAACATTCATCCCAATTGAACCAATGGATCATGGCTTGATCAAGGAAAAAACTTGTTAATTAAGGTTTCATCATAAACGTATGAGGAATAAAACAATTAAGATTCATGTATTATCATTTTTTGAGAGAAAAATATCATCCATATAAAAATAGTGGAACACTACAATATATAATAATAAAGACACCAAAATGAGATCATGAAATACAAAAATTGCACACAAAAAGTTGATATGGCCTGAAAATGGAATGAAATGTATGTCTTATGGTTCCTAGAGTGATTCATTATTTGATATGAACAAATATAATTTGTCTAGGGTAGTAATAACTAAAACAATAGTATATAAAAATGAAAATAGGAAAAACATATGGGTCTCCCAAAGGTGAAATCTATAAAACTATAACAGTCACTAAACAAATCTGCATTTATCCATCCTAGGTAATTTGGCTTTCAATTATATGTGATTTATCTACTCTCAAGAATATTCTCATTAGTTATTATGTTTTTCCTAGTCTCCCTTCTATACCCAAAATATAATAAAAAGGAAAAATGTCTTTGATTCCACATTGTTGAATCCCACCCCAAATCCCAGTTATCGAAGCCCCAAGATAATTGGACACAAGACCTTAAGTATTCCTCCCCATATGCTGGTGGTTCCCCAATAGCAGCATGGGGCTAGGGTGTGTTTGTGGGAAGACTATTCCCTCGTAAAATATATTGGATAACAGTGGCATGTATAAGATATAAGAACATTAAAAGTAAAACCCATAAGAACATTACAAGTAACCCTCCACAACAGATATACAAATAACAAAGTGACAATATAAGATATAACAATGTAAATAACATCATTGATAAATAAATAACTTGAAGAATAGGAAAATATAATATACCACAATTGAGTGTGATGTTCATGATTTCATGGAACTATACAATATCATTACATGGGAATAAATGGATATATGCATATACTACATGCTATACAAATAAAGATAACATTTTAGAAAATTTTATTCTATAATTCAATATATAATATGTAACCATAGTGTTTTTATTGTAAATTATCTCATTTTATGATTTTAGTGGAATTTTGAGCTTAAATGTAAAATGGCCTTATTTTTTAATTTAACTATTTTATTTTGATTTGGTATTTCTTCCATAAAATTTTATAAATTAAATGAAATTTTAAAAATCCGTTTTTGTTGAATTACATGCATATTGGGCAAAATTTTATACCTCTACATCCAATGTTCAATACGAAAATTGCTAACACAAAATCATCTCACAATCCGATCCTCGAAATTTCACATAGATCTAGCCATTCTCATGATGGTCCCATATATCTCAAATGGCCTAACCAAATGAGGTAAAATATTACAAGAAGATGAAATAAATCTCAAGAAACTAATTTTTGGACGTTTTTTAGGAGATAGCCCTTTATTTTAAAGGCTATAAATTCACTGCAATTCAGAGATGTGGAATATGAAAAGTCGGCTGGCCAGATTATATGTCTCAAAATAAAATATATATATATATATATATATCTAATCATTCCCAAATAAGCTCAACATTTGTAGGAGGAATGATGAGAAATAAATTATCATTCATGAAGACACCCTATCCATATTCATTATTTAATGTGGGAAAACAAATGATTACTTTCATGGGAACATTTTTGGGTCAAAACATTCAGTTATATCTCTATAAAAGAGTGTCTGCTCTCATTTTACAAGTGTTGGAAACATAGGGGAAGACATTGTGGGAAATTTACAATTGTTTTTTATTTATCCACAATTTGTAATATTATTTCTCTTTTAATATATTATTCCTCTTCTTCAAGCCTCAGTTCTTCCATTTATATAATTTTATGTGTTTCTCCCACTATTTTCCATTCACAACTAAAATAAAAATGGAGATCTACCCTTATCGCATGATTGAGGGAGGGAATGGGTATTTTTCTGAGTTTTATTATTCTTAACTTCTTATATTTATTAATTTATATGAGTTTTGTTCTGATTGAAATTATTACGGTGACTGGTCAATCCATTTTATATATCGTTTAAATTCTTTATCACATTTATCATTTTCCATTAAATCACTACTTGTGTCATGCATATGGTGGAACATGGAATTTTTGGCAATGGTTAGTGAAAAGGCATCATAGATAACATTCAAAAGAGCATTAACACATATTCATAGGTCTCCGAATAGGGTAATCACAATTTAAACGAGAGGGTGTTTTGAGGAAGGTCTTGATCACTATATTGAATTGAATACTGTGGTTTATTTTGAATAGTGATTTCAATCACCAAGAACTCCCTATAAAAATTGACTTCATTTATTCTTTTAATGTCTTTATTTTTATCATTTAATTTATATATATAATATTAGTATTCATGAATATTATGAACCAAAAAATTTATGTTAGTTTTATAATTTTAAATTAGTTAGTTTATAATAGTGAAAACATAAAGATATTTTGATTTAAGTGGCATCATTACAGAAAACCATAAGGCGTACCACTATGGTGAATTTATTCAAATAATAAGAATTTAATTTAACATTGTTTCATTAAAAAACTGCTACCATCATATATCAAAATAAGAGAAACAAAAAAAACTACTATTAGCATCATGAGAATAGGCTAGGATGCCTCCTCCCATACCCAATCCAAGAAAATTTTATCCATGCATCGAAATCTAGAATCATTCCATTGTTCATAACTACAATCATGAAGTCTACATGGGTAATAAAGGTGTTCCATGTAGGTTCTTAGATGTAATCCCAGTAGGAAACCACCAATAGTGTCTATAACAATCCAATTCATATAAAAAAAATCAAAAGTGTGCCAATATAGTTGACTGAAATGTAAAGAATAAATGATTAAAAAAACTTTGTCTGGGTCCCTCAGGGGATGACTGAATGATTCTACCTATTTCATTCAAACACATATGTATAAACTAAGGGATCTAGTACAATTATTAAGTTTTATACATGGTTTATCCAAAATTATATTTTATATTTAGTTTGACCCTATGTGTGTGATTTGGAATAGATTACATGTCCCTGGGATGTCAATCATACATGACCAAAATTTAATAAATGGTTAAAACATATAAACTAATAAAGAAATGTATCAAATCTAGAATGGATACATAAGCTCATCTAAGGGGATCCATAAGGAATACCAAGGGTCACAATAGTATCCTATGATATATTCAATACCACAAAGTCCACCCAATTTTACCCATAATGGAGCCCCTCATGTCACTATTGGAATAGTAGCCTCTTATCATGTCCAACGTATCTCACATACGGGACCAGGTATCACCTGAGGCATTGCATATCCATATTCCAAATGAGCCCATCAATGGTTGCTCCCCTTGTGAACCTATGTCACTCATGGTTATAAATAACCCACCTGAAGACCTCATTTGAGGGAAACCAAGGATCACTCCTAGAACATCCAATAGATCCCGATAAAGTGCACAATGAGTCTATCCACAACTTCCTTACGCCAGGAACAGTGTTCATGCCTAAATGATAAGAATGTTATGTATGGAAAACATGATCACATAACATCAAAATGTAATTTTGATATCCATTTGATAATCGAGGTTGAAAAATAATTTTTTCAAGACAAACAAACATGGCATAAATAAAAAACACCTGGTTTCAAGGCATTAACACAAGGCACAATACATAAGAATTAAACAACTTACATAATATTGAAGGAACATATAACAATACATAATCAAATAATCACGAATGATGAAGTGTTGTTATACATAACAAGATAACATCAAACTCATGGCCCACCATTCATCTAATGTAAATTTTTTAATTAAGAAATTAATTACAAGTTTTTCGCACACCACATTTTGGGTTAATATCTTATTTTAAGGAAAATTAGGATGTGAATATGGGCATATCCAAGGGGTGTCTTCTGATTAAGAGAACACCCTAAGGATGTGTTTTTATAGGTTAAGGTGACAATAAAAATGATAAATATTTTAGATAAATATATTTTACATCTTATAGGCATCAACAGGAGAGTTCAACGTGCGTCACAATTACACACTATATAAATGTTATGAAACTAGTGGAAAAAACTAGACCACCAACCATGTCCTTGTAGAATACTATTCACCCATTTTCGACCCTTGAATCAAGCTATAATGAGTGTTATCAAATAAATTATCAAATTCCTTGAAATTGGGGAAAATGAGGACACACCCAAATAGCCCAACATATATGATGGTAAATAAGGAATTAAAGGTAGAGGAGTGTTTAGCTTACTATATGCTATCCAACTCTTTTGATGACATTTTATTTGGTGTTCGGATTGAGGATCATTTTTTATCCCTATATTTTGTTATGGAAAAAACCACATGAAATGGGAGGAGGGTTCATCTAAAAGGCATGAGAATGGATAATGGTGGGATGTGGTTTCAAATTTATTAAGGGAAATGTTTAAATTCACCTATTTTGATAGGGGAAGATGGTTTGGAAACATAGTTGTCCAAACCATTCCATAATTATGTTCCATAGCATTGTAGTGACATGTCCAAAAAAATCATAGAGTCGGTTTCTAATACCATTACATAGGAATATGATACATGTAAATCATGTCCTAAAGGATGAAAAAACATTTAATATTCTTGGTAAACTAGATATATAATATAGTGACAAATTACAACAAAATCGTTTTCAACGATTACCTCACTCCATCTACTATATACTAGTATATCATTGGCAGTAAAATTTCTAAAATACTGGGAAAGGAAAAATGGGTGGGATCAAATGGTCAGTAATAGTAAATAATGTCAGAGCACTAATGAATTTATAAGAATAGGTCAATATGAAAAGTTAAATAATTGAGAACATGGGCCATTTAAATAACTTGATATGGAATAATCAATATGGAAATGTTAATATATATAACACAATCAATTTAGCCTATAATCTGGTAATGAAATTTAACCCTATATTTTATCATATTAAAATATCGTGGATAATTATAATGATAACTGAAATATATATGAAGGAATTTTTTTATTATTGGACATTACTTATGAGGCAGAAGAAGACATATACCATCAAGACCTTTCACAATGCAGTTTAATAATATGGGTAAAAACCCATTTAATTTGGCCAAATTATTTATCTCATGTGGACCTTTTGATGCATCAAGGGGATATATGAAGTCATCTCACCACCCTCAATACATGTAAAAATTATTCCTCGTATCGATTTATCCATTTAATTAATAAACAATATTCATTATCAAATATCATTATTGAGTATAGAATAAACATTTATCATCATGTCCCCAGATAATAAAATAATTATCAATGAAAAATAATATGTAAAAATTGTATATATTTTAATAAATAATTATTTCCATGAACCAATAATTTTTATTTTTAAATGAATAGAATAATGTGAATTAATCTAGAGAAAGTTGACATTCACAAATGAAAGTGAGATTTCAAATATTAATTTTTGCACTGGGTAATTTTCATACTCATCAACATGGGTGAGATAATTAATTGTGAAACATAATATACCATATATTATGAGAAAATAATTATATTAGAAGAAAATTGGTAAGTATATACACCACATTAATGTAAATTGGTGCATAAAAAAATAAGTCTCAATGGAAAGTAAATTGAGATGAAATCTATTACCTTGTGTTTACATTTGGGTGAAAATAAATTAAACTTTTGTATAATGGTTTTAATAAATTAATTAAATTATAGAAAACCATACTCATATATTTAATATCATATATTATCTTCTTATAACATATTACTATATTTTTATAAAAATTTTTCATTATTTTCACTGTTTTGGATGTAAATTGTGTTGTTTTTTGAGTATGTTTTGACATGATACTTGTTGTTCCAATTAATTAGAAAATGATTTCATCATATTCTGGGAGAAAATATTGTTGAAATATAATATATATCCAGTATATGTGTATTTATAATAATCCATATTATTTGGGATAATAAATGAAATGAACCATTCATGGATATAGTAGTTTGTACATACAGATGTACACTACATCCATTTATTTTTCATAAGAAAGGAGTTAAAAGTAAATGATAAGAATTTCATAAGTATAAAGTCATTATAAATATCATACATAACATATATAAATAGTACTTCCATAATTATATTTATCAAAACAAGACATTAAAATATTTTTATTTTTGAATAAATTTTATTTTTTTGCAATATTTCTTAATATGATACACCATGTTAATTTTACGCTACACAGAACATTGAGTTAGTTATCATTACAATTATGACTGATTTTTAGCACCTTTTAATGTTGGAACTATTTTCAAACTAAATTTTGAGACTATTATAAATTTTATTTTTCAAAATAAACATCATTTTTGAATTCTTAACATCAAAATTATCTTAGGGTGATTTTTTGAATTAATCTTAGAAGTTTATTTTTGCTGAATAATACCAAAGTCCACATTTTAGTTGAAAATAGTTTTTTCAATAAAATAATAATTAATTTTATATTATATTTTAAATTAGTTTTTTGTTTAAATATATCAATTCATCCAATTTAGTTTTTGGAGCTATTTTTTATATTTAATATAGATATAAATACTTAATGAACGTTCAAATATTTTCAAACATAAAACTCACATTATCACCATGTCTGTGTGATTAACTTTAAATCGAATTTATCCACTTTTCAAAATTGAATTTGAAAAGAATGAAATGCAAAGCTATAAAAAATTTGATATTAATTTTCTAATAAAATAACATTCTTTTGAAAAAAAACATTACTGAAAGTTGTTAACATTTAATTACAATAATTATGTTAAAATTAATCTTAACAAGGGACAACACATTATAATTAAGTGACAAAATTAACCAGAATCTCTTCCAAAATTTATTGTTTGTGAATTTTTTGACTATATCCCTTATTGGTTCAAACTTTTTGTGTTAGCGGGACCCATGTTCATTAAAGAGACCAATATAACAAGTTATGTTAAAAAAATTTGAAAAAAGAACCTTCCATTCCTTTAAAATATATAAAGATTATGATTTTGGAAGATGGTACAATGTTTTGGTTCTAAACATAATTTTTAAATTCCAGTGAACATTTTTTTCATTTTTATTTTTCTTATATTTTTAGAGGAGATATAATAACATTAAAATCTTATCAAATTATAACACGTGGATTATTTAGTTAATAATATGTAAAATAAAATATGATGGAAACATTAAAAGTGTAACACGCCAAGATTTCATAGTGTGTTATTTCTTCAAAATAATTCAATAACTTTCACTACACGCAACACCGAGTTAAAGCGCACCATGACTTACCAAACTTGCCGTTATGAATAGTAATACCTACATTTTGAAATTTTATAAATTCTATCTCTCAAAATGGACTTCATTTTCGGATTAGGAATATCAAAATTTGCCTAGGGTGAAATTTTGGCACTTTTTGGATAACGTAAATATTTTGATGAACAGTGAAAATTACTAAATTTTAATTAAAAACAACTTTTTTAATCAAAATAATTAATAGTGGTAAATTATGAATTTTAGTGGTTTTAAAGTATAATTATAATATATTTTTACCATTTTATACATGGTGTTCACTAGAATTAATTTCACTTTGAAATTAGACCTAAACAATTGTCAATCTTTTAATACATATTGTTTCTTAAAAACACGCTATTTGTTGTGATAGCAGGAATTAATTATAAAATTAATTAATGCAACTTATATGTTTTAAATTTTTTAAAATAAACATCATTCTTGAATTCGGAATATCAACTATAGCTTAGGGTGAAATTTTTGCATTGTTCTGAAAAACTTCAATTTTTGATGAATAGTGAAACTACTAAGTGGTAGTTAAAAAAACTGAATTTTTCATAAAACATAATTTTACCGCTTTTGTGAATGGAATTTTGAAAATACGAGAGACACGGTTAATCTCAAGATGTAAAATGTGGTTCAATAAGATGAAAATAATTTTTGGTGAATAGTAACTTTTTAATTTTATTTACCACGGTTAAAAGGAAATAGGGTAATTAAGGGTAGAAATGATATTAATATTACCCTAACACATGTACTAATTATATTGGAAAAGTGTATCTTAAAAAAAAACAACCTTATGAATAAAATATTATCATTTCGGTCCACTTGAATTAGATTAGGACATTTATTATTAATTAATTCAAAGAATTGTTAAAAGAGTTAAAATCATAGTTTGTTTACTAAAACATTTTTAATATGGGGTTATACATAAGATAAATTCTATTGTAAATATTCATTAGAAATATAATAATATTCCATACGTAATTATATTTTATTTATAATTTTTAGACATTAAATAATTTAATTTATTTATGACACAATGATGATGCAGTAAATACCATAATAGTGAAAAATCAAAATAATTGATATTATAAATACCCAAATAAATATATTTTGAGACTTTTAATGAATTAATCTAATTTTCTAGGATAATATGACATATTAGTATTGATTTAATTGACTTTTATCAAAATAATCATTCTGTTATGAGTTTCACAAAAATCAACTATTGAATAGTGTCAAAATTGACATAAAAGAGTTTTTAAAACAAATATTATATTATTAATTGATATTAAATTCTTAAAAATCTAAGGTTCGGCCAAGAGACTTATATCGTGATAGGTTCATCATTAATGGACCACTTGGGGGTCCCTTGGATGTATATAGTACGTTTATTAACTATATAATATAAAAATACAATGTGACATGGTAAATGTGAAACTAATTAACTAATAGTTAAAACTAAAAGATATGGTTAATATTGTAACCCAAACCCGTCTAAATTCTATTTGTTGAATTTTTTTCGAACTATCACAACCTTAAACTTTTAATAATAAACTTTGGAGCCATTATAAACCAAATATGAATTTACTATAAATTAATATTTCTAGATTTTCCAAAGGTGCCCCTCACCCCTCTTATAAAAGGGCACTCACCCTTCTCATTACTTCACACCTTTAAAGCCTTTTGGATTTCCCTAAATCTGCCGAAATACTCTCTCAACTTCCCTAACTACAACCTAGAGGCCGTATGTTTATCAGAAAGCCAACTTATGGAGCCCTTTTCATCAAATCAAAAGGAAGAACCCAAAGAAGAGGAATGTTTTCACCACCCCTTTTTAAAATTCATTTCTTCTTCCACTTATTCTTTCTTTTTTATTACCATTCTAAAATAATAAATCCCGTATCTTATATATACTGTGATGTTATTATAAATTTTGTACAACCATATTTAGTATTATATCCACCCTTTGAATAACATGTCACCATACGTGCGTACGTATGGCTTATCGTCTCCACGTCGTGGTGTAATTGTTATTCAATATATTATTATTTGGATGGGTATAATAATGACATGTAACTCATTTAAATAATAAATATAAAATGATAAATATTCTTTATAGATGATATACTATCCAATTACATATTATTTTAATATCAAATGATTGATATTGTCGCTCGTGCGTACGTACGGTCTACCGTCTCCACGAACGCGATGAGATTCATTCTCCATCATATCCATTCAAGTATAATTATCATTTGATGATTTAAAAATAATCTTCAAGGATTTTATATCATTATTAATATGAAAAATATACAACCTAACCATTAAAAACATGACTCACATAACAAAACATATAAAATAAAACGACTAAGTTAACACCCGAAACGACTATAATACTAAGATATTATTAACAAAGAAATGTTAAAAGGTCATATATGATATCATATTAATATAGATGATTATTGTATAATTTGATAACACTTATTTCACCATTATACAGGAGGTTAACCTAACCTCAACCAAGTAAAAGTACAAGGTAAGGGTTTATTTCACAATCTCTTCATTATCCGAGGTAGTTTATACGCAGTTATCTACTGGGATCTCTTTATCATCCACATCCATGTTTCGTCGAAATGTATTTAAAAACATTTTTACTATTTACAAATAATATGGGTTAAATTCATTTATACTCATATGTATTTTTAAAGGAATCTTTCCATCATTTTCCAAACAAGGCACTTTTTACCTTTCGACAAATTTAAGGTAAGAATTTTTTTTTCACTTATACGGAGGGTGCGGCTATTTACCGCCGTTATAAAATCGTCAAAGCTTCCCATACAAGATTATAAGAATATTTTCAAAGTAAATGTTTTATTTTATAATTATGTGAAATTTAAATTATTTCAAAATGAATATTTTAATAATTTTTTAAAGGTACTCTTTATCAAGATCATAATTTTAAATGTTTTAATGATTTTTCATTCTAAATATTTTCAATTAATGTCCATGTTTTCAAAATGATTTTAAGGATTTAGTAATAGGTACATGAAGGTTTTGAAATGATATTTCTTTTCAAAAGATTCAAAGTGGTATGCGACACTTTGATTCAAAAATCTCTTTTAAATTAAATGTGTGACTTTTCAATGATTTTGAGAAAAGAGATATTTCTCTCAAATAGTTTTCATTTCATCTATGTCAACATCCGTTGATGGATTTTAAGTTTATTTGAATTTGATTTATTATGATACAAAACTTCTATATTATATTGAAGGTTTTGTGATATGTTTGACTGTGGATGTGCTATTTTTATACCATTCATGGTTTATGGTGAAAATATTGACATTTCGTATGCTAGTTTTAATATGAATGTTTATGTTATGTTTAAACCTTTTCATATGGGAATGAATTGGACTTAATATGTGACGGGTGGAGCCCGCTATAGCTTCTCGATGCATCGATAGGTCTCATGAGACAAACTAGTGTCTTGGCACAAGGCCTTGGCAAAATCTTATTTGTAGTCGTGGCACGAGGCCTTGGCTATGTGGTTATGATAGTCTGGCATTATGAATTCCATCATTATGAAAGTGTTTATTGATATTGCATGTGATTATTCGATTAGTATAATATCCATGTGAATATGTAAATGGCATTATTTCATTTTACTTTTTTCATACTATGTTAAAGATCAAGTTTAAAAGGCTTTTGTTTTAGTTATACATTGCCTTAAATTTTTATTCTTATTTATGAAGGTTTCCGCTTTATTGTTATCCTTAATGGGCATTTGAGCTCACCCATTTTCTATGTGTTATTTTTCCCAGGATGTGAAGAAATAATTTATAAATGACCTGCAGGGATAGTATGTGGGGATATGAGTGTGGAATATGGAGACTATATATTGTTGTAGCTTTTCACTTATTGATGTAATGTAAAACTTTATGAATATATCTAGTGTTTCCAAGGCTACTGAACCAATCGGTCTTTCGAGATTTGATCTTTGTCGTGATCATGCCAATGTTTTGTAATAATACACCGACTTTGGGAAACTAGGGTCGAGGTGCTACAATTGGTATTAGAGGAAGTTTAGTACAAACCTTGGAAGATGGATTTAGATAAACTCTGATTAGAGCACATAGACCTAAGTTGGAACTTTAGGATTATTATAAAATAAATTCCTAAAATTTTGGTATTTTAGAGATTTTGTGAGTTTTCCGTGCAATACATCCCTATCTGGATACGAGCAGGTAGAGGCGGCTCTGGCACAGATGTACCTAGGGGTAAAACCCAAAAACACCGCTTTGAGCTAGACTCGAATGGGAACTGGTTCACAACAACGGGTCTTGCTGCACTCTTGGTTACAACACTCCCGGGGGAAATGCTTAGGATAATTCTCATTTTCTTTAAAAACCATTATTAAGGGTTTATGACTATATACTTCCTCAAAGGAGACATTTTTATGATTGTGGATTATATCCATAAACTATTTAATTTATGTTAAGTTATTTACATGTTTGGGATTAGGTATTGTTATTCATAAACTAATC
Organism: Viscum album; assembly: GCA_963277665.1. Lineage (NCBI taxonomy): Eukaryota > Viridiplantae > Streptophyta > Magnoliopsida > Santalales > Viscaceae > Viscum > Viscum album. The sequence goes on along the minus strand of OY728143.1, from coordinate 1,148,950,871 downwards.
TAGTGTATGCCACTATTTAGAAATGGTGCCCAGTAGAAGGAATGATAACTCCAGCAATGCACATGATCCAAAGAGAAAGAAGGATCATATCATTCATGGTCTTAAGCCATAATTTGTAATAGAAATAGTCTCCCATGTATTATCATCATATGAAGAAATAATATCATGTGTTGATAAGATAAGTAAAGAGTTTACTGAGTCCTATGGCTTTGAAGGGAAGCAAGAGAAGAAAAGGATGTAAGAGAGAAAGATGGATAAAGGGAAGAGGGAAAAGAAGAATTTTCCCATATGTGATAACTATGGGAATAAACACCCTGGAACTTTCCTGAAAGGAATGAGAGTTTGTTATAAGTTTGGAGGAAAAGGGCACAAAGTACGTGACTACAAGGGTAAGAAAATGGTTTCAAATGTACAATGCTTCATTTTCAAAGATTTTGGACACTACGCGAACCTATGTCCCAGTCATCAGACTATGCCGCAAATGATGCTATTGGATAATAATCAAGTTATGACACTACCACAGATGAAGAGGAATGATTCGAGTTCTTATGTTTATTCTGTCAATTGAGTGTTGTATCAACAATGTACTTGTTATAATAATTATGGAGTATACAAGGACTGTACTGTAGTACTATTTCATTAAGGACTTGAGATTGTGTGGAACAAAGAAAAGTGACTCAATAGTAGGATAAATTTCTGGAAAATATATGGTTGAGAGAATGATAAACCATAATATAGTTTTGATACTGAGGTAGTGATTTTGGAATAATACATGATTGATTTGGATAAATTATATTGGATATTCTTGACTACCTTGAAACTGATTAATGATTTGTATATTACATCATTGTTTGGGTTTAAAACATTTTTGTATTAAAGGATTATATCTATTATTCTTAAGGAATATGGGATCTTGAATGTAATCAATAAGGTTTTATGGTAATTCAGGATGATGCAGTGTTTTAAAAGAATACATGATGAAGGTGTTCACATGTTATTACGCGGAAAAATGATCTTTATTGTGTTTACCTTCCTTATAAATTTTGGACTGAAGTATTTTGGATAGTTCTAGTTTGGATTATTTTGGATTTCCATAAAAGCACAACCCGGAGGTCGGGCGTCAACCTGTCGCGTCCGGCAAGGCCGCGAGACTTGAACCCACAACTGAAGAGCGACAAGGGTGTATCACCGACCACTGACCCACGTGATGTCCTGGATTGAAAAATGTCATTTTTTAATGGTTCTTCTAGATGAATTATAAATTCATTTTTTTAACCATATACGAATAGGATAAATAGATTATTATTTTTAAGTTCTATTATCTTTTAGAGTGAAAGATGAGTCTGTGGTAGAAATTAGATAAAGGATGGAACTCTACTTGTCAAGAATATATTTTTTCTTCTTCTCTTATTCTATGAAGAAATTAATTCTTATACTATATTTAAGGAATCCTAAAACCAAAAATGTGTTATCCTAATACCCTAGGTTTTGTTGAACCGATTGTATTTCAAAACATCATAGATTGATGAATTTAAGGACCTCAATTTTAAACTTGTTTTTGATTGATGACCTCAATCACTACCTATAAATATTTACGTTTTTCCACCAATTATATGTCTTTAATTTCCACCAATGTTCTCCTAATCGAGATCATAATTTGGTGGTGACCCTTTAATTTCTCTTTTCCTCATATTAAGACTAAAATTTAGTAACCCAATTTCCGATGTGGGTTTTCCCACAAAAATATTTTTTATTTTCAACCATTTATTTTCGAAGAACAATTTCAAATTGTGAGGACGTAATTTATTGAAGGAGGGGAGAATTTAACACCCCAAGATTTCATAGTGTGTTATTTTTCAAAATAATTCAATAACTTGCACTACACGCAACACCGAGTTAAAGCGCACCATGATTTACCAAACTAGCCGTTATGAATAGTAATACCTACTTTTTGAAATTTTATAAATTTTATCTCTCAAAATGGACTTAATTTTTGGATTCGGAATATCAAAATTATCCAAGGGTAAAATTTTGGCACTTTTCGGATCACTTTAATATTTTGATGAATAGTGAAAATTACTAAATTTTAATTAAAAACAACTTTTTTAATCAAAATAATTAATAGTGATAAATTTTGAATTTCTGTGGTTTTAAAGTATAATTAGAATATATTTTTACCATTTTATCCAATGGTGTTCATTAGAATTAATTTCATTTTGAAATTGGGCCTAAACAATTGTCAATCTTTTGATATATATTGTTTCTTAAAAACACGCTATTTGTTGTGACAGCGGGAATTAATTATAAAATTAATTAATGAAACATATATGTTTGAAATTTTTTAAAATATCCATCATTTTTGAATTCGGAATATCAATTATAGCTTAGGGATAAATTTTGGCATTGTTCTGAAAAACGTCAATTTTTTGATGAATACTGAAACTACTAAGTGGTAGTTAAAAAACTGTATTTTTCATAAAATTAATTTTACCGCTTTTGTGAATGGAATTTCGAAAATCTAAGAGACAATGATAATATCAAGAAGTAAAATGTGGTTCAATGAGATGAAAATAATTTTTGGTGAATAACTACTTTTTACTTTTATTTACCACGGTTAAAATTAAATAGGGTAATTAAGGGTAGAAATGATATTAATATTATCCTAACACATGTCCTAATTATATTGGAAAAGTGTACCTCGACAAAAAACAACCTTAGGAATAAAATATTATCATTTAGGTCCACTTGGATTAGATTAGGACATTTATTATTATTTAATTCAAAGAAGATTTAAAAGAGTTAAAATCAAAGTTTATTTACTAAAACATTTTTAATATATGGTTATACATAAGATAAATTAGATTGTAAATATTTATTAGAAATATAATAACATTCCATACGTAATTATATTTTATTTATAATTTTTAGACATTAAATAATTTAATTTATTTATGACACAATGATGATGCAGTAATTACCATAATAGTGAAAAATCAAAATAATTGATATTATAAATACCAAAATAAATATAATTTGAGACTTTTAATGAATTAAAATAATTTTCTAGGATAATATGACATATTATTATTTATTTAATTGACTTTTTTCTAAGTAATCATTCTGTTATGAGTTTCCCAGAAATCAACTATTGAATAGTGTCAAAATTGACATAAAAGCTTTTTTAAAACAAATATTATATTATTAATTGATATTAAATTCTTAAAAATATAAGGTTCTGCCAAGAGACTTATATCATGATTGGTGCATCATTAATGGACTACTTTGGGGTCACATGGATGTATATAGTATGTTTATTAACTATATAATATAAAAATAAAAAGTGACATGGTAAATGTTAAACTAATTAACTACAAGTTCAAACTAAAATATAAGGTTAATATAGTAACCCAAACCGGTCTAAATTATATTGGTTGAATGTTTTTAGACCTATCCCCACCTTAACCTTTGAATAATCAACTTTGTATCCATTAGAAACCGAATATGAATTTATTATAAATTAATATTTCTAGCTTTTCCAAAGGTGCCCCTCACACCTCTTATAAAAGGCCACTCCCCCTTCTCATTACTTCACACCTTCAAAGCCTTTGTTTTCGGCCAAACTCTGCCCAAATACTCTCTCAACTTCCCCCAATACAACCTAAGGGCCTTATTTTGATTAGAAAGCCAACCTAAGGATCCCTTTTGATCAAATCAAAAAGAAGAACCCAAAGAAGAGGTAATGTTTTCACCACCCTTTTTTAAATTCATTTCTTCTTCCACTTCTTCTTTCATAGTTATTAACATTATAAAATAATAACTCCAGTATTTTATATATACATTGATGTTATTATAAATGTGGTATGAAAATATTAAGTATTCTATCCACCCTTTGAATAACATTTCACTATACGTGCGTACGTACGACTTACCGTCTCCACGTTGTGGTGTAATTGTTATTCGATATATTATTATTTGGATGGGTATAATAATGATGTGTAACTCATGTAAATAATAAATATTACATGATAAATATTCTTTATATATAATATAATATCCAATTATATATTATTTTAAAATCAAAAGAATGATATTGTCGCTCGTGCATACGTACGGACTACCGTCTCCACGAACGCGATGAGATTCATTCTCCATCATATCCATTCAAGTATAATTATCATTTGATGATTTAAAAATAATGTTTAAGGACTTGATATCATTCTGAATATGAAAAAGATACAACTTAACAATTAAAAACAAGGCTTACCTAACAAAACATTTATAAGAAAATGAGTAAGTAACACTCGAAACGACGATAATACTAAGATATTATTAACAAAGAAATGTTAAAAGATCATATATGATATCATATTAATATATATGATTCTTTTATAATTTAATAACAATTATTACACCATTATACAGGAGTTTAACCTACCCTCAAACAAGGAAAAGTACAAGGTAAGTGTTTATTTCACAGTCTCTTCATTATTCAAGGTTGTTTATACGCATTTATCTACTAGGACATCCTTATCATCCACATCCATGTTTCATCGAAATGTATTTCAAAACATTTTTACTATTTACAAAGAATATGGTTTAAATTCATATATACCCTTATGTGTTTTTAAAGGAATCTTTCCATCATTTTCCAAACAAGGCACTTTTTACCTTTGGACAACATTAAGGTAAGAATGTTTTTTTAACTTATACGGTGGGTGCAGCTATTTACTGCCGTTATAAAATCGTCAAAGATTATCTTTCAAGATTATAAGAATATTTTCAATGTAAATGTTTTATTTTATAATTATGTGACTTTTAAATGATTTCAAAATGAATATTTTAAAAAATTTTGAAAGGTACTCTTTATCAAGATCATAATTTTAATTGTTTTAAAGATTTATCTTCAAAAATATTTTTAATTAATGTCCATGTTTTCAAAATGATTTTAAGGATTTACTTATATGGACATGAAGATTTTGAAATGATATTTCTTTTCAAAAGTTTCAAAGTGGTATGGGACACTTGGATTAAAAAATCTATTTTAAATTAAATGTGTGACTTTTCAATGATTTCGAGAAAAGAGATATTTTTCTCAAATAGTTTTGATTTCATCTATGTCAAAATCCGTTGATGGATTTTAAACTTATTTAAAGTTGATTTATTATGATGCAAATCTTCCATATTATATTGAAGGTTTCGTGATATGTTTGACTATGGATGTGCTATTTTTATACCATTCTTGGTTTATGGTGAAAATATTGACATTTCGTATGCTAGTTTTAATACGAATATTTATGTTATGTTTAAAACATTTCATATGGGAATGCATTGGACTAAATATGTGACGGGTGGAGCCCGCTATAGCTCCTCGATGAATCGGTAGGTCTGATGAGACAAACTAGTGTCTTGGCACAAGGCCTTGGAAAAATCTTATTTGTAGTCTTAGCATGAGGACTTGGCTATGTGGTTATGATAGTCTGGCATTATGCATTCCATCATTATGAAAGTTGTTATTGATATTGCATGTGATTATTCGATTAGTAGAATATCCTTGTGAATAAGTAAATGGAATTATTTTATTTTACTTTTGCCATACTATGTTGAAGTTCAAGTTTAAAAGCCTTTTGTTTTAGGTATACATTGCCTTAAATTGTTATTCTTATTTATGAAGGTTTCTGCTTTATTGATATACTTACTGGGCATTTGAGCTCACCCCTATTCTATGTTTTATTTTTCCCAGGATGTGAAGAAGTAATTTATGAATGACCAGCAGGGATAGTATGTGGGGATATGAGTGTGGAATATGGAGACAATATATTGTTGTTGCTTTTCACTTATTGATGTAATGTAAAACATTATGAATATATCTAGTGTTTCCAAGGATACTGAACCAATCGGTCTTTCGAGATTTGATCTTTCTTTTGATCATTCCAATGTTATGTAATAATTCACCAACTCTGGGTAACTGGGGTCGTGGCGTTACAGAAAGTAATGTAAATTTAATTTAATTAATTTTTGTGTTAAATTATTTTTTTTAATGAATATATAATTTTACACATATTTTAACTTAATATATTTTAATTTTGATTTTTTTTTGATATTTCTAAAAATAACATTAAACAAATAATATGAAGATTTACATTTATATTATTTAGAAATAAATGATATTTTATTAAATGGTTTAAAATTAATAAAATTCATATATTCTAATTAGTGATTTTTAGGTGTTAATAAATACCAAATATTTTGCATTAGTGGGCCAATTTATCTTTAATAGTTAACATAATGACCCAAAGATTGTAAAAAAAATTATTAGCAGAGTCTAGGTTAAATTAATGTTTTTGTGCATTACATGTGCTTGTTTAAAAATAAATTTCAAATAGATGTGAGTTTTTAATTTTTTAAATTATATATAATATTTATAATTTAGTGGGTCTATATTTTATAATAAATTTCACATTAAAATAATCATAATGTTTAAATTACAATGTCTAGAAAATTTGTTACCTAAATGAATAATCAAAATGAAAAATATAAGGAAACATAAATACTAATGAAAAATATTATAAAAATGAGATTTTTTAGTGGATATTTTGATATAAAATACTTAATATTAATCCATTCTTTTCAATGTTAGAAGAACATTAAGTTAGGGTGACCTTTTAATAGTGTATACCCTATGATATTTATAAGAATGCCACACCTTCTTCATTCTAAAAAGGGATTCACTATTACCCTTACTCAGACATCTCATGCCACTTTTTATATTACAAATTATTCACAAATAGTCTCAAAACAACCCAAACATCAACATATAATCCTAAACCTTTACAAAAATAAACCCACGTATACCCTTTGGTGCAAACCAATAGGGGTTACCCGAAAAAGAGGTAACCTTTTTTAATGGGCATTTATGTTTTATTTTTTTCTCCAATACATCATTTATTATAATCACATTATAATATGATAAAATTAGATTCCTAAATATACATAAACACTTTATTTTAAGGGTACTATATAAACCTACACAAACTTCCATCAAATGGGAATCACACATACAATTAATGTATGGGGAACTACTGCCCCGTGGAATGACATCATTCGGTTATCCTTTACCACATTTCATGGTTGAGAATTTTGTGGGAAAATTGATTCTACATGATATATAAGATATTTAATAAAAATTTATGTTTCAATAATTTTTATATAACAAATAAAATTATGAATGACATTTGGAGTAAATAAAATTTCGTTGTTTGTGGACATGTGGACCGCCACCTCCTCAAAACGATGTGATCCGTTCACACATTACATGGAATGTATTAAGGTTGGTATTAATTAATAATATGTTACAGAAATGAAATATATATGATATTAATGAAATAATTATCTTTTTTAAAATATAATATATCATTTTCTTTATTTCCCTTTTCATAGAATAAAAAACAAAAACGACGTTCATGGATGTGTGGACTACCACCTCCTCAGTGTGATGTGATTCAATTTATATCACAATAATTATACATATATGTATATATAATTAAATAATATGGTAGTATTAATATTATTATCATTCTGGAAATATATAATATTACATACCTTCTCTCCATGATGATCATTGAAAAATGAGAATATTACCCATGTGTATGTACGACCTACCATCTCCATGGTTGTATTGTTGGTCCATTTTTCATAACCATATTTAATGATTGTTTTTACAAATATAATTTATGTATAAAGATAATAATTATTTCATGGTTATTATTTTTTATATGTTTATATAATTACTCCTTTTAATCATAGTCATCCTATAATGTCATTTTGATCACAAAAACCGAATATGGACAAAACACCCACTACAAACTTAATTTTTTAAGTAGTTGTTTACAAAATTAAATAAGTGGAATAAAATTAATTATAAACATTTAAAACCTTCCAATGAAATTAAATAATTAATATAGATTTATTATTCATTAATATAAAGACACTCGTGACATGTTGAACTCAAGGCAAGGGATTTCATCTTAATTTACATTCCATTTAGTCTTATTTATTGTTATGCACCAATTTAGTTTTATATGGTGTATAAAATAATATTTTACCTCTCATATCATGAATATAATTATTATCAGGATATTTTAAGTTTTATTTAATGTTATTCCATCATGAGAATTATTATTCAAATGTTTCAAAGTGGTATGGGAATCTTTGGAATGTTTAATGATTATTTTCATCAAGAATTATTTTAATTATATTTCAATGGTATTAAAAATCATCAACATCAAAAAAAAAATTGTTCCTTATCTTCAATTTTGGAATTATTGATTAATATGATTTATTTATTCAATATATATATTTAACTAAAACGTACATTTTATATTAATTTAATTAATTATTCAATATATGAGGAATGATTTGGGGAGGCACAACATGGGTGGGAACTAATTATTGATAGTCCCTAAATGCATCGGTAGTCTCATGAGATGAAATATGATGGAAAAAACTCTTCACATTTGTTTCCAATAATAATAAACATTCATGATATGGGTTGAAGCCTAGTTAATGTAAGCACCTCGATTTATCATTAGTCTTAGAAGATGATTCATATGGTCAAATTAGATGGGTTTGTACCCGATATGATAATCTGACTTGTGAATGGTCTTAATGGTAATAATACCATATACCTAGGATGAATAGTTTTGAATAATTATGTATTTCATTTATTGAGAATTCAGTCTTTATTATTAGTATATATTAGATTTTTTCTTTGACGTTATCTATGGATGAATTTAATTTTCAATATATTGATGAAATAAAATGTATTTTAGTGATCTAATCTCCCAGATTAATTATGACTTGTCCAAATATTTAAATGGACTATATGTTCAATAATTTACCTTTCTAAATTCATTATTCTTATTTATTCATGATTAATTCTATTGTACCTACCCTTAATGAGCATTTGACATCACCCTTATTATATTTCATTTCCCCAGGTTCTGAAGAGGAATCCTTTTAATGCGTTTCAAGGATGATGATATTTTAATTTTATTTGTGAAATAATTTTTATACCCAACATAAATTGGGTTCCATATATGTAATCTGGTTTTCCAAAACACCTAAAATAATTAGAACTTTGGTATTTTAATCCATATATTCATTCCAATGTAAAAAAATAATTTGCATGCTGCATGATTTTCGGGGATAGAATTTACATTTGGTATCAAAATATGTTTAACATAAAATTTGGAAACTCGATTTAGAAACTATAGAATAGGGAGCAGAACCTTATTATATACTATGTGGATAATTATGAACAAACATAAAAAATAAACCATGTTTGCGATTATGATATTAGATACACATATATTTCTCAATTTATGTTAATTATTTTTATAGTTTTGGGATTATAAATTCTATTTCATAAGGTTATAATCTAACTTAGTGATTGTCTCCATTTATAAATGGATTCATGAAGATAGAATGTGTATCTCACTGATGTACATGATCTAATGAGTAAGAAGGATCATATCTTTTATGGTGTTACAACAACATTTCGAAGTGAATTAGTCTCCCAAAAATTTTCATCATATTAATAGATAAAATCATGTGGAAAAGAGATAGAGAAATTAATATATGTGTATTATGGATTCATATGGAAGCACAATAACAAGAGTAAAACAATGATAAATAAGGATAAAGGGAATAAGGGAACAAATTATTTTCCCACATGTGATAATTGTGTAAGTAATCACCCAAGTCAGTTTTTTAAAAGGACTGTGATTTTGATACAAGTGTATTGAGATTTACACCATGCTAATGATCACAAGGATAGGAAAAAATGATTCCCTATACAATGATTCATCTACATGGAAATAGAAAACTGTGAAATTAATGACTCATGTGTGAAAGCAATATACCATAAAAATAGATAATAGATCATGGTCAATCTTTTTCAACTACCACATACAAAGTGTAAAGATTAATATAATGGTGTTTGGATTCAAAAATAAAATAATTTGATTGTTATATCAATTATTTAATGTTTATAATAATTATCTAATATATGAGGATTGTACCACAATACTTTTTCATTAGGATTTTAGATCTAATTTTGAATGATATGAATAAATGTTATTTTTTAGAAAGTTAATCATTTTGGAAAACACATGTATACAAGAATGATAACCCTTAATATGTCCTTGATGCCAATATAAATATTTTGGAATAAATATATGTTTTATTTATATAATGAAATTTTGATAGTACTTAATATCTTGGAAATTATTAATGATTTGTAGGGTTATGCTATCACCGATGGAGTTTACAAGATTTTTAGATTTAAGAAATACCCAATAATCCATATTTTACTTAATAAATATGCAAGAATGGATTTTTTCAGTACATTTTTTCTATAAATTAATGTAATTAAAATATTTAAAGAGAATATATCAAAAATTTATTCACATTTTTGAAATCTGAAGATTTAGATATGCTTAATGTTGATTAAAGGCTAATGATAATTTCATTTGTGAAATTAAGTGACCTTTTTTATAAAGCATTGGATCATAATTATTTAGAAAAGTTAACCCTTTGTGAAATGGTTTATGTTTAACAATATATATGGTTCTAGTGGTTGATATATTACTTCACTATATGAAGCATCATCTTCCAAAAGATGAAGTGAAAATAGTTCAAGGTGTAATCAAAAGAAATGATTATGTTTATAGAAACATATAATTACTTATATTATTATAGTTTTAATGAATGTATCAACTCTTGAAAAAAGGTTCTTCAAAAAACATTTAGTCATATGATCATTATCTTAGTTGATATCAATGGACTTTATTTACTCCTCTCTATAGATTTTTGGTCAACAACATTCTCAGGAACATGTTCTATATCACTCTCCATCAGAAATTGATAGTTATATTATTCTTCAATTTCCACATTATAACTAACAAAATCATATTTTAAGCCCAAATTTTGTGTTAAATTTTGTATTTTAATTTATATATTATAAATTATATATTTTATTAACCCTATTTATGATGTGGTTTTTTCCAACAAGTGTATTTTCTAATATAAAACCATAGATTATCGAGGTCAAGGATAAATTGAGAAGATGAAATTTAATTATGTTGGGGAGAATGTGACACACAAATAATTTATAATATTTTTATTTTAGATTTTTTAATTTTTTTCTACATTTCCTGATACTAAACACCATGTTAATCTTACGCTACACACAACATAGAGTTAGCTTGCATTATATTGAAGACCATGTTTTACGACCTTTTAATGGAACTCCTATTTTAAAACTAAATTTTGACACTTTTCTAAATATTAAATGTTAAAATGATCATCATTTATTAATTTGTAATGTTAAAATTATCTTAAGGTGAATTTTTTGTATTTTTCTGGGAAGTTTAATTTTTTTATGAATAGTAAAAATATAGCATTTTTGTTAAAAACTGCCTCTTCTTGTAACTAATCAGTAATGTTAAATTATATTTCAAATTTTTAATAATTTCTTAATATAAAAATTATATATCTATTGATCCAATTTAGTTCATTTTAATCATTTTTTGTGTTTAAGTTTGATTCAAATACTTAATCAATTTATGAAGATTTTCACTTTAGAAACCCTATTTATCAAAACATATGCGAGATTATATTTAAATTCAATTTTTCATCCTATGAGAATTGAATTTTCAAAAATATAAATACCTTTTTTAGATAATTATGATATTTATAGTTAAAAGATATTTACTTTTTCCGCCCAGTAATATTAGGGAAAGTAATTAAAATTTACTATAGCGATCATAGTAAAACTAACTTTGTAGGGGACAAAAACATTATCTTAAGGGAAAAAATGTCGTGGAATCTTGTCCAAAAACAATTTTATGCCAATATATCAACCTTATACCCACTTATATATAATTTTATGAATTATTTGGACACATTATTATGAAGGTGTCACATATAAAAAGTTAAGTAATGGGAAAGGCAAAATGGACCATTCCTTATATTTAACATTTCTAAAGCTGTAGAGTATAGAAGAAGTTAAATAGTTTCAGTAATAAAAATTAGTATGAAAGGTAACTGAGTTTTTTTATAATGTTAATTTTAATATATTTTTTAGATATGATATAATTATATTAATTTCTTAATGAACACTAATGCAAGGATAATTATTTTAATAATGAAATAAAATAAATGATGTTAAAAACATTAAAAGTAAAAAAAATTAATGAAATGTTGTTTTCCATTATTTTTTATATTAATATATCATCCTAAAAGCTCTAAAATTAATTTATCTTAATTAAAATACTGGTTTTATATTTTTAAAAATTTAAAATAAATAAATAATTTCAAAATTAATATTATTATAATTTAACAATAAATAATATGTTTTTAATTTATTCAAAACTATTAAAAATACATTCTTATACCAAGTGATTTTATAGTTTTAATAAATACCAAATATGGATCATTAATGTGACAATTTATCTTTTATAAATAACATATTCACCTATACATAGTAAAAACATTAATACAACGGTCCTAGTGAAAGTAATGTTTTTGTGGGTTACACACCTTTATTTTAATATTAATTTACAACACACACGAGATTTTGTATTTGAAAATGTTTTAAATCATCGAAAATATTGTGGGTTTATATTGTCCAATAAATATCACCTTTATCTAGTATTACTTGTTATGTTACATCGGTTGGAAAAATAGTTACTTAAATGAAAAACCAAAATGAATAATATAAGGAATAATAAAGGCTAGGGAAAAAAACTATAAAAATACATTTATTTTTTGTGTGGTGGAGATTTTTATCAACTATAATTTCACATTAATCCATTACATTTCCATTTTATGAACATGGGGTGTTAGTGACCTCCCAGTAGTGTATACCTTTGTGTATTTACAAGAACACCAATCTCCCTCTATTATAAAAATGAATTCACTATTTCCCTTCCACACACCTCCCATGACACATTTAATCATCCAAAATATTATAAAATAGTATCCCTTTAATACCTTTTGTGAATACCAAAATGTGTTACCCGAAAAAGATTTAACCTTTAATAATGTGAATTTATGTCTTTTTATTTGTCCACAACTTAATTTAGTATTATGCAATGATTAAATAATAACAATTGTAAAAAAAATATACTTACATAATTTTATGATAAATATTATACCTAATCTTACATAACATTACCCCAAATTTATAATGAACATAACATTCGAATATGGAAATCTATGTCCTCATGAAATGATGTAGTTCTATTATTCCTTTACCAACATTAATTGTTTGGAATTATGATAGAAATATTGATTTCATATGATATGTCTGAAATTTCTATGTCTAAATTATTCTATAATTTTTATATAACACACACATTTATGTGTTCCATTTGTTGTAAAAATGATAATTTCATTTTTGGATGTATCAACTACTACCTCATCAAAGTTATGTGATACATTAACACATTACATGGAATGCATTAATGATGGGTGTAATTAGAAAAAATTACATAAATGAAATATATATTATATAAATGACATAATTAAATTTCTTAAATACATTATATCATTTGTTTACCCTTTTCACACATGCAAAAAAGTATAATGTTGTTCGTGGAGGTGTGGACTACCATCTCCTCGACACGATGTGATTCCTCTTACATGAAAAGAATTTTATATCTGACTATATATGATTAAATAATATGTAATTTATTATATGATTATATTTTAAGAAGAATTTAATGTTACTTAAATTATTTCCATAATAGTCATTGAAAATTTTGAACGTTGTTCATGAATATGTACGACCCACTATCTTTATGATTGTAACACTGGTTTATTTTTGAAACAATCATTCTTGATTAGTTTTAAAAGTCTAATTTATTTATAAATGTTAAAGTTGTTTAATGATTTTTGTTCTGGATATCTTTATGTAATGACACCTTTTAACCGTATTCGACCAAGCAAACTCATTTTTGACATATAAACTAGATATGATAAAAACACCAAACATAAAATATATTATATATGTAGTGGTTTAAAACAATGTAATAATTTAAATAAATTTAATTGTAAACTAGAAAAGGGTTTTATATAAATTAAATAATTAACATAATTTCATTATTTTAGTGTATAAAGACATACAAGATATCTCAGACTCAATGTGAGAGATTTCATCTCAATTTACATTACATTGAGACTTATTAGTTGTTATGAACTAAATCACATTTATATGGTGTATATACTACCATTTGACATGTTATATCATGAATCTCATTATTATAATGATATTATATGGGTTGGGAAAAATTTAATGTCAGCCTCATGATGCATCGATTGTCTCATGATATAAATGATTTGGCCAAATGAGATGTGTTTTTACTAGATATACTAAAATTTATTGTGAATGTTCTTAATAGTAAAGGTATCATCGATGTAGGAATCAATGTTTCCAATAATTAATCAGTTCCATTATTGGGAATTGAGTTATTATTACTAATAAAAATTATATTTTTTTCTTTGAAATTATCAATAGATTAATTTCAATCTCAGTTTATTTATAAAATTGTATATGTTTAAGTTACATAGATCTCTATATTGATTATTTTTAACGACCTGATAATTTGAATAAATCTTGTTTCCTAATTTCGTGTGTTATTTTATTTTTATACTCAACAAAACTCTATCACTTGATAACATGAGTATAATTAAAATGATACCATTGGGTTTTGACTGTTATATGACCATTGGTCAATATGACCATTGAAAACTAAATGATTCGATTGTTGTCTCTAAATACAAGTGATCATGGTTAATTAATATAGAAAGAAGATTTGATGGCCTCATCTAGTAGTCTCGGGCCAATCGAAGCCCATCTAATGGAACTTGGGAAAGGAGGTTGCACCACTGGGATTTGCTCTAGACCAAACCTAAGCCAAACTTCATCGTGTGAAGCTATAATGGAATCACCTTCACGAGAAGTTCAAACTAATAGAAATTACTACTCATGCAATGTTGGCTGATCCTCCCTTATATTCTCTTACCTTATCACACCTTACACTTAGTTCCTATGATGGGGTTATAAGGCGCTATGTAAGGAAAGCATAACGGCCTTATGTAATCCTTTGTTTTAAATAAAAATTTTGATTTCTTATCATGATGAAGTTTATGAATTTTCAAATTTCTGGATAAATATAGTATGCATATTTTTGATGAATTTTAGAGAAAGGATATTTTAAAAGTGTTTATGTAAACCTTAAATAATTAAAAATGTGTAATGATTTTCAAAAAAATGTCTCCTACAATTATGTTCAGTACAATATTTAGTGTCTAATAAGATCAACTTAACTTTTGATGAATAGTAAATTATGAATAGTGATTTTATGCTTAGGATTTGTAATGTTACCAAATGGATTAGAAATACCACTTAAAGAAATTATTAATATAATCTAGGCACCTTGATTAAGTAATGTGATTCAATAAAATGGTTAAATAATGATCTCATAAATTATTAGTCAAGTATTAGTTTTTTTGGGTGAATAGTGTTTTTTAATTAGAAATTAAATTAAAAATATTTAGAAAATTATTTTTATAAAATGGAATTTATTTTTGAATTCAGAACATTAATATTATGCTACAGTAATTTTTGGGGAATTTTCTGAAAAAACTCATTTTTGGTTAATAGTGTATTTATTTAAAAATTAAATTAAAATTATTTAGAAAATTATTTTTATAAAATGGACTTCATTTTTGAAATCAGAGAATCTATATTTGGTTAAGGTGAAATTTTGGAATTTTTCTTAGAAATTTGAATTTTCGATAAATAGTGAAAATATAGTTTTTAAGTTACGGGTGTCTAATGACATCATTAAATGATGTGTTAAGAATTTAATCAATATGGTCGACTTATGAATAGTAAGATAATGTATGAGGTGTCCCATGTGGCCAATACCATGGGCAAGCCCATGGTTTTGCCAAAACCACCAATGAGGTGTCCCTTGGCCAATAATGCCTTGTCCTCTCACTTTCCAAATAAATACCCAACATTTCCTCCTTTAGTTTTCACTCCCAACTCTCCCCCAACGAATCTATGGTATCATTACCTCCCAAGGTGTCCTCCCAAGGTTTCCCAAAGCCCTCAAGGTTCCACCCTTCATGTTTTAAGAGTTACGTTTAAGGTAAGGGATCCTACCTCTCTCTTTCTTTTCAAGTAATCTCTTTTATGTCATTTCATTATGATCCATGTTATTATGTTAGAGGATGTTCATTTATATTCATCTTACTGCCCTTTTCATGTTCATATGATTATATAACCCCTATTTCTCTCATCAATTCATTTTAAAAATGTTTAAATTACACCGTTAGGCTGCCGATTTTTTAAGGGATTCGTTCACCTTTCTCATTTTTTCAAAGTTCTACTTTCATGTCAAGTCTTTCATGTTCCTTTTTATTTTTTTGGGGTATGATATCTATATCTATCATATTTATATTTTATTTTAATATGATGAGAGAACCTATTTTATCTCGTTAATTCATTTTTGTTGATGTTTAGGTGACTCCGTTAGGCTTCCGAATTTTTAAGGGATTCGTTCACCTTTCTCATTTTTCAAAGTTCTACTTTCAGGTCAACTCTTTCAATTTTATTTTAATTATGTTGGTGTATGATATCTATGTATATCATACTGATCTTTTATTTTCATATTATGTGAGACCCCATTTGATTTCATTAATTTTTTTGAAGATTAAGTGACGTCGTTAGGCTTCCGAATTTTCATAAGAGAAATCATATTTTTTTCTTCCTTTCATGTTCTTCATTTCATATGGTATATATTGAAAATTTAATTACCATGTTCTTAAATCCTTTATATTCTTTTCCCCTACAGTTCTATGGATCATTTATGAGTGGGTGACCCTTGTTCCCTCTCTTTTCATTGTTTTCTAAAACCTCGTAACATAGCCGTTATGCTGCAGAATTTCCGTCTCAAAATGTCTCTCTCTTATTCACAAATTCATTTATATTATTCAGTGAATCATCAAAGATATATCTTCTAAAGAGGTATTCACATATATACCAAAATTTTATATTTTAAATTCATGGATTTACATACATGATACCTTCATTCCCTTTCCGTGGGTTTAAAGTGACATAAAGATCATGACTTTAAAGAAGTTTTTAAAACTTTATGATTATGAAATGAAAGACATTTCTTTTATGCTATATGGGTTGTTTATCAAATGATTTATGATGATATATGTGGATCACATGATAATAAAGACAAATTAAGGGTACTTACTGATATCACTCCAATGCATTGGGTAAATACTTAATCTCTAGAGATGACCATTTTTAACAACGCCTTGGTGAATGACCTTGGAAATTTTTCAATGACACCTTGGGGATGGACCTTGGTGAAATGGAAATGACTGTAAATATTAAATGTTGTAGCCACTTCTTCAATTTATGAAATGTGTTATTTTTATTATGATATTCCTCATGATTTCTTTCTCATGCCTTAAAGTTCTTTTTCATGACATTGTTGATGTATCTCATGTTCACTTGTAAAATGTTTCCCGTTGTTTCCCTTACTGGGCCTTCTGCTCACCCTTTCTTTTGATGTATGTCCCTAGGATATAATATGCATCAATTAACCTTGGATGAACATAAGGATATGCCTTTCAAGTGTTTAAGAATAATGTTTTATGTTTTCATGTTTTATGTTCCTGGTTTCCAAGACACTAAACCGTAAATATCCTCGGTTTTGTAAAATTTAATGAAAAGTTATGTTATAAAAATGTGGGATGCCATAGTTGGTATCAAAGGATGGTTTAGTTATTTTTGGAAATTAGGATATGAAAAATCTTGGAAGAACCCTATAGAAAATTTTAAATATAGGAAATCTTCATCGTATTTTGGTGATTATTGAGTAAGGGGTTTCCAGGAAAATACATCCTTGTCTGGATATGAACAAGTTGAGGTGGCTCTGTCACAGATGTACATAGGGGTAAAAAACGAAAACACCACTTTGAGCGAGACTCGAATGGAAACTGGTACATGACAATGGTCCTTGTTGCACTCTTGGTTACGATACTCCTAGGGGATACACTTTGGTAAATTCATAAGCTTAGTATGAACCATTATTAATGGAACAAAGATAAAATAAAATAAAGATTCACATAAGAGCATATGATCATGGATAACCTAGATTGGAACCCAG
This sequence comes from Viscum album, assembly GCA_963277665.1. NCBI lineage: Eukaryota > Viridiplantae > Streptophyta > Magnoliopsida > Santalales > Viscaceae > Viscum > Viscum album. The sequence goes on along the minus strand of OY728143.1, from coordinate 1,148,932,614 downwards.
ATGATCACAAGGTAGGATATACTTTTCTTCTACAAGTTTATTCTTCTATTCTTAAAGTTTCCTTTTCATGATTATTTGATAATTATTTAAGCCCCCTAATTATACGTTCTTTTCTTAGTTAATGGTGAGAAATGGAAGAGCATGTCCCAAAAACCATTGTGATAGGAAATGATATGATTTCCCTATTAATGTGACAGAGTTGACGAAAGATCACGTTGAACATATTGTGATTATGCCAAACCAGCTATCAAATATTACAATTAATAATTGGTACCTATTTGAATGCCCTAATTCATCAAGGAAGAAGAAGACAAAGTGTCAAATATGTTCATCTGATAAATTTGATACGGGAAAAAAGACCCAATTTAATTTTTGCAAAATGTATGGGAAGAGGCACCAAGGAGAATGTCACAAAGGAACCGAGATATGTTTTATGTGTGGGAAGATAGGGCATAAATTAGAAAATTGCTTTAAAAAATGGATAATGTAATGAATGGAGATAAGGTTTGATCTAATGTTCCTTATACATTTCGATGTCATAAATGTGGAGAAGTTAGACATTATCCAAGTAAATTATCTCCTAGAAGGGGTGAGAATCATGAAGAGCATCATCAATATTTGAGGACAAGGGAACAATGCACGTCATATGCTGAGATGGATCATGATGACTGAAGTACATGTATCTTCTTCAGAATAATTTTCTATGTCATGTTGTATTTTAGTTCGTGATCTATGAGCATATGTTTTATGTTTTCTAAGATCATCTAGTCACTACCTAAGATGATTTTATATCATTAAGAAAAAAATCTATTGTTATGTACCAAATTTTGATGTAGTGAAGCTGTTCTGCTTAAAAAATTGTGATTAGGGGATTAACAGATGATTATTATTTTGGAAGACGTTCACTATTTTGGGGACCTTATTTGATTGAGGTAAATAGATTAAAATGTTATATTATTTGAGTAGTAAAGGTTGACTTATATTTTGACAATTCTATTAATTTAAGGGGAACTTATAGTACTCTAGGTTACATATCAAAATGATTAACCTATCTTGGGGAAAATGTGATTAGGTTAGTTACTTTTGTTATATGATGATAAGGGTGGTTGATGTTGTTTAGAGATGAACGATAAAGTCTATCATGGATGAATATGTTATGAGATCGTTCTTATAATTGGGTTTCAATCATAGTTTGGTTTATTTTGAGGAATTTTAAGGAAATTTATTTATCAAATGGTCTATGATGAACTTTGGGTTTTACCATGGAACATTGAAGATTTAAAAGTAGTTTCCCTTCCTATAGGATTCTTTCTTTTTGAAGAGTTTTTTATCTTACCCTTTTTGTTTTTGGGATAATGTTTAAAGATAGAATACAAGGTTAGTTAATCTTTTGTGGATTACGTGACTCTCAAGAAGACGATTCTTGTGATTTGATGAGACGAATTGTTTTTGAATGATCATCATTTGGAGAAAAGATTAGTTTTGTTAGAAACATATTAAAGGATGAAACTATACTTGAAGGTAAATATATTTCCTTGTATTTTTATCCTATATAGTAAATGAATTACTCAAAATTTTGAAAAGGAACGTAAAACAAAAACGTTGTTGGATTACATTTCCTACTAGGAAATCAATGATCGTTTAAACACATCATAAGTTTGTGATTTTCTTGTTGTTAAATTTCTCCTAATCTTGTTTTCTATCACTCTCCCTCAGAACACGACCCTTTTTTTCTCCTCCATGTCCATGTTTTCCTACATGGAATCCGAGTGTGGGTTAACTCGGGTGACCTTTGTACATCCCTTTCTTTATTTTAAAGTAATAGTTTTACTGAATCCTTTTCCAATGTGGGACATTCAATGAAATTTCAAAACCCAATATTAAATATTCCGAGGACATAATTTCTTACAGGGGGAAGATTGAAATGACCAAAAATTTTAAATAAATATTGTTTCCTAATTTTTTGTGTTATTTTATTTTTAAACTCAACAAAACTGTTTCATTTGATAACATGAGTATAATTAGAATGAGACCATTGGGTTTTGACTGTTATATGACCATTGGTCAATATGACCTCTAGAAACTAAATGTTTCTATTATTGTCTCTAAACACAAGTGATCTTTGTTAATTAATATAGAAAAAAGATTTGATGGACTCATCCAGTAGTCTCGGGCCAATCGAAGCCCATCTAATAGTATATAGGAAAGGAGGTAGCACCACTAGGCTTTGATCTGGACCAAACCTAAGCCGAACTTAATCGTGTGAAGAGAGAACAGAATCTCCTTCGTGAGAATTTCTAACTGATAGAAATTACTACTCGTGCAATATTCACTGTGCCGCCCTCAGATTCTCTCACCTTAACACACCTTACACTTAAGTCCTATGCTGGTGTTATAAGGGGCTATGTAAGAGGACCTTAAGTGCCTTGTGTAATTCATTGTTTTAAATAAAAATTTTGATTTCTTCTTATGATGAAGTTTATGAATTTTCAAATATCCGGATAAATTTAGTATGCATATTTTTGAAGAAATTTTGAGAAAGGATATTTTAAAAATGTGTATGTAAACATTAAATAATTAAAAATGTGTAATGATTTTCAAAAAATAGACTTCTACAATTATTTTTAGTACAAAATATAGTATCTAATAAGATCAACATAAATTTTTATGAATAGTAAATTATGAATAGTGATTTTATGCTTAGGATTAGTAATGTGACCAAATGGATTAGTAATCTCACTTAAGGAAATTATTAATATAATCTAGGCAGCTTTATTAAGTAATGTTATTATATAAAATGGTCAAATAATGGTTTCATAAATTATTAGTCAAGTATTAGTTTTTTGGGTGAATATTGTTTTTAATTAAAAGTTAATTTAAAAATATTTAGAAAATTATTTTTATAAAATGGGCTTTCTTTTTGAATTGAGAACATTGATATTATGCTACGGAAATTTTTGGGGAATTTACTAAAAAAATGAATTTTCGGTGATTACTGTATTTATTTAAAATTTAAATTAAAAATATTTAGAAAATTATTTTTATAAAATGGAGTTCATTTTTGAAATCAGAGCATCGATATTTGGTTAATGTGAAATTTTTGGATTTTTCTAAGAAAGTTGAATTTTTGATAAATAGTGAAAATACAGTTTTTAAGTTATGGGTGTTTAATGACATCATTAAATGATGTGTTAAGTATGTAATCAATATAGTCAACAAATTAATATTAAGATAAGGTATGATGTATCCCAAGTGGCCACTAACATGGGAAAATACCATGGGCAAGCCCATGGCTTTTCCAAAACTACCAATGAGGCGTCCCTTGGCCATTCATGTCGTGTCCCCTCACTTTCCCTATAAATAGCCACCCTTCACTCCATTATTGTTCACTCCCAACTCTCCCCCAACAAATCTCTGGTCTCATTTCCTTCCAATGAGTCCTCCCATGGTGCCCCCAATCCCTCAAAGTCCCAACCTTCGAGTTTTAAGAGTTACGTTTAAGTTTAGGGATCCGACCTCTCTCTTTCTATTCAAGTAATCTCTTTTATGTCATTTCTTTTATGCTCCATGATCTTATGTTGGAGGATGTTATTTTACATTCCTCTTACTTAACTTTTCATGTTCATATGATGAGATACCCCCTCTTTCTCTCATCAATTCATTTTAGGAATGTTTAAATGACGTCGTTAGGCTGCTGAATTTTTAAGGGATTCATTCACCTTTCTCATTTTTTCAATGTTATACTTTCATGTCAAGTCTTTCAAGTTACTTTTTATTATGTTGGGGTATGATATCTATATGTATCATACTGATATTTTATGTTCATATAATGAGAGACCCTATTATATCTCGTCAATTCATTTTTTTTAAGTTTAGGTGACGTCGTTAGGCTGCCGAATTTTTAATGGATTCGTTCACCTTTCACATTGTTCAAAGTTCTACTTTCTTGTCATGTATTTAAAGTTAATTTATATTATGTTGGGGTATGATATATATATCTATCATACTTATCATTTATGTTCATATGATTAGAGACACCATTTTATCTCGTCATTTTTTTTTGAAGTTTAAGTGACGTCGTTAGGCTGCCGAATTTTCATAAGATAAATCTTATTTTTGTCTTCTTTTCATGTTCTTCATTTCATATGGTATATCTTTCAAATTTCATTACCATGTTCTTAAATCCTTCATATTTTGTTCCCCTACAGTTTTATGGATCATTTATGAGTGGGTAACCCATGTTCCCTCTCCTTTCAATGTTTTCTAGAACCTCATAACATAGCCGTTATGCTGCAGAATTTCCCTCTGAAAATGCCTCTCTCTTATTCTCAAATTCATTTATTTTATTAAGTGAATACACAAAGATCATTCTTCTAAATGGGAATACACATATATACCAAGATTTGCTATTTTAAATTCTGTGACTTACATACATGAGACCCGCTTTCCCTTTCCCTGGGTTTGATGTGACATAAAGATCATGTCTTTAAAGTAGTTTTTAAAATGTTATGATTATGAAATGAAACCCATTTATTTTATGGTATATGGGTTGTTTATGAAATAATTGATGATGATATATTTGTATCACATGATAATAAAGACAAATGAATGGTGCACCCTGATATCACTCCAATGCATTGGGTAAATACTTAATCTCTAGAGATGACCATTTTTAACGAAGCCTTGGTGAATAACCTTGGTAATTTTTAATGACACATTGGGGATGGACCTTGGTGAAAGGGAAATGATTATCAGTATTAAATGTTGTATAAACAACTTCATGTTATTAAATACATTATTTTTTTTATGAAATGCCTAATGATTTCATTCTCATGCCTTAAAGTTCTTTTTCAGGACATTGTTGACGTATCTCAAGTTCACATGTTAAATGTTTCCCCTTTTTTCCTTTACTGGGCCTTCAGCTCACCCTTTATTTTGATTTATGTCTCCAGGTTATGATATGGATTAATTAACCTAGGATGAACATTAGGAGAATCCTTTCAAGTGATTAAGAAGAATGTTTTATGTTTTCATGTTTTATGTTCCTGGTTTCCATGACACTAAACCTTAAAGATCCTCGGTTTTTTAAAATGTAATGAAAAGTTATGTTATAAAAAGGCGGGATGCCATATTATTCATTATCAGGTTGTTTAAATTTAATGTACGTTCAGTTATTTACCATTCCATTTTTAGTATTCCTATTTATTCATGATAAATTCTGTTGTACCTACCCTTAATGATAATTTGAGGTAACCATAATTATCCATCCTTTACATAGGTTATGGAGTGTAATTAATTGATTTTGTTTAAAAAATTATGAACTTTTACTATTGTTATGAAATGTTTTCTATCCCTAATGAAAATTGGTTACAAGTTTGGAATAAGGTATTTTAAAATAGATGAAATGGTCATTATTTGATATTTTATTCCTTATATTCATGCCAAGGTTAAAAAATAATGCACTAGATTTGATATTCTAGGGTCAATGAATTGCATAGTTTCCCCCATGGGAGGTGTTCATAGAAGAACAAACAATCATCATTTCATAAGGTAGTAGTCCACCATACACACTAATTGTAAAATCATTACACATTAGATGGATGTTTGTGTAAGTTTAGGAATAAGAATTATAACAAAAAAATACTACTATATTAAGTTTGTTTATTTTATTATATAATCATTGAATAAGAAAATTTGAGTGGTGTGGATAAGGAAATAAAACAAAAGTGATCATTGAATAACATTACCTCATTTTCTTGTAACTGCATTTGGTTTAAATAAAAATATTTCCATGATTTATTAATGCCAATGTGAGGCATCTAGGATGATTAGTAAAATGTTTTGTATTTTTTGAGTAGATTTTGGTCAAGAAAAAGGTCATGAATGGTGTTATAAGAGGAAAAAGTACCTTTTATAGTGGTGGAGGAGTTGTATTCTTGTCATTTTTGAAACTGGAATTCCACCAATTATTATCCCATGAAATGTTGCTCCAATTATAGTATAATTTAGATAAAAGGGATAACATGGTCTAAATATTAACAATAAATGGGTTTTTTTGACATGTTTATAGGTCATTTTAGACCGTGACTTTAAGGATTGTTCCCTTGTTATGCTAATCTACCTCTTAATCACTATAATTAATATTAATGTCATTCACTAAAAATATTGGTCAAAAATAATGTTGAAATTATTATAAATTATAAATTAAAATTATTATAAATATTTTAGCCATTTTTAAAAATTAAATTCTCATATTTGGTAGGAATGAATTTAAATCTAATCCCATAGGTGGGGAGACATAATAGGTTTTTAAAGTAAACATGTTCCAATGATTGAAACGTTTTTATATCAAATTTAAATGTGAAACAAATACAAATGACCAAATTAGGATTAATTTATGTATATAAAATCTAATTAATATTTAAAACCAATAAAAAATATATTTTATCCTAATAAATAAATTATATGAACTTTTAATTTTGAATTAAAAGTCTTCATTTTTTAGTATTCATTAATGACTGAATATTCACTGAAAAATACAAAAAATTTACCCTAAGATAAATTTGATGTTACTATTTCAAAAATTATGTTTAATTTTTCATATAAAAATTAGAAAATATCCAAAATTTAGTTTTAAATAGGTTCTTCATCAATAAGAGGCAGACTTTCTTTTAGAAAGATATTTCTTTTTATGCATAAAATTGGGTTTGTTCTTATTATATGACAATGAAATCAATTGGATGAATATAAAAAATATTTTTTTATTATATAAAATATATATTAAATTAATATCATTCAATAATAGTTATTAAATTAATTTATTATGATAAAACATGTTTGAGTGCATAATAACATTTCCCTTATATTTAATTGTATTTTATATTCATTTATAATTAATTTGGAATCCGATGACATCATTTTATATTTTTGTAAATAATATATACTTTCATAATTTATTATGTAATATTTATAATCACTAATATAGTTGTTTGGTTATATCTTATTATATTAAATAATAATATTTCAACAATATATTTTAGTTTGGTAAAACATGGTCTTACCTTTAACGCAAGCTATAGAAAAATTATTTGTTGCTGGTAACACAAGTTAACTGAGTATTTAATTCATTTAAATATATATAATATATTAAATTTACTTGAAATATTAAATATACCATAATATCTCAAGATTTTATACACTATCAAATTAAAGATACTCTTTTATAATTTTTCATGTGTAACATTCTCCCCAATTTAAATAAATTGTGTCCTCATAATTTAAACTCAACATTAGTAATTGATTGATTTATATATAATATTTTGAAATCCTATATCATGATAAGGGTTTAAAGAATATCATCTAGAAAAGAGAGAATGTGATGTAAAAAAGGTAACATGGAATAATATATATTTGGGTTTCTATGTAATAGAATAATATTGGAATGTGGAGATATGTACATGGTGGAAAAGAATATATATATATATATATATATACGGATTGATTGAGGTCATCTATCATAGATATGGGAATTATCAACAGATAGTTGTGTCCCTAAAAAATATAATCTATTATTATTTAAAATACCATTTTTTCAATAAAAAATTATTGTTTTAGGATAACATTCTTTTTTTCTTATCATTTTCAAAATATTAACAAATTCCTTTGTAAGATAAGTATATGAGAAAATATACATAATTGATATATTTCTATAAACAATATATCATCCTTTGGTTTTTATTTGATCAATTTAAAATTCATAAATTACATCATGAAATGGATATCCCAAATTTATATTTGATCCCTAAATCACTAAAATAGTATTTTAATATATATTAAGTCCCATAAAATATTGTCATGTATAACTATATGTCTCTAACTACTTTAAACAGTCTATATGGTTAATACATTAATCTATAAGCCTAAAAATTAACAGTTATTGGTTTTCATAAATATTAATTCATGTAATTTTTTTTATTAAAAACATTGATATATTAACCAAGTTGCTGTGTAGATCAGTGTTTGGAATTAAACACTTATCATCATTTATTCATGGGTTCAAGTCCCATGGGCTTGTCTAACTTGATGTTTTTTCAACCAGTATATGGGTTGTCCTTCTAGAAAACTATATTTTCATAATTCCGAAAATTATTATTACATAAATACTTGAAATGTAGTAATTATATATCCTTTTAACTATGGTTTTAAGTACAACCCCAATTGATAAATACATCAACCATTTATTTCCACATTGGTCCTTCCATGGTCTAGGGTTCAATCTTGGAAATTCATCGTCATTATCTATTCAAATCCTTCATAATGGGTTTTAAATAAAAATGTGAAGTATGTTAAACATATCCCTCAAGTGTGTAAAACTAGGTGTATAGTATGGATCATTGTCCTGTACATGGTTTTTCTAGAGTCCGGCCTGACTCACCTTTTCAGAGTTATTTCCCGAAGTTATATCTTTCCCAAAACCACATCCACTTGTATTATCCAGAGAAGGATGTATTTCTAAGAATCACATATGATATCTATCTATCTAAAATATTAGGATGTTATTCTATAATTATCTTCAATGTCTACCTTAGGTTTACATTCAATAATATATGTTTCCCTAAATCTATTTCACTAGGATTCCACTAAAATTTCTTTGATACCAATTGTAATGCCCCGAACCCTGATCTTAGTTCCAGTGAATTATATTATTGTATTGGAATTGATAATAGAACAAAATCCAAAGGAATTGAGCATTTTTAATGTCTTGGTAAAATTGATACATACACTAGTAAAAAATAATCTCATTCTTTTTCTAGGAATAAATCATTCTATCTAGTATATAATTTCATATCATTCCTAGTACATTTCAAGGAATCATGGGGAAAGGAAACTAAATTAATGTGATAAAAAACTCTCAATAAGGGTAAATAAATTTGAACCAATAATTAATCCATATGAATTTATCAACATAGAAAGGTGAATAACAAAGAACACATGTCATTTTAATAACTAGATAAGGAATAATCAATATGGTAAGGCAAATAACTGAAACACATTACATTTAGTCAATAAAAATATTATTAAATGAATCCATATATTTTATCATATGAAAATATCACAGAAAATAAAAATGATAACTAGAATATTTAAAACTATTGTTGGAAACAAATTTAATTTTCCCAACATATTTGTATCATGAGAACATGTTGATGCATCTAGAGTCTATATAAAGTCTAGTCCCCATCTATCACTACCTATAAACATTATCAATCCTATCAAGTAATCATTTTAATTAATAAAAAATGCAATAACAAATATCCATATTTAATTAAGAATAATTATTTATCAATATTTACTCAAATAATACAATAAATATAAAATTGAACACCATATGTAAAAATAGATTACTATTTTGGTAAAAATAATATACATAACCGAAGAATGTGGATATTTAAATGATTACAACAATTGATTGTTTCAAAAGATACTTCACAATAAAAAAGAATGTGATATTGGAAATATTACTTATGCCACTTGGTAATTTTCAATCTAAACAATTTGGGTAAGATAATTAAAATTGAAACATAACTTACCATGAATTATTATAGAATTGTGATATTAAAATAAAATGGGTAATATATACACCATATTAAAGTGACTTGGTGCACAATAACTAATAAGTTTCCATGGAATGTAAATTAGGATGAAATACATTACCATGCATTTTTTCAGTTGAACATCCTTAAACCTCATATATAATTGGTCCAATAATGATTTTTAACTTATCACATAACTATAATATTATTTATAATGTCATATATTTTCCCCTTATGTTATCTTATTACCTGTTCTTAACAATCTTTCATTGTTTTCACTATTTTGGGTATTAATTATCTAGTTTTTTGAGTATGTTATGAATTGTTACTTATAATTTGTATTAACTTTATGTATATTTAATCATCTAATGTATGTGAAATGACTCACTCAAATCATGGGGTTTTTAAAAAAATATTTACATTACATAATTATAGTATAGTAGTTAACTCAAGGAAGTCACTTAAAGAAGAGTTCACATATAACAAGGTTGTCACTTTTTAATAGTTTTCTAAAAAACATGGTTTAGAAAATTTTGAATATACTGAGAAAAATAAGATGTTTTAATTGATTGGTTTTAGACAATGGAGAAAGATTTTGACTGTAGTGGTTTTGGCTAGACTAAGTGTAATGCTATCATGTTATCAACATTTTGTTCCTTTTTTTTCTTCCACTAACTAGTAAGAGAGAGATTTTTATACCTAGTCCTATCTATCCCTTGGAATAAATATTAATTTGAAAATATTCCTATCTTGAAATATTTGGATTTTCTACCATCGTTCACCTGTGTATAGTGTTGTAGTAGTTCTTCTTGATTAATTAGGAAAATCTCTGATCTATGATTATTATTGCCTAATAAACCAATACTCCAACATACAATATTAAAAATGTTCTAATGGATGTAATTAACTAACCACCCTACCCTAATATGTTATGTAGTATATATAAGTGAATTGGGTGGATATTGATGTGCATCACTGACCAAGTCAATTAAAAATAATTGAATCAATACCTAATGCAAATGCATTCAGAATATAAAACTGATTATGAATTGAAACCAAATTTAAAAATAATAATGGATATAATTAAATTGAATCACAAGAACTCATGAAAATAACATTGGTATAGCCTCCCCATTTCATAATCACTTAATTAAACTTCCACTCCAAGGATTAGGAAGTCGAGATGACACGAGAGAGTAGAGACAATACATAGTAAATAAAATAAAAGAAGAAGAAATCAGAGAAATAAATATTTAGAAGTTAGTCATCCAATTATTCCCTCTCTAGTCAATGTATCTTCAATACACCACTATCCTTTTATTTTTAGGCATCTAAGATGCATTGGGGTGTCATAATAGACATTTAATCTATTTAGGGACATAATGGAAGTCAAAGGATGAAATTTCAGTTCTTCAATTTTTTCAGCAGTTGTTTAAATATAGTTTCCCCATTTTTATTGTATCATGAATTTTTTTTCAATAAAGTTATTCTAAATTATGTTTTTCATTTTTCTTAAATTTTTATGCTTAATTATCATTGTGTAGGGGAATTTATAGTCAAATTAATCCATTTATTATTCTATCTGAATGCGCCCTAAATTATCATTCAATGTCAAGCATCCAATGGTCGCATTAATGAGTGAATAACTCCTTAAACTTTAATAGATAAATTAGGACATGTGAACTTTTTTATTACATTTATAATCACTTAAATTAGAGGTATGTATCATGACTTATACTTCATTTCTAGAGAAGGGTTATATTTGTCCTCCTGAACAATTTCTCATATTTATTTATTTGTTTGAGACTCTCTATTTTTGAATCAATTATTATTTCATCATATATATTTGAAGCCCAAAATTTGTGTGATTATAAAAAAAAACAAATCACATCAATTTTATGGGCATTTTAAAATTTAACATCGAAATACCAAAAATATTAAAAACTGTTAAAATAACTCAATTTTCAAATTTTCACTTTTATGATAAAAACACAACATAAATCCAAAATTTAAATAAATATGATTTAATTAATAATATAGTAGGGATTAAATAATTTATATATAGATAAATAATGATATAAATATTAGTTATATCAATTCCCCCACAGATAAACCACTGTTTTCCTGAAGCATAATATCTCTACATGGAATTTAGAGGGTACCAATGTCACCAATATTCGACATTCAAAAAATTTATGTCAAATAATTTTCAATGTAAAATAAAATATTCAAAAATACAAATAAATCATCAATTAAATTAATCAATTTTAAGAGAAAAAATCCATTCGTGTAGTTTATGTTACCCAATTTAAAAATGATGGTACTTATAATGTAATTCGTTCATGCTCAATTTATTATTATTGAACATTCCAAATCATGATCTACCTCTATTTTGAATATTTTACATCATTACTCATGATAAAATTCAAGTATATTTATTCTCATATCATGATAACATTCTAATTATCCATAGGTTTGTAAAGGAACTAATATATCCACTTTGTAATGAAAAAAATCACATAAATAATGAGGGTTTTCATTAAGGGTTCAAATGATCCTACGACTTATGGTTAGTAAGAATTGATGTTTGAAAATTAAAGATCAAGGTGGAGGTTTATATTGTACATAAAATTCATGATATAAAAAATATATTTTTAATAAAATTCCCCCCTTGAAAGTAGCAACTCTCACATCGACCAAACTCAATGAAAAGTTAAGCATAAAATAAATAATAATAAAACATTTGTGCTCCCTCTTGATTTTTTTTACTTTTATACTTTTTTTCTTTTTCAAAGAACGTTTTCCTTTTTTTATTATTTTAAATTTTATTATTATAATAATCCTAACATACACCAACTAAACACATATGATAAAAATCATATGTTTAGTAATGGTAATTTTGTTTTATCAAACCACAAACCATTTTCTCAATTTTTTTATTTTACTATTTATTTAATTCGTGAGGGGAAACATAAAGTATCATGAATGAATCAACAACCATAATTTCACACAATAATCACCCATAAACGTTTTCCTTCTAATGTGTTTCATCCCATCCATCATGACTCCCTTTATCCCAACACATCAATTTTAAAATAACATGAATATTCTAAGAGGAGTGTAGGAATAGATTAAAATGGAAGGAAAATAGTTCATTCCATTAAAAAACGTTCATGGTATCTATAAGATAAATATGTATTAATGTGAATGTGGTTTTTTTAAGATAAATTGGTTTATGAAAAGATTACTCGATCATTTTCATTGTGTTTTTGCACAGTCATAGCTTTAACAAGTTCTAATGCTTGTTCTAATATGTTGCATGTTCCCAGATCACTCATGAAATATGCTAGAAAAATAGATGTATTTGTTATAGAAATCCTATAGGGAATGGGAAATATGATATATTAAAATTAATCATGGAATCATTAATAATAATAAAACAATTCACATAAATCATATAAATTCAAAGCATGAGTAATGATTATGAAATATAATTTAGATGAATCAACTAATTACCTAAAATCATGAGTCCTCAATTTATTATCAATGATTGAATTTAAGAACTTATTTATCCATTTCCTTGTTCATTTATGTTGATGTCTAAACCATGGAATCATAATTTTTTTAAGAAACTCATGCCTCCATGATAATACATGTAATGTATAAACCCATGTGTTGATATATAATTTTATTTCAAAGTTAAAGAATAGATTTTCAAACCAAAATATTGGAAATTAAAAATTAATTATATATAAAATAAAAATATATTATTAAATGATTATTCAGTTTGGTTGTGCATTTTTTCTTCCATTAGTTCTGTTATTCAGAATATTCTTGTTGTTTGTTTTGTTCAGTCTCTATTTTTTAATACTTGTATAATATTAATTAATAGAACGTAAAAATAAGTATAGAAAAATTTTTTTTTGTGTATTACTATTCAATAATATTAGAATATTTTAGAGGGGAGGAGTGGACTAAGGAAAAAATTTGGGTTGCATCTTAGAATCGCCTTTATTTAATGTCATTAGTATAACTCAAAAATTTAAAAAATTTAAAAATACAAGAATACAAGATTATTTCCCCAAAACAGAATTGATACAATTTTCTTTGTGAAAATAAATATATATTTCATGTAAGTATATAAAAAATTTTAATTACATATTTTAATCAAATGTAAAGGAATGATACAACCTAGTAGGGCTTAATTTGTAATCAGGATGAAGGAGTGTGATCTCCTCCACTGGTTCTTGATGGATGGTAATGTGAAAGTTCTTTAGCCTCTTCCAATTTTTTATGAAAGGGTTTTCACCTCCTTTATTTTTATTTTTCATATCATTACTGTAGTATATGTTAATATTAGTAAAGTAAAATTCCCATATGAAATGAATTTTTCCATGCATTATTTTAAGTCTTGATTTGTATTATATAAATTGATCTCCAAAGATGAAGGTTATTTGTTGAATTATATTTTCATGGGGAATCCATTTTATCCACTTATAGATCATTGAAATTTCGAAAGATTCCATCCTGATTTCCTCTAGTACAATTACCTATAATCTTATCTCTTTCCCAGGTTAACTAAGGTCCTAATTCAGATCTCTTACCAACTAGTAGGATTTACGATCCAATTCCATAGGAAAGTGGGAAATATTTCCACAAATTAATATACAAGGGATCATCCCTCTGGGTGTCTTATATGATATTATTTATTCCCATAAGGTATTAACTAACCTCTAGTGTCAGTCCTTCCTATTGGTGTTTAACAAACCTTTTCATAATTCCATTGATTTCATTATTAGAGACTTCTACCTAGACATATTTGCGTGGATGGTATGGTGTTGATTTTTTATGATGTATCCCATACTTTTTTAGAAATTATTCAATTTTACTTTTTTATAACTTATTTCCCTAGTTTCTGTTGATTTCTCGTGGCACTCAAAACCTTAATAATATGTTAGCCCTAACAAAATCACAAACAACTTTTGCATCCCCCATCCTGTTTTATTCTTCTTCGATTCATTTTAAATCATTGTATATAACTAAAAGAATAAATAAATTAGTATATGAAATTTGGAATGGCCCATGAATTCTATTCCATAGACTTTAAAAATGTCTCAAAAAAGTGATTTGTTTTTGAGGAATTCATTTTTATTATGGGATATTCCCAAAAAATGGAATTTTTAACATATTTTCAGAATTTTATATGCATCTTTGATTAATGTTTTCCAATAAAGTCCAGAAATTGAAACATTTCCAATTGTACTATGAAGTCCAATGTGGTCTCCAAAATATAATTGATGATAGATGTAAAATACTGATTTAATTTCATTACCTTGTAAGAATATTCTTATGATTTGATCATCATGAATTTTCCTTAGAAATGGGTCTTCCCAAAAAAAAATATATATTCCAATTTATTTACATTTTGTTAATGATGTCATAAATGAGAGGGTACCTGAGATGTAACCAAATAACTGAGAATTGTTTTATACCATGGTACTTCATCATTGATGATGTGGATATCTTCTCTAGGAATCTCATCATTAAGTGGTTCTTGGGTTGGAATTTCTACCTCAATAGCGTGGGGTAGATGACATATATGATCATCTACCTAATTTTTAGTTATGTTTTTTTAATTTACAAATTTCACTCTCTTAAGAGTATCATCTGTCTCACAAACCTTATTTTATAATATGACTTTTCAATATAAACCTGAGTGTTGTATGAAAATAAAAAACTATAAATTTTGTGCCATGATTGTATGATTAGAATTTATCTATTACAAATATAACTCAATAGAAATCCTTATCTGGGGTTTTGTAATTTATTTTTGTGGAATCCAAGGTCCTTAATGAATATGATATTAATTAAGGATAACTGTTAATTCATTATCATATAGAGGCTCCCACACCTTGTTTAGATGCATCAAAAAATAAATGCACATGGTATAAGAATTGGTGGTTTCATTATTAGATGTTTGATAAATGTTTTATTCAATTAATCAAATGATTTCCAATATTTATAATCATCATTAAAGACAAAATTATTTAGCATTAATATTTTGAGTGGGTGAGATATTTTATTCAACTTCTTGATAAATCATCTAAAAAATCATATATATCATAAAACATATCTAACATGTTTTATAATAGTTGGATATGGAAATGAATTTTTTACATCAACATTTTATTTTTCAACCTCAATCTTTTTTTTTCTGAAATTATGTGCCACCCCAGTATTCACTTTTTGAATATAAATTGACATTTTTCAAAATTTGTGTCTAGTTTCCTTTTAATGAATGTATTCAAAATCATTTTCAAAATTTCCTATTCAATGATAAAATGATCTTATGAAAACTATTAAATCATTGAGAAATACCACCATGAAGTCCTCAATGTCATCTAAAAAAATACTCACAATACATTATTGAAATGTATATAGGGTCTTGCATGGCTTGAAAGACACCATTTTTTGTGACAATGTTCCAAAATGATAGGTGATGGTCATCTTATGTTAGTATTTTATTGTGATCGATACCTAATAGTTTCATTAGAATCCATCTAAAAACTACAATTATCATTTTCAACAATCCTTTATAGCATCTAATCGATGAATGAAATGAGAAAGTGGTCCTCTCGGGTAACTGGTTCTAGAATCCTATAATCAATACACTCTCTCTATATGTTTTTCAATATCATGGGGATCATTTAATTTATTTCATTTCTATAGTTTCAGTACCAGTTTTCATTTTTACTACATGAACGGGGATGAACCACAAAGAATATGATATTTGGTAAATGATTCTAGAAACATATAATTTTCCTTTTTATTTCTTGTTAACCTCCATAATGGCGGGATTGAGTCATTGCTGAGGCTGTCTAACTGTTTGGAATCACATTAAAAAAATATTCAAGGATATCAGACCATGGGATTCATTCCAATTATATCACCTAAACTCCACCTTATAACTTGTAAATTTAGTTTAATAAAGTTAATGAGTCTTTTTTCATGTGAATTGGATATGTTATTTTAAATTATTTACGACAATTTTCCTCCTCTATTTGATAAATAATAATTCAAATCAACTGGAAAAGGCTTAATTTCTAGACATGGATGTTGTAAAATTGATTATATAAAATTTTGGTTTCCTAATACTATGGAGGGAATCTAAAATATAATTTTATTATTTATTAAAATAGAAAAAAACAAGATTTTACCTCTTCCTATAACATTATATCATGATTTTAAATCTCTTGGGAATTTAAACATTCTAATTAATAATTTTCACTTAATGATAAGAAGTCACAAATCATACATGAGTATTATATTAGTTATATACATTCATTGTGGGATATCAAATAATGTGAGTGATAAATGGAAGGTCATTTAGTCACATCAAGAATGTTGATGTGTATTGTACTCTCACCACGTTATATTATTAGGGTTACTTTATGGCCATTGATGATAAACATTTCTATTTTCAAAAAGGCCCCCCCCCCCAAGATGATGAGAGAGTTATATGGTGCTTGGTCTTCTTCCATAGTAAAGGCATAAAAATATTCTATAAATATCAATCCTCTTACTATCCTGAATTAATCTTCTACAACTCCAACTATGAAAATAGAGGATTTATTTTCTAATTATACCACCGCTCGAGTTGGTTTTAGTTATCTGATTTGAAAGGAAAAATAATAATGAGTGAGGTATAAAATTAATTGCTTCTCCAAGATCACATAGTACATTAAGAATATTAAATACCCAATGGTGTAAGGAATAAAAAATATATATGTATCGTGAAATAGTCATTGTATTGATTGTGTGATTAGTACTGAAACACCTATTTCTAAGATGATTCTCTCATTTCCATCCAGCCTCCTTCTTTTAGTTATCATCTCCTTTATAGATTTTTTCATAATAAGGGATTGTTCATATTTCTCCTAGTAGTGGGAGGTTTATCTCAACATTCCTGATGGTTTCATGAATTTCACATTGACATGATTCTTTATCACCCTTCTTTGACTCAACTAATGCATATTGGAATGATTCTTGGATGTCCTTTTTATCACTTTGTTGTTTTTGAAAATGTGTTTCTGGAATTTCCTTCTTGAACATGGTTCTTCTTCATTTGTTGTTCTGGTATATTTTTTTTAAATGGATTGGTTTATCTTTAGAAGGATTATGAAAATAATTAACCTCACTTTTTATAGGTTGTGTGATATCAATTCCACTTTTTGTTGAAATGAATCTCATTTTTTTGGGAATTAAAATTATTTGTTTTGGGTGTTTACCATAATTATTGGGTAGAATTTCCATAAGGCTATCAAATTTATTGTGTAAAATTTTCACTATTTTCTTTCACTCCTAAATATATATTCCCCATTAATTCATTTGAGAAATATTTGAGGGTTGTTCATATGGTTTTTACTTGTATGGATTTTTATATGGTTGCTAGAATAGTGGAGGGTTCGGGTTTTTATTCTATTGAAATTGTAGTCGATATTGATATTGATTCTAAAATATTGGTATGTACTAGTTCTATTGAAATCCAAATTCTGGTTGGGTTTGGGATTTATGTGGTTATTTATTCGAGAATTTCCATTACTCATAGGTAGTGTCTCAAATTTCAGTCCATTTAACGTCAATAAAGTTATCATTGTTATGTTATGTAGCAGTGAATAAACCACATACATGTGTTGTGACTTTTTTTTCTTTAGATAGTTCATGGAAAGTTGTCTCATCAAGCTGGTCATCTCATAAAGTGTTTCTTAAATTTTGAGTGTGGAAGAATAAAATTTCATTACCTCATCGATACCTCTTGTTCATGTACCTATAATGCCAAATTGATGAGAGCTTTGTGAAATATTATCAATAGTACATCTGGAATCTATTTGTGAAATTCCAGTCAAGGGTCCTCTATATGAGGCATTTAGAATGCTTTGATCATTTTTCAGTAGTTCATGATAGAAAAAAACAAGTAAATGATGTTCCTCCACAATCTCATGTGTGAAGCTAGAATAGATCTTCTTGAATTTATCCTTTTACTAATAATTTATTTCACCAATCGATTAATGAATAACACATATCTATTTCCTTGTATCTATGATTCGGGATGTGGGAAAACCATTGAATAAATCATATTTGAATATATTACCTATCTTGGACCTCTAATTATTATTAAATATACAACCATTCCTTTGTCGCTCCCTTAAGTAAGAAGGGAAATTCCCACTACTTTCTGTGTTCTTCCAAAACTCCTCAAGGTCTACAATTGGAGAACACATTTTTAAATTAATGAATATTTATTGGGTTTTTCACCTAAAATACCATGTAATTAAGATAGAACTTGATTCATGTTAATATACAATAAAAAACTTTTCTCTAAGGAAGGGATAAGTAGTTTTATTTGTTAGTGAATTTTGAGGTACAAAGATCACACAAGGTTTGGTTGGGGTTTCCATACATTATTATAACATTAGAGTGATCACTGATGTGTCACCTAAATCAATGAGATATATTTCTTGAAAATTTGATTTGATGTTTTTTCTCAATTGGGTTATTATTCATTAAATTACATGATCAAATTCAATTAAATAATCCTTTGAAATGTGGGTCATTCAGTATTTATTTAATTTTTTTTGGTTTTTTGAGGTACTAAGACCTCGAAAATTCCCCCATGTTTGACGCATTCCTATCGTGGGGAATGAAAAACACAATATTTTATTTACATAAGTATATTATAATAGTTAACTCATGGAATTCTCCAGAAGAGGAGTGCACAAAACACGGTTGTCACTTTTTATTGTTTTTCTAAAAATAATTTTTTAAAAAATATTGTACAAATTGAGATATGAGATGAGTTTTATTTTATTTATTTTAAATATTTGAGATAGATAGTGACTAGAGATTGTTCAGCTAGACCAAGTGTCTTGTTATCATGGTTTCCTTATTTTTTTCCCTTATTCTTCCACTACTAATAAGAGATTGATTTATATACCAAAGCATATCTCTCACATAGGTTGATTATTACATTGAAAATATTTCTATATGAATACTTTAGGTAGGTCTACACTCCATCCCATGTATGTTGCATTGTAGTAGGTTTTCTTGATTAATTAGTGAAATACTAGACCAGAGATTTTTATTCCAAAAAAGAACAATATCCCAACATAAAATATTATACAAAAATACTGACCATAAATCACTCATCACCCAAACCTAATCTATTCCACCATATAAAAAAATAATTTGGGTGGAGGGAAGTATGAATCATAGACCAAAGTAATTAAAAATAAAATAATCAAAACAATACACATCCACATTCAGAATTTAATACTGAATTTTGAAATAAAACCATGATTATAAAGTGGAGGGATATTAATAAATTAAATAACAATAATTAAAGAAAAGATCATAGGTCCACCCCCCCCCTTCACGATCACTCAATGAAACAATCCCTCTATGTATGGGGATATTGAGATGATGTGGGAGAGGGGATATATTACAAATTAAAGAAAAATAAAAGAAGTAGAATGGAGAGAAATAATTATGTTAGATTCTATTATCCAATAGTTCCTATTTGGTCGATATCTCCCAAATAAAACCGTATCCTCTAATTTATAGCCACAAAATACTCATTCGGTGTCATAATGCACTATTTAATTTATTTCAGGACATAATTGTAGTAAACAATTGAAATATCAGTTCCATGATTTTTTCATAAAAAATATTTGACATGGTTTCCACTTATTGTAACCAAATAATGGAATGTTTTATTCAGGAATGTTATTCTGAAATATGTTTTTAAATTTCCCACCAAATTTCTACTTTATTATATATGTGTATAAGAGGTTATAGGAACATTACTCTAGGTTTTTATTTGGGATATATGCATCCTGAAACATCCTTCAATATTGAGTATATAATGGACGCCTCAATGAGTGAATAACTCCTTCAAATTAAGTGGGGAAGCTCTCATATGAGACATCTTTTTAATTTACCTGGAATTAAATAAATTGGAGGCATTTATCATTATTTATTCAACATTTCTAGAGTGGTATCCACTTTGTTCTCCCAAACAATTTATAAACATGATTGATTTTTTCAGGCCCTAAATATGTTTTAATCAAATCATGGTCTAGAGGCTGAAGTAGAAGCCCAAAATTAATAAATCCTAATTAAATAATCACATCAATCAGATTGATATTTTAAAATTTATGACCAAAATAAAAAATATATTAAAAAATGATAAAATTATAGAATTAATAAATTTTCAATTTTAAACTCCAAACATTATGTAAATCTATTTAATGAAAAATATATTAAATTGATAATTTGGGAGTGATTAAATAATTTAAATACAAATGAAAATGGTTAAAATATTAGTTTTATGATAAAAAATGCTGTAAAAATTATATCTATCCAATATATATGTATTTGAATTAGATATAATATTTGAAGATAAGAAATGGAATACACTGTTCCAGGATACTGTAAATCATAAGTACACATGAATGATAATTCCTTTTCATTTTAATATTAATAGAATGAAAATTAAATTATATATTTGTGTATATTGTAAGTATAGTTTCCTATTTATTTAATTTATTTAATATTTTTTTATTTAAAACCATCTCTAATACATTCCATGTATAGTGTGAAAGAATCACATTACATTTGAGGAGGCGATAGTCCACACTTCCTCAAATGAAGTTATCGTATCCCCAAAAAATGGAACACATGGTGGCATCTATTATATAAGAATTGAATAATTATAAAAAAATTATACAAATCATATATACAATATTTAAATAGCATATTCATCATAATTACCACCATGAGTGGTAGTAAAAGAATGATCAATAGTTATTTTGTGAGGCAGTAGTCTGTCGTACAGACGAATTGTATGTTTGTTACCCATTAAATAGAAGTGTGTGTAAGTTTATAGAAAATTATTTGAATAAAAAAAATCATAGTATATTGTGGATAAATATAATATTATATAATAATATAATAAGATGAGATGATGAAGGGTGGAGAAGGATATAAAATGTAAGTGATCATTGAAGAATGTTACCTTGTTTTCTGGTAATTTCTTTTAGTTTATAACAAAATACTTACTTGGATTTATTTATTCCCAAGTTGACGATTCTAGGATCGGGGTAGTGTTTTTTGGAGAATATTTTATCATATTTCTGGTGATCCAATTATAAGTAGTTGTGTGAATAAATGGGAGGGGTGATTGCCTTTTTTTATAGTAGAGAAAAGGTGTTTTTGTTTTAAATTTTGGAAAAAAAAATTCTACCAATGTTATTTAGATTCCATGTGACTCCAAAATAGGTCAATATTAGATATCAGGGAGGATAAGGTCGAAATATGAATTTGAAATGGATTTTGGAAAATCCTATAGGATATTTTGGCCCTTTAGTTTAAGGATTAGTCTCTTCTTTATCTAATCATCCTCTTAATCTATGTAAACAATTTTAATTAATTTCAATAATATATATCGTAAAAAATAATTTTCCATTATTCTATAATATAACTTATTTTGATTCCAAAATGGATTCCATTTTTAAAAATTTCAATCACACATGTGGAATAAATTAATATAAATTTAATTGCATAGATGGGACGACAAAACAGAGTTTCTAAATAAAAAGTGTTCAAAAGTTTGAAATGTTTTTATATGAAATTAAAATAGTAAATTAATTCCAACGATCTAAATTAGATTAATTTATATGTTATTTATCTAATTAATCCTTAAAATAAAAAAAAATATATTTTATCCTTATAAATTAATAATATGAAAAAGCGATTCTGAATTAAAATTCTTTATTTTTCAATATTCATCAAAAAATAAAACTTCATAGAAAAATAAAAATGTTTAACCTGATCTAATTTTAATGTAATTTCATAAAAAATAATGTTTATTTTTATTGTTAATATTTTTAAAATAGGAAAAAATTAGTTTTAAATAAGTTTCACCCTCCAAAGGAGACAAAACTACCTTTATAAAGATATTGAATTTTATGAGTAAAATTGGGATTGGTTTTATTTTATGCTTATAAAATCTATTGGATGAATATAAAAAATATTTTATTGAATATATAAAGTATATATTTACTTAATATATTTCAATTATAGTAATTAATTTAAATTATTATGGTAAAACATCTTTTTCAGCAGAATAACATTTAACCTATATTCAATTGGTTTTTATATTGATTTCTAATTAATTGGTAACCTATGAATTCATTTTATATTTTGATAAAGAATATATTTTAATATGATATTTAATGCTATTAATTACTTATAATTTAATGGGTAGGTTATATATTATTATATAAAATAATAATATTTTAATAATATATTGTTGTTTGGTAAAACATAGTCTTCCGTGTAATGTAAGCTATCAAAAAAGTATTTATTTCTTGTAACAAAAGATAACTCGGTGTTGCATGAATTGAAATATATATAATAAATTAAATTAATGAAAAATATTTAATATACCACAATGTCTTAAGAGGTTATACAATATTAAATAAAACTTACCCTTTTATAATTTTTGTGGTGTTACAAAAACTACCAAGGGAGGACAACCACACAGGCTTGGTACACAGTTTGACTAAATGTGAGTAGCCCAAGAAAAACACATTTGAATAATGTTTGAGACAATTTTAATTGATGTTCATGCCACCATGAATAGTTTTAGAGAAACCATATAGAGACCTTCTCCCCATTGTCTCACATCATTCTCTTTGAGAAACTGTGTAGGTTGGGCTGCACTGTTACACTGAACCATGTGACCCAGTTATATTTCCCCAAAATCATGAATCCAGGATGAAATCAATCCCCATACACTATCATGTCCACCATGAATCCATTATAAAAAATATCAGGGGGGGTAAAAGGTAATTTAATCCAAAAAAATCATTAAATTTGATAAAATTCAAGACGTTGCAACATATCCTAGAATTCTTAGTGATACCTTTTGTCATTCTAAACAACCCATATATGTTTGTGAGAGTTATAAACCATATAATTAACCCTCATTATACTTGTTCATAGTACAAGAGGTGGGGAACATGATAAAATTGAGGATTGATTAGGAAAGGCTCCGAGAGTACCAAATTTATGGTGTGATCTAGTAGATACAGTTCTATATTCTGGAGGATTAATTATTATGATGTCTCTTTGTAAACATGGGTGTGAAATTGAACCCAATATAGAATGTGGAAATTCTATCTTGAGATCCCCTCAAAGGCATGAACATGGTAATAGATGATACCAATTAATTTTACATCCACTATTGATGAGCAGGGTGACAGAGTAGTTGACCGCTTTATAGTTGGCTCATCAGGATGATGGTGGTGATGTTTTCCTCCATTAAATAATTCATACACCTCTACTTCTATAGCGTGTTAGGGATGCTCAGTTTATTGATACCATTTGTGAGATGTTGTATTACTAGATATATACTTGACATGATCGAGATGTATTTTCTATAGGTGGTGATCATATCATCCTTGTACAATAACAAAATATGATAGTATAGTAATGTTGAAAGAGGTGGTGATGAGGAGTATATTTCCCCTTAGTAGTATATTCATACGATATAAGGATTTATTAGACTCTTGTTCTATTAAGTGTGTAACCAAGTATGTTTTTTCATGATGATGAGATTACCTCTCTATGCCTTTACCATCAATAGGTGGAGGTTGAGGTGCACAGATAGAAATATGAATAGGAAGGGTTCAACATGGTTTTCCTGATGCATCTTTAATGATCAATGAGAGATCATGAGGATATGAGTGATTTTAGATTGAATCATCAAGTGTTCTCACTTATTTACCATCAGAGGGAAGATCATATTAAAGTGTTCAGGAAATCGGTGAATGATGAGGTAGTCCATCTTGATGGAATTACTTCAAATATCATTTGGGACCATGATTCATGATTTACATTGTGATTGTGGAGAGGATGATAAAATCCCATGTGACTTGGTTATAATTTCACAGAGTGTGTATTCACAATATAGTTGGATAGGTATATAATACATATTAGGTTCTAGTGAGAATTCTATGGGATTTCAAGTTATATTTGGGACATGTATGAGAGGATTATATAATCTTAGTCAATTTTTTGATAATATTATTTACCACTCAACCATTGTGTAACATAATTTGAGGCTATGTATGAGAGGAATTTCATGTCAGTCCTAAACTAGTCACAATTAATGGGATATATAACTTGAGGGACTAGGGTTGGAGGTAGTGATTTAGGTGAAGATAATGATTCATATAATGGTGGATGATTAATACCCTATAATATCAGTAGTTATTTGTGGACTAATAATAGTGGAATTTTTAGTTTAGTGATGATATTGTGTTATCTGAGAGATCTTCACTCATTGAGTGTTATAGATATTTGACAAAGGTTCCAGGATATCTATGGCTATTGTGGTCCCTTTTCCAATTACAATAATTTGTTAGTGGGATGGGGTTACTCTTGTCTCTATGGCTATTGTATGATGGGGTACGTGAAGTTATTCATGTTTCACAACTAAAACCATACTTTCATGAATCATTACACAATATAAAATACAACGAAATTGACATTATGGATGAATTTACCTTTTTCGAGGTGACTGGTGGTGCTTGAGAACGTGTATGAGGAATAACTACCTTGGAAAGAGTATCACTTGGGTTTGTTTTTGTTGATGACACTAAATTTTTTTATAAATCTTGTGGGACTAGAAAAACTAGCTGATAGATTAATATATTTAAATGTATGGTAGATTATTCAATTTTAGGGATGGATGTTATTGAATTTGGGGATAATGTAATGAATTTATTTTTTCCATGTAATACTCTAGAATATTTTTTTCGAATATTTAAAAATCTAGCCAAATAAGATGGTCCAAAAATCCAGTTTTTGAGGATGAATAATGTTAATTTAATAAAATATTGAATTTATCTCATCATTTACAATAATAGTTTTAGTATATGTTTTTTCCTTGTTTATTGGATCATAAAATGGAAATATTAGAATAAGGATGAATATGTAATGTGGGGTTTACCTTGGGAGTGAACTAAGGTTGTTCAGCATCACATGATCTATTAAATGTTACCATTGGAAGGTGTATTTAATAAAATAAACAACATATTTTATTTATTTTATTTTTAATTACAAACACAATTTATTATTATAATACCCCATCATAAAAAAACATTAAGGTAATCCACATGGATATTGGGGGATTTTGGAGGAGGGGGATTGTTCTCAATTAGCGGGCCAAGATAAGAGAATAATGGTGACATAATTGAGGTGGATCAAGAGGCAGGTAACGAACATGGAAGATCATAATCAATTAAAAAACGGTCTTCACTAATGATCAGTCCAAAATCAAATTAGTGAATTTTATTAATGGTTTCCCCTATTTCTATTAGATCATTGAGGGATTCCTTATATTATTTTATTTTTAGGGTCTTCCATTATTGCATGAGCACATTTAAACAAATTTATTTATTGATTATAATTTAATTTCTTATTCTATGATATCATCCCATGTTTTCGAAATTAGTAATCACTGTCTCAGATCATGATTTTCCAATGATGATCATAACAATTTGTGTGTTTTACACCTATTTCTCTTCTCATTTGTTGTGTTCTTCCGATGACGATTGTGGTTCAACATTTCTTGGGTGAGTATTATTGCGATGAAACCCCTATTTTTTTTGTTTTCATGAAAAATGAATCTATTGGATATTTGGGGATTAATTAATCATGACGAGATTGTGACATACATGTGTTTATTTATGGATCTGGGACCTATTGCGGCTTTGAGTGATATGAGGCACTATGAGAGACATAACTGACTACTGAAGTGGTTGAATAGAATCCTATTTCTTACCATCAATGTCCATGAATATTGGGACAATGTTTTTACCCTTTGATTTCTTGTGTAAAAATATTGGATATAGTGGTATAAAAATCATATTTTCATCTATATTAATAAATAGTGTTTTCTATGAAAAACATGACTACATGACATGTATGGTGAAGAACATAAACTGTGCAGTCTCCCAACTGCAGCGACTATGATTTCATGCATAGGTAAATATCCCAATCCATATAGAACCACCACACATTATGTGAACCTATTCTAGAGGCTCAGAATGTACTCCGGGTGTACAAGGGAACAAACCCAACCAAACACACATACAAAACCAGAATACCTAGACAATACTATGTACATATGCACAAGTCGATTTACACAAGTATATCCAAAAGAGAATGGGTAGAACCTAGTAGGATGAGACATTCTTGGTATAACCAAGACAACATATTTATTGAAACATGTATTTATAATCTATGTCTTGGGGAGAACATGGTCAGGAAATGAGGTAATGTCCCACATCATGTGACACCATATATTTATCGTGTTATTATCATACAAACTTATACCTCTGACAACTATTTCTTAAAGAGTAATTGTTTTCTTGTTAGTTTCCTATAAGATGTTTTTTTCAAATAAAATGTGGTGATATCCTTATTTATGAAATACAATATATGATATGAGGTGTTCTGAGCATTATGCTTTCTTATGACATGATTGATGATGGTAGTGATCAGTAAGTGCTTTTTAGAGTGATGTTGGAGTCATTACTCACCTATTTCACCAAGGAGAGGGTCCCCATACTATGTAAATGGGTAGATTCAGTAATCCCCAAATGGGTGTGTATCTTTCATCAACATAGTTTTACTCCACAATCTTTGAGCTCCAACAAGCAGTGTGTCCTATGTGTGATTTGTGGCACCCTCGATAGTGGAGCACAATGGTGAAGGGTGGGACCCTCTAAAGGAATTCATCTGTGGATTCATAGGTACTCAATATATTGAGAGGTTACACTCATTCACAAGGTCATATTTTCTCTATCTATTCTGTAGACCCCCATGATCCACATGTGCATGGGTCCTCAATTGGATATTGTGGCCCAAAAACTATGCAGAACATTGTTGTGGTGAGGGTCATCCACATATATTCTATTAGGTCATCAAATGTTGTTGGGAATAAAATTTGGATATATAGAGATACAAGCTAACTCATCATTCTTAGATGGCCTGTAGAGATGGATATACCCTTTCTCTCTCATTTGTAAATCTTGTTGATCATATATGGATTATTATGGTTTTTTCTCATGTACTGATTGACAAGACATTATGTGTTGATATAATTATTATCATCTTTATATTACTACCTTTTTAGTTTTCATGTAATCCCACTAGGTATGTATATACTGACCCCTTCATGGGATTTTCCCTCATGTGTTGTGTCTTCTTTAGATGGAATTCAGACCAAGAAACACATCAAAAAACTATAGTAATACTTTGGGGCATTAGCCACATACAATGGTCGAGCACAGATATCTGAAGATGACCATTTGGTTCATTTACTTCCATATTATTTTACAAATATTCAATTAATATTATTAAACATATGACAATCTGAAATTATGTCATTACACTACCATCTCCTCTTCATAGCATTTACCCCATTAAATTTCATTTTTACCCTCAATATTATTTATTAACTTTAAGAAACACAACTTTAGATTCAATTCATGCATTATTTTCATTTATATTTATTAATATAATTTTTAGTGAATCAAAATTTATTTTAATACATTCATATATTTTACAAATATTGGATTTATTCATAATTTATCTATATTCTAGGAAATTATTACACAACTGTGAAGATGAAATCATTACATTTACGTCAAAAAACATTCTAAAAACCATAAAATAAAATCTACAACATTTTAAAAAATATCCAAATCATCCCATGTTTATCCTAAAATCCACTAATATAATAAGAGGTACCATCACCTATTTAATAAAATATTTTAAAAAAATAATTACCCCTTCTTTTCAACAACAGTAGAACATAAATAATAAAAACATTACATATTTTATTCCCACATATCATCTATTAATTTAACCATTCAATATTTTTATATTTAACACCTTATCATTTTTTTACAAAATCCATGATTAATTTTAAATTCAATACATATTCACAAATAAATATATTAAGTTAACTATACTAATAACACATTAAAATGGGAAATACAATAATAGTAATGTATAAGTAATAATAAGTTAATATATCACCATTTTATAAAAACATTATTAAAATAAATAAATAATAAAGAAATCAAATCCACAAGGGAAATTATGTTATTTATAATTCTTAATTTAAATATAAATAATTTATTAAACTATAGTAGCTTCTTTATATATTAAATATTTCACTATAATTTTAAATTATTTAATTTATTTAAACATATATTAGATTTTCAAAATCAATATAAGTTATTAAACAAGAATATATTTATAATTTACTAAGAAAAGCATAATCAATATCATGGAAAACTAGTAAAACACATGTGATATACATTCCCCTTTCAAATTTATTTACTCTAAATATTTACTTTTAGGTAAATTCTATACATTTACCTATATGAAAAAATATAGATAATTTAATAATTGACATGTAATAAAAATAGGGGATATTTTATAACCCCTATCACAATTAAAGCCTTAATAATTGATGTATAATAATGAATCAAAAGTTGTGATTAATCATTTAAAAAATCATAAATATCCTCCATAAGACATAATAACATTAAACCCATATTAAAACCCAATATGAACGTTAGAAAAAGTAAATCATTTATTCTTATATAATCACATAAAAGAGAAATAAACTAGATATTTTTGAAGGATAGAATAAGTAAAACCTCATATTAAGATGGAATTAAATTCTCAAAGTAAGGGGATTTGGATCCTTAAGGTGAAAAAAGGAGTACTAATAGAGTGGAAAATTTTTTATAGGGTTATAGATATCAATTAGGATTCAAGAAAAGGAAATTGGTGGGTGGATTTTATAATAAAAATCTAGGGTGACACCTCTACAGAATGGAGAACCACTTATTATGGCAT
This sequence comes from Viscum album, assembly GCA_963277665.1. NCBI lineage: Eukaryota > Viridiplantae > Streptophyta > Magnoliopsida > Santalales > Viscaceae > Viscum > Viscum album. The sequence continues at coordinate 1,148,903,017 of OY728143.1, read as the reverse complement.
AACTTGTCTATTAAATGGTGATCCAAAATTTTATGTGTCTAAAATAATAAAATCCATGGAAATATTAGAACAATTTTATATTTTTAAAAATACAAATTTCCTCTTCTATGGTATAGAAAATAAAAAATACTTTATTTCAGCCTCAAACATTATATGATCCCTAAAAACTATGATATAATGCCTACTATACAAATCATTTCCTCCCAACTCACTAAGTGACCATGACTTAAAAATCCATAACATAAAATAATGCACCCATAACATATGTCATGAGTGTTTTAGTCTTCATTGATTCCAAATGGTATTCCACTAAAAAATACAATGGTCCTTGGTTACCAAAACATACACCTCCATGGATAAGATAACCTCCATAACATAAACATCTTGTAAATAGTAATTTATGACCCTGGATACAAATATATATCAAAGTAGAAAAACTACCACAATATAAATAAAACAAAAATATCCTAAACCATAACCAAAATTTATGTATCCTTTTTTTATAATATATACTTTTTATAAAATCTATATAAGGTGGTGTTGAAAAATGACTTACAACACATTTTAGAGATGATAGTCTGTATGTATGCATGGGTAATGTTTACATTTTAAAATGAATACAAAGGGAGGAATATAAATTACAATACATTTTTACAAAATCATAATAATATCATATATATAACATATAATAATTAAATTTATCCATGTGACCATCTATGTATTTCATATATGAAAAAAACAACTTTTCGTCGATGTAGTCATCCACATGTATGAATGAGAAACATTATAATTTTGCGTATGATGTAAAGGAGGTAAAAATGGATGTAACATTAACATAGAAAATTTTAATTATAGTAATTATTCCAATTTCATCAAGTTAGTATTAATATAAAATATTTTGAGTAGGCAGAAGAAGAAATAAACATAAAAGTACTCACGTAAGAAGATTTCCTCTTTATAGAGAATAATCCTTTAGATCTCTTCTTAAGGTTTATTAGGTTGTTATTTTAATAAGGAATGAACCTATAAAAAATGATAGGGATGTTTATACTATATTTATATATCATTTTAAATCTAAGATGACCATGAATGTGTAAGTAATAGTGAAGAGTATGTGAATTTTTATAAATGAGGGGAGATACATACTTGTAATTAATCTAAAATCTAAAATACTGTAAGGAAAATTTCTGATATATGTAGTATCTGGTGTGAATAATTTTGTAAATTTGAATATATAGGGTCATAATAAATTTGACCACTATATTTTTACTAGTTTTTTTCTTATTTATACCCTAATATCTTTATTTTAACCCCTCTTTAACCTTCTAAACTTTTATTATATTAATTATTTTTATCTTGATTACCATTCATTATGATCAAAAATAATATTAAAATATTTAAAAAAAACTACAAATAATTATTAAAAATATTTAAACCATTTTATAAAATTAAATTCATATAAGTGATAGAAATTAATATTAATATAAGAATGAAAAACACAACGAAAACTATTTTTAGAAAAATACATTTTAAGGATAATTCTAAATTTATTACTAGTATAATCATGAAAAAAGGAATTAGATGAAATTAGAAATCATTTATTAAATATATTATATACACATTTCTTTTATTTAATCATCAACAAATATTAATTTAATTTATTTACAAAAATCACATTTCAATATAAAGGCATTGTTTTTTTATCTATTTTTTACCATAAAATGATTTTATTTTCATTTATATCTTGTTTATTACGTATTAATTAATTTTATACACATGTAAAACATATTTTTTAATAATTTTTATACTCTAAATTAATTATTAAATAAAAAATTTATGAATAAATCAAAACTCATAAACATAATATTTCAAAACATTTAAATTAGATCAAGAGTATTACTTAAGTGAATTAGAAATTACATTAAAATAATTTTTCTTTCAATAATAAATAATGTGATTAATTTAATAATTTTTATGATTTTTTAGGAAAATTTCTAAGTTCTGTTCTTTACAAGATATCAAACAAATTTATTTATTAAAGATAAATACATTCCTAAATGTTGATTTTCTAAATTCTCTCTTTGTTATAGGTTTTTCTCCCTCACAATTATATCTATTTGACACAAAAAGTGGATACCATTTCCTTATAACATCCTTTGGTTCACAAGTAACTTCTTAAAATTTATGTTTTCGGCGAACAAATTTGACAAGAAAAGTGGTCTTGTTTTGCTACACATTATCTCTTCAATCATGATTCTCAATTAGTTGTTCCTCAAAAGAGATATTATAATTTATGGGTATAACCTATGATTTCATTTCAATTTAAGGTTTGGTATTTCATTTCTCAAAAGAGATACATGGAGAACATCGTGGGCATGGGTGAGTTTTATAGGATTTTCTATGTGATAATGTACCTCCTCGATATGATCATTAACCACATAGGGACTGTCATATTTGGGTATTAGATTTCCCTTATTTCCAAATCTCAAAATATTCTTTCCTTTTGATAACATTGAAAACACCTTTTCAAAAAAAAATTGGACACCAAATATTGAGGTTTTTTATTAGAATATCTTTTCTATTAAAAATAAGATGATTTGATAAGATGTTAAATCAGTCTAACATTCTCTTACATTTTCTCCACTAGCTCAAGTTATAATAGATTTCACTACATTAATTCATCCTAACATGTTGGATTATTCTACTTATTTATATAGAGGTATTTATAAAGAGAAATATAAATACAATAGTGAATGATATTGTTGAATAAAAATATAAATAGATGATGGTTTTAATAGTAATATATTTTAAAAACCGAAAAGAAAACTCTTGTAGAACAACCTAAGCCTGGTTGGTGATGACTATTCAAGTACATCAATGAGACCCATGATAAAATATGGGAAGAATAATATTTACATGTTATTGTATAATTTATTGTAGATGTTAATGTATTAGTTATTATATTTGTAATATAGTAACTGTAACTATTCTCATTTGCGGCATGGATTTGGTCCATAAGTACTTCAATGACTTTCTTACACCCATTTCATCAGGTAAGTAAGTATTTCAGGACACCTTAGGACAACTTAAGGACTTCGGGCTAGATCAAGGCCTTTAGGCCACCTTAAGGCCTTCTAGAGGAGGATTCAGAGCATGCACATTCATTAGAGCATGCCTTTTGGATTTAGAAGAATGAGAGGGTATAGAAATTTCTATCATTACCAGGCATTTGAATCTATGCACATGACATATTATCAAACAATCACGTGAATGTGGAGATATGATCATGATGAAGATGTTTGGGAGGGGAGGTTTCATGTAGTCAAAGTGTGTAAGAATTCCAACAAGACCATCTGGTATTGTAATGTCATGAAGCCTGAAGGCCATGTGAGCGTTCCACTTCAATCCTTAAAAGGTTAGTTATCAAAAAAATGAATAAAATTGAATTCTTTGGGACATTCAGGAAAATAGAAAACTCTTAACATATTGTATTGGGTTTAGATGTTCCTTTCAGAATGAGTATATGTCTAAGGAATATATAAGGTGTTGATTATCAACATCATATTCAATGATTCTTGAAGAATTCTACCAAACAATGTGTTAAAATTAAGATCTCAAATTAATGTGATTGAGGGTGGTACTCTCTACACACATTACCCTTTCTGAACATATAACCTAATTATATAATCATAATTCGAATATTCTATAATATAAAAGAAATATGCTAATTTAAGAAGGTGATAGACTATAACCCAAATACTATTATGAACATCTGATATCATGGGGAGTCCCATGATAAAATCTATGGTTATTTTTCCCAATCATACATAGGTATGGATAGTTTTTGTAATGTCCCCTTAGTCTTATATCTCTTAGTATAAACATATTTTAGTACCAGGAAGCATGATACATACTCTTGAATATCTATCTTCAGGGTTCACACTAGAATTTGTCTTTAAGATCTACATATATCTATGCACACCCAGTATGAATAGGAAATGATGAACTATGAGATTAATTAAGTAAATCCTTTTGATATTTTGGTACTAAAAAGAGACATATGATATTCTTTAACCTTATCATTCCATCAACATGACTACTAAATTCAGAAAAATTATTATATTCTGTGGTATCCCACATATTCCTTTTTTGAATATTAAATATTCACATGAACAGATGGTTAAACACTCATACAAGAAATATTTAGTTTATCCCTTTCCATATTTATCTTAATATCCATAATATATAAATACATGCATTTTTGATCACTTTCAATCCTCATCATAGACAAGCTATCATGGTGCTTCTGAATTAGAGCACCAACTACCTTTTTAACCTTCCCATGGAGGTAACGTATTGGTTAGTTAAAATAATTAATCATTTATAACCATTTCATTTTATTCATATTCATATATTTATCTAATAATGTACACTTATATATTTTATTATAGGTATATTTGTCACAATATTAAAAAAATTAAAAATTTCTCAATATATTCAATGATAAAAAATAATCGCTTTTAATTCCAAACCCTTAGTCAGGTATTTTAACACTAATCATCATTTGGAATGGGGAATAAGCTACTATAATATCATTTTTATGATAACACATACCAAAACCTTCCCCAATTCAACACTATAGAACACAAAACATTCTCTAATATAGGTTTGGTTGAGAAAAGGTGCACTATTATGTTCATTTATATTTTATTTTTATTTATTAGTCTAAAGGAACTATAGTACCTTCATCTTTAACATTTGAAGTGTATTTGATTTTCATGAGAAAAGTTCCAAAAATACATTATAATATCTTACCATCCCATGGAAACTATATATTTCTATCAATATAGTTAAGTTGAAACAATGTTCCAAAAAAATTTATTTGATGGATCAAATGATTTACACTATTTGTAATTAAATAACCATATAATTATACTTTCTATAGACATAATTTACCATTAATAACATTTTAATACAACGTATACTTCCTAAATTGCTTCAACAAAATCCTTAAATATTCTTTATTTTCTACCATTATATTTAATTATATGTGAATATAATCTTTATATACTATCATAATTTGATCAAGGTAATCTCTGAATACTCAATTAATTAGATTAGTGAATATATAATTGGCATCAGTATGTTCAAATGGAATCACTAAAATTCATTAAGAATATACAATTTACCAAAGGTTATCATTGATATTTCCTTATTTTTGACCCTCAAATAATGATATTTTGATCAAAAGTAATGATTTTTTGAGTTTTGAGATCCTAGAAAATGATCAAACAAATCATTGAAATGGTGTATATGGTTTTTTATTAAAATTATTATTCTTATATTCCCAATAATTAATACAAGGACACATTGACCCATCTTTTTTATTAACAAAAACTACTGGTGTACTCTCTGTTGACAAACATGGCTTACAGAATCCCTATTCAAGATTCTACTAAGGGTTCTTCATCGATTCGTGTTACTCAATTAGGAAATTCTATATGCAGTCATTGAAATAGGAATTAAATAAGGTATTTGCATTATTGAAAACTTTAAATCACGATTTGGTGGCAAAAATAGAAATATTCAAGAGCATTTTCAATATATTCGTGGATAATAGGTATGTCTTAAATTTTGAGTATCTACCTAACCCTTTAAGATAATTATTCCCCTATGAATATGTATTTATAACAATAAAATTAAAGTAATTTCCACTATAAATTCATTTACATCCTAAAACCAATAGATGATGTTGAATTGATTCAAAATATCTATCATGACTTCTCTTACTCAAAAATAAATATTTTATTTATATAAAAAGTTAGATCATTGACCAAAATGACGTCAAATTCGACTATGAGGATAATAATATGATTTTTAGAAAGCACATTCCCCAAAAATTCTATTTAGGTGTTCTATATACATGAGATGAAATCATCACACATTTAATAAATTTTATCCATAATTAAACATTAAATAATTGAGGTGATGATATGATACACACAAAAAATTATTCATATATAAAAGAGTTTGTATAACAATAATCAAATAATCACTTTTCAGTTCATTAGTGTATGATATAAGCACATTAAATGACATAATTATTGTGACCCACTTTGATTATTATGATCCTAATATATTTTTCTTTATCTTTTGAATTAAGTGATTTTTGATGTTTTGTGTCATCCATTTCCCTAGGATTCAAATACCAATTAGAAAAATTCCCACATGCCTAATACTTTTGGTATTAAAGTATGAGCGGTTCATTGATATATTTGTTATCCATATTATTTTCAATGGATTTATTATTTATATATCTTATGTATTAACGTACTCGATGAGCTTCATTACGACACTTGAAACATTTACTTGTACCTTGGAAATAATTTTCCGCATCTTAATTCAATAATTATGGTATAAATAAAGATTTAGTTTCATACCTCATTGGGTTTTATTATTAATTTTTACTCAAAACTATATTTTTCCATTCATATCAGAACCATGAGAAAGAGGGGAATATCAAATTTTTATTTATCAGTAGATTTCACAATGATTTCTTTTTTTTAATTCCTACAGAAGTCCCTTAAGAAAATACATTTTGAAAACATGGTTTTAATCCTATAAAAACATAACAAATTTAATTTCACAGTAAATGATAAATCCAAAATCATTCCTCACATTAATTCTAATTTTTTTCCTCATAAGTACTAATGTATTCATTATCCTTCTACATAAATTATAATAATTTCCTTTCCATTTTCATGTGAAATTTTTGTGGAATGTTCTCATTCAAAAATACCGTATTTAAAATTATTTATTCCATGGATTCATTTTCTTAAACTTACATAAAATTCATAATAATATTACTCTATTTTTAATTATATTAAAAATAACACACCTCCAAGACAATATTTTTGTTCTCCAAGAATAAACAAATAAAAAAATACAATTTTAGTGGCATTTATCTATTTCCAAAGAACTAATTGATTAAAGGACACACTTAAATAATGTAGATCTTTCAAAATGAAATAATAAATGGTTAATTATTCCCTCATTTGATAATGTGGAAGCTCAGTATGATTCGTGTCTTGATAATGTTGGTAGAGTATAACAACAAAAGTTGACATTCGATCTCCAAGGATAATTGGTTACTTAGAAGGAAAATTATTACCATGTTTACAGAAATAATTACTAACATGATTCCTCCTAGTTATATCCAATGAATAATACCCTAATTCATATTATAAGCTTCAAGATACACTAACTAGAGTGAGAAATAATATATATATTAAAATAATTCTGAAGATGTACTAAATTATTATAGCTTCTTATCAATCTATTACAATTTTATATCCAGTCTATATTACATTCATTTAATCATGGTTTTATTATGTTCTCTCCATATATTATTAATTAAATAATCTATAAATATTAATAAATCATACTCTGCTACTAAGTTAGGTGATATGTGTATTTGATTAATAATTATTATATCATATTAGATGAATATTTTATATATTTCACAATAATACATGAAATAAAACAATAGAGGATTAGTGTACCTGAGGTCTAGATTCATAATCAATATATTTCAATAAAGATATTCAAAATCACTCACATCTATCTTCTCTCTTATTACCCTTCCTAAATTTTTCTTATACAATACATTTATTTATAACCTCAAGAAGATGGAAACATAAGAAAAAATGATCACATATTCCCAATAAGGGTAAACATTAGAGATATGAATCAATGATCATATGACAGAATAATTTATGAATATTGGTAAAAGATCATGATCATCACATTTTATGTTCATACTAAATTAGTCATAGAATGTAAATTATGAGTCTCAGTATAGATATTTAAAATCACATTAGACACAAGTCATAAGAGTGAGGGATCATCATTAATCTATCATGATCCATGGGAGAATAAAATAACCAAAAGAAATGTCTTGTAATTATCCCAAATTCATAAGTATACAAAATAATTTCATTAGTCATGGTTCACATCCATGACCATCATCACATAGTGGAAAATTTTCAATAAAGGATTGGGTTCACACTCTATCTTTTCATCCATAAAATGTGTTCATTCCCTATACCATTCATATACTGTCAGGATAAATAAATAATTAAAAAATAAATTATGAGGCTATAAAATTTTTATACCGCCAATAATTTAATGTAAATCATACACTCATGTTCCACATTATCATTGAAACAATCTTCATTTCATCGTAGCATTGTCGGTAAAAAAGAAATGGGTCTCATAATGATTTTAATATCACATAAATATAATTCATGTAGAGAGATAAAATAGACAGTATCATTATATCATATATGTATTCAATAATAATAATAATTGAACTATGATGATATATATAAAAAATAACTTTGAAATAATATTATAATCAATTATTAAAATCTTGATAAGAATATCCATTTATTTTGGTAATGTTTTAAATAAAAATTACAAAAAAATAATTATATAAATATTTTCCTTGAGAATGACCATGGAAAATTGTAATGAGTTACTTTAATAAATGAATCACTATGATGGAGGTAAAATCCATTCATTTGGTAAAAATTAAATCAATGATTCCTTCTAGAAATGTTTTCATAAAAATTAATAAATAACATGTTCAGAATAATTGTAAAAATTAATTTATAATAATTTTATAATAAAGTCAAATATGGTTGAAAATAAAATTATGTAATCATTTTTTTATTAAAAATAACATTCATGAACCCATTTTAAAAAACATGTATGTTAAGGAATAGTTCATCGACCAATGGGTAAATATGACTGCCTTTTATTATAAATGATTTCTTTATCATTTTAACTAAAAATAGAGGTGAATAAAAATAAACCTAAAAAACTAAGAGATAACTATATGATAAGAAAATATTTTGGGTTTATGAGAAAAAGCTAATATAATTCCACAAAAGGAAATTTAAGAATAAAAAATTATTAGTAGAAATGTTATTTCAACATAAACCCTTTAGGTTTTGAAATTCTTCATACATGCTCTTAACATGATGTATATTAAAATTTATATTTATTATAAATCCATACAAAAAATATATTCATAAATATATTAAAATATTTCAGCCCTTTATAAATTTTAATTTCATATTTATTATCATGTACTCATTAGAATAAATTTTCATTTATAATCTATTTCATTAATTTTTTTAATGTGATTGTTCTAGACTATAAACATTGATCCTAGTTTTATAATATATATAAATTTATACTTGTTATTGGTGTCAAATTTATTCATTGTATAAACTATTATAAACATTCATATAAAGTGTTTATGAAAAATGAATTAAATCAGTTCATGGATATGATAGTCCTTACACACACATGAGTAATGTTTCCATTTTCCAACAATTATAGAGAGAATTGTAAATAAGAATATATATTTTTAGAATCATAAAAATATATTAAATAGAAGTTATATTCATTATAAACATATATATTTGTAGTGATATATGAAGGAATTGAAAAATGATTCACATTTATTCATGTATGGTACATTCCACACATAATCATGAATGACATTATCATTTATGATATGATGGAAAGTAGGTATAAAATATTTATAAAATTAACATAACATAATTTAAGTGTATTAATGATACCAATTTATACATATTAATATGTTTGTAAAATATTATTTGGAGATTTAAGAATAAATAATCATAAAAGGATTCAGGGATGGTGACTACTTATTCTTTGAGAAATCACATTTGTATCTGTTCTTCATAACCCTTTGGATGGTATTTAAAGAATATGAAATTGGTAAACACATTATATGGATTTTTATAAATTATTTAGTTATAAATAAGTATATCAACGTGGTTCAAGAAGGTGTGAATATTGTAGGAGACGAGGTAAACTTTAATATATGTCTGGAGTGGCAAACTTGTAATAACTATTTATTTAAATATACTACAATTCCAATTTCATTAAGAAATGTTTTAAAATTGGATCATTATAGAATATGTAATGATATAGGGTTGAAATAAATTAATCAAAATTGATTTATACATTTTTTAGGTTATTTAAACCAATATATCTTTAGTTTTACCCATCATTATTCCTTTTATTCTTTATCAAAGTAATGAATGTGTACCTAGTTTACTATTTATTACTTTCAAAAATTAAATTGAACAATTTTAAAAATATTTAAATTTTTATTAAGAATATATAACCTACACAATCCTTTTATATTCCTATTAGTGGTAAAAATTAATTTTAAAATTTTTGTGAACAATGCAATAAAAATAGTTTTCAAAAAAATAAAATTTTATTCATATCATAGAATTTGTTCTTATACCATGGCTAATAAAATACAGTAGATGAGATATAACTTTATTTATTGAATAATATATATTAGTATTTCAATATCATTATTCTTCAATAGTGATTAATTAAATTTATTTTGAAAAAAATACATTGCAGATAATATTTTAAAAAAAAGATATTACTTTTTTACACCCTAACTAATTTTATCTCCATTTGTATAAAAATAATAAACATTGAATTAATATTATAATATGATAAATATTAAATTATTTATATTTTCAATATTGTGAAATATTTTTTAAATGAATCTTATATGAAAAAAAAATATTTCTCATAAAAATAATATTTTAAAAAACATTTTTTCGGATCAATAATATTTCATATGTTATTTAGAAATTATTTTTCAACAATTCTATTTCATTTAAATTCGATATAATGTCCATAATGTTATTTTTTTATGAATTATTATCATATTTTATGCTATGGATTCTTAATAATGTATCGAACACATTTACTTGTTTAAGAGAAATATATTCTAAAATATGAGGATTTTATAAACACAATCTAAAATATCTACTGTCAAAATCCTAATAAAAAATAAACCTCTTAAAATAGATATAGCATAATAAATTAATATATATCCACGAAGTGAAATCATCTAATACTCATTAAATTAACACCCTGTTCTTAATAACTACATTATAAAACATTATATTTATTGAAAAGAGAAATCCTAAAACATTAGTTGTTTATAAAATACCTCTGAAAAAACTATTTTACTCTCCATAATATTCAAAATACGAGGGATTTGGGGAATAAAACCAATAAATTAATCCCATAATTTAATAATCATATCAAGAATTACCCATTATATAACAACAATTAATTTTTTTCTTTGAAATTAAATTTTAAATAATTTAACATTTAACCAAACATGGTATTAACTTACCTGAACATTTTATGAAGTTATAAACTAATTTAAAATTATAGGAAACATTTTAAAATAATATTCCTTCTATTGAAACATGAGAAAATGAATAAATTTAAATAAAACCCCCATTTTAGGAAACATTAACCAAATTTATTGTTTCAAAACGGTTTTTGAAAACAAATATATAACATGTCATGAAAAATTTGATTTTGTTTTACATCCAGTGAATTTAAATAAGGATTTTTATAGAAATTAATAAGATCAAAAATGAATAATAAACAATCAAATATTTAAAACCAACCCCACTAGGTACTGATTCAACTATTGGAAATGATAATCAGTCCCTTATGGAGAAGGAATACTAAGAACTACAGTTCACTTCTATATATAGGGTCTTTCCATATGGAAAAAAGAAACCAATTATATCTCCTATCATAGATTATATCATTTAACCAACACATAAATGTTATTATTTCATGCTCTCCCATAAGTATTATATTACCTTTTACCTTTTCTACCATAAGTAACATGGTTCTTTGTATTCACTTGATCACCCTTGAATTCACAAAGGGAGACCTTATTAAAATTTTATTTCCCAAGACAAGTATTCTTGTATTTGTTTAGTGTCATGTGTCACTTTTTCTAGATATTCATCCATATAGAAACTAATCATCATTAAATATATGGATTTAAAGAAATGTTAACGTGTCTATTTTCAATGGTACTAATAATATTTATTTGATCAATGAGAGGGGGTTGGAGTGAATAATTGATATTATATATTTACAGTTTATTTATTATGAAAAAATATTCACCTCCATCAAAGAGTTATAACTTTTCTAAAATAAATCACAAAATCACATTCTATATAAGCATAAAATTTTACAAGTTTCACTATATAATAAGTGTATATAGCACATTTTATTGGTACAAAACCATCTAATACAAGAAAATACACTAGAATGAAATTTTTTTGTATGGTTACAAGAAGAGGGTAATATCATTATACTTTCATTGCACTGTGATCAAAATAACAGTTCATGATCCTTATGTACAAATAACATGTAAATTTTTTTTATAACATTTAGAAACATTCATCAACAGGATTAGAATGTTTTCTTCGTACTTATTATACATCTCTACATTTGGTATTCCTGTAAAAACATATTCTTCACTTAATTACCCAACATCAGGTAAGAACTTCCTTCTTGGACTCCACTGAAAAAATAATTCAGTATCTCAATTTATCCCATTTTATGATATTTTTAATGAAATGTTCATTGAGTTCCATACACCATGTTTCTAATTCCAAATAATATAAAATATTTTTCTATAAAAAGTGTTTAACTATTTCATATCATTTCAACACTTATGATCAATAACAATATATTATTATTATTATTGTTACACTATGATATTAAATTTTTTGAAAAATTATGCTCAACTTTTTATCTTATATGTTCGTCAAGTGTATCTAAAAGAAATATGTTTTTTATTACTTTATCATTTGAATTTTTTAACATTACACAAATTGGTATTAAATTTACACCCTATTTAAAGGAACATGAGAAGGAGGAAAGGTAGGATTCCAATTTTACATTTCCTCTTTATGAAGAGTTGAATTTCAAATCCCCCATTTGGAAATTATTAAAATTTAAACATCCAAAACCTTCCTTCTAACTCGATGAGAATCACATGTCCCCCTCTCATGATATTTACCACACTCAATTATTAAAAATAACATTGTCACATTTGATATCATTATGAAAACTTCATCATGAAATTTTTAACCAATAAAAGATCATATCATTAAAAGAATATACAATATGACTTTATAACAATTTAAATTTCTAGAGAATCTTATTAAGATTCTTCCTTAACAATCTTCATAGGAACTTCTTGAAATTTTTTCGAAAACAGTTACTTTTTTTGAATACTTTAATCAAAGACTTCATTTTCTGACATCTATATAATGATCTTTATGAAAACCATTCAAATGATTGTCTGTAAAAATATTTTATCTTAACAATGTTTTATATATTTTTTTATTTAAATTGTAAAAAATGTTTCTGAAAGTAAATTGTTCAAACACATTGTCTAATTAGACGTTTTCAAATTTATATTTCATTTGATTAGACATTATATTATTTTGACATCATGTGATGAAAATTTTCTATATATCCCTTTGTACTTAAAAAATCCTATGACCACCAGACTTTATAAAATATCTCTATGAAAGTTTATACTACCATATTATCCAAATTGATTAATCTTAGAACTCAATCATTCCTCATCCAAACTATTTCTGACATTGTCTGTCAATATAAATAAACATATTTTCCTAATTAAAACTTTATACAAATTAAATAATTTGTCCCGCTTTCATAAAAATATATATATATTGAGATATTTATAAATAATTATGTTGTATTATTTTATAATTGAAAATAATTTTTATTCTCTTTCACTTAAAACTTTATTCGAAGAAACTTATTATGTTTGATGTATTTAGTTCTAAGAAACTCACAAACATCTCAATCCCCTTAACATTGTTGGAAATATAACCCATGTTAGGCTAATTAGGCACTTAAAAAAATTATGTTTTGTAAACTTTTTATCAAAAAAATAAAATATCATATGTACTATTCTCATGAAATTTATTTTCCTTAAATTAATCCCCAGATTCAACACATCTCCACTGTATTGGTCCCAAAAATCTTCCTCTTTGGATTTTTTTTAAACCAAGGAATGTAATTCACATATAAAATATAACTCAAGAAATGGATTATATATCAAAATATTATAAACCTCTAGGATTGAACATAGTTTAAAACTCAAGAACCTTTTAACAAAAATTCAATGTTTTCTATGAAAAGTGATATAAGAAAAGATTCCCTTGTACCACTTCTTCGGTTTGAAAATTTCATCGCAAAAATAATCTTTTTCCTTAAAGAGTGACCTTTTTGTATGCACATCAATAATCTATTAAAATAGTTCAATCATGCAGAAATCATAACTTTCCCCATTTACATACTCCATAGAAATTCATGATTTTATTAAAAGGATAAACACATACCAATGGATTGAATTATGTTACAACCATCCACCTTTTGTAAATAATTTCCAAAGACAAGGAGTGGATATGGAGATCACTCATCTTATCCCTAAATATTAATTGGTTTAATGATCATTATAAAACTCATTATATTAAATTATTCCTTGAGAAATGGTTTTGTAAAAATCTCAACAAATGTCTCCATTGTTTGAATAAACTCCAACTTATATTAATTCTTCTACACATGATCTTTAGTGAAGATATATTTCGTATCAATTTGATTTGAATGATAATGTTTAATTGTATTTTTTTTATTACACTCTGATAGTCATATCCTCGGTGAAAGGGAAACATCATATCAACAAATATGTCTATAAACTATGTCTTCATCAACATAAGTTGGGTTGCATCATGAGCATCATAAACATACAAAAATTATATTATAAAGAGAATTTTTGAATTATATAACTTTATATTCCAACTAACATATTTTATACCAATAAATGTACTCCACTATATATGGATTTTATATCATTAACATTTCTTTACCAATCCTAATTTGTATAACCAAAATATCAATCTTAACCACACTACCATATTTCAACCTAAAATCTGTTTCACATTTAATATTTTTTTGAATTTTTTTCCCATAAATGAGATGTGATTCTTTTGGATCAGAATGATATAAATAAATCATTTAATATCATAAAATATATCTATAATGGAATCCAATATATTTAATAAAATTTTAAAAAAATTAAACTCTTTAAGAAAAATGTCTTATCTACCACTACATTTTGATAGTTTTTTCCAATGGAAATTAGTATGGAAACAAGTTTTGAGTCCTCTACAAATATATTCATTATATATTCAGTATTATAATTATTTGGGGATAGTGAAATATAAATTTTAATTTGTGATATTTTTAATAAAATAAAATATTTCAATCACGGACATATCAAAATCCTCATGCATTTATTCAGTAATCTTTCCACAAGTTTCTTAATATTTACCAAAAAAGATAATATCCTCAATGTAAACAATCATTATGAGAGATACCAGATGATTTTATTTCACGTAGAGATAAATATCATTACTTAGTTTATTAAACATTAAATTTCTTAATAAAGTATCCAATTTTTAATAGAAAACCCATATATCTTCTATATTCCCTTATAATCATATCATCAGTTTACACACATAACATCCATTATTCCAAATCATTAAGACACAAAATTGTTCTATGTAAACTTTTTTATCGAGTAATCTATTTAAAAATTATTCAATTACATCAATATAAAAGATATTTATATCTAAATATTGTAGAATTAGTAAGAAATAATTTTACATTTTATAGTATTTCTATTAGAGAAAAATACTCATCAAAATAAATTCCATGAAATTGAAAATAACTTTTACAATCAAATAATTTCTTTTTTTCATATAACTTCTCTATATAAATTCAAATGGTTTATGAATTTTCCATTTTCACCAATAATCTTATTATTTTTCAGTTTGGGTACAAATTTCCCAGAATAATTTTTCTCAATTGTTTCTATCCCTTCATTCATAGAATTCATAAAATCTTGACTCTCAATTGTTTAGATAACAAATTTTATCTAAACTTTTGAATATAAAGAAGTGTAAAAAAATATAAATGATAATATTATTTTAGGGAAGTTTTTTATCCATAACAATATTTCAAACATACAATCGCTTCCCTAGACATAGATGAGATGTAAGAATTTTTTCCCCATTGCCTAAGAAAGCCGATTCAGAATCCTCATTTGTATTTTCTTCACCGTTGTTACTATCATTAAGATATTTTCACAATGCTCCACTATAACTATCTTATACTACTCATCATCGACATCTATATCAATCTGTGAAAAACATTTATCATATTTTTCAAGGAAATTAACATATGTGGAATAAAAATTTTTTTCATTATTATAACATTTGTATCATATACCATTAATACGGGATCCATTAATGATAACATAAAGACCAGTATAATTGAACATTAAAATATTTCAACCGTTTACATTTATAATTCATTAGTTTTTGAGAAACAATAGGGAATTTATAATTGGAGTTTTATTTTAAAAAATTATGAAAGGAGTTATATCAGAGTTCATTCTGTAGAAACATTGATTTTGAATGTCAACTTCTATAATGATATCCTTCCTCAAATAATAATGAAAAAAATGCCCAATCAACATTGTCCATACTATTTACACCAAAAAATTTAAATTTTTTAGTTACACCATTTTGATATGGTGTGTATGGTGAAATAAATTCAGGGATAATGCTGTGTTTTCCATATAATTTCAAAAATAATATTTTTTTATATTCTCCACCAATACCATCTTGTAACTTGTTCACTGAGTTTTTTCATTCTTTATCTATGATTCTCATGAAATTATTAAATATTTCTAGAGATTATAATTTATGTGTCATGTAAATTATCATCATAATGTGAGTAAATACATCAATAAAAGATAAAATATAAATATCTAATCATGTAAATTATTTACAAATCGACACAAAAATATAATAATGTTCTAACACAAAGGGATGAGTTGATGAATCTAAATGTTATTATGTACAATGTCTGTAATTATCCATTTATGATAACTGGAAAAACCATTATCCTTTTATTTTAATTTCATGAATATGATAAATATTATATATCTAAGTTATTTTTATTATATTCCTCTAAAGAAAATTTCACAACCTTTTATTCCATAACGGATTTTCTTTTGTCATGCTCAGATATGACAAACCTTTTATACTAACAACTGGGAACAAGATTCACGTGATTCATTATCCTTTCTTAAAAACATTACCATAATTAAATACATTTATAAAAAAAATAATATTTTCATTTTTTTTATTTAATTTTTTAAAAAAATGTTAAATAATTAAAAAATTATGTTTCATTCCATCAATAAAAAACTCTTTTCAATTTCAATATTTCCTCTAAAATGATTATAGATCCAACACCATTGATTATTAGAGATTAATCATTACTATAATTAATTGTACCATATTTAATAAAATTTTAATTCTTAAAGATCTTCAAATAACCAATCATATATATAGCGCACCCATAATTCAAGATCTAGGGTCATTATCCTTTTATTTCTTTAAGAGAAGTTTCAACAACAATAGATTTTTAACTACCTTTTTTATTCTTGAAATCCAGATTTTGATATTGTTTATATAATCATTTTTTTCAGAATCATTGAGAGACATTATTTTTCAATATCCCTAGTTTGATCACATCTTTAACAAATAGTTTCCAAAGGATGGAATATTTTTTAAATCATTATATTTACTCTCACAGATTATATCTGTTGAGTTGGTTGAATCCCCCTAAAAATTTTCATATTTATTCACTTATATTTTATTTAATGTTTATGGTCAAGGAAACATATATATTTTTTAGCCCCAATTCCACAAATATTATAGATGTAACCATAGAAATAAAATCTAACTATGTAACTTGCATATTCTTCATACATGTGTTTCAATTTTTCCTCAACTTTTTATACATCCATTTTGATAATTTTGTTCACACTATTGTTTTGGAACCTTATCATGTTTTCTTCTTCTACTTATATTTCTTTTCAACATCAATATAACCTCCTATAGTAGTGACTTATAGTTTCTACATTGTAACATTAAATATTTATATTTTTCAATTATACTTATTTTAGTCATATACATGGTTTTATTAAAATAATTTTTTAATTTATAATTATATTAATTCATTTTGAACCATTTATGACAACTTTTTATGTATCTTCATACATCTACACTTCATATAAATTCGAAAAACTAGGGTTTTTGAGTTTTTTGAAATTTTTAACTATTTACATAACTTTAACATGATTTTTTGAACTATTTATAACTCATCCTTCTTCACCATAGAATTTATTTCAATATATATGTTGATATTTTTATTATAATATTCTATATTTTTCATATTATCTATATTTTATATTAATTTAAACTTTTCATCAAGATGATATTCTTTATTTTGTTTGAAAATTTCACTTTATTCAACTTCTTCTTCTCCCTTTCATGTATTACAATCATATGAATAAATTATTTCAACTCTATTTTAAACAGAAACTCTATTTGAGTATCTTATTATTCATAAAGTTATCTTTCATCATTGGTGATGCTTTCATCATTTAATTTTTAAAAATTGTATTTATACTAGTATAATTACTAAACTTATCAACATCATCTTCAGTTTTATAATATTCATTACATTTAGACAAATTGTTTTCATTTTTAATTTATATAACATTTTATCCCTTCCACTATGATAATATTTCTATGTGAATTTATTCTTTATAAGGATATTATTGAATTTATATCATCTCTGTTACTTGAGCTATCTTCCTTTTTTTGAGGACAACATGTTAAAAATTTACCAACATCTCCACAGTTAAATAATTTTAGTGGTAACATACCTTTACACATTACTGTGGCACTTTTCACCCTTTGATAAAAAATACATAAATTTATATAAATTCTAACAAACCTCATTTTTATCATCAGACTAGTAAAAAAATTCCTCTCCAATAACATTATTATAGTTTCTTTTCATACAATATTTAAATGTAAATTTCAGGACAACATTCTGCTTTTTATTCATATCCTTCTCTAATTAAATTTTTTATATAGTGAGAGTGATATATATATATCATATAGATATATTGTTTCTAGATATCTATCTTCCAAAAGTGAAACTTTTACATCAAATTTATCATGAATAATTCCTAAGATCAGTAAAAAATAAATGTATCCTATACCATCACACTAAGACATCTTATGGTGGTCACAATTTCATTCATTCTTGTAAATAAATCACAATCATATTTAAAAACAGATTTTTAGAACACCATACTTTAAAGTCAATATTTTTAACTTTTCATTGTTGAATTTTTTATTACCTTGATTTATGTCTTTTCACTTTTCTCAAATTCCATTAGCAATTCCAACTTCTTTAACTATACGATAGTCACTTTCAGAGATTGAATACGGTTTATTATTTATTACACACACATGATTTTTCAAATTCATTTCTCATCAACTATAATGGAAAAAATCTTAGAATAAGGTGAATATACTTCTATAGAAACTGTTAAAACTTCATTACTAGGGGTCATAAGATATGATAACTTGTGATATTCCCAATTATGACAATTATTTACATAAAAAAATACCCTTACTATTCATAAAATTATAAACATATGTTCATTTAATTTTTATTTTCATTTATTAGTCTATAATAACTATAGTTCCTTCATCTTTAACATCGTATGTGTATTTGTCTTTCATGAGAAAATTTCCAAAAATACATTATAATATATTACCATCCCAAGAAAACTATAGATTTCAATCAATATGGTTGGGTAGGAACAAAGTTCTAAATAAATTTATTTGAGGGATAAACTGATTTACACTTTTTTCAATTAAATAACCCTATAATTAAACTTTTTATAGATATAATTTACCTTTAATTACATTGAAATACAAAGTCTCCTTCCTAAATTTCTTTAACACAATACTCAAATATTTCTTTTGTTCTACCATTATATTTAAATATATGTAAATATAATCTTTATATACTATCATTATTTGATCAAGGTAATCTCTAAACACTCAATTAATTGGATTCATGAAGATATCATGGGAATCAGTATATTCAAATGGAATCAGTAAAATTCATAATGAATATACATTTTACCAAAGTTTATCATAGATGTTTTCTTTATTTTTGACCTAAAAATAATGATATTTTGATCAAAAGTAATTATTTTGAGAGTATTGATATCCAAGAAAATGATCAAAGAAATCATTAATATAGTGTATATGATAGTTTTTATTAAAATGATTTTTCTTATATTCCCAATAATTAATACAAGGACACATTGACCCATTTGTTTACTAACAAAAACAACCGGTGCACTCTCTTGTGAAAAACATGGCTGACAGAATCCCTATTCTAGATTCTACTAGGGGTTCTTCATCAATTCATGTTTCTCAATTATGACATTCTATATGTAGTCATTGAAATATGAATTAAATGAGGTATTTGTTTTATTGAAAAATATAAATCACAAGTTGGGGGAAAACAAGGAAATATTCAAGAACATTATTAATATATTCGTCGAAAATTGGTATGTCTTAAATTTAGAATTTCTACCTAACCATTTTAGATAATTATTCCCTTATGAATAGTTATATATAACAATAAAATTAAATTAATTTCCACTATAAGTTCATTTAAATCCTAACACCAACAGATGATGTTAAATTGATTCTGAATATCTATCATGACTTCTCTTAGTCAAATATTAATATGTTATTTATATAAAAAGTTCTATAATTGACCAAAATGTTGTCAAATTCTACTATGAGGATAAGAATAAGATTTTTTCGAAAGCACATTCCCAAAAAATTCTATTTAGGTGTTCTATAGACATGAGATTAAATCATCACACAATTAATAAATTTCATCCATAATTAAACATCTAATAATTTAGGCAATGATATGATATACATAGAAAATTATTCATATATAAAAGAGTTGGTATAACCATAATCAAATTAGTCATTTTTCTGTTCTTTAGTGGATGATATATTCACATTAAATAGCATATATTTTTTGACCCACTTAAATGATTTTTACCATAAGATATTTTTCTTTATCTATTTAATTATGTGATTTTTTATGTTTTGTGTCATCCATTTCCCAAGGATTCATATACCATTTATAAAAAGTACCACATAACTTGTAGTTTTGGTATTTAAGTATTAGTGGTTCATTGATATATTGGTTGTCCCTATTATTTTCCTTGGATTTATTATCTATGTATCTTATTTATTAACCTACTCGATGAGATTCATTACTACAGTTGAAACATTTACTTTTACCTTGGAGATAATATTCCCCATTCTTCATTCTATAATTATGGTATAAATAAATATTCAGATTCATACCACTCTGCGTTTTATTATTAATATTTACTCCACGCTATATTTTTCCATTTTTACCATAACCATGAGAAAGAGAGAAATATCAACTGTCTATTAATTACTTGATTTCACAATGATTTCTTTTTATCATTCCTACAGAAGTCCCTTAAGAAAATACCTTTTGAAAACATTGTTTTAATCCTATAAAAACTAATCAAATTTAATTTCAAGGGAAATGATAAATCCAAAATCATACCTCAGTTTTATTGTAATTTTTTCCTCATAGGTACTAATGTATTAATTATCCATCTACATAAAGTCTAATAATTTCCATTAAATTTTCTAGTGAATGGTTTGGAGAATGTTATTTTTCAAAAATACCATCTTTAACAAATTTTATTCCATGGAGTCATTTTATTCCACTTTTGTAAAATTCATAATAATATTATTCAATTTTTTTCATTATATTAAAAATGACACACCTTAAAGACAATATTATTGTTATATGAGAAGTAATGAATAAAAAATATAATTTTAGAGGCATTGATCCCTTTCCCAAAAACTAATTGATTAGAGGACCCAATAAAATAATGTAGATCCATCACAATGGAATAATAAATGGTTAATTATTCAATCATTTTATAATGCTGATGATCAGTATGATTCATGTCTTGATAATGTTGGTAGAGTATAAAAACACAAGTTTAAATTTGATCTCCAAGGATATTTGGTTACATAGAAGGAAAATTATTACCATGTACACAGAAATAAATGTTAACATGATTCCTCCTAATTTTATCCAATGAATAAAACCCTAAATCATATTATAGGCTTCAAGATACAATAATTAGAGTAAGAAATCATATATATATATATATATTAAAATCATTTTGAAGATGTACTAATTTATGATAGCTTCTTTTCAATCTATTACAATTTTATATACACTCCATATTACATTCATTTGATAATGGTTTTCTTACGTTCTTTCCTCATATTATTAATGAGATAATGTATAAAAATTAATAAATCATACTCTAGTACAAACTTAGGTGATATGTGTATATGATAAATAATTATTATATTATATTATATGAATATTATATATATTTCACAATAATACATGACTTAAAACCATAGTGGTTTAATGTACCTGAGGTCTAGATTCATAATCAATATATTTCAATAAGGATATTCAAAATCACTGACAAATATCTTCTCTCTTATTAACCTTCCTAAATTTTTAATACATAATACATTTCTTTATAACCTCAAGAAGATGGAAACATAAGAAAGGATGATCACATATTACCAATAAGGGTATATATTAGAGTTATGAATCCATGATCATATAATAGAATAATTTATCAACAGGGGTAAAATATCATGATCATATTATTTTATGTTCATACTGAATTAGTCATAGAATGGAAATTATGAGTCATAATATAAATATTTAAAATTTCATTAGACACAAGTCATAAGAGTGAGGAATCATCATTAATCTATCATTAGCCATGAGAGAATAAAATAACCAAATGAAATGTCTTGCAATTATCCCAAATTCATGAGTACATAAAATAATTTCATTAGTCATGGTTAACTTCCATGACCATCAATACATAGTGGAATAAGTCCAATAATGGATTGGTTTCACACTCCATTATCTTTTCATCCATAAAATGTGTTCATTCCCCATACCATTCATATTATGTTAGGATAAATCAATAAATAAAAAATAAATTATAAGGCTATAAAATTTTTCTACCCCCAAAAATATAATGGAAATCCTACAATCGTGTTCTACATTATCATTGAAACATTCGTCATTTCATCATAGCATTGTTGGTAAACAAAAAATGGGTATCATAATGATTTTTATATCACATAAATATAATTCATGTAGAGATATAACATAGACGGTATCATTATATCTTATACGTTTTCAATAATAATAATCCTTGAACTATGATGATATATATAAAAAATACCTTTGAAAGAACATTATAATAAATTATTAAAATCTTAATAAAAATTTCCTTTTATATTGGTATTGTTTTATATAAAATGGTCAAAAAATAATTATATAAATATTTTCCTTCAGAATGACCATGGAAAATTTTAACACATTACATTAATAAATGAATCATTATGATGGAGGGAAAATCCAATCATGTGGTAAAAATTAAATCAAGGATTCCTTCTAGAAATGTTTTCATAAAAATTCATAAATAAAATGTTCAGAATCATTGTAAAAATTATTTTTTAATAATATTATAATAAAGTCAAATATGGTTGAAAATAAAATTATGTAATCATTGTTTTATTAAAAATAGAAATCATGAACCCATTTTAACAAACATGTAAGTTTAGGAATAGTTCATCGACCCACGGGTAAATATGAATCCCTTTTATTATAAATGCCTTCATTATCATTTTAAGTAAAAATAGAGGGGAATGAAAATAAACCTAAAAAACTAAGAGCTAACTATATGATAAGAAAATATTTTGGCCTTACGAGATAAAGAGAATATAATTCCCCAAATGGACAGTTAAGAAAAAAAAATTATTATTAGATACGATATTTCAACAAAAACCCTTTAGGTTTTGACATTATTCATACATGCTCTTAACACGATGAATAATAAAATTTAGATATATAATAAATGTATACCAAAAATATATTCATTGTTATATTAAAATATTACATCTCTTTATAAATTTTAATTTCATATTTATTAACATGTACTCATTAGAATCAATTTTCATTTATAAACTATTTCGTTTACAATAAATTATTTAATGTGATAGTTCTAGACTAGAAACCTTAATCCTGGTTTTATAATATATATAAATTTAAACATGTTATAGGTGTAAAATTTATTCATTGTATAAAATATTATAAACATTCATATAAATTGGTGATGAAAATTGAATTAAATCAGTTCATGGATATGATAGTCCTTACATACACATGAGTAATGTTTTCATTTTCCAACAATAATAAAGAGAGAATGGTAAATAAGAATATATATTTTTAGAATCATAAAAATATATTAAATATAAATTTTATTCATTATAACCATCTATATGTGTAGTGATGTATTAAGGACTTGATAAATAATTCACCTGTATTCATGTATGGTACATTCCACAAATAATCACGAACGACATTATCATTTATCATATGATGGAAAGTAGGTACAAAATGTTTATAAAATTAACATAACAAAATTTGCTTGTATTAATGATACTAATTTATAAAATTTAATATGTTGGTCTAATATTAGTTGGAGATATAAGAATAAATAAACATAAAAGGATTCAGTGATGGTTACTACCTCTTCTTTGAGAAACCACATTTGTATCTGTTCTTCAGAACCCTTTAGATGGTATTTAAAGAATATGAAAATTGGTGAAATTTTTTTATGGATTTTTATAAATTATTTAGTTATAAATAAGTATATCTACGTGGTTCAAGATGGTGTGAATATGATGGGAGATGAGGTTAATTTTAATATATGTGGGGAGTGAAAATTTTGTAATAATTATTTATTTAAATATACTATAATGTCACTTTCATTAAGAAATGTTTTGAAATTGGATCATTATAGAATATGGAATGATTTAGGGTCGAAATAAATTCATCAAAAAAAGATTTATACATTTTTTAGGTTATTTAAACCATTATCTCTTTATTGTTACCCGTCATTATTCCTTTTCTTCCTTATCATAGTAATGAATGTATACCTAGGTTACTATTCATTACAACCAAAAATTAAATTGAACAATTTTAAAAATATTTACATTTTTATTAAGAATATATAACCTATATAATACTTCTATATTCCTATTAGTGGTAAAAATTAATTTTAAAATTTTTGTGAACAATGCAATAAAAATAGTTTTCAAAAAAATGAAATTTTATTCATAACATAGAATTTGTTCTTATAACTTGCCTAATAAAATACAGTATATGAGATATAACATTATTTATTGAATTATATATATAATTATTTCATTATCATTATTCTTCAATAGTGATTAATTTAATTTATTTTGATAAAAATACATTGCAGATAATATTTTTAAAAAAGATATTACTTTTTTACCCTCTAATGAATTTTATCACCATTTGTATAAAAATAATAAACATTGAATTAATTTTATAATTGGGTAAATATTAATTTATTTATATTTTTAATATTGTGAATTAATTTTTAAATAAATCTCATATGAAAAAAATAGTTCTCATAAACATATTATTTTGAAAAATGTTATTTCGGATCAATAATATTTCATATGTTATTTAGAAATTATTTTTCAACAATTATATTTCATTAAAATGCCATATAATGTGCATAATGTTATTATTTTTATGAATTATTCACATATATTAAGCTGTGAATTCTTAATAAGATATCAAACACATTTACATATTTAAGAGAAATATATTCTAAAATATCAGGGTTTCATAAACATAATATAAAATATCTACTCTCAAAATCCTAATAAAAACTAAACCTCTTAAAATATCTATATCATAAAAAATAAAGATATACACATATAGTGAGATCATATAATACTCTTAAAATTAACACCCTAGGCTTAATAACTACATTATAAAACATAATATTCATTGAAAAGAGAAATCCTAAAATATTACTAGTTTATAAAATACATCTGAAAAAACTTTTTTAATCTGTAAAATATTCAAAATACAAGGGATTTGGGGAATAAAATCAATAAAATCATCACATAATTTATTAATCATATCAAGAATTATCCATTATATAACAACAATTATTCTTTTTAAATTAAATTTTAAATAATTCAACATTTAACAAAAAATGCTATTAAATTTCCCAAAAAATTTATGAATTTTTATACAAATTAAGAATTTAAGGAAACATTTTAAAATAAATTTCCTTCTATTGAAACTTTAGAAAATGAATAAAGTTCATTAAAACCCCAATTTTCTGAAACATTAACCAAATTTCTCATTTCAAACAACTTTTTGAAAACAAATATATAACATGTCTTGAAAAATGTATTTTGTTTTACATCCCATGAATTTAAATAAGGTTTTTTAGAAATTAATAAGTTCTTAAATGAATAATATACATTCAAATATATAAAACCAACCCCCCTAAGTTCTGATTCAATGATTGGAAATGATAATTAGTAACTTATAGAGAATGAATACTAAGAACTACGGTTCACTTCTACATATAAGGTCTTTCCATATGGAAAAAAGAAACAGATTAAATCTCCTATCATAGGTAATATCATTTAAACAACACCTAAATGTTATTATTTCATGCTCTCTCAAAAGTATTATATTACCTATTACCTTTTCTACCATAAGTAACATGGTTCTTTGTATTCACTTGATCACCCTTGAATTCATATAGGGAGACCTTATTAAAAATAAATTCCCAAGAAAAGTATTCTTGTATTTGTTTAGTGTCGTGTGTCACTTTTTTTAGATATTAATCCCTATAGAAACTAATCATAATCAAATATATAGATTTAAATAAATGTTAAGTTGTCCTTTTTCAATGGTCCTAGTAAGATTATTTTGATCACTGAGAGGGGGTTGGAGTGAATAATTGATATTTTATATTTACAGTTTATTTATTATGAAAAAATATTCACCACCCATTAAAGAGTTGTAACTTTTCTAAATTAACTCACAAAATCACATTCCATATGAACATAAACTTTTACATGGTTCAATATATAATAAGTGTATCTTGCCCATTTCATGGGTAAAAATCATCCAATACAAGACAATACACGAGAATATAATTGTTTTTTTATGGTTACAAGAAGAGGGTAATATCATTATATGTGCATTGAACTGTGATCAAAATAACAGTTCATGATTCGTCTGTGAAGATAATATGTAAAAAAATTTAATAACTTTTAGAAACGTTCATCAACAGGATTAGAATGTTTTCTTCGTACTTCTTATACATCTCCACATTTATTCTTCTTGTAAAAACATCTTATTCACATAATCACCCAACATCAGGTAAGAAATTCTTTATTGGACTCCACTATAAAAATAATTCAGTATCTAAATTTATCCTATTTTTATGATCTTTTGAATGAAATATTCATTGATTTCCATACACCATTGTCTAATTCCTACTGATATAAATGATTTTTCTATGAATTTTTTTATCTATTTCCTATTATTGCAACACTTATGATCAATACCAATATATTATCATTATTATTCTAACACTATGATATTACTTAGTTT
Source organism: Viscum album (assembly GCA_963277665.1). Lineage (NCBI taxonomy): Eukaryota > Viridiplantae > Streptophyta > Magnoliopsida > Santalales > Viscaceae > Viscum > Viscum album. The sequence continues at coordinate 1,148,875,441 of OY728143.1, read as the reverse complement.
GAAAAATTATTCTCAACTTTGTATCTTATAAGTTCATCTAGTGTATATGTAAAAAATCTGTTTTTAGTACCTCATACTTTGAATTTTTTAACATTACACAGATTTTTATTATACGTACACCCTATTTAAAGGCGCAAGTGAAGAAGGAAAGGTATGATTCCAATTTTACATTTTATATTTATGAAGAGTTGAATTTAAAATCTCCCAATTAGTACACTTTTATATTCTAAACATCCGCAACCTTCCTTATAACTCAATGAGAATCACATGTATTCCTCCAATGATATTTACCACACTCAATTATTAAAAAAAACATTGTATCATTTGATATCATTATGAAAACATCATCATTATATATTGAACTAATAAAATATCATATCATTATAAGCATATAGAATATGAATTTATAACAATGTTTATTTCTAGAGAATCTTATTATGATTCTTCCTTAACAAACATCATAGTAGCTTTTAGAATTTTGTTACAAAACTCTTACTTTTTTTGATCACTTTAATCAAAGAATTCATTTTCTGACCTCTATATAATGATCTTTATGAAAACATTTCAATTTATCATATTTAAAAATATTATATATTAATAAATTTTTAAATGAATTTTATATTGAAATTATAAAAAATTATTTTCAAATGTAAATTGTACAAACACATTGTCTAATTAGACGTTTTCCAATTTATATTTCATCTAATTAGACATTATATTATTTTGACTTCATTTGATGAAATTTTCTTATATATCCCTTTGTACATAAAAATTTCTATGACCACCAGACTTCATAAAATATCTCTATGAAATTTCATACTACTATATCTTCCAAATTTATTAATCTTCAAACACAAACTTTCCTCATCCAAAATATTTCCGACTTTGTCTGTCGATATAAATAAATATCTTTTGTAGTCAAAACATTCTACAACTTAAAATATTTGTCCCCCATTCATAAAAATATTTATATATTGGGATTTTTAAAAATAATTATGTTTTAGTATTTTATAATTTAAAATAATTTCTATTCTCTTTCACATAAATCTTTATTCGAAGAAACATTTTATGTTTAATGTATTTAGTTCTAAGAAACCCACAAAAATCTCAATCCCATCAACTTTTTTGGAAATATCACCCATGTTGGGTAAATTAGGAACATAAAAAATTATGTTTTGTGAATTTTTTTTCAATAAAATAATATATCATAGATACTATTCTTATGGAATTTATTTTCCTTAAATTAGTCACAAGCTTCAACAAATCTCCACTATATTGGTCCCAACAATATCCCCATTTGGATTTTGTTTTAATCCAAGGAATGTAATCCACATAAATAATATAACTCATGAAATGGAGTATATATCAAAAAACTATAAACCTCCAGGATTGAACATAGTGTAATAATCAATAAACATTTAACAACAATACAATTTTGTCTATGAAAAGTGATATAAGAAAAGTTTCCCTTGTACCACTTCTTCAGTTTAAAATTTTCATCACAAAAATAAACTTTTTCCTAGAAGAGCGGAATTTTTTGTATGCACGACAATAATATATTAAAATAGTTAAATCATTCTGAAATCATAGCTTAACCCATTTACATACTCCATAAGAATTCATGATTTTATTAAAAGGATAAACACATACCAATGGATTGAATTATTTTACAACCATCCCCCCTTTGTAAATAATTTCCAAAGACAAGGAGTGGATATGGATATCACATATATTATCCCTTAATATTGATAGGTTGAATTATAACTATAAAACTCATCATATTAAATTATTCCTTGAGAAATGGTTTTGTAAGAATCTCAACAAATGTCTCCATTATTTGAATAAACTCCAACTTATATTAATTCTTCTACACATGATCTTTAATGAAGTTATATTTCGTATAAATTTTATTTGAATGATAATGTTTAATTGTATTTTTTTTATATTTGTAACACTCTGATAATAATATCCCCAATGAAATGGAAACATCATATCAACAAATATGTCTATAAACTATGTCATCATCAACATAATTAGGGTTGCATCATGAGCATCATAAACATACACAAATTATGTTTTAAAGAGAATTTATGAATTATATTCCTTTATATTCCAACTAACATATTTTATAACAATAAATTTACTCCACTATATATGGATTTTATATCATAAACATTTCTTTACTAATCCAAATTTGTATAACAAAAAAATCAATCTTAACCACACTGCCATATTTCAATCTAAAATCTGTTTCCCATTAAATATATTTCTGAATTTTGATCCCATCAATGAGATATGATTCTTTTGGATCACAATGATATTAAGAAAACATTTAATATCATAAACTATATCTATCATTGAATCTAATATATTTAATTTTTTTAAAAAAATTAAACTCATTAATATAAATGTCATATCTTCCACTACATTTTGAAAAAATTTTCCAATAGAAATTAGTATGGAAGCTTGTTTTGAGTCCTCTACAAAAATATTCTTTATATAATCAGTATAATAATAATATGGAGATAGTGAAATATCAATTTTAATTTGTGATATTTTTAATAAAATAAAATATTTCATTCACGGACATATAAAAATCCTCCTTCATTTCTTAAGTAATATTTCCATAAGTTTCTTAATTATTACAAAAAGAATAATATCCTTAATGTAAAAAATCATTGTGAGGGAAACCACATGATTTTATTTCATGTAGAGCTAACTATTAAGACTTACATTATTAAACATTAAATTTCTTAATAAAGTATCCAATTTTTATTAGAAAACCCATATATCTTCTTTATTCCCTTATAATCATATCATCAGTTTACACACATAACATCCAACGTTCCAAATCATGAAGCTGCACAATTGTTTTATATAAACGTCCTTATCGAGAACTCTATTTAAAAATTATTCAATTACATAAATATAAAATAAATTTATATCTAAATTTTCTAGAATTATCTTTAAATATTTTTATATTTTATAGTAATTATATTAGGGAAAAATACTCATCAAAATAAATTCTTTGAAATTGCGAGTAACCTTTATAATATAATCATTTATTATTTTCATATAACTTCACCATATAAATTCAAATGGTTAACGAATTTCCAATTTTCACCAATAACCCTATTATTTTTAGGTTTGGGTAATATTTTCCCTAAATAATTCCTCTCAAATTTTTCTATATCTTCAGTCATAAAATTCATAAAATCATGACTCTAAATGGTTTAGTTATCAAATTATATCTCAAATTTTGAATATAAGGAAGTGTGAAAAAATAAAAATGATAATATTATTGTATGGACATTTTTTATCCATAATAATATTTCAAACATACACTCGCTTCCTTAGACATAGATGAGACGTAAGAATTTTGTCCCCATCGTCTGAGAAAGCCTATTCTGAATCCTCATTTGGATTTTCTTCATAGTTGTTATTATCATTAAGATATTTTCACACTGCTCCACTATAACTATCTTTTCATCCTTCTCATCCACGTCTATATCTATCTATGAAAAAAATTTATCATATTTTTTCAGGGAAATTAACTTATGTGGAATCAACAATTTTTTATTTGTTAAAAAATTTGTATCATATAACATTAATAGGGGATCCAATAATGATGAAATAAAGACCAGTATAAAAGAACATTAAAATATTTCAACCATTTACATTTATAATTCATTAGTTTTTGAGAAACAATAGGGAATTTATACTTGGATTTTCATTGTAAAAAATTATTAAAGGAATTTTATCACAGTTCATTCTGTAGAAACATTGATTTTGAATGTCAAATTCTATACTAAAATCCTACCTCAAAAGATAACGAAAATAAAAATATCTAATCAACATTGTTCACACTATTTCTACAAAAAAAAAATTTCCATTTTTTAGTGACACCATTTTGATATGGTGTGTATGGTGAAATAAATTCTTGAATAATTCCATGTTTTCAATATAATTTTTAAAATAAACTTTTTTATATTCTCCACCAATATCAGCTTGTAACGTCTTCACTGAGTTTTTTCATTCTTTATCTGTGCTTCTCATGAAATTATTAATCATTTCTAGAGCCTATGATTTGTGTTTCACGTAAATTATCATCGTAATGTGAGTAAATCCATCAAATAATGATAAAATATACTTATCTATGCATGTAAATTCTTTACAAATCGACCCAAAAATATGACAATGTTCCAACACAAAGGGATGAGTTGAATAAATCTAAATGTTATTATGTACAAATTCTGTAATTATCCATTTTTTATAACAGGAAAAACCATTCTCCTTTTATTTTAATTTCATGAATATGATAATTATTATCTATCTATTTTAGTTTTATTATATTCCACTAAAAAATTTTACACAACCTTTTATTCCATAACTAATTTTCTTCCATCATGCTCAGATAAGACAAACGTTTTATACTAAAAACTAGGAACAAGATTCCCTTTATTCATTATCCTTTCATAAATACTTTTCCATATTTAAATATATTTAATAATAATAATATTTTCATATTTTTTTATTTAATTTTAAAAAAATATGTAAAATAATTAAAAAATCATTTTTCAATCCATCAATAAAAAAATCTTTTGGATTTTAACTATTCCTACCAAATGATTATAGATCCATAACCATTGATTATTAGTGACTAATAATTTCTATGATGAATTTTAACTTATTTAATAATATATTTATTCTTAAATATCTTCAAATAACCCATCATATATATAGCGCACCCATAATTCAAGATCTAGGGTCATTATCCTTTTATTTCTTTAAGAGAAGTTTCAACAACAAGAGCTTTTTAACTACATTTTTCATTCGTGAAATCTAGATTTTGATATTTTTTATATTATCATATTTGTTTTAGAATCATTGAAATAAATTATTCTTCAATATCCCAAGTTTGATCACATCTTTAACAAATAGTTTCCAAAGGATGGAATATTTTTTAAATCATTATATTTACTCTAACATATTATATTTGTTGAGTGGGTTGAATCCCCTTCAAAATTTTCATCTTTATTCATCTATATTTTCTTTAATGTTTATGGTTAAACAAACATATATATTTTTTAGCCCTAGATCCACAAATATTATATATGTAACCATAGAAATCAAATCTAACTATATAATTTGCATACTCTTCATACATGTGTTTCAATTTTTCCTCAAATTTCTATCCATCCATTTTGATAATTTTGTTCACACTAATGTTTTTGAACCCTTATCATATATTATTCTTCTACTTATTATTTTATCATCATCAACAGAACCTCCAATAGTAGTAACATTTGGTTTCAATGTTGTAACATAAAATATTTAGTTTTTTCAATTCTACTTATTTTAGTCATATAAATAGTTTTATTAACATCATTTTTTTCTTTATAATTATATTAATTTATTTTTCAACCATTTATGATTAGGTTTTATGTATCTTTATTGTTCTATACTTCTTTTAAATTTGACTAACAGAGGATTTTGAGTTTTTGAAATTTTTAGCTTTTTACTCAATTTTAACATGATTTTTGAACAATTTATAAAACTTCATTGTTAACCATAGAATTTATTATAAATAGAGATGTTGATATTTTATTATTATCCGATATATTTTACATATTATCAATATATTTTATTAATATAGACTTTTCTTCAAGAAGATATTATTTTTTATCTGAAAATATCTTTTTATTCAACTTCGTCTTCTCTCTTTCATGTATTACAATCATATGAATAAATTATTTCAACTCTATTTTAAACAAAAATTCTATTTGAGTCTCTTATTATTCATAACGTCGGATTTCATCATTGGTGGTGTTTTCATCATTTAATTTTTAAAAAATGTTTTTATAGTAGTATAATAACTAAATTTAACAACATCATCTTCAGTTTTATAATATTCATTACATTTGGAGAAATTGTTTTTCATTTTTAATTTATATAACTTGTTATCCCTTCCACTATGATAATATTTAGATATGAATTTATTATTCATAAGGATCTTATTGAATTTATAACGTCTTCATTACTTGATCTATCTTTCTTTTTTTTTAGGACAACATGTTAAAAATTTACCAATAGCTCCAGAGTTTAATAATTCTAGTGGTAACATACATTTACACATTAGTGTTACACTTTTCAGCATTTTAGAAAAAAGGAATAAATTTATGTAAATTCTAACTAACCGCATTTTTAGAATTAGACTCATAAAAATATTCCTCTCAAATTACATTATTACAGTATTCTTTCTTACAATATTTAAAGGTAATTTTTAGATCAACCTTCTCCTTTTTATTCATATCCTTCTCCTATTTCATTTTTTATATAGTTAGAGTGATATATATATCATATAGAGATATTGTTTCGGGATCTATATCTTCCAAAAGTATCACTTTTACATAAACTTTATCATGAATAATTCCTAAGATCAGTAAAAAATAAATGAATCCTATACCATCTCACTAAGACATCTTATGGTCGTCACAATTTCATTAATTATTGTAAATAAATGACAAGAATATTTAAAAAATCCATTTTTAAAACATCACACATCAAAATAAATATTTTTAACTTTTCATTGTTGAATTATTTATTACCTTGATTTATGTCTTTTCACTTTTCTTAAATTCCATTAGCTATTCCACCTTCTTTAAATATATGATACTCACTTTCTGAGAGTGAATAAACTTTATTATTTATTATGCACCCATGATTTTTTAAATTCATTTTCTCATCAACTATAATGGGAAAACTCTTAGAATAAGGTGAAAATACATCTATAGAAACTTTTAAAACATCATGACTAGGGGTCATAAGATAAGATAACATGTGATATTCCCAATTATGATAATTATTTACATAAAAAATAAGAATCCCCATACTATTCATAAAATTATAAACATATGTGACTATATACCTTTTATTAAACCTTCATCAATGGGTTAACAAAGGGAGCCTTTACTTGGATACAACATGAAAAGACATAACATGATTTGTGTACTCACTAAGAGGTGGATGGTTTGAATTTGTTACATTTCTTTTTTATAGAATTTCCTATGAAATAAATCTACCACTTATAGATGAATTATGAAACTATGGAAATCAAACACATAATAACACTCCATAAGAATACAATAATATACAATTTTAACTGCTCAGTAAGAGTATACAATGGTATGGTTAGAAATAATCCAATACTTCTTAATTTACTAAAGATAAATGTTTCTTGTGTGGTTACAATAATATTATAATATCATAATATTTTTGTCTCACTATGATTAGAAAAATAGTACATTTTTTTAACGTCCGAACCTAGGATCAACTAAAACATTTCCCTAATCTGGTGGGTTATATGGTCTCAAGCACATATCTCTATATTCTAGAGGCATTGACTAATAGTGAGGGTCTACAGTGGTACAATGGTGATAATATAGCCTCTTTTTATCTAAGTAGTAGTATGGTAAAAATAATGAAACAAAATAGGGGAAGCATAATATATCTGAACAAATTGTATAAGAAAGAAAACTAATCATTAATGGAGATATATAGATACAAGAAACAGAAGAAAAAAAATCAGGTAATATGATGATTCATATAAAAAATAATTAGATGGCATGTTAATATGAAAAATGGGGGATACACTGATTCATATTATAGTTGAATAAAACATTCTATACAAATGTCAAAAAATATCACATGTCATCTCTACTAGAATCATGATTATATTTTTGGTCCTCCACTCCCATGCTCCTTTGTCATAAGAAGAAAAGATCATGTATCCATGATAGGATGTTTACCCATATCTATAACAGAAATCATGAAGTCTTCTTGGGTACCATGGGAGTCAGGGGAAGGCTATGACATAAACATAGTATTTCACCAACACTGGTCTCTATAACACTCTATTCAATCATATATCATAGGAGTGTCCAAGTATAATATATACGAAAATATAATGAAAAATAAATACTATTCGGTAAATGTTCATGTAGGACACTTGGAAGATTCTATTTTCTTCAGCATATGACAAGATAAGTCTAATATCATATTACCTTATGCATCCATTTATAAAACAGTTTACATAATATCCATAAATATATATACACTAAATATTTTCAAACATATATAATCATCTACATAGATACTAGGTACAGCTATACCTGAGGTGTAACTAAGGAATCCATGCAGATTTTAAAGACCCATAAGCATCAACAGAAGAATTAGACTGAAATATCATATGAATTTGAGACACCATGATAAATTATCAAGATAGTGGGATGATTTATTAATCCAAACACTAGATGCTAAAGAATATTGTATGGCAGGACCATCATCGATGCAATAGTAAACACTGTGAGACACTATGCCTATCATCTAATGTATGGGAGCCTAAAATTTAATACTCAAGAAATATCTTAATATCATTTTAATGGCCAAAATCAGTTATATAATCATAATAATCATAAATAGTTTCAACTTAAATCACTTTCATTCATTTATCCTCATCTAGACACATGCATCACAAATTATACGATTCATTATATATTTATATCATGTGATGTGGCATTTCCCCTCACATCTAATTATATAAATTTAATAATTTCATTTTGGTAACAATTAAAACCCAATTAAGGGTCAGTCCAAACCACATAAGAGGTGATTTATATAATAAATGATTATATTAAGGAAGGTAATTCATTCAACACACCAAAACTGGAGGTGACCAAGGAGGTATTCATCCTCTAATGATTTTTCATGATCTTTCAAGAGTTTCCAAACATGTTTGAAATAATTTAAAATAAAAAATTTATGTTTTCAGGAATCTCATAGAAATGTATGGAATGCCACAAAAATGGGATGTCTATGAAAACACTTAAATGTATATAGAAAATTACACAACCACCTAACTTAGTCCCATGGATGAATCCTAAGATATATAATTTTGGATTGAAGTAGAATGAAATAATTCATTGGAATAGAAAAATTACATGAAAATAGTTTTTATGAACTCACACCAATATATTATAGGAGATTCTGACAAAAACTAATAAAGGAAGGAATATGAATTGAGCTTTTAAAGTTAGTTGTCTAATGAATTTGACGACGAATGAAACATTTTCCAGATGCGGGAGATAAACAATACCTATAAATAATAAGAGGAGTGATCCCTAAGTGTGTGGTATATTCATTATAAGTGGGAGGAGAAACAAATAAGATTAATTAAGGGAAATATGGGGAAAGGTAATTAACACTTTAGTAAGGGTCACATGGATTGGATGCACTGTTTTCTGAGCATCACACAAAGTATTTAATAATTAATACTGAAGAAACAACTCGCATAAGAAAAGAGAACCGTTTGAATAACATTTTCCTCCAATGTTAAATTAATTAATCACAAATATGAGACAAACCACACATCCATGTGGCTAAGGTCGCATGGTTTAGTCTAACCATTAATCCCTATAAATTTGACTTCATCACCCCACATGTTTTTGAAAAACCATCTTCTTATATTATTTCCTCCACATCATGGATCCTCATGCTCTGAACAAGCCCCATATGGTTTCTAGACCTTTAATAGTCCATATTACATATTTACTTTTATTAAAAATAAATTTAAACTAGAAAATGAGAGATCCATTAAATAGTACAAAGATGGGCCATTACAATATTTCCTCTTTAAAGATTATCATCCCCAAGATTCTCTTATGAGTATAAGAAAGGATATTCTGAGGAAACCTCTTTCCACTAGGCTTGTATATTAACCACTCACTCCCATGTCATGTCATGTACTCAACCGTGCTACCAAAGAAATCGTTCAAAGTTAACTAAACTAAATTAGTGAGTCCTCATGCTATGATCCATCATATGATCATCATTTAGTTTCTCTTTTGGGTTCCTTCCTAATTTAATTTTTATGAGAAGTGGTTGTTCTTGGATGTTCCTTCATCATCATTCGATGATTTTCATATTCATTTATAAATGTTGAGGACTGTGGTTTATGGTGTTACTGATGGGTCAAACATTAGGAAAACATAGGTATGTGTATTGGTGTTTGGGAATGATTTGATTGTTGCTAGTTAGTATTTGGGTTCTACCATTTTTATATTTTCCTATCAGGACTATCATGTGTTAGTTTTCTATGAATTTGTCCTAAATTACATTTCTTTGTTTTGTAACATATAATTAGAACTATGTTTCTCTATTTGGATTTAATCTCATGATTGGTGTTCTTCTCCTATTCTAATGGGATGTCATTGAATTATGACCAGGTATAGTGACATTATAGTTGTTCATTGATGATTTGATTCCATTATTTAATTGAGTATGTTTTCTAGTTGTCTATATCATACGTAATCTTAACATTTACTTAAATGATATTACCGAGACATGGATATTTTGGTGTTATTCATTCTCTTGGATATTCCCATCCATTGTTTAACTATTTTATATGATATCTAAATTTTTGTTATACCTATTATAGGTTTCTATATTCATAAAGCATTATATTTGATGATTGTTATTTGGTTGATGTATGAGATTGTTTTTTTATAATTGAAGATTATTTATATGGATTTTTGGGATATTTATGATGAGTGGTGTTTCATTTTCGTAGAATATATCGATAGTTTTCCCCACCCTCCCTCTTTTTATGCTATGGTATAGATATTTCAACATTATATCAATTCTAATTTTTTTAACAAAACTCATGGGGTAGAAATACTCATCATAGGGAGAATTGTGAAGCCCCCATATAACAATAGTATTTAATAATATATAATTTCTTCTTATTATAATTCTTCTGGTTGATTCTATGAAATTTACTATGTTTTAAAAAGTACTAAGGAGTTTCATACAATAATAGAAATATAACACACTATGTCCGATGAATACAATGTCATGGTCTTCTTTCTATCCATTGTGATTTTTTTGGATTCCATGAACCTTAGGGTTCACCATATTGGGTCATTGAATATAAGAACCTTGGTTTTACCTACAGCTGATTTGTGACATGGATGAGGAGTCAATGCCACAATGTCTGGCCTCAAGGTATGTGGATATTTCAAATCAATGTTCCCTACATCATCTCTATGAAGGATACACCATGGTGGGTTCCTAGATAAGGGCACTACAGCATGGTGGTAAGCACTACACTGTGAGTCAGTCTTGATTTCCTTTTTAATCTTACTATTTTTATTTATTAAATTTTTATTGATTTTCACCCTTTCTCATATCTCTCTCTCACTATATCATGTTTTCAGATCATAGGAGGGCCTATAGTGCTCTTATTCTCCCTCCTTTTCCCTCTATGGTTCTATTATATTCTTTCATTGATTCTATGAGGTTTGATGAGTTTATTTTGTTTTTCCTTCTTCCTCTACTATAATATATTTATATCCTCTAAAACATTATTTCACATGGAAACACTAACACAAATGTGGGTTAAATTTAGGGTTTGGGTAGTCTATAATAATCATTTTTGGGATGTTTAGGGTTTTCAAAGGAAATTTCCTTGATCAGTTATACTTTTATCATTGAAGGGGACATGCTCTTACTGGATTATTCTTTGATTGAGATTGGGGTTCCATGAAATTAATTTGTATTAAATTACATGAAACTCTTGGTTGATTATAAATAATTTCTTATAAAGATATGTGTGTTTCTGTGATACACATGGTTAATTGTAAATGGGTTTCATTGGGTTTTATATGCCGCATGAAGAGTATTTCGTGGGATTCTTCTGTGAACTTTTGAATTGATTATTCTTACATACTATGTGATTTCAAAAATGGTTCAGAGGATTTTTATAGGGAAAATATGTGATTGTATAGCGGTTTTTAGCACAATTTTATTTTAAAATCGAATATTTATTATTTTAAATAATTTTTTAATGTAATAGGGGTGTGTATAACATATGTTAATGTGTATGAAGACATTTTATTATTGTCACCCTTTTAAAATGTTATTAATAGGAAAGTGACTATATCAAACTATATTAAAAGGAATGTTTTCATGGAATAGTTTTAAAGGTGGAAATCATGTTCTTAAAGACCCATTTGGAAATTTATAAAATATTTTTCATGATGACTGCGATTTACATATGTTCAGAATTTTTTTATATAAATTTGGATGCAGATTATTACCCCATAAGGGATATTGTGTATTTATTATTAGTGATCATGAAGGGATATAAAATAGGTTGTTTATTGCAACTATATGTGAGTTGAGATGAGATTTATTTCCTATATTTATTCTATTTATATTATGTTCATATACCTTTCCTGTTTTAATTCCATCACATGATACATAACATAGGTACCCTAGGTAACCAAGTAGAATATCTATATGTGGGTTACATTAGTTTAGTTTGTTCCATCATTCTAGTTACGTAAGAATTTTTCCCCCATATGGTTTTATATTTTTCTTAGAAAACGTAAAATGGAATCTAACTGGGATATCCAAATTTCACATAAGGGCCTATTTAGGGATCTGATGAAATAGGTCTTGTATATTCAAGTGACTTCATAGCGATCTTCTCCTAATTCTTACATATTATCGAGGAATAGATATTGTGTCTATAACAAACATTCTCTTTATTTAATATTTTAAAATGATTTATTGCATAAATTTTAACTTAATACAACTTAATGGATCTAGTGTTCTAGTGCCTTTGGGTTTTAGGAACATTACATAACCTCTGAAAACATGAAATACAACAACATCTATATTGAAAAGATCATTGATGTGACCACAAAATTCGTTCTTACATAACATTACATGGGATAACTTGAGGAAATACATAAGAAAGGGGTTAGAAAACAATTTGATTAAGGGAATATGTATGAAAAAACATCAGGATAATAACACATGTTAAGAAAGTCATATCAACGAGGCATAAAGCAAAATGAATAATAATGCACGATAAACCATGATAATCACTACATTGGAACTGTGACAACAACATAAAACATGACATCATAAATATATGTCAAAGCTAAACCACTAAGACTCTATAGTGGAAAAAGTCCAATAAAGGAATTTGGTATAACCCTATCCCATCATGACGTATCATGATACTAAACATTACCCATTACACTAGAGCTCTATTAGGGTGCACCCTTCATAAACATTTCAATCTCATGCATAAGTCTACCACATAGATTAGATAATAAGGATTCAATAAGCTCTATAATTTTATTAAATTATCTAGAAATGTATAATAAATATAGGTATTTACCCAATAAATAGGAGTATGTGCATAAATGTGAATACCCTTGTTTATGAAATGAGTATTTTATTCACTACATAATTAATTTTTCACGGAAAATTGTGGTTCAATTTTTTGCAGAAGAACACCATCATATAGAAATTTATAAAATGTCTTGATAAGAGTGAAAGGTGTATCTCATCTTTTATATATGAAATGGACTATAAGTGGGTCATGTAACGACATTACCCAACATAATTAATTTTAAATATAAGGTTTACCATAATAAATAATATTGAAGAAATGGGGGAAAATAAAAGAACTCCTAAAATAATTATATGGTACGGTGGGTAGGTAAAGGATCATAGGAGTGTTAAATGAGAATGAAATGAGATATAATAATTTATAAACCAATTTTATTGTAATTGGAGTTGGTTATAATATATCCCAACAAAATAAAATTGGAATTAAAAAGTCATATCATAAATTAAGTGCTTGATTAAAAGAGGAGGGATAGAATCCCTTGCAGAATTCTGGTATAGTAAAGGCTTATGTAAGGATCCAAATGAGGGATAATAAATAATATATCATATAAATAACATCAACTATATAGTAAGTTAATGATTATAAATTAATGTAAACTTAATAAATTGAAACTAAAATACCAATCTGAAAGAAGGTGCTTGAATTCAAAATAGAGGAGAGAAATCCCTGACACAGATTTTTGACTCCAAAGGCTTGGTTGAGGATTCATGGGAGCATGGAGGAGACTTGAGAGTATGATAGACAGTATAGGTCAGATTGTGGAAATGATACAAGGAGTTTGAGTGAAGAGAAATGGGTTATTTGGTTGTTTTTTTTTGAAAAAAGGGGGATCTTGATTATTTGGGTCTTGGACACTACATAACAAAATATCCAAAACCACAAACTATCCCATGATTTTTTCCAATAGATCATAGAAAAGGGGAGTGGATTACGTTATTTTATAATTACAAGGGGTTATGATAACAAAATATTAAGCTTTATTATTTTTATGTGAGCCACCCTCTAAAGGAAATGATTTTAATATCATAAAATATATTATAAGTTTTGGGTATTTAATTATATATTTATAAAAAAACCCAATAAACATAAAATTTAATTATTTTAAAATAAAAACATATATTTTTCCTGGTATTCATTTTATTATACATATTTCATAAATATTAGTCCATTATGATGTCATAAAACACACCGTACATTTATATTGTATTTAATTTTTTCCAAAAAAATCAATTGTCTCAGAAAATTATGAAAAATTATCCATTAGAAAATTTCAATGTCAGGATCCCAAAAATAATATTAATTTTATATAAAACAATTTCTGAATATTTTAAATTTAAATTTTATAATAAAAATAAAAATTAATTAAAAATGGATGTTTTTTAACAATAAAAGTTTTTTAACCTTAATAAAAACTACATTTGAATTCAAAAAAATTATATGATTATTTCAATTTAACAAAAAAAATTAAAATAATATTTTATAAAAATATTTGTTAAAAAAAATCCATTGATTCATAAAAATAGACCTGTTAATAGAATTTTAATATTAACCAAATATAATATTGGTGCTTCAAAAATCATTTACAATGTAAAAATAATAGTATGAAAAGAAATTAATTATTTTCTAAAAAAATTATATATATTACTATTGATAGAGTCTTGATACATTTTCCTTTATTAAACTAACATATTTTTTAAGTGTGTGGTGCATGATGGTGGGGCTCTCATGGGGTTGTTCAGCGAATATGTTTTGGGTCGTGATCTCAATGAACATGAACATCACTCATAAACAGTTTCTCTAAAGCTAATATTTTTGGATATTAGCATTTGACTGGTCTAGGAGAAGGCCCTGAAATATTATCTCTCTTAAAATCTCGAATAATTTGGCTTCATAAGGAATTATCTAACTATTTGAGGCCATCACTTTATTTTTCTACATCAAAATGATTTTTAAGACCCCATATTTAAACTAGTCATGAGGAATGTATTCAATAAAAATATTATCAATGGTATAGATACATAACAGTCATCTAAAAATTGATTGGATATAATAAAACATTAGAAGATCATGTGTTTTCGACATCCCTAAGATATTCAATTTAATAAAAACATAAATTTAATTCATAATAGTTTGGTTCATTATAACCTTTCCCCCTTAAGAAATTTCACCCCCAAAATTTCCAGTTCCTTCACTAAAACATATATGGGTAACTCTGCTTCATCACCTCCTCTGGTTCCCATGTTTCTTTATCAAACATATGGTTTCCTCACAATACCTTGATGAGGGTTATTGTCTTATTTCATATAAATGTTTCTATATTATATAATATATTGAAAAGATTCTCTTAAGAAGAGTGGTAATTCTCTAATGGTACCACCTAAGAATTGAGTACATGTGATGGGACTAGGATGTACCTCCTTAAGATGGATAAATTGAATAAATCATGTAGTTGAGAAAGGTTTGGTGGGAGGCCTAGTCAATAGGACAATTCCACGATTCAATCCAGGATCTCAAATGGGTTTATGTTCCTTGGACTAAGAATTCCATTCTTCCCAAATCTCTTCACTTTTTTCTATTGAGATATGTATAGGAATACCATGTCTCCAACATTGAACTCTAGGCTATAATGATAGTTTTATTACAAATCTTTCTTTGACTCAAAGCATCTTTGATGTGTTTTGTAATGGTCTTAACCTACTCCACCATTTCTGGGAATAGATGTTTTTATTCCCAAATATCATCTAAACATGCACGTGTTTTCACCTCTTCCCATAAAAGGATTTATAGGGTTCTATTTTGATTATAGGGTGGGAACTGCTGTTGTAAGATAACTCTACCAAAGGAAGATGTTGGTCTCATCAACCATTAATTTCCATTGAGAAAGATCTCAACATATCCTCTAGTGTTTGGATAGTCCACTCAGATTGACCATCAGTTTGAGGGAGATAATATGTACTGAAGTTCAGCTCAGTGTTTAGAGTACAATAGTGACTTATCTAAAATGTAGAGGTGGATCTTTGATCTCAAACAGACACAATCATTAGTGGTACTCAACAAAACCATATCACTTATCTGATGTATATCCCAACTATTTGATCCAGTGAGAAATCCTCTCAAATCACAAATAAATGTTTCATATTTGTAAGATGATCCACAATAACATAGATATATTTGTTCTCCTTAGATATCTCTTGATGTCCGATGAAAATGTACTTGGTGATTTTTCCCATTTCCATGTTGGTATGGGTAATGGATGCATCATACCCTTAGATTTATACCTTTAATACTTAATTTTCTGACATATGAGACACTTTGATGTATATTATGTCATATACTACATCATGGTATCCCAGCGATAATGCTCTAAGATATATTGATACATCATTTTGTTTCCTGGGTTTATAAATAAATTCTAACTATGTGAATCATCTAATAGTTCCTTATTTAAATCATGTTTTTATGGAGTGCATTATATTGGCCAAAATCTCAGAATTCCTTCTTCATTATCATTGAACTTTGAAGATTTACCTTTTATAATATTTTCCACTTTATTCTAAATCCCAACATCATTTTTTGGAGCATCCATTAACCTTTCCAAAAGAGACGGGTGATAAATCATTTGTGAAAGTGTTGATTATGTTCCAATCATAATGATTTTCATGTCCATATTCTTGATGTCTAAGAAGATCAGATCCGTCTCAATTATTATAAATGATAGAATTGATGGGTAATTTCTATATAGAGAATATTCCATATTATTCACTTTCCAAAGATGGAAGTGTACTGAAAAATTGTAATCCTTGATGAGATATAACCATCATTATTGGAAAAATATTTGGATCATTCTATGTAAATTTATATTTGATACTTTTGTGATATATATATATTTAAACCTTCTTCCTATAGAGATAATTTCATTATTTTTTCAATGAAAATATCACATCTGAATAATCCAGATCATGTGTGGGATTTTTTTTCTCATGATTTTTTTAATTCTTTGAGGTGTAGGCAATGAATTTTTTATTTTTCATCAACACACATCCCAATAACTTTTTTAAATAATCGGTGAAAATTCTGAAAATCTCCCCACATATGGGTAGTGTGCGCATAGGGGTAGTGATAAGTCCTTTTTTCAACACCATGAATCTTTCTTCACATTCACCATTCCATGAAACGTGACTCCATTCTGAGTTGTCTTGGTAAGAGGGTTTGAAAATCAAGATAAATTACTCAAAAGTTAGCAGAAATATCCATCTAACAGTGGGAAGCTATAGATATCTGTCAGAAATTTTGACCTCATCTACCCCTCAATTACTTTTTCCTTTGACGGATCCACCAATATCTCATTTCTTGTGATGATATTCCATAATAATGATACTTATTTCAGCTATAAATCATACTTGTTGTACTTTTAATAGACCTTTTATTTTTGTAGGTTATTTAGAATAGTTCTCTAATTCTCATCATGATCATCCATGGTTTTGGAGTATATTAGAATATCATCTATAAATAATACCAAATATTTTTTGAGGTAATCTCTAAATAATCTATTCATTTATTCCACTAATATTTATGCAATATTAGTGAGTCCAAATGTCATCACTATGAACTCATTATTCCCATATCATATATGAAAAGTAGTCTTGGGGTATACTTCTTCTTCAAAATTTCTTGGTAATATCTAAACCGAATATCTACCTTATAGAAGTAATTTTCACTATGAATCTAATCGAACAATTCATCAATTCATTAAAAATGATACTTGTTCTTTTTCTTTATTTTTTGGAGATATCGATATTCAATGAAAAGGTACACTGACCCATCCTTCATTTTGATGAAGAGGATTGGTGCAACCCATATTGAATATTTCTTCCATATAAACCATTTATCTTGATTCTACATTACTTTTTATGCAGTTATTTATGATCCATAATATACATTCTATATAGAGTCTTGGATATTGGATGTTCATCAGGTATAAGTTTGATAAAAAAATTGACCTCTCAGCTTAGTGGAAGACCAATAACTTCTTGGGGAAACATATCAGCGTATTCCCTCATAATAGGCATGTCTTCAAAGATGATCATTTCCATAGGCTCAATCAATTTAGCTAGATACACTTTCTCATAGGGTATTAATATCTATTCTTGAGATGATAGTTCTAAAAACAATTCAACCTCCTACTTTCACTTGTATAGAATTTAAGGTAGATTAGCCATTTGGAGACTGATTTCCCTCTCACGTCATTTTATATTGGCTCTATATAGGGAAATCTAATCCATTCTTAGAATTTTACCAAATTTTACCATGGAAAGTATGAAAGGGTTCACCATGAAGGCCAGTCCAACAATTGTGATAGAGGAGGAGTTATATACATGGGATTCAATAATTTCACCATTTTCCATCTTCATCTACATCTCTACTTACCTAATTTGTTGGGGTGTTTGAATAGTTCTACTAAACATTCATGATATAAAGGAATGCATAGAACTATGGACAATAACCATATAGTTCACATTATATTATGCTTATAATTTATATATTATAAACTTAGTGATGAGTTTTCTTAAACTATTTAACACATAAAGGGGAATCCAGTGATATTAAAGGGAAAACGTATAAATTACATTTACCTAATTAACTTATGAGTTTACAGGGTTCAATATTCATTATCCTTCATATACTTCCTAAAATATATTATTATGGAACATTGGTTGTCATTATAATGGGTTGTTATGAGCTTATTAGGTTACTAAAGAATACCCCAAAGAATTGTAAAACTAGGTGTGTAGTAAGGATAGTTTTCATGTACACAGTTACCTTGTGTCAAGATCAGAACCCCTTGATAGAGTTGTTACTCCTAGGTAAATATGTGTTAGAACCACATCCACATGTAGTATTTAGAGAGGTATGTATTTTCTTGATAATCCACTTACTCTATACTAACAAAAATTTAGGGTTGTTTTATTACACTTATTCTTATCCCAAAAGGTTTTTACTAGGTGTTTATAATCCCAATCCCCAAGATAACTAAACCTATCCTATGATACCAACTATAACAACACATCTCACTATTTCATATTTAAACATAATTTATTAGATAAATTTTCAACCAGTGTCTCTTTCGGTGGGTACCCAAATGGAAGTGATGATATCTGGGATGCAATTCCCATTAGTGTCTCCGTCGTTGACATTTCTTTCTTATGAGAGGTTCCTGAGGAACCCAATATTCATTCGGCCATGGTGAATATTAATCCAAATAGTGTTCCAAGACAGTATTGATTTCATCGATCATTTTATAGAGCCTATTTGGAGGTGGTTAATGATGACATTCTAGCTAATTTTCAAGGCTTTTTCCAAGGAGGATCCCTTCTGTGGGTTGTATGCGTCACAACCCGGGTGGTCATTTCAAAGGTGAAGGAAAACTCCTTCCTTCTCTATCAAAACCTTTTGAGAATGTGAAAATTCATACACAAGATCCTTGAGAGTACCATTAACATGAGGATTTCCATGCATCCACCAAGGGGGACTTCTAAAGAGAAACACCGTTTTGTGGTGGGCCATTAAATACATAGGGAAATCACTCTCGCACCGGAATTGTTGAGGGAAATTAACAATAAGAGATTTCGATAAAACATGGCCCTCAAGATGGAAATGAATAAGGAACATCATAGGATAGAATGTGGTTTCATAAAAAGGGTTCTCACGAGCATGGGATTTTCTCCCAAAGCCTCAGATATTCTATTCAGATGCATTAGATATTAGTAGATGGATATCTCCTTCATTGGGAGATCCCATGGATTCTTCAACGACACTCATAGATTATATTAATGTGATCCATTATCCATATACATCTTCATTTTGATGGAGGACATATTAAGACTCATCATGAAAAGAGGGGTCCCCAATGAGAGCATTCTTCCCTATCGAAGGAAAATAAACCTTCCATTCATCTCCCACGTGATGTTCACTGACTACACAATTAAATCCTAAAAAGTAGAGAAGATATCTAAATGAGGTATTAGTAGGATTCTGTATGAATACTTATTTTTGAGTGGGAAGGTAATCAACCATTCAAAAATCAACTTATACATCTCAAACAGAGGTTCAATAAGTTGTTCTAACCTTTTATGCACCAAAATGAACATGCAGCCTGGTCATTTTCTGATAGAGTATCTTGGTAGACCAATTTCATCAGGCATAATGTGAGTTAGGTAATTTAACCATGTGGTTAGAAGGATCACGAGTCATGTTCTAAACTTGATGAACCATTTTCAATCCTTTGGGGGCATATCAAACTGATCAATAGTGTACTATTTTCCATTCTGTTGCATGTTCTCTCTTCCTCTTATGTGAAAAAGGGAGTGATTAAATAAATTGAAAAGGTGTTGGATAGTTTCTTATGGCATTCAGTGTTGGATGGGAAGAGACCCTGTGTGTCTTGGGATAGGATGGGTAGACCAATTCATGATGGGGGTGTTAATGTGAAGAGTCTAGGAACCATGATGCAATAAATTAAGTCCAAAATTACATGGGAAACATTTGAGAATCATATTCCTTGAGGGAGGATTATGTCTCTCAGTTATGACTGCAACATAGAAGAAGAGAATTTATAGGGATCCCCTATTTGGAAATTAGTGATCACCCTTATCCCGAGTCACCTTCACCACACCCGGTGGCCAGTGGGAGAAGAAAAAATTTCATTATGGACTCAAAAATGGGTGGGTTCATTGATTGGATTTCCAATTTTCACAGCTCCTATGATCACCTTCATGGAGGTGAGTCTGTATCCAAATTTTGTCAAGGCATTGATGGATATGAACCAATAGTAAATCTTAGACTCTATGCTCATCATCTCTGAGCCGAAAAAATGTGTCTTCACCCCCCCACTCACATGTGGATGGACACTTCAAAATATTTTCAAAGTTTCTCGGTTTCAGAGACACAATAGGAAGGATGGAACAATATCATGTGGTGAAACAAAATCCCTTTCAAAAACAACTTACTTATATAGAGAATTTGGAACTCCACAATACCATCTGATGAGAGGGTAAATAAAATGGTTATTAGTCTAGCTTCTTGGTGTTAGTGTTTAAAAAATAGTGTGAGGAAAACATGAAGAAAATCATCATTAAATGAGAGTGGGCTCAATATGTGTAGACGATTTTTAGAGGCTCCACATCTATCCCATCTTCCAATCTGGGCGATTCATTGTTTTTTGAGAGGTGGATCCAGCGGTACCAGTGAAATGTCCTGAGAGGGTGGTGAGGTATATTTTTTTAGTTCAACATGCTGGTGTTTATGGAAGCCCCGCAACAAGGTACACTTTGAGGGGACTTCCTCCACAGGAAGGCACATCATTGTGAGGTCTATGTGTTTATTGGGTGATATGGTCACCCTCATCGAGAACTGGTGTGTTGCTTCCTCCTTATATATTTTTCAGGTAGGTTAATCTTTGGAAACTTCTACTATTGATAGAATGTGGGGTTGCAGGATACGTTATATCCCTACAACATTCATCTTCACGTAAAATACTAATGGATCTTGATTCGTGGGTGACATGTGGGGTAGATGAGTGGTTCACAGTTCAGAAGGGAGTGTGTTCCTATCATTCAATAATCTCTTGGGTGTTGGAAATAAAATTCATGAGGAGGATAATGTATTCCTCATGGGGATAAATCTATGAAAACAGAATAAAATTACTTTATCCCAAGTGGAAACTGAGTTGAATATCAGATATAACACCCTTATAGGTAGTGGATCCAGTCCTCGGTCAGTTACTGACATCATCAAGAAATTTTAATGGATCCTCAATAGAAATATTCAGCTCACCCACACATGGAGAGAGGGGAATGAATTTTCTGATCAACATTCCTCTATGGCTGTCCCTACCTCCAATATCTCTTTCCCACATAATGTCACATACCTTAAGCCTGAGGGTGAAAATTTAATTCATAAGGATCCCTTGGTATCCACAATTTTATACTCCCTAAACCATGTTTATCCTTGTTCCAGGTCCTCTCTATCTTTCATTCTCCTTTGAATAAATTTAATGATGATGATGATGATATTAAAAACTTCATTAACACGACCACAACATTCCTTCCAACATATCACTACATGGGATAACCTGAGAACATACATAAGAAATGTGTGATCTATAAAGATGAATAAGGGAAAAACATTGAATAAAATGAGGATAATAATACATGTTAATAAATTCATATCAATGATTAATAAAGGAACATGAATAATAAGGCACAATATAGCAAGATAATCCTAACACAGAAATGTTGAAAAAACATAAAACACGTCATCATAAAAATAAGTTATAACTATACCACAAACAATTCACAATGGAAAAAGTACCATAAATGAATTAGGTGAACCATGGTCCCAACAAGACATATTATGATACTAATCATTACCCAATGCATTGGATCTCTATAAGGGTACACCCTTCATAAACATTTCAATATCATATTTATGTTTTCCACATAGATCATATAACATAGATTCATTCAAAAACATAATTTTTTTCCATGATATAGAAATGTGGAATTCATACATGTAAGTCCCAAATTAATAGGATTATTTGTATAAAGGTGAATACCCTTTATAGAAAAATGGTTGTGGTATTAACATTAAAATTATTTTGTCCTAGTAAATTGTAGTGCATTTTCAGCAGCATAACGACATAATGTAAAATTCCAAAAATGGGTTGATGAGAGTTAAACGGGTCTCTCATAATTTATAAATTAAATTGAAAGTAATGGGTCATTTAATTACATTCACCGACATAATTAATTAGAAATGGAATGTGTAACATCATAACTAGTCATAAAGGAAGAGTAGAAAACTAAATAACTCTTACAAAATTTTGGCATAATAATTTGTGTGTGTAAATTTCTAAAAGAGGGTTAAAAAGAGTGAAAGGGGATCTAAAAATTTATACAACAAGTAGAAAATATGTTTTATAGATAAGAATTTATCACAACAAATGAAAATGGTAATTAAAATGGAACAACGTAATTGAAGTGCATGATTAAAAGATGAGAGAGAGAATCCGTTATGAAATTCCAGCATAGTAACGGCTTAGGTAAGTGTCCAAATGCGGAGAAAAATTTCCCCAACAAAAATAATACCAATTTAAAAGAAATTTAATGATTATAAACTAATTTAGACGAAATAAATTGAATCTAAAAACACTAATCTCAAAGAAGGTTATTGAATTCAAATGAGAGGAGAGAAATCTATTACATGGATTTTGACTCAAAATGCTTGGTAGAGACTTATTTAGTGATTGGGGAAACCATGGGAGGAATCTAGGTAGTATATAGAAGATTTAGGATGAGCTTAAATGAGTTTCAATGAAGTTAAATGGGAGCTTGTTTGGGTTTTTATAGGAAAGGAAAGTGATTTGTTTATTATTTTTGTTTTGGACACTACGTAATAAAATATTCAAAATAAAAAAACTATCCCATGGGTTTTCACATGGCTTTTATCAATGGGTAGTGTAACAATTTCTTTTATAATTCTAAGGGTCAATGATAATAAAATATTTCCCTTTGTTATGTGCAGGTGAGTCACACGATAAAGGAAATTATTTTAAAAGCATAAAATATATTATATGTCTAGGAGGTTTCACAGAAGGTTTATAAAATAAAAAAAATAAAAAAATATGACATTATTATAATGAAAAAAATATATATTTTCTCTAGGATTCCTTTTATTGTATACATAACATAACTATTGGTACAACATGATGTCATAAGACAAACCATATATTTATATGGTATTTAATTTTTCCCAAAAATTTCAACTATCTAAAAAAATTATGAAAAATTCACTTCTAGATAATTCCAGAAACCTTATTCCAAAAAATATTAATTTAATAAAAATATATTTAAAAAGAATTATTTTCTCCTTCAAAATAAAAACCGATACTTATTTAAAATGACAGTTATTAACAATAATAGTTTTTCAACCCTAATAAAAATTACATTTACTTTATAAAAATCATATGATGATTTATATTATAAAAACTAATTTAATAATAATATTTTATTAAAATATTATTTATTTCAAAAAACAATTAATTTATCAAAATAAATCTTTTAGTTGAATACTAAAATTAACCAAACATATTATTTGTGCTTTAAATCATATTCAAATTAAAAAATAGTAAGAAAATATATTCAATATCTTCAAAAAAATAATGTACATATTACTATTTCTAGGTTCATGATACATATCCATTTATTAAACAAGATTATTCTCTAAGAGTATGTTTCCTAATAGTGGGTAGTTCACGGGGATGTTCTATGAACATGGTTTGACCCGTGATCTTGATAAACTTGATATTATCACGTAAAAGGTTTCTATTATGCTTAAGTTGTTGGATCTCATAATGAGATTGGTCGAGGGAAAATCCCATAAATTTTATTTACCTTGAATGCTTTGATAATTAGGATCCATAGGGAATGATCATACATGTTAAGGCCATCACTTCCATTGTTTTTTTCAAAAAGGATTTGTTAAATCCCAGCATTTATACTATTCATGGTATTGTTTTTCAGTGGCTATATTATCAACAATAAAGATACATACCAATCGTATAAAATCTTATTGGATATAATAAAAAATAACAACTGAATGTTTTTTCTATATCCATAAGGCATTTAATTAAATAAAAAATAGTAAATTTTATTCATATCAGTTTGGGTCATTTAAGATCATCTTCAATAATCTTGTTTGGTATCACCTAGTTCATTATTTGATCATAGGGAAACATTTATTTATTATTAATATTTATTATGATACATTTATATCTTTGTGATACATTGTGATTATATTATAATCCTTCTATATTATGGGTTTACATTAACAAGTATTTCCAAAATCATTTGGAACGTGTGATTCTGAAGGTAAAGCATGGTTGATTAATAAATAGAAATTTTTAAACATTTTAAAATTATTTTTTAGGGGAAGATTGGGATTTTTATATGAATTTCTACGAAATATTCTAGAAAAGACGAATGAAAAGTGTTAGCATTTGATTTAAAAAACATAAAGTTCATCATTCAATGGATTGAATATGATTATCTTAAATGGTTTCCCTCCCCTTTTTTAATTTAAAAATAGTATACATTTAAAAAAGTGATTATAAAATGTTATATGGTTTTCTTTATTAATCACTTCTAAAAACCTATTTTGTTGTTTTTTATACCATAATTTATGAAGTGTCTTATGAAGGAAATATTTTAGAATATTTGGTCAATTAATATTGGGCATATATGGATAACAACCTATTAGGACATAGTATAGTCCAACTCAAAAAACACCACCTAACACTAGGATAACTCCTATGATAGTAATTCCAAAAAACACCAACTAATTCTATGTCATGAGCTGGTATAGCCTAACTCGATCACCAAATCTCCCTTATATACCTATAAATTTTGGTTATTTATGCGAACATACATACATCGATATATAAACACATCGACAGACATAAAAAAAGATATATATATATATATATATATATATATATATATATGGGTGAGAATACTGGTTTAATCAGTAGGATCCTCTCCAAAACATATATTGTAAATGTGGATGATGCAAACAATTGCCTTAGTGAATAATTTGTGAAATCAACTTATTACATAATAAATTTAACTAATTCTCTATTGTATTCATGGAATACTCACCCAAATCCACACTATATTAGAAAATTATAATAATCATGAATATATATATATATATTTGAAAGGTTCCCCAAGTCTACTTCCTAATAAAACAAGTCACCCTCATACCCAATCATCTTATGAATTGGCACTAACATCACTTCCATAACCATACAACAATATAAA
Source organism: Viscum album (assembly GCA_963277665.1). Classification (NCBI taxonomy): domain Eukaryota; kingdom Viridiplantae; phylum Streptophyta; class Magnoliopsida; order Santalales; family Viscaceae; genus Viscum; species Viscum album. The sequence goes on along the minus strand of OY728143.1, from coordinate 1,148,849,302 downwards.
AATATATTTTTATTGTAACGCCCCGACCCCAGCTACCCAGAGTCGGTGCATTACTTCGTAACATTGGCATGATCACAAGAAAGATCAAATCTCGAAAGACCGATTGGTTTAGTACCCTTGGAAACACTAGATATATTCATAAGTTTTACATTACATCATAAAATGAAAAACTAATACAACAACATAATGTTTCCACAATCCACACTATTAACCCCTCATAAAATCCCTGCAGGTCATTCATAACTTACTTCTTCACATCCTGGGAAAAATAAAACATAGAAAAGGGGTGAGCTCAAATGCCCAGTAAGGATAACAATATAGCGGAAACTTTCATAAATAAGAATAAACATTTAAGGCAATGCATTACTAAAACAAAAGACTTTTAAACTTTAACTTCAACATAGTATGGCAAAAGTAAAATGAAATAATGCCATTTACTTATTCACATGGATATTCTACTAATCGAATAATCACATGCAAAAATCAATAACCACTTTCATAATATTGGAATGCATAATGCCAGACTATCATAACCACATAGCCAAGGCCTCGTGCCAAGACTACAAATAAGATTTTGTCAAGGCCTTGTGCCAAGACACTAGTTTGTCTCATGAGACCTACCGATGCATCGAGGAGCTATAGCGGGCTCCACCCGTCACATATTAAGTCCAATGCATTCCCATATGAAAAGGTTTAAACATAACATAAACATTCGTATTAAAACTAGCATACGAAATGTCAATATTTTCACCATAAACTATGAATGGTATAAAAATAGCACATCCACAGTCAAACATATCACAAAACCTTCAATACAATATAGAAGTTTTGTATCATAATAAATCAACTTCAAATAATCTTAAAATCCATCAAAGGATGTTGACATAGATGAAATCAAAATTCTTTTTAAAGAAATATCTCCTTTTAATTTGAAATCATTTAAGATCCATTTAAAATAAAAAATTTTCTTTAAAAATATTCTTATAAGCTTGTAAGGGAAGCTTTGAAGATTTTATAACGGCGGAAAATAGCCGCACCCGCCGTATAAGTTAAAAAAACATTCTTACCTTAATTCTGTCGAAAAGGTTAAAAAGGACCTTGTTTTGAAAACGACCGAAATATTCCTTTATAAACCAATTATAAAAGTCAAAAAGGGTATAAATGACTTTAACTCATATTCTAGTAAATAGTAAAAATGTTTTGAAATACATTTTTAATAAACATGGATGTGGATGATAAAGAGATCCCAGTTGATTATTACGTATAAACAACCTTGGATAATAAAGAGGTTGTGAAATAACCCTTACCTTGTACTTTTCCTTGGTTGGGGTAGGTTAACCTCCTGTATAATGGTGAAATAATTGTTATTAAATTATACAAGAATCATATATATTAATATGATATCATATATGATCTTTTAATATTGATTTGATAATAATATCTTAGTATTATCACTGTTTCGGGTGTGAACTTACTTGTTTGCTTCTGTATGTTTTGTTACGTAAGACATGTTTGTAAAGGATAAGTTGTATATTATTCAAATCCAGAATGGTATCAAGTCCTTAAACATCATTTTTAAATCATCAAATGATAATTATACTTGAATGGATACGATGGAGAATGAATCTCATCGCGTTCGTGGAGACGGTAGTCCGTACGTACGCACGAACGCTACTTCCATTTAATTTTTATTTTAAAATAATCGAATAAAAATGATACATAGGTATATTACTATTCCAGTATAATATAATATTTTATACATGTTACTTAAGTTCATTAACACCATCCTTTATACGTTCCATGTGTGGTATGAATGAGTCATATCATTTTAAGGGGGCGGTAGTCCTCACTTCCTCAAATGAAATTATCGTATGTATATACAACATGAAACGAATAATGGTATGAAATAAAATGGAATTACAGAAGCTTATATATAAAATATATATCATTAATATCATATTTAATTACAGTGCCATCATAATGGCCACCATGAGAGGCGGTAAGATGTATTTGAACAATCATCGTTTCGTGAGGCGTTAGTTTGCCATCCACAGAAACATTATGTTCATCATCCATTAGATGGAGTTGTGTGTATGTATAGTTAGAATCCTTCTTATAACAACATCCTAGTATATTGAGGATACTGTTGTTGTTACAAAAGAAAGGAAATAAAAAGCGTTTGGGGGTTGGAGAAGCAAAATAAATGAAAATAATTTAAGAGAAATCGTTACCTTTAATTTAGGTTACTCACTTTGGTTGGAACCAAAGGACTTCTTGAAATGCTTTCTGCCTAAGGGGAAGCTTCAAGGAGGAGGAGAGGGATGTGGGGAGCTTATTTGGGCAGAGTTTGGACGAGCCAAGTGGCTTGAGAGGTGTGAGGAATGAGTAGAAGTGTTCTCCTTTTATAAGGGAGAGGAGGGGCTCTTTAGGAAAGAGTGAAAGTATTACTTTATAATATAATTATATTCGGTTTATAATGGTCCAAAAATCATTGAGGTCGAAGATATGATGACTCATATTCTAAATAACATCAACCAATAAGAATTGGACAGGTTTTAGATAATATTTTAATCATTATAATCTTATTTATTTAAATGATTTATTAATGAGGTAAACATTGCATCATTATTGTGTCATTAATAATTTAACTTATTTGATGTCTAAAAATTATAAATAAAATATCATCATGTAGGAAATCGTTTTATATTTCTAATTAATATTTATAATCGAAAATCCAACATGTATAACCCTATGTAAAAATTGTTCTTCTAAAAGATGTAAGCTTATGCCATTTTTATTTTTATTTTAACTTTATTAATATAAAGTGTCCCTACCACATACAAGTGGCTCCAAGGGGTCCTCAAATTGCCCCAAGGATGCTCATGGTCGGGTATGTGTCCACAAATAAGGTTAGAACACGTTTTAGGGTAATTTGGTATTATTATAATATTATTTTTTAACCCTTATTTACCGGATTTACCCTTTAACCATGGTAAATAAAATATTTACCGCAGTAGTTATTCAAAATGTGTAAAAATAAAAGTTACCTATTTACATAATTTGGACATCCTGATTCCAAATATGGAATCCATTTTCCTAAATTCAAAACACAGAAGTGGCAGAAATTAATTTAAAATTAATTCCCGCTGTCAAAACAAAAAGCGTGTTTTTAAGAGGTAATAACTATTAAAAGATTGACACGTGTTTATGTTCGGTTTAATTGTAAAATTATGTCCAATGACCAACATTATATTAATTGGTAAAAAAATATTCTAAATATACTTTAAAACCACTCAAATTCACAATTTATCACTATTAATTATTTTGATTAAAAAATTTGTTTTTAATTAAAATTTAGAAATTTTCACTATTCATCAAAATATGAAAGTTATCCGAAATGTACCAAAATTTCACCCTAGGATAATTTTGATATTCCGAATCTAAAAATGAAGTCCATTTTGAAATATTGAATATATATGATTTTCAAAAAGTAGGTATTACTATTCACAACGGCTAGTTTAATTAGTTGTGGTGTGTGTTAGAACTCGAGGTTGTGTACAACACACGCTATCGCATTATTCGAAGGGAAACGTACCATAGAAGCTTGGGGTGTTTAATTCTCCCCTCCTTCAAATAATTGCGTACTCGCAATTTCTAGGGTATTACTGCATAAAAAGACTCGGGTGGTTCTTCATCATAAGTTCCTCGGGTTCCCACGTTGCCTCTTCCATCTTATGGTTTCTCCACAAAACTTTTACCAGACGCGTCGTCCGGTTTCTCAGTACTTGTTCTCTTGTATCAAGAATCCTGACGGGCTCTTCGTAATAAGACAGATCGGGTTCCAGTTCTAATTCCTCATAGGTGAGTACATGCATTGGTTCAGGCATGTATTTTCTCAACAGAGATACGTGGAACACATCGTGAACATTGGAGAGACTTGGCGGCATTGCCAATCGGTAAGCTATAGCCCCAATTCGTTCTAGAATTTCGAAAGGTCCGATGTACCTGGGACTCAATTTACCTTTCTTACCAAAACGTATGACTCCCTTCCACGGAGATACCTTCAGGAAAACATGATCACCGACTTGAAATTCCAAATCCTTCCTTCGATTATCGGCATAGCTCTTCTGCCTACTTTGAGCTACTTTTATGTGATTTTGGATTACTTTCACCTTTTCCACCGTTTCCTCCACCAGTTCTGGGCCTACAAGTTTTCTTTCACCAACGTCATCCCAACAGGTTGGTGTACGACATCTCTTTCCGTATAACGCTTCATATGGTGCCATATGAATACTCGAATGGACTCTATTGTTATAGGAAAATTCTACTAGTGGTAAATATTGATCCCACATACCCTGAAAATCAAGTGAGCAAGATCTCAACATGTCTTCTAAGGTCTGAATAGTCCGTTCTGATTGTCCGTCTGTCTGAGGGTGGTAAGCAGTGCTCAAATGAAGTTCAGTATCCAGGGATTTCTGAAGACTTTTCCAGAATCTTGAAGTAAAAACGGGGATCACGATCAGAAACAATCGATAGGGGTACTCCATGAAGTCTCACAACTTCATTAATATATAGTCTTGCTAGACGTTCTTGGGGTAGATCCTCTCTTATAGCAAGAAAATGTGCTGACTTGGTAAGACGATCAACAGTAACCCATATTGCATCGTTCCTTCTAAGAGTCTTTGGTAGCCCCATGATAAAGTCCATCGTAATATTGTCCCATTTCCACTCCGGTATGGGAAGAGGTTGCGTGACTCCTCCAGGTTGTTGCCTTCCAGCTTTCACTTGTTGACAAACCATACATCTTGACACAAAATCAGCAATCTCCCTCTTTATGTTGTCCCACGAAAAATGTTCCTTCAAATATCTATACATTTTGGTGCTCCCAGGGTGTATAGAGAAATTGGAACTATGAGCATCATCCAGCAATTCCCTTTTTAGATCAGGTATATTGGGAACACAAAGTCTCTTCCCGAATTTCAAAATTCCATCTTCATACACAAAGTCTCTCAATCTCCCATCATTCAAAGCTTTAATCTTCTTTTGGAATTCTTCATCATCGGTCTGAGAACTCTTAATCCTTTCTAGTAAAGATGGTTTGGCAACCATTTGAAAAAGCATTGATGTTTCACCTTCCCTGGTTATTCCCATGTCCATCTTCTCTAGATCCATGAAAATTGGATCCCTTTCAATTCTCATCATGTTCAGAACTCCATGGTCTTTTATGCTCAAAGAATCTACTACTTTGTTTGCTTTCCCCGGGTGGTAGTGTATCGTGCAATTATAATCCTTGAGTAATTCAAGCCATCTCCTTTGCCTCATGTTGAGTTCTTTTTGTGAGAAAATATACTTCAAACTCTTGTGATCAGTATAAATCTCACATTTTTCACCATAGAGGTAGTGCCTCCATATCTTCAAAGCAAAGATCACTGCTTCTAACTCGAGATCATGAGTAGGATAGTTTTGTTCATGAATTTTCAACTGTCGTGATGCATAGGCAATAACTCTATCATTCTGCATAAGGACACAGCCAAGTCCTTTCTTCGATGCATCACTATAAATAACGAACCCATCATTCCCTGATGGTAGAGTCAATATAGGAGCATTGACTAATATTTTCTTCAGTTCTTCGAAACATTCTTCACACTCTTTTGTCCAAACAAATTTAACCCCTTTACGTGTGAGCTTCGTTAATGGGTTAGCCAATCGGGCAAAATTCTGGACGAAACGTCGATAATAACCTGCCAAATCAATAAAACTGCATACCTCAGTTATACTCGTAGGTGCTGGCCATTCTTGGATTGACTTGGTCTTAGAAGGATCAACAGAGATTCCATCTTTAGAGAAAATATGGCCAAGAAAAGAAATCTCCTGAAGCCAGAATTCACACTTGCTAAACTTTCCATATAATTCATGCCTCCTCAGAGTCTTCAAGATAATGCGCAAGTGATTTTGATGATCTTCGTAGGTTTTGGAGTATACCAAGATATCATCAATAAATACCACCACAAATTCATCGAGATACTCCTTGAAAACTCTATTCATCAGATCCATGAATACAGAGGGTGCATTAGTCAATCCAAACGGCATTACAGTAAACTCGTAATGCCCGTACCTGGTTCGAAATGCTGTCTTCGGAATTTCTTCCTTCTTTACACACAACTGATGGTATCCATATCGAAGGTCAATCTTTGAAAAGTATTGAGTTCCATGCAGTCGGTCAAATAAATCATCAATACGAGGTAGGGGATACTTGTTCTTTATCGTTGTAGCATTGATCTCTCTGTAGTCGATACATAACCTCATAGATCCATCTTTCTTTTTAACAAAAAGAACAGGGGCTCCCCATGGAGAAACACTAGGGCGAATAAATCCCTTATTACTCAATTCCTCTAGTTGTTTCTTTAGTTCGACTAACTCTACAGTGGCCATTCTATAAGGGGTCTTCGATATAGGCCTTGATCCAGGAATCAAATCAATGGAAAACTCATCTTCTCGTTCTGGAGGATGTCCAGGTAAATCTTCTAGAAATACATCTACAAATTCTTTCACAACAGGTACATACTCTATTTGAACATTCCTTTCCTCACCCGCAGTTATTTCATTCTCTTCCTCCCCAATAATTGAATTTAGTTGAGCTATTGAGGGTGGATCTAAATAAGAATTAGGTGGTGATGATTCTGCTCTAAAAATAAGGTGTTCCTTATCATTATCATCAAGAATCGTAACCTCTTTCTTCTTACAATAAATCTTCGCATCATAGTCCGAAAGCCAGTCCATACCGAGGATTATATCAAACTCAATCATAGGTATGACGATGAGATTAGCAGATAAAGAAAATTTATGTGCTCTAATAGGGACTGATTCACAAAACTTTGTTGCAACGATACTTCCCTTAGGAGTTTTAACTGACAACTCCCTTATTAAATCAAATTGGAAATATCTAATTTTCTTTGAAAACTGGGAAGATATGAAACAATGCGATGATCCAGAATCAAATAATGCATTTGCTAAACATGAGGAAACCGTTAAATTACCTGCCACCACATCTTTCGGAGCTTCTACCTCAGCAGTAGTGATAGCATAAGCCTGGCCTTGATCCCTTGGCCTTTTCTGAGGTAAGTTCTCCTGACGCTTAGGAAATGCATTTGCATAATGACCCATCTCCCTGCAATTGTAGCACTGAATGTTGGTAGCTTCCTTCTTCCCCTTGCAATCATGAGCTTGGTGGACTTTTTCACCACACTTGTAACAGACTCCCATTCCCTTCAGGCAAGCACCGGGGTGTTTCTTCCCGCACTTACCACAAGATGGATATTCAACCTTTCCCTTCTTCCCCTTATTTCCATTCCCAGATTGATCAGCAGGTCTCTTCTTCTCTTGCTTTGCTTTAAAGTCATAAGATTTAGAGAATTCCTTTTCGGTCTTGATAGCACATGAGACAATGTCTTCGTACGATGAAAAGGATTGTGAGACTAATGCTCGACGGAGAAATGGTTTTAACCCATCAAAGAAACGATCAATCTTACTTCTTGGGTTGTGAATATAATCACCAGCGTACCTCGCTAACCTTGTAAAGTTAGCCTCATACTTTGTGACATTCTCATCCTCCTTTTGTCTCAGACTCAGAAATTGTCTTTCCATATCTGCTCGATGGTCGCGAGGAAAGTATTTTTCTAAAAACAGATCTTTGAACTCCCTCCATTCCATATTTGATACTTCATCATCTTCCTTCGTATTTTGAATCAATGACCACCATTGATCAGCATCTCCAGTGAGGCGGTAAACTGCCATGATAACTTTTTCCCTTTCACTTCTCCCCAAAGCCTGAAATATTTTCTCTAGGGAATTTATCCATTGCTCAGCTACTAAGGGATTTGTATTCCCATTGAACTTTGGTGGTTGTTGTCTCATGAATCGATCTAACATTGATCCTCCACGCTGCAGATCAGGGTGCTCCATACGGGTAAGGTTATTATTCATAACCTGAGTAAGTTGTCCCAGTATGGTGATTAGCTGATCGGCACCAGTTGTATCACCAGCCCCACTATAATTATCTTGAGCAGGAGGGAAATCCCTACATGGAGTGCGTGCATTGATACAGTTTCCATTTCTTCCACTAGGCGCCATTTCAAAACAATGGCATAAACTAGATCAGTTTATGAATCAAAATACATAATCCCATACTTATAAAACACTTAACATAAATTGAACTATTTATGGATATAATCCATAATCATAAAAATGTTTTCTTTGAGGAAGTATATACTCATAAACCCTTCATAATGATTTGTAAAAAAATGAGAGTTATCCTAAGCATATCCCCCGGGAGTGTCGTAACCAAGAGTGCAGCAAGGCCCGTTGTCGTGCACCAGTTCCCGTTCGAGTCTAGCTCAAAGAGGTGTTTTCGGGTTTTACCCCTAGGTACATCTGTGCCAGAGCCGCCTCTACCTGCTCGTATCCAGACAGGGATGTATTGCTCGGAAAACTCACAAAATCTCTACAATACCAAAATTCTAGGAAGTTCTTCTCTACTAATCCTCAAAGTTCATCTTATGTCTACGTGCTCTAATCAGAGTTTATCTAAATCTAGCTTCCAAGGTTTGTACTAAACTTCCTCAGATACCAACTGTAACGCCCCGACTCCAGCTACCCAGAGTCGGTGCATTACTTCGTAACATTGGCATGATCACAAGAAAGATCAAATCTCGAAAGACCAATTGGTTTAGTAGCCTTGGAAACACTAGATATATTCATAAGTTTTACATTACATCATAAAATGAAAAACTAATACAACAACATAATGTTTCCACAATCCACACTATTAACCCCTCATAAAATCCCTGCAGGTCATTCATAACTTACTTCTTCACATCCTGGGAAAAATAAAACATAGAAAAGGGGTGAGCTCAAATGCCCAGTAAGGATAACAATATAGCGGAAACTTTCATAAATAAGAATAAACATATAAGGCAATGCATTACTAAAACAAAAGCCTTTTAAACTTTAACTTCAACATAGTATGGCAAAAGTAAAATGAAATAATGCCATTTACTTATTCACATGGATATTCTACTAATCGAATAATCACATGCAAAAATCAATAACCACTTTCATAATGTTGGAATGCATAATGCCAGACTATCATAACCACATAGCCAAGGCCTCCTGCCAAGACTACAAATAAGATTTTGTCAAGGCCTTGTGCCAAGACACTAGTTTGTCTCATGAGACCTACCGATGCATCGAGGAGCTATAGCGGGCTCCACCCGTCACATATTAAGTCCAATGCATTCCCATATGAAAAGGGTTAAACATAACATAAACATTCGCATTAAAACTAGCATACGAAATGTCAATATTTTCACCATAAACTATGAATGGTATAAAAATATCACATCCACAGTCAAACATATCACAAAACCTTCAATACAATATAGAAGTTTTGTATCATAATAAATCAACTTCAAATAATCTTAAAATCCATCAAAGGATGTTGACATAGATGAAATCAAAATTCTTTTTAAAGAAATATCTCCTTTTAATTTGAAATCATTTAAGATCCATTTAAAATAAAACATTTTCTTTAAAAATATTCTTATAAGCTTGTAAGGGAATCTTTGAAGATTTTATAACGGCGGAAAATAGCCGCACTTGCCGTATAAGTTAAAAAAACATTCTTACCTTAATTCTGTCGAAAAGGTTAAAAAGGACCTTGTTTTGAAAACGACCGAAAGATTCTTTTATAAACCACTTATAAAAGTCAAAAAGGGTATAAATGACTATAACTCATATTCTAGTAAATAGTAAAAATGTTTTGAAATACATTTTTAAGAAACATGGATGTGGATGATAAAGAGATCCCAGTAGATTATTACGTATAAACAACCTTGGATAATGAAGAGGTTGTGAAATAACCCTTAACTTGTACTTTTCCTTGGTTGGGGTAGGTTAACCTCCTGTATAATGGTGAAATAATTGTTATTAAATTATACAAGAATCATATATATTAATATGATATCATATATGATCTTTTAATATTGATTTGATAATAATATCTTAGTATTATCACTGTTTCGGGTGTGAACATACTTGTTTGCTTTTGTATGTTTTGTTACGTAAGACATGTTTGTAAAGGATAAGATGTATATTATTCAAATCCAGAATGGTATAAAGTCCTTAAACATCATTTTTAAATCATAAAATGATAATTATACTTGAATGGATACGATGGAGAATGAATCTCATCGCGTTCGTGGAGACGGTAGTCCGTATGTACGCACGAACGCTACTTCCATTTAATTTTTATTTTAAAAGAATCGAATACAAATGATACATAGGTATATTACTATTCCAGTATAATATAATATTTTATACATGTTACTTAAGTTCATTAACACCATCCTTTATATGTTCCATGTGTGGTATGAACGAGTCATATCATTTTAAGGGGGCGGTAGTCCGCACTTCCTCAAATGAAATTATCGTATGTATATAAAACATGAAACGAATAATGGTATGAAATAAAATGGAATTACAGAAGCTTATATATAAAATATATATCATTAATATCATATTTAATTACAGTGCCATCATAATGGCCACCATGAGAGGCGGTAAGATGTATTTGAACAATCATCGTTTCGTGAGGCGTTAGTTTGCCATCCACAGAAACATTATGTTCATCATCCATTAGATGGAGTTGTGTGTATGTGTAGTTTGAATCCTTCTTATAAAAACATCCTAGTATATTGAGGATACTGTTGTTGTTACAAAAGAAAGGAAATAAAAAGAGTTTGGGGGCTGGAGAAGCAAAATAAATGAAAATAATTTAAGAGAAATCGTTACCTTTAATTTAGGTAACTCACTTTGGTTGGAACCAAAGGACTTCTTGAAATGCTTTCTGCCTAAGGGGAAGCTTCAAGAAGGAGGAGAGGGATGTGGGGAGCTTAGTTGGGCAGAGTTTGGACGAGCCAAGTGGCTTGAGAGGTGTGAGGAATGAGTAGAAGTGGTCTCCTTTTATAAGGGAGAGGAGGGGCTCTTTAGGAAAGAGTGAAAGTATTACTTTATAATATAATTATATTCGGTTTATAATGGTCCAAAAATCATTGAGGTCGAAGATAAGATGACTCATTTTCTAAATAACAACAACCAATAAGAATTGGACAGGATTTAGATAATATTTTAATCATTATAATCTTATTTATTTAAATGATTTATTAATGAGGTAAACATTGCATCATTATTGTGTCATTAATAATTTAACTTATTTGATGTCTAAAAATTATAAATAAAATATCATCATGGAGGAAATCTTTTTATCTTTCTAATTAATATTTATAATCTAAAATCCAACTTGTATAACCCTATGTAAAAATTGATCTTCTAAAAGATGTAAGCTTATGCCATTTTTATTTTTATTTTAACTTTATTAATATAAAGTGTCCCTACCACATACAAGTGGCTCCAAGGGGTCCCCAAATTTACCCAAGGATGCTCATGGTCGGTTATGTGTCCACCAATAAGGTTAGGACACGTTTAAGGGAAATTTGTATTATTATAATATTATTTTTTAACCCTTATTTACCGGATTTACCCTTTAACCATGGTAAATAAAATATTTACCGCAGTAGTTATTCAAAATGTGTAAAAATAAAAGTTACCTATTTACATAATTTGGACATCCTGATTCCAAATATGCAATCCATTTTCCTAAATTCAAAACACAGAAGTGGCAGAAATTAATTTAAAATTAATTCCCGCTGTCAAAACAAAAAGCGTGTTTTTAAGAGGTAATAACTATCAAAAGATTGACACTTGTTTATGTTCGGTTTAATTGTAAAATTATGTCCAATGACCAACATTATATTAATTGGTAAAAATATATTCTAAATATACTTTAAAACCACTCAAATTCACAATTTATCACTATTAATTATTTTGATTAAAAAATTTGTTTTTAATTAAAATTTAGAAATTTTCACTATTCATCAAAATATGAAAGTTATCCGAAATGTACCAAAATTTCACCCTAGGCTAATTTTGATATTCCGAATCTAAAAATGAAGTCCATTTTGAAATATTGAATATATATGATTTTCAAAAAGTAGGTATTACTATTCACAACGGCTAGTTTAATTAGTTGTGGTGTGTGTTAGAACTCGAGGTTGCGTACAACACACGCTATCGCATTATTCGAAGGGAAACGTACCATAGAAGCTTGGGGTGTTACATTTATTATATACACAACCACATACCACAACTATATATGATAAAATTACATATACCTAATAGTAATATGATAGGAATTGTAATCATGAATTAAAATAACCTTATTCCCTCATACTTTCACGTACAACTTTACCATGCACCCACATTATAATTAACATAACCAAAAATGCATTATAGATTAAAATAGAAATAAGGACCAATAAAAACAATACAATAACTTTATGATAGGGATATGGATGGGATAATTGGGTGTATTCATACATCCATATTCACTACATTATTGATTATGTGGAACACCTGATACATAAAAAACATAAATGTTTGGAGGTCATGATTCATGACTTGGGTGGAGGTGCCTAATAAATAACAAAATAATAATTCATATATTCACACAAAAATATAACCTAAGGGTTATATATTTAACACTACAACCATAGACACGCCTATCATATATCAATATTGGTTCCACCTCTATCCAATTGCACCATATCACCACTTTCACAATAATGAATTTTCATTATATTTGATATACACATCTTCATTAAATTAGTTAATAATTAAACTGTTCATATTAAATTTACCAAATTATATATTAAAAACTAATTTACAATTAAATTTCATTCCTTAACAACATTCATATTAAATATCCACATCAATTTTCATTTATAACATATTCACATAACCAGTACCCTATTTTATTTACCATTTTATTTATAATTTTCTTCTATGTTATCTCATAATTATTCCCTTAAGTTTAAAAACCATATTAACCCCAATAATTAAACAATCACATGATCTTTTACTCTTTATATCATTTACCTAGAAAATTTTATTTCATTAAATCGCTTAAATTATTAAATATTTATTAAAAAATATTTAATTTATACCCATTACATCATTTCATTCATCATCACTCACATCTTTTTGAATCAATCTCAATTTATTCCAACTCATTCAAAAGTTTAATTAAAAATATTTCAATAATTAATTACTTTATCCACATATCATGAAATTATTACACAAACAAAAATAGTGTCATCATTAGATCAAAATAAAAAATAATGCTAACATTGCACAACATCTGATCATTAAAATTTATAATCACTACAACATTATCACAAATCAATATAATGAAAAAATACCACAAACAACGGATACCATGACCTTCTTAACTCAAAAAATACAAAAACAGTTTTACTATAATTTTAAAAAAATTATTTTTTAGAAAAAAATATAATAAGAACTATTATATACTTAAACATCATCATATAATTTTACAAATCAGCATTTTCATATTTCACACATTATAATATCATTTTCTAGGATAGATTTTCTTCTTAAATGTAACAACTCCAACTCCATTACATTGGACATTCCATCTATTTTATTACATTGGCACTAATTTCAAAATACATAGGATATCATAGTTTAGTAGCCTCATGAAAATAGATAAATAAATTAGGTTTACATTATATTGAATTAAAAATTACAAAAATTGAAAACATGAAAAAAATATTATTATTCTCCCATAAATCCATTTTCAAATATACTAATTCTCTTGGTTTCTAGGAAAATTGGAGAAAATATAAATGGCGAGATAAGATACTTAGTAAGGGAATAATGCACAATGAAATATATTATTTTAGAGGTATAAAAGTTAATAAAATTTTGTAATAAAAGTGACACTAAGAGGGTAAACAAATACATGGACAACATAATGATGAATACATGCTCGATAATAATAACTAACAGTATAGTGAAGGGATTATTAAAAAAATTTGGAATGAATAAATAAACTGATTTTTTCCAATACTAATGAAACTAAGAGAACAAATAAATCCATATCCAACCAAAAGAGAAGTATATTTCATGATTTCAATACCTACAGATATAGTGAATTTATTACTAAAATTTTATAGAATGAATAATAAAATAGGGTTATGACATAAAATATAAACTTTTTTTATAAATAAATCCATGGAAAACATAAAACATAATAGATGTTATGATATAAATTACTGAACATATATTCATTGGATTTATAAGAAATTATGAAATGAATAAATATGTAGGGTTATGGAATATGAAATGAGGCAAATAGAATAAATAAATACATATACATCATAAAAATGAATGATAATATGATATGAATAATAGAACATTTTGTGAATAAATTTCTAAAACAATAAGGAAAAAATTAGTAAACTATATTATTCCATAATAAATTATGCCGAGAGAATAAAAAATCCATGTAATATTGATAATGAATAAATAATAGGATATCAATAACTATAAATGTAGTGAATTTATTTCTAAAAAAATTATGTTATGAATAAATAAATCAAGATATTTCATAAAAAATATAACTAAGAGAATAAATAAATATATGTAAAACATAACAATCTATATATTCAAGGATATCAATAAATGAACATGTAGTGAATATGATGAATAATTCCATAAATCATAAACATATAGTCAACGTCTAGTTCCAATACATCATAAATATACCATAAAATCCTTCTACTAAGACATATTATATAAAATGTATGGATGATCACATTATGTTGAATTAGATGTTTCATGAGACCCATCAGTGTACTACGAGGATATGTAGTTTTAGTCACTAGCCAACATATAAAATTTCCATAAAGTCTATTATAAACTAAATTATTTAATGGAATATTGTTCATTGAATGAACTACTTAGAATAATTTCTCTATGAGTGTTTTGACACTATATAAATAAAATGATTACCCAGTATGATGATATTTTTCCTTAATAAAAGAATCCATAAAGATATATTACTGATATCCCTTAAAAACAGCTAGGTTTTTCACAATGTATAATTGAACACCCTTAACAATCATTGGATACGAGATCATAGACTATGTGTGTTCTCAATAAATAAGGATTCATGGTGTCTAGGTACACAAATAGATGAATTTTAAAATTAATTAGACCATTCAAATGACATATAAATCATTCATAATTGTTTATAAATATCATATATACCATCCTTTCATATCCCCTAGGAGTGTCATGCCAGATTCACAATCAGGTCCTATTCAATCTACAATAGGATAACGACCAAGATATACCCAACAAACTCTTTTCAAGGTTATAACTCATATATGAATCTGATCCAAAATGTCATCCACATTTAGTATCCAAATATGGATTTCTTTTCTGGGAAAACAACATATCCATTACTTCACCAAAAATTTAGGATAGAATTATCCTTATAATGTATTTTGATAATTATAACAGCTTAAATAATAGTTATAAATAGATTGATATAGTAATATATAAATTGAAATAATTACAATGGATGATAATAACATGGAAGTAAAATGATTCATCATATTAAAAGGAATCTCCAAGTAAAATATATAAAATTAATTACACTTGAAAATTATTAAGGAAGGTTGGGGAAAACCCTTACTTTGGCATAGTAATGGCTTTTGAAAATGATATAATGAGGGGTTATAACTAAAATGATAATTACAACATATAAAATAGAAATTAATATTGTTAAATAAAAAACATGGTTGTATATGAAAAGAAGTATAATTAAATATTACAATGGTAATGGACTTGAAAAGAAAAATAAGAGGACTGAGGACCCTTACCACTATTGAGATTCTTATCTTAGAGATGACCCTTCAGAATAAAAAAATAATTCCTGATTAAAGAGGGAGAAATGGAAGTGATTAATTAGGATATGTATATATATATACATATATTCTAGTTTTTCTATGGGATAATGCGAATAGGGGATGTGCATTCATACATAAAGAGGCTGGTTTTAAGAGATTAAATTTTTGTCATTTTATTATATAATCTAACCTCTTTTGGGTGAAATTAATTCTAACAAATTTATTATCTGATTAATTTTAGATATAGGGTGGGTGGATGTTAAAAACTTTCAATATTTTAAACATAACGTCAAACCAACCCATTTAATTCATAAAATCCAAAAACCATTTTTATCTCAAAAATATAATTTTTGGTTCCAAAATGCAATGTATAAATTTTGTAATTAAAATTAATATTTTTAAATTAATTTTTAAACTTATTAAACTATTTTTTTTTTGAATAAAATGTTTCATAAAATATTTAGTGATTGAAAATATTAATGATGTCATAAAATTATAGTTTTCTAAAATGATAATTTTCAATTTTAACCAAATAATTAAATGTTTTTATAAAAGTTCTAAAAATTGACTATAATATAATTTTAATTTTTTTAATCCCAAAAAATTATTTTTTTTATAATAATTCTATAAATATAATGATTTTATTTGTTATATACTAGTGTATATATATTTAATTTTAAAAATAATTATAGCATAATAAACATTCGAGACGTTATAAAAATTTCTTAGTAATTAATTAAAATATATAATATTTTAACAGAGTTTTATAATATTTTTTCATGAGAATAAATTTTATTCAAACCTTATAAATTTATAATAAAAGATATTCATAATAAAATATATTTATAGTCTCCAAAAACTAATACAATTTTGGTTATAAAATAATCCAAAAGTCCACCCAATTGCGCCTTCATAACCAGTAATAAATATGAGCAACAATCATATTTTCAAATGGTCATAATTTCTACTGACAATGACAGTCAACAGTCATAAAGGAAAGTGACAGTGTTTCACTGTAAATATACCATAATTATCTATTCATAATTCACTACAATTCTTTCAAATATTATTACACATTCGTCAATGTTTTCTATCATTTTCATAACGTATCTATTTAATTTTACAGTCATTATCGAAGGGTGGCCTTTATGGGGGAATTCAAACCTATAGAGTTTCTTTTAGTGAATGTGCTCTTATTCCATCTGTATATGAATTTAATTTATCTAGTTGTACTATTCCATATTGATGTACGATGAGTAATGTTGTTATGAAATGCAATATATTTTTTATTTGTCTACTTGTTTTAATATTAGGAATATTTTTCTGACAAATATACCCAATTTTCACACAATAATTCCCTAAGATGTTCGGTCACATGACTTCAAGCATGTATCCCTATATTCCAGATGATGCCTACTAGTAGTGAGGCTCTGATAAGTCGAGCATTGGGAGAATATACCCTCCTTTATTAAATTAATACACCATTAGAAATAAATACTCACTAGTATAATAACATATAATCATTAAAAAATCTAGTTTCATAAGATAAAAAAAATGAAAATATAGTATCCAAAAAAGAATAAATCATTCCATGCTAAGGTATGTTTCATGTTTCAAAAATGAAAAGTCAAAAGAAAGACAATATGGACTCCCAAGATGGTCCTGAACCACATATGAGTCTCTCAACCATGCTCCATCCCAAAATATTCCATCTAACACATGGCCTTTTCCATTAACCAACCATGTAATAATGAAGTCCCTATAACGATTCATTCTTTACATTCATTATTATTACCAGAATTGAAGCACACTTATTACAACATGTAACAAAACCACGAAAGGACCGTATATGTATAACGTCTTTATAAACTGGGAAACATAAACAACTGGTTCATAAATCATCTACACTGTATCCCTTTTATTTTATCATATCTAGAGTCCCTTTTGACATATCTTACTTTATATACTTCTTCCTGACCTGTGGAAAAGAAAAAATAAAAAAGGGTGAGCTCAAATGCTCAGTAAAGGTAAACAAAAGAAATGTCAATCACATCATATTCATAATAACATAACATTTTGGAAATCTTAACCTGTAAAAGAGATCATAATTTCATAACATGGGATAAATCATAATAGTGAAATGTAATCCCAATAATCATAACATAAAACATGAAACGTTGTGTCATACACACATAATCATAGAGAATCATTTCTTAGTAGTCAATACTCATTTCCATGATTATCTTAGTAGACAAAGTCCATTTCTAAACCGAGTTCACTCCTCATTTCAGTCCAGTTTCAATGAACTAGATTAACCTTCTGTTCCAGCCATGTCTATCTCGTGAGATATAAATCATTACCCAATTTATTGGAGGAAGATATAGGTCCCACCCATCTCATAAATAAAACATTATTATGTGAGCCACAAAATCAAAGATCATACATCATAGCATAACCCATGTAATAAAAATGGGATTCTTAAACATCGTTCCATAATAACATAATCCATATTAGATAAAAGGACTTCCTAAAAATAATTCCATCATAAAATAATCAAATCAATGTAAAAAATAGGCTTATAAAAAGAACCCTATATTATCTTATATGGAAAATAATTTTGATAAAACGATTGAACTCCATTCTTGAGGAAAATATCCTTTCTACTTCAAAAACATTTTCCTTTCATAAAATGTCATATAATTTTAAACTAAAAGAAGTTGATTAAAAATAAATTTGGAAACTTGTAAAGTAAGCTTCATGTAAATAATGTTCTAAAACTCCATTCATGCCCTATAAGTTAAAAAAACATTCTTCTTGTACATTTTCCAGAAAAGGCAAAAAGTACATCGTACAAAAAACTACAAAATATTCCATTCATATCTTTTACTAAAAACTCACGGAAGGGTAAAATCATATTTAAAAAATTGTAGGAGTATAGAAATAATATTAAATATGGAGGAAACATGGATGTGGATGATAAATATTTCCCAATAAATTATGACGTATAAACAATCTCGGATAAAAATGAGATTGCGGGATTTTCCCTTACCTTAGGTCTATTTTGCTTCGTATGTTTCCGAAACTCCTGAATAATGATTTAAATAATGTTATTGACTAATTCCATAATCGTACTCACCATTTTGATACATATATAGACATATTCTTAGCAGCCTATTAGTAATATTCCATTATTACTTGTTATTCGGTTGTTTATTGCCTTTTATTCTTATGCGTGTTTTGTCGAATAAATTCTTATTATTCATTTAGGTTATAGATACCACCTTTCTAAAATGGTATTAGTGTAATATATATCATATTTACTCATTAAATTCATTTATATAATCATTAAGAATTGAAGATCATGTAGAACGAGTCGCATCACATCGTGGAGACGGTAGGCCGTTCATATGCACGAGCGATGATATCATTCCCATGATCGTGGAATTGTATTGAAGTGTATGTATACTATTTTAGAATCAATATAACTTTAAAATAATCATATATATTTATTCCATATACCATTATACCCATCCATGTAAGGTGGTTGTGGAAAATAGATTACACTACGGCGTGGAGACGGTATTCCGTACGTACAAACATGCGGTGATTTCATTTTCCGTATGATGGATAGAAGGTGAAATAGGGTTGTTTCATATTTATAATAAACTATCAGTATATGAGTGATACTGAGGTTATTACTTCATAATTAAGAAACTAAAAAAGATGATGTAGAAAAAGAAATAAAATTGAATGAATCGGTAACAGACATTACCTCTTCTTTGAAGTGCCTCTTCTTAACCTTCTCTTAGGGCACTAATGATGGTCTTTGAAGAAGACCAGGACCTTTAGGATGTTTCTAGGGAAGTGGATAAGAGAAATTTCCCGGGTTTGTCCGAGCTTGAAGGATCAATGTTGTGTGAGGAGGAGAGGGAGGAGGTGCCCTTTTATAAGGGAGGATAAAGGCACCTTAGGAAAAACATAAAATTTATTTTATTATAAAGTTATATTCAGTTTTTAAAAGCTCCAAATTGATTTATTTTGAATATAAGGTGGGGATGGGTCGAAATAATCTCATCCAAAAGATTTTAGACAAGTTGAGGTTACTATTTTAACCTTATCATTTAGATTTAACTCTAAGTTAAATAATATTACTTTTACCGTGTCTTCTTGTTTTCTTACACTATATAGTTAATAATCTTACTATAACAAGCCAAAATAACCCCAAGTTGTTTATTATTTATATGTATAACTTTAGCTAAGTCATTTGGAAGAACCATATTTTTTTAAGAATAAAATAACAGTAATATAATATTGTTTTTAAAAACTATTTTATGTCAATTTTGACACTATTTGGTAAATGATTTTTTTGAAAATCATAACAGCATAATTAGTTTGAAAAAATATGATTAAATCCATACTAACATGTCATATTAACCTAAAATTTATTTTAATTCATAAAAATCTCAAATTACATTTAATTGGGTATTTATAACATCAATTATGTTAATATTTCGTTAATAAGATAATTACTGTATCATCATTGTGTCATAAATAAATTAATTTATTTAGTTTCTAAAAATTATTAATAAAATATCATGATGTAGGAAATATTTTTACCTTTCTAATTAATATTTATAGTCGAATTTATCTTATGTATAACCCTATATTAAAAATGATTTAATTATTAAACTCTTATTTTGACTATTTTAACCCTTTATTAAATAAATTAATAATAAATGTCCTAATCTAATCCATGTGGACCTAAATGGTCATATTTTATTCCTAAGGATGTTTTGAGTCGAATTGTAGTTATTAAATAGAATTGGGATATGTGTTATGGTAATAATAATATCATTTTTACCCTTAATTACCCTATTCACTTTTAATCGGGGTAAATAAAAGTAAAAAGTTACTATTCACGAAAAATTATTTTTATCTTATTGAACCACATTTTACTACTTGATATTAACCGTGACTCTTGGATTTTCGAAATTCCACTCATAGAAGTGGTAAAATTATGTTTTATATAAATTTTCAAACTCTCTTAGGAGGTGGGTAAAAGACGGTGAAAAGTTCAATAAAATTTTTATATATCTAAAATTATTATAAAATGACTCCAATGAATTACATTGAACTTATATAGGTATTACGTATCAATTTTGACCTAAAATAAATTTAAATAAAATAAATAATTGTTTATATAAAAAGTCGGTTTTTAAATAGTAACCCGGTGTTTTCACTATTCATCAAAAATTGAAATTTTTCAGAAAAATACCAAAATTTCACCCAAGGCTAAGTTTAATATTCCGAATCCAAAAATGAAGTCCATTTTTCAAGATAAAATTTATAAAATTTCAAAAATTGGTTATTACTATTCATAACAGCTAGTTTTAATAATATTTTAATAGCATATCATTGTCTACTGAAAGTCGGTATTGCGTACAATAGAAGCTATCGAGGAATGTCGTGATTGCGTGTAAAGCATGCCAAGCTAGTGTTGTGTGTAGTGAAAGATTCCTTTGATGATGAAAATAAAATAAAAACAAAATATTTCTCATAAAAGTCTCGGGTGTTACATTCTACCCCCCTTTAAATAAATTTCACCCTCGAAATTCATCACATTGTAACATATAGATGAGGATACCTCTCTCTCATCAGATCCTCAAGATCCCATGTAATTTCTTCTAATTGGTAGTTCCTCCATAAAAATTTTACTGTGCGAGTGGTCTTGTTCCGTATGAATTTTTCTCTACGATCCAGAATCTCTATCGGAAGTTCTTCATAGGAAAGATCTTTCTCCAGCGGTACAACTTCTGAGTTGAGTAAATGTAAAGGATCAGGTATGTAATTTATCAGTAGTGATACACGAAACACATCATGAACTTGAGAGAGATTTTTTGGAAGCTCCAATAAGTAGGCTACTCTCCCAACACAATCCAGTATTTAGAAAGGACTGATATACCTAGGGCTCAACATTCCCTTCTTTCCAAATCTCATTACTCTCTTCTAAGGATATATTCCTAAGAACTCTTTATCACCCACATTAAACTGTAGGTCTTTTCTTCGGTTATCATTATAGATTTTTTTTGTGGCTTTGAGCTGCTCTTATGTGTTGTTGAATAGATCAGACCTTTTCTGCCATCTCATCAACAAGATTAGGTCTTAATAAATTTATTTCCCCAACTTCATCCCAGCAAGTTGGAGTCCTACATTTCATTCCATAGATAGCTTCATAAGGAGCCATCTGAATACTGGATAGAAATCTATTATTATATGAAAATTCCACCAAATTTTGGTTTTGATACCAACCATCTTTTAAATCCATAGATAAAGATCTTAACATATCTTCTAGAGTTTGAATTATTCTCTCAGACTGATAGTCTTTCTGAGGATGATAAGCAGTGGCAAAACTCAACTCTGTATCCAGAGTATGCTGAAGACTTCTCCAGAACTTTGAGGTAAACCTCGGATCCCGATCAGATATAATGAAAGTGGTACTCCATGCAATCTTAGCACTTCCTTTACATATATCATGGCAAGCTGATCCAGAGAGAAATCTTCTCTAATAGAAATGAAGTGTGCTGAATTGGAAAGACAATAAACTATGACCCAGATAGCATTATTTCCTTTGGATGTTTTAGGAATTCCAGTGAAAAAGTCCATGGGGATGTTTTCCCATTTCCATTATGGTATGGGTAATTGTTGTGACATCCCCTTAGACTTCTGTTTCTCAACTTTAACTTTCTGACAAACCAAGCATCGAGAGACATATTTAGCAACATCTCTTTTAATGTCATCCCACCAGAAGTACTCTTTCTGGTCCCTATACATCTTCATGCTTTCAGGATGAATAAAGAATGAAGAACTATGATCCTCATCCAGTATCTCCTTTAATTCTGGGATGGTAGGAAGAGAAACCCTATTCCAGAACCTTATTATCCCATCACAATCAAGGTTGAGTTTAGGAACATTTCTCACATTATCTTGTAACTATACATCTTCTTTTTGTGCCTCTTTAATCTTCACATGCATAGATGGTTGAACATTCATTCGAGAAATGTAAGATTTTTCCCCTTCCATTATAATTCCATGATCCATCCTTTGTAAATCCATAAATATTGGATCTTTTTAGATCCTCATCATAGAATAGCTAGCATGGTCTTGTCGACTTAATGCGTCTTCCACGTTGTTTTCCTTCCCAGGGTGGTAATGAATTGAGCAGTCGTAATCCTTATTCAGGTCCACCCATCTTCATTGACACATATTCAACTCATTTTGTGTGAAAATAAACATTAAAATTTTATTATCAGTATAAATATCACACCTTTCACCATAAAGATAATGCATCCAAATCTTTAATGCAAAGATTACCTCAGCTAACTCCAAATCCCGAGTTGGGTAATTTTAGTCATGGATTTTCAACTCTCATGAGGAAAAATCTATCACCATATCGTTTTTCATGAGAACATACCCCAATCCCTTCTTGGATGCATCATTGTAGATTACAAAACATTCTCCACTACAAGGTAGTGTGAGCACATGTGCACTAGATAACCATATTTTCAACTCCTTGAAATTATCTTCACATTCATCCATCAACATGAACTTAACTCCTTTTTTAGTCAACCAGGTGAGTGGATTTGATACTCGTGAAAAATCATTCACAAAACATCGATAATATCCAGCCAGCCCACGAAAACGTCATATCTCAGTTACTTTTGTTGGTCTCGACCATATTTCGATAGCCTATGTTTTTTCTGGATCCACAGATATCACCTCTTTTGTGATTATGTGACCCAAAAATTCATCTTTTGGAAGCCAAAATTCAAACTTGGTAAATTTGGCATAAAGCTTCTCCTTTCTCAGGGTCTTTAATACAATTCTCACGTGACCTTCATTTTCTTCCTTGATTTTTGAATAGACAAGAATATATTCTATAAAGACTACCACAAACTGATCTAGATAGTCTATAAAGACTCTATTCATCAGATCCATGAAGATAGCAGGGGAATTAGTAAGACCAAATGACATCACAATAAATTCATAGTGTCTTTACCTTGTACGGAAAGTCATCTTTGGTATATCCTCCCTTTTGACCCTTAATTGATGATACCCTAAACAAAGATCAATCTTGGAAAAGTATTGCGCTCCGTGTAGTTTGTCAAATAAGTCATCAATGTGTAGGAGAGAATATTTGTTCTTGATAGTTATCCTATTAAGTTCTCGATAATCGATGCAGAGTCTCATTGATCTATCTTTCTTCTTAACAAAAAGAACAGGTGCTTCCCAAAGTGATGTACTAGGGTGTATGAATCCCTTTTCAATATTCTGTTGGAGTTGCTTCTTTTATTCCCGCAACTAAATTAGGCCATTCTATAAGGTGTCTTTGAAATAGGCAAATCACCTTGTACGAGTTCTATTGAAAACACAACTTCATGATTTGGTGGAAGACCTAGAAATTCCTCTGGAAAGACATCATCAAACTCTCGTACAATGGGAATATTCTTAATTGTGAGTTTCTCACCAACCAATTGAGATAAATAACCTTCATTTAGTGGAATCAAGACACATAAGATGGAACAAATTCCCACTGGATGGTTATGTTCATCCTTGCATCGTTATAAGATCATAGATTGATCTGGAATATGAAATGTGACTCCCCTTATTTGGAAATTGATATGATATCTATATAATGAAAGCCAATCCATGCCATGAATCACATCAAATTCCACTATAGGATGGATCAAAATATTTGCAAGAAGCACTTTCCCACAAACTTCAATCAGAGAAGAATTACAAAATTTTGATGCGACTATTGTGCCATTAGGGGTTGTCACAGCTAACTCACCATCTAACTGTTGAGGTAATATGGCAATACCCTTAGAAAATTATTCTGAAATAAACGACTGGGTGGATCCAGAATCAAATAAAACATTTTATACTTTAGATTGGATGGTACGTGTACCTTTCACCACTTCGTTATTATAATCCACATCACTGATAGAAATTGCATGTGACTATCCTTTGTCTTTATTCTTAAGAGTTTGTTGACATGGATCATCATCAACAATCCTTGGACTAGGGCATTGATTGGAATAATGCCCCATTTCCATGAACTTGTAACATTGAAGTGTAGGGGGTGCAATCTGCGTATCCTTTTCTTTGTTCGCATCACTAGAAATCTTCATCCCATAATTGCGGCATTCAAATTCCCGATGACCTTCCTTTCAACATTTGAAACATTTACTTGTCCCTTTAAGACAACTCCCTCCAAGCTTCTTTCCACACATTGAGCATAAGGAAAAACTCATCTTCTTTTCAGTGTGCTCTTTAGATTTTTCTTTGAATTCCATTTTACTCTTCATATCAAATGCATATGACTAATGGGTTACTCAAATCTCCATGTCAACCTTGAGAGAACATCAAACAATTTCCTCATAGCTTTTGAAGTCCCTTATGGCTAATGCCCTTCGAAGACTTGGTTTTACGACACTAAAGAATCGATCTATTTTACTCTTAGGTTGGATAATAATACTAGAAGCGTACCTTGAAAGTCTTGTAAAAATATCTTCATAGGTACCAACAAATTCATCATCCTTTTTCTTTAGTTCAAGAAACTCTTTCTCCACTTTTATTCGAAGAATACGATGGAAGTACTTATTGAAAAATAAGTTCTTGAACTCGTTCCATTCCATTGACTCAATTTCATCTCTTGGCCTCATATTCTTGATAAAATCCCACCATTGATCAGCTTCACCATCCAAATGATAAACTGCTAAGATGAATTTATCATGTTCAGAACATTGATGAACTGAAAATATCTTTTCAGTGGTACTGATCCATTGTTCAGCCACTAATGGATCAATAGACCCACTGAATGAGGGTAGATGCTGCTTCAAGAAGGATTCAACAAAATTTTGCTCCTTCCTTTACTCGTTTTGAAGTCCTGCATGATTCATAGCTTGAGAAAGTTGTGTGATAATGGCTAAATGATTTTTTT
Organism: Viscum album; assembly: GCA_963277665.1. Classification (NCBI taxonomy): domain Eukaryota; kingdom Viridiplantae; phylum Streptophyta; class Magnoliopsida; order Santalales; family Viscaceae; genus Viscum; species Viscum album. The sequence continues at coordinate 1,148,823,412 of OY728143.1, read as the reverse complement.
TCTAGATCCCATAACATTTAGTTGCTTAGGGGGACAATCATTGCATTGCCTGTCGCATTCCGCATTAACATGGTTCCTTCGGGTTCCATCCATTGAATAAAACCAAGAAGAATAGTGTGAGAAACACTAATTCTAATAGGAAAACCACATAATCAAGAATAAAATTTCACACTTAATGTTTTATCAAAGGATGTTCATGGCCATTTCATTAAAACACTAAGATTGTGTTCTATGCTTAGAATTATCCTTAGGGTTCTTACTAAGGATTTCACATCCTTGTTTCCAAAGGATGACTATACCTTTCCTCTGATACCAACTATAATGACCCATAAATAACATACATTATTATTACATCAGAATTGAAGCACACTTATTACAACATATAACAAAACCCTGAAAGGGCCATATAGGTAAAGTGTCTTTAGAAACTGGGAAACATAAACAACTAGTTCATAAATCATCTACACTATCTCCCTTTTATTTTATCATATATAGTGTCATTTTTGAATATATTACTTAATATCCTTCTTCCTGGCCTAGGGAAGATAAAACATACAAAAGGGAGAGCAAAAATGCTCATTAAGGGTAAACAAAAGAAATATCATTCACATCATATTCATAATAACAAACATTTTGGAAATCTTGACCTGCAAAAGAGAGAGTAATTTTATAACATGGGATAAATAATAATAGTGAAATGTAATCCCAATAATCATAACTTAAAACATGAATCATTGTGGAAGACACACATAATCATAGAGAATCATTTCTTAGTAGTCAAGACTCATTGTCAAGACTATCTTAGTGGACAAAGTCCATTTCTGAACCGAGTTCACTCCTCGTTTCAGTCATGTTCCACTGAACCAGATTAACCTACTGTTCTAGCCATGTTTATATATTGAGATATAAATCATTACCCAATGCATTGGAGGGAGATATATGTACCACCCATCTCATAACGAAACCATTCTTATGTGTGCCACAAAATCATAAATTATACATTGTACCATAACCCATGTAATAAAAATGGGATTCTTAACCATCATGCCATAATAACATAATCTATATAAGATAAAAGGACTTTATAAAAATAATTCCATCATAAAATAATCAAATAAACTTAAAAATATGGATAGAAAAAGAACCGTATATTATCTTAGATGGAAAATAATTTTGATAAAACACTTGAACTCCATTCTTGATGAAAATATCCTTTCAACTTCAAATTCATTTTCCTTTCCTAAAATGTCATATAATTTTAAACTAAAATAAGATGATTAAAAATAAACATGAAAACTTTTAATGTAAGCCTCATGGAAATAATGTTCTAAAAATCCATTCATGCCGTATAAGTTAAAAAAATATTCTTCTCGTACTTTGGACGGAAAAGTCAAAAAGTACCTCGTACGAAAAATGACAAAAGATGCCTTTCATATCTTTTACTAAAAACTCAGCAAAGGGTAAAATTGGATTTAAAAAATTTTAGGAGGATTGAAATAATATTACATATTGAGGAAACATGGATGTGGATGATAAATATTCCCCAGTAAATTTTGAAGTATAAACACTCTCAGATAAAAATGAGATTGAGGGATTTTCCCTTACCTTAGGTCTGATTTGCATCGTACGTGACCGAACCTCATCTACAATGATTTAAATAATTGTATTGAATTCTTACAGAATCATGATCACTGTTATGATATCGTATATGGTCATATTCTTAGCTTCTTATTAGTTATATTTCATTGTTACTTGTTATTCGGGTGTTTATTGCTTTTTGTTTTTATGTGAGTTTTGTCGAATAAATTATTATTCTTATTTTAGGATATATATACCTTATTTCCAGAATTGTATTAGTGTAATATATATCATATTTAATCATTCAATTCATTTATATAATCATTATGCATTGAAATCATGTAGAACAAGTCACATCACATCATGGAGACGGTAGGTCGTACGTAGGCACGAGCGATGATATCGTTCCCATGATCGTGTAATTTTATTGGATTGTATGTATACTATTTCAGAATCAATATCACATTACAATAAACATATATAGTTATTATTTACACCATTTTACCCATCCATGTATGGTGGTGGTGGAAAACAGATTACACCACGGCGTGGAACGGTATTCCGTACGTACGCACACGCGGTGATTTCATTTTCCGTATGATGGATAGAAGGTGAAATAGGGTTGTTTCATATTTATAATAACATATAATTATATGAGTGATAATGATGTTATTACTTCATAATGAAACAACTAAATAATAATAAGTAGAAAAAGAAACAAAATTGAGAGAATCGGTAACAGACATTACCACTTCTTTGAAGTGCCTCTTTTTAACCTTCTCTAAGGGCACTAAAGATAATCTTTGAAGAAGAACAGGACCTCTAGGATGTTTATAGGGAAGTGGAGAACAGAAATTGGCAAGGTTTTTCAAATCTTAAAGGCTCATAGTGGTGTGAGGAGGAGAGGTAGGAGGTGCCCTTTTATAACGGAGGGGAGGGGCACCTTATGAAAAACATAAAATATTATTATATTATAAAGTCATATTCTGATTTTAATAGCTCCAAATTGATTTATTTCGAAGATAAGGTGGGTATGGGTCGAAATAATTTCATAAAATTGATTTTATATATGTTTAGGTTACTATTTTAACCTTATCATTTTGATTTAACTCTAAGTTATATAATTTATCTTTTACCTTGTCTTCTTTTTTCTTACACTATATGGTTAATAAACATACTATAACAAGAAAAACGAACCCCAAGTTGTTTATTATTAATATATATAACCATATCTAAGTCATTTGGCCGATCCATATATTTTTAGGAATAAAATAAAAATTAATAACATAATAGTTTTTTTAAAACTATTTTATGTCAATTTTGACACAATTTGGTAATTGATTTTTGTGAAATTATAACAGCTTGATTACTTCTAAAAATGTTTATTAAATAGATACTAACATGTCGTATTAACATATTAAATTATTGTAATTCATAAAAAGTCTAAAATTACATTTATTTGGGTATATATAACATCAATTATTTTATTATTTCATTAATAAGATAATTACTGCATCAATATTGTGTCATAATTAAATTAAATTATTTAATATCTAAAAATTATAAATAAAATACCTTTAAGTAGGAAATATTTTTATCCTTCTAAATAATATTTATAGTATAATTTATCTTATTTAAAACCCTATATTAAAAATTATTTATCTATAAAACTTTGATTTTAACTATATTAACCCTTATTTAAATAAATTAATAATAAATGTCCTAATCAAATCCAAGTGGACCTAAATGGTCATATTTTATTCCTAAGGTTTTTTTTGTCGAATTTCACTTATCCAATAGAATTAGGACATGTGTTAGGGTAATAATAATATCATTTGTACCGTTAATTACCTATTTACTTTTAACCGTGGTAAATAAAATTAGAAAGTTACTATTAACAAAAAATTATTTTTATTTTATTGAACCACATTTTAATCCTTGATATTAACAGTGTCTCTCGGATTTTCGAAATTCCACTCACAGAAGCGGTAAAATTATGTTTCATATAAATTTTCAAACTCTCCTAGGAGGTGGGTAAAAGACGGTGAAAAGTTCAATAAAATTTTTATATATCTAAAATTATTATAAAATGAATCCAATGAATTACATTGAACTTATATAGGTATTATTTATCAATTTTGACCTAATATAAATTTAAATAAAATAAATAATTATTTAAATAAAAAGATGGATTTTAAATAGTAACCCAGTGTTTTCACTATTCATAAAAATTGAATGTTTTCAGAAAAATACCAAAATTTCACCCCAGGATAATTTAGATATTCCGAATCCAAAAAATGAAGTCCATTTTGAAAGACAAAATTTATAAAATTTCAAAAATTTAGTATTACTATTCATAATGGCTAGTTTTAATAATATATTAATATCATATCATTGTTTAGTGAAACTCGGTATTGCGTAAAATGCAAGCTATCGAGGAAGGCCGCGATTGCATGTAAAGAAAGCCAAGATAGTGTTGTGTGTACTGAAAATTCTTTGGATGATGTATATAACATAAAAAATATATTTCTCATAAAAGTCTCGAGTGTTATAGTCTCTTTAGGTAATGATCAAGCATCCCAAGTAGGGTATGAGTTCAACCCAATAGGATACCACCTAAAATGTATAAAACAATATCAAGTCAAAGAATGGCATATGTAGATATATAATGAAATAACCATGATTCATAAATAAATATTTATCACATTTTTATAATATTCTTAATTTAACCAAATAAATTCCCTTGGGTTTCAGGACACCCAAACCTCATCACCTGCTTCGGCCAATTCCAGAGTCTAAACTATCCCCAATGGATATCATGTTCTTTAATTCCACTATTACCATTTTATCTCAAATCAATCTGAGAATTCCAGTGTTACCATTATAGATCTCAATTATCATATGAATTCAATTATTAACATTAATCATCACATTTATTAATTAAACCAATAATTAATTATCTAGATATCGATAACAAAATAAAAAATTAGTTAATCATCTCACATTCATTAATTAACCAAAAAATTAAGTAATCTCATTATTCATATTAATTAACTCAATAATTATTTAATATTCTCAATCTCATTAATTAACTCAACAATTAATTATTCTTCTAAATATCATTAATCAACTCAACAATTTATTAATATTATCAATCCAAACCACTAATTCAAAAATTAGTTCATCACCAAAACCGTTAGTTCATTCCCAAAACAATTAACAAAATCTAATATCTGAAAAAACATATAATTAATTCATAAATTAATCATTCACTTATCAATCTAATTAACATATAATTAATTCATCAATTAATTATCCTTTTTCCCAATATCAACTTATCTATAATTAATGCAAAAACAATTGTTATCTATTTTGAAAATCCCCATTAATCATAATTAATTCCCCAATTAATTATCTAATTCAAACAACCCCAAAATCTCAAAATTTCAAATTAAACTCAAATTATTAATTTACCATATCAATTAATTCAATTATGGAATTTCAATTTCTAAACAACTCCTGGAATTCTATAACTTTCATATATTAAATCCAGATCATGAGCATGATATATGAATTATATACTACTAACCTCAATTCATTGTTGAAATATCAACCAAAGGTTACCCCCAATATTGAGCAGTGCAAGGACATCAAATGAAATTAAAATTTAATACCATAAATCAATATTAACACATCATGATCTCTTTGATCTAGATATAAAATCCTAAAAAATTACCTAAATTGTAGATTTAAATCTAAATCAAAATATTGAGAACAATAATCCAATGAACAGGGAAAATGATGAGAAAGTAGTGGAAAACAACTGTGATAGGATTGTCTTATGGTAAGGAGATAAAGTCATTGATCCAATCTCAAACTCATGAATAATGAATGCCAATAAGGCTTATAATCAATATGAATTGCTTCAAATTCATAAAATATGACCTAGGGTCGAATGTGGGTCGATTTGTGAATAAAAAGGGTGTTCAGGAATTTTAAAAATAAAAATTTGGCAGACATTAATTCAAGTACATGGATTAAAAATAATTGTTGCATGATTTCAAATTACCATGAACCTAATTTATAAGGGTTAATGACTACTTATAAGTGGTTACATGGATTTAAAAAACCTACCCCAACCATGAAAATCATCAAATTACTGGGTTCCACAGTTTGTTGTACTAAGGTGCACGATTTTCTCAAATCGTATGCAAACTGTACCATACCACCTTTTCTTCCACTTTCCCAATTTCCACCCAATCACACCCCAATGGTAAACCCAAATAAAAATTACTCAATTTAAGGCAATATGGTACTTGAAAAAATACCTAGTCAACTCAAAGAAAAGTCAGGATCTTACAATCTCCCCACCTTAAAATAGCTCATCTTCTATATGTACTCCCAAGCATCTCTACAATTCCTAGGTGAAAATATTTTCCATTTAGACCTCATAAATGCATTTCATTTCCATGTTTCATCATACACATGTCCATGTCTCCAAAATATGAGAACTATTGGCATCATATTTCTCTGGATCACTTTATCAATGTGAGATAACACACACATCATATTCTCTTCAATGGGTGCATCTATCTCAAGATCAAATTCATCTATATAGATAACATGATAAGGGTAAGGGTGATACATTTTTAGTTCTGATACATAGAAAACAACTTCTATAGAACTGTATTTTGTGGGAGATCAAATTGGTACACTGTTGACTAGATTCCTTCCACAACCTCAAAGGGTCTAACAAACCTCCAAAATAGCCTTCCATACATCCATATTCTATAGTGATAGAACCTAGGTTATCCCCAATAGAATACATGATAACCATATATAAACTATATGGGTCATCAACATTAATTAACATACAACTTATTTCTTCTCCGATCTATATCCATACATTTTGAAATAAGAAATACTTGATCCGACATCTCCTGCATGAGACACATCCCCAAGAACACCAATTCTCCTAACTACATCCAAAATAGTGGTGATCAACATGGAATACCATAAATTTCCTAATATGGTTCCATCTGTATTATCACATGATAACTATATTTATAGGAGAACATTATTATTACCAAATGTTTCTCTTAAGACCCTAAATGTCAATGAAAAAAGATCACAAAATATCTTCATTAAACAATATAGTACTCTTCGACTACCCATATTTCTATAGGTGTATATCCATACTCAAAAAACATTCACACCATGATTCTTCTATAATCCCTAGCTAATGTGTGATCTAAAATGTGAGTCATGGTATGAAACAATATTCTTTGGATCACTCGGAAAACAGACTATCCTTCAAACATTCTATTCTCGCAACTGATCCACTAAGAAAGTATCTAACATAACAAATAAATGATCAACAATCATTAGATGATCCAAAAAACCCCAAATATCTTCATTCCTTCGAGGCATATTTTGTAGACCCACCAAAAAATCCAATGTCTTGTTATCTCACATCCATTACATAATGGCCAATAGTAGTTGCAAACCACGAGGCCTTTGATGCATGGAATTCACATATAGATAGGTGTTGGATCTGAATCTATAAATTATACACATGAGGGGGGTGAATTGTGACTTTTTCAAATTTTTTTACTCTTTCATTAAACAAATTATGTCATCTATGCTTCATCAGATTAGATCATGTAGCAAACATAAATAAATGCAGGGACACAAAGAAGTATTGTGGTTCGGGGAACATAAGGCCCATAGTCCACTCCACCAACACTCAACTCCACGAGCTTGGTGATTTTCACTATCTTGTCCTCTTTTCCACACACTAGTTCACAACTGAGTACAGGAAGTTGACACCTTTAAAATCCAAAGAAAAACAAATCCTTCTGGTTCAAATACAAACCTACACTGCTTAGAACGAGAAGCTGGTTACTCAAGAATAAAAATAATTTCAGAAATAAGTTCTCCAGTTGATCTTCAGAATTGCAACAAAATTCAATTGACAGCAGATGGATCATCATCTCTAGAAATACTGATTTTCAAGTTGAAGCAGTTATGAGTCGATTCGGTTTCTATAAATATAGAGATATAGTTCACAACTTCAGCAGTAGTAGATCCACAGTAGATATTCAATATAGAACAAGTGAATCTTCTATCGAGTTCCTTCTTCTTAAACAAACAGAGCTTTGACGCTCCTTTCTGAATCAGGAGATCAATCATGAATTCCTGCAGTCTCTGTTTTCCACCTTTTAAATAATTGATCGATCACCAAACACATACATACTTGGTGTTTCAGAGAGAACATATATAATAAAGCTGAGCTTATCTCTTGCACATTTAAATCCATAAAAGACTCCTTCTAATTTGTGATAATCAAAAATTTAAATTTACAGAGAAGTCATAACTTCCCTTAAGACTCGTTATAAAAAGATCCTTTTAAATCGATATTAATTCCATTAATAAAATGGTTTTGAATCAGTCAAAGTTGTGTTTTAAAAATGACTCTAAATCTGTCTTGAAATCCGCCCAGAAATCAGCTTACTAATCGCTGTATAAAAATAACGCCTATCAAAAATTTCCTATGCCAAACGTAAGTTTGATGACGTGGCCTCCAAACGTAGGGTTGCTAATATAGTCTTCAAATGTAAGGTTGAAAACGTATGGTTGAATAATAAACGCAGGGTTTATCATCCATACTTTTTCTTCAACTCTCAAACGTACGCCAAAAGATCCATACTTTTACTTGATCCATACTTTTCCATGAACATATGGTTGTTTACAAAAGTAAGGCTGATGAACCATACTTTGTTGATAACAAACAAATGTAAGGTTCCTTCTTCCATACATTTTTGAAAACTAAAACGTAAGGTTTCTTCCTAACGTAAGGTTCTTCTTCCATACATTGCTGAAAACCAAAACATAAGGTTCCTTCCTAACGTAAGGTTCTTCTTCCATACATTTCTGAAAATGTATGGTTGTTTAACCATACTTTTCTCTTATTTCAAAAAGTATACACATTTTCATCCTTACGCTACATTTATCCACGTAGGGTATGGAAAGTGATTTTAGGACGCGCTAAAATAGATTCCACGCTAAATTTATTCACGTAAGGTATGAACATTGATTCCAGGACGCGAAAAAGCAGATTCCACACAAGTAATAAATTCTCGTTATTTCAAGAGTAAAATAAATTAATAAATTCCTACAAAATAATAAATAAAATCATTAGAAAATAACTAAGGGTATTTTTGAGCATAAAAATTATTTCCAAGAGATAGAGTATTATTCTCAATAACCTCCCCCTTAAAATAACGTTATTATGTATTGGTGAAAACAATAATTTTCTCGACAATCTCCCCATTTTTTTCATAACAAAAACCCATCAAATAATTAATAAAATCATCTTTACAAAATTAATTACATATAATTTTTAATATAAAAAACAATTTTCTTTAAATTTATCCACTTTTAACTTCTCCACCAAAAAAATAATTATAAATCCAAATTTCTCATTTAATTCTCCCCCTAAATAAAATAAATTCTCCCCATAAATAAAATTTTGATGTTTTGATGTTGTGTTTATCCAAATTCTCCTCCTTTTGTAATATAAAAAAGAATGAAAAATCATGGATTTTAACACTTTTAATATTACACTGAACAATTAGTAAAACATATTATTAACTGTTCAACAATAATTAAATCTGGAGTACTGGCATATCAAAAAATAAATTCATTAAAGCAAATAGAGAAAGAAACAAATAAACAATAAAGGAAATTTTCATTCAAAAACAATAGTATATACATGAAAATGATATAAACAAGAATAAAGGTTTTGGTAAGATAGGCAACATGGTCTATTTCCTCTGGATTACATAGTTGATTTCTGTAAACTATTCCCGAAGTTTTTTCATCATCCCATCTCCAAGTTTGATAATGAGCTCTCTGTTCCCTTGAGTCATATGAATATCCTCGATTAAATTGACTCTGAAAAACTCATGCATCCTTTCCTATTTTTCAACAAACACCGACAACTTCTCTAACAACTGATTTAACAGAATTCTGACCGATGGCTCACAAGATGTTAGTTGATCCACTAAAAACATCCGATTGTCCAGCAACACTGAAAAAGGAGAATTGTTACATTGAATATCTTGTAACCTTTCATTCATGTTGCTCATCACAGTTCTGATAACTTGAAACATTTTGATTAAATTAGGTGAAGTACTTGATCCACTAAAAGCACTATTTTCAACTGATGCAAATTGGTTCTCCATAATCAACATATGATCTCATAAATCTGACTTCATAACCATTTCAGATTTTAATTGTGTAATATCAGTCAACATATCCTCTTTAAAAATTTCAACTTATTTCCTTGAAACTGTACACTCTTTCAGATTTTGAAATTTCAAATGTTCTAAGTCTAAGGAATTTCTCAGAGAAACATTCTCAGATTCCAACTGAGAAACTTTTCTGTATAGTTCCTCAATTTCTTCTTTTCTTGAATCAAGGGCACCCTGTGCTTGATTCAAATTCACATTCTCATGATGATGCAATAGTATGAAAGGTAATGATTCAGCATCATATTTTTCTTTTTCTCTGTCATGAGAAGGTGGGTCCATAGACTTTTCCTTAGAGTTTTCAAACTCCTCCATAGAGAAATACTCTTAATATACCTCTGTTGGAGCTTCAGAATAATGCTGATCACATTCATCTACATCTTTGTCTTCCACTGGAGTTTAAAGAACAATATTTTTAGTATTTTCCTGAGGTATGGCTACTTCTTCACCAGGCACTACATCCGTCTCTTATTCTTGTTGAAGTGTAACTTCAACATCATCTACAATTTGTTGCTGAGTCTCCCTTTGAGCTTCTTCTGGAACTCCTGATTCCTATACCGAGGATGTTCTTTTAGTAACATCTTCCATGGTCTTATCAACAATATCCTCTCTTACAAAATAATAAGAAAATAAAGCTTCTGTTGTTGTTTCCAATGTAGGGGAAGTAATTTCTTCATTGACATATCTCGTTCTTTTTTGTTGAAGTCCTTCTGGACTTCTGTCTTCCTCAACATATTCCACTTCAATGCGAATCCTTCATGCTACATTGCTGACTCTTGATTCAGTTTGTTCCTCCTTGGACATAGCTGGTTGAGCCTGAGCACTCTCTGAGTCGTTCTCAGCTCCTACTGAAAAAATTTATCCATTAATTGTGCTCCAGAAATATCCAACCTTCCATAAAGTTCCAGAATTAAAGGTATTACTGTGATGATAGTTTACTCGAGCATCCACTAATCTCACCAGGTCTTTCTTAAATAGAATTTTAGAAATAAATTGAAATAAAGGGTATAAATTCATCAGGGCCTCGCTTTGACAGTAGTTACTAAGATACCTTATCATGTATCTTATAAAGTTTAACATAATATCGCTTAACAGAAGAAACATTATATACATATTAGGGTACAAAATCTTTCCCATTTCTGCCATTCTTGGAGCTATTTGAGTCTGAATAAATTGGACCAAAATCTTCTGATCAGGATCCAAATCCATGACAAACTTTTTCTTTATTGTCATAGCACCAAAAAGAAAATACATGATGTCCTCGGATTTACGCATAGAATCTCCAATATTTTTCAAATCGAAATGAAAAAATACTTCATGAGGGATGTTAAGAATCTGAAAAATCTCTAGTGATGAGATTTTGAAATCCATATCCCCTATCTTAGCCATCATACTGTGCTCAGTATCCCCCAGAACAAACTGTACAGATTTGAAGAAGTATTTAGGTTCTACTTCATACAGAAATTCTTTATTTTCACTGTTGAACATCTTTTCAAGATTCTGAAACAACAACGCTTGCTTCAACAACAGATTTGTCTAAAATAACCAGTCGAGATTGATTACCTTGCTCTGTAAAGTTTTTATTCCCTTGGAGCATTGTCTCTTGGCATTTCATGTCTCGGCTTCACTGGCTCTTTTAGTTCTTACCATCTATGCAAGAATCTCTGAAGGTTTGAAGGGTAGGGTTTTAGAGGTTCGAAGATTATGGTTTAGGAAAGGATGTGCGATTTTTGGATTTTGAAAGGGTTTTGATAGAAGTGAAATAGTTTAGAAGTAGAAATGGCTCTGATAGCCTTTATTCCCGTGTAATCACTAATCATTACATATATTTAAATCAAATAAAATTTTCATATGGAGAAAGAAAGAAAATCTTAAACATTATTCAATAAACAAAATAAAGTATACAAAAATAAATAAATAAATAAAAATAAAATAATAATTATTTGAAATTAAATAAACCTGGCTCCCTTTAAGAAAATCAATCCTTGCAGTGGGAAGTGGTTTAGTAAAAATATCTGCTAATTGAATTTCAGTATTTATAAATTCTAAAAATATATCTTTTTTAATAACATGATCTCTTAAAAAGTGATGCCTTATATCAATGTGCTTAGTTCTATAATAACTAATAGGATTTTTTTGAAATATTAATTACTCTTGTATTATCACATCAAATAGGTGTATTAATAAAATTAAATCGAAAGTCCATAAGAGTATTTTTCATCTAAAACACTTTTGCACAGAAACATCCAGTAGAAACATATTATGTCTCAGCTGTTGACAGAGAAACTGAATGTTGTTTCTTACTAGACCATGATACTAAGGACTTTCCTAAAAAGTGACATGTACCTGATGTGATTTTTCTATGTAATCTAAAACTTCTAAATTCATCATCTGAATATGAAATCAAATTGAAATCAAAAGTTTCAGGATAAAGAAGAGATTGAAAAATAGTTCCTTTTAAATATCTAAAAATTCATTTAACAGCAGAAGATGGGATTCTTTAGGATTTGATTGAAATCTAGCCCAAAGACATACTGAATACATTATATCTGGCCTACTAGTAGTAAGATATAACAAACTACCAATCATACCTCAATATAACTTGTTGTCAACTGATTTCCCAGTATCATCAAAATCAAGTATTATATTAGTACACATAGGAGTGGTAAATGGCTTGTTGTTTTCAAGTCCATATTTCTTAAGTAAATCAGTAATGTATTTTCTTTGATTTAAAACATTTCCAAAATCGTTTTGAAATATTCGAACACCCAGAAAGAAATTTATTTCTCCCAACATACTCATTTCAAATTATTGTTGAATTAATTTTTGAAAATTCATGAAAAAAAGATTTATTATTTTATCCAAATATTACATCATCAACATAAATTTGAACCAATAAAACGTTATTTTTCACTGTTTTCTTAAAGAGTGTTGGGTCCGCCATTCCAATAGTAAAATAATTTTTCAAAAGAAAAGAACACAATATTTCATACCAAGCTCTAGGTGCTTGTTTAAGGCCATAAAGAGCTTTAGTACGTTTAAAAATAGAATCTGGTTTTTGAGAATTTTCAAAACCAGGAGGTTTCTTAACATAAACCTCCTCCATTAAATAACCATTCAAAAATGCAGATTTAACATCCATTTGAAATAATTTAAAATTGATATAATATGCATAAGCTAAAAGGATTTTTATGGCTTCTAACCTAGCTACAGGTAAAAATGTCTCATCATAATCTATTCACTCTTCTTGATTATATCCTTTAGCTACTAATCTTGCGTTATTTCTAGTTATTGTGCCTTGGTAATCTTGTTTATTTCTAAAGACCCATTTGGTTCCTATTACAGGATAATTCTTAGGTCTTTCCACTAATTCCCAAACTTCATTTATTTTAAAATGGTTTAATTCCTCTTGAATTGCTATTACCCAAATTTCATCATCTAAAGCTTCTTCTATAGTCATGGGTTCTTGTTGAAATAGGAAGGTAGATAATTCCACTAGGTTTCTTAAGTATCTTCTAGTTTGAACACCAGTATCTAAGTCACCTATCACAGTTTCTAAAGGGTGGTTCATTAGGGTCCTAGACTATCTTGGTAATATATTTAAAGGTTCTTCAGTATCATGTTCCTCTGAAATGGACTAAATTTCTTTTATATAATTTTTAAAATTATTCTTTAACTTCTCAAGTCTCATGTTATCATTAGAGTCAAGTTCATCCATTTGATCTATCCTTTTCTCAAAGGGTTTAGATTCATCAAATTTCACATGAACTGATTCTTCAACAATCCGTGACTTCATATTATAAACTCTATAAGCTTTGGTGGTAGTAGAATATCCTAAAAAAATACCTTCATCTGATTTTGTATCAAACTTACCAAGATTATCCTTGGTGATTAAGATGTAAACCTTGCATCCAAAGACTATAAAGTAATTTAATTTAGGTTTTCTATTATTCCATATTTCATAGTGTGTCTTTTTCAAAATAAGTCTAATTAAAACTCAATTAATTATATAGAAAGTTGTATTCATAGCTTCTTCCCAAAAACATATAGGTAGAATATATTGATTTAACATACTTCTAGCCATTTATTTAATTGTTCTATTTCTCCTTTATACAATCACATTCTGTTGAGGTGTTCTGGATGCAGAAGAGGTGGGTTTAATACCCCTGTTTGAGGAAAAGGAATTAAATTCCCGATTCACAAATTCTCCACCATGATCACTTCTAAATTAGATTATATTAAAACCTTTTTCATTTTGAACAGATGTGCAGAAACTTTCAAATAAATTAAAAGCTTCATTTTTTAATTTTAAAAAGAAAGTTTGTGTAAATATTGAATAGTCATCAACTAAAACATATAAAAATAATTTACCATCTAAGCTTGCTACTCTTGAGGGTCCAAACAAATCCATATGAATATGTTCTAGAGGTATAGATGTAGCAACCTTATTAACAGATTTGAAGGATGATTTTTGTTTCTTTCCAAGTTGACATGCATCACAAAATCTGTCACTTTCAAATTTGAGAATAGGTAAATCAGAAACTAAATGTTTCTTATATAATTTATGTAAAACATACACATTGCAATGTCCATGTAACACCCCAAGATTTTATGAAAAATATTCTTTTAATTTCAATAATGTCTTGTGTTGTATGCTACAACAAGATTACCTTGCGCTATACGTAACACCGCATTAGCTTGCAGTATACACAACACTATTCTTGGATCGTGTTACACACAATTTTGAAAATAGTTATTCTACGCAACATTGAGTATATATATATATTCAATGTATAAATGAAATATGGTTGGATTCTGTTATACGAAACAACAAAGGATTCTTGCAGAACACGTAACCCTGACTTGGCTTGCATTACACGCAATCGTGACCTTCCTCGATAGCGTGTGTTGTATGCAATACCGGGTTTTACTAAACAACGATATATTATTATGATATTATTATGAACTACCCATTATGAATAGTATTAACTAAATTTTGAATTTTATCACATTATTATTCATCTTACGCATTTTCTATAACATGGTATAAGAACAAAATAAATTTTCGGGTAAAATAAGTATTTTTCAAAAAATGCAGTTTTGTTGCCTTTTGATGGCGCACCCACTTTAAATCTAGTTTTTGACATGTTTGTATGTTCAATTTGACAAAATAAAAATCTTAGTTGGAATCAAGAAATAAAAATTTATTTTGGATAAAATTTTCATATTATTCTGGTAACTTTCATATTTTGATGAATAGTAAAAAGACGCTATATTTTAATTAAAAACAACTTTTTTCATTAGAATAATTTATATGGTTAAATTATAATATTTAATGGTTTTAAAGTATAAATAGAATATATTTTTACCATTTAATATAATGTATGTCATTATAATTGAGTTTACATTAAATTCGTAGGTTAAATCAATTAAATCTTTTGCAATGTTTTAAAGAAAAACCCGTTTTCTTTCGACAATGGGATTAATTTTAATTTAATTTCTGCAACTTTTGGGTATTTAATTTGGAAAAATGGATTCCATATTTGGAATTAGTGGGTCCAAATTATGTTAATAAGCTACTTTTAATTTTTGGGAATTAAGAATAGTAACCACGGTAAATTTTATTTACCATAGTTAAAGGTAAATCGGGTAATTAAGGGTAAATATAATATTATAAAATTACCCTAAAACATGCCAAAATTCTATTGTATGGCTAAAAGAAGACCCATATAACCTGATGGTTTGGTTAGATTCATTTTATGGACTTTTTACCATGAAAATAATTTAATTATTATTAAAACCAAAGAATGTGACAACAGGTCACTCTCTTAAATATTATAAGTATAATAATTTAAATTTTGTGATAAACATCATAAAACATCTAAAATTAATAGTCTTCTAAAGATATATAATAAAATTATCTACATCATTATAATTTATTTATAATTTTTATTGATTAAAAAATTGTCATTATAGGTGATACATTAATGATACAGAAATTATGTATTAAGTGGAAAATAAGTAATATAGTTTTTATTGAAATAATAATACCCATTAAAAGGCCCACAAACCTGACCAAAACTTATTGGTAGTGTATATAAACACCTTAATCATCCATTGACCTAATATATAACCATTTGGAGCCTTATAAAAGTGATTATGACACTTATATTATTTTATTTTAAATAATGCCAAAGTTGTCACCTTCATAATTTAATAAATATAACAATTTAAATATTGTGATTTTAAGATGATAAATTATAGTAAAAGTATTATTGTGAAAGGTAATATATTTTTCTTCATCATAGGATTTTATTTTTCATTTTTATGCAACAATTCAGTATATTAAATAATTATACAAAAATGTTGTAGTAATTATTTTATTAAAAGATAAACCAAATAAATGGTATTAAAAATAATAAAATAAATATTATATGAACTATTTAATGTGATACACTAATTTTATAGATACATATGACCTTTTATAAATCTATTAAATGTTTTATTTCAAACATATCTTCTGTATGTATTTTATTTAAATTCAAATAAATGAATAGTGTCAAAATTGACACTATTTTTTTAAAGCTTCAATTAAGCAAAAAAATTACAAGAGTCTTAAAGAGGGGATTTTACATTTGTCTCTAGTAAGAATATAAAGCAGCTCCTCATCAATAGTGGTCAAATGAAAACCCGAGTCTTCAGAAATACCTTGATTTGCAAGTTTATCAGCAGGAGAGTTTGCTTCACGGTAAACATGTGTGATGATGAAGTTCTTTGAAGCAAGAGTATCAAGACATTTGATCCATTTCGATGTATGCTTCCAGGCAATATGGATCTGATTTTTCCGAACAACATGGACAATAGTAGAAGAATAACTTTCAATCGAGAGATCATTGAAATTTCTTTGATGAGAAATCTCCACTGCCTTAATTAATGCCATCATTTCAGCTTCAATGGTAGAAGAATGACCCAGGGACCATAGAATCCATCAATTAAATCACTATTGTGGTCATGAAAGACAATACCATATCCAGCAGGTCCAGGATTGACTTTCAAAGCACCATCCAGGTTACATTTGATCCAAACTGCAAAGGGAGGAGTCCAGAAAATTTCCATAGTACCCATGGGTTTAGGAAAATTACCTGACAGATGAAGCCTCCTCAAGACAGCAAAGTCTGTGATGGAATTATGACATTGTTCAGTGTGGAACTGATTTGAATATCGAGTCTCTTAGAGAATATTTTAAAGGGAAACATTGTGATTAAAAGTGGCATTGTCGTGCCTAATTTTGTTTATGCTTGTCCATATAGTGTGAAAAGTTTCAGCACAAGCAATAAGAAATAGAGCATGAATTTTCTTAGAACACTGTACTGTTGAAATTAAGTTCAGAAAATAAGCAATGTTGTTGGTTTGTGATATTGAGATGCCAAAGAGATCAAATATAATGATCCAGAGTGAAGCAGTAGTTTCACAGTAGAGGAACAAGTGATCCAAGTCGTCTCTATGTTGATGGCACAAATCACATCTAGACCAAAGAGAGATACCGACCTTTTGAAGATTCCTGTCCACTGGTAGTTTTTGCAGGTGAAGTCTCCAAAGAAGAGTAAACCGAGTGGTCTGAACCCATCATCTGAATTTCTGAACAGCATTGAAAGTGTTGACCTAGATTTAATGATTGTAAAATCCTTTAGAGTCAAGCATTCCATTTGCACTTGGTTCCCAAACCATGATGTCCTCAGAGTTAATGAAATCATAAGAATTAACAATTTGAGCAATATGGGTAGGCAAGTTACCATTCTTCTCAATCTGATCTCGAATAGAGGCATCTAAGTCAACAATAGTAGAATCAGCATCAAGAGTATCAATAAATGGATTACCTATCCAGTTATCCCTCCAAAATTTCAGATTGTAGGAGGCAGTCACCAACCAGCGAGAGTGTTTATTAATCTTTTGAAATATTTTTCTCAACCCAGGCCAAACCGAGGATTGAATATATGCAAACCTTCTAGTAACCAATCTGGGGAGGAATCTAGCCCTATGAAAATCAAGAGATCCTGATTTTCCATTAATGAGCCTCCAAATAAATTGCTCCTGAAGGGAATGATTAAAGAGCTCAATGCTTTTAATTCTAAGCCCCCCATAGAGAGGGGTAGACAACACTTTTCCCATGATGCAGTGATAATTTTCCACTCAAGAATGCTACCACTCCAAAAAAAATTCCTCATAAGGGAATTTAGAGTTTTGAGTATAGAAGCAGGTTAGGAGTACACCATAAATGAGTAAACAAGCTTGGAAATGATCACATGTTTGACCAAGAAAATTCTTCCCAGCCATGGATAGAGTTTTACCCTTCCAATTAGAGAGAGTTCTTCAAATATGACTAACAACATCATTAAAGTATGTAGAGCGTGGTCTGCCAAAGAACATTGGAACCCCAAGATATGTGAAGGGGAGAGAACCCTCTCTTATGCCCAGACCTTGAATCATACAATGCTTCCTGGAATCTGATATATTTTTTCCAAAGAATATATATGAATGATTTATTCCAGCTAACCTCCTGACCAAAGACAATATCATAGTGATGGTGGATGGATTTTAGATGCTGAATGTTTCTTTTTTCTCTCTGAGTAAAAATAATAATATCATCTACAAATAGAAGATGGGAGGGGCAAAGATGCCTCAGTTTTCTTGAAGAACTTTCAGCTGTCCTTTGTCAACATTATAATTAATAAATCGGCTAAGGTAATCTTCTACGATGGCAAAGATAGTGGCAGAAAATGGATCCCCTTGCCTCACTCCTCTATAGCACCTAAAATATCCTTCTGGTGATCCATTTATCAGGATGGAGATACAGGCTGAGCTAATCAAAGTATAAGACCGTTGTATGAAGATCGGGTGAAACCCAAATTTATGCATATCATTACCAATGAAGTCCCAATCAATAGTGTCAAAAGCTTTTCTAATATGTAATTTTAGAGCAATGCTTCATCCTCTTGTAGGTTTTTGAAGAAGATTAACACATTCAGATGCATTCAAAACACAATCTTGAATTATTCTTCCTTTGACATACCCAAACTGATTCCAGGATATGACTTTATCAGAGATGATGGCAAGCCTGTTAGCCATGATTTTTGTGAGAATTTTCTGTATGGTATTGATTAGGGAAATAGGTCTGAATTGGCTGATGTCACTAGCATTGTCCACCTTTGGGATTAAGGCAATGAATTGAGCATTGATTCCTTGAATTTGTGAGCCATCAGTAAAGAAGTGCTTGACCAATCTGCAAACATCCTTCTGAATTATATCCCAATAAATTTGAAATAAGTGATTGGTGAATCCATCAGGCCCATGAGAGCTGTCTTTTTTGAGACCAAGGACAACATTCCTTATTTCAATATCAGAGGGTATTATTATCAACATTGAGTTATCCTCATCAGTAACAAGAGTATTTATAATACCGTCCAAGAGATCACCATTTCTTTTAGGTCCATTTAAAAGGTTCATAAAAAAGGAGACAATATGATTCGAGAGATTTTGATTTTCATCAAGAATAAAATCCCAATTCTTGAGGAGAGACAGAGGCCTGCTAACATTTTTACATCTTTGTAAGGCATTAAAAACAGAGTTTCTATCACCATCTGTAATCCACTTAACCTTATAAATTTCCTTTTGAATATTCTCTCTGAGATTAAGCAGATTTTTCAGATTAGCAGTGATCTCAGCTTCCTATCCATCCATGCAAGAAAAATCAGTACAGGTCATAGCTTGTTGAATGCCATGCAATGTGTTCTCAAGAGAGTCAATTTCCTAGTCAATAAGGCTAAATTTGATTTTTCTCCAATGCTTTATCTTAATTTTGAGAGAGCGAAGTTTGAAAACACAAGATAATGTATGATTGATTTCCCCAATGCTCCAAGACTCTTTGACCAAGGAGGAACATTCAAGAAGGGTGGTCCAAGCCTTGTTGAACTTGAAGGGAAGAGGTCGCTTCTTATCTTTTTCAATAAAGTAACACATGATAGGATGATGATCAGAGTTATGTTTTGCAAGAGTCATCAAGATATGGTTTTCCCACAATCAAGTACTTTATCATTTACAAAGGCACGATAAATTCTACTAGCCCTCATGCCAATAAGATGCTTTCTATACCAGGTATACTTGGCCCCAAGCTGATTGACCTCAATCAGGTTAGAATTTTCCACACAGAAACAAAAGTCATCCATAGAAGAAAAAGAAGAGGAGTTTCCTAGCCTTTCATCAGCATGGAGAGTAGCATTAAAATCTCTTGTAATCAGCCAAGAGTCATCAATGATTTGTGACAGATTAGAGATTTTCTGCCAAAGATCCCTTCTGACCAGATAATTGATTGAAGCATAAACCATTGAGCAGTAGAAATTTTGGGCTTAGATGTTGAATTTACAAGTAATAATTTTCTCATGTACTTCAAAAAGAGAAAGATTGACAACCCTGTTATGCACCAAGATCCAAATCTGATCATTATGATCATCATGTACAGAATTAAAAAAAGAGTATCCAAATTTATCAAAGATAGAGACAGAACTTGTATCCTTTTTCGTAAGTTCAGCAAGTCCAATGACATCAGGATTGTGTTTGGACACAAGAAGCCGAAGGGAACTCAAAGTGCTAGAGTTGGCTATGCCCTGGCAGTTCCAAAAGAGGATCTTCATTAGAGACTTTGAGTGGGATTGAACCCCTTTTTCTGCTGATTATGAAACTCTTTAATTCTATGGGATCTTCTTAATGCAGTGTCCTGAGGAACATCCATAGAAGTAGATTTTTCTGGAGTAAATTCAGCATTATTGATAGTATTCTATGCAACCCCTCTAGGATTGATTTCGAAAAGCATTTCAGTACATGATTGGGAATCATCCTTCTTGGAATAGATTTTGGACATAATAGAAGCATCCAGCTCTGGTATGGAAGTCTGCTCAGGCAGAAATGAGCTGCCCCTCTTGCTCTCAGTATGATCATCTGAAACAATGATACCATGATCTGAAATGGATCCAATTTTTGTTAGAGAAGAGTCCATAATCTGATAAGGGAGAATATTTTCAACCTCATATTGACAAGTGTCTAGAACCTCAATGATTCTTGAGTTGATCAGATCCAGAGTGAGATCCTCATATTGAAGAGTTAAAAAAGTGCTAAAAATGTCATTCGAGAATTCAAGTTGCTCTAGTTGGTCCCTGCTATCATCCAGTAATTGATTAGAGTCATCAGGAGACAATTTCTCTTCCTCCTCCGCCATTTCAGCCCAGTCTTTACTAGGTCCAGCAACCTGTCCCGAATCAACACACTTGACACTATCAGAGCCACTTTTGACATATTTAGTAGAAGAAGATTTCTTGCTAGGAGCATCCTTCTAGACATTCTTACTTAATTCTGGACTTGTAGTCCTTTGAACAATACGACACTAATCAATGTGGCGACCAACCATCCTGCAATGCTCACAATACTTAGGCAGGTTTTCAAATTCTAAGAAGATGTCAAGAAAGTGATCATTCACATCTAGTAGAACACGTTCAGGAGGCAGAAATTCCATATCAATTTCAATCATAACTCTGGAAAAGAATCCAATATCCCCATTTATAGTTCTTTGATCAATTTTTAGAGGGATACCTATTCCAGAATCAATATCATTCAAAAAATTTGGATACCAATAAATCCATAGAAGTCCATGAACCTTAGTCCAAACCTGGGGAATATATTACTTCTATGTAAATGGATAAAAATGTGGATCCAATTCAGAGAGACGAAAGAGACCCGGTTTCAGATTGAGAGATCTAAAACTCCAGAGTCGATTCAGGTCATCCTGTTTCTGTAGAAGAATGTGAAAGAAACCCTTTCCAGTTGGAATTAATCGCCAACAAGAGAAATTCCAACAAGCTGAAATTCTCCTTTTGAGATCAGAATAAGATCAAGGCTTGGTGCCCTTCTCATAAGAGATCCAACCAATAACATAAAATTTTCAAACCTCAAATCGCTGCTTGACAGCCTCAGGGTCTGCAGTGATCATGATCATACCCTCTCCAGTCCTCTTAACCATTGGAGGCTTGACATGATTTCCCTCAGGATGAGAAGACCCTGCAAGAGCTTCAGCAAAGGAAATACCTTTGTTTGTATAAACCATACAACACTATCTCATCTAATCATCGAATATGAGTCATTTTTGGAGTTTTTTAAGTGGGGATAGATTTATTATAAATTAATATTTTTATGAATTCCAAAGGTTCCCCTTACCTTCCTTATAAAAGGGCACCTCCTACCTCTCTTCCACACACCACTTTGAGCCTTCAAGCTCGGCCAACCCCTGACCAATTCTATTCTCCACTTCCCTAGAAACATCCTAGAGGTCCGGGTCTTCTTCAATGACCAATTCTAGTGCCCTAAGAGTATGTCTCAAAGAGGCGCTTCAAAGAAAAGGTAATTTCCGTTACCGATTCATTCATCTTTATTTCTTTTTCCACTTCTTCTTATTAGGTTGTTTCATTATGAAGTAATAACATCAGTATCACTAATATACTGATATGTTATTATATGTATGAAACAAACCTATTTCACCATCTATCCATCCTATGGAAAACGAAATCACCGCGCGTGCGTATGTACGGAATACCGTCTCCACGCCGTGGTGTAATCTATTTTTCACCACCACCTTACTTGGATGGGTATAATAGTGTAAATAATAACTATATATGATAATTGTAAATTGATTTTTATTATGTAATAGTATACATAGAGTCCAATAGAATTCAATGATCATGGGAATGATATCATCGCTCGTGCGTACGTACAGAATACCGTCTCCACGATGCGATGAGATTCATTCTCAATGATTTACCATTCATAAATGATTATAATGTATATATAATAAGTAATAATGAAATATATGACATAATAATGATACTAAATTTATGTATATATATATATTTATATGTATGTCATCCAATTAATTCCATTCAATTCAATGAGGAAATGAAAACAACATTCATGTGTACGTACGGCCTACCGTCTCCATGAACGGTGTTTTTCATTCCATTTATCGATCTATTATATATGTATATTCTGAATATATATTATATATAAATCATGTTTTACATTCTGGATGTATGTAATCATGATCTAAGTAATCATATGAATAATTACAGGTCAAAACACGGACGACAAATGAAATGATTTTACCCAAAATGCTCTTTAACATGGAATTTACAAAAGAACGAGTAATATAAAGTCATAAGTGAACCATATATGATATCATAACAATTAATATGATTTTTTAATAAGTCAATAACATTATTTAAATCATTATACAGGAGGTTCGGATACGTACGAAGCATATCGGACCTAAGGTATGGGATAATTTTGCAAATCTCATTTTTATCCGAGATTGCTTATTCGTAAGTATTTACAAGGGTTATTTCTATCAACCACGTCCGTGTTTTATAAAAGTGTTTTCATGTATGTTTAAAGTCCTTTTTACCCATTTTTGAATTTTACTACATGGTTTATAAGGAATATTGCTTTTTTTATGTTATGAGGTACTTTTTGACTTTTTCGGCAAAAGTACGAAAAGAATGTTTTTTAACTTATACGGGACGAACGAATTTTTTCAATTTTATAAAGCCATATTTTCATGAAGCTTCCTCAAAAAGATTTCATGAATATTTTAAAAAAAATATTTTTCTTTTAAAATTTCATGACGTTTTGTGAAAATAAATTGATTTTGAAGAAGAATGGATATTTTCTTCAAGAATTCATTTCAAGTGTTTTATCAAAACCATTTTCCATCTAAGATGACATTACTTCATATGTGTATGTTTCATGTATAATGTCTCTATGATTTACCTGGTTTAACTTTTATTATGATGAAATATTCATTTGTTTTATATGGATTATGTGATGATGGGATGATGTTTATGAAACCCATTTTATTCATTGGGTTATGATGAATGTTTTATTTTTTTTGTGGAACAAGTTAGAATGATTTAATTATGAGATTGGTGGGACATATATCTCCCTCCAATGAATTGGTTAAAGATTTATATTTCATAAGATAGACATGGCTGGAACGACAAGTTATACCGGTTCAGTAATACAGGACTGGAACGTGGAGTGAACTCGATTCCGAAAGGGACTTTGTTCACTATGATGGTCTTGGCAGTAATGCCTTGGATACTATAGAAATCATAACATGTGCTGAATGGTTGCCACAATTAAATGTTTTATTACCTTGCTATTTTATCATGATTGATTTTCCCTTATGATATATGCCTTACGTACTTCCACGATTCATGTCATTGCTCAAGATTTTGATGTTTAGATTTTATGTTCAAGTTTTTGCACTCAAATGTTTATAGAATGTTTTATGTTCTCTATGATTACCCATACTGGGAATTTGAGCTCACCCCTTTTATGTTTTGTTTTCCCTAGGATATAAACAAAGGTTTTAGGTAAGAAAAAAAGGGGAAGATCTTTATTGGGAGATGTTGAAGATCATTCACCATGATTTGAATATTTTATTCCATATTTCCAAAGACACTAAACTATTACGGTCCTAGTGTGTCTATTTTGTTATGTATTAAGTATTCCGAAGAAGTAATGTAATTTCCATGTACGCAAACCTTTGGGTCTCTACAGTTGGTATCAGAGGAAAGGTTTAGTCAACATTTGGAAACTAGGATGCAGAAAAGTTTTTGAGATCCCTAGAGATATTTCTAAGGTATGAATAGGGATGTACCTAAGGATAAGTATACATATAGGATACAGTCCTAGAACTACGGTAACGATCATATAATTTAACCTAAGATGATAGATATTGAGGATACTCCCCAATTACTATGTTGTTTTCCCTAGAATGATTTTTGCCTCTCACACTATTCTTTTTTGGGTTTTAGAAAATGGCTGGAAATAGGAAGATTCACGATAATGGAGGATAAAATAGACAATGGAATGATTTTCGTCATGAGAAATCCAATGAAACGGGATCTGGAATTCCAATCATCGTTATTATGCCTATTCAGCAATCTCATAATATTATCAATAATCTCAACTTTGGTATGTTTCCCTACTCAGATAATAAAAGAAAGATGGAGTTTCATGATGATCATAAAGGAAAGAAAGTTCAATTTCCCTCATGTAAATCATGTGGGAAGAGGAATCATAGAGATTGTTTCAATGGAACTAGAAGATTCTTTGGGTGTGGAAATGAAGGAAACAAATACAGTAAGTGCAAAGGAAAAGGTTCAGTTAACACCATGGACAAGGATAATGTTATTGCTACGACATCAAAAATGATTAGATGTTTTAAATGTGGAATGTACGGGCATTATGCAAACAAATTCCCTAATAGAAAATTTCATGAAGAGAATCATCATGGTCATATGGGTAGTATTTATGTGGATGATGATGAGGAGACTACAAATGATATATGAGCTGAAAGAAGTGTTGAAGCTCAGTCAGTTGTTTCAGAAGGTAATGGAATGATTGTATGTTTATCGAGTGTTATGTTGTACAGTTAATGGTACTATGGAATAAAGAATAATCTAAGGATTGTTACACTATTGTTTTTCCTAAAAGTATTTTATAGTATATGTTGAATGGTACCAGTAACCATGGAAGGTTATTCAGATATTTTTGTAAAGTAGTTGATATGCGCATAATGAAGGAATAATAAGATAATGAGATGTTTGATTGTATTCATGAGATCATGATTGATATTGGGACTAAGTGATATCATGGTTTGAGTATATAGAATTTTGAGCATTTTCATATGAGGAAAGTGTTAACTATTAAATGCATTCATGTTTTCACTATGGTTCAATGGGTATTCATTTTTCAAGATAATACATGATTAAGGCCTTCGAATGTTTGGAATGTGACTAACAAGAAATATCTTATGATATTTGGGGATCAACGATGGTATTAAATCTTTGGTAAACATTTTCACTATATTATGAGAGTGGACTGCAGTATTATGGATAAGCCTAAATATTGGAATGGATTATGTTGGACATAAGTTAGTATTGTTTAAGGATAATGTTTTTTTGATATTATTTATGGGATGTTATAGTAGTATAGTTCTAGAAAAAGGACAACTTGCAGGATGGGCGATAGCCCATCACGTCGGACAAGGCTGTCGGAATCGAACCCACAACCGAAGTGCGACATGCCTTTATTGCCTACAAATGGCCTACAGGAAGTCCCTGGTTAGTAGAAACTAGTTTTATTTTATTAAGCGGTATTATATATGAAGTATACGTTCATTTTTGGAACCATATACGATTAATCTAACCATAAGATGGACTTATAACTTTTTCTAACCTTTAGTTTTAAAGATATGGAATGCCCCATCATTCTATCACATTATCTGCTAACACATCACAAATAACAAATTCAACGTCATTTCATTAAGGGATGAAGTGGAAATTGTTCAATTCACGAACAATAGTGAGATTGTTCCAAAATCATACAAGTATTTCTTTTAATTCATCAACTTTAGGGAAATGATCTTGAAAACCAAAAATTTTGTACTAGTTCACTTATATCCGATGAATCAGATGGTACCTTAGATCATCACAAATCAATAGCTTTGTGATTGTTGGATTTTTCATAGCCATGTTCTCTACCAATCTCCATCAGAACATGATGGTTAGATTTTTCTTCCATATCCATATTTTCACCAATATTCTCTTACATAGAAACCCAGTGATGAGTTAATTTGGGTAACCGTTACATTTCATACTTTAGTTTTTAAAGCATTGTTTTGGTATTCCTTTTTACGATGTGGGTTTCTATTAAACAAACTTTCGAGTAGTAAACCATTTATAACGCTGACGAATTTCAAGGGAGAAATTAATTTTAAGGGGGGGGGTAGAATGTAACACCCAGAGATTTTATGAAAAATATTATCTTAATTTCATTAATGTCTTGTTTTGTATGCTACACCAAGATTACCTTGCGCTATACGTAACACCGTATTAGCTTGCAGTATACGCAACACTATTCTTGGATCGTGTTAGACACAATTTTGATAATAGTTATTCTATGCAACATTGAGTATATATATATATATTCAATGTATAAATGAAATATGGTTGTATTCTGTTATACGAAACAACGAAGGATTCTTGCACAACACGTAACCCTGACTTGGGTTGCATTACACGCAATCACGACCTTCCTCGATAGCGTGTGTTGTACGCAATACCGGGTTTTACTAAACAACGATATATTATTATAATATTATTATGAACTAGCCGTTATGAATAGTATTAACTAAATTTTGAATTATATAACATTATTATTCATCTTACACATTTTCTAGAACATGGTATAAGAACAAAATAAATTTTTTCGGGTAAAATAAGTATTTTTTTAAAAATGCAGTTTTGTAGCCTTTTGATGTCCCACCCACTTTAAATCTAGTTTTTGACATGTTTATAAGTTCAATTTGACAAAATAAAATTCTTCTTTGGAAGCAAGAAATAAAAATTTACTTTGGATAAATTTTTCATATTATTCTGGTAACTTTCATATTTTGATGAATAGTAAAAACACGCTATATTTTAATTAAAAACAACTTTTTTCATCGCAATAATTTATATGGTTAAATTATAATATTTAATTTTTTTAAAGTATAAATATAATATATTTTTACCATTTAATATAATTTATTTCATTATCATTGATTTTACATTAAATTCGTAGGTTAAATCAATTCAATCTTTTGCAATGTTTTAAAGAAAAACCCATTTTCTTTCAACAACGGGATTAATTTTAATTTAATTTCTGAAAATTTTGTGTATTGAATTTGGAAAAATGGATTCCATATTTGGAATAAGTGGTTCCAAATTATGTTAATAAGCTACTTTTTATTTTTTGGAATTACGAAAAGTAACTACGGTAAATTTTATTTACCGTAGTTAATGGTAAAGCGGGTAAATAAGGGTAAATATAATATTATAAAATTACTCTAACACCTGAAAAAATTATATTGGATGACTAAAAGTAGACCCATATAACCTAAGGGTCGTATTAGATTCATTCTATGGACTTTTGACCATGAAAATAATTTAATTATTATTAAAACCAAAGAAAATGACAACATGTCACTCTCTTAAATCTTATGAGTATAATAATTTTAATTTAGTGATAAACATCATACAACATCAAACATGAATAGTCTCCAGAAATCTAATAAAATTATCTACATCATGATAATTTATTTAGAATTTTTATGGATTAAATAATTGTCATTAATGGTGATACATTAATGATACAGAAATTATTTATTAAGTGGAAAATAAGTAATATAGTTTTTATTGAAATAATAATACCCATTAAAAGGCCCAAAAACCAGACGAAAACTTATTGGTAGTGTATATATACACCTTATGCATCCAGTGATCTAATATATAACCGTTTGGATCCTTATAAAAGTGATTATGACACTTATATTATTTTATTTTAAATGATGCCAAAGTTGTCGCCTTCATAATTTAATAAATATAAGAATTTAAATATTGTGATTTTAAGATGATAAATTCTAGTAAAAGTATTATTGTGAAACGTAATAGATTTATCTTCATAATAGTATTTTATTTTTAATTTTTATGCAACAAATCAGTATATTAAATAATTATACAAAAATGTTGTAGTAATTATTTTATTAAGAGATAATCCAAATAAATGGTTTTACAAATAATAAAATAAATATTATATGAACTATTTAATGTGATCGACAAATTTAATAGATACATATGTCCTTTTATGAATCTATTAAAACTTTTAGTTCGAAAATATCTTCTGTATGTATTTTATTTAAATTCAAATAAATGAATAGTTTCAAAATTGACACTATTGTTATTTTATAAAAATAACATATTATGAAATTGTTTAAAAATCACAAAAATATTGAAAAATTATAAATTTAAATTTATATGGTATATAATGTTATAAAGTAAACAATTATGGAAAATTAACAACAACTAAGTAATTATTTTTTATAATTTAAAATTTAGAATTTTATTACCATAAATAAACTTAAATAGATTAAATAAAGATAAATCAAAATGATAAGGTTTAAAATAAGCTCCAAACATGTCTAAAATTGATTATTTGATGATATTAAAACCCTATCTCAAATAAGCTTAGAATATGAGTTATTTTTGGAGGTTTTTAAATGGGGTTTGATTTATTATAAAATAATATTTTAAAGAATTCCAAAGGTGCACCTCTCCTCCCTTATAAAAGGGCACCTCCTACCTCTCTTCCACACACCACTTTGAGCCATCAAGCTCGGCCAAACCCTAAAAAAGTCTCTTCTCCACTTCCCTAGAAACATTTTAGAGGTCTGGGTCTTCTTCAATGACCAATTTTAGTACCCTAAGAGGAGGTCTCAAAGAGGCACTTCAAAGAAGAGGTAATTTCTGTTACCGATTCTTTCACCTTTATTTCTTCATCCACTTCTTTTTCTTAGGTTGTTTCATTATGAAGTAATAACATCAGTATCACTAATATACTGATATGTTATTATAAGTATGAAACAACCCTATTTCACCATCTATCCATCCTACGGAAAACGAAATCACCGCGCGTGCGTACGTACGAAATATCGTCTCCACGCCGTGGTGTAATCTAATTTCCACCACCATCTTACATGGATGGGTATAATGGTGTAAATAATAACTATATATGATTATTATAAAGTGATATTGATTATGTAGTAGTATATATACGGTCCAATAAAATTCAATGATCATGGGAACGATATCATCGCTCGTGCGTACGTACGGAATACCGTCTCCACGACGCGTTGAGATTCATTATCAATGATTAACCATTCATAAATGATTATAAAGTATATATAATAAGTAATAGTGAAATATATGACATAATAATGATACTGGATTTATTTATATGTATATGCATTTCATCCAATTAATTCCTTTCAATTCAATGAGGAAACGAAAACAACGTTCATGCGTACGTACGACCCACCGTTTCCATGAACTGTGAATTTATTTCCATTTATCGATCTATTATATATGTATATTCGGAATATATATTATATATAAATCATGTTTTACATTATGTATGTATGTAGTCATGATCTAAGTAATCATATGAATAATTAAAAGTCAAAACACGGACGACAAATGAAATGATTTTACCCAAAACGCTCTTTAACATGGAATTTACAAAAGAACGGGTAACATAAAGTCATAAGTGAACCATATATGATATCATAACAAATAATATGATTCTATAATAAGTTAATAACATTATTTAAATCATTATATAGGAGGATTGGATACGTACGAAGCATATTGGACCGAAGGTAAGGGATAATTTTGCAAATCTCATTTTTATCCGAGATTGCTTATTCGTAAGTATTTATTGGGTTTATATCTATCATCCATGTCCATGTTTTATAAAAGTGTTTTCATGTATGTTTAAAGGCCTTTTTACCCATTTTTGACTTTTATTACATGGTATATAAGGAATCTTTCTATTTTTTACGTTACAAGGTACTTTTTGACTTTTCCGTCAAAAGTACGAAAAGAATGTTTTTTTAACTTATACGGCACGAACGGATTTTTACGGTTTTATAAAGACATATTTTCTTGAAGCATCCTCAAAAAGATTTCATGACTATTTTAAACAAAATATTTTTCATTTAAAATTTCATTTTGTTTTGTGAAAAGAAATTTATTTTGAAGAAGAAAGGATATTTTCCTCAAGAATTCATTTCAAGTGTTTTATCAAAACTATTTTCCATCTAAGATGACATCACTTAATATGTGTATGTTTCATGTATAATGTATCTATGATTTAAATGGTTTCACTTTTATTATAATGAAATATCTATTTGTTTTATATGGATTATGGGATGATCAGATGATGTTTATGAGACCCATTTTATTCTTTGGGTTATGATGAATGTTTTAAGTTTATTTTGTGGAACAAGTTAGAATGATTTAATTATGAGATGGGTGGGACCTATATCTCACTCCAATGCATTGGGTAAAGATTTATATCTCATGATATAGACATGGCTGGAATGACAAGTTAAACCGGTTCAGTAATACGGGACTAGAACGAGGAGCGAACTCAATTCAGAAAGGGACTTTGTTCACTATGATGGTCTTGGAAGTATTTCCTTGGCTACTATGGAAATCATAACATGTGCTGAATGGTTCCCAAAATTACATGTTTTATTCCCATGATATTTTATCATGATTGATGTTCCCTTATGATATATGCCTTACGTACTTCCTAGATTCATGTCTTTGCTCAAGAATTTGATGTTTAGATTTTATGTTCAAGTTTTTTCACTCAAATGTTTATGGATTGTTTTATGTTCTCTATGTTTACCCTTATTGGGCATTTGAGCTCACCCCTTTTATGTTTTCTTTTCCCCAGGATATAAAAAAAGGTTTTAGGTAAGAAAAAAAGGGGAAGATCTTTATTGGGAGATGTTGAAGATCTCTCACCACGATTAGACAATTTTATTCCAAGTTTCCAAAGACACTAAACTATTACGGTCCTTGTGTGTATGTTTTGTTATGTATTAAGTATTCTGAAAAAGTAATGTAATGTCCATGTACGTCAAGCTTCAGGTCTCTATAGTCCAAGAATCATATGCTAGATCCAAGATTCACTTAATTTAGCATTAATGAATTTTACTTGCTATTTACACAAGGAATTTAAATCCAAAGTATAGACATTTTCAGTTCGTGGTGCTTTAAATTTAAACAGTTTATCTTTAGAAACAATAAAACAATTGGTAGTAAAATGAATAGTATATCCATCATCATAGAGTTGAGAGATACTTATCATGTTGTGTTTTAATCTTTGTACATAAAGTACTTTGTTGATTGAGACTATTTTTGGATCTCCAACAGTTCCAATGCCAATGATTTTTCCTTTGGCATTATCACCAAATGTGACAATTACTCCTTCCTTTTGAGTGAGTGAAGAAAAATTTATTGAGTTTCCACCCATATTTCTTGAGAAGACAATGTACATATAACATATATCTTTTCTTCTTTGGTGTCCTGCTACCTGCAATGACATTCAAAAAAATTTCTTTGGTACCCATATTTTGTTGGGTCCTGGTGTGTTAGCTAGCAATGATCAGGGTATCCATATTTCATTTGTTCTTTTAAAATTCGCTGAATCATATAAGTCTTTTGAATCATAGACATTATTAATACCACAAATTTGAGGTTGTTTTAAGAAAAAAAAATTTCTATATGTCCCTTTGTCCCACAAAAATTACAATTAATCTTTTTAGAGCTAAGAAAAAAATAATTTTTATATAGCTTAGGGTTTTCTCCTTTACTGCCAATTCAAAATCTCTCCCTTTTAATGATAGTTTTTCCAAGAATTTCATTTAATGAATTTTCTCCTTTTGTAAAAACCAATGCAGCCTGTTTGTAAGATTCTACTTCATCCTATATTGTTTTTTTTTCGGGATTCAAAATTAATATAGTTAGTGTTAATAGATCTATATTTATCATTTAATTCCTTATGTTGTTTCTGCATTGTATATCTTTCATCTGAGATAGCTTTATGTATGTTTTTTAGTGACTTATGTTTCTTAAATAGTGAGTCATATCTTTCTTCACGCATATTGAAGCAGGCTGCAAGTTTTTCATTTGTGTAGCTTGATTCAGAATTTGATTCAGAGGAGTAGTATGATTGTAACTCATCAGTTTCAGCCATAAAACACATTTTTGCTTTTAGATTGACTTCTTATTTCTCTGAGCTTGATTTAGGAGAGCTACTGGAGTCTTCAGATACACTCCAAGTGGCTTTCATAGCATTCTTGTCTTTCTTCTCATAGTCATTTATTTTGAAGAATTTCTTCTTCTTTGTATCCTTAAATTGTGGGAAATCTGGTCTGATATGCCCCATCTTCTTGCATTCATAACATCTTACTTATTTATTATCTCCGTTAAGGGATTTTTTGAAGCCTCTTTTCTTGCTGTAGAGCTTTCTAAATTTCTTGGCTAGCTGAGCCAGTTCATCATCTGAGTTTGATGAGTCAGTGATTTCTGATTCAGCATTGACTTCTCTGTTGTTCATCTTCCTATTTTATTTTTGTGAAGTTACCTTCAAGTAAGAATCTTCCCTTTTGATAAGCACTTTATGTTCATTATACTCATCTTGAATTTCATCTGCATTCATCATCAGTGTACCAATCAGCTCTCTCATGGTTAGATCTTTGACAGGAGTTCACTGTCTGATTGTAGTAGAGATACTATTCCATCAAGTAGGATGTACTCTCAGTACTTTTAATGTTTGATCAGCCTGCTTGATATGTTCTCCTAGACCTGTTATATTATTGATAATTTCTGTCAATCTCCCATTCATTTGGGTAATGAATTCACCTTCAAACATCCTGAAAGTATTCAATTTTAGTTTTTCAGTTGCATATATCATTTTCCTCTAATTGTCTGTTCCTTAATATTCCACAGCTATTGTTTTCCACATCTCATATGATATTGGGCACTGAGATACTCTATTAAATTCATCTGTTCATAGACCGCAGATGATTGCATTCGTAGCCTTCGAATTCATATTATAATCTTCCTCTGTAGAAGCACTCCATGTCTCAGGATTTATAGGGATTTCAAAAGGAGTCAAAATCATTGAATAGACTTTATATCTGAGGATTTTCAAGTATATATTATCATGCGCGATTTCCAGCAACCATAGTTATATCCATTAAAATATGGTGCTCTAACCATTGACATCCCTTCTCTTGTATCAACCATGATGATCAGTTTGTATAATCATTAAATGATTCTAGATTGCTAAGGATCTATCATAAGCTCCACCTCGGACACTAATTGTTGGATCTGAATCTACAGATTATACACAAGAGGGGGGGGGTGAATTGTGTAATTTTCAATTTTTTGGCAACTCGTTGATTGAAAGAATTATGTCCTCTATGCTTTATCAGATTTCATCATGCAGCGGAGATAAATAAAAGCTAGGACACAAAGATGTATTGTGGTTCAGGTAAAAGAAGTCCCCTAGTCCACTCCACCAATGCTCAACTCCACGAGCTTGGTGATTTTCACTATCTAGTCCTCTTTTCCACAGACCAGTTTACAACTGAGTACAGGCAGTTGACACCTTTACAATCCAAGGAAAAACAAATCCTTCTGGTTCAACCACGAACCTACACATCTTAGAAAGTGAAGCTGGTTACTCAAGAATAAAAATAATTTCAGAAAGATGTTATCCAGTTGATCTTCACAATTGCAACAGAATGCAATCGACAACAGATGGATCGTCGTCTCTAGAAATACTGATTTTCATGTTGAAGTAGTTATGGGTCGATCTGATTGTAGTAAATATAGAGATATAGTTCACAACATCAGAAGTAGTAGATCCACAGTAGATATTCGATACAGAACAAGTGAATCTTTTATCGAGTTCATACTTCTTAAACAAACAGAGCTTTGATGCTCCTTTTTGTATCAGCAGATCAATCGTGAATTCCTGCAGTCTCTATTTTCCAAATTTTTAATAATAGATCGATCACCGTACACATACTTACCTGGTGTTTCAGTGAGAACATATATAATAATGATGATCATATCTCCTGCACCATTAGATCCGTAAAATTCGACTTCTAATTCACTATATTCAAAATTTTGAATTTACAGAGAAGTCGTAACTTCCCTGAAGACTCAGCATAAAAAGTTCCTTTTAATTAGATCTTAAATCCATTAATAAAATGGATTTAAATCCGTCAAAGTCATATTTTTAAAACGACTTTAAATCCAGCTTGAAATCCACCCAAAAATCAGCTTGCTGATCGCTCTATAAAAATAACGTCTGTCAAAAATTTCGGACACCAAACGTAAGGTTGATGACATGGCCTCCAAACGTAGGGTTGATAACATTGTCTTCAAAAGTGAGGTTGACAATGTAATCTTGAATCATAAATGTAGGGTTGATCATCCATACTTTTTCTTCAACTCCCAAACATACGCCAAAAGATCCATACTTTTAATTGATCCATACTTTTCCAGAACATATGGGTTTTTACAAAAGTAAGGTTGATGAAACATACTTTGCTGATAACCAAAAAACGTAAGGTTCCTTCTTCCATACTTTTCTGAAAACTAAAACGCAATGTTCCTTCCTAACATAAGGTTTTTCTTCCATACTTTGCTGAAAACCAAAACATAAGGTTTCTTCCCAACGTTAGGTTCTTCTTCTATTCTTTTCTGAAAACGTATGGTTGTTTAACCATACTTTTCTCTTATTTCAAAAAGTATACACGATTTTCATCCTTACGCTACGTTTATCCATGTAGGGTATGAACAGTGATTCCATGACAAGCTAAAACAGATTCAGTGCTACATTTATCCATGTAAGGTATGAACAGTGATTCCAGGACGCGCTATAACAGATTCCACACAAGTAATAAATTCTCATTATTTCAAGAGAAAAATAAATTAATAAATTCCAGAAAAATACTAAATAAAATTATTACAAAATAACTAAGGGTATTTGTGAGAATCAAATTTATTTTAAAGAGATAGAGTGTTATTCTCAATAACCTTCCCCTGTAAATAACATTATTATGTATTGTTGAAAACAATACTTTTCTCAACAATAGGTGTATAATTTCCTCAAAAACCTTGTTGTCTTCTTTTCATTACTAGCCTCAAAAAATATCATCATAGGTCATCGAACATTTTGTTCACACTAGGATGCACAACCCACTTTGAGAAATAGAATTCCAGCATCAACTCCTCCTTCATGCTTTTAGACACAACAATATAATTCTTAACATATATGATCTAATATTAATCTGTGATCCAATTAAAAGTTTAATAACTGCATTAAAGTATTTACCTCAAGATCAAACTCTCTGGATCATCATAATGACTTCCTCTAATCTAGATCAAAATACTATACACCATTGAAACTAACCCTAGATTATTCTATCCCGACTCTCTGGAACCACCACATGAATATATGCTAGTAGATTCATCATATTCTACTTAGTACTAGATTCATAAATATATTGAGCCTATGATTACCTTCTCAAAGAGTCATTCACATTATTTTTCTCCCAATCATATATTATTATTTCAAATAAAATGATTGTATTTACTCAACCCATATCCTCTACCTGAGGCTCAAATACCATTCAGAGAATATATAATTTAATCTCTTTTGATCATTATACACTATTAACTTCTCTAACAAGAGATAATTCCACCAACGCATCAAATAATAAATAGAAGCTACCAACCTAAGGTCGTGCATATATTAGTTTCATTCAAGAAGATTCAATTTGTAAGTCATATATACCATAAATCTATCTCCATGCATCCACATTACTCCATGTATGACTCTATAAGATTAAAAATACCCCATATACTACTAACTCAACTCATATAGGATCAGTAATCAAGTTTATTTCAAAGACTTATTCAAATCCATGAAATAATTCTTGTAATCTTCTAAAAATGCATAATTGTTTTTCTTTCTAGGTCAACCCTAAAAGTGAAACTACCATATGGTAAAATTCATGAATGAATATATGGTAATATCCATCCAACCCCATAAAACTTATAGATATCGAAAAAATTATTTTACTGTTCCCAAGAAACCACTCCCTAAAATTTTTCTCAGTCTACAGACACACCATCCTCTAAGACGAGGTGACCCAATAAGCATACCTAGTCAATCCATAACTGAATCATATATATATTATAATATAGAAGATTATCTATTGGTGAACATAAGAATATGTCAATATTTTCAATTGATCATCCTAAGTCTTATAGTACACCATGTTTTCATCAACCAACACTACCACAAACTGATCCAAGTATGGATGAAAGATCTTATTCATCAAGGCCATAAACCCTAAAAGTAAATTTCTAAACACAAATGGAATTAAAAATAAATAATATAATCTATACCTTCTTCTGAAATTAGTCTTTGATATATTATAATTCTAAACACTCAAAGCATGATACCCCAATCTCAACTATATCTTGGAGAATACACAAGATACTCTAAACAAGTCAAAAAGATCATCGACACATGGAAAAGGATATTAGTTCCTCACAACACTCATGTTAAACATCCATTAATCAAAACTAAAGATAAAAGTCTCCTAATAATTCTTTTAAAACAACACTTGAGAACCTATAGGTGACGTACTTGAACAGATAAAACCCTTATCCTCCCACTCCACCATCTGAGTATTTAACTTTTGAATCTCTGCTGAAACCATTTTGTATGGTGGTATTGAAATTTGATTAGGACCAGACATAAGATAAGTAGGTAATTTCACATATCCATCATGTGTAATCTCTGATAAGTCTATAGGAAGCACATATTGAAATCATTCCAGTACATGTGGACATGATTCCTCCATTGCACCTCAATAATTCAGTAATAGAATTGCAACCTATGATGTGATTTCTCCGAAATGTTCTATAATGGCTCATGCTTGTCCTTCATGGATATCCCACTCTCCAAGGTGAATATACTTTTCACCCTTAAGAGACATAAAATTCAATCTCACATGATAAAAATCTACATGGGATGGTTATGTGACTAACATGTCCATGCCAATAATTAGGTTGAATCCTCACTTGTCATGAATGAATATATCCCATATAAAATGACACATACCATCATTGAGATAACATACCTTGCAAGAGAATTTTTCCCAAGACCATACTCCCAGAGGTGTTTATATAATCATCACTCTATTCAAAAACTCCTGCAGTATGATCATAAAATTACCAATTTTTAAAGATATAAAGGAATGATAGGAACTATTATCAAATATAAAACTAGATAATGTAGAAGTTACAAGAATAGTACATCCAACTATTGATGGTTCATACTCACTATCCAATAGTGTAGGTTCAATTACATAAAACTATCCTACCCATTTGCCTATGATTTTGTATAACTCTCATATGCGAAACCACCCTACTAGTACATGATCTCTTGAATAGATGTGATGTGTTTGCTTCCCCTCCCACCATAGCTATTAGAATGCTATATTGTAGGATGATGTGGTGTAAAATTTCCCTTTCCTACACTCTATTATAGTCTAGCTTCCCCATCATTACCCGTCTGTTGTGGTTTACTACAAGTCTTTAATAGATTTCTCATCTTATAGAAGATCAGAACTCTACTGCAGATCAAGTATAGTTTCTATGATAGGGGCCTCTCCTACAACACTTTTGTAAAATGGAAAAATAAATGTCCCTTGAAGATGAATCCCCCCCGACCACTCTATATTTCACTTGTCCTGCTAAATTTATCATAATGTAAAATTCTTATCTTGGAAGATGTACCTCCATATCATCTAGAAGCATCCATGTTTCATTTGTAGGAACCCTCCGTCAGGTTCAACTCTATTATGAGAGAATAATTTAACAATTTTAAAAACATCATCTATCTAATGAATTTTGCATGAGACTTCATTTCACACTTAATTCCTTCATGAAAACACTTTGCCACATTAACCATATCCACTGCCTATTCTAGAGAAAAGAATTACATATCTATAAATTATCCATCATAGTCCATCAATGACATACTCCCAAGATTCAATATCATGAACTCATATACTCTTTCCTTCCTCAACAACTCTGAATAGAAGTTTTGTAAGAACCTCTCTCAGACATCCTGTATAAAATATAGTAATCCTATCCAGTTAGAGTATAAAAATCCTCTGATCTCTTCACTGACCCTCATAGAATATAAGAAGCTAGTTTGAAACTCTTATCATCTGGTGTATCCAAGTTCTTAGGTATATTCTATGTTGATTCAATCCGGAACGTACCTCCTTCGTGTCCACCATATCTAGAAAAATTTAGATGATGTTGCATCTAAAACTCCATCATTAATTCAAAAATTCATTTTAAAACCCACTCTAGGTATCTTTACATAAACTTCATCTAGTGAGATAAGTTCTCATCGAACTGATGCCCAAATTCTTCACCCAACACAATTGGTTCCTTATGTCCCATTCATGTTAGTGAATATGAAACAATATCCTCCTTATATCCTCTCAACAAGTGTTGTTGTAGAGGCATAACAGTATGATCTTAACAAACATGTTAGGAAAATTTTCACAAATCTAACACAATTATCAGAAAATAATAATAAAGAACAACTATCCTTTTCTCCAATCCATGTCACATGGTCATAACTGAAAAAATAACACTACCCTTATCCATCATAAATCTAGGCCATGGTTAACAAGGGAAACTCATGTTCATTATTAAAATATAAAAATTTGACACCCAATTTTTTTCTTCGTGGATCATTTTTTATCACTTTAAATTCCATTTAGAATCCATTTTTAGTTCAATTTCACAATAAAAGAATAAATATCAAGAGAATAAATATCTTTATAACATGTTTTCCAATACATTCCTAAGATTAAGCATATCAAAAATAATATTAATTGCCTATAATGATTCATGGATACTCATTTCTCATGCCATACTGGGCCAAGAGTTAATTTTCAAAAAAATCATAGAATCAACAATAACACAAAACAACAAATAAATAACACAAGGTGAAGAAATATTCAACAATAACAACCCAAATCAATAACAGTAATATCACCCTGGGTACATGGGTTTTCCACCATATATGGGTCTGTATCTCACATGAACAAGATCATTTCCATGGGCTACCTATTCATAGTGTTCTATCTACCTTTACAAAAATAGTAAGATAACAAAAATATAAAATAAAACCCTCTGATAACACCTTCATTTGTCCAGACATGGGTTCCACACACCGATGCCCTGAGACGATGGGTCACATGTCCTCAAACGAACCTCAAAATACACCAGAGGATGTTGGCTAGTAGTGAGTGTCTAATAAGTCAATCATGGGGATACTATACCCTATTTTATCATAGTGATATAATATCAGAAATAAATAATCAACAACACAATGACATAAAATCCTAAAAATATAATTCCATTATAACAAGACAACCAGAACTGGAAATACAATATCTAAACTAAAGTAGAAAAAAAGTCAATGCTAATGTTCATGTCAAGTGTATAAAATGAATAATCAAATGAAAGACACTAAAAAATCTCAATCAGGTCCATAGCCACATCTGATTCCTCCATCCATGCTCTATATTGAGATCAGCAATAAAACATAGGGACTTTTCTCTTAAATTATCTTATATCAATGAATTATTTTCATGTACTGATTACATAGCCTAGGTAGGGTGTGAGTATAACTTAGTGGGAAACAACCTTCAATATCTAAAACAAAATGTATTCAAGTAATAGTGTATATAGTTGATTAAATAAATAACCATGATTCATAAATAAATATTTATCAAGTTATCATAGTATTCTTTATTTAACCCCATAAATTACCCAATGTTTGGTGACACCCGAATCTCATTACCTACTTAGATCCACACTAGTGTCTAAAATATCCCCAAATAATGTAATTTATTAAAAATCCACTATTATCGTGCTATCTCAACTAAATCACAAACTTCCATTGTTAACATTCTTGATCCCAATTCCCATATGAATTCTATTGTTATCATTCATCATCACATTAATTAATTCAACAGTTAATTACTATTCTTATATTCATCAAAAAACCTAATAAATAATTAGTTATCTTAAATTCATAAATTAATTGAACAATAAATTAATCTTATAATTCAAATTAATTTACTAAACAATTAATTAATATTCTCTATCTCATTATTTAACTCAACAATTAATTAATCTTATCAATCTCATTAATTAATGTCAGTATTGAATTTATATTCTCATTCATCACTACTAATTGAATAATTATATCATCACTAAAACCCTTAATTATTCCTCAAAATTAATTAACTAAATATATTATCTTAACAACCATTAATTAATTCATTAATTGGTCATTCATTTCTCAATTTCATTATCATTTAATTAAATTATCAATTATTTATCATGAATTACAATCACAATTCCCACATAATTAATATAAAAATTAATTATCTAAATCATAAATCCCAATATATAACAATTAGTTCACCAATAAATTATAAAAATAAAAAACCCATAATTATCATAATTTCATATTTATATACATTCATTAAGTTACCACATTAATTAATTGAATTTATAAATTTTAATTTATAATAAATTTTAGTATTTCTATAACATGAAAATATAAAAGCAATATCCTGACTATGGTATTAAAATTAAAGAACAACTACCTCAGTTTGTTGAAAAAATACAACCTAATGGAAGTCCCAAATTTTTTGCGGCACAATGATGTTGAATGAGATCTCGATCTAATACCCTAAATCAATATTAAAAAAACAAGTTCTCTTATATCGATATCTAGACCTATAATAATATATCTAGATTTAAAATTATAGATCTAAATATATACGAAAATAAGTATAACAACCACAAAAATAATAATGAAATGTGTGGGAGAAAATAATAAATCAACTGAGATACAATTATCTTATAGGAAGGAGAAAATATATTTGATCTATGATTTGATTCTGAAATAACGGTGGTTGGGAAGGCATAGAATTTTTTCAAAGATCATCGAAATCATAAAAGAGGACCTAGGGACGAATGTGTGTCAATTTTGGATTAATATTTGGGTTCATGAATTCAAATAAAATTTAGAATATAGTAAATTTCCTGCATGGTTTGTAGGATAGGGGCAGCCTATTTTCCTTAACTGTGTGCCTAAACGGTTATCCTCATTTATAGGGTTGAATTCTTACCTCTAAGAGGGTATATGATTTTACAAACCATGTTCTAACCGTGAAAATACTCGCACTATAGTGTTTCTTGATTTTCTAGCCTGGGGAACATGGTTTTCCTTAACTGTATGCAAACTGTGAACATCCCCTTTTCTTCAATTTTTTCAATTTTCACACAAACACACCCCGAGGTAAAACCCAAATTACAAGTACTTAAATTAAGACAAAAGTGTACCTAAAAAATCCTTATATATCTATAGAAAATCTCATCATCATAAATTATTAGATATAATCACACAACAAATGGATTATTCTCAATTAAGGAAATATTTACACAATAAATTTTTCTATAAAACATTTTACATACCCTTCTAGAAGGAACATTTTAAAGTAATAAAACCTATATAAAGAATAAAAAAAACATATTTTAATATTAAATTAATTGTAATGTAAATATGAAATCAACACTAAAATATTATTTACATTTAACCATTCATGTTATCCTGTTTCCCATAAAATTTCCTTATACAATACCACCAATGGTTATATAATTTAATTTTATGATAATGAAAACATACCTTATACATTGTTAAAAATTAATTTAAAATATTTTAATTACCAATATGATGTGAAAATAAATTAGTTAATAAAATTAATAGAGGTATCAAATAATAATATATCATAAAAATGAATAATTTCTATAAGAAAATAAATGTATATATATAATATATGTATGTCATGTGTAGGGAAACACATAGGCTGATGGGATTCAATGTTCCATTATCACCCTTTGGACATATGGTTAATTCTAGTGGCCCTATAATACATTCCATGATGTTACATGACCTTCAACCCTCACTTTTTATAAATCCCTAATTTTAAATAAATTTCAATTTTACAAGAAATAAATATAAATAAATAAATTTAGTAATAAATATTTGTACCAAATTTTTTTATTTAAATTAATAAATCAATTTAAAATTTATATTTATATTTTTGAAAAAACAATCATTTGAAATAATGGATGTTCATTCTACCCCCTTAAGTAAATTTCATACTTATAATTTCAGTCATTGATAATCACATAATAAACCCAAATATTCCCTTAATTATTGACTATAGGAAGAATAAATTATAAATTCCTTAGATATTTTCATCCTATGATGTCCTTTCGGTAAATTTTTTGAAAATTATATTAATAAAAACTATATATAACTAACGATCTATAAAAAAATATTCCAAATCCTAATTTGTAAAAATAATCAAAATTGACTTTGATACCACCAAAATATCATTTTCATTCTAAATAAGGAAATTATTATTTTAATTTTGGGTGCCTACAAAATTATTCATTCTATTAAGAAATATTTTTAGACAATGTTATATACTCAATTAGTTCATAAGTAAGAATATCATTTTAATTTGAATTAATATAGAAAAATTTCCAAAATATCATATGGGTTTCTCCATAGTTTCAAATTTTCTACGATTGTTATTAAAAATCATGTTCATAAAATTACAAAAAAGTTCCTCTAATACCATCCAAAAAAATATCATATTTAGTACCTTGGAACCAGTGGTTATTTTATTATATTATTTCACAGTTCACAATAAATAGGATCCTATAGTTTGGTATCCTTAAAAATCTATATACACTAATTGGTATTTTATTACATTGAAATTAAAATTAAATCATTTGAAAACATTGAAAAACTATTATTCTCCTTACAAAACATTTTTAATATACTACAATACAACTAGTTTCCAAGGGAAATAGGAAATACTATAAAAAATGAGCTCAAATTCTCAATAAGGGGGTAGCCTACCTTAGAAGATATTATTTTGGGGTTAAAATTATATTGAGTTTTTCCATAACAAATGAAATTGAGAAAATAAATAAATCTATGTCAAAAAAATATATATATATTGATAAATATAACTGATAAAATAGTTTATGGACTAGTAAAATACTATGGAATGAATAAAAAATGAATTTATTCCATAGATAATGAAATTGAGATAAAAGTTAAATCAATTTCCATTATAAAAATGAAAAGATTAAAATATGTGAATAATTTAACTTATATTTAATGGATTGATAAAATGTTACAGAATGGATAACAAACTATGTTATACCATAAATACTAATCCAAGGGGATAAATAAATCCATGGATGACCTAGAAATTAATTTATTCCAGGACATAAACAACTGAGCACAGAGTTAATGGATTGATAAAACATTATGCAAGGAATAGATAAATAGATTTATTTCATAAAAAATTAAAAAAATAGAATAAATAACTCCATATCAAAAATAATTATGAATAGATTCCAGGATAATATTAATAGAACATGTAGTGAATGATTTATATAAAATTATTGAATGAATTAATAATCCATGTTATTATATAGAAAATTAAACATGGAGTAGAAACAAATATGTGGCCAATATAACAATGAATGGATTTCAGGATATCATCAACTAAAAATATAGTAAATAGATTTATAAAACACCGTCGCATGAATAAATAATAAACTTTATTCCATAACAAATTAAATTTTCTATAATAAATAAATCCATGGCCAACATATCATTTACTATATTACAGAATAATAACAACTGAACATGTAGATAATGGATTGCATAATTCCGCACAACTTAAACATAAAATCAAGGTTGTATTCCATGAAATCTAAAACATAACATTAATACATTCTGAAAAAAAAATCATAGATAAAAGGTAAGGATTCTCCAATTAAATTTTCTTATTTATATCATAATACAAAACCATTCACCATGGAGCTATATAATTCTACTCCCCACCCATCACAAAAAAAATCAAAATAAATCCATCATAAATCAAATAATTTAATGGAATAATGTCTATTGAATTAAATAATTATCACAATTTCCCATTTAGGTTTATCATACGATATA
This sequence comes from Viscum album, assembly GCA_963277665.1. Classification (NCBI taxonomy): domain Eukaryota; kingdom Viridiplantae; phylum Streptophyta; class Magnoliopsida; order Santalales; family Viscaceae; genus Viscum; species Viscum album. Next base: position 1,148,778,788 of record OY728143.1, on the reverse strand, counting down.
GAAAAAATTATCATGTGGTATATAGATATATTACCCCAATAAATGAATCAATAATGACAACTATGTGAAATAACTTAATTATTTAATTTGTATTTCAAAACATAGATTTGAAAACCCTTAAAAAGTAAAAGATACGATTTAATAGTCATTGGATGTTCACAAGTAATATGGTCTAATGGTTCTTAAATATACCAATAAAAGAATTTCTAAAGCTAATATACCAATGAAATAATAGATAAATCTTTTATTATGGGATTTCAATAGCATGAAGATCATCCATGTATATCCCATGTGTGTTTCAAAGTATGTGCATAGTAAGGGTCCATTCACTATTTAATATGATGATGATTGTGATATACGCGACCAAATAGTTGTAGAGTTATAAACCATAAATGTACATCAGACCAAATAAAATCCACATTTAGTATTTAGACATGGATTTATTTTTTTGTTAATCCACACACTCACATTACATCACCAAAAATTTAATACTTTTTATAGTTAATGGATTGTTCGAGCATTTTAATGGCTTAGAAAAGGGATATAATGAGTGGGAGTAAGAAATACATAATTATATATAGTTAAAATATATTATATTAACATTCATTTAAACAAAATTTTGTATTTTAAAGGGAATAATAAAATACAATAATGGAATTTCAAAAAAAATTTAAAGAGGAGGATTTGGGGAAACACTATATTCCACATAATGACAACTTTGGAAAAATAAATAATGACTTGTTTTAAATAAAATATAATTTAAAACATATCATATTGAATATAAAACCATTTAATAAAAATAATGGGAGGTTAATAAAATGATATTTATATTGAATGTATAATAATGATAATGAGCTAGAAATTGAATAATGAGTATTGAGGACCCTTATCTCTCTTGAGCTTGTTTTCATAATGTTGAATTTTCAGCCAAACAATTCTATGAATTATTTATAAAGGTATTAATAAATGAATGTACTTGGGATATATATAATGAGTGAAAATAGAATTTTACAATTGTATAATGAGAATAAATGGTGGGTATTTATAATTTTAAGGGGAGGTTTTAAGGGATTATGTACTAGTCATTTAATTATATAACCCAAAAAATTATGGTTAAAATTGATTATAACAACTTTTTTATCTTAATAATTAGTTGTATGGGGTTTTGGAAGTTTAAATAATTCTTAATTATGTAATATCCTTCTAAGAAACCCATTTAATATACAAAATCATTAAAAAAACAATCTCAAAAATTCAATTGTTTATTTTAAAATGTAATATGTAAATTTTTAATGGAAAATTAATATACTAAAATTTATTGTTAATAGTTTTTAAAATGGGTTTTAGTGAATAAAATGTGTTATATTTTATGAAAAACATCTCAATAATGTTGATGTCATTAAATCACAGTGCTCATAAAATTACAATCTTCACTTTTTACCACAATAAAATCATTGTAAGAAAATAACTAAAATTATAACTATGATATGATTTATTTTTTGTGTCCAGAAAATGAATTTTAATTTTTAAAAATATTTCTATAAATATTTCTTTTTAACCATTTAAAAAAATCATTATTTATAAAAATTTACCAATTTTTAAATTATAATAAGCATTTTTGTTGTTATGAAAATTAATTTGTACTTCCTTAAATTATATAGTAATTAAAAAGTATTTTATAATATTTTTTCATGAAAATAATTTTTTTAAAGAATCTATATTTATCATAAAACATATTCTTTATTGAATAAAATTATTGTGTCTAAAACCAATTTAATATTTTATATAAAATTATCTTGATAGTCACATAATTGTGTATTCATAACCAACATTAATCATGACCAACTATCATATTGATTAATAGTAAAAATTAATATTGAACATATTCATAAATAACCATATTGGAAAGCACCCATAATTCCATATAAATACACTATATCAATCACAACATAATTCACTACATCGTTTATAATGGTTCCTAACCATTAGTTGATAATGCCTATCATTTTTCTAATGCTTCCCTTTCTTAATATAGTCTTTGTGGAAGGAGCGATATCTACAGGGGAATTAAAACCTATAGTGTTTTTTAATGAGAATTTACTAATATTATATGTGTATATCCATTTATTATTCCTACTTTTACTAGTATATATTTATGAATGATTTTTAATGTTCTTATGAAACGTAATAGTCTTTTTATATACTTTTTGCAATAATGGGTATTTTATTGAACATGGTTTTACAAGAATGTATGGTTCTCAAATAAAGGAAAAAAATTCTTTATTTATTATTTTTAAACATGTTACCTTCCATTTTAAAAATAATATTTTAATGTAATAAAACATATAAATTGGAATAGATAAAATTATTTTATTATTAAATGAACTATAATGTAAATCAGAAAATTCAAATAATATATTTTTTACATTTTACCATTAATTTTGTCATGTATTGCATAAAATTTCATTTTAAAGTACCTACAATGTTTATATTTTTAATTATATTTTAATGAAAACATTCATCATACGTTTTTAACAATTAAATTTCAATAACCTATTTATTAATATGATGTGAAAATAAAATAATTAATAAAATTAATGTAGATATAAAATAAAACTATATATTTAAAAAGGATCATGTATATTAAAATAGTAATGTATATAGACATATAAAAGATAGAATATGAAAGTAAGTAAAATCATAATATGATGGGAGGTGATGTTCCCTTTTCACCCATTGGTATTTTGTTCGAGACCCAAGGCCACGTGGGACACGACAAGTTTTCATTCGGTCTGCGAGACTCCATTTTTCTAAAACCAATTCAAAAAATAGATTTCCATATGACAAGAAAAATATATAAATGAATAAATTAGGTAATTAATATTTTTATTAACCATTATATTATTATAAAAAATGAAATAATTTTCTATATATAGATATATTTTTAAAACAAAATTTTTATTCAAAAATCAAGATGTTACATTAAATTCCAAAAAGATTCATAAATAGCCAAATTATGAAAACAATATTGATACCTTATTCATCGAAATAGTATAATATTTTGAAAATAAATTCAAAAAAAATTTAATCATACATCATATTATAGTAATGTGATGAAACATAAAAACAATCATATAATCACAACAAAAAAAATAATTTTTTTTAATTATATTTCATCCTTTAATTACTAACTATTTTTCAAACAATACTCATTAGTTTCTGTATTCCATGTATCATTTTAATTTAATTTATAAAATTTATTTAAATATACTATAGACACTGAAAATGAATATCTAACACACAAGAACATGATATATATAATATTCTAGTCAAAATATTATTAATACAAAGGAAATATTATAAAACACATATTGTTAAATTTCCCCTTCGATGTTTGTTATTTATTTAAATTATCCTCTTCATATAAATTCCAAATAATACACCATTGGAAAATAAATCCATAAAAATTCACTAATTAACTCATATTATGTATAAGAGATATCTAAAATCCGTTATCTCAATTGAATGATCAAATTAGCTTCACAAGAAATATAAGAAATATTTTTTCAAATGTTTCCACACTAAAAAAAGATCAACTATAAGCCGTAGACACATTAATTTCCAAAAATAAATATATACTAACATCAAAAAACTATATCATTTATTCTATAATATATATTGAATAGATAATTAACATGGAGAGTAGATAATTAAGTAAAATGTGAACATTGTATTTGGAGGATATTTATATAAAAATCAATGGGCTTTGATCTTCAATGGTATAAAAAAGGAGAACATTGAGATAGCTAAAATACATATAGGGTTTGGTAAGGTAATTTGAAATTGAAAAAAATGGAATTTGGAATTTTAATTTGCTCAAAAAATATATGGTTAGCAATCCAAGGTTTGGAGTAGTGCCCCCCACAGAATAATGTGGTATGTTAATTAACATTCGAGTTTGTATTCATTAAAAAACACATCAACAAAAATATCATCATTGTTTTTTCCATTTTAAAAACGGGGTTGAACAGCAAAAAATTATAACGGGCTTGAAAATGATTATTTTTTCTCAAACCCCACTAGGGCTTTAAAACACAATAGAATAGATTTTTCTACCAAAACATTTTCATACTACATCCCCTAAAGACTATGACATAGAAATATAAATAACATAGAATAATTATCCCATGAGATCTACAATGGGAATTTCACAATTCCCCATTTCATATAGGAATTTGACTAAGAAAAATGAGAGACCATGTTCATATAAACTCCGAAATCTATGTTGTTGACCACCTCTATGGTATATAAATCCCCTAAAATAAGAATTTCATACATTGAATCCCAAAAAACATCAAAATGGAAGAACTTCAAAGATGAAAAAGAGAACACAACATCTAATATAACATAGTCCCTCCTAAATGCATGTTTTGACCATGGGAATCAAAAGCTCCTATTTTCTCATCTAAACACCCTTGAGATCCAGTATAATAAATCAATCACCACCAAATCATAAGCTAGATAACTAGTGAAGATATAATCCTCTAAATCAGACACATCTCAAGGGATAGTCTTCCTCAAGAATAAAAAAAAGTTAAAGGAAATTTCTAAAATAAAACACCTATAGAAGATACCTCATAGATAGGGATAATGATGTCAAAATGAACTACTTTTTAAATCCTAAAAAGAGGAATATTCCATGAAGAACGATGCTTTAAACCTTAGATACATATCCCCTTATAGTAATCAAGTACAAATCTGAAAACAAACATCATAAAATTAAAAAAAAATTGCACAACAATAGATCTTCTCTAACAAGAGATATCTTAAAATATAACTAATACATCAAAAAACTATAAAATAATTTATTTACTATACAAAAGATTCAATACACCGTATAATAGAGGAAGGAAATTAATCACATACTTCCATAATTAAAACCTCTTAACAATCTTTCTATTTTTTTAAACAGTAAGCCAAGTCTATTTTAATGAAATTATATTTGATAAAATTCGATATTTAACCAAATTTAGACTTAAATTTTTCAATTTTATTATGAATTTTCAAATCCTTTTATAATTTATAAAATCCTTAAATTTTTTTTATTATATTGTATCCATTGAAAATATCTAAGGTTAAATAAAATATGATTCATAAAAACTAAAATCAAATTTTTTTTAAATACACTTTGTGAAAAAAAAATGTAAATGAAAAAAATCAATGTAAAGTCTTAAAAATTACGTTAATTTAATATCATATGAATATTTATTGAAGTTTGTTTATGAATTTTATATTTTCGCAAACCTAAGAAACATATAAATCCCCAAAACCAACCCCACATGGTTTGTGACAATACCATTAACTAAAATAATCACCCCCTTATGACCAATGGGAACCATGAATTAGAGGGAACATATACTTCCATTATCTATCCGTATAATAAAAGAATAAAATTCCTCCCCCATAATATGTAACATCTTATCACCTCTACCAAAATTTTATTTATCAATGTAGTCACTATAGGATTTCCTTCCCATTTACCCATACCAACAACACACACACACATATATTAAGTGATTGAGGATAAAATTACATTATATAAACACACACACCACACACACAGGCTAGAATGGAAGGCCATAGCCCTCATCTAATGGATATCCCTCCCATGAAATACTATTTATTCAGTAAAAATATGGATGGACCAGTGGGAATGAACCCCATAACCCACCCAAAAGTACCAAAAACATGACCAAAGGATTATTGTAGTGCCATGCCTATATCATAAAACCCATGTCACCAGGTCTACATCATGAATCCAGTCTGTGTCACCACTTGTCAATGACATCATCAGCTACCTACTACAAATGTAAATTCAAAAATTTTCTCCCACCTATATTTGAACTCAGGTATGATGTAGGATTATTGGTAGCCTTTGTCACTAGTTTAGTCCCACAAGTACCATACCAACCATAATGTATACAACTTGTATCATTTAATTCCCCACCATTAAAATTAAAAAGCTATCACCTATTAAAAACATTACCATAGAAATTGATTGTTTAATATATTTGGTGTGATATTCCACTCATGTCCAAATATCATACATGTATTATATGATGATGATTGAGTTGCATAATTTAATTAAACATTATGACATCATTTCCATATAACATCATAAAACATAGACTCTAAATTTTAGTATTTAAGTTCCCAATTAAAATTACAGTATTATGAACACTAAATCCCCAATATAGAAATCATTGATGTTCTTTGTCAAATTAAATTTATAATATATAAGAAAAAAATTCTTCCTTAAATATTTCCTAAAATTCATCGCAATACACATCACTTGAGTGAATATAACTCACCCTTTACAACATCTGAGACATAATTCAAAACAAACACTCTATTACGGGAACTCATAAATGATCTAGGGGAATTCTTAGCTAGAAGTAAATGTTGTTATCTTGTAACTAATATTCAACTACGATAGAAGATACTTAACAAAGGAAATTAAACACTAATTACAAGTAAAATAGATAATAAATTGACCTCATATGTTTTCCTATCAATTTAAATTCCCAATACACCAATTTATAAAGAAAGTAATCTATCTAATCAAAACATAAAAATATACAAGGTTAATTCAAATAATTTAAACACACATTAATACTATAGAAAAAACACATAATAAGGATCACATTATATTATATATCACCACTCTTCCAACATCCATAAAAAATATCAGCATTACATCATATGAATTTGGGGATTTTCCTCAACATCACATTTTCTTCGATATTAATATATTACCAAAAAAATAAAAAATAATTAATAAAACAAAAAATTGCTATAATGTTCATGATAATGAAAAAATATCAACAATAACCTTTAAGGTGAAATAAAATATTTCAAATAAATTTTAGAGTACCACTATAAATTTAATGAAACCAATATGATACCAAGGTACAATGATACCTAAGATGAAACAGACATGGTCTGAAGGGAATGTTTAATCCCCATGGGTTAAGGACTATAACTTAGCACCATACATGAATCACAAGTGTATTAGTTCTGCCAAAAAACATTTAAAATTAAAAAGAAACATATCGATATAATGAACAATCATGTGAAAAAAGGTGACATAATAAATTAGGTAATTTAATACCTAGGAATAAAATCATAAAAAGAGACGAAATAGTTTAAACAAAATCTCACTAATTTTCCTTGTAACAAGTGGATCACATCTCACCTTCATCAATTTAGGTTTTAAGGATGAGGAACATCTACCACCTCTATGTGGTTCTTTCCATTTCCATGGACTTTGCCTAAGATAATCAATAAAAACCGGAAGTTAAAGGTGGAATGTGTAGTATAAAACCCTAAATGGTATCACCATGTGTTTTTTAATAAATTCCATAACAATTAAACCAATTTTTATTTTAATTTAAGTAAAACAATTAATGTAATTGTATAATAATATTCTCAACAAAACATTCATTCAACTTAAAAAAATAGAAAATATATCAAAATTTTACAAAATAAACATTTAAAAAAAACTTTATATAAAGTAGTTGACATGAATGATATAGATAAATAGTCAATAGAATTTAATCATATAATAAAACACCTTATATAACCATATAATAATCCTTTTAGTGTGTTTACTTTTAGTAATAGGATCCTAACATCACTCAATCAATAATATTGGGTAAATGTGTGCACACATCCAATAACATAGGCCATTCAGACTCAACTATATATCAGGGAAAATGATAATGTAGACAATTTTTTATATTGTTTTTTTAATAAATCAAATGGTATGGAATTATATTTTAGTGTACACATCCTAATTACCCATACACTACCCATGATTACATGTACTTTAGTAAATCATTCAATCAATCATAGAAAAACTAATAATTCAAATAAGTTAAAAATATAATTTTGCAATTTCGATTTTCAATATACCTTTATCATTAAAAAAATAATAGGTTTTCCTCAATTCATGACTTTTCAATGATCATTAAATTTTACAAATTTTTATCAAATTTCAACATCAAATCATTTCATAAAAAAATTACAAATAAAGTCATCAATTTTCTCAAATCCACCAAAATATCTTAATTCTATTAAAAATAGGGGTTTTCACAATTTACATTCCCTTTTCAAAATAATATATAAATCATCTCAATTAAATGTTTTTAAATTATTTAACAACTCAATTGAAATAAATCAAGAAATTCATGATTTTAATTGTTGGGAAAAAATATAGAACCACCTACCATTAATTTCATGATCAAATCATCACTAATAATGGGAAACACCAATGATGAATGATGGTGAAAGAGATCAACTGGAAAATTGAATATTAAAAAATATTAATATAAAAATTTAATTAAATCATAAATCATGATACCCCAAAGCATTAAAAGAAGGATAACAGAGAAATAGAGAAAAATAAGATGAAAAAACGCACTAGAGATCAAAAGATAAACCAATATGTTTGCATGGGAATAAAAATCCAAAAAAACTTTTTGGAAACCATAGAGGATTGAGAGAAGAGTCTTCCCATGGAATGAATATATTTTAATCTAGAGTGAGAAAAGCCACCTGTTATGCGGAATTTATGACATGAATCCTTATTTAAGGATGTGAATATCCTAAGATGTGTAAATACTAAAAAGGCACATCTTCAGATTAAAAATATCTATCCAAAAAATATAACATTGGGAAAAAATACAACTTCTATATCAGTGACATCATGAAACTATTTAATGGATAGTTCTATGTGATATAATCTTGTAATGATTTATGTTCGTAGTGTGAATCTGGCCTACAGATAGTACAGAACTAGTTTGAGCTAAATAACACTAAAAGGCCTCCAACATAGTCCAGACATAATAGAACCCTTTAAGCCTTTTTCACATTTAAACCTATAATCTATTAATTAAAAAAACACATATCCTGGTTTTTTTATATTTAAATGAAAAATGATCTCCACCGATGAACGAATCAAATTTCACCCAAGAAAAAGGGATTGAAGACTATAATTAAGAATTACATGAAATAAGTTAAATGCTTGTTACAACCTCCAAAACATAAACAATATCTTCCCCATGATAGCCTATCAAGAATATTATATATCAAATTTATGAGGAAACCACTCACTTATTAGTTTCTGATGCACATAAATATACTTTGAATTAGAGTTATGCTGCCATATAATAGAGACCAATGTTATCATATTACCACGAAGAACCTTTTTCTTAAAATCAATAATCCTAACTGGATGCCTAGTCACATAAAAATTAGGTGTAATATCAATGTACCCACTATTCAAAACATGATAAGGGTCATAAAGATACTTTTAAAGACATGATACCTAAAAAACATTCTATATCTAGGTCAACTATGGTGGAAGTGCTCTCTAGTTGGATACATTACCCACTCACTCAAAAAGATCAAAAATACACACAAACCATGGCGCATGATTTATTTTCATTCGACAAATTATTTAAACCAAACTAAGTTAAACTCTCAAAAAACACATGGGAAAAAATATAAAAATCCAATGGACACTGATGATGATCAATTTATGTTTTATATTGGACCAGTTTATTCAACATTCATTGATAAATAATATAAATTATCATCATCATCTATTAGATGGAACAATGTTCAACGACGTAACATTAATAAATACCCAATCAAAAATATAAATATCTATAAGGTTATACATATATGGCTTAAAAAGGAACCAATTTGATATTGTACTAGTAACCATTATTATAGGGAAACTGAAAAGACCAAAACTTTTATACCAGGCTCCACTAAATTCAATGAAAGAATTTTGTAGCATTTCCTCAGTAATCTATATATATCACTAGGATTAGACATCCTTCTACGAATGATATGTCATCCACATAAATATTTTTGATCCCATTGATTCATGGAGGCCTCTCCGAAAGTGATAGGTGAAATAGGGATCCCAATAAGAGACTAGAGAATTTGGAACTCCATACAATATAACAATCACATATATGTTGAGACATACCATGCCCGATACCTTAGTTCAATCTCTAATAAGTATAAAATGAACCAATTTGGTATCCTATCAATCTGCTCCCTTATCATATTCTATCTTCAATGAGTGTTTGGATACCTAAACAAAAAGTTCAAATAATGGCCTTCCTACTTCAAGGTCAGCACTGGATGTGGATGAAGAAAACCAGAAGGTCTATAGTGATCTTCTTTATCCTATTATTAGGCCAGAATAGAAGAAAATTGAATTATTTATTGTCTTATACATGGCCACAATAGGTTTCATCAAATATCTTAGAATGTCTTCGTGATTCTAGGGTTCACTACCCACTATTATTTATGGAATCCCCCATCACATACATTATCATATGAAATGGTACAAAAAATAGCCCCAAAAATATTGGATTTCTGCTGAAGAGAGAACCCACTCACAAATGGTCACCCCACCATAAAGAGAGTCCACAATGCCTTTAAAATATTCATTAAGTTACTAATCCAAAATATTCATCTCAACAAGAGAGGTGGTCAACTGGACACTCATGAAGACAACCTCAGACTCATTCTCCTAGAATCATAAATATAACATTTTAATGGGATCCCTCAAATCTCATTGTTCCAATAATTCATTCATGGGTTAGGAAAAAAAAAATTCTCTATAAATCATTAATAAAAATATTCCCCTTACCAACGGTGCATGTAAATTTGATATCAAAAATTGACTCTAATCTTGGAAATGCCTATATTAGAGGCTGAAATAAATTTTATAGAATGTATAACTCAAGGCATTGATGTTATAAAACATGGTAAACCTTACAATAAAAAAGGTCAAGCTTCAAATCATAAGAGAATGAATAAAAATTATAATTTTGAGATCATGGTTCTGATGATTCTTATTTTGTGTAAAAAGTTATCTTGAACCATTGGATAACATGTGATCACCATGAATAAGGCCATATCCCAATCCCAAAACCGATACAAAAAAAGGCCACATAACCCCTCATGATCTCTTGGAAATTCAAAACTGAAATAAAAGTAAAAAAATAAATTTTAGTTGAAATAAATAACTCTTATATTATCTATCCAAAATTAACTTCAATTATTCTTTATTTAGGTCATCCATCATAGAATCTAACTTCATGAAATATATGATAAATTTGTTGTAATAAAGTCCAAACACAAGAAGATATGAATATAAAAACCATTATGCAAGTTCTCCCATGACATAAAATATTTCTCAGTATTAGTATCAACTGAAAACCATGTTCTAATACCATATGTCCCAAGATATCTCCTTCATCAAATTGAATATAACATTTCGAAAGTTTTTTTTAATGTTGATAATTTATCAAGATTTCAATATGTACACTCAAAATATGAACATATACCTACTCATTCCAAGTGCTAAATTTAATTTCAAGGAAAAATATCACCACATACATGTCATGGTACTCATGAAATATATTATTTATAAATTTCATAAAACTCAGAAGATAATTGGATAGACCAAATTGAATAAAAGTGTATTTATAAAGGCCATACCCAATATTTAAGGCAGTATTCTTACTCTATGACTCTTTTATTCTCACCTACTGATAAAAGGATCAATTATCACACAATGAGAAATATATTTATCCATTTAGACTGCTAAATAGATCATTAATCACAAATAAATATTATTTATTTTTTAGAAAACTATTATTAAGAATCTTATAATGAAAAAATTTGGAAATGTGTTCCATCATATTTCCATTCAAATAGAATTGGTTCCACGCATGGTAATATACTCTGGAATAAAAAAACATTATCTTGAAAATGAGCAATGTATTCAAATATTTCAAATATATTAGTTCCATATAGTAGATGGTATTAGGAATTGTATGAGTAAAAGGTACTAAATCAATAGAATACTCCTCCTACCATACCAGTGGTAATATGGATAAAATAGAACAAAATTCATTAAAAAACTCGATTATAGCTAGAGGTATATCATCACCCAAATATTATTTCACAATGTATAATGATAAAATAATATTACCCTAACTAACTATGAAAAATAATTTCCATCTGAAATTAATATTGAGTCTCATTATCCTTTGAAGGAATGAAACACTCCATCAAGCATAGTAAATGAAACCCAGTAGAGGTAATAGTTAATCTGTGCCAAATTTGAAATCACCTAATCAATCCTAAAAATAATTCCAAGAGGTTTCATATTGAGAATTGGAAAATTACAGGTTATCTCAATCTCTAATAAAGAGAAATCATAAGTATGACACTGAATGCCTATATCTCTCTTTGTCCAGGTGGCATAGTAATATCCATCACATAAGAAAGAATACCCATAAGAAGATGCATCAAATTCAGAACACAAGTTGATATAAACAAGTGAGATTCAAAAATCTAAAATAAATTCGTTATTAATGATGAATATATTGTGATGGTACCTCTCATAATTTTCTGAACCTCATATACTTCTTTTAGAGTCTCTTAAAATGTTTGAAGAAGCTGTGTTTTAGATGAATTTGGTCAGAACCCCTTAGTTGTTGGAGTATTCGATTTTAGATTTGTAATTTTTAGTTATTATGGTCCTTCTCCAACATGTTTGGAAAAAATAAGTTCATGAACTTATATAGGATTCATGTGAGACTACAGAAATATCAAATCTTTGATTCCTTAGTGAAAACCCACTACCAAATCCCATGATTTCCTTAGTAAAACAATGTTAAAGGGGATATTCTAGAAAATGTAGCAGGTCTGGATGATTTCATTTATCTAGAACCACTATGAGACTCATCACTCCTTCTATTTCCAATAAAATGAGTAAAACAACATCCACTGAGAGAAAAAGGAAATTTTTTATCAATAAAATACCAGCCAGGTGAAAATTAGGTGAAAATTATCAAACTCATAAAAACAGTTAACATACAATGTTATTGTCTGATCACTCTACTGTAGGTTGATAAACTACATGGATTTCTCTATGACCATTGACTCTATATATATATAATCAGTTAAAAGACCTATTAATTCCTTCCAATCCGTACCTTCATGTTTAATATTTATCACCATTGAATCCCACCAACTCTCTCTAGGTCCCACAATCATGAAGGTATCACATTTCACATTAATGAAATCAGGAGTTTCATTGAACATAAAATGGTTCTTTATATTTTAAAAAACTATTAGCCTCTTCAGGTTCATTAGAGACAATGAATTATATTTTAGTCTATAGAACAAACTATATAACATAATATGTAGATTTATCCTTTCAAGGTTATACTACTAGAGCATAATCTTGAATGTTTGCTAGTAATTGAAGACAATATTTGAAATCCCACTATCTCAATAATATTTTGGTCCTCTGAAGGATTCAACTAATATATTTAACCAGTACCTTTCTTCTTAAACCTATTAAAAATATTCTTTAGGGAATGATGATAAAAAACATCAGTGGAAAACACTAAAATCAATATCAATGATATAAATATTAACAACTCAATCAAATTCTACAATAATACCAATTCCAAAAATAATAATTAATGATTGGCATTTCAATATACTACGATTAACGGAATGGAGAAGTCTAGAAAATATATTGAATTATTCCACAAAGACACTTTTCCTAAATACCCATGGTGAATTAAGTCTCCTTACAAAAAGAGTTTTCCAAGAACTATCTTTCAACCACCTTATATGTCCCATCAATCATACAAAAAATCTAATAAGATAACATTAATATATACCAAAATCAAGGAAAATGTCTCAAATTAACCTACATATCTGATACAACATTGTAGAAAACCCATCTGGATACCCTCGTATCCTGATACCCAATCTGACTCAAACATGGATCAATGGGAAATCCATATCCCTATGGGTCGATGACTATCACCTGGACCAAAACGAGAATCATGAAGGAATGATTTTTGATACAAACCATTTAAAAGAAATATATTACAAGTTAGTAATATCAATACAGAAAATGGAGAATGTGTGGTAATAAAATAGGTAAAAAAATATCGAACTAGTACATCATCGAAAGACATGAAATCTTCAGGAAAAAAGCATAGACATCTCCCATGTAAAATGAGGAATAAATTTTCATTGTTCACCTTCATCACATAAATTCCTATGGATGAAGAACATATTCCACTTCCCAGTGCCTTTTTTCCTTTTAAAGGACCTAAAAAAGATATCCTAAAAATTCCCTAAGGAAAAGTTTGGGTGTGAGCTATAAAACCTAGAGGAGAGTCACCAAGGGTCACATAATCATTCCCAAAAAAAATTACTCCAATTAGGATTTCAAATTAAATTAAACTAGTCATCAAGAAGAATTTACATATTTTAAAAAAATATAATAATAATGATAAAATATAGATCAAAATAGGATTAAATAAACATTAATATAATGCAATTATAAAGGTTAAAGTAGTTCAATAACCAATGGAATAGAACCATTAAATCAAAAATACCACAATATGAGGTAAGATACTATATGGTATGTTAATTTCTAAAAATAGGATCACCACACTACTTAATAATTGATCTTGTTTTAATGTGTTGTCACGTCCCATAACCCAGAGCATCAGGTCTCAGATCTCCATTGGGAGAAATCATGCAGCAACATATTTATTTCGGGGTTGTTCATGTCAATCCGGGGTTAGGGGTAAGTTCCAATCATTATTTTCCTAATTAACCACTAATAACCTAGTCTCAGATATCATTCATTCAATAAATAAAACAATCATGGTCAAATCAATCATTTCAAATATGTTAAAAATAAAAAAAAATCTAATTTTCATTTTTTAACTTGCCATTCTCATTTGAATACTAAATAATAGGTTTTCATCAATAAATTCCTTTTCAAATTATTATTTAATATATTACATTTTACTCAAAGTAAAACAGCATATCATTTCATAAAATTTATTTCCAAATCAATCCATCAATTTTAACAAATACACTCAATAATATCAATTCCATAAAAGTTGGGGATTTTCACCATTTTATTCCCTTTTTAAAATCATACATCAACCATATCAAAAGAAAATTAATTAAATCATTTAAAAAACATTCCAAATCAATAAAGATGTTTAAATTTTCAAATTTATGGAAATCATATGGAACCACTAAACATTAAAAAAATGAAAATTTCAACACCCAAAATGAGAAATGCTAATGGTGAATGAAGGAATATAAGAAGAAGAATGAAAACCTTGATCACAAATAGTCAAGATAAAACACTAATTAAATCAGAAGGAACTATACCACACCACTGTAAAGAATGATAAGATAGAGAAAGAGATAACCATAATGAAGAAACTCACTAATGATCAAATTCCAAACATAGTGGCATAGAAGGGAAACAATTTCTCAAACATCACATTAGAAACACTAGGGATTTGAGAGAATATGATTCACATAAAAAAGAAATAATTTTGATTCCATAACATATAAAAAACTAGGTTTGATTAATATATGATGTGAATCCTAGATTCATGTCATGAATATCTCGAGTGGCATATACTCTGAAAAGGCATCTCCATGTTTTAAAATCCATATCATGAAAATTTAAAATCATGAAGAAAGTTAAAGGTATGAATATAATTCATTTCATGAAAGTATTACATGGAATATACCAAGCGACATATTCACACTGTGAATTACATTGACGATGTTATTCTTTCAAACAGATGGTACACATCTAGTGTATATTGAAAAACTCAGAAAATGCCTCCAACTCAACCCAGACCCAAAGAAAACCACATAACCTTTTTCAAATTTATACCCTGACTCCATTAATTAAAATAAACATAAATCCCTAAACATTATATCAATTTCCCTAATAAAATTATTATATCTTCAAAAGGCCTTAAAGGTTCCGAAACAAAGTGGAATCAAAACCAGATTCAAACTCAATAGGAAATAAGGTAATTTGATGTTATAATAATGGTTTTCCACAATAATTTCACTACATTAACACATTTAATAAAAGGAATTAATTGAAATTACTGTAACCATATTTAAAATTTCACATTCAAAATCCTAAAATTTGACCCTCCACAAATATTTCATCTAATGTTTTCCAAAACATAACTTATAAGAGAACTACTGACTCGTTATTCAAAGAAATAACACAGAAGAAACTTTTTGAATACCTCCTTTTAACTATAAGATCTGTTTATAAAAAACATAAAACATTATTTTCATTTAATGTATTATATTACTAAAAACATACCATTACTTAATAAAATTATTAAAACATAACAATTAATACTATACACAATTAAAAAAGTTTTTAAAAAAAATCATGTTCAAATATAAATAAATATTCAGAATGAATCATTACCATTCAAAAATTAATAGAAATTATAGAAATTAGAATAATTCAAACTATCATTAATTGAATTCAATCATCAGTTTCATTAAGTTGATGACTAGAATATTTTGAATATTTTATCATGCCTCCTTAATATATCATCTACCAATCCAATTAAATATGTATCATATTATACATGATAATTAACATAACATATTGAATAATATATCTTAGTAACCCACATATATTGAGATAAAAATGACTATATAGTTTCAATTTATTTATACTTAATACTAATGAATACTATAATTCCCTTTGACATATCAACATTTATCAATTATTGAATCGAGAAATATAACTTAATGCAAAATAATTTAGAAAAAAATAAAAAAATAAGATGGAAAATAATTTTATTAAATTCAAATTTTTTTAACGTTATCAATATATCATTGATTATTAAGAACATGCAAAAGTGATGATAAAATTATCATAGTTAAAATATGTCATGTATTTATTAATTTGGTTTTTAACAATGTCATGATTTTAATTTTTTATTAACCATTTACGTTAAATGAAATATATTACTTCTTTGAGTTACAATTTAAGACTACATAAAATATATGTATTTAAATTGGGTTCACATAAATTAAAATTTATATTGAAAATAATTAACACACAAAAAATATTTTGAAATATTTAATAATATAATAAAATTAGTAAAATCTCAATACAATTAAATGAAATATAATTATAAATGATAATGAGTAACCCTAGTAAACTCGTTATATCCTAAAATAAATGGTTGAGATCATAAACATCTTTCATGCCAATAATCCCTTAACTATAATTTAATTTGAAATCATTTCAATTTCCCAACATTTCAAAATTTAAACACAAGGGAGACACAATGATGTATGAGACACAACATGTTATATACCCTACGATTGTAATCATCTCACTCGGTATATTAAATATGCTTATGTGGAAGATGCATATTACATTATTCGATAAAAAACATTTAAACCAAATTATTAATTAATCAGGTAAACTAATTCAACATCCAAAATATGATACACTCATTCTAATCCAAATTTAATATAAATAATATAATTGTATTGAAAATATATAATTTAATGGTACCCCAGATGAAGTTACCCACTCAACTTGTCTCTCATATGCCTAAACGACATACATCCTAGTACTACTATCCCTTCTATAATATTATTACCAAAAAACCGCATATCCAAATTATATTAATATCCAAAACCATAACCATAATATATATAACATAATATCTACATAAAAATAATGAAATATTATATAATCATGAATATCATCAAACTCATGCCCTCATTTATCCATGTATGCCCTCATCGTGAACCCACATCATAATGAACATAATCAGAGAGCCAAAACATCATCAACTTTAACTAAAAATCAATAACATAATGTACAATTATTAGATTAGATAGTTTTTAAATGGAATAAGTTATACATATATATCATTAAAAATATAGCTTTTGGAGGAATGTGGGATACCAAAACCACATATAAGAGTCATCATGTAACCTATGTCTGGTGTTGTGGGGTAATAAATAACTAAACTATAATGAATATATAATAACACACATACCAAAACAAAGAGTATATCACCTAAGATTATAGATCTCTGACTAGGGACATATCTATCACATATGAATATAACTATCACCTATAACAAACTCCACCAATATACTACTTCCTCACATAATAAATTTGAAATAAAATCAATTTTTATTATATTTCATATATATTATCTTTACATTAATAAATTATAAAATATTTAAAATTAAATTTTAATATGAAATTTATTAAATATAAAATGATTAATTCCATTTCATTCCTTGTCCATTTTCATATTCGATATCCATATCAATTTTTAGTTTCTAGGTTTTCAATAAATCAACAAAATATTTTATTTATCATTTTATTTTTCATATAATTTGATATTATTTCATTATTATTTAATTAGATTTATATAAATATTAACACAAAAAATTACATCATTACATAAACATCTCCCATTTATAACATTTACCCCATAAAAGTTTATTTATTAACTTCCATTCAATTAGTAGTGTTTCTTAAATTCATATTTAATTTATTCTCATCAATTAATTTCATTCATAATTATTCATGTTAATTTTAATATATCACAATTTTTTTCAAACCATTATCAATTTTCTTAAAAGTATATCATTTATTAGGTTTTTATCAACATTTCTAGAAAAATTAACAACAATTTAAACAATAACATCATCGCCTCTACATAATTAACAATTCCAAAAGACCAAAAGATAACTGATACCAAATTTACTATAATTGGAATACAATACAACACAAATCACAATTACCCTTTCTACCACAAGAGATACCATCACATCCTTGGTAAAATAATTTGATCACATAATTACTGTATCATTTTGGAAATATTATCACATTAACCAAATAAAAACATGGACTCTTTTACTCTAACACTTCACCATATATTTTGACTATTAAAAATATTTATATTTTCCACCTTCTCATCTCATTTACATACATCAAGTTATTTTCAAATCCATTAAGAATCATTATTAACTATATTAAAACAATCATAATAATAAAACATTAATCTAAAAAAATTTATTCATATATACAAAAAAATATTAATAGAAGTTAACATATCAACATATTATAATAACATGATTACAACAACAAAAAATAATATAATCACACAATAAAGGAAATTTATTTTAGTTATACATTACATTTTAATTAATACAAATTTGTAAAACAAAAATCCATAATTTCTATATTCTATATTTGATTATTATTTAAATTTATTTAATTTATGTAAACATATTCCGGGTTTTAAAAATAATTTTCAATCTCACAAAAACAAGATCAAAATTTTAAGCTATGAAAAAATGGATTAATATAATTGAAAACTAGTAAAAAATGTGTGATTTAATTTTCCTTTTTCTATTTCATTATTCTATATAATGAAATACTTTTGGTCAATTTAATAAATTTACTCAAGGAAAACTAATGAGTTATATTTTAAAATTAACACATATTATAGAATATAATGATTTCAAATATATTTCCTTGATTGAAGACTAAAAAATCATTACACTCTAATTAGGTAAATGTTATGGTCAAACAATGTTGAACTTGAAGGGATCTAGTGGAGGACCAAACCATAGAAAACATCCATAAACCCATGATCAAACATACCCAAAATAATAAAAAATCAATAATAACCTCTAAGAAGAGAAGGAATAATGATATTAGATTTAGATAGAAGAAGGAGAACCTTCGATCAAGAAGATATTTACTCCTCAATTTAAGGGGAATAGATCCTCAAGGGGACTACAAATGTGAACTAAGTGAATTAAAATTGTTTGATAGGGTTTTAGAGATGAAATATGATTTAAAAATAGAAAACATGATACAAAATTTCAAAATATAAATCACAGGTAACCCTTCCAAAACATAGTGATTCCATTACCATGACATAGCGGGGTCACTCAAAGAGATATACATTTATAGAAGTTTAAAATGAACACTCCCCTATTTTCCTAAACATTGCACCAATATAAAAACAAGTGTTGATGAACACATGTGGTGGAAGATTAATAAAATAATTCTTCATCATTGATCATGACTTGATCCATAAACCATCCTAACATAGAGACTTATACTGATATTTTGACATCATCCCTCTTTAATAGACCATTAAAACATCATAAACATGGTATAATTCCTCCATGGGTAGAAAATTTGTATTCTTTCTTCAATATTTTTTATAAATCCTCAAAATTGGTATTTTATACCCTGAACCTACAATCTTATAACAAAAGATAACATAATATGAGAAAATTGTGACCATGTTATCTGAATTGAAATATATCACCCCAAAATATCCATTTTATACATTATAAATAAAATTCTACAAAATTCCTTATTCTTAACCCAAACACCTCTAATACCCCCAAACCCCAATGCAGTGGGCCAGGAAAGATACCAATTTCAGAACATTGGGAACAATCCCTTTTTCATAGATCATTAAGGAAAAAAATGGTAGGATACCATATACAACACTATATTTTGATAACGTTTATAATGGATATTATAATACCTATATGGAAGCATATTTTAAAAATATGTTCATTGATAAAGGAACTAAAATGATAAAACATTACAAACTAACTTTGATAGATCTTTATAAACACAACAAAAATGATGTAGAATGATATATTATATACTATAAGATCTTGGATACTATTTATTATGATATCGACCCAAATATTCTCATCCATGTATCATATTGTAATATAATACATGATAGTTAAATAATATTACAAGTAACTTACTATAGGACTCTTCAGTTAAAAATGACCAAGGTCATAATGCTTTAGCCCGAGTGTTAGGACTTGAAAATATAGAATAATTAAACTAGTACTCAAATGTTTCATAGAGTCAATGGTATTCTGAATTATAATATTACCCATACATTTCATAGATAGATATCACATGTTAATAGATAAATATTCATTATCATAACATAAAAATTTTATGATATGATTTTAAATGTCTAGTTCCATTAAAAACATTTATAAATAATAAAAAGGTATATGAACTACATAATATCTCACTATGTTATTTATAACCAGAATCCTTATGTGAAATATCATATATAATAAATTTATTCATAACATAGGGAAATAAAATATAATGTCGGGTGAGATATGGTGATATGTAAAGGTAAAAAATGGAAATACCAATGATCTCTTAAGCATAACATTAGAATAAGGGTATGGTAAAATGAACATAAAATTTAAATCCTTCCCCTACATATCATATATCTAAAAAACCAATTATGGAAAAAAAATTGATATCTAATAATATAGGAATCATAATGAAATCAAAGGACATGGGCCTTGAGAGAATAACATTGGTATAATACATATATTTGTGGAATACACATAATTATATATAAAGATTTATTTAGTGGTCAAGGATTATTGTTAGGACTATCATAGTGGATTGAGATATATTTTGAAACCATTTTAGTGGTATAGGATCACTCCTAATAATATTATGGTGGGTAGAGTCCCTTATTAAACTGGGTTCACTCCCCATTCTAGTCATATTTCTCTCATGGTATATTCATCATTACCCAATGCATTATAAGGATATATAAATATCGACAGAAAAAAATAACGTAAATCCAAAATATGTGTTGTATGAGATCATTAATCCTTAATCACATCATAACCCATGAAAATGAAATAGATTTCAGAAAAATTTCATCATTTCATCATATCAAACCCCATAGAAATGGAAATTTTTTCATGACATAAATAACCAGTGGAAATGAAATGAGTTTCATATAATAATCCATAAATAATCATCAATATAATAAATCCAAATAGTTATGGTGGATTTTAGAAATTGATCATATCTTCAGTATATCATATGTAACATCAATGGATTTTGTCTTAGATGAAAATACCATTAAAATATATCATTAATATTTCTTGAGGAAAATAACATTTTCATTTTGAAATCAATTATTAAATATTTAAAATTTATCAAATATTAAGGAAGAAATTCATTGATAATAAAATTAGATAATTTAAATTAAACATTAAAATCATTGGGTATTCGTGATGGAGGTAAAATCCATTTATGTTGTATAATATAAATGAAAACCTTACTTTCAAACATATTTTTAAAAAGTGACTCATTTAGAAAACAAAAACATGTTTTTTTATTATTTTTTTAAAAAGTTAATAATGTGAAAAAACGAACTTCAAAATCATAGTAAAATTTTTAAAACACTATTTGAAACATAGACATGGAATTAAAATGATTTTTGACCAAAGAGTTAAATAAAGTCATTTTCCATAAAAACATTCTTTCCATCACATGAGTTTTTAAAGAGATGAAAATTAATGGGAAAATCTAATATGTTTAAATAACAATAGGATAGAATAATTCATGAGTTTATTGAGATGTATATCATGAAATTTAATCATTTAAAGAATAATCATAAACAATGCTAATAAAAATTAGAATGTAACATAAAACCCATACATCGAGTTCCATTTTCATTGAAATAACTATAACATCAAGTATAATAAATTAATTTTTTTTATAATTCTGTAAAAGATTAATTAAAATATTTATTATATCACAAATAATACACCTTAAACATTTCAACAATGATTTATTAATTATTCATTATTAAAACAACCATTTCAGAGTGTATACACTTTCATTACTCAAGAGAATTTAAGTTCATAAGTTCTAGTCCATGTAAATTGATCATGGTTCCATAGTCACCAAAATGTTAATAATGATATAAATATCATATATATTGGTTATAAATATTTTTTTATTTATTAAAATAGATATAAAAAAAATATTTAACCCATTTATGTAGAAGGTAGTCTGTATGTACTCATGATTGTTGTTTTTATTTTTCAATAGATGGAATGAAAGAAAGGTTAGTAAAAATTTACCCATAAAAAAATAATATATAATTTAAATAATATATATACAAAAAATTCATTCTTATTACCATACATGTAAAATAGATATGAAAAATTAATTAGATCACTTTGTGGAGGTTTTTGTCTATATGTACACATGGGTGAGGTTATTATTTTCCAACGAATTGGAAGTTAAAACATTATATATGACATGATAACTCAAAACCAATAATTATATTATAAATATTATATAAAATTTTAGAACTATCATAGTAACCATCAATAAATGATGGTGATGAAAATTTAGTTGTATCAGTTCATGGAGACGATAAGTCATACCAACACATGAGAAATACTTTCACTTCCTATTTATTTAGAATGTGGGAGGGTAAATGTTGTTTCATAATTATAATAAAATTTATTCATATTTAGGATTAATAAATTACTATATTATGATAAATAAAAAAATTTTATTTGATTTAAATGAATATGGAAAATGAATCTGATCAGTAAAAGTGATTACCACTTCACTGAGAGACCCAATTATCTATATCCTTTTAAGGAATATAAGAATGGACATTTGGGGACAAAAAATCATATATAAAAGGTATAGGTATGTTGGGAAGAGAATTTTCCAGGGTTTGTCTATTCATTAACGATATAATGGATGTAAATAAAAGAAATTTGGGGTGTCTATTTACATGGGAGGGAGAGGAAACACTTAAAATTTACTAAAATAATAAAAAAAAATGTCATTTTCAATAAAAATGATTCCAAAGGGACAATAATTAAAAAATAGAGTCTAGGGTATAAATATCATCATTTATTGAAATTTATAGTGGTTTTGGTGTAATGTTAGGCTATATCTACATTACTAACCCCTTCGTTAGCCGTTTTTTCATAACCATAGTATCAGATATTTAAATATTAATGGCTTAAGAATGTTTCCATAAATGAAATATTTAATTATAAATGGACCATGATTGATATTTTTTAATGTATTATTTTATTACTGGGACATTGTGATTTTCTAATCATTTTGAATCATTTAATAAAATATTATTTCTTATAAAAAATCATTAATATCAATTTTGAAACTATTCTTTTAATTTAACCTTCAAGAGACCAATTCAAATATGTAATTAAAATATAAACATTTAAAAAATCCCTAATATATAATATATATCATTGTGTTTTTGAAATTAAATAATTCCATTAAAATTTTTTACTTTTAATATTCTTAATATAATTTATTTTGTTTTTCTATTAATTAAATAAATATTGTGTTAGCATTTATTTAGAGTTTAAGGTAATTATTCAAAAACAAATAATTATAAATAAATTAAGATTATAAAGAATAATTTTTTTATATAATTAAAAAATATATCCGAAATTATCCTACCTTTATCCTTATGTAATATTATTAGAGAAATTGAATTCAATCAAGTGACATTTTTTATTAATTATTTTCTAAAATTAATATAAATGTCATATTCAAAACAATATGGATCCCAGTTGCCATATATTCATGAATTTGATTTAAATGGATGATATTGACTCATCCAATATGATAAAGGATGGTGTTATGAAATCATAATAGATGTATTCTAATGTTTTAACCCCATTTTACCCAATTTACCACTTCATAGGTGACACATAATTTCAAAAGGTACATTTCATATTGAAAAAATTAAAAGGGACATATTTACAAAATTTTATCCAACTTATTATAACTATGGATTCCATTTTAAATATTCAATATCTATAAGATTCATATATACATTTTAAAATTATTTTACAAAACACAATGAAACTAATTTTTAGAAAAATACATATTTAAGCAAAATAGTTGATTTATTCTTATCCCATTCCCAAAAAAATGTTAGATTAATGTTAATTTTTTTTGAATATATAATATATAAATTTAATTCCATAATTCCACTAATAGTGATTAAATAATATTATTAATATAAAAATATGTGGAAAACAAAAATAAATTTAAAAAAACGTCTCTTTCACAATGAAATTATATCATTTTTATTTATAATTAATTTATAAAATTTAATTTATAATTTACATGTGTAAATAATAATTTTTTATAATTTACTTAATAATATATATAAGTTTTAATTTAATAGATATGTTATAATGATAATCAATATTATGGTTTATTTAGAATTCAGGTTTCATGTATCATAAGCTATCAAAAACATTAAATTAATTTTAAAAGAAAATTGTCATGAAATATAAAGGTGATTCATTATAACCACCCCCCATAAAATGAATTTTATCCATTTAAATTGAATTAATTAGATATAAAGGAAATCTCTATTCATTATTTCCTCAGGTCCCTAGGTAGTTTCTTCAATGTTATGATTCTTCCCAAGAACTTTATCAAAGTGAGTAGTCTAGTTCTTTAACACTAAATCAATATAGTCTAATATTTCTACTGGTTTTTCATCATAAAAAAAAGATGATTCTCTAGATTCATGACTTATAAATTTAGTACATTTAATGTATACATATTATACATTATCTTGAGAGATGTATAGAACATATCGTGAACTCGAGAGAGAACCAGTGGATGCTACAAGATAATAGCTATCATATCTACCTGATGTATAATTCCAAAGGGTTAAATATATCTAGGGAACATGTTTACATTCATCCTAAAGATAATAAAATCTTTTATATATTAATTTATAGAAACACCTTATCACCAACTTCGAACCCCTGATATCATTGACAATTATCAATATAACTTTTTAGAGGACTTTCTGCTACCTTTATGTGTTGTTTAATTCTTATGAAATTATATTATATTTTATTGTCTATCTCAGGTATAAATAGATATATTTATCTTCCTCTATTCTAATACATTGAATTTCTACACTTACATCCTTATATGTCTTCATATTGAGACATTTGAATCCCTGAGTGATAGTTATTGTTGTAAGAAAACCTAACAAGAAGAATGCGTTGATCTGAAAAACCTTCAAAATCTATATAAAAAGACCTAATCATATCCACTAGTGTTTTAATTTCTATTTCTGACATTCCAATTATCTGCAGATGATAAGATGTATTGAAACTGGACTATGAATCCATAGCCTTCTGAAGACTTTTCCAAAAACATTGAGGTAAACCTTGGATCCCAATCATATATAATTGAATGTAGTACTTCAAGAAACCATACCGCTTCCATAATATGTAATCAATGAATACAATCAAGGGTGAAATACAAATTGATATAAATTATGTGTGTTGACATTGTAAAGAGATAAACAACAACCAAATAAGCATTATGACGATTCTATGTTTTGATAACTCTAAAAATAGAATCCATGATGATTTTTCCCATTTCCATTCTGTTAAGGGTAATTATTGTAACATTCCCTTGGACTTATACTTCTCATAATTTACATTATTACATACCAATCATAAAGTAACACACTCTATAATATCACACTTTTTGTAATCCCACCGAAAATACACTTTTAGGTCCTCATACCTCTTCATAATTCAATGATGAATTGATAACAATTAACTATGAATGTAATCCAACATATCATTCAAATTTGGATTGGATAGAACATATACATGGTTCTTAAATCTTATCATTCAATATTTATCATGGTTAAATTTAGTATTATTTTTATCCTTCTTCTATAGTTACACATATTCCTTCTATTCCTCTTTAATTATCACATGGACAGATGGTCGAATGATTATTCTTCAAAGATGATATCTTTCCTAATACATAAATATTTTTAGATCCATAATTTGATACTCTTGAAATACTAGATCTTTTTTTATCCTAAAAAATAATAATATAGAATGGCCCTCTTGAATCAAAGAATAAGGCACCTTGTTCACTTTTTGAGTGTGGGAAATGTATTGAGATGTTATAATCATTAATCATCTCTAACCATCTTCTTTGGAAAATTTTCAACAATTTTCTTGTAAATATATAATTTAATATTTTGGGATTAGTATATATATAACACCTTTCACTATTAATTTAATTCATCCATATAATAAATTTAAAATTCATTATAGTTTACTCTAAATCCTGAGTTTGTAAATTATTCTCATGAACCTTCAATATTCGCGAGTAATAAGATATCTCCATAACACACATCCCATTACCTTCCTCAGTGAATCAAAATATATCAAAAATCCTTCTATACTATATGGCAATATATGTACATGTGCACTGAATAACCTTTTCATTAGTTATATAAAATTTTTGTCACATTAATTTACTAAAGGAAGAAGGATACCTTCAAAGTTAACATCATGAGTGGATTCAATATTAATGACAAATTATATATTCCACAATAATAATATACAAGGAACCTCGAATACATTAGATTCTAGTAACATTGGTTGTTCTCAGTCAATGTTCAGCAACATTCTACATTGATGGATCCACTAATATACTATTTATTGAGATTATATAACCCAAATATGTAAATTTTTATATCCAAAATTCACATATATGATTTTTTTCATATAAATTTTCTTTCTTTAAGGTATTTTGTAAAATTATATCATGATCTTAATGTTATTCCATTCTGTTTTAATATAAAATAACTTCTTCTATAATGACTATAAAAAAGCTGACCAGGGTAATCGCCAAATACTCTATTCATTAACTCCATGAAATGGTTTGGGAATTAGTAAAACAAAATGAAATGAACTTTTATTAATAGTAACTATATCTTATTTATATTTTGTTTTTATGTATATCCAACTTCATTATGGTTAATTGATGATATCCAAAATGAAGATAAATCTTGGAAAAGTGTTGACCTCTAGGTAGTTGATCAAAAAATCCATCAATGTGAGGTAGACGGTACTTATTCTCGATTATGATCTTTTTATGTTCCCTATAATAAATGAAGAGTTAGATCAATCATAATTTCTTCATAATAAATATAAATGGTTCACTTCAAGGTGACACACTTGGCTGAATTAACCCCTTGTGCATATTCGCTTTATGGTTATTCTCAAATTCCTATGACTCTATCAGGGCCATTCTACATGTAGTATTTAAAATTGGTGTAGCCTCATGTATGTGTTCTATCATAAACATAAATTAACAATTCTATAGAATATTAGGAATCTCTTTTAGAAAGACATCAAAAACCCCTCTCATAATAGTCCTATCATCATTTTTTAGATTCCCTTTGACCATCTGAGATAAATACGTATTTTGAATAATTATCCAGACCAATATAATAGATATAATTTCTATTATAATATCTTATTTATCATAACACCTATGTATTACCATACGTTTATTTTGGAAATAAAATGTGATTTCCCTTCCACATCAATTAATGTGGTAATTATTTAAGGAAATCCAATTTATTTTTAAGATATCCTCAAATTTATAAGGAAGGAGAAAATGATATTTATAGGAACTATATTCACAAATCTAGGAATTATAGAATCATTATATAATTTATATATGATCATCTTATGAATATGGGTTTTCACTTATAATTCAATATCTAATCATTGATGTGTTCATGTGATACCCTTTAAAATTTAGATATAATAGATTAAGATTATGTATAATAAAATAATACATTACCTATTCTACATTGGATGGTAAGTGTTCATTTTACCACTCATTATGAACATCATCAATATTGATTAAATGATATTTCTCTTTTTCTATGGTCTTAACAGGTTGTTGATGTCGATAATCACCACTAATGTTCTTAATTTAGAACTTGTTATCATAATACCCTTCATCATTACATTTGACACACTAGAGTGTGGTTGGGGTATTTGGTGGTTTGTTTTTCTCCATAATAGGCCAACTTCTTCCAAATAACATGAAATTATTTTTCATTATGACCTTTATTTTCACACATTAAATATTTACCCATCCCCTTAAGATAATTTCATCAACGGTTACTTCCATACATCGAGCATAAAGGATAGATTAATTCCTTCTCTCTATGTTTTTATAGTTTATTTCCATCACATTTAATATTAACTTGATATAGCTCTTCAAAACCAATGTAAAGAAATAATAAGAAAGGGTGATCCTAGACACTCAGTGATGGTAAAAGAGGGATATATCATTGATAAGTTAAACATAACATGACAATTAAATAATAATAACATTAGAATAACATTTTTAAAATAATACATTATATATCGTAGATCACAATATAGAAATATAGCCTAAATCTCCGTATCTCCATATAAAATAATCATAAAATAATGAAATAACATTATCCATGAGAGAATAACATTGGAATAAGATATAAGTTGGTGGAATATAAATAAGGATTGAAAATCATTTCCTTATTATTCAGGTCTTACATCAAATATTATCATAGAGGACTAGGTTTACTCACCAATACATCATACTAGTGAAGGTTTACTCATAAAACTACCATTATAGATAGATTCCCTTCATAAACATAGTTTAATAACCACTCTGTTATATTTATCTCATGAGATATCTATCTTTATTTGATTCATTAGAAGGTAATAGAATTATAGGACTACCCTTAACATAATGAAAATTATACATATTAGTGACATAATATCCAAAATTATTAATCATATCATAATCCATGAAAAGAAAACGTGTTTCATAAAAATTTTAATATTTCATCAGAGAATTATCCATGGAAAAAAAATAGGTTTCATAAATTAATTAACCCACTACAAAGGATTTTATTTATCGATATATCCTTAAATCATCTTTATCATAAGAATTACAAAAAATGAATGTTGTCGTATCAATGGATTACATCCCATGTAATTACCATGTAATATCAATGGATATCATTTTGATGAAAATACCATTAAAATATATCTAGAATGTTTTTTGAGAAATATAACATTTTCATTTGGAAGTAACTTCATTAAAATCTAAAAATAGCAATAATATTAGTGAATTTGTATTATACTAACATTTGAAAATTATAAAGAAATATTCATATCATTGAGTGGCCAGGATTGTGGGAAATTTAATTCACACAATATAATATAAATGATATATATTTATATCAAGCATTCACAAAAATATCAAATGAAATGAATTTATAAAACAATAAGATTATTTATTTTAACATATTTTATAAAACATAAATCATGAGTAAAATGAATTTACATAATCTTGTGAAAATATTTAAAACCCTATTTAATTTATTTGAAATCATAGACTTGGAAGATAATATATATTTAACCCAAGAGTAATATAAATTCAGTTTTACCTAAAAAAGAATTCTAGAATATTAAGATATTAATTAGAGAAAAACCAATGGAAATAAAATAATATACCAAAAATAAATAGGGTAAATGAAAATTCATGAGTTTATTGAGAGGTAGATCATGAAATTTCTCTAAAAACATTTATTACAAAGTCTATGTTGATGAAAATTCAATGATATTATGTGTCATTGGTACCTGATTATTTGATTCACAGAACTTCACATATGTGGGGTTTTCTCAAATGAAAAATGGGTTTCTCTTGGTCGAGGATTTTCCCATTTCCTTTTTTTGTATAAGGACTTGAGGCTTTAAGAATGGAGCATTGGAACCCTATTTATAATACCTGGTTGGCTTTATTTTCATTAATGGTCTTTTGATTTTACAGTCTCGCGTGCAAGAAATTCCTTTTCTCAACTTGAGATTCCTCTTTATTGACTCAATTGGTTCATCTAGCATCGGAAAATTTGGCATGACATTGTCATGGTAATTGGAACTTTGATTCGGCTTGACAAGAATACTGAGGATGTTCAGTTTGGTCACTTTTTTAGGATGTTAGTGGATGTTCATATTTACTCCACTATGATTGACTATGTAACCCTTTCTACCCTATCTGATAATATTCAAATTGTTGTCGAGTATGAGAAATGGATTTTTTTCTGCAATGTATGTAAGGCTACTGAACACTGTTTTGATCTATGTTGGAAGAATGATTCTTGTGAGGAATATGGGGTGAGAGGTCATTCAGCATCCCTCTGTTGTAAGAATTCCAAGGTGAAGGATTCGACGTTGCCAAAACCTTCTGCTCATGATGGTGATTCACTTAATGAGCCAGTTTCTGATACTGGAAAATGGTTTTTAATTGACGTATCTCTAAAGGAGTCTCATAGTGTCCCCTCTAATACTTAGTCTGATTGGGTTAAAGAGGTTACTCTAGTCGAGGACACCCATATAAGGACCCCAATATTAGGGACCCCTGATACTTCTCAGGTCGATGCCTCCAATAAAATTGATGTTCAAAAACATGTTGATTGTCATAAATAAATCCAGAATATTTTTTCAGGTATCTAAATTATCTGAGAAATGGGGAAACATTTACTGTGGATGAACAAGAGAATGTGGGTACCCCAATTAGGATCTTGGGTAGTGGTGGTCACACCTCTTACAATGATGCAATCATAAGTGGGAAGAAAGAGGTTACTAATAATGACGGTCTCCCCTCTATGATGAGACCACGTAAGGATTATTCTAATGTTCCTAGAAACGTGTCTACCCGACCGTCATCTAAGGTGTAAAGGAAAGTGGATATAGATGTCTTGAAAATCATCAGTCAGTATATGTCTCAATCGGAATGGGAGACTGTTTCTGACTCTAATTATGGAAATCATATGTCGTATTATTATCTTTATACCTGTTATTGGTGGTTGAGGGTTTTTCTATTGTTTTTCCCTGCCCACTTCATTATTATACTTTTTTATTTCTTTTTAATAAATAGTAAGATTATTTTATTTTTAATGTACTTGAATGGTATAAAATGAAGAAATTTTGTGTTGATCATTTACCATTTCAAATGTCATGAAATGATGACTAGTGATTCACATCGCACCCGATGGAATGATGTGAATGTTTGAAATTTAAAAATGTACAAATGAGAATATTTAAAATTCATGTCTTAAAAAAGTGTGAATTTAATATTTTAATCCTTCCTTTTGTCCTTATCATGCATCTATAACTAATAATCAAG
Source organism: Viscum album (assembly GCA_963277665.1). NCBI lineage: Eukaryota > Viridiplantae > Streptophyta > Magnoliopsida > Santalales > Viscaceae > Viscum > Viscum album. The sequence continues at coordinate 1,148,746,915 of OY728143.1, read as the reverse complement.
TACATTAAGGATTTGTAAAATGTTACAACATTTAAAAGATAAATTACTACAAAATTTTTTTCAACAAAGACACCACATAAACTTTTATGTTAAAATTTTGAAAATAAATTTTCAAACTAAGGAATATATTAGTAAAATAATAATAATAATAATTGATCAAAATTTTTTGAATTATAATAATCATTTAAACAATGTTTCATAGAAATTTTTTTTTCACTAGTAGAATCAGATAAAAAAGTAATTCACTATATAATATTTTCAAACAGACGATCAAAAAATTTAATGAATAGAGGATCTGAATGTTTTAAAACTAAATTTGAAGAAGTAATTTCTTACCTTCTACTATGGTGGAAAGTTAATATGGTGTTTTTAATGGATAAAAAATGTCAAGAAGTATATACATTACAAAGAAAAATTTCATATATAGCTGTTGATAGTTTATGAAAGTTATTATATTATATTTTTTACATCATATATGTGTAAAAAGAACATGCCCTTTTATTTTTATCATCGTTCAACGAATGTTTAAGGATTTTCCCTACTTTTATTAACCATAAGGTGATTTCATAGTGGACTTTGTGGTATTGAATTATTTCAAACCCAAGAAAAGGACTATATACTATTAATAAGTAGTGAACCATGTAAGAAATTATATTTATTTGGAATTTCATCTTGTGTTTTATTTATTAAAAGTTACAAATATTTGATATAAGGTGAGATTTGGATAAAATAAATGAATTTTAAAAATTAAAGATCATTTATTAACCCCACCCTCTATTAGTGATCACATAGATCTTTGTGAGTCCTTTTAAATGTGATGATTTCAAGTTTCATTAAATCAATAAATATGGTTATGTATAGTTTCTCTTTGGAAAAATACTTGGAAAAATGTGAGAGATCATAATAAATAAATACAATAATAATTATCTAGGAAAACGATATTTGATAAGAGTATCCTTTTTGAGTTTTGGTGTAGTTATGTGAATGAAATGAACCATGTTATTTATTATAAAAAAAGCTAAAGGGTATGTCGATACTTTAGGGAGATCATTAGATAAAAAATTAGGTTTGGGTGGAATGAGTTTACCTATGATGGGAGATTCACTTTTTTTCTTCGTTCTACATGGTAAGACTCTAGTTATATATGAGATATCATGTTCACAATGTTCCTTCATCATAAGGGAGTAATTATTATTTCTAATAGTGTAATCAGAACCCATTTGGGGGGTTTATTTCTGGATTTAAAGGAATATTTTTCATTTATTACCTTATTACTTTCATAATAAACATTATTTAATTATTCAAGGTATTTAAAATTAAATTTATTATGCATCACAGGCATTGGGATTGTTTTACTGAAGTGTATTGAAACTGAAAATGCGGGTTATGTTTCAAAAAATGGGATATTTATTGGACATTAGTCATTTTTAGATGTTATAATTGTTTAGAAATTAGTATTCAATTTTTTTAAATTATAAATAGTATTGAAAATGTAAACAAAATTTAGAAGTTATGAACATTTATTGAAAGGTGGAATAATTTCCAATATAATTTCATATAATAAAAATTTAGTGTTGTTATATAAATTTGAAAGGTTGATAAGTGTATGAAATTAAGGTATTTTTTTATTGATTTCATTCCTCATATACACTTTATTTTTAAACTTTTTTATAGTAAAATACTTTTAGAGAGGTATTTTGTATCCTAATTAGATTTTAGTATATAAACATTCAGTGAAGAGACATTGTTATTGAATACATATTATCTTGAGGGTATTATTTGTGTGAGTAGTAGATTATTTCATATGGTGTATATTTCTTAATTTATTATCATCCAATAATTATAAGTTAATTGTTCTATATTATTATTTACAGAGTATTTTTTTAGAATGTTTGTAGGAAACCGTGGGATTTTAGAATATACTTATCTTCAATAAATAAATGTGTTTTATATCATTGAAATAATAAAAACCTAAACTTATGTGAATAATTAATAAACATTATAAAATTAGTCACATTATATTTTATGGAAATGAAACATATTCTCTTAAAGTAGTTTCAAATTTAATTCGAAAATATTATTGATCCCAAAGAACATTTTTTAAATATATTTTTTATCACTGGTTTTGTGATAAGTGATTTATTAAACAAAATTATTCATATTATTAAAAATATTATTTATTTAAATATTTATAAAAATAATTCAATGTTTATTAGTTGGGAGGAAATTAAAATAACATATTTTGTTAGTAAAAAGAAATGTTTTCATAAAAACATGTTTTTTAAATGATTCATTATCATAATCAATTAAACTAATTAATATTAAATAAGTTATTTAATTAACATATAGAGACTATATTCAATTATATATTTTAACTCTCATCAAATATATTTTAGTAGGTAATAAATGTGAATAAATATAATGTTATTATTAAAAATTCATTTCTTCTAAATTTAGTTTTCATTTCATTTTCCATGTAAATATTAAAATTTATTTATACCACTCATTAGAATTTAATTTTATGAAATGGTTTATATATTTTTACTAGAAATGGTAATTGATTCAATTTAATTTTTATTCTTAATGAATAGAAACCAAGGAAAATATTTATTACAACAATAAATGTTAAAAGGGTAAATGAGAGGTTAAACTAAACAGGTAATAGTTAAAATAACTTAAAAACATGACTTAACCCTATTATATGAATTTATTTCAACCATATATCATTCAATTTTCAAAAAGTATCCAATTTTAGTCCAATTTGTAATGAATGTGGCCTTATGGAATTATTAATGTAATCAACAAGTACAAGTGTGCCACTCCCCTCGCATTTAAAAGGGAACCTATCTTATCTAATATTAACATCTTGTTAGCCCACATAAATAGACTGATACCATGAAAAATATCTTCTCAAGTTCCCCATCCATGTTCTCCCAATGTTGATCTTCTTCAAATACCATCCCAACGGTTGTCATGAATAGATACAAAAGTGGTTTCTTAAAGAAGAGATAATCATATTCACCAAATATTTTTTCGTTTATTTCATCTTCTATATCATCCAAATATTCAATAACCATATTAACATGATCAAAATCAGTAACATTACTATATAATTTTGTTTGTTAATTTATTAACCACTTTATACCTACATTCCTTCCTATTAGTAATGACAATATCATTCATGAATATGTGTGAAATACCACCTCTATGATTTAATGTGAACCATTATTCAACTCATCTATACATGGATGGTCATATCGAAGGTTATAATTAATATATTTTATATTTAACTAATTTTTATGATTCGAAAAACAAGGATTAATATTTTCATTTCTCTCTCTTCAATTTTTAAAAAATTAAAGCATTACTCTTGTGTATATTTGGGAAACTATCTTCACATAGTGAAATAATTCATTTTTGATCACAACCTTCTATTATTGGTTATAATAGTTTATATAATGAATAATTATAAAACATAAAAATGTTTATTATTATCGAAATTATGAGTCCTTGAACAATGTCCAAGGTTTGGAAACATCAATAAAAAACATGCATGGTAAATGGAATAGTTGACTCTCGAATATTGATTATAATGAAAAATTGTTAATAAATGGTTAATAAAAAATAGTTAAAGGAATGATATATTGTATGATAATAATGAATATTTTTTTGGAATTGATTTATAATGAAACCAAATATTTTTATACATCTCGTTAATAAAACATGAAATGAATGTCAAAACCTATATTGCTTATGTCACAATATAATTATAAATAAAACTTTTTTTATATTTGAATCTCCATTTGTGTAATTATATTTCCCTTATATTTCAATACAAATATATTTTTTTATATTAAATTTACTTCTCAGGTTTAGGTTCTCCTTTCATTTTCCTCACTTTGGTACTTAAAACGATCAAAAATATGTTTTTAATAAAAGAATATCATACTTCTTAATTGGTTGATAAACTATTACTTACATTTCCATATTCATTAAAATATTTTCGTGGATGATATTTTTTATAATAAAATGATCATTTAGTTTAATATCGAACTATATTTGACTTTCTTTTAAAATGATTAAAAATATTTTTTTACAATGATTTTGAATAGGTTATTTATAATTTTTTTTAAATACTATAAAAGGACTAATTGTTTTAATATTTACCACATGAAAATATTTTCCCTCTACAATACCCATTTATTAATTAAAATAATCAATTATAAATTTTCATGGTCATTTTCAAGAAAAATATTTTTATCAATATTTTTATATTTTTTTATTCAAAATTTATTGAAAATTAAAATTTATATTTCTCATAATTTTAATGATATATTATAATGTTTACATAAAGTTATTTTTAAACTATATCTATATTATTTTATGTTTATTACGATTTAATATGGATATGTTACAATGATACCATCAATGTTATTTTTCTAGATGGCTTATATTTATGGGATATCAAAATATTTATGTAAACCTTAACATTTCAACTAGAAATGCTATATAGAAATGAATAATCTTTTAATTATATGGTGTAACACTTATATATGCTTTCTATTTTTTTTATTGGGAGAAAAATTATACATCCCTCTATTTTATTTTTTAATTGTTTATATAACCTTATATAATATGAATAGAATGGGGAATGAACCCATTCCATGGATAAAAATATATTGGAGTGTGAATCCAATCCATTATAAGACTTTTTACACTATCTGATGATGTTATTGGACGAGAACCTGAAATAATGAAATTATTTTCAATACTTATTATTGTAGAACAATTCTTAGGACATGATTTTATTCTTATTTTATTCACTCATAGATCTTGTTCAATTAATTATTATTCCTCACTCTTACGACTCATGTATATTGAAATGTTAATTCTTTATTACATGAAGTATGATTTATGATCTCTCATGGATTTGGTATTAACATCCTACTTTAGGATCATTCTATTTTACTCTTATTCTTATATTATTATTTCAAATGGTTATTGATTTGTACCTCCATTACTTACCCTTACCGAGCATCTGAGCTCACCCTTTTTTATTTTTTTTTAAAAGGTTGGGGCTGAAGCCTCATTTTATTATTTATATCAAATACCTCTTTGATATGGGTACTGGGGGACCCATTACATAGCCCGAAGGCCCAAGGCCAAGTGACCAGAATACTAGGCTTGAAATCCCAATATTTTGGCCCAAAGGGCCCCGTAGTGAATAGTACTACTATAGTACATGAGCTGTTATAGTCCCTACTATAGTAATAATGTAGCTACAGTTCCGGATACATTGCCTCTATGGTTACAGTGTGGCTGCCACTACATTTCCCCCATAGCTATAGTGCTGCTACAGTGCTTCTACAGTACTAAAATTTAGTCCATACCTAGATTTGATCCTGGGTCTTTTAGATGCCATGAAGCAACCTATACTACTAGGGTACATGCTCGTTGGGTCACCCTTTCTTATGTTTACACCTTCCAAAGGTTATAAAGAATGGTTTTATGTAAGAAATTTCTAAAAAGGGTACATTGAATGAAGTCCTATGTTTTATATTTTAGTGATACTTTATGAAATAATAAGATGATTATGATTATAGTCTTCAGATGCATTATAAATTAATGGTTTTAAGGCATGTATTATTGTGAAATGCATCAAATATTAATCTAAAATAATATAATATTTATGTATGTAATAATTGGGTCACCTTAATTAGTTTCAGAGTTGGATTTTTTAAATTTTAGTTATTATGCTATTAATATCATAAGGAAATAACATATGAAAACTTATTATGAAATGAAAGTCATATGTGGTGAACAAAAATGTGTAATAGGATGAAAAGAGGCTATCCTAATTTAGGTCAAAATATAAATTATTTAAATGATTATAAGACTTGTTACTCTAATTATTATCTCATAATTCATTCAATATTATTTTTTATTCAATGGACATAAATAAAAGGAATATTTTTAATAATTAATTTGCTTAACTATGTATTGATTATCCTCTAAACAAATATCATGGGAGGTGGAATATAAACTTTTGTCATTATAATTTCACTAATTTCTCCTGAAATTTGTCATACTACGCTTCCAAATTATAAAATGATGGCCCAAATCAACATTGGGTCCTTCATCAGGTATGATCCACCTTCTTTTAGGGGGTCCTATAATCCACAAGTTTTCAGGAAATGGATCAGTACCACTAAAATTATATTTTTTATTCTCTAATAATTTTATAATGAAAATGATATCATTGAGGTGTATCATTATGGAGGAAAATAAAAATGTTATGGGATCTTGGTATGAATATGATGTAAGATAAAAAATTGCCTCCCTGGAATAAATTTTTTTTAAGATAATATTTTATAGTAAGTACTCCCCCAAAAATTTCACATGAAAAGTCATAAAATATTATTAGAAATTTAATAGAATGATGATGAATTTATTGGTACATATAAGGATAACATTATAAGACATTTGAGTTATGATTCTGGATTTTTCATTGACCCTTGATGAAAAATTTATCGGTGCTTCAGTCGCTTAAAATCGGTTCTTCGAAATGTATTGTCTTAAGGGACTTTTGTAGCTATGAAATATAATTTTTTGTTAACTTATTGTAAAATAGAGTTTATATTCACCCCATTGTCATAATTATTTTTAAAATGAAAAAATATAATTTTGAGTAAATTGAAATAATAAAACCCCTAGAGGTTTGAAAGTGAATAATTATTTGTGTCATAATGGTAGAAATAATCATTGGGGAATTTTATCTAATGGACTACTAAATGTTTCAGTTGTTGTAAGTAAGTCCATCAAGTAGGTGTATTCCAAAGAGATATAAATACTAAATTCAAAAGTATGATCATGGGTAAAATATGAATGCACCACCCAAAATCCAATTTCACAACTGCTTGGTGTTTTGGAATTATGACAATCAGTTCATGAATTAATGAAAAATTGATGACACTCAACATCAACAACCATTTAATACATGTGATAAAGGCATATTTCTTTAGATTACTATCACTAATGTGAGTCAAATGAATAAATTGATGAATTTTAAAATTATTACCTTCTCTTGAACTGAAAATAACTTATTCAATTACTGTTATACGAAATCTTTTTTATATATAAAATTACCTAAAGGTATCACATCACAACACAAATGATTATATGCACAATTATCATTAATAATTCTTAATTGTGTTGTGATTTAATCTCATGTATATAGCTCATATTTAATAGATTTTTTTGGAATGTGATTCTTATAAATCCTATTAATCAATTATTAGTTAAATTTGAATTGGTTTTGTACATTGGTAGGAATATTTTATATAAATTCCATATCAATTTTTAAGAAGATATGTCACATTTGATATTTTGATTCATCCTATGATTGTCTTTCGGAGTGAGGATGGAAGTTAAATTCTAATAGAAATTAATTCCATTTTATAGTTCCAAATACATATTTATAATGGGATATTTATCATAAATGGTTAGGGAGAAACTCCACATTGAATATATACATATTTTTCAAAAATACGTTGATATATTTCTTTATTATAACCTCATCTACCGACAAATTGTGAAGTAGACTTTTCAATAAATACCACAAATTATGTATTTAAAATTTCAAATAATATTTATTTAATATACTAATTGAGTTACATAAATAAAATAAAAAATTAATCTAGAATATTGATAAGGGATTTATTGGACCATGTCTGTCCTTATGAGGTGTGTTAGTAGTTTTTTAGAATAAAGACAGGTCGATGTTTACATTTATTGATTATTAAGAAGTTAATAATACTAATTTTAAGAATATTTATCATCTATCCCATAAAAATGTTTTTTGAACAACTTTTAGGATATAAATACGATTAAAATATTTTCATATGGTCAAAATATTGTTATTTGAGGGTCTAATGTGGGGAAAAATCCAAGATGACCTTAATTAAAAGGATTGGACATTATGAATTTATAGTTATGAAATATAAACCTAAAAGTTATTCCACAATATTCATGGATATAATAAATAAATTCTTTATATATATATCCTAGATTAATTTATGTTAGTATAAATAGATTATATTATTATAAAATTAATGTTAATTGAAGAACCTGAAGAATATTGGAGGATTTTTTTTTTGAAAAATTATATGAATGAAAATATGAATTCTAAAGTTAGTAAATGTGAATTCTATCTAGAAAAAGTATAATTATATGCTAATTTAATTAAAATAAATAGTGTATTAGTAAATCCCTCAATGATAATTTTTTTTGAAAATGGACCAAACAAACCATAGGGACCAAACTCCGTATTTTTAATGGGTTTTATGGATACTACTGAAGCATTGTGAAAGTTTTATCATGTAAATAAAATTCACTAAACAAGTTCAAGAGGAAGGGAACCATGTTCCATTTTACTGATGGATGAAAATAATATTCGAAGTAAAGAAATATTGTACCTATGCCCTCCATACCCTATATAAGAAAAGGGTTTGTGATCTATAGTGATGCATTATGGAATAGTTTGGGATGTTTTATCATGAAAATAGATCTTTTATTATATTATTACCCATTAAAATTAATAACTAATATAAAAAATTACTCAAATAGTTTTTTCCTATTATAAGAAATGATTTATTATTTCAAGACATGGAGGATGTTTCTATATGGTTAATGGTGTGACATATATTATGATAATAAAATATTTTTTATACATTCCCATAGAAATTTTTTAATATTCGTTAGATGAGATGGTTGGAACTGATTAAAGATTATGTCTTCTCATTGAATTACCATAATGTAAACGAAAATAAGGTGGTTGATGCTCTATGTCTGAAGGAAAATTCTAGTTTGTTCATGATGAGGATTTAAACATATTAAAAACTTATGTATTTATATAAAATGGTCATGAAATTAAGATAGAAGTGGATAAATTATATTTGTTTAATATAAATGATTGACCATTGCTTTATGTTAGTATTAAATAGGTGTAAAAGGCAGATGTAAAGTTGAGACAAATAAAAGGAATTTTCTAATGTATAGTCAGGAAACTGATGGAATGACAATTTTCATGAACACTTTATATTTCCTTTCAATATAAAAATTAATGAAGGGTCTATTAAATTAATATAATTGTTCATAATTATCTATTCACATTATATGTGTGATGATGCATAGTGATATTGATGATAATTTTTAGTGGGGAACCATTAAGTTATATATTGAAGAGTATGTATCTTTGTGCTTGGGATAAAAACAATTTAATATTGAGATATAGAATTCTAAGGTGATATTCCAACCATTATCCATACATGAGTGTAAATGGAAAAAAATTCACCTTGAATTTTATCTTGGGACTCCCCTGGACTTGAAATGTTCATAATGTTTTTTGGATTGTAGTCTATTACCTTATGAAATTATCATATTTTATTTCCATCATTGAAGATTTTACTCTTTATTGTCTCAACATGTTATATGTTAAGGACTTGGTAAGGATATATAGAGTACAAATTTAAATCAAAATAGATCGAGACATTAGATTTACCTCAATGTGTTGAATAATTATACCAGAATCATTCAATATAATTTTAATATTTAACACTTTATATCATCTCTAGATGGATGATTAGTATGATAGGTCTATTTAAACCATTGAATATATGAAGAAAGTTTAATCATGTAATTTTAAAGGATCTTTGGAGCAACACAATCCTTTGATTATATTTTCGTAAAAAAATATCATTCAGTAGATCACTCTTATATTTCTTTATAATTACCGTTATAGAAAGAATTTAAATAATATAATATGTTTGGATGATAAAATAGAACAAAAGATACTGGGACCAAAGATTTTAGAAGAAATGGTAAAAAGATTTTGATCTATTTAGCTGTATATATGATTATCTCAGGGTCAATATAAGTGTTATACAGATTACCATCATCAATATTTCGAGTTCAAATAGGGTGAAAAGGTGTTCATAAATATATCTCATAGAAATAATGTTATGATTTTTGGATATAAGGGAGATCTAATCCAAAAATATAATGTTCCCAATGACATTATTGATTGTATCCTCACAATAACTTATCACCTATTTCCACCTCTAAAACACTAATAATTCCATGGTTTTTTTCATGTATACATTTTTTGAAATCATAAACTATATATTTAGCAATTAATGAACTCTTTTTATGTACCTCTATATGATGATATTTCTTATGGGGTACAACTACTAGTGATTTTTGATCGAATATATAATGTAGTGAGTAACTACACAACTTTCCCGCTTAATTTTTTTGTGGTGGAAATATAAATTTTAAGAAGCTATATGGGAAGTAACAGATTTATGGATAAAAAAAAGTTGTCCTCATTTTTTATAAAAATTATATAATTTCATGAGAGAAAATATTGTATGTCGGGTAGAATTTAATAGCCATGGATTTGGGAATATATTCCTATTTAATTTATAAACGTGTTTTATTTATTTTGATTTACACAACCCTAAACGTATGTTATTAATTCATTAATAAAATAAAATTAATCAGATTAAATTTTATTTTAAATAACAGTAAATTTTGAAAATAATATATAATTCACATAGGTGATACATTTGATCCTGAAGAACTATTTTGAATTAAACTATTTAAAAAAAATTAATATAATTTTTTATTTAATAATTAATTTATAATATTAAAATTATGGAAATTTATTTCTTTCACTTGTGAAAAATGTATTCATTAGTTATAAATTGTTCATAAATGAAAATAAAAAAAATATTATAAAAATAGTTTTTTTAAAAAAAATTGTATCTGTATAATGATATTTTTATTTATAAAATAAAGTAATCATTATAGATTAATTATTTTAATTAAATGGGTATATAATATATTAAATAATATATTTCAACATTCACCTAATTGACTTTTGGAAAAAATTAATAAGATTAAATTTACTGTTATTATTAAAAATGTATTTTTATAAAAATGGCTTTTAATGAGATATTCATGATTATTTTTACGTAAATTTCTACCACTTATTGGAATTTAATTTTATAAATTTTTCATTATATAGAGTAATTATTTCTAAATTGGAAATAATGTTCAATTTTATATTTTATCATAATTTATAATAAGAGTGATAAAAAAATAATAATTATTATGGTTAAAAGTGTTAACAATTGATTAAAAAAAAGAAATAACGATTGATATAAAAAACTATAGTCCTAATACTACTTATTTAATTTATTTGGATCCTATAGAATCCCATTTTAAAAATTTTGATACTTTTAAGTCACATATCATAGAATGTGACCAAGTATTATTTTAATGTTTAGATTAATTACACATGTTTTACTCCAATCACTTATAAAATAAAATCTCCTCCCCCACTTCTTCACACAATAATAAAAAATTTAGACTAAATACTCTATTTAAATTTATTATCATCTTCTTTATATATTTTATATATGTTCATTACTTATTAAATGAATAACCCAAGGATCCTTAAAAAGAGATCAAAAAGAGGAATCTCAAAGAATCGGTAATCACCTTCAACTAATCCATTTAGGTTAATTTAATATTCTACAACTTAGAAATAATTTATTATCTTATAAAAATGACTAAATAAGAATTATTTATGTACTTAAATGTTTTATTTTAATGTTAAATACATTTTCTGCATCATTTCCATCCTATGAGAAATGATAACATCGTTCATGCGTACATATATATGACCACCTCTATGAGAAGATGTGACTTTTGTTTCACGTATTCCATAAATTGATGGTAATATATATTTATTTAATGAATATATTTTATATTTATAATATTATTAAGATTCTATAGGGATTTAATATTATTTTATTTCTCTATTTGTATACGTTTGAAAATTAAGACACAACTTGTGGTTACAAACATACTATCATCTCCACAAAGTGTTGTAATAAATTTTCCATCACCACCTTATATGAATCATTATAAAAGTGTAAATAATAAAAAAATATGATATTTAACATGTGTTTAGTATTTTATATATGTTTAAATGTTGAACATGGAGAAAATTATAGAACATTCAAATCGAAACATGCACACGAAATGGAGAAGTTGAAAACTAACCGATGGTTTTAATAAAGAATTGTTAGTAATTGGTTAAATAGAAATTATATGGGATGTATATATTTTATGATATTTTATTTACTATTTTCCTATTATAAGTATGTCATTAGTGAAAATTCTTTATAAAAGTTCTTAAGGATACGCAAGAAGAAATTACAGACCCAAGTTAAGGGTTTATGTTGTGATCTCATATTTATTCATGATTTTGTATGATTAACTATCCATTGGGCTAATTATGTAGTCATTTTATATTAGACTCTGTATATTTTTCATATTTTTTTTATTTATATGGTTTTTATTATTTCCATTCATAATCTTCTCTTTGGTATATAAGATAATCTAGAAAAATGTTTTCAGAAATCCAACCATAATTTCTCTTATGTTGCTTAAATTTAAAAATAAAATCATTTTTTCAATATTATATGAATTTTTCTTTACATGTTTATCACATGAAATTTATATTTTTCTCATGTTTTTAAATAACTGATAAAATATTATTTTAATGTAAATTTTCATTTTTTTAAAAATAATTTGATATTAATTATATTTATTAGGAGGTATAATCAAATGATATCATACTATTTATTTCACTCAATGTCTTATTATTTTGTAATGAGAAAATCTTAATGAATCCCACTTCTTTTACAGTGGATATATTATAATCAAATAAATAATATTTTTGTGATCCTATGACACACATATTTATGGTGCTCATTATGTAATGGGTGGCCCAAAATTAAATATCCATCAAATTTATTTTGTAATTATTGATATCTCATGAGATAATTTGAATATGTTAGGGAGAGAACCCACTCCAAGGACGAAAAGTGATTGGGAAGTGAGCTTAGTCCATTACGATACTTCCACAACATTTTGATGATGGTATTGTAGTGGTATATTCCTAATGAAATTCTGTTATATGCTTATGATTCATGTAAAATTACATTTAGAAGTTATTATTATTATTATATGATCTCAGGGCTCATTATTGATTAATGAATATTCCCCATTATTATGACTCATTTATTTTGAAATGGTAAATATTAACTCCATGACTCGGGACTGATGATATATGAATAATTGGGCTTTAACGTTAAGAGTTATGATCATGATTTCATAGCCCTTATAATTATATTATGATTTCATATGTTCATTAATTAATATCTCATATTTTTACCCTTCTTGAACATCTAATCTCACCCATTCATATGTTTAATTTTCCTAATGTTATGAATAAATTCATTAACTATGAAATGTATAAGAAGGTTACTATGGGAGAAATACATTGTGGTATATGTTAAATGTATTTAATGAAACAATTTCATTATATATCTAATATTCATTAACGCTAAATATTTATAATTCTTTAGAATTTACTATTGTTAAATGTACAGAAAATTCAATTATTATGAAGTAATATTTATTCATTTAATAATCATAATTCCTCAATGTTAGTCCCATATAAGAGATTCCATATGTATCATATTTTTGGATTTTCATTTATTATTATTTTTTTATTTTCAAGATTGTGATTAATTTAATGGGAATATAATATAGAGTCTGAAATATTTTAGTCATGTGATTTTTTATTTGAGAGTGTTATATGTGTTAGATAAGAGATTTGGTGAATTTTGGAGGATAAAAGTTGAGTTTTGGATTATTTTTATACAAATGGATATTTTGAGAGGTTAGATTATTCTTTTGATATTTTTGGTTCAATTATCGTATTGTATGTCATATGTTTGAATGGGTTAGTTGATTATGTGTCAAAAAATCCAATTTTAGATGATGTTGTTGTAATGGAGATTTTTTTATCTATGGAGGTGGATCCTTTTGTAACGATATTCCAAAGTGTTTCTTAGTTGGATCCATATAGGAAACTAAGAAGATTAAAAGACTCATGTAATAGGTTATGGGTGATTTATTCAATGTCCCATATTTCATTATCATGGACACTATGGAATTTAGTAAAAAATGATGAGGTTGGTAGGAACTGTATCATGGTGGTTTATGGATCAAGACAAGTTTGAGGTCGAAATAGTCTACTTTGAATCTTCTATATCATGGTAGAGTCCAAAATGCTTTTTAACATTGGAAATAGATTATGAGATTTTTGGGAATGTTACTATTTTAGACACTTGGAATTGAATATTTCCTTTAAAACACACCGTGAAACCATGGTGAGTGATTTACAATGCCATGCAGGGGTCACAAAATATTATTTTTTATAATATAAACATCCAAATTTATTTTTTCCAATTCCCCATGGCTAGTAGAACCCAATCAAATAATTTTCTCTCTACTAATTCCCCTTTTTCTTCACCTTGAGGATCTAATCCCCTTACTTGGAGCACTGAATCGCATCTTGATCAAATGTGTTACATTTTCTCTCCATCCAAAATATATATTTTCTTTCTCTTTTCATATAATATTTAAGAATATATGGTTTGGTTTTGTTAATGTTGATATATGGGTTTGATGATAGTTTAATGTTTTTAGATCATATTGTGGATCATTTTGAATTTTGTGGTGAATAACCATAGATTTTTGTTCGTTATTATACATTAATTAAGGAGTCTTAAATTATGGCAGGGGTTTCATAATTTCTCTAATATTTTATATTTCTAAAGTACATTAAATGTTAAATTATCATTGTTTTTCATTTGGTAAATCAATTGAAGTTACTTAAAAAGGTTTAGTTAGATTAAATAAATTATAAAGGGAGAGTGTATATCACATGTATTTTATAGGTTTTACATGATATTGATTATGTTATTCATAGGTAATCATAAATATATTATGGTTAATTGTTTATTTATTTATTTTTAAATTATAATTTATGTTTAAATAAATTAATTAAATTTATAAAATAATAAAATATAATTTATATAATTTATATATTGTTTTTTAATTTATTTAAAATTAAATAATGATGTATAATTATATTAATTTCCCTTATTTCCTTAATTATCTTATTTTTTTAATCAGGATCATATAATATGATGACATGTTACCTTATAAATACTGTTATGTTTATATTCTTATATGAGTATGATGATAGTGTTACTACAACAATTATATTTATGTATTTATTATTGAATATTTTTGGAATTTAACTAAAATCTTGAATTTGGTAAATGAAATGATGAGGTTTCAAATCTAATAATATTAGATGATTAATTTATAGATTTAATTCTATACTATAATAATTTTGATAAATATGTGATGGTATCTATTATTATTGTGGTGGATTATATGATAAACATGGGATGGTGTGTGTACATTTTAAAATATGGTAATGTCTATGTTATGGGCTCTTAGCATGGTTTTTTATGTGGAGGTAATCATGTCATTGAAATAGTTTTCATAACAATTTCCTAGGGTATGGATAATATAATGAATAAATAAAAAATTTGGAAAAAAAACTTGAAAATGTGAAAAAATATATTGATATTCATTAAAAATGTTTTGAATAATGATAAATGAAATTAAATGATGAGTATAAAAATATTTTTTTGATAAATGATAATAATTAAAGTGGAGTTATGAAATAAAATTTGCGGTGTAATTGATATGATGTTGAATTTGTTGTGTAATTATGTAATTTATTTTGTTAATATGTTTAATAAATTTATGTGACTAAATATTAAATAATGTAGAATTAAATGAATAATAAAAATATACATGAAATATGGAATTGGTATATTGAATGAATAGAATTTTGATATTGATATAAAGACTAGACATAAATTTGGCAACAGATTGAAATAGATTTCATTAAACTATTGTTTATAATTAATTTATGAGAAATTAAGGTGAAATGTTTGTTCATTTATTAACTTGAAGAGAATATGGATAATAAGTAAGATGAAAATTAATGTTTATGAAATTATTGATGTGCAGAAAAGGTGGGGTTGGTTAGAGGTTGTAACAATATAGATATGTGAAACATATGTCCATGGTTGTAGTGTCATGGTGTCAGGTCATAGAACAATATGCTGGATTTGTGTTCTATTATATATTAATTGTAGTAATGTTATCTATTATGTGTTTATAGTGACCTATACCTTGGATATATAAATATTACATGTTTTTTTTTTGAATATTTAATATCTAAAATTATGATCCATGCTAGAACCATAAAGGTTTAGTTTATTTAGAGACTATAAATGTAATATTATTATTTTCTGAATGATATTAAGTGTCTCAATAAAATATACTCCCATATAATATACTTCATAGACACACCATACTTGAAAAATGTCTTCATAACCCGGGGAAATGAAACATGAGAAAGCAAGGCCTCAAATTCTCAGTAAGGGTAAATAAGAGAGATATCATTGGTCTCTTAAACATAACATGAACATAAGTGTGTGATAATATTAAATTAACATTATAAAATCATAGCATACATATCATATATCATAATCCATCTTCATGACTCAAATTTTGCATGTTCATGAATCCTGAATCCAAAAGGAATCATATAACACGATCCATATGAGGATACGTTGGAATAAAACATAATTTTTTGGCATACATATAAATATTGAAAATCATTTCTATAGTCAATTATCACTTCAAAAACTACCATTGTAAATTGGGATCACTTATTATTCCATCATATATATCTTCAGGTTTTACTAATAAAAATATTATATTGGGTAGATTCCCTTGATGAAATGGTTTCACTACCCATTCCAGTCATTATTGTGTAATGATATATCCATCATTACCCAATACATCATAGGGATATAAAATTTTTGGCCCACCCATAACATAATTAAAATCATATAAATTTCTATCAAAAGACCATAAAACATTCATCATTTTATAACCAATGGAAAGGAAATGAGCTTTATAAACATTTCATCATGCCATCATATCATAAAAAATTGAAAAGAATCAGGTTTCTTCATAACCTAATTGACCCATGGTAAAGAAATAGGTTTCATAAATCATACATAAATAAGCATAATCATAATCCATCCAGAGTTTCAAATTTGATGGATTCAATATATCATAACCCCAATAATGAATAATCTCACGACATGAAGAACTAGGGATCACTTGGCCAACTGAAGGCTTGTTGTGAAAACCCCAAGAACTCATTAAATAATTGAGATTATTGTGACAATAACTGAGAAGGAAGAAATAAAATGTGAGGAAATTCCCTAATGTCGCAGAATGAATGCACCAAAATATTTCAATGTGATAGGTAGAAGAATATTATAAAGGGTTGTAACATCTATTATAAAACCATGGAATAAATAACCTCTAGGGAACATATTAGAGTACTCTAGAATAAAACCAAAATTCTAAAGGTAAAATTACATAAAAAAATAAAAACAATGTCCCAAGTTGAAAACAAAATAGAATAATGGAAATCATAGAGGAAAACAACTTATCTCTGTGTCTGACCACTATTCATGGTCAATGCACCTAAGTAATACTAATATCTACTAATGTCTTCAAAAATCAACCTATCATCTATACAAGACAACACATAAGTTAAAATACAATTTAGGGGGGATAAAATTCATAGCTAGTATGATGCCCAAAAAACCAAAAAGAGAGAAATAGAGAGATGAAAAAATGTTACATCAACCCATAAATTCATGTTTATTAGTACATGTGACAAAACTGTAATAACTATGATTTTATCAACAAGATTCCAAAATAAGAGAGAAAGTTAATATCCTTCACTATATCCCATCCATGAATTATGAGTCTACCTATATCTCCATATATTCATATTTTATTCCAAAAAATCAAGTGAAACTATAAAATAATCCAGTTATAGGACCTACACCATTCCATTATGCTCTATAGTTGATGAGGGAACAATCTTAAATGGAGGACCCAAGTCCTGGTGGATCGGTGGTGGTATACATAATTGATATAGTACTTGATCACTAGTTAAATAAGGGGTACCAATCAATATATAGAAAACCATCACAGCCTCTGAAGAATATTTTTGGAGGGACCCACCTATAATTGTTATGCTCCATAGCTAAGGGAGATAAAAATTACATAGTGAACTTTCTCCCCAATAAAGATCAATAATGGTGCAGTATCACTTTGTAGATGAAGGATCTGCACCCAGATTAGGATTACTAAATCTACCTATATAAATAGTATTGGGGACCCATTCCCTAGTGAAATAAGTGAGTATAAATATAAGGTTCCTACCATAAACATTACATAATATTAAGTTAAGTCAAGAATTAGACATTTAGGATATTTTCACATTTATAATTTTAGAGAATTATGTTATAACTGTTACATTACATCTCAAAAATTAAAAATTAGACACTTCTTCTATAACATTATTTTCACATTAATAAATCTCCATAAAATAAAACATGAATTATTTTCTTTTTATAATTCGTCATGAATTATTTCTTTCTCTTACACTTCCTAATACCCTCTAGAAATGATTTTTAATACATGGTATGAGAAAAGAATATCAATATGGGATATAAAATAAAGAATGAAAACATTAGTCCATCAATACATGAAAATCAATGAAATCATAATTTTCCCTCATAAATTTTGAGCTCTCTAATATGCCACAT
Organism: Viscum album; assembly: GCA_963277665.1. Classification (NCBI taxonomy): domain Eukaryota; kingdom Viridiplantae; phylum Streptophyta; class Magnoliopsida; order Santalales; family Viscaceae; genus Viscum; species Viscum album. The sequence goes on along the minus strand of OY728143.1, from coordinate 1,148,728,208 downwards.
GAAATCATAGGATCTATGAATAACACATAGAAATTATAAATCATAAAGTTAACCTGTAGCATACATAACATACAAAAATTATAGCTATCACAGATATATAGGGAGTTACATTTGGAATACATATTACACTATATACCCTAAATTCCTTAGGCGAAACATTGACGCTTACATATGTCACATTACCCAATGCATTGGGGACCTGTCTAGGGCTCACCCCCTAGATTTAACATAGAACCACCCATGTTTAGATTATCATGCAACCACTGGTCAAATGTTCAAGTACCATTACATAACCATAACTTATAAAATATGTATGTTATAAACATTTTACTCATCAAACACAATAAATAAAATCAATATATTGAAATATTCAATCCATTCCCAAAACCATTGAAAACATTTAATAAAGAGATTTTTGAATCAATGTGTCTCATACAACTTTGAAACTTATGAAATAAATTATCATTTTAAAACATTAATTTCTATATAAATAATTCCTTAAAACCATTTAAAAAACCAGGACATTAATGGGAAAGAAATATCTTTAAAAAATTTAAAATAATTCCTACATAAAGAATTATTTACCACATGAGGAAATAATTGAATAAATATAAATAAATAATAACATTAAAAGAAATTTATAATATAATGATAATAAGAACATTCATGATATAATATTACAAAGGATATTATATACACCTTATAAGGTAATAAATGATCACAATATCAAGATATGCCTCAATGAATGGAGATTGAGATGTAGTCCCTTTCAATGTTCGTATAAATGACGTATGAATTTATAAATGGGTGACTATGTATAGAAATAGTATATCCAACAAAAGGGAATTAAAAACTATAAAATTAAAAAATAAATAATAATTCCACATATAATGTTTTCATAATATAATCTATTAAATATGCGTGAAACCCAATGAGAGGAAATTGAGTTTAGAAACTCCCTTATGAAAATTCGACAACCTAACAACATCACTTAAATATAAATAAAATGAGTTAACGAGTCATAAAATGGCGTCTTATCATTTGGGGAAAATATTTATAGAAATGAGGATATATAAAAACATATCCCTACATAATAAAGTAGAAATTAAAAGAAAAAACATAAAATAAGTCTTTGACTAAACAAAGTGGGTGAAAGGTTCCCTTAACTTGAGTTTGATTCATCACATATGTTCCTTGATATTCCTGAATAATAAACATAAGTTAATTTATACTTTCGTAAAAACCTTTTTCATGTTCATTATTCCCTTCTTATCACTTATTAAAACGTTATAAAAATTACTTAATTTTTTAAGTTAATATCGGTCGTTTTGTATATATTGTGTACATGAGTCGAAAATGATCTTGTTATAATTTAAAATTGTCCATGTGGAAAAAAGTACATTATATCCATAGTATTATTCATGATTTAAATATCATATATATCCAGTATATATATGTATCTAAAATATTCCATTACATTTTGAGATAGGAAATGAAATTCACTATTCATGGAGACAGTAAGTCGTACGTACGCATGAATGCTACTTTCCATAAATTTTCATATTAAATAAATGAAAAAATGTTAACTATAAATATTATTATTCTTATATAATATCATATGATATATATGATACATAATTTCATTAACTCTATCCTTTATAAATTTAATGTTTGGCATTAACATGTCATATCACTTTGAGGGGGTGGTACTCCACACTTCCTCAAATGAAATTATCATATATACACATCATGAAAAGCATAAAGGTATGGTTGTAAATAAAAATTACAGTATCCAAGAGAAAATATAAACATAATATATATCATATATAATTATATTTCCATCATAATGTCCACTATGATAGGTGGTAGAGAAAATTGGACAATCAATGTTTCGTGAGATAGTAGTTCATCGTACATAGAAATAGTATGTTCATATACATTAGATGGATATGTTTGTAGGTGTGGATAGAATACACATCATAACAACATGATAGTGTATTGAGGGAACTTTTGTTGTTGTTTAATAAAATAATAATAATATCATAGGTAGGGGTGAAGGAAAATAAAAATAAAATAACTTTGGAGAATATGTTCCCAATAAATCGGGTAAATTCTTTTGAATTGAGCGAAAAGGATTTCTTGAATTGCATTATTCCCAAGGTAAGGCCTCTAAGAGGAAGGTAGGAATTTTGGAAGATTATTTGGGTAGAGGTTGAATGATCCAAGGGGCTTGAGAGATGTTATTAAATGGGTAGAGGTGATACCCTTTTATAAGAGATAAGAGGGTCACTTTAGGAATGTTTTGAAGCATTATTTTATTATAAATTTATTTTCAGGTTCAAAAGCTCAAAAATTCATTTATTTAAAATATAAGATACTTTTTCATTGAAAAAATCTCAACCCATAAGTTTTAGACAAGTATAGGTCACAAATTTAACCTTATATTTTAGCTTTAACCCTTAGTTACCTAATTTGACTAATTTGATGTTTATCATGTCTTCTTGTATATTCATACAATATGGTTAGTATTGTTTCAATAAAATGCCTATAGAATATCAATTTTTTAACTAATGACATGATAAAAATTTTCTCTGTAATTTGGCCGAATCTCATATTTGTAGGACTATTTTATAATTTAATAAAATAGTATTTGTTTTAAAAACTCATTTATGTTAATTTTCATACTATTCAAATCATGACTTTTTTAAAAATCCATAAACTCGATAATTTAGAAAAAAAATCATTAATTAAAATATAACAACTCATATGAATCCCTAAAATTCGTGGATAGACTAAAAAGTTTCAGAAAATTTATTTTGATATTTATAATCTCATTTATTTAAATCATTCATTAATAAGGTAATCACCACAACATCACTGTGTCATAAATAAATTTATTTATTTCAAGTCAAAAAATTATTAATAAAATACCATGATTTAAGAAATTCTTTTATATTTTTAATTAATATTTATATTCAAAATTATCACTTATATAACCCCATAAAAAATATTTCAAAAAGATACATGTTTATGTTAAATTTTTCATTACATTAATATAATTCTTATTAAATGTCATTTACACATCCAAGGGGCTCTCTAGGGTCCCAATATTGACCCAAGGATGACCAAGTTCGGACATATCTCATTAAATAAGGATAGGAAATGTGTTATGGTATGTCAATTTTATTATAATAATATTTTTGTACACTTATTTACAAGATTTACCCTTTAACCATGGTAAATAAAATAATTACCGAAGTTACTATTCATAATATATAAAAATAAGAGGTACCTATTTTAAAAAATTGGTCCTCATGATTTAAAATATGGAATATATTTTTCAAAATTCAAAACATATTAGTGTCGGAAATTAATTTAAAATTAATTCCTATTGTGAAAACCAAAAAGTGGGATTTTAAGAAATCATAACGATCATAAGATCGACATGTGTTTATATTTAATTAAATTAATAATTTACTTCCAATTTCCACAATTTAATTAAATTATAAAAATACATTCCAATGATAATTTAAATCTAAATAAATTATCAATCTAACTATATAAATTAATTATATGAAAATGGAGTTTGAATTAGAATGCAGTATTTTTCACTATTCATTAAAAATGAACTTTTTCAAAAAAATTCCAAACATTAATCCAAAGTATGATTTGTTGTCAATATTTTAAATAATAATTTTATTTTTTTTAAAATATAACATATAAAAGTTATAAAAACTATAATTAAAAAAGTTTCTCTATCAAAAGGTGGTAAAAATACATTTTTAGAAAAAAATCCTTTTATCCGATTAATTGAATTTGTCCATATATCATATATAGAAAACATATAATATGAATTTAAAATAATACATTGAATATATAACACATTTTTTTATTAAATAAAAATCTATAAAGAGTGATATGATTTTCTGAACCCGATTATTTTCTTTCAAATAGGTTTTCATAAAAACATATCCTTTATATTCAATTGGTTTATATTTCCATTTATAATCAATTTGGAAATAAATGAATCATTATTTAAACATTTGTAAACCATATTTCAAAAATTAGTTGATACTATCCATTCCCACAATTATAATGGTAGGGCATTAAATACAATTTAAAATAATAATATTATTATTATATTCTATTTCAGTATAACTCAATGTTCTGTGTGTCTTAAGATTTTGGAGAAACCCACTGTTGTGTGTTGAGTAATATATCAAAATAAACCTCCCCTTTAACATAAAATTAATATATTATTCATTTATATTAATATAATTAAAAAATTATTATTCTATAAATACCTGGGTTGTTACATCCGTCCCCCATTTTGAAAATTGCATCCTGGAAATTTTAAAATTGGGCTCAGAAACATTATTGAAAGTCCCACTATAGAAAAAGAGTCAATAAAATTATGACATTAAAAGAAAGAAGGAAAAATAAAAAGGTCACCCGAGATAAAACATACTAGTATTCCATGAAAACATAGATATAAAAAAGAAATCTAACAGTCATGGTTTGATAGATAGTGATAGAAAACACGATTAGGAGAAATTTAACAATAAGAAATCCACAACATTTTTATGGGTTATACAGTCTTTGAATCCCCAATAGGAAATTTAAATAGAAAACATTTGGATTTTACATTAATTTTCATAAATTTTTTTGGAATTATTTTACTAATTAGAATAAGAATATAAGGTAATATTCTTACCTTTCAAGTAGAGTTTCATCCTTAGATAAATTTCTACCACAAACAAATCTTTTCTATAAAAGATAAGTGTTTAAGATGACATGGTCACATATAAAGTACTATAATCAACATCCATAGAATCACATAATGAAAAAAATGAACAATATATATTTACCCTTTTTTATAAATTAACAAAAACCAAAATGGTTAGTACAATATCAGATAATCCCCAAAAGGATAATCCATTATAAAAAGAAATATTACTCTTAATATAAAAAATTCAAAAACAAAATTACCCAATGTTCATCCAAGACCATTCAATACACAAATATCCTTAAAATTAATCAATATAATCCAAACTAATATTGAAACTGAAATCTAAAATGAATTTTATCTCATAGTCGACCGTAATAAATCTTTACATTTATATCTAAATAACATCAACAACTCTTAATGTACAATAATGAATAGTAATTAACCTAATCACATATTCTTTATGATAGGTCAATTATTTACATAAATAAACCAAATCATTATAAGTCCACAATAAAAATATAGATTCTTAAAAAATAAAATTCCACCATTACTCCTCAAATGAAATCCCACAATATTCTATTTTCCGTAGGAATGTTGTTTTCCCAAAAGAGTGAACATCTTCCAAAATATCATTTATCACTAAATCCAAAAATAATTTTCCTATACTAAGTATATCCATTTGATAAAACATATGTTCTAAAATAAACATATTACTGAACCATAATATCATTTAACTAAAAATAATAAGGCATACTATCTTTGGACACCACGTAGTCTAGTGGTAGGTGATAAATCCCAGTTTCACATTGGTTGTGGGTCGATTCCCACTGCTTTATCTGACACGAAAAGTTCTCACATGATCTACGTGTTTTCCTTTTTAAAAAACTATATAATTTTATAACATTCTAAAAAATGAGATAAATTCTTCAAAAATAACCATAACATTATTTAACCTCAAATGTTATCTCATACCTCACATTTTCATCCAAAAAAGTAATAACATTTAACTGCCTCAAATTCAGAGATCATATAAACCCTAATGGTTATTTATAACTATATTCACAAAAGAAAAGATAATTCTTACTAAATTAAATTTTTTAAATAACAAACATAGTTGTTACAAATATGTGAAGTCTTCCAAAGTAACCCCATAATTAAAAGATCATTAATTCTTATAAACATTTCATCACTCAGATATCTATCATACCTCTCAAATTTCTATAATATACAAAACTAAATCATCCAACAATAGTCATTATCCCTTATCCATTTTTAACGTATTCTATAATATTTCGTTCATTCAAAAAAATCTTGAAAAATTTACTAATATTTAAATAATGTAAAAATATGAGTTAAGATATAATCCATACCATTCCTAGGTCATTTTCAGAATCCCTATCCTCAATTGGATTGGAATTAGTTATTAGTGAACATATATTTTTATGGTCATGTTGACACCATTACCAAAACTTCTTCGTAGGACATCTATTTACATAATGATCATGCACAATATATTTTAAAATTTTAATTGATCCCTCAGATAAAACTTATTTCCTTTTTTGGGAGTCAAATGAATGATTCCTTTTTCCATGGAAGGTTATTGATTTATGACCATAATTAAAACATCTATAACATATTCATGTCCCATTGAAGCATTTTATAAGTATTTTCTTTCCATATCCTTGAAACATAGGATTTTGAATATACTTACCTTTATGATTATTACTTGAATATACATAGGGATTTGTTTCTTGTATATATAATTCCATAGATAAATCACCATAATTATAGTGGTCAATAATGAATCCAGATAGTTTTTTGATAATAACCACAATATTTCTCATTTTATCTTCTTTTTTCATTCGGTTTCCTATTCAAAAAACCTCCACAGTTTCCTTCGCATCCATTGTCACTATGGTGCCTGCTAGATCCATCCATTTACTAAACCAAAAATGTTAGTGTGAGAATATCAGTAAAAACATAATTTAATATCTTACGAGGATGTTACACACAATGATATACTTATTCATGTTATGTTATACACATTCAATTTATCTAAAATAACTATGAATCATTATAATATGCTAACCACTATGGTTATAAAAAATATTTCACTTATTCTCGAATAACAACCTAACATCTAAAAGTTATCTTAAAAAACCTATGATACCAATTATAAGTCCCTATCCTTAAACATTCCATAATCTTGAGTTAAGTCAAGAAACAAGCATTGAGGATATTTTTAAGTTTAGATTATTATAAAATTAGGCAATAACTGTTATATTACATCTCAAAAATTAGAAATTAGACACTTTCTCTCTATACTATTTTTTTCAATAAAATAAAACTTTTAAAAATAAAACAACAATTATCTTCTTGATATAAATCTTCTTGAATTTTTTCTTTCTCATATGCTTTCTTATACCCTTTTTAAAAAACATTTCAAAAAAATAGGATGATAAATGAACCCCAGTAAGGGATATATATTAATGAATGATAACATTAGTCCATCAATACATGAAAATCAATAAAATCAAAATTTTCACTCATAAAACATAATCTCTTTAGAATACCTCATGAAATCATAGGATTTATGAATAACACAAAGAAATCATAAATCATAAAGCTAACTTGTGGAATAAATAACATACATACATTGTATCTTACACAGCTACATAGAGAGTAACATTTGGAATACCCATCAAAATCTATTCCCTGAATCTCATAGGACAAATATTAATGTTTACCTCTGTCATGTTACCTAATGTATTGGAGAGCTATCTCGGGATAACATTCCCTAGGTTTATTATGGTACCACACGTATTTGGTTTATCACGTAACCACCCAAAAAATGTCCAAGTACCATTACATAATAAAAACCCATAAAATATTGATGTTATAAACATATCACTCATCAAACACAATAAATCAATTCAAGATATTTAAATATTCAATATATTTCAAAAACTATTTAAAACATTTAATTATGATATTTTTGAATCAAAGTGTCCCATATGAAATTAATTTTTTTAAAATAAATTATTATTTTAAAACAATAATTTCCAAATAAATAAATCCTTAAAACCATTTGGAAATACGGACTTCAATGGTAATGATAAATCTTTAAAACATTGAAAACAATGATCACTTAAAGAGTCTATTACCACTTGAAAAAATACTTGAATAAAAACAATTAAAAAAATATAATTAAAATAGATATATAATATAATGAGAATAAGGATATTCATGAAATAATATTAAAAAGGATATTATATACACTGTATAAGATAATAATGGTGAACAATATCAATATATATCTAAATGAAAGTAGATTGAGGCGTAGTCCCATAAAATGTTCATATAAATGACGTAAAAATTTATAAATGGGGTGACTATGTATAGAAATATTATATCCATAGAAAGGGATGTGTAAATTATAAAATTAATATATAAACAGTGATTCAACTCATAATATTTTCCTAATATAATCAATTAAGTCTATGTAAAACAAAAATAGATGAAATTGAGTTTAGAAATTCCCATATGAAAATTTGGAAACCCAACGACATCACCTAAAAATTCAGAAAATGTGCTGATGGGAACGAAAATGGTATCTCATAGTTTGGATATAAAATTTACATAAATATGGATTTATAAGAACATATCCCAATATAAGAAAATGGAAATTAAAAGACATATCATAAAAGAAGTCTTTGACTAAATGAGGAGTGTGAAAGGCTCCCTTACCTTAAGTCTGGTCCTCCTTGAATGTTACATGTTATTCCGAAATAATATACATCAGTTAATTTATACTTACATAAGAAAATTTTACAATTTTATTATTCATTTTATATAACTTTTTACATCCTTATAAAAATTACCTAATTATTTATGTTAATATAAGTTGTTTTGTCTATATTGGGTACTTGAGTCGAAAATGATCTTGTTATAATTAAAAATTTTCGATGTGGTAGAAAGTAAATTATATACATAATATTATTTATGATTTAAATATCATATATATAGTATATATAAGTATTTAAAATATTCTTTAATAGTTTGAGATAAAAATGAAATGCACTGTTCAGGGAGATGGTAAGTTGTACATACTCATGAACGCTAGTTTCATTTATTTTTCATATTAAATAAATGAAATCTGAATGATACATAGTTATATTATAATTATGGTATAATATAATATGATATATTTGTTACATAATTTTATTAACTCCATCCTTTATATGTTCAATGTATTGAATTGACGAGTCATATCAGTTTGAGGGGGCGATAGTCAAACTTCCTCAAATGAAATTATCATATATAAACATCTTGAAAATCACAATGTTATATTTGTAAATAAAAAATATTGTATCATAGAGAAAATAAAAATATAATATATATCATATATAAATATATTTCAATCATAATTCCAGCCATGAGTGGTGGTTGAGAAATGTTAACAATCATCATTTCGTGAGGTAGTAGTTCGTCGTCCAGAGATTCAATATGTTTTTATCCATTAGATGGAGATGTTTGTAAGTTTAGTTCAAATAAATTTCATTAATTAATCATAGTATATTAAGGATACATTTTTTGTTTTGTAATAAAAGAATAAAAATATCATAGGGAGTGGAGAAGGAAGATTAAAGAAAAGAACATGAGAGATGATATTACCTCTAAATCAGGTATCTTCTTTTGATTTGATCCAAAAGACATTCTTGAATTGCCTTCTACCCAAGTTAAGGCTTCCAAGAGTAGGTTAATGATGTTGGGAGATTATTTGGTTAGATATTGGATGAGGAAAGGAGCTTGAGAGGTGTGATTAATTGGGTAGAGGTGATTTCCTTTTATAAGGGGGAGGGAGGGGTACTTTAGAAACGTTATTTAAGTATTATTTTATAATAAAATGATTTTCAGTTTCAAATGGTCCTAAATACATTTATTTCAAAGCTAAGAATATTTTGGGTTGAACTAGTTAATTAATGACATTTTAAACATTATCTAAGTCATTTGGCCGAATCACCGATTTTTATGACTATAATATAATTTAATAAAATAGTATACGTTATAAAAACTCATTTATGTCAATTTTTTACTGTTCATATATTGATTTTTTTAAATCCATAGAAACAATATTCTTTATAAAAAACATCATTAATTCTTAGATAACAAGTCATAAGAATCTCTAAATTTCTTTTCTGGAATAAATAGTTCCAAAATTAATTTATTCTAATATTTATAATCTCATTTATTTAAATCATTCATTAATAAGGTAATCGTTACATCATCATTGTGTCATAAATAGATTTACTTATTTTATGTAAAAAATTATAAATAAAATACTACTATGTAGGAAATTTATTTTATATTTTTAATGATTATTAATAGTTGAAATGGTCACTTATGTATCCCCTTATAAAAAAATTTACTAAAATAAACATGTTTATGTTACATTTTTCATTACATGAAATTAATACTTATAAAATGTTATTTTCAAATCCAAGTGTCTCAATGGGTCCCAAAATCGACCAAATGAATCCCATAGTCAGAACTATCACATCCAATAGGGTTAGGACATGTTTAATGAAAATTTAATATAATTAAAATATTATTTTTATAGTTCTTTACCAGATTTACCCTTTAACCATGGTAAATAAAATAATTACTGAAGATACTATTAATAATGTATAAAAACAAAAGTAACCTATTTACACAATCTAGACCCCCTTATTAAAAATATGGAATTATGTTTTCAAAATTCAAAACACATAAGTGCAAGAAATTAATTTAAAATTAATTCTTGTTGTCAAAACCAAAAAGCGTGTTTTTAAGAAGTAATAACTATTAAATGATTGACATTTGTTTCTATCTAATTATAATGTGAAATTACATCCAATGAACACAATTGTATTAAATGATAAAAATATAATACAACTATATTTTAAAACCAAATTAAATGATAATATAACTATATAAATAAATTAGATGAAATGGCAGTTTTGAATTAAAATTTAATATTTTTCACTATTCATTAAAAATGAACATTATCAATAAATTAAAAAAATCTCATCCAATTTAAATATTCATATCCCACTTCTAAAGAAAAATTTAGTTTTTCAAATATAACATATAAAAGCCAAAAAAACAAGATTTAAAAGGGTTCTCCATCAAAAGGTAGTAGACTGCATTTTTAGAAAAAATACTTCTTTTATAGGAAATATTTAATTGGTTCTATATATAAGATGAATTTAAAACATTACATTAAATATATAACATATATTTTTTATTAAAAAAATCAATAAATAGTGATATGATTTTATAAACGCGATTATTCTCTTTTAAGATGGTTTTCACAAAACACTTCCATTATATTCAATTGGTTTTTATCTCCATTTCTAAAAAATTTGGTATCCAATGAATCATTATTTAAACATGTGTAATCCATATTTCAAAATTTAGTAGACACTATTCATTCCCTACATTCCAATGTCTAGGCATTAAATACAATTTAAAATAACAATATTATTATTGTATTATATTTCGATATTACTCAAAGTTGTGTGCAATGTATGATTTCAGAGAATCATGTTGTTGTGTGTCAAGTACGCTATCAGAATCCCCTTTAATATAAAATTAATATATTATTCATAAGTATTAATAGATATCAAATATTATTATTCAATAAATACCTAGGTCTTTACAATATACCCTTACATCAATATAAGGATATTATACTGATCTCTATCATTTTCATGTGTTTCCTGAAGAAGTGTTACACTTACAACACTTCACATCATATCTTATAAGCCATAAAAATAGCTAAAATTTCATTCTAAATAAAAAATATATTATAGGATAATCATGGGACTAAATATTTTTGTGAGGGAAGATATAAAAATTGTTGATGTTATTGGGAGATGAAAACAACATGTATAAGGGGTCTCATGATGTGTGACCTCACCTCACCACCTATTCATGTTCTAATCTCGACACGAATTTGAAATCAATGTCTCACTACAATGTTTAATGGTTATACATGATATTTATAATCCAACTGGTCCCTACCCATTATATTCTAGTAATTCTCATGCACATCATCCTATGTATATGTATGTGGACATGTCTGGGTTTCCTGGTTCGGTCTGTGTGCCTGGTTGGGTTTGTGCTCATGTACACCCAGAGTACATCCCGAGCCACCATCATAGGGTCACATGGTGTGTGGTAGTTCTACATGGTATGTGATATTTACCTCTGTATGAAACCATATTCTCCACAACTAGGGGACTACACTATGTGTGTTCTTTTTAGTACACATCGTATAGTCAATTTTTTGTAGAAAACTATGTTTCCCCTATTAGATCTAGATACAATATCACTACCACTAAATTAAATATTTTTTCACCATAAATAATGGGGTGAAACATTTTCACATATATTCACATCCTTAAATGGTCATAAATAGTATTCCATTAACCATCAATGGTATCCTGTCACACGTCAAGTAGTGTCTTCCACAGCTCGATGCCGCTACAGGTCCCAGAACCATGAAGCATCAACTTTATATCATTATATCATCATAATTAATCCCAAACTAACTAATCATTCCATTTTTCAGGAAAACACTACAATTATGTGGATTTGATCATGATCAAACTCACCCTGGAAATGTTGAACCACAAACCATGGAGGATAACAAAGAAGAACGAGAATTGAAATGGGGGAAATAATGACAAAAAAGTGTTATGAACATCATTGAACAATAATGACCCAATATAATGGTCAATATGTTTATATCCATGGGATTATATAATGGAATGGAAAAATTAATTCAAATCAAAAACTCAATTTATTTAATGGTGATCAAGCTAAAATCCCTTCTATGATTAATATTAATCCTTGGTGATGATTGTTTTTTCAATTATGAAGATCCACTATGTTCATTACCTATATCTCTGTACACATCGATCTGATCACTGTCATTCTTCAATCGTAGTCCTCCAATAAACAAAGACCCCCCTCCTCTAAAATCCTTCATGGTTTATGTTACTAAACTTAGGAATTTTTAATAATATGATATTTTAATAAAAAAATTAGGATTTAAGTTTAAAATAAAATAAAATAAATTAATATTTTTATTTTATTAAATGCACCTACTAACGGTCACCTCTCATGGAATGTTTGATACTAATCAAAAAAAGGTTACAACATGAGAAAAACCCACCCCCTGCATTCAACTATGGGATTATACTTTCTTTTTGTGACCCAAAAAATAGGAATAATATTTATTATTTAATAATGAAATAATTTTATATAATAAATTAAATATTTTTCTTATATCAATATTTTGCCTCCTAGGCATCAGAATTTTATTTCGTCTTATATAATTGCGTTAAAAACATTACATAAAATATTCTAGAGTATTATAAAGGCATCATATGTACTTTCTTTGAAAAAAATAGTTAAAATATTCTTCATTCTTATAATTGAAAAACAATAGTTGTTAAACTCTCCCAATATTGAATACTTTTCATCCTAAAAATTGAAAAACCTACCAGACATGTGAAGATACTGAGATCTCAAATTGGTATCCCATTCCCACAAGCTCTCTCAAAATTTCTCATGCCATCAACAGACACACACCAAAGGGAAACACATTCCCATAAAGGGTCTTCCCAAACTAGTTCTCAAGAACCACTTAGAACCTCAAAAAACATAACTCCATCATCAAGGTCTAGTTCAACCAATTTAATTTCTTGAAATTTGTCGTTCACATAATTAATCAATTGAAAAACATTTAAATACAAACAACCGAATATTAATATAGTCACAGGTCCAAGAGCTGCACTAACTATCAAGACCACTGTATTATCCAATGACCAACATTGTATTAAATTGTAAAAATATATTCTAAATATACTTTAAAACCACTCAAATTAAAAATTTATCACTATTAATTATTTTGATTAAAAAAATTGTTTTTAATTATAATTTATAAATTTTCACTATTCATCAGAATATGAAAGTTATCCGAAAAGTACCAAAATTTCACCCTAAGCTAATTTCGATATTCCGAATCCAAAAATGAAGTCCATTTAAAAAAAATTAAATTTAAAAAATTTCAAAAAGTAGTTATTACTATTCATAACGGCTAGTTTTAATAATATTTTAATAGCATATCGTTGTTTAGCGAAACTTGGTGTTGGGTACAACACAAGCTATCGTGAAAGGTCACGATTGCGTGTAATTAAAGCCAGGTCAGAGATATGTGTTGTGAAATCTCCTTTTGGTGTAACGTATAACACAAGACATTAATGAAATTAAAAAGGATATTTTTCGTAAAATCTTGGGGTATTACATTCTACCCCCCTTAAAATGAATTTTTCCCTCGAAATTCATCACGGTTATAAATGGATTACTACTCGAAAGTTTCTTTCATCAAAACCCACATCGTAAAAAGGAATACCAAAACCAATCCTTAAAAACAAAAGTATGAAACGTAATGGTTACCCAAATAAACTAATCACTGGGTTTCCACATAGGTGAAAATATGGATATGGAAGAAAAATCTAACCATCATGTTCTGATGGAGAGTGGTAGAGAACATGGCTATGGAAAATCCAACAATCACAAATCCATAAATTTGTGATGATCTAAGGTACCATCTGATTAATCAGATATAAGAGCACTAGGACAACATTTTTGGTTTTCAAGATCGTTTTCGTAAAGTTGAAGAATTGGAATTAGAATAAATACATACTTTATTTTGGTACAATCTCACTGTTGTTCGTGTCTTGAACAATTTCCACTTCATCTCTTAAATAAATGAAGTTGAATTTGTTATTCGTGAAGTGTTAGCAGATCATGTGATAGAATGACGGGTCATTACATCTGTTTCAAACAAAATGTTAGAAAAAGCTATTAAATATACATAAGTCATTCTATAGTGAGATTAATCATATATGGTTTCTAAAATGGAATTATACTTCATATATCATACTGCTTAATATAATAAAACTAGTTTCTACTAAACAAGGACTTTCTGTAGGCTAGTGGTATGCGATAAAGGGAAGTCGCACTTCAGTTGTGGGTTCGATTCCCACATCCTTGTCCGATGCGATGGGTTGTCGCCCGTCCTGCAGGTTGTCCTTTTTCTAAAGCTATATTACTATAACATCCCATCAATAATACTAACTTATGTCCAACATAATCCATTCCAATCTTTAGGCTTATCCATAATACTTTAATCCACTCTCAGTGATTTAATACCATCATTGATCCCCATATATCATAAGATATATCTTGTTGGTCACATTCCAAACATTCAAAGGCCTTAATCTTGTACTCTCTTGAATACCCATTGAACAATAGTGAAAACTTGAATGCAGTTAAAAGTTAACACTTTCTATATACAAAAATCATTTAAATTATATATACTCAAACCATGATATCACTTAGTCCTTATATCAATCATGAGCTCATGAATACTATTAAACATTTCATTTTCTCATTTTCCCTTCATTACGCGCATATCATCTTATTTCCAAAAATATCTCAATCACTTTGAATACCACATTAGAACAATACATAAATATTCCAATACTCCATGATACAACATTATTTTGGAATTCCATTACATAAACACTTAATCATTCCACCACATCGTTGTCATATTAAACATCACCAATAGTGATCACATGTGACTTCCCTTTGTCCTTTGCCTTAAGCGGTTGCTCATGTCGATCATCACTAACCCTTGGATTAGGGCATTTATTATCATAATTCCCCATTTCATTGCACTTGAAGCATTTAAGTGATGTTGGTGCGTTCTCTGTAGTGTTTTCTTTATTCACATCATTATAAACCCTTTTTCCATTACTTCGACACTCAGCTGCTCGATGACCTTCTTTTCCACACTTAAAACATTTTCTAGTCCCTTTACGACAATCTCCACCATGCTTCTTTCCACACATTGTGCATAAGGAAACATTCATCTTATTTTCACCATTATTCTGAGATTTCTCCTTGAACTCCATCTTTTGTTTCTTGTCAAAACCATGAGATGGATATATAACACCAGCTTCCATTTCTACCTTGATAGAACAACGCACAATTTCGTCATATCTACTAAAGTCTCTTATAGATAATGCCCTTCGAAGACTTGGTTTTAAGCCACTGAAAAATCGATCAACTTTACTTTTAGGTTGGATGATAATACCAGATTCATACCTTGCAAGTCTTGTAAAATTCACTTTGTATATACCAACGGATTCATCATCCTTTTGCTTTAGTTCGAGAAACTCCTTCTCTATCTTTGTTCGAAGAATACGAGGTACTTATTGAAAAATAAATTCTTGAACTCGTCCCATTCCATGGACTCAATTTCATCTCATGGCCTCGTATTCTTGATAACATTCCACCATTGATCAGCTTCACCTTCCAAACGATATACTGCTAAGATGACTTTATCATGTTCAGAACATTGAAGAACTGAAAATATCTTTTCAGTGGTACTGATCCATTGTTCAGCAAAAAGTGGATCAGAAGTCCCACTGAAAGAAGGTGGACGTTGCCTCATGAAGGACTCAATAGAATATTGTTCCCTTCTTTGCTCATTTGGAAGTCCAGAATGATTCATAGCTTGTGTAAGTATAACAATAAGATTTTACACTCCATCTCCTATAACATTTGTTTGTTCAGGAGGACAATCATTGCATTGTCCATTGCATTGATCAACACGGTTCCTTCGGGTTCCATCCATCGTCTAAAACCTAAAAAGAATAGTGTGAGAGGCAAAAATCATAATAAAGGGGGCGTAACTTCAATATTTATCATCTTTGGTTTAATCTAATATCGTTACCATAGTTCTAGGAATATATCCTATACGTATACTTATCCTTAGGGACATCCCTAGACATACCTTAGAAATATCTCTAGGGATCTCACTAACGATTTCGCATCCTAGTTTCCAAAGGTTGACTAAACCTTTCCTCTGTTACCAACTGTAGAGACCTGAAGCTTGACGTACATTGACATTACATTACATTTGCGGAATACTTAGTACATAACAAAAACACACACACAAGGATCGTAATAGTTTAGTGTCTTTGGAAACTCGGAATATAATCTTCTAATCCTGGTGAAAGATATTCAACATCTCCCACAAAGATCTTATTTTTTTTATACCTAAACCTTTCTTTATATCCTGGGGAAAAGTAAACATAAAAAGGTGAGCTCAAATGCTCATTAAGGGTAAACAAAAGAAATATCAATCACATCATATACATAAGCACATAACTTTTGGAAATCATAACCTGTAAAAGAGATCATAATTTCATAACATGGGATAAATCATGGTAGTTAAATGTAATCACAATAATCATAACATAAAACATTAAAATTTGTGGCATACACACATAATCATAGAGAATCATTTTTCGTTAGTCAAGACTTATTGCCTAGACTATCTTAGCTGACAAAGTCCCTTTCTGAACCGAGTCACCCTCATTTCAGTCCTGTTTCACTGAACTGGTATAACCTACCATTCCAGACATGTCTATCTCATGAGATATAAAATCTTTACCCAATGCATTGGAGGGAGATATAGGTCCCACCCATCTCATAATGATACCATTCTTATGTGTGCCACAAAATCATAAATCATACATCATTGCATAACCCATGTAATACAAATGGGAATCTTAAACATCATGACATCATAAAACAATTCATATAGGATAACAGAATTCATAAAACAAAATTCCATCACAACATAATCAAATCAATTTTATAATAGGGATAAAAACAGAAACCTTTATTATCTTATATGGAAAATAATTTTGATAAAACACTTGAACTCCATTCTTGAGGAAAATATCCTTTCTTCTTCAAAAATATTTTTCCTTTCTTAATATGTCATACAACTTTAAACTAAAAGAAGTTGATTAAAAATAAACTTGAAAACTTGTAAAGGATGCTTCTTGGAAATAATGTTTTAAAAATCCATTCATGTCGTATAAGTTAAAAAAAACATTCTTCGTACTTTTGTCGAAAAATTCAAATAGTACTTCGTATGAAAAATGAAAAAATATTCCATTCATATCTTTTACCAAAAACTCACCGAAGGGTAAAATTGGATTTAAAAAATTGTAGGTGGATGGAAATAATATTACATATTCAGGAAACATGGATGTGGATGATAAAATACACCCCAGTAAATACTAAAGTATAAACAATCTCGGATAAAAATGAGATTGTGATATTTCCTTTACCTTAGGTCCAATTTGCTTCGTAAGTGTCCGAACCTCCTTTATAATGATTTAAATAATGTCATTGACTTATTACAGAATCATATTCATTGTTATGATATCATATATAGTTCACTTATGACTTTATATTACCCGTTCGTTTGTAAATTCCATGTTAAAGAGCGTTTTGGGTAAAATTGTTTCATTTGTCGTCCCTGTTTTGACTTGTAATTATTCATATGATTACTTAGATCATGATTACTTAATTACAGAATATAAAACATGATTTATATATATATATATATTCAGAATATATATATATATAATAAATCAGTAAAAGGAAAGAAATACACCGTTCATGGAGACGGTAGACCGTTCGTATGCATGAACACTATTTTCGTTTCCTTATTGAGTTGAATGGAATTAAGTAGATGACATACATATATATACACATAAATCCAATATCTTTATAATTTCATATATTTCATTATTATTGCATATATATACTTTATAATCATTCTTAAATGGTTAACATGGAGAATGAATCTCATCGCGTCGTGGAGACGGTAGTCTGTACGTACGCACGAGCGATGATATCATTTCAATAATTATTGAATTGAATTGGAGTGGATGATACAATATATCCGAATCATTATGATGTTATAATAACTATTTATAGTTATTCTTTACACCATAATACCCATCCATGTAAGGTGTTGGTGGAAAAACAGATTACACCAGGGCGTGGAGACGGTATTCCATACGTACGCACGCGCGGTGATTTCGTTTTCCGTAGGATGGATAGATGGTGAAATAGGGTTGTTTCATACTTATAATAACATATCAGTATATGAGTGATACTGATGTTATTACTTCATAATGAAACAACCTAAGAAGAATAAGTGGAAGAAGAAATAAAGGTGAAAGAATCGGTAACAGAAATTACCTCTTCTTTGAAGCTCCTTTTTGAGATCTCCTCTTAGGGCACTAAAATTGGTCTTTGAGGAAGACCAGAACCTCAAGGATGTTTCTTGGGAAGTGTAGAATAGAATTTGGTAGGGGTTGGCCGAGCTTGGAGGCTCAAAGTTGTGTGAGGAAGAGAGGGAGGAGGTGCCCTTTTATAAGGGAGGAGATGGGCTTCTTTGGAAAACTAAAAATATTATTTTATTATAAAGTCATATTCGGTTTTAAATAGCTCCAAATTGATTTATTTCATGGCTAAAGTGGGGATGGGTCGAAATCCTATCATCCAATAGAATTTAGACAAGTTTAGGTTCCTATTTTAACCTTATCATTTAGATTTAACATTAAGATAAATAACATTACTTTTACCATGTCTTCTTGTGTTCTTAAACTATAAGGTTAATAAACTTACTATAAGAAGTCAAACGACCCCCAAGATGTTTATTATTAATATATATAACATTATATAAGTCATTTTGCCGATACTTAGATTTTTAGGAATAAAATAATAATTAATAATATAATATTTGTTTTAAAAACTATTTTATGTCAATTTTGACACTATTTAGTAATTGATTTTTGTGAAAATCATAACAGAATGATAAGTTCGAAAAAAGTTACTTAAATCAATACTAACATGTCATATTAACCTAGAAAATTAGTGGAATGCATAAAAAGTCTTAAATTAAATTTATTTTGGTATTTATAACATCAATTATGTCAATATTTCATTAATAAGATAATTACTGCATCATCTTTGAGTCATAAATAAATTAAATTATTTGATGTCTAAAAATTACAAATAAAATACCATTATGTACGAAATAGTTTTATACTTCTAATCTATATATACAATAGAATTAATATTATGTATAACCCTATATTAAAAATGTTTTAGTAAATAAACATTGATTTTAACTCTTTTACCTCTTCTTTGAATTAAATAATAATAAATGTCCTAATCTAATCCAAGTGGGCAGAAATAGTCATATTTTATTCCTAAGATTGTTTTTGGTCGAATTACACTTATCAAATAGAATTTGGACATGTGTTAGGGTAATAATAATATCATTTTTATCCTTAATTGCCGTATTTATTTGTAACCATGGTAAAAAAAAGTAAAAAGTTACTATTCACCAAAAATTATTTTCATCTCATTGAACCAAATTTTACTTACTGACATCAACTGTGTCTCTCGGATTTTTGAATTTCCACTCACAAAATCGGTAAAATTACGTTTTATGAACAATTCGGTTTTTTTAACTACAACTTAGGGGTCTCACTATTCATCAAAAAATTGAAAGTTTTTAGAAAAATACCAAAAATTAGGCCTAAGATATATTTGATATTATGAACTCAAAAATGATGTCTATTTAACCAAATTAAAAACATATCAGTTGCATTAATTAATTAAAAAATTAATTCCCGTTGTCAAAACAATTAGCGTGTTTTTAAGAGATAATAACTATCAAAAGATTGACACTGGTTTATAACTGGTTTGAATGTGAAATTACATCCAATGACCAACATTGTATTAAATTGAAAAAATATATTCTAAATACACTTTAAAACCACTCAAATTAAAAATTTATCACTATTAATTATTTCGATTAAAAAAGTTGTTTTTAATTATAATTTAGTAATTTTCACTATTCATCAAAATATGAAAGTTATCTGAAAAGTACCAAAATTTCACCCTAAGCTAATTTCGATATTACGAATCCAAAAATTAAGTCCATTTTAAAAAAAAATAAAATTTACAAAATTTCAAAAAGTGGTTATTACTATTCATAACGGCTAGTTTTAATAATATTTTAATAGCATATCATTGTTTAGCGAAACATGGTGTTGCGTACAACACACGCTATCGTGAAAGGTCGCGATTGTGTGTAATTCATGCCAGGTCAGAGATGTGTGTTGTGAAACCTCTTTTTGGTGTTGCATATAACACAAGATATTAATGAAATTAAAAAGGATATTTTTCGTAAAATCTTGGGGTGTTACAAAAGCTGTCAGCAATCCATCAGAAGGCCTCACCCTCAACTGGTGATATATCAATCTCCTATTAATCTTAGAAAACATGGATTCACCCCATAGATGATAAAAAATTCATTGATTCCTGGAAGAGGGTACTGATTTTTAAATGTCATGCGATTTCACTTTCTATAATCAACACACAACCTTAACGACCCATCAGACTGCATTACGAAAAGTACAAGAGATATTGAAGAAGAAGTAATAGGGCATATAAACCCCTTACACTCCAACATCGCATGTTAAACCTTTAACTCCTAGATTTCTGTCGGTTACATTTGGTATGGCGCAATAGAAACTATCTCTTCTCCTGGATGCAACTAAATCATGATCCCAACATCCCTCTCGGGTTCCAGCCTAGAGAAATTTTTAGAAAAAACATCTAGAAACTAATCCCCCATGGGAGGAATGATAGGTTGTTCCCCTATTTCATCATCAAGCATAAGACAAGATACTTGTGATGTGATCCTACACAACTGCTGAAACAATGGTCTCGCACGACCTGTCTAAACATCCCACTCTCCGCGAGGAATATAAGTGTTAGCCTCAAGTGACCTAAATGATACCCTACAAATATAATAGTCTATGTGTGGTTAATATAACCTCAACTAGTCCATACACAAAATTTGGTTGAACCCTAACATCTTAAGGATAAAAAATTCCCATAGGAAATGATACCCACCATCTTCCAGAGTACTTCCCTTACATTGCCTGATATATTCATTTCACACCCCCCAAAAGAGTGTCAATAAACATAACTCCATGCACACTCTCCCTAGAAATCCCCAAAACTACCACAATCTGAAAAGAAATAAAAGTGTTTGTGGAACCAGTGTCAAACAATGCACTAGAAAATGTAGAATCTATAAGGATAGAACCAAGGAAAATGGATGGCCCAGATTCACCATCACTAGGTGCAGACTGAACTACATAAAGCTAAACTTCCCCTCTACCCTCAGCTCCAACCTGTGTACCTACACTGCACTGCCCTGCTGGCATGGGTGATCCTTTCCCAGAGTTCCATGTACACCGCCCCTACCAGTACTAATAGTGGTCCTCTAATTACTAAATTGATATGGAGAAAATGATCCCTTACCTCCTCTTGGCATGTTCCTATCACCAACATTCATACTATTCTACTGAGGGTTTTAGCAGAACCCTTGCATGTGCTCCAATCTATGTCATGACCGACACTGCACTGGAGGTCTAGGACACTAGCCACAAATGTTCCCCAACCTGTCTCACTAATAAAAGAACACCTGATCACATCCCTAAGAAGATGAACCTCTCTTCTGACCTCCATTAACACTTATTGCATGCTGAAAACGTCCAAAACGATTCTTTCGTCCATCGAAAGATGCACCACTTGTCTTCCCAGCTAGCATAACAATCCCACTACCTAAAACTCCCTTCAGGTTACCTTTTGAGATCAATGTGTGATCAACTACCTCTTTAAACAACTTCAAGAGAAATATATTCACCTTCGACTTCATTTCCTTTCCCATCCCATCCTAGAAGTCCCACATAACTTCTTCCTCATCCCCCTCCAATTTTGGAAAAAAACGTTATAGGTCAGTGAAGTGGCCAACATATTCCATTATCGACATCAACCCCTAAGTTAGGCTCATGAAATATACAGTCGTTCCTATCTCAAATTCTATGGATAAAAATTCTCTAGAAACATTTCCTAGAAATCCTTCCATAACATCCCCTCAGCCTTCTCCACCTGAGCCAAGATGTCCCAAAAATTATTTTCCAGGCCCCGCAACATATAAGCTACCAACTTAACTCACTTCCCAACCAGAGTTTCCATATGGTCATGTATAATTTGGAAAGAATCTATACATAAATATTTTATATCTATCCCACCCTCTCCGGTAGGGGTCGGAGGGTGCTACACCTAAAACTCTCTGGTCAGCTCAAACATACTTGGTGCGACCCGCCCTGGGTCTCAATCAATAATCTGCATAAAACGAGACATGTTCTCTCGGAACTAGCTTCCCCACTTTCCTGGATCACCACGTTCTCTTGCTCCACTACCAGTGGAGTGTTCTAAGTAACATCCTCTTATTTCCCATCTAGCGCTCGACATCATGGTGTAATTTCACTACATTGCCAAAATCAACATTTAGAACACATATAATAAAACGTTCACAACTTCATAACAAGAAGGTTCTTCACCAGCCACATCAACCCTGAACATGATGAAAAACACCACCCTAGTCATCACCACTACAAGAATGGTCCACAAGGGTAAAAAACATTATACCACCACGAGCCTCTAAAAACATGTTACAAATTACATTTTAATTCATTACTAACACTTAATTAAACAGATCTCATTAATTATCACTTATCATTATTTTTTCTTCACCACATTTCATTGTTTCGTTTACACGTTTTCCATTTTCAGTCATCAAGATGCAAGGTGCATTCTAACTTTCATGCCTCACACACCCAACCTGTGTGGGCCTACCATTATGAATTCCCCCTATCTCTTTAGGTTACTATAATAAAGAATGAATCCCCAACCTCAAGACTATGATTCCACTAGAAAATATAATAAAACAATCATATCACACACTGTGTAAATCACAAAATGGTGAAATATCATCAGCTATAACATCACACAATGATGAACAACAATTCCCACCCATGGTGAGATTGGGTTTCCCTTGTACATGTGTTAGGTACACCCACGAAAGATCTCATTTTCATGTCCCGACACATCCTGACTATTGTCTACCATCCCAAATAACTGGATTTCATAGATAGAGATGAAAGATCCCCTATGACACCACTTTGTATTATCCCTGACTCGGGATCCACTAAACTAGTGCACCAAGCAAGGTGGTTACATGACCTTAAGCGTGCCTCCCCATACACCAAAGGTTTCCAACTAGCAGTAGGGGTATTAATAGTCAATTACAGAGACTATACCACCATTTTATTAGAGTAATCCACAACTAAAGATAAAAAAAATAGTGGAATAATAATCAATAATACCAGGGAATGCATAAAAAACCATTCCCAAAAATGGAATATGATTGTGTCCATCAGTAAGTATGCCATGCCATGCTACAAGTGAAAAAGTGAACAAAACCCTAAATGAAAAAAACTGAAAAATACCTATAATGGTAGTGACACCATTTCTGGGACCTCTTCTACGCACACTCGTTCCATCCCAACTGTCTAAAAAAGGTTCTTTTCCCTTCTTCTGACCCACAATCATGAAGTCTTCCCACGTACCCCATGGTGTCCTGAGTAGGCTATGAGTATAACTCAGTAGGACACAACCAATGGTGACTAAAAAATATCTTGTATAAACAATTGTTCATGCAGAAAAACAATTATTGATAAATGACAAAGAAATGAATACGTGACATTACCTGTTTAGGTCTATTAAAAACATTTATTACCATATCCATAACTTACCATTTCATCCAATTTTAGTTAAATACCATTTCCAACACATTTATCATGGGTTCACCATAAAAAAAAGTTACACAGGATCAATTTAACCAATCAAATACATGATAAAAAAACACCCATTATTCCTATCTCACTATGAACAACTTCCTCATGTCAACTATATCCTCACCTCGAAGTCTCAGTCTGGGTGGTTGCAATTGATAGGGAAACAAAGCATTAGTCTTATCCATTCCATTTACATTAGGGGTTGAGTTTAGAGCCTTAGTCCAACTCGACCTAGGGGCATAGAACCTCTGTCAATACCCCACACTACCAAGATATGTTCACATAATATACACATATGTTTCCATTAACCAGTCACACAACATCACAATCATTTCCCATGGAACTCGTAAACCAAAACAATAACATGAGAGTTAAAACCATGGCATAACCCATCGCCACATTTACCATATTTAACATCATTTATAGATTTAGACCAATTCCATTTTGTTATTCTTATCTCACTAATTATTCATTCTCCATGCCTATCTAACTAGGCTTGTTCATTATGCCTAACTAACTAGGCTTCATTACCATGGTCATAATCCATTCATTCATGGTCTTTAATAACTTCCACATATTAACCCAATATATCTTAGGTTATTACCAATCTTACTTGCACCACCTATCTTCTAACACAACACTATTGGTCACCCCTACATGTTTATCAAGGGATCTACATGATTAGACAACAATCCCACTTATTATTCCCAAGACCATAGGGCCGGGGTAGTCGGCACACCCCATTGGTGGCCCTAGATCAGTTTCATTACCCTCAACGTAACCCATGGAGATCGTGAGGGTCAATATTTACCGTATTAACAAAAATATTACCATATCATTCCAAGGGTAATCAAAACATACAAAGAGACACCCAAGAACAATACTACTCATGCAAAAATCCACAAATAAACCATGTGATATAACTTGTAGACAACCTACCTCGACACGGCTGTTGAATTCACCCCAAATCAATCTTGTTGATTGTATTTCATACAAAACATGATGCATTAACCTATATCTCACCCAAAGAGTATGTTTTTAGAGTATCTAGAGGAGGGGAAAAGATGATACAAACCATAAACTCAAAAGATAATCAAGGATGCTATTATCCTTACCTAGAGATTAGATCTATAAACAACTGCACCAAAAATGACAATGAAACATGGGATATTAATATATTGGGGCCCATGGTAGGTTTGGTTAATTCCTATGGTGAATAGGGGTGAAATGGGTGGAAATCCTAAGTGGGGGTTAAAAATCTCGGAGTGGCCAAACTATAATTTTTAAAAGGTTTCTAGGACACACAGTTTACCCATATGGTTTTCCAAACCATGTGCAAACAGTGTGGATGCTTTGGCCCCCAAAAGGACTCCTTCTCATGATTTACCCACACAGTTTTCTAAAATGTGCACAAACTATGTGAATGATAATATCAAAAAACACACTACGTTCATGTTTTCCTAGGTTGTCGGCACAGTTAGCAAAAACCGTGCACAGACCGTGTGAACTACCCATGAAACCCCTTTTCTCAATGTTTTATCTCTAGAACCCCCATAACTCCCCCAATCCTCCCCTAGGGCTTCTTTAATCCTTTAATTAACCAAATTGAGGGATTGAAACCAAAAACAAAATGAGAACATACCTTTCCAAGATCCAATATCTTATACTCATGACTATATATGGTGATCCAATATGATGAGGTAAATATCCATCTATCCTAGTTGAATATTTATGTAGAAAACAAAATATCAGTAGGAGGTAAAAATGGAACATCCTTTGGAATTAAATCCAAATACCTCTCCAACATTACATAAACAAAAATATCACACCTTAATATCCTTAAAGGGTGATACTATCCAACTAATAAGGAATCAATTTTTTCCTCTTGAACAAAATATCATCTGGATCTTCCAAGGATTCCTTCTCACCCAAGTAGGAAAATCACATACCACCACCTCTGAAAAAATGTATCCCTCATGAGTGATAGTTATCTAAGAATAGACAGTATGCAATTACTCCATGCTATGAAAAAAATATAGGTCATCCCTACAAACTATAGAAAGATTCCATTTAGGTTGTATTTCCTCTCAATTTCAGGTCACACAGTCAGTAAAATTATGTAATCACAAATCCACTTTATAAAAGCCTCTAAAGAATCTGGTCGAGTTGAATGAATCCACCTGTTACAAGAGACCCCAAAAAGGTTGATGCACATGGAAAATGTTTTTCACCCACGAAGAAAAAAATTAAATAGGCTCATTAAAGACACAAGCCATTATTTGATAAAATATTGAATCATTGGGTCACAATCCCCTACTACTTGAAGCTATATTTCCCTTTTCCCACATATCTTTATTTACTGGGGATCACTTCAACAACATATCAATTAAATGTAAAACCAAAACACATTAAAAATGAACTCATCCACCAAAACATGATATTAGCCGCTTTTGATGACACTGAATCAAACAAATTTATTTGAATCATGTAATAATAACATTTTTAGGTGGGGGTTGTGGCCCTATACTAAGTGTGCTCAAATATATTTAAAAAATCATGAAATGGAATCCAATAATTCCCATAATCACTATAGAGTGGTCCCACATTGACGAAAACCATTGAGAGGGGTTTTAACCATGAAGAACCCTTACACCATAAGTTCATTCCACTCTAACTCTTTCTAAGAAGGTGGTATGGACCACCAAAAAACCTAAGTGATATATCATACTGAAGCTCATAAAGTAAACATGAAATTTTAATGTTAACAATTGGTACCACGTGAATCAACTACTTATCTATGATGAATAATGGTCACCCGCACAACCATCCGATCAGTTGGGGTCCACACAAGCCATAAAATATAGAACATCACCTCAATTCAAACCTACACTTTTTGAGGGTTTATATCTTCAAACAATCTCAATGTTACCTATCCTTGGAACTCATATAATATTATAGGCATAAGTTTTCCATAATTTTCTTATACTAGAGCCATTGATTTATCATCATGTGGATAATCACACGCTTTGACCTCTAAAGGTGGTTTTATATACTATTCAAAAGGTGGGAACACTGCTCGATGTCTACGCTGAGGTAAATCCTTAAGGATGGGTCACAAAACTATGGACTCACTACTCAACTAGTTGTTTTCATGAGATTATTTCAAAATCCTACATGTATTTCATCATAAGTAAGTATTTAATGTGATCAATATATACCTTGGTCATGGAGAATATATGGGTAGATGATTCAAAAAGGAAAGTTAGAGGACTCAATCAAAAATGATCGATGTACACCTGGTACACTTGTACTCCTCACCAGTTTCTCGGAAAGGCTCCATTTCGAAGGCATGTTTTCCTGCTCCCAAGGGTGGGTTTATCACCATATCGAGGTCTCGGGCTTCTGCATCCCCAATTTTGTTATCCATGTCTGCTCTGCCTCGCTCGAAGGTACCCTCCTCTTATATTTTTAAATGATCTCTCTTATAATTTGGAATGCCAGGGGCCTGGGGGCTCGCGTTAAGTGTGCATTCATGTCTTCATAATCTCATCGCCATCATGTCTATGGCGTTGCTATTCTGGAACCAAAACAAGAAGTTTCTCACATTTCTTCCTTCACCAGAAATATGGGTTTCGGAAACAGCCTGCATTCTGGTACACATAACAATAATATATGTCTCTTATTCAAAGGAGGTTTTGTGGTGGATATCGTGGAGGCTTCCTCGTAGATTTTGACTTCCAAGATTGAGGTCAGGGGAAAGGTTTTTCTTTACTCCTTTGTTTATTCCAGTTGTGAGGATTCCAAGTGAAGTCTTCATTGGCAGCATCTTCATGCCTTCCAGCCTGGTAGTCATGCTTGGTTTGTTGGAGGCGACTTCAACACTATTGTTGATGGATCTGAGAAAAGAGGAGGAATCAATATCTCAAATAATTAGACATGGGATTTCAAGAACTTTCTGGCTATAACGGGACTTATTGATCTGGGATTTTCAGGAAGCAGGTTTACATGTTGTAACAACCATCGAGGCACAAGGAGGATTTCATGTCGACTCAATCGTTGCCTAGAAAACATTCAAGGATTGGATTCTTTTACTCGATACTCTGTCATTCATCTTTCCAGATCAGTGTCGGATCATGATCCTCTCCTGGTGACTCTCATATAAGGGGATACAGGCTCTAAACACTTTTTCGACTCTTCTACATGGCATCAGTGGGATGGATTCCTTCAAATCATTAGGAACTCATGGGAAAGACTTGAACATGGAATGACCTAGGCTGGTATCATGAACTGACTCTAGCATTTTAGGAAGGATATTCAAGATTGGATTCCCATTAATAGAAATGATGATAGCAGTATAGAAGATAACAAGAGAGCGATTAAGGATATTTAGAATGACCTTCTTGACTCGTGGGATGATAAATGTTTTTCTATGTTGGTTATGAAGCATTATATGTTTGCTGAAAAACTTCTGGTAGTTGAAAGTGAGTGTATACAATGATCACGATCATTGTGGCTCAAAGAAAGAGACAAAAACACCTCTTATTTTCAGGCATGTATGAAGGAAAAAAATGTGAGTAGAAGAATTAACCTCAGGATGGAAGATGGTTCCTTCAGTTCGGATGCTCAAGTGGTTGGGAAAAACACGTTGGAGTATTTTGAAGATATCCTGGCTCAACCGAATTCTTTCAATAAGGACATGTTAAGTGCCCAGACAGGAGATGAGTATTTTCTGAACTGCATTCCAAGGCTGGTGGAGAATAGAGACAATGACATGTTTCTGGGGACGCATGAGGAGGATGAGGTGAAAGCATAGTGTTTGGTATGAATATGTAAAGCGCCCCTGTACAAGATGGTTTTCTAGGTGTATTCTTTATTGTTTATTGGGACATTGTTAAAGGAAAATTGGTGGAGGCAGTGCATGATTTCTTTAGAGGTGGCCCGTTGGTTTGAGCTGCATGTTCTTCTAAAGTGGTTCTCATCCCTAATGTGAATGATCCATCTGATTCGAATCAGTTCAGACCTATATGTCTGTGTAACTTTTCTTATAATATGTTATCCACTCTTCTCAATAAATGTATTTTTATTGTTATTCCATGAATCATATCTGAGGATAAACATGGCATTGTGCAAGGAAGAAGTATTCAGGGGGCCATTGGCATTGCCCATGAAATGGTTGACGACTTGAATAAAAAGACAGTTGGTTCCAATATTCTGGTAAAGGTGGATTTGGATAAGGACTATGATAAACTAGAGTGGAAATCTATTATTAGGGTTATGAGGAAAATTGGATTCCAATACTGGGTGTGTGACTTGTGCTTTAGATGTTATGCTTCTACATGGATCACTATCTCTCTTATGGGCAAGGACTTTGTCTTCTTTGAATCATCTCGTGGTGTTAGGAAAGGTGATCCCCTGTCTCCTACATTGTTCATCATGGATCAAGAGGCACCGACAAGGAATATTTATCAAATCATTATGGATGGGAAGATCATTCCTTTTCATTACAGGTTTGGGAATGGCAGGGTCTCTCATATCATGTTTGCTGAAGATATGTTATTCTTTATTAATGGATGGAAAAAAATCAATTTATGGGTTCTCTAAGGCTTTTTCAAGCTTTGGAATGTTGATCGGAAAAAGAATAAACTATCAAAGGAGTTATGTCTTCATTTATAATAAGTGCCTTGGTAGACTGATCTCTGCTATCCAAGATAAGTTGGGTATTCAACACCGCTAACTGCCCATGGTGTATCTTGGCGCCCCCATCTCTAATGAAAGAGTCAAAAAGTTTTTCTTTGATGACATTATTAACCGGATCACGAGGAGAATTTTCATTTTGAAAAATCAGTTTCTCCCCATTGGAGGTAGGATCACCTTGATTAATAGTGTTCTCATCTCTATTCTGATGCATGTTCTATCTATTATTAGGCCTCCTAAGGGAACTCTCTGGACTCTAGAAAATAATATTACTGCCTTCCTTTGGGATTCCAATCAAGTTGGGCGTTTCCATTGGTCCTCGTGGAAGCGACTAGCTATACCTATCGATGAAGGTGGTATTGGCCTTTGCGATGTGGAGGAGTCCATGCAAGCTATACAGGCATGATTGGCTTGGGAGATTTTTGAAGGGAGATCCCTTTAGTCAATGTTCATCACTGATAGATATAATAAGGATTGGAGGAGCTGGTCTTTTAATCCCAAGAGATTATCAGGCCTTGATCGCTGCATGTTGAATCATTTGGAAGTAATGGAAGGAAGTGTTCATTGGAACATTGGCTGTGGTGATGTCAAATTTTGGAACTCAAACTGGTCTGGAACAACTCTTTATTTTCCAGGTTGCCCAGCTCTGACCATCTCATATAAAGAGGCTTGTCTACACTCGGATTTCATTGATGTGATCCTGAATAGGGAACAACGGGAGGTTTTTGACAGCATCATCTTGGGGGATGAGCCGGACTAGTGTAATTTTTTGGGATCCTCTTCTGGTAGATTTTCCGGTCGTGATTTCAGGAACCTGACCCATGCCAGCAGGGGTATGGATGTGTGGAATTCAAAGCTATGGATCAAGGAGATCCCAGGGAAGATGAATTTTCTGGTTTGGCGCCTGAGGAATAATTTTATTCCAACAGATTAGAATGTGGAAAAAAGAGGCACGAGTCTGGCTTCCCGGTGCCAATTTTGTAGCAGGCCGTACCAGGAAATGTCGAAGCATCTTTTCCTCCACGGTGATTGGGCTAAAGGCGTCTGGTCATACTTTTAATAGGGGTCCAATCTCCACGTCTCCTTTGGTCTCATGCAGGAGGTGGTTTCGAGCTGGTTCTAGGGGTCGGGGCAATTGGGGATTGAGGTTCAAATCCGCGAGATGGTTTTTTAATCTGCTTGTTGCGTTCTCTGGGAAGCTAGGAACAAATCCAGGCATGGAGCCAAGTTTTCAGGATATTTTTTACAGGTGCAGGTGAAGCTACTTGTGAAGGAGTTGCGGGCCCTTATTAAAAATGCATGACAGTCTATGACTTTGAGAAGATTTATCCCTAGTCTGTGCTCAGGTTTGGTTTCCAGCCAACTCAACCAGGGCCAATGGATGCGATGGTTCCCTCCTTGTATGGGGCTAAAATTGAATATGGATGGTTCTTGTTTGAACGGATAAATGAGAGGGGACGGGCTGATTCGTGACATCAAGGGTTCCATGTTTATGGGCTTTAGTTCCTACATTGGTGTCGGTAATTCCTTGGGTGCGTAAGCTAAATCCTTGGTCACAGGTATTTCCTTATGCAGGAAATTCAATATCCACATCACTGAAGTTGAGATGGATTCTACTATGATGGTCGAATTTCTTTAGGGCAATGGGGTCATCCCCTAGGAGCTGGGTTATTTGTTCCGTTACTATAAAACCTTTTCGAAACATAATTTTTCTGTCAAGCACAATTGGCGTGAAGGGAATTACGCGGCAGACTTGTTGGATAGTAATCGAACATCAGGAGATAGACTGATTACCTACACTAGCTTGGGATCTCTGCCCGATGATTGAAAACTCATTGTCAAAAATAATGCTCTTGGTCTCCATTACTTTCACCCTCCTTGATGACTTTGGTTTTCTGCTCTCGAATTTTGACATTGAATAAAAATTTACTTTTTAGGAAGGCCCTTTGAAATCGATGTTGTAAGTTTCTAACCAATATTCACCCATGATCCCACTTGACCTATGTATGAGATTCTATGATACCAATCAATCATGAACATACCCACATGGGACCTATTTTATAGTGGATATTTTGGTGTGACAACCCCAAGCCGACCTCCAATAGGAGAGGGGTGGTTGATAAGCCTACAGAAGGAATAACTTAAATGGGAGGCCTTTTTCTAATAAACCTCTATAATTGCACCCAACCATCTTAGTGGAATGTCTATATTCATACTGAGTAGGTTTGTAAAATCTAGATTAAACCCTTGAATGCAATAACTTCTAGAGAATACATCGTATTGTGATAGCATAAAACCAAAGAGAGAAGGGAATAAATAAATACCCAACCAGAAATAAATTCCTAACCTAATAAAACTACAATAAAATAAAATCGAGAGAGTCCAACTCTAGAACACTATATATATCCAAAGTATACCGTCAAATATACCATGTATCACTACAATCCACGATTCTTTCATCTGATCTTCATGTGATCTTTACAACAAATTCCACATGTGTTAAAATCGCACGTTTGGGTGAGTATATACATACATAATAGGACACCCTAAAAACCAAAAAGGGATAAATATGGTGATATAATAATATTTAGCTCATCCAAAAAAGGAATGTCAATCATCATACGAGAAAATACCCCAAAACCTAGATATCCTCAAAAGGAACTCAAATGAGAGTGAAAGGGTATCTCGGTCTTTATAACCCAAAAAGAGTGGTGAGTCTCCCTAAATCTCAAAAAGTAAATATCTGATGACCATCCTCATTAATAATCGTATAAGTATCCACATGAAGGACTCACAGATCACCCCTATAATCCATAGTCAAGGGGGAATAATCTCCAGTGGCTGAAAAAAAACCTGGTGCATCAGGATGGGGTTCTAATAAGTAGATAGAGAACCCACACACTATTGCATCATTGGTACCACTCAATATGTAGAGAATGATAAAACGTCACAATAACCTGTGTTGATTGGCCCACCCCTTTCCACTACACTGCACATCTAATGGATCTGCAACTACCATGGAGGACTCTCTCCCACTGGAGATTGAATATGGGGGAGTACCACTCCGTAGATAGAGGACCCATACCCATCAAGGGAGTACCAAATATATATTTGTATATAGTGTGAGGGACCCTCACCCTGGATCAATAAGGGATAATTGACCCCAACATCACTCTATTAGTATTTCCTTGACCACTTCCATCATCAATTATTTCATAATGAATTCACACTCTTGGATACCCCAAATCATATCTCATATAACCCAAATAATTATATGATCACATTATACATGGAAGCACACACAATAATGGTTACTTCTGGGCCAAAATTAGAGTGACACATAAAGAGATAAAATTAGTAGAAGTCATTGTGAAAAGTAAATGGCATGTGACCTTGCCTCATCACCTAGTAATATGCTCAGCTAAATACAGCATGGAAATCCATGTCTCACTAGATATTGTGTACCGATTGAACATTGTATTTCTTAGACACCAAGGTCCTATCCATGCTATCATCATTATTCTCTTGTACAATGGACCATTTTTGTCTATATGGTCGTGTCTTGACATCCATGTTCTGTCCAGGTACAGGGTCATTCCTCTATTCTTTAGTCATGACCATGTTCCTAGACCTGTCTATGTCTATATACTCAGAGTACAAGACAAGAACCAAGAATAGAGACACATGACATGTGGTGGGTCCACACAGTGTGTGATATTTTTCTTTATTTGAAACCATAGATGTTATAGCGAGGGGATATACAAAATTTCTTCTTTATAATATACATTATTTAGTCACTTTTTTAACAAAATAACATTGTCTATTTCTACTAATCTAGATACACCGTTTCTACCATGAAATCCTCCATTTTTCACCTAAAATGAATGAGTAATGACTCCATCAATTGGTTCATTCCCAATGGTGGATGGAAATCTTATTCTATTACCCGGATTATTAGTTTGTCATGTGTCTTGTACCTTATCCCATTTTTCGATGCCACTCTAGATGCCAGATATATTAATCCTCACCATCACATCACAATTTCATCACGATAAGTCGCCAAATCATAAATCATTATGACTTTCATGCACACAGCATGAATCTGGGAGTCCAATCATGCCCAAATCAACCCTAAAATGTTAAACCAAGCTTTTTATTGGCCAAAAATGAAGAATGCTAAGAGAAATTGGGGAACAAAAAATTTATTTTATTAAAATCATTTTTTGATCATGATCTATACCAATGATTAATAGGTGAAAACCAATTAGATGGTATCATTTCATAGTAAAATAAAATTTAATCAAAAAATTCAATTTATTTAAATAGGATGATTTGAGAACATTAAATTCCATAAGTAAAATAAGATAAAGAATCCATTACTGACCTAATAAAAAATGGTGGAAATCTATAAATAATGTTCCCTACCCTGATTTAGGAGTAATCGTTGGCGAGGAATGTTTTCTCCAGTGATGATGATCTATTGCATTTATTATTTTCCTATAAATCCACCTTAATCTAATAACTGTAATTCTATGTTCCATT
Organism: Viscum album; assembly: GCA_963277665.1. Lineage (NCBI taxonomy): Eukaryota > Viridiplantae > Streptophyta > Magnoliopsida > Santalales > Viscaceae > Viscum > Viscum album. Next base: position 1,148,693,525 of record OY728143.1, on the reverse strand, counting down.
TCCACTAATAATGAATGATCCTCCTCCTCTCAGATCCACCCAATTATATATAGAAAACCCTATATATATTTTATAATCGGTAATTACAATATTTAATTATGTTTTAAATTCATATAAAATAAATTATTTATTTTAAAAAATGCACTTACCAGTGGTGAAATCGCATGGAATGTCTATCACTGACCAAACTTACCTCAGACCAAGTATAAACACCATATTATTTTATTCACTATGGTTTCATATTTATCTTTTAGGGACCCAAAAAATTAGGAAACCATTTACACCAAAATTATGTGCACATGTGATATAATAAATTTAATATTTTTTATTTGAATATCATGACTCCTAAGGCCCAATTATTTATCACCATCTCGGTGCCTCGTTCTGAAACTATCCCTTAAAATAATCTATTTTCTTATAAGAAAGAAAGAAATTCATTTCACTAAATTTACATCTAATTATGTTATCATTGATGAAAAAATTTCTTTAAAAGATCACATGACGATTTCTTGAAGAAAATATCATTTTTTTCTTTGTAATTAAAAATTAAAAATATAATAATTTTCCATATATCAAGAGGAAAAAGTATAAAAAAATTACCTTGATAAATTTTAAATGATTATTCAAATAATTTAGTGTTGAGAAAGAAATGGAATTATATTCATACCGTGTATGTTTAATCAATTATTTTTATATCATTTTCATTAAATAGTAAAAATACAATATTACTGAAATGATAATAAAATCTCTTTTCTGTTTTTTTAAATTCAAACATGGGTAAAAATTAATTTAATATATCAAATGATATTTTTTAAAAAATTCATTAAATCTTTTTAAAAAATATTGAAAAGGAAGAAAAAGTATATTCGATCAAATATAGTAGGTAAATTTGATTTCTGTAAACATATTATTTCAGTCTCTTTAATACATAATGAGAGGTAAATAAAAAAATAATATTTATAAATAACCATAAGATAATAAAATTCATAATTTTATTGATATATATATAATAAGATATCATCATCAGAATCCTAAACCTAAAAAAATTGATAATCCATGATATTGTAGCATAAATCTTTTACTTTAAATTTGAATTTATTTAAATGATATTTTAAAATTATGCATAATAACATTAAATTTATTATAATTATGTAATATATTAACTAACATACATAAGGTATCCTAAATAATCTAATAATAACACTTCAATACCAATTTTTTAACAATTCTTTATTATGTTCGACGTTTCCCAATGTTTACTATTGTGTTTTTCATAGTAATTTTAGTTCCTTTGTTGAATTACTTGTACTTTGATCATGGTTATATCATATATATATAGTTAATCATGATATAAATATAACATAATTTAATTATATATATATATTTATATATTAATAGTTATTTGAAAATTATTGATATAGAAAATGAATTTCACCATTCATTGAGATAGTAGGTCGTACGTATGTATGAATAGTATTTTTACATTTTGAGAGATAGAAAGAAAAAAATAATAATTTGCATTTATAGAATCTTTTTAATTTCCAAAAAATCATATATAGTCATTAAATATATCCATTTTACTATCCATGTAAATCGTAAAAGAAATATGTATCACATCGCTTAGTGGAAGTGGTAGTCCACATATCAGCATAAGCGACATTATCATTTTCCAAAAGATTGGGAGGCAAGAAGTCATGTATGATATTATAATTATTGAATAATAATAATTTCATAAATGTCATATATAAATAAGATAGCCATCATAATAACCATCCTTGAAATATGTTGATATAAAATGAATTGTATCTTTTTATGGATGCGGTAGTCCACACGTACACATGAGCACATGTTAACCATGCATTTCATGGAAAAGATAGCTAATATTTTTAGTTACATAATAATAATAACAATTAAAAAAATTATGATACAAATGTAATTAATATATGATTTATACCATATATATAAGAGTTATAGGAGGAAATAAATTGAAAGGGGTTGGGTAAGATGATTACCTCTTCTTCGAGAAGCCTCCTTTAGATCATTTCTGCAAGATACATAGAAAGGTATTTTAAGAATACCAGGTCCCGAGATTCTTGTATATTGATTTTGAAATTATTATTTGGTAGGGTTTTTTCAATATATAATTCTCATTATGTTGTAATGAAAATAGAGAATATTTATCCTTTTATAAGGGGGAGGGCCACTCATCAAATTACATAAAGTATAAAATTAATATTAATTAATTTTCAAGAGAAAATGAATAAAAATTGATATAAATATAATATTTTATGAGGATGTGGTTAAAACCTCTCATAAATATAATTTTATAAATTATTGTTCTGTTTTTAACCAAATCTCTTTGATTAAACCACTGGTTTACCCTTCTAAAAATTACCATGATATCATTGTCTTTTACTCTTTAGGGGTCATGAAAGTTACTATGGAAGGAAAATTGACTATTAAATGGGATATTGTTGATATTATGAACCATATACATTTATTTTGATGATTATAATATTTTTAAAAATTAAAATTAATTTATTAAATATTTTTATATTATAAAAAATCGTTAATGTAATTAATGGAAATATTTGAAAGGATTTAATATAATATGTTACAATATAATGTAAAATGGTTTCAAAAAGATATGGATTACAATATAATGAATATGTGGTCCTAATATAATCATCCATTAAAATATTTACTGGTTAGTATATTATTTGAAATCATATATTTTAGAAAAACCCATGGTTAACCAATTTTAACATGAATCATTCAATATAATTTTTTAATATTGAAGGGTTATACTTTTAAATATAAAGTTGAAATTGGATTGTAAATTTTCAATGGATGAATCCTTAGATCATTTCACATCATAATTTTCATATTTAAGGATTTTTTATATTTTTAAATAATTTAATAAAATATTACTTCAAATAAAATACTATTAATGTCATTTTATGAACTATTCACAGAATTTGACATTGAGAATAATATTAAAACAAGATAATTCAAATATTAAACTCTAAAAAATTAATATGATATATTTTTATAAAAAATTCATGGTACGTTTTAACTCATCGAAAAAATATTACTTTTAGAATATTTAATATTATTTAATTGATTTCTTATGACTTCTATAATCAACAATTTTTTATTAAATCGGCATTTAAAATGATTATTTAGTCTCTAAAATTTAAAAATTATTTATTATAATAAAAAATTATTAATATTTTATAGAAAAAAACTAATACTGAACATAAATTCTTTTATATATTTCAAAAAATATTAGAGATATTAAATTCAAGAGAGTGTCATCTTTTACATTATCCTTCACTTAATTATTATAATGGTTAAAATGAAATAGGTGGAAAAAATTCATTTTTTTAATTTTTGGGTTATTATAGAAGAAATATACTACTACAATGATATAAATTAATGATTTTGAATTAATTATATCCTTATAAGATTAAATTTATCCCGAATTAACCCATTTTACAATTATTAACAAAAAATCTTTATGGTTACTATTCAAATAAGTTTTAATTAAATAGGACCTATTTATAAAATTTGACCTCCAATTCCCAATATAAAATAGAATTTTCATGATTAAATTTCAATAAGTGGAATACGTTATATTAAAATTAAAAATAAAAATAAAATGAAATAATTTTTTTTTAAAATCGTCTTAAGTTTAAAAATTTTTACATACCAAATTCATCAATAAAATTTACTCCCATGAAGATAATATGATTTTTAAAATTATAAGTTAAATATTGTTACTTTTGAACCATTTTTAAATTAAAATTTTAAATTTTAAATTCTTAAAAAAAGTATATTTTTCAAAAAAAAGTCATTATTTTTCACTACAAACATGAAAATAAATCATTCCTGAAAAAATACAAAAAAATCATATTAATATGTTTTTATATTTTGATTTAAAAATTATATAATGTAAATAAAATAAATTTTATAAAAATTTTAAAATCTAATTATAATATTATTTAATAAAAAACAGTAAAAACTATTTTTTAAGAAATGATATTTTGAATAATTAAATGACTTTACTAAAACAAATTCAGTGCATATTTAATAAGATTTTATCAATAAAATTTAATTAAATATAGGATATATATATATATATTTTATAACTCAATTACTTATATTCATACCATCCATTTCAATGAATATGTTATAACAGTCATAAAATAAAAATATTTAATTTTTTTTATGATGTAAAATACATGTTGTATATAATATCGAAGATATAGGTTTTTTAATGTATAGGTTTATTAAATTATCCCCCCAGTAATAAATCATATACTCACAATTTCAACTTTTTCTCAATAATCAAGGGTTTTTATATTTGAAAATTCCTTTTTTGAGAACCCACAACATAAAAATTGTATATAAAAATTATTCTTAAAAGGAGGGAAAAGGAAATACAAAGGTCATCAATAATAACATATAACTATGATTCTGAATATTATAGAATTTTTTGGAAGTAAAAATATAGGCATGAATAAAAATTTAAAGTCCAAATAATGACGGTGAGTAATTGATAACATTGATCGGAATAATGTAAATGATCATGATAAAGTTAACAATAATAAAACTATAAATCAGTGTGGTTTGAAATTTACCATCTATTCATAAAAAATGAATTTAATATGAAATTATTTTATTTCAAGATCCTTTTCCTTTAGTTGAGTAATTTCATTTCCCTCTATACTAATATCATAACTGAATATACATAATTTACTTGTATAATTTCATCCTTAAATAAATTTACACTAAAATTTCATATTTTTTTCCAAAAAATGAGAATTCAAGGTGCAATTTTTAAGCGAGAATCGTAAAAATAATCTTCAAACTAATCACATAATCCAAAATAAGATAACAAGATATTTTACCTTTAAATAATAAAAAACGGTAAGAACAGTTTAATATAATATCCCAAATGAATAAACATTCATATAATGATATAATACCTTTTACTTTACAATGAAAATAATAACACCAATAGTTATAGATAAATTATTCTGTAAATAAATAACACAACATCCCAATTAAACTCAATAACCTCAAAAGTAAAGAAAATTTAATCCTCAATGGTGATCCCATACCTTTCAAATTATATTGCCAAAAAATTAACTACATTCCTCCCAAATAACAGTACAAGTTAAACTTATGGTTTATATATACCTCAACCTAATGAAAAATCTCACAAAATATCATTAATCACCATAATAAATCATCATATAATCTTATAATGTAGTGAACATTACCAAAATATTATGAATAAAATTTATTTACTAACTATTAAGTTAATCCCTTTCATAAATAGAAATATATTTAAAAGATATTTTTGTTAATGATTCAATTCTCAACAATCAAGATTATACACATCCGTATATTAATTAAAAAATAATTAAATTACCATCATGTTATATGATAACACAAATGGTTATTTAGAAACCAATAAATTATTCTCCCTAGAATCTTGAAATGTTTCAAATCACCGGAAAATACCATCACTTAAAACCCAAAATTGGTATTTATGACTTTGAAATTATGATTAACCATAAATTTATAACCCCATAATGTCATCCATAAGTCTTAAGTTAACCCTACATGAATACATATATGCTTCCAAAAATTAATGCAATCCATGATCATAAAATAAAATAAAATGTTTTCAAATGTATTTAATTCATAAAAAAATTAAATAGATTTCATAAAAGATGGACTAAATCACTTAACATTATCAAGGATTCCAATACTATCTCATTTACATTATCAATATCTATCATCTCTTTATCCCATGTAAAAATTACCAACCTACAATTAAATCACATTTCTTAGTTATCCATACCATTCATTATATGGTTTTCAATCCATAATGAAAATAAAATTTGAATCAATACTTATATGTTTCATATTTCCTATATTAGGAATATAATTGATAATAAACTTATATAACATAATTATTGAACCTTAAAATATAGAAACATCAATAATTTCACTTCTATGATATGAATAACATATGTTCTTCTTTAGTATTGGAGTTAACCATTGTATTAGGTTATGAACTTAGATAATTCTTATATTCCACACACATAAAACATTTAACAATAATAGTACTATAGGACCTTAGTATTATCTTAATTTAACTCCATATGAATTTAATTTTATTCTCAAAAATTACTTTCTACAGTCCCTTCTCTCTATACATAAAACATTTTCTCGATTCTCTGATACATTTACCTATGTGATTCTTCTAACATACTTGACATGTTAAAAGATAAATTTTCTTCCCTCCAGGGTCTTCTTGAAACTACTTTTTCCTCTTATTAGGTGTTTAGAGAAAACTCACCCAATTTGATATTTTTATTTATATAACAAGATATCTGGTTAGACATAATCATTGTTCCACATTGATGTTCCCGTATTATTTGGTTTCTCATGAATAAAATCATTCCATTTTCTATCATATTTTTTATTAACATTAAACCGCCCATTCCACCAATAGAAAAAACCAATAAATATAGTGTGAGAAACAATATTCATAATGAGGAATCATATAATCATGAAAATAATTCATATGATATCTAAATTATGACACCTTTTATCAATCTTTGGAAGATTAGGTTTAACAAATTTCATCCATGGTTATTATCAATTCAGCTCCCTCATAGTGTTTCATAAGGTAATTACAAGTTTACCCAAGAATATATTCTAAGATTGATAACCTAGGTGCACAATAAGGATATACTAACCATGAACTAGAATTATGAATGTTATATATTTCAACAAAGTCCATTTTATAATATAACTATAGATGAAACTATTCCAATAGCATGTCCCCTATTATTTTCTATATAGGGATGTAATCCTACTAAAACCCCATAATCTCACAAATACCATAACATTATTATATTATCATATTCCTAATATTATCCATTGGGTTCTCACTAAATATTTCCAATATTAATTTAAAAATTTAGAAAAATCATTTCTTCAATACCAACTATAGAAAACATTACCATTAAAACATACATATTACTTATTTCTAAATGAATTTACAATACATAACCTTGTGATTCATGATTGAATCAAAAAAAATAAGTGTATTTTTATTATAGATACACAATCTTTACATTTCCTTAAATTATTTAAGTTTAATCCAAAATGATCTTCTGATATAGTAATATTCTTAGACACACCCTATTTAAATATATTCTTCATAACATGGGGAAGAAACCATAAGTAATGGTTATCTCAGAAACTCATTAATGGTAAACAAGGTAGATATCACTGATCACATAAACATAATAAGATCATAAGGTTGTGAGAACATTAGAATATCATTTGAAAAAATTTCACTGCATATCATAGATCATAGTATAGAATTATGGAATTAATCTTGGCAGCTCATAAAAAAATAATCATAATGGAATCAAAGAACATGATCCATTAGATAAAAACATTAGAATAAGACATATGTTTATAGAAAATAAATGAGCATTGAAGATCAATTCTGTGGTAGTCACAGAATACATAAAAAATATCACATTGGATTTGGTTTACACACCCATCTTTCATAGTAGTGAATGATCAATAAAAAACAATCATAGCAGATATAGTCCCATATTAAAATTAGTTCACTACACATTCTGTCCTCTTTAAATTATGTGATATCCATATTTAGTCAATGCATTGGAGGGATATAGAATTTTAGACCAGCCATTAAATAATTTAAATCATACATATTTGTTCTATAATATCATAAATCATTCATCAAATTTTTACCCACGAAAATGAAATGGGTTTCATAATCATTTCATCATTTCATCGTAGCATAACCTGTGGAAAAGAAACTTTTTCATTAACTGATTTCCCCTTGAAAAGAAATAATTTTCATAGAATAATCATTAAATCATATTCATCAAAATCCTTCCAAGAATGAATATTTATGGTAACATTGGATCATACCCCATTAATTTATAATTAATATCAAATGATATCATAATTGATGAAAATAACTTGAAAATATATATGTATTATATATTAATGAATGTATCATTTTAATTTTGAAATCACTACATTAAAATAAAAAAATATACCCAATATTAAAGAAAAAACTTTATTTTATAATAACCTATATAAATTATAAATTATGATAAAAATAATCTAATATTTAGCCTGGTGGAAAATTTCATTCACACAGTATATGTTAAAAAGAAATCATTCCTTTCACACATTTGAAAAAAAATAAATAATTACCGCATTTAGAAAAAAACAAGAATATTCCTTTAAAAATTTATAAAAATGACATCATATCTAAAACATAACTTCAAGATCATAAAAAATAATTAAAACACACTTGAAATTGTTTTTATAATACATAGACACTGAAGAAAATGTATTTTTGACAGAAGAGTGAAACAAAGTAACTTTTCCTTAAAAACATTATTCCAGTCTCTTAAGATATTAAAGAGATAAAAATGAATGGAAAATGTATTATCTAAAAAACTAAATTGGATATAAGAAAATTCATGAGTTTCTTGAGATGTAGGTTTCTAAATTTCATCATAAAAAACATAATCATAAAAGATATCAGTAAACAATGAGGTTGTAACAAAAAACCATTACGTCAAGTACCACTTAATTAGAAATAACTATATTCTCCTATATAATAAATATTAAATTTTATAAATTATATTATAGATTAATTAAAATACTTATAATATCAAATATTATCCATATTTTACATTTTAACACCCATTTATTAATTATTACTCACTAAAATAATCATTTCTAAGTGTTAAATATTTTTTTATTCATAATAATTTCTGGTCAGATGTTCTAGTACTTTTACATTGATCATGGTTACATCATCTCTATAATTTGAAAAATTATAAAAATAATATATATATATATATATATTCATTATATAAACTAATATAGTCATTCAAATTTGTTAGTAATATAAAAATAATAATTACACTTTTTATGGAGATGGTAGGTCCTACGTACAAGGGAAAGTTTTTTTATTGAATAATTAAATAATGAAATATAAATAATAATTCAGATATACATAACAAAATATTATATCACATAAATCATATATATATTAAAAAAATAAGTTTTTATTACTACCTATGGAAAATAGAAATTAAAAACGAATCACGTCGCTATATAGAGGTGGTAGTCCACACATACGCACGAGTGACGTTCTGGTTTTATGGTGGATTTGAAGGTAATGAAAAAGAAAAGATATTATAATAGAGAATAATTACATCATAAATATCATATATAAACATTAATCCCATAATAATATGGATCCATAAAACATCAGGATTAAAAATGAATTTTATCGCTACATGGATAAGTTTAGTTGTACATACAAACTAGTAATAATTTCACATCTAATTTGATGGAAACGATAGTAGATAATGGTGTTTTAATAATTATAATAAATTATCATTATGTATATGATACTAAAGTAATTATTTTAGGATAAATACAACTTGTTATAGGGAATTCAAGATTAAGTAAAATGAAACATATTGGTTAATGTGATTACAACATTTTTGAAATAACTCCTTTAGATGTCATAATAAAGAGTATAGGGTTGTAGTTTTTGGGAGGCCAAAACCTATAGAACGTGGATAGGGAATTTTATAACAGAATTTTATATTTTTTTAGCTATAAATAATACTAAATGAGGTGAATAGAAACAAAACTTTGGGTGTCCTATTATAGTGGAGGTAAATGACACACTTTGAATTTCCAAACAGATTATAATATAATAATGACGCTCCCAAAACAAATATATTTCAAATTTTAATAAAATATAGAAATTTTATAAGGTAAAAAAATTCATCTAATGAAATTTAGATAGGACTTGGTGTTAATTAATACCTTATCTTTTTTATTAACCCCTTTGTTAATCATTATTGAGGTTAACTTTTGTACCTACTTTTCCAGTCTTCAATAGTTATGAATATAACAATAAAATTAAAAAGGACCCATAAATTGGTCATGGTTGATATTTCAAACCATATTACATTTATGTGGATGAAGATAATATGTTTATTATTTTTCAATCATTTTATAAAATATTTTTTAATAAAATACCATTAAAGTTACTAGTGTAACTTTTCATTTAATTTGACATTAAAGACACCAATAAAATAATGTAAATTGAATATAGTCATTTAAAAAATATTTAAAAATTTGTTTTTATCAAAAAAATTAATTAACAACAATAATTCAGATAATTTGTTTTACATTGAATACTTTTAATATAAATTATTTAATTTCATTATTAATTGAATAAATATGATGCTGACATTACAAAAACATTTAAGGTAAATATTCAAGCACTACAAATTATCAATATATAACTATGTGAAGATAATAATTAATCTGTAAAATAAATTTCAGAAAAACATAGCCACCTTTTATACATATATTAAATGTTTATAGTTATTAGAGTTAAGATAGTGTCATTTTGTGTTAATTATTTTATAAACACATTATAAATGAAATATTAAAATAAATATGGTAACATGTGAATAAATATTGGATACATGGATGTATATGGGTGAAATATACTCATCCAATAAAATAATTGTTACTATTAGACAAATTTTTATGCCTTATCCCAATATTTTAACCATGTTTTACCTATTTTACCCTTAAAGAGGTGACAAAAATATACAGTGGTTACTATTCAAATAAAAAAGTTAAATAAAACTATTTACCAAATTTTATCACCACTACTATAATTATGGAATCCATTTGTCAAGATAAATTTTCTATAAGTGTAAAAATCATTTTAAAATAAGCGCACTAAATAAGACAAAAACAATTTTTTAGAAAATGGAATTTTAGTTAGGACACTAGATTAATTCTTATCCATTATCAAAAAAATAAATGAATGTAAAACTTATTTCTAAATATATTATATATACATTTTATTAAAATTATTAAACAATTATTGCAAATTTTATATATTAAGATAAAAATACATTGAGTACATAATTGTTTTTAAAAACATCACTTTAAATTTCAAATGATTTCAATTGTGTTTCTTATAAATTAATAAACTATGAGTTTATTATATAAATGTATTGACCATAAATATTACATAATTTTTACTTTTCATAATTACTAATTTCACGACATGGTTATAACTGTATATTATATTATAGTACTTTTAGACTCAGGGTTCTGTGAATTATAAAATTTAAATAATATATTTTTAAAAAATATATCATAAAATTTGGGGGGTCAAATATTACATGACTCCATTGTGTGAAATACTATAGAACTCATTTATAATATAAAAAATACTGTGATTATGACCCAATAAGTGGAATAATAATATGTTATTTATAGATAAAACTAATATGATCATGGTCAACAAATTTGGTGAGTTGATTGGTTCCCTCCTATAATATGAGTTAGAGATGAAGAATATAGATAAGGTGGAAATTTATATTGAGAAATGTGTTTTTTAAACATCATATGTTATTTCTTCTGAATCACAAAATTATGATTTATAATAAAGTTATAATGTTGTGGTTGAAATATTGTTAAAATATATTCTTAACAATATGTTCAATGTTTCAAAATGTGTCCTAGGGGTGATAACAAAAATTATTTATTGAAACTGAATAGAAAATATAATTTTAATTTTAATTATAATCAGATGCACATGTTTTTAATGATATAATAATAATTATATTGATCTATACTACCTAAATATTAAAAATGATATAATATACAATTACATCATGAAAAATATGAAAAGACGTCATGGAGTAGTAATAATGATACATATCCGAGAGATAAATAAAAAACCATAAAATCATTCTTTACATTTACACCTCTTGATTTGTGTAAATCTGGTCAGTGATTCTGATTATGATTCTAATTATATTTTTAAACAAGAAATGTTTACTCTATAATAGACTACGAAAATGGTTTTAGAACTAAAAAATGATATTTAAAATATTTTACTCATGTATAATTAACTGAATGTGAATCAAAATAATGTACTAGGGAAAAATATTAATAATAATCTCTAGAATGAGAAGTTAAAAATGTTATATTCTGTGAAAGATCAAATCTCATGGGGTTGTAATTATTTAATCATTGATTTATAGGTTGAATTAGGGTTTTTTAAATTTTTCCAAGAAAGATTTATTTTTGATAAGATAATTTCATTATAGAAAATTGTTATGACCATGGATGGTTTTGGCTATATTGAATATTTTCCTAATATATATTCAAATTATTTGTGAGAAGTTATTTGGGAAAACTCACTTATGTTATGTTTTTTATATTTAAAATATATGGTAAATATTCTTTTGAATATTATCTTATTAAACCTCATTATTTTAGGCACACAAAGGTATTCCTTTATGAATTTCTATTTAGTAGTACCCCTTTTTTTTCTTATGATAAAATCTATGTTGGTACTAAATGGTAGTCTGATTAATATAATTTGAAAAAATATCATTGGAACCAAAACACTATAATTATTCTAATTTTTAGTAAAGGTTCATTTTATATCCAAATAAGGGGATATGGTTCATTAAAATTTGGCGATCAAGGCTCATGATTATATATAAAAAATGTTTCAAAACATTCAATAAATGTGATAGAGGAATATTAATATTTTATGAAATTCCAAAGTAATGGTAAAAGTTTTTAGTGATGTGCCTTTTAAGATTCTACGATCAACCATAAATATATATATTAATTTTTTACATAATAAAATAATTATTATATCTCAATATTTTTATATTAGAGTCACTGTTAAATACAAAAATGATAAGTTACTTATTAATAAGAGCGATTCTATTTTTTCTACTAACAAAATGAATAATGGGTATACCTTCAATGTTGATTATATAATAGTACAAAAAATAATGTTTTTAAATATTATATGGTTAACTGTAATACTAAGTCATAGAATCCTTGAACATTTCATCATAAAACTATTATAATAACTATCTACAAATAAAATAGATCCTTTAGTAAGTAAATTAAAGGTGTAAAATATTAAAATTGTGAATCTTGTATAATGGGAAATAGGAAAAAATAATCATTCAAAATTATGAATAAATTGAGTACCACTAAAAAAAATTATTTACTTTATCCTAATTTCTTTTGGACAACATACATTACATGTCTTGAAGGTAATATGTTCACTTTTTTGATAAAGGGTTATTTTAATATGATTACCTAGGTATATTCTATTGGTCAAAAAAGTTACATTCTTATCATGTGTATTGTATACTATAATATAGTGTTTAAAGAGAGTTTATTTTAAATAGATTATATCATATGTGATCATGGAGGAGGATCCCCCAACCTGAAGATGTTATGTAAAGAGAATTGTTTTTTTTAATAATGTATCTATTTCAAGGACTCGACAATATAATGGAGTGTTGGATAAAGTAAAGAGTAATATTCAAGATATAACAAGAACTACTCTAAATAAATATCAATTATAAGAGTACCTAGGTATAGAATCTATTTACACACCATGTTATGTGTCAATCAAGATTTCGTCATGTCATGTTATTAATAAGTATAAATACGATATTTGGAATGAAAGGAAATAAAAGGTGAGTTATTTCAATTTTTTTGGATTTAAATTCTTCATCCACAATTTTAAGGAAAATTTGGATAAATTCATTGAAAAATAAGCAGAACATATCTTTATTTGATATTACTCTCAAATTGTAGAATATAGAGTACACCACAAGTGAACCATATCCTAGGAGGGATCTATGCATATTAATATTGATTATAATGAACCTTTAGATAAGACATAGAAGATTTATCACATTACAAAATAATTAAATATATTAATATGAAATGTTCCCAACCAGAAAATAATTAAATTCAATTGAAATTTTCACATGTTGAGGAGGATCATTAATATTCCCGAAATAGAACAAAGAATATTCATAGAGATAATCCCATTTATAAAATGATGGATATTGTTTAAATCATTGAAGTAATGGATACAGTGATGAACTTTTATAATCATTTTCCCCACATTTCAAAAAAATTCCAAAATTATTCTCTAAAAGCATTAAAATTATGTAGTTTGGAGATTGATATTGAAGAAGATATAAATTAGATGAAGAGCATAATGTAAATGGAACCATGATGGTGTTTTAGAATAATTTATTTCAGTATAGAAATATTATAATGAATAATTGATATAAAAAGATCTAGGTTATCATTAAAACAAAGGCATTTTTTATAGATATACCATTTCACATGAATTAATATTAGAATCTATAAGACTTCTCAATTATTTTGAGACAATAAATATATTAAATTTATATCATATAAGTATAAATAGTTTTATTTATCTTGTGTTTATTTAAGAAATTGTATATGTGAGGAAACCAACTATGCTTGAACGCGATTAAAATCTTGGTCATGATTTCAATCTTACTAAGGACGTTTAAAAATTGAAATTTTCACCAAGAGAATGGTATTGGAGTATTTTATAGTTAATTTATTAAAATTATTTTCATAATGGAATGATTAATAAAATTATTTATTTTAATAGTAATTAAAAAATATATTCCAATAGTTTATATATATATGGATGATATATTTCATTGATCATTAAGTGAATATCATTTTGAAGAGTTTTCAAACATGATATGAAATTAATTTGATATGATTAAATATTGATAACTATTTTTCTTTATATTTTTTAAAATTTATTTGGGATATGGTGGAATTTTATAAAATTGGAGTGAATATTATAAATAACAGGAAAAGAGGTTTGGTTTGGATTTGAGTTAATATAGAGTACTGTAATGTGTATTACATTTAGAATCGATGAGGATCCTATTAAAAATTCTATTTATCACAAGACATTAATATAAACAATTTAGAGTCTACTATATCTAACTATAAGAAAACATTTTCTCATGTATAGTGTGTGCATGTGTTATAGATTTTAATAATATCATGAGAAAATTCATATGATAATAGTTAAGTGTATTATCAAGTATGTAAAAGGTGAAATATATCTCAATCCATTAATCCTTTAGAATATATCATTTTAGATTATGTGTTATTCATATTATGATTTTACTCGGTGCAAGATGGATAGAAAAGATACAAGTTTTATTTTCCACTTTCCTGAAAAATATTTAATCTTTGAATCCAAAAAAGAATAAAATAACATCATTGTAAATAAATGATGAAAAATATAATGATACAACAAGTTATTTTTCTTCAATACTTTTAATTAGGTACACACTATGTCAATATTTATTGTGTTAGATCATAATGATGTCTCATATTTTTCAATGGTTTTCAAAAAATATTCTATATAGATTGAAACTCAACATTATTTTTGCTAAAATTATTTTTATATCATAACTAAAGGATATATTTCCAACACTATATATAAAATGAACATGGTACTCTTTATCACATAGATTTTTTTTAAAGACATAATGAAGAATAGGATAGTTCAAATCACTACCTGAAGAGAAAACTAATAGTAAATTATCCAAGATTTGATGGATAATTATCTTTAATAAAGTATGTCATGTATTATAATGTTTATATATCCACCATTTCTATATACATTATAATTTTAATACTGGATTATGTTAAAATCATATCTCAACATGTGAATATTTTATCTCCATTTTAAAAATAAATAAATGTAATGTGATGGTTCATTTTATTATTATGTTTTGTTTAATTGTATTATTTCATTTAAAAAATTATAAATTTATATTAAATATTCAAATTAATATTTTCTCTACAATCAATTCCCCTCAATATTTTTACCTTTAACAATCATAAAAATCTTATTGAGGATCTTCTTATTATTTATATTATGTTTTTTATTTAATTTTAATATCATGACAAAGAGAAAAAAAATGTTTTTAGAATTTGAAAGTATGTTTAATACTTGTCTTGAAAAACATTTATGACAAGTTATATTATAAAAGGTAAATAAAAGATCAATATCACTTCATCTAAGAATAGAATATTTTTATGGAGGTACACATCTTCAAAATATTCTAATAATATCACTATAGTGTGTCAATATTCAGATAGTAAATAGATGAATTGATGAGTCATGTTTGGATAAATGATGTATCCGGGATTCTTGGAAGGTTATAATCATATATATTATTATATCATGAAATTTCATAAGTGGATTTATTTTTTAATGTGTTATACTTGAAAAAATTATAAATTATTTCGTAATTTTTTGAATCATACTTATAGGAATGTTTATATTACTCAAAACTGAATAGATTTCAACATGGAGGATCAATTTAAATAATTTTTATAATTGATGGTTTTTGTGGTGTAGGTCGGTATTCTTATCTATTAATAACATATATAAGGATATACAAGTGATTCAAACCATTTTTTGATGAATAATTTACCGACTTTTTTAAAAAATATACAATTTTAAATACAATAGATGTATCCAATGATGAATATTAGGAATGTTAAAGGGAACATGTTAAGGTTTCCTATGGCTAATATTCTAAATATAAGTAATATTTGTTTTCTCAAAATAAACTACAATCATTAAGGAATGATTTTTTATCATAGAATGGAGAGTCACTTCAAAAACCACAATATAAAATTTCTAATTACATTGTGGTCATAAATGATGTTAAGTCCATAAGAGTTTCATTAAAATACATGATAGAGAAGTGGAATAAAATTTATTCTATGGTTAAGATGTGGAAAGTCACAGGTGATACCTCAAAATAAAAATTTGGATAAATTAAAAAAATAACTGGTTTCAAGGTATATATTACAATGGTAAATAAAAATACGCGAGTGGATTTAGTACTAGTAAGTGGTGGTGGTGGTGGTGGTATTTTCCACCCATATAAAATTCTAACATTAAATGTTAGATGAATCCATATTCATTAGTATCAAATATTTCACTTACTAAATAATTAGAAAACACACTTCCTTTGATCACATAGATTGTAGTTACAACTCTATATATCACACAAACAAAACCGCCATTAGTGGAAAGACTTCATCAGTCATTATAAAACCAAAAGAGAATAACTTAAAAAAGTTATTCATACTGTATGGATGTTCCAATTCATTCCCCTTCTATTATTGTCTCATTTATTCAATAAAATAGCCCTTATTATTTTTATTTTCCCATCATCTATTTTTTGAAGACCATGAATCATTTTATGTTGTTAAAAGAATTGTTGAAAAGATACTGGATAAAGAGTTAGAGACTATAGTTCTTTTATCTCTGAAAAAGTGTAAAAAGGTAAATATGAATAGTAGAATAATGTAGAGAAAAATATTACTCAAGATAGATTTTCTTTTCTCTTTTCAAGTGTCTTTTTTCATATTTTTTTATATTATAATAATAATTATGTAAAATTAATATTTAATTTTTCGAACTATATCATTTTTAATTTGGATTTTTGATTACTCTAAATTAGGAGATAAGCTTTATAATAATGGAGTTCATATACAGGGTGAGTTTTGAGATCATTTATATCATTATTTTTTATTATTTGAGTTTTGATGTTATATTCTAGATAATCATAAATATTTCAATTTTTTTAATTTTCATTATATTGATTTTAATTTCCAAATGAATGATATTATTGAATAAATTATTAAATTATTATTATTTTTTATATGTAAAATAATTCAATTTATAATTCATCCTAATTATTTATTTTTTGATTATATATTATGTTGATCTTTCTATATGATGATGGACTACTGAGAGGGGGTGTATCATTGAACAATATTACATTTCCTATATTATTATATCTTACAAAATAAACCTACATAACTTGTTAGAGTGATATATCTCACAACTAATATTATCACACACTAAGGGATAAAAATTATGTACAACCAACATATATTGTTCACTAATAAAAATGAAAATTTTCATCCATGGAAGGATAAAAAATAAATAAGAGACAAAAAAAATAACTAGAATCAAATTTATTAATATAATAAAGAGAATTTATACAAAAACTAATGTTACAAGAATATGAAAGAGTATTTTCCCAACACAAGAAGAAATTATTCCACCTTTATTAATCTTATTACTGATGTTTCTTTATATTCACTGAGGTTGGTATTATAAATTTCCATTAAATATTTGTCATTATTCAATGTATAGATTACTTATACTTCTAGATAACTGAGAACATGCGTGAACCTTATTATTCCTCTATTAAAAAAATTGGGGTACCGATCACCCAGAAACCAAGTGTGTACTCCTCCTCATCCTCCCCCTCCTCTTATTAGGCTCAATATTTTATATTCTACATAATCACTATAATTCATGAATGATACATGCTACAATTTCTATTACACAGTAAGATACTTTTCATCAAGATCAAATTTCAATTTCAATTTAAAATTAGAACTGAAAAATTATTTGAAATCCACACATAATTCTCCATATTTTTTTCGTTTGGATAATATATATCTTTTTAGTTACTATTGTTTTATAAATTGATCTTCCTAGATTTCTTATGTGTATCACAATATTTTAAAATTGAAACAATTCCTCAAATCTAATCAAAATATAGAACTCTCCACTGACCATGACATGTTTAACTTCACCATGACATGTTGTTTAGTATTTCAGTTCAAATTATCTGACTTCATTATTAACCTCTTTTAAAATCAATGTTCCACCGCATATTATCCCTTATATTCTTCATAAAGGGATTTTATCCTCGTAACAAAATATATTCCATGTATTATTAATCGATTTTTTGTTCCATAGAAAATTTCTAAGACATTCCACTTCATTAGGTACATGACTTTTTTATTCTTTTACCACCACAATCCATTTGTAAAAAATTATAATCCACTTTTTGGGTAAGTCGGAACCAAACATAGAGAGGCACTAGTTAACACATATCCCACATCCACTTAAACCACAACACACCGTATTCATATTTCAAAAATTCAACATTAAATTTTAAAAAAGAAATATTGAAAAATATATCCATTGTCTACCTCAAAACACAAGTTTACCAACCTTGGTCATAAATCCATCATCCATCATGATGATATCTCGAACCAAGAGATCTGTTCATGTCGCTCCCTTCCTCCATCGTCAATGTCATCATCATTACTGTCTTCACTACTATAGAAGAAACACAACTCCCTCAACATTGTCTAAATGAATGTCTTCATAACCATCCCAATATCTCAATGGACTAATAAATCACCAGTGACCTTAATAACCATTATATAACAACAACACCAAGTCATCAAAAAATAGAAACATCCAAATCACCATCACATTTTGAACACACTTCATCAAAATAAAAAATGAAAGGGTCCTTAAACAGAAATATCACCACTGTGAACCCCCAAATTCTTCTTCCATAACCAAAATAGGGAAATAAAAAACCAGAAAACGACATCATAACCTTAACTAATCTATTCTCATGAAGATTAACCTCCAAAGAAAAACAATTGAGGAAACCTTCATCGAAATCCAACAAATATAGCGTGAGGGGCACTGTCGTCTGCTAAAACCCACCTCCCAAAAACAATGAGTAACCACACCTTCATATCTAAATCCTAAATAAGTATAGGTCCTTGAAGCTAGGGAAGGTATTCGAGCAGCCGAGGGCTCTAGACGTTGGCATCATGAAAAGACTGAAACTAGAATCCAAAATTAAGATCATGCAGACAAAATAGTCCATAAAGAGTCGAAGACTGCCAAACCACTTAACCTAAAACCAATGTTTTACCATCTTTCCAAGTTTGACCTAGAGTGGAGAGGTGGAATGTAGGATCATATTAGGGTTCTAGAAATTAAAGGATTCAATAGAGACTGCTATCAATAGAACCAATGGAATCCCCCTGGGGAGACGAACCCCAAGATATTCAAACTTCCAAGAAATAATAAATCGTTGAAATCATCCAAATGAAAAAACCACAAAGAAGGAATAAAACCTGAGGAGGTGAAAGTAGATAATAAATGAAGAATGATATGTGGTTCTAGAAGAAACCACTAGCCATTGGTTGACCATGTTGTGTTCACCATTGATTTGATTCTTATATAGAAACTCTGTTGTTTTTATTGGTCATTATATCATTCAAATTGTTTTAATATTCCAATATATTAATAAATTATAGATCAATACAATATGATCTAATATAAATTTTTTCTTCTATCAAGATAATTTAACATAGATCAATAATTTGAGATCCAATTTCATTTTTCACACCAATTATAATTAATAATATTCCATCCACTATAGCTTCAGTTATGGAATGTATGATCATTTTCATTTCATACAAATAAATTTCGCAATTTATGTTTCATTTAAAATAATTATATTTAATATGACAACCATATTTTTATTTCTATGACATGTGATTTACTTCACAAAAACATATAAGGGTTTTATTTTTCACAAAATATCTTAACACTATGACTTTTCCTAACCATCCTTTCCATTTCACATCCTATAGTAGTGTAATGTTAGTTTTCTGAACATGGTGTATTGAAGTTTAATTCACTTAATGAAACATGAAAAACCACTCTTCAACATCAATAATACTTACATGTTATTTTTATAACTATATAAAATTATAAAAAATATCACATAAAATGAAAAACCCATATAACACTTGAGTTTGTACAAGATTTGTGTGCTGAAAAAATTAATAAAAGAATAACCATATCAATTGAATCTCTTCAATAAATCATAATTTGTAGATTCTGAGGTAAATAAAGTCCTCCTAGGTCTTAAAAATCCCTCAAGGTCATAACCGTAGTATATATTAATGTCTTTCTTATTCTCAGACTAAACAATACCCCTCTTGAATTCTGTTATAAGTCATTGAATATAATAAACTTTTCAAACTCGTAAATCTATAATTTAGTCAATATTATATAATTCAATGAATATGTTATTGAAATAAAGGTAGGAAATAAGAAAATTCAATAATAATTTCATATTTTCTATTCAAGTGACTTAAATTCAATTTTTTTCTTCTCCATTTCATTAAAAATATTGATTCAAATAATAAAATTCTACTTTAAACAATTGTATATAATTTTATTATGTTCACTCTAAATAAATATTTTCAAATAATTAATAACTCTCTCAAATCACACACACATACTGACATCACAATGTACTCTTTTTATAAACACTCTCTAAATATGTACATCCCCTTAATTAAAGACATGTTATTTGAATTTATGTTGTTCCTCTATAAATTTGACAAACAAAATACAATGATACGAAGTAATGGGTATGAAGTACCATACCATATCCATTGATTATTGAAGGATTATATGTTTTATAAAAAATTCTTTTGATGTGTTTTCAACTCCCCCTTTGGATGAAAGAACAATAATCAACCAATCTCTCCATCAACATCAATTTTATATTGAGATAACTTCTATTATTCTTTACATAAAAATGACATAAAAATGACTCTTTCTTCTTAGTGGTCATCACTTCAGCTTCATATCTAGAACACTGATATTTCTTTCTTGAAATGAAAGAAAGATATTATTTTACCTCCCTTATACAACTTCCTCTTGAGATCACCCTTTTATCAATATTATTAAGTTTACTAGTTTATACACAATTTCAGAGTAACAATTATCCAATGACTTATAAACATCATATTTATTCATTTTTTAAGAAATATTATTATTTTTAGATTTGATTTCCATGTATATTTTCATAAATAATGTGGTATCTTGTTTCTGGATTTACCGTGGTGGTAGGAACATGATAAAAACATTAGAAATATAAAACCTATCAATCACATCTACATCACACTTCATTCCTATCTTCAAAATTATTCTTTCACTTCACACATTGTTTTAATATAATATTCACATCGACTTTTTTCATTTTCAAGGCCTGTATCCCCTTAAATGTATTCCTTACATCTCTATTTATGGAATTAAATATTAATCATGTTAAATAGAAATATCTCATAATATACTAGTAGCCTTCACAAAAACCTAAGGATATAACTAAAGATATATCTTCTACTAGAACTACCAATTTATTTAGAATAATTGATTTTCTAAAATTCATCATGTTAACATAACTCTTCACCTCAATATTGTCAACTATAACTCTAGAATACTCTACACATGCTAATATTCATTGTATATTTTTCTCATAATTTTTTTTCAGTAAATAAAATCATATATTTTTATTTAATATTATAATTTATATAAGAGAACAGACTATAGATTTTTTTATTTTATGTGATACCTTTAATTTTCCTCACCTTTTTCAGGGCTTCATGTCTTACTCTAATAATTACAAAAAAAAATTGTGAATCATTGGTCAATATTATTGTTGATTAGCATAATGTTTATGTTTCATGTATACTATAATACACTTCTCTTTCTGGGAGAAAACTCTCACTTCAAATTTAGAATTAGAAATATTATATTTTAAATGTTTTATATTATTTATTTCTAAAAAAGTAATAATATAATATATTCAAGATAATTCTCATATGAATAAATACTTATCTTCAATAAATAAATATTCCTTTTATCATTGGTGTGTAATTATATTTCTTCTTGAGCACTAATGAGTAATCCAAAATATTTTTTTTATCCATCCTTATCTAATACGACCATATTTGATTCAATCATAATTAACCTATTTTATTCCTCTAACATGACAACCTTATAGATTAAATTCTTCATTTTCAGCATCAACATCAACTCCATTTGATATTTATATTTTTCTTATTCACTTATTGATAAAACTTACTATTTCAAAACTGATCCATATTTACTTCTTGAATACTTATCAATTGTTATTTAAGTAAATATCTTCTCACCAATACAACTTTAGGAAAAACCACTCACACTAACATCAATTTTTATATCATCTATTATGGATGAATTATTTTCCCTTTTAGATAAAATAGTGATTCTTTCATGAAATCCTAAATGAAAACTTCTACCTTTTTAAATTACAAGAATTTTTTCTCAAAACATCATTATATGACTCATTTTCTCAGTCACATTTATCTTCTTCCATATTTGTAATATCTATAGAAAAACATCGAATTCCCACATAGTATAGGAAAATTAATTATAATATCCCATGAAATTTTCTATTTCCTCTTTGGAATTTTTTTAGATGAGTGACATAAGATTTTATAACATTACATCTATATATTGATCTTAACTTGAACATCTATCTTTATCATTACCTTATTTATATATTTTCTTCGGCATTCAATCATTCTCTTTATCATTTCAAAAGGCTTCCCTCTTTGATAAACTCTCCTTCTCCATTATATATTCATTAATTATCTCTTATGAATTATTGATGCTCAATAATTCATCTAATAGAAGTGTGTTGAGATCATGATTTATTATATATAAGATTTTGGAATCCGATATATTTACTAAGATATTATTTATCTTTATACCACCATTAAATCATTAAGAGTCCCACCCAATTCTTTATGGATCCTACGCCCTCAATATACCTAGTAATGAATTCATCAAAAATTTATCCATCATGAATACAAAAATATTTATAATTAAATTATATAATTTACATTTTATCTTTTGGACTTCGATATTGATTTCATATATATTTTATAGCTTTTCGCAAATGACGTTCATAATTATAATACATATAATAGTTTATAACTTTTTCTCAAAAAGTGAAGATATGATATAATATCTTTCATGACCACAAATCTAAAAATTATTTCTATTATCTTGAGTCAAAAATTATCCTTATAAAAAAGGTTTCAAACCATTGAATTCTATTTCTTGATCATCCAATCATATTGAATATATGCATGAAAAAATTATTTATTTCAAAAAAAATAAATTTGTCCAATTTAATTTATGTAATTCTTTTTATTTTCACTACATTTATATTATGTATTATATATATAAAAATATATCATAATTAAACATCACAAACGACAGTAAATAATGAAACATAGATAATTCTTGATCCTTAATGGGGGAAAAAACTCAAATTCCAAAACCATTTAAAAACCTCCATTGAATAAATCATAATACTACCTAGTCCTTTGAGGAAATATGAAATGATTTGATAAAACTGTCAATATACCTAGTGTGTAGTGTTTTCTGAATATGGGGTTGAATTTTTGAAAAATACATCTTTTCCATTTATAATACCTTTAAAATTAATCCTTGTTCACTTATTATAATGAATTATTTCATTTTTGAACATCTCTCACACCAAGGGAATCAAACAATGAAAGCAAATTTTATATATGTGTTTCACCACAATAATATGAGAAAATGAATCCTTATAATGAACAAAGAAACAGTTACCACATAGTATACTACAATCACCACTCTGGATATAATTAGTAGGGTTTATCCATGATCTTTTGTTGCAAAAATATACTACAGTAGTATCATGACACAAGAAGAATGGACTCTTCCTTGAACAGTCTTATTGATGATGTTTCCTTATCTTCATCATTATAGATATTATCATTTTTCTTTAAATATGTTCAGACCTAGGATTTCTTGATCTAGATATAGATCAGTTTTGAGTTTACATAACTCATTACATCCCCATGGGTAAAATGGTAAAATTAACTTATCACATGAAATCATAAAATTTATCCAATAATTTTTTTGATTATGTGGTGAATGTTTTAACCCAGTTTATAACCAATATATTTTTTTATTGTGAAGAGTCCTCAATAAAAATATATAA
The DNA here is from genome assembly GCA_963277665.1 of Viscum album. Classification (NCBI taxonomy): domain Eukaryota; kingdom Viridiplantae; phylum Streptophyta; class Magnoliopsida; order Santalales; family Viscaceae; genus Viscum; species Viscum album. Next base: position 1,148,668,749 of record OY728143.1, on the reverse strand, counting down.
TGTAAAAAATATTATTTTTAGCCTCAAGAAAATAATTGTTAATTATTTATTATATATCCTCAATGTATTCTCATATAGGAAATTCCACATCATTTTTATGATAAAAAATTATTTCATACCCTTTAAGTTATATTACTTTTGTTTACATGATTTCATTTAAGGTATTTCTATTATCAAAGGATTAATTATTTTAAAATAGTAATTAAAATTGCAATTTATTAAATCACTAATGTCTCTTAAATTCCTTTTACCTAGTTATGATTCCTATCTTAGAATCCTTATGACCAAATCATATGTTTAATAATGAACCATAGGATTTCTGTGATCTTGTAGAGATATTTTTGAGGATATAGAGAACTCCTTCTAGGACATGTCATAATATGGTCTATAACAGATCAAATAATGGGATATTTAGATATAATTCATTACCATAATCATCATCATCACCCAAAAAGAAGGTTTTTTCTATAGTTATTTATCTATTTTGAGGTAGGTGTTGATAAATAAATTTCCATTTTTTCATTATTAATAATAGAAAATAGTTTCTCTTAATGATACTATATTAATAGAATAAATAATATATTAAGGGAAATATAAATAACATAAATAATTTTTTTGGATATTAAATTTGAATTGATTGGTTATAAATTGTTTTATGGGAATATTATCTTAGAACATGATAATAGATTAATTGTAGTATTTAATCTCTAATGGTAATCTTATCTGATGTTCATTTCGTTTATTGGTTCAGGGGATTTTTTTTGAAAGTTTCCATTAATTCTAGAAAAATTAATTTTTTTTTTGTTTTCTGCTCCTATATTCAAGCCAATTATAGTTGATACTAGGGTTTATATTGCTTCCACAAGACACATCTCCCCCACATTCTTTTGAATACTGATATTTTCATCCTATTGTGGATGGATAAAAAGAGTGCTAAGCATGGGCCTACCTCACACAGAAAGTAGTGGTCGAATGTCGAATCTATAAAAGAGTGATTAAGTGATAGTGGTTTCATTAGTGTAATGTGTGAATGATTTAAGTCCCTGGTAAATATTCTTTTTATCACTTGCCTTATTCCTATTCTATTCACACATGATCCCTATGTGGTTATCATCTAAATGTTTTCCAACGGATTAAGTGAAATATGGTTGTGATCCGTTTGATGGTGTGTCGGCGGTGTAATGGGATGTGGGTTTATGGAGTCATGGTGCATGTAATGTTTAGATAGGTTATTGGACCAATAGAGGTGGATAATGAAATGAATTTTTTTAGTATAAATGGTGTGAGGTGATTGGTTAGTATAATAAAAAGACACGGTGTAGCACAAGATAGTGTGGTGAATTATTGGTTAGGGAGATGGTGTCGATGGGAATAAATTTCCTTACTCTATTGTTTTCAGAAGTTGGAGGAGTTTTGGAAGGAGGGGAAACATGAATTCCCCTTATTTTAAACATATATAGATATTTTATATTAACAATATTATTGTTATTATTATTATTATTTATATATTTGGTTATATACTCATCATTTGATAGCAAATTTAGGATCATTATATGTAATCATGATCACATCATTGAGGTAAAATATTCAAGACTAATACTTGATAAAGAATATTGACTTATTGGATGGTCCCTAATTACTATCATCCTTTGTCTCTCATGATTTATGTGATGAACTGAATCATTTTGATTTGATGATAATTTTTAATATATATATATATATATATCATATCATGATAATGTTTCCTTTAACATCATAACGTAGACGGTATGGCCATCCAGGGAAATTTGTGAGGTGAGATTTGAAGATTTTTTTACCATTATACATAGGGCCATCAATATTATTAATGAATAGTGATCATCGATTTATTATATAATAGTTATGGTTGATATTATGTCCCTTCATAATCCAGGTGAATGAACCTCTATCATTGGTTAATTTTATAAGTGTGGCCGGTATTCTGGCGACATGATCGGGGATGAGATCCTCTATATATAGATTCAGTATTCCCCGGGACTAATAGCTCATTTTGGTATTGGATCCTCCAACTAAGTCGGTATTTATCCTACATTAGGTTTCTTCTAGTGTGTAAAAGATCCAATACTACAGTTCTAACAAGTTAACATCAGTCTCTAGGAATTTTAGTGCAATTTAATCATATGTGGTGTTGTGTGGAGGTATTGGACTATGAGGTACCCTTTTGGAATATAAAAATTCACTAATGATGAGTTAGATCACCATTATATTATTTTTAGTGATATATTACATATAATGAAATAGTACATAAAATTCATTTAGACTTGTGACACCTCAGGAACTCCTTGGTTTCTTTTAATATGTGATGTATAACTGGGTTATAAACTTATGACATTATAGACTACATCTTATAACATTAATCCCAAGAATCTCATGAGGTTTGATCATTCTGTTTAGTGAAGGTTTGAATGAGATTTCTATGTATCTAAGGGTTCTAGTGGTTGAACAAATTTAGATCATTTTTTAATTACTTTATCATGGTCACTTTCGCTTCTGGGGGTCTTGAGTTTATAATTTACTTGTATTTTTAATATATGGTTTCAGCTCATCCCATTGAGTATTCTTATACTCACCCTATGATGGGCCTAATTCCCATTTGTGTTTTTTCTAGGCATAAAACACAAATTTGTATATATTATACTTGTATATATAAATATGGTGTGGCTTATTTAGTATATAATCCTAGAGATTCTTGGTGACTCATGATAGAATGTTGTGGTTCTTTTTGGTTCCATTGTGACTATAGATCATTCCAAGGGTACACATAATGAGGAGGATCATTCTATAGTGATGTATGTATTTGATTCAAAGGATTGTTGGTCATATAAATCTTTAGTATCTATATATATGAAACATTACCTTTTTTATAGTCTCATGAATGTGTTTGTTATATGTTAGTAATATTTATGTATTATACTAGTGTTTCTTATTATGGTATGAAATAGAGATATGTTTTTGTTCTAGGTTTATATAGGACAATTCATTAAATATTGTGTGATGTTCCTACTCTGTGCAAGTTACCATCCATTTGAATATTAGAGGTGGGATTAGCGTGGAACTCATGACATATCTCCCACCAAGAGGGACCTTGTGGGTTTTATAATATAGAAGTGTATTAATTCAGTTATACTATATAAATTATGTTTGTAGCTAGTAGTCATTTGAGTAATAGTATCAAATTATAGGGAAATGATGATAATGTAGTATTTTATCAAGTTATCAGACTATAGAGACATTTGTAGGTGTATTGATCGATGTTATAGAATCCCGGTCTTTTCTTAAATTACTATTACATAATTTCAAAGATAAACAATATAAAATTACTACACATATAGGATCCAAAGGTTTACTGTCTTGAGTAAACTAGGACTATACATAACAAATACAACATCAACCATAAACATTTATTTAATTTCATCTTCTCTAGATTCTTATTGGCACTTGTCCTATCCTTAGTACATGTATCCACCTGAGGATGTATATAAAAAGGGGTGAGCTAGAAACCTAGTAAGAGGATAGTTAAGAACAATGTAGCATGGGGTGAGAATAATCATAACATAGGAAAAGGATCATGAATATGAGAGGAGCATAAATAACAGACTTGAAATGTGGCAATGCATAAAAATAAAACATCATGTCTTAGTGGTTAACTACCACACATACTTGTGAACCAAGATAGAATCATTTTAACACATCATTTCACATTTACTCTTGAGATTCATCACTTTACACAAGGCATTGGAGAGTTGTATAAATCCAGGCACACCCGTCACATTGAAACATTCATATTGCGCTATATAATTCTTGGCACACCCGTCACATCATAACATTATGATCAATATTCTTGCCACATAGAACACATAGAAAAAATGTACAAAACTAACCAATGGAATGTAATGGGGTTCACCTCATAATAACACATTCATAAGCTTTGGGTTCCCAAAATAAATAGGGAATAACATACATGTTACAAGAATCGTCCACTTTGAGTGAAAAGTAAAAGGGGTGTTCTTAAAAGAGGAGTTCTTTTGGAAAACATTTGGTTTGACATATAAACCAGTGAAAAACATGTATATCCCAGAAAATTATAGAAAATTATGAAAAAATGATCTTTATGGTGTAACCATATCAAAAATGGTGTGAAATATGGAGAACCCGAAGGAAGAAAATTGGGGGCACGATTTTCCCCTTACCTTGTATCCGAATGATTACATGTCTGTAATGTCCTATATAATGACATTATATTAATTAATTAGAAATTACAGAACATTTTATACATTAATAGGGTTCATTTAGGTTTCATTATGTTATTTTATGTGCCTTTGGATGATTTATAGAGTTTAAAAACAATATTCGAGAATGTTTGTTTTCATGGTTTTCTTGAGTGGTTCACTTGTATTCTTAAATTGATGTTTGGGTAGAACATGGGTAAACATCCAGAACGGATTTTACATGTTATTAATGATATTAAAGGTGTTTTAATGATATTATAAAGAATCAATTTATATCCATGTGAATAAATCATTATAAAAGAATTAAATGATGATTATTTGGGTTAATTTGGGAGGTTTTTCGATCACAACGAACTTGTTTTAATTTATCACTTAGTAATATGGTAATAAGTTAGTTACATAACATTAAAGAGGAAATAATACATATTAAATGTTCTATTTAAACCATAAAAATGGGTTCATGACCAGATCTGAAGGTAGAAATGGAAGAAGAAAGCATGTTGTTCTTGAAGGTGAAAAATTAACACCTCGTGAACAATGTTCTCTTTAATAAAAGGAAGTGGGAAAGTGGGTAGGATGATGTAATATCCAATTAGAATCATTCGATTATACTATATTTATAGTACTGGAGTTAAAATACCATTTGGATGAGTATATGTGGGGAGAGTTCAAGAAATAAACATGAACTAGAAAGGAAATTAAAGGAGAAGAGGGAGAAAAATTACATCTTGAATCCTCCTCTTGAGAACCTCCTTAAGGGCCTAAGATTGGTCTTTTGATTGGATCAGAAGCTATTGGACGTGGGAGAGGGTCTTGGAAAGAGTTTTGGTCAGATTTTAGGGAAATATTGGAGCTTTAGAGGTGTGAGGAAATGGGGGTGTGAAGGGTGGCTTTTATAGTGGAGGGGAGAGGGGTTTCCTTAATATAAAATTCATTAGTTTATTAATTTCACCTAAGAAAAATAATAGTTAGTCTTGAATGACCAAGAATAGTAATTTTATCATGTTACCCCAAAACAAGTGATCTAACATCAGCAGAGCATCATTGTTGACTCAATTAATCAATTATTTAGCTTTTATTGTAAATTATCAGATTCTACTATTCATCAAAAATTCAAGTATCTCAAAAAAATATGAAAACATTACCCCAAAAAAATTTCGACGTGTAGATTCCAAAAATGAATTCCAATTTTCAAAAATAATTTTCAAAAATATTTTAATTTAATATTTAATTAAATTCATAATTTACTAAAAAAACAGTTTTAAGATTAAAACTGGTTTTATAGTGCTTTTAAAAATTACATAGGGTCTTATAAAATTATCTAAAAACTATAATACATTGATTCAATAATTTATGAATAAATTTTAGGGAAATAATTTTTCTTTTTTAATAATTAATTAGGTATAATTAATTATTTATGACTTACAAAATACCAGAACGTTTACTAAGGTCAAATTGTCAATTTCTAAAATGTCTAAATTTTATTTAATTAATCATGGGTAAGGGTACTCTTATGTTGGATGATTTACTATTCATAAGGGTCATATTACTACTCATAAGGGTACGTTACTATTCACTAAAAATTATTTTTGTTTCATTAGACTCCAAAAATCATCTTAAACACAACCATGTTTGTTGGATTTTCAAGATTCAAAACATAGAAGTGAAAAACCTATGTTTAAAGTTCACTTATCACTTAGTAGTTTATTAGGTTGTGTTTTCATGTTATTATATGACATAATTGAAAGAAGGGAATTTCCATCGATAAAATTTGGGTCATTACATTTTCCCCCCTTAAGAAATTTCGCCGCCAAAATTTCATTTAAACAAACAGGTGAGGGTACATCTGCTTCTTTGCCTCTTCTGGTTCCCAAGTTTCTTCCTCAAACTTATGCTTCCTCCAAAACACTTTAACAAGATGGGTTATCTTGTTGTGTAGAACCACATCTCTCAGATCCAGAATCATTACAGTTTTTTTCTTATCGGAGAGATCATATTCCAACTACACCACCTCTGAGTTTAGTATATGTGAGGGGTTTGGTAGGTACTTCCTTAGTAGTGATACACGAAACACATCATGAACTTGATCCTTACTTGGTGGAAGTGAAAGACGATAGGCCACACCTCCTATACGGTCAAGAATATCAATGGGGCCAAAATACATTGGGCTAAGCTTCCCTTTCTTCCCGAATTGCCTGACTCTCTTCCATGGAGATATTCGAAGGAAGAATTTATCTCCAACGTCGAACTCCAAGTCCCTTCAACGGTTGTCAACATTGCTCTTTTTCTGACTTTGTGCAGCTTTGATGTGTTTCTAGATGACTATAACCTTCTCTGTCATCTCTTGAACAAGATCGGGTCCACGTAGCTTTTTTGTATCCAACTTCATCCCAACAGGTTTGAGTTATACATCGTTTTCCATACAAAGATTCATATGGATCCATTTGGATACTCGAGTGAAAGCTATTGTTGAATGAGAACTCAACCAATGGGAGATACAAATCACAACCACCTTTGAATTCAATAGAGTAGGCTCTTAGCATATCTTCGATCATCTGAATTGTTTTTTTAGACTGGCCATCAGTTTGGGGGTGATAAACCGTGCTGAAATTTAATTCAGTACTCAAAGCATGTTGAAGGCTCCTACAGAATTTATATGGGAACCTTGGATCATTGTCAGAGAAAATTGAGAGTGGAACACCGTGCATTATCACCACTTCCTTCGCATATATCTTTTCAAGTTGTTCAACTGAGAGGTCATCCCAAAAAGTGATAAAATGGGCAGTCTTGGTGAGTCGATCAACCACAACCCATATCACATTATTTCCCTTTGAAGTCTTCGGGAGACCTGTGACAATGTCCATAGTAAAAATTTCCCATTTCCACATGGGTATAGGCAATGTATGTATCATTAGATTGGACTTTTTTCGCTCAACATTAACTTGTTGAACTACTAAGGACCTCAATATATATTCTACAATCTCCTTCTTCATGTTATCCCACCAGAAGTGTTCTCGGAGATCACGGTACATCATGGTACACCCAGGATGGATAGAGAATGTTGATCTATGTGCATTGTACAATAGATACTTATTTATCTCGGGTGATGAAGGCACACAAAGTCTCATTCCAAACCGAATCACACTATCATCGTCAATAGGAAACTCTTGCAGCTTCCCTTCCTTTACTGCATTCACCCTCTTTTGTATCTCCACATCATACCTTTGTGATTCCTTAATCTTCTCTTAGATATATGGTTTCACAATAATTTGGGAAGGGTAGGATGTATCCCCTACCCCTATGATTTCCAAATCCATTCTTTGCAGGTCCAAGAAGATATGATCTTTCTCAATCCACAACATGGATAGAGTGGCAGGTTCTTTTCTACTTAGTGCATCACCTACCTTGTTCGCCTTTCCGGGATTATAGTGAATAGAGAAATCTTAATCCTTGATTAGCTCTGACCATCTCCTTTAACGCATGTTGATCTCCTTTTGTGTGAATATATACTTTAGGCTCTTGTGATCGGTGTATATGTCATACTTCTCGACATAAAGATAGTGCCACCAGATTTTAAAGGAAAAAATCACAGCTTCCAACTCTAGATCTTGGGTCGGGTAGTTCTACTAATGGATTTTTAACTGGAATGAGGCGTAGGCTATCACATTTTCATTTTTCATTAGTACACAACCCAAGCCTTTCTTTGAAGCATCACTGTATATCACAAAACTTTCTCAACTTTTTGGTAGTGTGATTACAGGTGTAGTGATCATCCTTCCCTTTAGGTCATTAAAGCTTCCCTGACATTCTTCTGTACAGACATACTTTACCCCTTTTCTTGTTAACTTAGTTAGTGGGCTTGACAATCATGATAAGTTTCTCAAAAAATGTTGGTAGTACCCATCGAATCCAAGAAAAATATGGATATCTATTACACTAGAGGGCCTGGTCCATTCCTCAATCACCTTTGTCTTTGTAGGATCCATATAAATTGCCTCACTTGTGATCATATGTCCCAAGAATGTGACTTTCTTCATCTAAAAGTCACACTTCCTGAAATTGGCATACAACTTCTCCTTTCTCAATGTCGCCAACACATGTTTTAGATGTTCTTCATGTTCCTCCATGATCTTGGAGTAGATGAGAATATCATTAATAAACACTACCAAAAATTTGTCTAGGTAATGTCTAAAGACTCTATTCATAAAATCCATGAAGATTGAAGGGGCATTAGTAAGTCCAAAGGGAATCACCAAAAACATATAGTTCCCATTCTTTTTATAGAAGGCAATCTTCTGAATATCTTCCTTCATCACCTGTACCTGATGATATCCAAAATGAAGATCCAACTTTTAGAAGTATTGAGATCGTATTAACTATTCAAACAAGATATCAATCCTTGGGAGAGGATACTTGTTATTTATGGTGATCTTGATGAGTTCTTGATAATTGATACAAAGCCTCATTGTTCCATCCTTCTTCTTCACAAAGTGTACCGGTGCACCCCAAGGTGATGCACTAGGGCGTATGAACCCTTTGTCCAGATGCTCTTGTAGTAGCTTATTTAACTCCTCCAGTTTGATAAGAACCATCCTATAGGGACACATCGAGATAGGATTAGCTCCAGGTATGAGTTCAATGTAGAACTCTACCTCACGATCCGGGGGAATTCCTAGTAACTCTTCGGGAAATACATCGCTGCATTCCCTCACGATGGGCATTTTCTTGAGGTTGGAACTTTCCTTCGACTCAACCATTTTGGCGTGGTATTCTTCTTCATAGGGAATCAACACCCACACCATTGAAGGATTTTTCAAAGTAGATTCATGATCTTCCATGCATTTGTAGAGGAGCATGGGATGGTTCGGAATATGAAAAGATATCTCCTTTTCCCGATAGTTGATATGTGATCTATATAACTAGAGCCAATAAAATTCCAATTATAGCGTCAAATTCCACTAAGGGAAGCATTATGAGATTTTCCCAAAGAATCTTCCCACATACACCAATAGGAGAAGAGTCAAACACTTGGGTTGCAATGATTTCCCGACTTGTTGTTTTTACAGATATCTCTACTTCAAGGTTTCGAGGCTTTGATTCTTTAGTTCTAGAAAACATGCAGGATATAAAGTAATTCGTAGAAAAATAATCAAATAGTACATTTTCCATTCATGAGTGAATAGGAAGTGTACCTTGTTAAACATCATTATCATGCTCTACCTCCATATTAGTGATGGAATAAGCCTTCCCTTTTTCCTTTCGCTTTGGTGGCTGCTGATGCTGATTACCCTCAAGAGCTCGAGGTTTAGTGCACTGATTTCCATAGTGCCCTAGCTCCCTACAATTCTACCATTGAACCGTGAGTGGATCTTTCCTTTCATCATCTACATTATCCTTCCTTTTCATTTCTTTTCTACACTCTTGAGCGTGATGTCCTTCTTTATCACACATGAAGCATTTCCCTATCCCTTTGAGGAAATTCCCATGGTGAAACTTCCCACGTTTTTGTCATTTCGGTCGTTCATTTTTCTTCCCACCTTTTTCATTAGATCCACTATCTTGAAACTCAGTCTTTCTTTTCTTATCACCATAGCCATTTGACCATTCTACAAAATCCATCTCCACATTGAGAGCACACCGAACAACTTCTTCATAACTCCCAATGTCTTTAGTTGCAAGTTCCTTTCAAAGGTGTGGTTTTAATCCACTAAAGAATCTATCAATTTTTATATAATTTTTTATAACAAAACCTGAAGTGTACCTTGCAATACTTGTGAAATTAAATTCACAAATTGTGACAGATTCTCCTTCTTTTTTCTTTAGCTCTATGAATTCTCCCTCAATATTCGTGTGAAGAGTTCTTGGGAAATTCTTATTAAGAATCATTATCTTAATATCTTCCCATTCCATCTCTTCAATTTCCTCCCTTGGATTGGTGTTCTTAATCAAAGCCCAGCATTGATCAGCTTCTCCATATAGATGACAAACGACTAGGGTCACCTTCTCCGTCTCAGAATAGTGAAGAACAGAAAAGATATTCTCCATGGTGTTGACCCACTGTTCAGTAATTAATGGATCTTAAGATCCACTAAACGTCAGTGGTTGTTGACACATAAAGCATTTGATATCCATTTTCTCCATCATTGTTGAAGGAGGACGTTCCCCATTATTATGGTTATTTTACATAACATGAGATAATTGGGTAATCATCGCCAGGATGTTTCGAACTCCACCTCCCAAATCATTGGGGATGTATTTCGGGCAATCGTTGCATTGGCCATTGCACGAGTTGTTGGCCGGATTTCTCCTGGTTCCCACAATTTTCTAAAATATAAAAGGATAGAACAAAACATAATTAAAAATGTCATGAATAACATATTCATTTAAATAAGTTATTCCAACAACATATCATATGGTATCCCTATGTAAATATTCTTGTGTGAATTTTTATACTTATCCCAATGCTACAGGTTTTCTTTAGTGTTCACTAATCCTAATTCCCATATTAACTAAACCTTGCCTCTGATACCTACTATAGCTTACTGGCCTTTCCAAACATTACTATTACATCATTTAATAGAAAAAACATAATATTATTACACATAGAGGATCGAAAGGTTTAGTGTCTTGGGTAAACTAGGACCATATATAACAAATACAACATCAGGCATAAACATTTATTTAATTTCTTCTTCTTTAGCTTCTTATTGGCACTTGTCCTCTCCTTAGTACATGTAGCCACCTGTGGATATACATCAAAATGGGTGAGCGAGAATCCCAGTAAGAGGATAGTTAATAATAGTATAACATGGGGTGAGCATAATCAAAACATAGGCAAACAATTATGAATTTGAGAGGATCATAAATAAAAGACAAGAAATGTGGCATTGAATAAAAATGAAACATCATGTCTTAGTGGTTAACTACCACACATACTTGTGAACAATGATAGCATATTGTTCACACATCATTTCACATTTACTCATGAGATTCATCACTTTACCCAATTAATTAGAGCACTATATAATTCCGGGCGCACCCATCATAGTGAAACATTCATATTGCGCTATATAATTCCGAGCGCACCCGTCACATCATAAAATTATCATCATCATGATTTCCACATACAAAACATATAAAAAATGTACATAACTATCCCATAGAATGGAATGGGTTTCACCTAATAATAACACATTCATAAGCTTTGGGTTCCCAAAATAAAGAGGGTATAGCATACATGTTACAAGAACCATCCACTTTGAGTGAAATGTAAAAGGGTGTTCTTAAAAGATGAGTTCTTCTGGAAAACATTTTTTTGTAATAAAAACCATTGAAAAACATTTATATCCCAAAAAAATTATAGAAAATGATGAAATAATGATCTTTAAGGAGTATCCATATCAAAATTGAGTGAAAGAGGGAGAACCCGAGGAGAGAAAATTGGGGTCGAGTTTTTCCCTTACCTTGTATCTCAATGATTACTTCTCTTTAATGTCCTATATAATGACATCATATTCATTAATTATAAATTACAGAACCTTTTTCACATTAATATGGTTCATTCTGGTTTTGATAATGTGATTTTATGTGCCTTTGGATGAGTTATATAGTTTAAAATCATTATTCGGGAATGTTTGTTTTCATGGTTTTCTTGAGTGGATCACTTGTATTCTTAAATTGATGTTTGGGTAAAACATGGTTAAAAATCAAGAAGTTATATTACATTTTATAAATGATATTATATTATTTTTATTGATCTTATAAATAATCATATTAGATCCATGTGGATGAATCACTAGATAAGAATTAAATGATGATTATTTGGGTTAATTTGGGTGGTTTTTCGATCACAACGATCTTTTTTAAACATATCACTTAGTAATACGGTCATAAGTTAGTTACAGAACATTAAATAGTAAATAATACATATAAAACGTTCTGTTTAAACTATAAAAATGGTTTCTTGACCATATATGAAGGTATAAATGGAAGAAGAAAGCATGTCGTTCTTGATGGTGAAAAATTAACACCTCACGAACAATGTTATATTTAATAAAAGGAAGAGGGAAAGGGGGATGGATGATATAATATCACATTATAATTATAAAATTACAGTTTATGTATAATACTAGAGTTACAATACCATTTGGAAGAATATATGTAGGGACAGATCAATAAATGAACTTGAACTTGAAAAAAAATTAAAGCAGAAGAGGGAGAGAAATTACCTATTGAATCCTCCTATTGAGAACCTCCTTAAGGGCCTAAGCTTGGTCTTTTGATGAGACCAGAATATTTTGGATTTGGGATTGGGGATAGGGAATAGGTTTGGAAATATTTTAGAGAAGTATTGGAGCTTGAGAGGTGTGAGTAAATGAGGGTGTGAAGGGTGGCTTTTATAGTGGAGGGGAGAGGGGTTTCCTTAATATAAAATTCATTAGTTTATTAATTTACCCTATGTCTAGGAATAGTGAGTCTTGAATGACCAAGAATAGTAATTTTATAATGTGATCTCGAAAAAATTGGGCTTACATCATCATAGCATCATCGATGACTCAATTAATCCATTATTTTAGCATTTATTGTAAAATATCGGATTCTAGTATTCATAAAAAATTCAAGTATCTCATAAAAATCCCAAAACTTTACCCCAACCATTTTTCGATGTTTAGAATCCAAAAATGAAGCCCATTTATCAAAAATAATTTTCTAAAAATTATTTATTTAATATTTAATTAAAATCGTAATTTACTTTAAAAATCGTTTTTAAGATTAATAATGGTTATATAGTGCTTTCAAAAATTATGTAGGGTCTTATTAAATTATCTAAAAACTATAAGACACTGATTAAATAATTTATGAATACATTTTAGATAAATAAATTTTATTTTTTAATAATTATTTAATTATAATTATTTATTTATGACTTACAAAATACAAAAATGTTTACTAAGATCAAATTGTCAGTTTCTAAGATGTCTAAATTTTATTTAATTAAACATGGGTATGGTTACTCTTATGTTGAATTATTTACTATTCATAAGGGTCATATTACTATTCATAAGGGTATGTTACTATTCAACAAAAATTATTTTTGTTTCATTAGACTCCAAAAATCATCTTGAACACAACCATGTATGTCGGATTTTCGAAATTCAAAATATTGAAGTGACAAACCTATGTTTAAAGGTCACTTATCACTTTGTAGTTTATAATGTTTTATTTTAATGTTATTTTATGACATAATTATAATAAGGGAATTTCCATTGAAAAACTTTGGATCGTTACCGATTTATCCCCTCATAATGACTATGATAACATGTTAGTAATCCCTGAGACTGAAGTCATCAGTTTTGGGATATAATAATCTTTGTATATGTATCTTATTATCGCTAGATGTGATGTTTCATGTCCTTTATATGTTATCTTTTCCATATAATCTCTTACCCATCTGGGTTGGTTCTATCAATTGAAGAATGATACCAAATAATAGATAACTTATGTATTAAGCCATATTAACAATGATCCCACTCATATAGATTAGTCCATTTACCACCAAATATCAATTGATGGGGTTATGTTTCTACAAAATAGTTTAGAATTATTCTTGCCCCGTGATCTGGGGAATTTTTCTCCCTTATACGGTTAGTGGAGACTTTTTATTATGAAGTGTATCATAGTTATGATTTTTTTGGATGAGGATATCCATTTAAAACTATTTTTTCAACTATAGATTCCTCATGGTTTTGTGATGATAGCCCCATCCTCAGGTGATATAGGTATGGATGGAATTTAGGAATCAAGGCTTCATAATTTTCAAACTCTCACTAATGATATGTATTATATTTCACTGATATACCTATGCATCATAGTGGTCTATTAGTGGATGAAGTTTTTCTTTAACTCATGTAATGAATATGAAATCAATTTTAGAGTTTGATTACATATCAAAAATAGACTATTAATTTTTATTGTTGGAAAATTTGTATGGAATTTCGGTCATGAAGAGGTACATGATGAGTCCTATGGGGTGTTCATGTTGTTGACCGGATGTGTTTAATGATCAAAATTTTCATGCAATATGGTTTGGGAAGAGATTCCTGATAATGGTTTCTATTCTTTGTTTTATTTTTCATGCAACACCAAATGTGTCGATGGCACCGAAGTGAGTGTTTGAGAATTTAGAATTCATGGTAGTGATTCACCATAGTAATGGGAATAGGATAAAATTTTACTAGAGGATATCTAGAGTTGTTCCTAGTAAGGATCTTCATATTAATGATCTCATAATGTTCATATACTTTTTCCAAATAGTTTTTATAGCATATAAGAAATTAGATATGATTGAGAAGAGAGAGGTGTAGGGAAAGATGGAGATAATAATCGCTTCAATCCTCTCCGATACATCACCACCATATTTTAGTTCATGTCCGACTTTGTGGGATAATGGTTTTACCTCTAATAAGACACACATGAAGGATAGATATAGTTGGGCATCAACAAATAATCTTTATGGTATGAGTCAATACCTTTTTTCGTACCCATTATAGATGGTGTTGGTCTGAGGTATTCTTCTTACACCATAAGTTTAATGTTTGGAGATTCTAGTGGAAACTCTTGTCATATGCTTTTCAACTATATATAATACACTAATAGAGACTGTATTTGAGTCACCCTATCCTATAGAGTAAGATCTTCATATTTAAGAATGTCGGTTATGAGTCCTAGTTTAGTCATGTTTAAACTATCTTACATGATTTGTTCATAGATACCAATATATTCCTTAATGAGAGGTTGTCAACAATATTACAAGATCTGAATTGTTTCTTATTAGTGTTTAGGAATTCAAAAATGCATTAAAAGGGGTGACCAATTGTTGGCCCATAAAAGGATATTGATATAATAGATTTCTTTTATTTAATAACTGATGCTCTTTTTTGCTGATAGGAATGATGATAACATCCATTGAATTTTAGTTCATGTGTACTAAGCACTTCTAAGTGTCAATTTATAGTGGATGCTATTTAGAATTTGAGGAAGTTTTACCATGAATTTTAAGGATAGTGTCAATTGTGTAGTGAACCCTCATAATCTGGGATCAGGATTTTTGGGGTATCATTATAATTTCACATAGTTGATGTTATGATGGTTGATTAAATATAAGTGGTGTAGTAGTTAAATAGTGATTCATTCTCCTAAAAGATATTTTTTTCCTAAAATTATATAATATATTGTTAATTAATTTGTTCTATATATATTTATTCTACAAGGGAGAGGGTGATTTTTCTCACAATTGATTGATTAGAAATAACCCCACACTCTCCCCTTTATATGAGAGGGTCAAGGTAGTTGTGTATATTTTGGGTATTTATGTGATTGAGAGTTCCCATTTGATATTACTATAGGTTTTTTCAGAAGGATTGAACTTTTTCCTCCATATCATGAGAAAAATGGTGAATTCTCCATCTTTATTATAATGAATATCAAGATGGGTATTCTGTGTGGTGACTGTCCTAATGGATTGTTACTTTCATTATTGTACTTCCAATGGATATTTTTGGTAATTTCCATCACATGGGCACTCTGTTGGTATTCTAGTCACAGATACAGACCCAAAACAGGAGGAAACAAACATCACCCCCTTGCCACCGTCTCTGGGTTTTTAACTCTGCATCGATAGGAAGGTTGTGACCCAAAACAGGCTGGCACACTCCCTGAGTCCAAACAAGTTGTTGCCAAGTGAAAAACATCATTGGATCCTGGACAGAAACCCAAAATACATCCAGGTACATCAACTCATGGCACTGATCCAAACCCTTAAGGTACAAACTATGAATTTAATTCAGTAGTAATAAAATGTAATGATAATGTTCTAGCTGAATCCTATGAAAGCTGTGCTGCTAACCAAGTTAGATATTTAGCTGAAACCAAGTAGGTTTTAGCAACTGCACATGAGCAGAATAAATTCATGCGAAAAACTGAATCAGATGTGGACAATGGTATGTTTATTGATTGTGTTGTGCAATCCATTGTCATAGAAAATTTCCTCCATATAAGGATTTTACATAATGAAAATATATGAAACTCCATGGAACATACTATCCTGAGTATGCAGATAAATGCAGTGGGTGACCTTTCGAATCCGAAGGACTCCTCAGCACTGGATTTTGGGCAGAAACTTGGAAGGCCCTCAGTTACATCAACTCATGGCCATACCTCAAATGTTCTAAGTACACAATACCTGGATTCCAGCATTATAGATGTAGATTTATCTTATGACATTACTATGGATATAAGTTTTGAGATCTTGAATACTCAACATGAGGATAAAAATGATAACAATAGAACTTCGATCACTATAGACTTACGTGTGAAGGATTACTCTAAAACATGTAGCACAAAGAACCCCCTACGTCTACAAGTAGTCAGGATATGACCAAGATCCCATCTAACTCTAAACAAACCAGAAGATATACTAGACACAAGGGCTCGAGAAATAATAAAAATAGGAGTTATAACTCCAAACCTAGGTATAAATGAAGATACGTTTCTGGAACTTTCAGGGTGTTTCCAACTTTTAAACCATTTCTGTCCTAAAACGAATGATTATCACTCACTCCCCCATTTTTTTCTATTGCTTAACCTAAAATCAATTTCTCTCCAATGTTACACCACATGTGTCAATATGGTTATACCTTCAATGGTACTACAAAAAATTCCTCAACGGTTGATTCTCTTTGGGCCTTCTCGCACTCGCCCATTCAAAATGTCAATATCTTTATCATATCAGATCTATTCCTCACTTGTGATTTTTTCCTTGAGAGTACTCATAATAGTTGTTCATTTTTTTATGCCAAGAAAATATATCAAGATAGAAGACCACATTTGGATTACCTCACCCTTATAAACAATAGAATTCATGCACCTTGGTTTATAATTAGAGAATTCAACACTATTCTCAATTCAAGTGATAAAATTAGTCCTTCGCATGATACAATATCCATGAGAGAATTGAAAACCACCATCCAAGACAATAACCTTATTGAAATAAATCTAACAAGATCCAAATACACCTCATATATAAAACAATACAATAGAGTGGTTGCCTCCAAACTAGATAGAGCCTTCACAAACGTCAATGCCCTGGATAACTGGGACACCATTTCTAGCACCACCGTTCATAAGATTCACTCTGATCATCACTCTATTTTGGTCAATGTATCCACTAACAATGTTAAACGTCCTCTCCCCTATAGATTTACTAATTCTTGGTTCTCCAATAATAAATTCACTGATATAGTATAGAACTTTTGTCTCTCCACAACTCATTACAATGATGCCTTTTCTTGCACTTCCAAATTAAAATATCTTAAATAGATGCTCAAAGCATGGTGTAGCTCTCATTTCAAACAAATAAACAAGGAAATTATCCTCCTTGAGAATGGGTTGGATCATATTCAAAACCATAGCACAAATTCTAACTTTAGCACTGACCTGAGCCATGAAGTCGTCATTTCGATAAAAATAAACTATTTTCTCACTTTTAAGTAAAGGATGAGAAAACATGTTTTTAAAGTAAAATGGTTATCTGATGGATAAATAAACACTAAATTCTACAATTCACTTCAAAGATCATTGAAATATTGTAGAACTCTTGCCTCTTTAAAATATTGTGACAACATGTTATACAATGAAAATGATATTTCCAACTATATTGTGTCTCATTTTGAATCTATCTATAATGGCGCTGATAGAAACAAATCCTTATTACCTAATATAATTCCATTGGTGGTTAGAAATGAAGATAACAACTTTCTTCTTATCATCCCACTTGATCATGAAATAAAAGACACTGTCTTCAGTTTAAACCCTGATAGTGCTCGTGGCCCTGATGGTTTTTGTAATGGTTTCATTCAACACTATTGGGATATTATTAACTTTGATGTTTATAAGCTCGTTAAATCCTTCTTATCCAATCATATACTCCCTTATAGTCTAAATACCCAATTTCTCTATCTAATGAAAAAGATTTACAATGATTCTGAGATCCATTACCTTAGTCCCATTTCCCACATTAACAACCTCTATAAAATCATCATGAAAATCAGTGGAAGAAGAGTCTCTTCTATCACTGAAAAATTAGTTTCTTCAAATAAATTTGAGGTTATCAAAGGTAGATCCATTCAAATTTCCATTCTCATTACTTTATAGGTCATTAACACATTATCCAAAAGCAACATAGGTGGTAATATATCCATTAAACATGACATAAAAAAAGCTTTCAATACCATGGACTAGAGTTTTTTTAAAGTTCATCAGTCTTTTGGTTTTAGTGATGATTTTATCACTACAGTCCGTACATTATTCAACTTTTCCTCTACCTCCATTATTATTCATTTTTCTCCCATGGGTTATTTAAAATTTAATAAAGGTGTTAGGTAGGGGGACCCTCTTTCTGCCATCCTTTTCTCCATTGCAGAGGACTATATTAGCTGACTCCTCACATATGTGGTTGATAAAAAAAACTCAAACCCATCCATGTTTCTCGTAACCAAAACACTCCTACTCACCTATTGTTTTGGACAATATCATTCTCTTTCTCCAAGGTGGTAATAGAAACATTTTCACCCTCAAAATTCCCTTGTGCACTATGAGGAAATATTTGGTAAAATGATTAGTTAGGACAAATCTTCTATTTACGTTGGAAAAAAATTTCCAACTAACATGAACTGTACTATTATAAATGACATAGGCATAAAAGAGGGTTCTCAACCTTTTATATACCTAGGTGTTCCCATATTTTGGGGAAGTCCCAAATCCTGTCATTTCCTCGATATTTCCAATCAAGTTACAAACCAAATTTCCACTTGGAAAGGTAAATCTCTCTCTATGGCAGGTAGAATCTCCCTAGCCAAATATATCATTATCTATAAAATGGTTTACACTATAATGGTTTACAATTGGCTTACTAGTCTAATTAAAAAAAATGAACACATAAATAATTTTTTTTGGACTGGTAGCATCGTGGAATAGAATCATGTCACCATAACCCGGTCTACTTGTTGTCATCCAATTGAGAATGTAGGTATTGGCATAAAAAATATCAGACATTTTAATGAGGCTCTGTAAGCTAGGGTCACATGGAACTTATTATATAATAACTCAGAGTATATCAACATCTTCAAAAATAGATTTCTTCAAAAACATAAGAATGAAAATACTACATTTCTTGCCTCCTCTATCTAGACATCCTTAAAGCATTATTTTTCCACCATCATGAGTAACTCTAGCTGGATGTTCTCCAAAAACTCCTCCATGAACATCTGGTTAGATAATTGGGTTGGCGATACTTTAATTTCCAAGGTTTCCCTTGACCAAATCCCGGGGAACACCAACATCTCTATTAGAGATGTTCTTAATTCTTGTAATGATCATATTCCTAGTAACATTATGAATGTCATCGATACCAATCCCTTCTCAAACACTGATGATTTCATAGTTTGGGAGCCTACTCAAAATGGTATGATTGATTATAAAAACATTTAAAACCACTTATTTTGCAACTCTGGTAGTGATTTTGTGTGGATAAAACTTTTTGACAAACCTTGGATAAAACCCACATGATTTAATCTTATCTGGAGACTTGATCAAAACAGTCTTCCCACTGATGATCATCTTTAGTCGTCTGGTTTTCGACTCTGTTCTAAATTCAGCCTCTACAATAAGAACAGAGCAGATGCTAATCATCTTTTTCTTTCTTGTGCCACTGCTTCTACTCTTTGGAATTATATTTTTGATATTTTTGATTGTAGATAGTGGATTTGTGACTCTATTAAAACTCAATCAAATAGATTTTCGAATCTTAATAGTTCTCAAAAAATTAAAAACCATTTTTCTTACTGCTGTCACTAAACATCACCACATGATCTGGTATGATATAAATTCTTTTATTCATAATAAATACTCATCCAGTCTTAATGCAGGAAAAACTCAGATTCTAATTGCCATTCGAGAAGCTGCTTCGATCCAAATCGGTCACTACAACAACATGGTGAAATACTTTAGAATCCTTTGTCGTTTACGTATTTTCGAAAACATTTTCCAACCACATTGTAATTTTGATGTTTTCTAGAATTCCCCTCTTCTAGGATGGATTAAGGTTAATGTGGATGGAACTTCCAAAGAAAATCCTGGTCCTGTAGGTTGTGACGTCGTCTTCCAAAATCACACTAGTCATATCGTTGGTTGCTTCTATGGTAGTTGTGGAATTTCTCCCCCTCTAGAAGCTGAAATGTTGGGTATGATTCATGTCATCTCTTCTTCTAAACAACATGTCTATAACAACATCTAGATTGAGAGAAATTAGACAACTATTGTCCAAGCCGTTTGGAATGGTGTCATACATCTGGCGTGGCGGATCACCACTCACTGGATGGACTACATATGTGCTCTTTATGACATCAACTACATCATCGCTCATATACATCGTGAAGCTAACATGGTTGCTGGTGGTCTTACAAACAAGGGATTCAATCAAGATATTACCTATATTGATGAACATCTTATTGACTTACTTCCCATTCATAATAAAGATTGTAATATGATTCCATCTTTTAGACTTTTGTAACTCTTTTCATTATTATCTATAGTGCCCTAGTTTTCTTTCCATGCACCATCTAAAAAAATAAAGGGGTTTTAAATGGTCAGAACCATCCACTTAGGATTATGGTGGACTTTGTCACTTGATGGGTAATGGCGAGACATTGGGAATCTGTGGGATGTTGGTGTTGATGTTATGGTTCTCATTGGTGACTTTTTTAATTGTTATATCATCACAAATCTATTCTATAATCCACAGAGAATTTGAAACATAGTAGGAATTATGATATGGATGAAACATAGTTATTAATATTTTTATTATGGAAGAAGTCATATTTCATCTTTTTTTCTGAACTTGTGACATAGGTTCTTTTCCCTTAATGGAAGAAAATGATGGAGTAACTAATGTTGAATTGGGGGAGCATTATATTTCAAAACTCTTCATGTTATGTTGTAACATATTATGACTTTCCCATAGGAATATCATATAATATATATTTTTTAGAATACAAAAACCTTCATAAATGATGTTTAATGGTTAAGAAGGGTTCTTCCACTAGTGATAACCTTTTTATGGACAATTATGTGATGTGTGTCAGTGGTTTTTTGGTTTTTTCCATTCCATATGCTGGGAAAATCATTAAAAGAAAATGGTTTTGGATGTTGAGTCATAAAAAGACTCACATAATCTATTTTTGAGATTCTATTGTGGTTTATCATAAGATTAGATGTAGTCGATAACATATGTGATTACCAATAATGTTCCATTATTGGTGGGTGGTGAACCTACATTATTTAGTTTATAGCCCCAATGATAAGGGAAATGTAAGTGGGAAAGCATTATTTTCCACCTAATATTTCTTGAGATTCATTGGCTAGAACCATGTTTTATTTCCTTTTTGAGGGTAAAAATGTTTTTACATGTTTTGGATATAGATCCCTTGATTTTTTCTGATAATAAATGCTCTTTTTTAGTTTTTGGGTCCCGAGACATTACTGTGGGAGAAATGGTAAATTTTACAAATATTATTACCATGAAGAAATTATTTGATTATTCTATTGATTCTGGGGTGTAGTGTTTACAAATATTCTATTTTTATGTAGAATTATCATGGGTTACATTATCATGATAAGAATATATTATTTATAAAATGTTATTTTCTTTTTTAACAGATTTTATTATGATAAATAACTACATCATATAAATGGTGGCTGATATATGAAATAAGATATTGTAGTTTCTGTTATAACATGGGTATGACCACTAGGATGGTACTACTTTTGTTCTATTTTGATTCTAGAGAGATTTACATCATTTATGAAATGAATTTTTTTAAAATTAATTTTTAAATTGTCATTTATTAATCCATTGATGGTTGTTAAATTATTTTAAACTAGAAATGATTTGTATCAAAAAATACGTATCACTAATCCTAATATTATCGTTGAACACATTTTGGTAAATCTAAAAGTGATATTTTGGAGAATTTAGAGAACTCCTTAGGTGGTGGTTCTGTGGGGAGTATATAATGTATTGATGGATGGGATCCTTTAATGGAATTTTTCATCCTAATTGATGATTCCACCTGATGAAGATGTGTTCTTCAAAAATGATCAATTTGTTATTTGGAATGGAAGATTATTTAAATTATTCTTTTTTATTCATGAATCAGGAAAAATAATTTCTATATGAATTGGAAAATTTAGGGATTAAATAATATATTGAAGAAAACAAAATTAACATTAGTAATTTCATTTTAAGAAGAAATATTCATTGACTGATTAGGAATAATTTTTTTCCAATAGACTATCAACATTTTTTACCGATATTGTTTCAATAAATAATGACACGTTGTGTTAAATATTTCATCTCTAATGGTATGTTTATGAAACATTAAAATTATTTGATGATATATGTTTTACATTTTTTAGACACACCCCAGATACGGTACTTGTATGGGTGTTCAGGCTTCCCACTAGTCATATTTCATTCATCTCCATTTTTAATATTTTAATTTTCTTCTCATTAATTTTTGAAAATGAAATCCAAAACCATGGTTCACATTTGTGGTGGAAATGAGGGTCATTTGGGGTAGCTCTGGGGGAGGTATTTGGTTATAGTAGTTCCAGCGGTGTTTTATATTCTCTTTAGAATCAAACATGGACCTAAGCATCGGGTACACAACGGGATGACACTCACCTAGAAAAAACATGATCTGTGAGTGTATTTTACTCTGAATTAATACATTTTTAACCATTCAATTTTATTTTAAACAATTCGATGAGACTACCCTATCACCTATCATTTAAACCATTTTAAAAAAATAACTATTAAATATTAAATAACCATCATTATTATAAAAAATTAATAATATAGATAAATAATAAATAATAAATAATACAAAAAAAATATATTAAAAATAAATTATGTAAGCATATATAAGAAATTTATAATAAAAATTTTCACTATTATTTTTCTGTGAATATTGACATTATTTATTTATATTTCGATATATTCCAACTATTAATTTAACCTACTATTTATTTTATATTTTTAATGATAAAATTTACAATGAAAATTTCTACTATAAAATTCCATTGAAGATTTAAATATTATATATTAATTTATGTATACATTTATATTTTTATAAATATATATGCATAAATTATATTTTATTTATGAATTTTCACTAATAAAAATAATTTTTCACTATAAATTTAATCTAGAAATTAACATGTGAATTGTTAGTGTTCTTATTGAAAATTATATTTATTTTAAAAATTTATATTAATAACAATAAATATTAAATTTTATTTTATAGGATAATTTCTGTATATGTTGTATAATTACACAACATATATTTTCACTATTAAGTATCATTGAAAATTTCAATGAAAATTTTCATGTCTGATGTATGCATGTATTTAAAATTTATTCAAATATAATCCAGAATAGGAATATTGAAATTTAATATGTAAAGTTTCACTATAAATATCTATTATATATGTATTGAAAGTTTAAATTGTATTATTATTATGTGTATATATATCAATGAACTAACTCATATGTGATTTTCAGTGAAAATTATTACTGTTCATGTTGGGTAGTAAATATACATTGGAAATTAGCACTCAAAAGTTTTAGTATAAATTTATTGTGGAAATTTTCATGGAAAATATTTTTGGAATATTATAAATATAAATATTCATTTAAAATTTTAAATATATATTTTTAAATGTATTTATTTATATACTTATGTTACTATATATATATTGTATATTTATATGTCAACATGTATTCTTGTATGTATTCAGTAAAAAATTTCAATTAAGATTTTCATAGAAAATAAATTTTATGTTTATATTTACATACATACACACACACATATAGAAAAAGGACCAACTAGATCATGGATGATATACTTGAAAATTTTCACTTAAATATAAAGGAAATTTTTTTTCATAATTATTTATAGTAAATTTACACTAAAAGTTTTTTTTACAAATTTTCAAAAATAAATTCTAGTAAGAACATAGAATTTTTATCTTTTTATTAATATATTTTCATTCTAATTTTCATTAAAAATTTTAATGTTAAATTATTTATTTAAATTGTCATTATTATTATTATTTTAAATTTTCTCTTGAAATTTCAAAGGGAAATTTTAACTAGGAACTTACATATAAATTTGAAATAAAAAATTTCATCCAAAATTTACACTAAAATTTTCTTGTGAAATTTCTCAATGGAATTTACAGTGATATATATACACATTTATTACCATATTGAATCCCAGATTGTATAGAAGATGATATTGGGATTAGATTAATTTATTTTTAGATGATCTATAAAGTATTTATAGACTATTATAAATCATTAAAATTTACTCTATAATTTTTTAATGAAACATTATAGTAAACTTTTACCTTTTAAATTTACATTTTAACATATTTTTAATGAAATTTTATTTTTAAATTACGATTTCAAATATAATGGGGAAATTGTCATCTTAAATATTCGTTGTATGTTTTCATCAGAAATTTCTATATAAAAATTGTAGTTAAATTTTCAATGAAGAAGCACATTATTTATTTATATGTTAATATATTGGTATTTATATTTATATTTATATTACTATTTATATTTATATTTATATAATTAATTACTATCATAGTAAAAATATATATAATAATTATTATATATAAAAAATTAATGATCATATCTTTTTCTATGTATGTTTTTCTTTGAGTCTTTTAATTGAACTGTGAGAGATGGGTCTTGTTCGGAGATGGGGAGCCTTTGTTAGGGATAGTGATGTCATTTTCATGGATTGATGTTTATTTTATATAATGAAGACTTCATATAAAATTTATAAATGGTTTTTCAATTTTTTTACGATTCTCAAGGTTTGGGTGGTGGTTTGGGTCCTTTTTTAGAAACGGGGCTGAAAACAGTCTATAGTAAATTTATATACCTTGTAAAGGTCACTCAATATGTTACTTCTACATGAAACATGTCATGAACTAGTGCAGGGTGTGAACTGGTTACACATCACACAAAGCATTCATGTTATATAAAAGTTGAGCTGGGATGAAAATTACACTGAGTTGATGGGTTTTCAATATATCCATTTAAAAATAAATACACTATGTGTAAATTTATAACACACTGTAAATTTATCACGAGCATTAGTTTTATGTGGGTAGTAAAAATAATTCATTGTTCACTCTGTCATTGAATCCCCTCCTCTGAAGTCTAGTGTGTCTCATAGAACTTTTTAGGGGATATAATCACGTACGAGCATCGTAGATCGGTGTCTGGTCCCTAGTTGGTCATACTTCTCGGGTCTCTTACCCCTTCCATTGTTCTTCCATTAAATGATGTTTTATTTTAATCTCCATTTAATAAACCTATTGATCTTGTTTTATTTTTATCTAGGTTCATTATTGTGATCTTACTCATCTTTTTTTTCTTCATATTTTCTCATTGTTGGTGTTTTTTTACCGGGATAAGGTAAGGGTTCTAATCCTTAACCATATTGATTGATAAGTGTCAAACTTGTTATATATTTTTATTGCACCAATGTATCATTCACTCAAATTAAATTTATTATTGGTTAATTTTAAATCATGTAATATAATTTTTGTTGGAATCAATTGTTTATTCGATATTTATTTGGGCTACCCATTGGGTGGGAAACTATTTGATTAAAATTTAATTAACTAATGGATTAAAATGTCCTTTGCATGAAAGGATATTTTAGATGATTGATATATATATAATCAATTTTGAAACACCATATTGGATATTGATATGGATTATGATAATTTTATATATAAGAGAAGGATTACATGATACATAAATGGTAATTTATAAAATTAACCATTGAGGATTATGAAGTGATAGTGTGATATCCTTTCTATTAAGACATATTGAGTACTTTCTTTTTTAATCATACACTAGAATTTTCCCTGAATCATGCACAAATTATTATGTAGTGGTTTAAGCATAGTGACACAAGTTGTAATTATTCTATATCAGGCTATGTCCTGACTCAGGTTATAACTCTTATATAGTGGGATATTCGTAGTGACACATGTTGACATTATTATTTATCATGTTATTAACTGAGACATGTTCCAATGATTATATAGTGTGCTTCGTCTATATTTATGTGATTTTCCTATTGATATATGGGTGTGGTTGATGTGGTTTTGTTAGATCCTCAAATACATTCAATCATGGTGCTGATGTATGTTGATTTATTAATTCTATTAATAGATTAAATAGTAAAACTGATTATCTATTTATTCTATAGAAAATTATCAGACCGGTTATGTTTATAAATAGTGGTGTTTAACTAAATATTTTTACTCACACCCTACGTGAGAGACTATTCAGTAACTAGGACAATTACATAGATGCATGTTTGGAAAATGGTATAGGACCTTGTTTATGATTTTTCTTGTTTCTTACTTGATGGGCCAGAGTTTAGAGACAAGACCGAAATTGTGTTTGAGACTAGGGACATTGAGTTCGTTTTTGCCAATTGATTTTTATATTTTTATTTTTTTCAATTAACACTACGATTCCTATAATTCTATCATTAAAATATTCCCCTTTATTTTATTATTTTATTTTTCCTTTATTTCATATTTTTATGATAATTTATTTCCTCTATGTTTCAATTAATCTGATATTCATTTTTACTATTTATTTGGGTAGCTTTTTAACTCTATACAAAGGGGTACAGTCTCCACACTATACTGATCACATGTCTACTTCCTTTTCGGATACTCTGGTGTATAGGGAGGCACACTAGAGGGCTTATAACAAACCATTTCTAGCCATGTAATAGAGTTATAGGTCAAGGGATGTTACAAAGTTATATTAGAGTGTCTATATTTTATATTTATTTACTTTTTTGGGAAAGTTACAAAGCATATTTAGATTTGTTTAGATTTTGTATTAAACTTGTGCATTAGACTACCTAACCAATTTATGTGGGAAAATTTGATTTCCTAGGGATGGGATTGTTTTTATGATATTCCTTACATACAGTTGATGTTATTTCATATTGGGTGATTCACTTGTTCTGTGATAATATCGTTCATTGATATTTGTACGCATGGTCCGGTATTAAATGATATGAGTATGTATACATCATTATAAGATCCTAAGGATATATATAAAAAACCGCTAATCATGTTTGGGATTTATTTATTTCATGTTTCATATACTTTCATATATGAATTATGATATAATATACATGTTATATCTGATAAATGAAATAAATGAACTAACATTTCAGGCTAAAATAAATGTAATCCATATTTGGAGAGACCAGGAGATGGTGGATCTCTATTTTTGTCACCAATTGAGGTTGACCCTATTGTTTAGCTAGTGTTCTAATGAGTATATATCTATTTTATTGAAAATGAATCCTCATCATCTTCATGTTGAACGTCAATAGAGTGGTAATCAGCACCCTCTTAACTCATCTGACCTAGAGATTCCTCTGTATAATGAGGATCATATTGATGTTTAGCTTCACAAAAGCTTCATTATGGCCATGTGATCCATGGGAAGGTATATTGTTCACATAGTGCCTTTCATTTCTGTGATAAAGAAAGAGTTTTGGCTGCAAAAACTATATATATTAAATGGGTAGGATTCCACTCGGTTATCCTAGTTATGGAATGTGTTATTATACACAATGATTAATCATCATGAGACACCAACAAATATGAGGGTGAGGATTTTTTCATAGATTATAGATGGACCTTTCAAGATGTGGTGGGATATTTTAGAATATGATGGGTATGAGCAGGAGTTTTCTTGGAAGGAATTCTAGGTGAATTTATAAGTCCACTTTTATTTAGAGTTTCGAATAGATAAGAATCTTTGAAGTTTCATGCACCTGGCACATAAGGGTAAGTCAATGATGGACTATGCCAGAATCTTCATTGACCTAAAAAGGTTTTTTTAATCTATGTTAGCTTATGAGATCTCTAGGGTGAGCCATTTTTAGAATGTAATTTTCTATGAGATCAAGACACAGGTAAAAATTTCATGTCAGATTACTTTTTATGATGTGATTAATTATACACCCATCACTAAAGAGAATATAATAGAATCCCTAAACATCATTTAGGCTATATCATAAGGTTTAGTTGGGAAATCATCTTCTAGTTGATATAAACATCTATATAAAATTTTTCTCTCTATAGAAATAGTGGGTAGAGAAATGAAGGCCAGGGTTAACAGCCTCAAGACCATTTTCTTTTCTAGTGGTATTAGATTGAAAATATTTTCCACCTCATGCCTTGGATTCTGTACCCCACGTTTGAGTGTCAATTTTATTAAAGGGTGTGAAACCTAAATATGTTTTAGTGGTAAATGTATCATAATAGTATAGAAATGGTATCTTTAAGGATATAATAGTCTAGGAACGAATCAGGTAATCATTAGCAGACATGTACCCTGAGCTCTACTGGATTTTGAGGTTGAGGTATGGGCCATGGTACCCCAGTAAAGGAATGAAATGATCAGGTATAAGGAATAGATCTGAGGAGTTTGACTGGAGTCTTAGAAAAATGTGCTATTTAGTTTTATGTTATTCATACTACTATAGATATCGTAGATGTAAGACCATCTATTATAAGAGGTACAATTCTTTTATCATATACCCTTGGTATTTTTTGATATATGGGAATCACATTAAATTTTACTTTCTCTTATTTAAATATAGTTTAGGTTTTTTTTGAAAATATTATATAGTTCATTAAATATCAACACACAGTTGGGAGTGCAGTTCGAAAATATAAAGCATTATATATTGTGTTCTCTAGTGATTAGTAGTTTTTATTTCATATGGGAACCATTTTTTCTAGAAATGATAGTTTTATATTTTACTTTTTATGGGTTTCTTTAGTTCAATACAAGGCTAATATCACTAAATCCAAAGTTTATTTACCTTCCTATATCAAGGATTGTTTTTCCTGACCAATTCATTGTAGATTAGATTGAATCACAACTCAAATATAAATTTTTATTCTTGATTGTAGTGGACTACATGATGATTATTTTCCTCTAGTGGGACAATTTTCTTAGTAGGCCTTTCCTGATGAGTTCCATGGGTTATTTCTCGAGTGATAGGTCTAGTT
The DNA here is from genome assembly GCA_963277665.1 of Viscum album. Lineage (NCBI taxonomy): Eukaryota > Viridiplantae > Streptophyta > Magnoliopsida > Santalales > Viscaceae > Viscum > Viscum album. The sequence continues at coordinate 1,148,639,215 of OY728143.1, read as the reverse complement.
CATGATCATGTTAGTGATGGGAGTATTTCTAGTTTATATTTTTCCATTTATAGTGGCACTATAAAATTTTTATGAGTTCATATTTTTGATTGAACATCTAAAATCTAAAGGTTTCGTATGTCCTAGTACATATCCATGGTGTTTATAGTTCTTTTTCAAATAATGATAATGTTACATTGTGATTATGTTTGGATTATCATATATTAAACCTGAAGATAGTCAAGAAACTGTATCCTATTATATAGATCGATGATCTCTTCATTCAACTAAATCATTCTAAGATCAACATCAATATCAATTTTATATTTTGATATCACCAGTTGAGAGTGAGACCTTTAAACATAACTTGAACTTATTTGAGTATTATTTATGGATTTTATAAATTCATAGTGATGCCATTTTGTTTTGAAAATGCACTGGTAGTATTCATGGATTTAATGAATCAGATCACTAATCCTTTTATAGACCAGTTTTGGTGTGTTTTTTCAATGATATATTATTGTACATCAATTCTATAGTTGATCATGTCAAAATAATGACATCATATTTAATGAATTGATAGATCCTCATATTTATGCCAAGATAAAAAAATGAATTTTATGGATTGATAGTATGAAATTCTTGGACCATGTTATATCTGAGGAAGAAGTGGTAGTGGTCCAATAGATGGTCTTATACATAGTTTCATTAGATTGACCCAATATTTTCTTCTTGATTCATTCTTTTCTCAGATTTTTTAGTTATTATCTTCCCTTTATCCTTGACTTCTCCATTATGGAATCATCAATGTTAGGGTTGACCAAAAAGAAAGTGATGTTTTTTTGGTTGGATGCATCAAAATGTGATTTTTAGGATTTGATAAGTAGTACAACCTCGACAGATTACATCACTTTACTTATGTCAGTTAAATCACACGCCATGTACTATGATGAAACTAGAGCTGAACATAGATATTTTTCGATGTAGGAGGATTGAGTGATTTTTTATGGGTTCATAAATCTATGACCTCCAGAGTGGAATTACTCTATACATGGTGAGGATTTATCATTGGTAGTACATAACCTGATTTGTTGGTAAATTTATCTTATGAATTAGTGGTTTTTGGTATAAACATACCATAAGATCCTTAGGTGAATAATTTCTTAGTGGCCCTAAACATTCGTTATAGGTGGTGGGATGGGTATTTGTAGTCTTTTGACATCATGTTTTATTATACATTTGGAAAGTGAAATTTCATAGTTGATACATTGATTTGGAGACAAGGACAGAGGCAATTTAGGAATCATACAATTGGTGGAAGATGATGGAAATATTTGTAGAAATGCATCTAGATGTTTAGGATCTTCATGGATGAGTATCCCTGACTTCGATGTCTGTTATACCAATGGTTTTAGACTTTATCAATATTTGTTAGTTATCTTATTCGGATGTCTTATTCAAGAGGGAAAATTATATGTTGGAGATGCACTTTTAGGATGGTCTATTGGTAGTGACAACTCTCTTATATTACATAGTCAAGCATGGGTTCCTAAGGGCATACATGAGGAGTTGATGAGAGAGTTTCATGCTACTTGATGGGAAGTACATCCTAGTTTGAAAAAGATGTATCATGATATTCATAGATAGTACTATTGGCCATGAAGTTATAATGAGGTTTTAGGATTTATGGGGATTAATTTTAATTGTTATTAAGTGAATATCATGTCCCAAATCCCAATATAGATTTTACTACCTTTACATATCCCTGAGTGAAAATGGGATGATTTAATTGTGTCTTTTTTGATATTATTACCCTAAAAACCATTATTATTGATGTAGTGAGGGTGATCATTGATCGACTTTAGTATGTATCCCACTTTTTCCTATCAAGGATACTATTAGAGATGATAATACGGGTACTCTTTACATGCGTGAGGTAGTTCGGCTACACGGTGTTTTGAGAAGTAACATTTCTAATAGATATCCTCAGTCCATGTCACTATTCTAGTAAGGTATTTATAGGGATATGGTATCACAGGTTATTTTGAGAATGAAAAATCATCCTTAAACTGATTGTTAATCTAAGAAGACTATTTAGGTTCTGCAAGATATGTTACGAGCATTTGTTTTGGATATTGGTGGGTCATGGGATCAACTTATTGAAAACCATTAAGTTTTTATATAATAACTACACATTGAATCAATAAATATGTAAAAATTCAAGGTATTGAATGGAAGGTTGTGTTGTTAACCTATTTTCTAGTTGGTGGTAGGTGAGTGTGTGCTTATTAGACCTAGTCGCATGCAAGAGAAATCTGAGAAAGTGATGTAGATTAGAAAGTGTTTTTTACCAGGTTGTGTGGGAAGAATTCCTATGTTTACTATATGATATGGCCTATTGATTTTGATTTTTCTCATCTTTAGTTATTTTGATTGTCGCCTAGGTTGAGGATAGTCTGTATTAAGAAATAGGGAAATCTAGAACATTGAATTTTTGTGCCATTTGAAATAGTGGATAGGGTCAATTCAATAGTGTACTAAATAGACCTTCCACAACTCTATTGTTCCATTCATGATTTATTTCATGAATCAAAACTTAAAATATATTATCTTGATCCTTCTAATGATCTATACATAAAAGATTTAGAGCCTTGTTTGGATGGGTCCTTTGAGGAGCATCCAATACAGATTGTAGATTGTAGTGAGAAGATTTTATAGGGTAGGATTTGGCCTATGTATCATTTATAGTGGAATCATGAGTGTTTTCAAGAGGAGACCAGGGAGATATATTCTGATATAAAAGATATATGGATATAATTATTCACCAAGAACCCACAATTATCCTTAAATAATCTTATGGATGAGTTATTATTTGGTGGGGAGGTTGTATGATCCAATTTTTTTCAGGGAAATTACAGTTTGAGTTTTATTCCAACCGTGGTGGGTGAGTCTTGTTCACGATAGAGGTAATTTTTAAGGAAAATGAATTAATTTCATGGATTTCTATCTATTTTAATTAATTGATTCTAAGTATAAATGTTTTAAATGGGATTACATGGGTTTTCAATGATTTTGAAGGCTTGGAGGAGATTCAGGTCCATTTATTAATGATAGGCTGAAAACAATATATAGAGTGTCTACACACAATGTACATGTTATACGACATATAACTACTCCCTAATACATTTCATGAAACCGTGTCAGGATGGATGTAGACATGCATCATGTAAACCCATCACATTGTGTGCAAGTGGATCTGGGTTAAATATTATATTGTGGATATCGTTTTTTATTTTTATAACTTTAAAAATAAATACAAAACATTTTAATGGATATAAAACCATGTATTTATCATGAGAAGTGGTTCTAAGTGGGCAGTGTAGATGATTCATTTTTCATTCCTTCATTACAACACCTCCTCTCAATCCCTAGGAAACTCCTGGTGATTATGAGATGATTTCATCACATTTAAATAATACATTTTTTAATTTTCTCTCAGGTTGGTCACCTTTCATTGGATTTATATCCCTTACCTAATTCATCCATTAAACAGATGTTTTATATTTATCTATAATGTGTAAACATGTTAGTCTTATTTCTATTTGATATACTCTCCTTCTGTTGATCTTACTCTCTTTTATTTCTATCTATATTGGTTGTTTTTTTGTTTCTTTCTACATGGATTATGGTAGGGGTATAGACCTAAAGAAAATGGTTTGAAAATTTTCATTATGTAAAATATGGTGATTTTACTAAGTTATCATGTGGCATAATTATATTTCTCATTCATTTATGGTAGGTCCTAGAATGTAATATTGGTCAGATTCCACTATTGATGAAAACTATCAAATGTATACATGTTCGGTGAGGAAAAACATAATTAAAAAATGAATTTCATAATGCCTTAAAGCGTGTTTAACATGATATGAGATTATAAGTAATATATTGATAAAGAATCACTTTGGTAATAAATTATGGGCCATTGATATGGATACTGATATTTTGATATAAATACTAATGTGTAATTGAATGAAAAATATAAATTTATTTAATTAACTATTTGATATTATGATGTGATAATGTGATATCATTGATATTATGACTTATTGAGTATATGCTATAATGATCATATCTTGGGCTATGTCCTGACTCATGCCTAAAGGATTATATAGAGTTCTATTCCAAGTGACACTTGATATAATGCTTATATACTATGTTATGCCTTGGCCCATGTTGTAATGATTATATAATGGTCTATTCCCAATGAAACATGCTGAAATTCTTATATACTATTCTTTTCCCTGACACATTCTATAATTATTATATATTGGGATTGGCTGAGATTTTTGCGATTTTCCGATGTTTATATGGTTATTTTATTAATTGTTTTTGTTACATGCTGAGAGATATTCTAACATGGAACTGAAGTAGGTTGATTGATGTAATGTACAAATTGATTAATTTTTATACATTTTTTTCACTGTACTTCATACACTAATTATCATACTGGTTTTTTTACATCGATGTGATAGCCTACTGAGTTTTACTCACATCCTACCCATGCCACCATTAGGTACCCATGAAGCTTACATGGATGAAACGTTGGAAAAAGGTAAGGGATCTTATTGAATATATTTTTTTGTTGCTGAATGGATTGGAAGGAGTTTAGAGATGGGCCCAACATGGGGTTTGAGAATTGAAATTTGAATTTATTTATGTAAGTTAATTATTTTTTTTTTATTTTTTTTAGTTTAAATTTAGATACATATCATCCTATAATTACATGGTTCTCTATTGTTTGATTATTTGATTCTTCTTTAATTTTCCAATTGTATAATATTTTTTTTTGCTATGTTTTTTTAACTCTGATATTGATTTATATTTTTTATTTCTATTCCATTGTAAAAATATATAGGTGGGTAAAGTCTCAACATTATACTGATCACACCCTCACTACAAGTTAGGCTCCTCTGCCATATAGGGAGGCATATTTGAGGTCTCATAACCAACCCTTTCTGGCCATCTTCGATAGTATTATATTGGGGGATGTTATAATAAATATCCTAGTAAATATTATATATAAATGTAATAAATAGTATATTTATGAATATATAATGTTATTTCAAGAATTATCAATAAAATATAATAATATTAGTATATTAATATTTAATATATATATATATATATATATAATACATTTAGTAGTTATATTATTACTATTATGTATATTTTATTATAAAAAATATCATATAATAAAGTCATCTAATATCGGTTATGTATTATAAATATTATCTGAAATATATGTTCACATATTATAAAAATATATATCAAATAATATTATATGTGTGTGTGTGTCTATGAATAATAAGGAAAAATTGTAGCATAAAAAATAAGGAATGAAAAATGGGGTTATTTACACCTAGAAAATATACTGGAAGGTTTGGTTCGATCACCCGAACATGAGATCATATCAATCCAATGATACTAGTGGAACCATAGAAAACAGTAGTGCATGATGAAATGATAGTGATGTCTGATGTGGGGAAGAATCCCGATTGAGATAGGCGTGGAGTTCAAGAAAATGATGACCCGGTTGCAAAACAAACACTAAATCCATTAAAAATAAAAAAATTAAATTAACGTCAATAAATATTAATAATTTTCAAATGAAATGAGATTATACTTTAGTCAAAGAAATTTTGAAGGTTCATAACTAGAATTAAGGGCCCATTTTGGTCTTTGATGGTCTTTTAACCCATGGAATAGGTTGTTGTAGTGATGGTGAAGAGCGGAAATGACACGTGGTTATTGTGTTCTTGAGGATGAAGAAGAGAGGTGGGTGAGGCTGGTAGGAAATCCCCTTGTTCTCAATATATAATTAAATTTAATAACAATAGTATTATTATTATTATTATTATTATTGTTATTGTAATTATTCTTTGGTATGATGACCCCTAGGTTTCATCATGTAACATATATCATGATTGAGGTGATAAAATGTATCATATTTTTATTTTCATTTTTAATAAAATAAATCCAATCCTATGTATTTTCTATTGTAAAATGTATTAGAATTTGTCCCATTAGCCATATGATTTAGTTTGTGATGTGATATATGAAGGTTTAATATTTGGATATATAGGGACAATGATAAGGATCATCTTTAGTGATCAACTATGTCATGAAACCATACATATATATAGGTACCTTGATACCCGATCCAACACTGACCTTGCACAAAGGGTGTTTTTTAACCGTTGAGATGGTGTCTAGAACCTGGAATCATGCAAAAAAATGTGGGTAACATATTTCCACAAACACAATGGAAGATAAATATTCATATTATTATGCATAAAACTCCTCATAGAGATAGTACTTGAAACCAAATGTGTAAATAAAAAACCAAAATAGTATATCATCAAAGTACAAGAAAACAGAAAGGATAATCCAATGTCTAAAAAACCACATCACTCAAATCACCAAAGAACAATGAACATCAAACTCCCCTCTAGGACCATTCCCATTACTCATGACTAGTATAACAAAATTTGTAGATGTATGAAGTAAAATGTATGGTCTAAGATAAACATCTATGTTGCGCCTCACCAAGTGCTCCATAATATGATGGAACTCTTTCAAACCAAATAATTCATTATATTTTAATCAAAAAAGAAAGGTAGTAAATTTTCATATTTTGACAACACCAACTTTATTTTCAATTTTATGGGAAAACAGTTCAATATTTCTTAAATAAACATCTTATATAAAAAACTATATAAATCAATAGGCATGAGTAAAATAGTTTTATATAAAAGAAATATACATCAAAACAACTCACAACAAGCACCATGGACATCTTTCTGATGGTAATATTATTTCAAGTTATGGGATCCTTACAAATCTCATATATGTGTTCAGAGATAATATGTGTACATACATCCCTCAAGCTCATGTTGAAAATGACTCATCATAATCCAATTTTGGATATGATCTTACAAAATAGGTTTTTTAGAGTTTTCATCATATATTCATTTCAATGGAATTACCATCATCGACTGCTTTTCCTAAATAACCCAATAACTACCTAGGCATTCATGTGATAAATCCATCTATCAACTGTGGGAAAACCATTTAAAATATGTTTAAAATAAAATCACTCCATTTTTTGTTTCAATATTCAAATTTTATTTGAAAAACAAAACACTGGTTTTTCTCCTTTTAATTCCTTTTCAAACCAAAACTAAATGTAGGTTTTTATCAATTCAATTTAATCCATTTTTTCTCAAAATCTATTAAAAAATACATCAATTTCAAAATACACCCCAATTTCCAATTCCATTGGAATTGGGGGTTTTTACAAAATCCATATCAAATTAGATAAATTTCTAATTCCCGTAGAATTGGGTATTCACATTTCGATTAAGTACAATTTAGATAAAACCAGTTAAATATTTAATAAATTAGACAATCTTAAACGAAAACACATGCCTTTTTCACAAAAACACAATGCCCACAATGAGAATTTCCAATAAATAACGATGGTGAATTAGATGCATGAACTCAAAATAAAATCAATATTAAACAACATTAATTTTAAATCCATCAATCTCAAGATGATATATCAAACTACAAGGTGAAAAAAGATAGAGATGGAAGATACAGAATGACCAATTACAAAAAGAAATAAACCACATCAAAAATGAAAATCTATCACACGACGAATTATCTCGGGGGATTAAAAATCTTCAAAATCACATCGGAATAGACCATAATTTACGATCATGGAAACCTGGAGGAATTAAATATAGATTTCAGATGAAACACCTTCTTAAAAGTGAATCATAGTATTTTACAATGCGTGTAACCCAATTACATGTCTTCTAATTGTCGAGTCCCATATACACCAAAAATTTGATTTCCTTTTCCTAAAAACTAAATTTTTTATATATAATGGTGTGTAAGTTGTACATGGTTTGTGATATATAATTATGGGTACCCATTTCATGACATCTTCTAAATAATGATTACACATCATGTAACACCAGGAAATAATGTGTAACTCCCCAATATAATATAGAAACTTCAAATTTTAGGATAAAAATTCCAAAAAAAAAATATGGATTCAACATTACAGATATCCTCACAATTTGTTCTTGGTATTACCCATGCAATGAAAATGGAAAAATAGAACAAAGCAAAAAAACCTAACATAAAAGTAATGAGAAATCACAAAATTTTCACTATAAAAGCCTTTTATCCCTATAAATCATTCCATGAAGCATCCATATCAAAATGATGTGAAAAATACTCTCTCATAAGTTCCTTACACTACCACATTCAAGAGAATCAGAACTATGTTTCTATAGTATATAGACCAAGGTTATCGGCCTCCCATGAAATAGATCTAAAGAATACAATCATATCTAGGATACTCATGAACATTTATGTATCAATATGAAATGTGATGGAAGTGAAAAGGGTAAGTCGCTTTTCCCACCTTCTTGGTAACCTTGAAAGGTATAAAAAATGAGGAGCAAGATTTCCTTGCCTCCCAAGACACAAATAATCCAAAAAAGGTGAATGTTTCAATAACCCATGATCACCAACTGAAAACTCCTACATTCTACATCATTAACCAACATAAGATGTATACCTAATCTTTTCAATAAACATTATTTAATGAATAATCTATATATTTTCTATCATATCATGAATTAAGAAACCTTCACCAATCTATGAACAACAAAATGTAGATTAACAAGGATGTATATACAAGCACTCAAAAGGATCTAGTATAATTGTTGACTGGTAACTATTATTATTAAAGAACTGAACTAGTCCCAAAAGGTCATCCGAAGCCACATCAAAATCAAAGATGCTAGCACAATGCATATTCTAAAGAATCATTATATCCATCACTATTCATACATCTTTCTGTGGATATAAATCCATAATCAAATTAACCTGAGATCCCAGTGCCTCAGAGAGTACCCTCCAAAAGACTTAAATAAATAGGGATCCCTATTTGAGACTATAACAGATGTAACTCTATTCAAATAAAAAATCTCACTCACAAAGTGATTTCCTATCACCTAAAATTTTGTTTCATCATGAATTAGTATAAAGTAATCCTATTTGGTCAACCTATAAATTACAACTCATGTATAATTATTCTTTCTCTAGGTACAAGACAACCCAATGATAAATTCCATAGAAATCTCCCCCTTCCAAGTTGTAACTAGAAGAGGATGACGTAATGCTGAATTTTTATGATGGTCTTCCTTGACCTTTTGTAATTTATAATAACTTGAAACATATTAAAAAATGTCACATCTAATACCTAGACACAAGAATCTGCATCGCTATTCATAAATCATATTTTTGGTTCCTATGTGCATTGTCCAATAGGAATTATGGAATACCCCCATTATATGTTTCTTTATAGGGGAAGGTACAACACACTATTTCTAAAAACATAGGATTGCCTCTATGGATAACGACTACTCAGTAACTGTGTACCCCCCCATAAAGAGAGTTTATAATTACATGAAATTTATCACTATGTTATTGTTCTTGTTGAACCATCTCACAAAGGGTGGGGGTAATGGTACCCTATCGAAGATAACCTCAGACCTTGTTTACTGAACTCCAATATGCAACTACTTTTAAAGGTCCCTCAACTTCTACTCTTAAAATTATTCTTCCATGACCTAGGTCATATTTTTTCTACTCAATGCATCAGCAATGACGGTCCATTTCCCTGTGGTATACACAATATCAAAACCCAATTATTATAGGAACTCCACTCAACTCATCTAGAAGATATTAAAATGATTTTTCAAGACGATATAAATCAATATCTTTTGGTCAGAATAGATGGTGAACCATTTTCCAAATGTCAATTCCACCAAATATTAAGTGAATGCATCACATCTATATGTTTATGGTCATTGATCTGGAAATTATTTTTGTATGGTCAAAGCATCCATGATCCATAGGAAATGACATGATCACACTACATAAGAACACAACCCAAACCCATTGCTGATGCATCACAGAAGACCACATAGCCTTTCCTGGACATTGGAGGAGTCAACACTAGTGCAAATGAAAAAAGTCATTTAAAATCATAAAAAGAAGTCCCAAATTTCTGATTTGAGAAAAAAAACTCACCCCCTTCAGAGATATAAAATACATTGAATAAGACAACATTGAAAAATCCATTATAAACTATCAATAATATCCAGCTAAACAAAAGAAGCTCAAAATCTCAAAAATGATACATAATTTGTCCTATATCAAAACATCTTTCAAATTATCATGATCAACTAAAATAGCATGTGTGATACCATGTGTACCACAAACATTTACCTCTTAAATCCAGAAATTACATTTTGATGTCTTTCCATAATGTTGGGGATTTTCCAATATTTCATGAACTGCTCTAAAATGAGAGAGATGACCCTCCTCAAACTTGGAGTAATATAAATTTCCATCCACAAATACCTCCATGAACATATCAATATACTCATTGAATATATTTTTCATAAAATCGATAAATATTTTAGGAGCATTGGTTAGTTAAAATAGCAAGATAAGATACCCATAATGAAAATACCTTCTCTAGTAGGTGGTTCCTTAAATGTTAGATTCTTTTTTTCTCAACTGATGATAAATATATCAAAGATCAATATTTGAAAAAGAATCTCCCCATTAAACTGTCCAATCAAACCATTAATCTATGGACACAAATACATATTATTTACCGTGAATTGATTTATATTATGGTAATAAACACATAGGATAAGTTCTCCATCACCTTTCTTAAAAAAGATAATAGGTTCAACCCATGTTGACACACTCGGATGTATAAATCCATTCTCAAATAGAACATCCAATTGAGTATTCAACTATTTCATTTCAGTATGTTACATGTGGTTGGAAGGAATATACACTAGTTGAGTTACAAACACTAGATAAATAAGAAACAATACCTCCATTACAGGTAGAAAACTAGAGAATTCAGAAGGAAAAATGTTGGGAAACTCAATATAAACTGGAGAGAGATGATGTCTCAAGTATTCTTACTCCCGAACAAAATAGAAATCTCATATCACATTTCCAAAATATTGATAATATGTTTTGGATCCACTCAAACTTGGGTCATATTCTCCCTAAAAGAAGTGTAACACCCTATCAAGAGCCATAAAGGATTACTATCAAAGATAAAAATAAATTCATTATTTATTAAAAATAATCCAATCTATCCCAAATATGAAATAAATAGGTTTCATGCTGAGATCCATAAAATACCAGGTATGCTAGATATCTGATAACGAAAAAACCCAAGAAATACATTAAATACCCTATTATCTCTTCATTTTTATGGGTGTATTAATATCCATCACATAAGATAAAAGCTCTGTAGGAAGAATTAAAACATTCAAAACATGAGTTGAAATAAAAATAAATCAGATTCACCAGTTTCAAATGAACTAGTCACTAAATATGAAGAAATAATGATTTTACATATCAACATTATTGGATTTGTAACTTATCCCCCTTGAGTCTATTCCATTGTGTGAAGAAGATTCATTCCTAAGGATTTCGGCTGAAACCGCTTATATCTAATTGCATATTATTTCAACTTAGTAATTTTTCGTGATTATTAACCCATGCCACTGCGTAGAGAACAAGAGATATACCAAAGTTTCTATAGGTATCATGAATGACCTCATGAACCATATATAATGGGTTCTTTAGTTAAATCCCATTTGAAATTCATAGTCTTTTCACAATATAATCAAGTCAATGGACCCATTTAAGGCATTACATGAGGTATAAAAGAAATATACTTTTGAGATCTACCATGAGACTCATCATGTCTCCTCTTCCCTTTATACGAATTTATAAGACAACCACTAGGAGAAAATAGAACTACATTCAATCCAAAATTACCATCCGGATCATGTTCATGCACCAATACCATATCCATGATATCATCATAATAAGATATCATCAGTAGTCAAACATGAGAAAAAATACCACATCGAAATACAATATTGAATATTTGAGACTTTATATTATCATTTGATAAAAATGTAGATGAAAAATACACAAGATCAGTGAATTTGTTCACTTATTCTAGTATGATCTTATCTGCATAATCAATTTTGACAATATCAATAGCCTTATTCATAAACATAGACTCTAGATAGAAATGGTTGGTAAAATGGAATTGATGTTATTCCACTCTAATCCCTCATGATTCATCACTCAAAACCTAGAATTAAACCCTCTCCAGCTAGGTCCCTCAAACATAAAGTAAACATACTTTATATTAAATTCTTGGGGAGTTTCCAAAAATTCAAAGAGAATATCTATCTTTCTAATCTATCCCTTAGTATTTTGAGGATAATTTTAGAATTGTAAACAAGGTGGTTTTGAACAAAAGAACCCTTCAGAAAAATTCAAATACCTATCCCTTTGAGGATTCACAACCAGAGCCTATGTTGGTATGGGTGCAGGTTCATATCTGGGAGCTTGGAAAATTCACACAATAACATCATCTATATTCTTGTCCAAAAGTTTATTTTCTAATTGTGGATCATTATAATTTTTCATTAGGATTCTGTTAACACATATTCTAATAGTAATGATGAAGATAAATATCAAGAGAAAGCATTGAACACATAAAAATATTACTCAGATCAACACTCAATCAAGAAAAACAAGGGAAATTAATCCCATTTGATAAGAAACAAATATTTCGATTTCCACCAATAAAAAACTAAATTAATGAAAAATTATAAACGGTACTCAAGATTCCTTTCCCAACGAATGTATGGTAACTTAAGGCTTTTTATGATGAGATATATCTAGGAATTCACCTGAAACTACCTCATATATCCCAATAATATTTATCAACTGCATACTAATATCAATGAAATATGCTTAACCTACTCCTTGTATACCAATTTTTCATGAACCATCCCAAATACCCTAGTACCCTCATACCTTATATTACACTAACATAGCACAGAGAGTATTCCCGATCCACAGAGGTCTGGGACTAGCATTTGGAATCATGAAAAATAAAAGTGGGAACCAATTTCCCACAAATACAACAGATGATAAATATACGTATATGTATGCCCAAAATGATAGGAGGAAATATTAAAATAAATATAATTATTATATCAAACCCCCAAATAGTTCATCATCAATATACTAGAAAATAGACAAGATAAAACAATGTTTGAATGGAAATTTCACTCAATTCCCCAAGGAATCAAGAACATGAACCACATCCTTGAGGCACATTCATTTACTCAAACAAGGAAGAATAAAATCTATAAAACCCATATATAAAATGTAGGTTGTAATCCAAAAATATCTCTGGGATCTCACCATGGGTTATTTAAAAAGATACCATAGTAACAAACCATATAATTATTTAATTTTTTATCGAAAAAGGAATGGTAGTACATATTCATTTTTATGAAAAAACATGATTTCATTTCAATTTCATGGAAAATTATTTCATCATGGATTAAATAAATGTTTTATATAAAATAATATATATAAATAAATAATAATGAGTAAAAATACTCTATATAAATAGATAATGTATCATAATATTAACGATAACCACCATGGTCATCTTCTTTATGAAACAATAGTTTCTATTTATGGGAACCTGGCATATCTTATTTGTCACGACCCGTCCTCGGGGCCCGTGCCGTGACTACCCCAAGCCCGCCTTCCATAGGCCAGGGGTTGGCGACTAGCACCAAAGGCGTAAAATCCCGATAACTGGGAAGGCATTGCCTTTATAAAGAAAACAAGCACCACAGAGTACAAGCGGAAGTAAAACACTAAGTACAAAAAGAAGAGCTGAAAAGTAAAAGGGGCCGGAAATACAAGCCCAACTGTAAAGTACAACTCGAAAGGGAAAACAGCGACTGAAAAGTAAAGCTGCTACGCTGAGATGTCCACTGGAAATCCCACCTGAAGGGTGGGTACAGATAGCTCCTCTGCTCCTCGGGTCCCGCCGTCTGCTCCGAGTATATTCCGCCCAGTGGTCCACCTCCGGGTACCGCCTCGTCGTATAGTCCACCTCCAGGTACCGTCCAGTCCTCGAACACTCGGCCTCTGTCAGCTCTGTCCGTCGTCTGCAACCAACACAACGAGGTGCGGGCATAGCCCGTGCAGGGGTGAGTATAACGATACTCAGTAGGGACCCCGAGACCCTCAAGGTCTCACTAAACCAACAAGGATAACCACAAGAAGATCACAACAGATAAACACTACTTAGGTATATGCCCATACATATACCTAAGTTATCAAGTAACCCATCTCAATCATGAGGAAACACAAGGATTGTGAAAACAACGGATAACCACTACTCGGGTATATGCCCATACATATACCAAAGTTAGCAAGTGACCCATCTCAATCATGAGGTAAACACAAGGTCAAAAGTCTCAGCTCAAACCAGGATTTTCATTATCGAAACCGTAACTGCTGAAGAGCTCCGTCTCTAGAGTGTACAGTGGTCCTGTCACGACTCCGAGGCTGCCGCTCACTAACCTAGGACTGCTGAAGTACTCCTCCTGTCGAGTACTGCGGGTCTACTGCCAACTACCAGGCGCTCCGTCCGCTGAGGGTCTGCTGCCAAATACCGGGCGCTACCCAGATAGCCTACTGAGGTACTCCTCCTGTCGAGTACCGCGGGTCTGCTGCCAACTACCAGGCGCTCCGTCCGCCGTGGGTCTGCCGCCAAGTACCGGGCGCTCCGTCCACTGGGCTAGTCGACTCACTCCAAGTCGAGTCGGTCAAGCAGTCGTCAGGTCTCAGCCGGCTACACGGTCTCCGTACTCTGCACGCTCGTCTCCGGTAGGGTCCGCTCCACGAGCTACTGGTCGATACTCCAAGTATCACAAAGTCCCACGAAGAAGTGCCTCAAAGATCCGTCTCGTCACAGGGGTCTCAACGCAACAGACGGCGCGTCGATCGGACGCCCGGTCTGAGAGTAAAAAGTCTTTTCATCCCAGGGGCCCGGTTGGTTTCGTGTGCGAACCAATCCCGGCCGTATCTCAACTGTACCCCGAACTCCCATAGGGTATACTCAAAGGGACCGTTACTCAACGTAACTACCAACGCCGCTGACGGCTCGTCAAGCGAACGTCCTGTCTGAAAGATATCAGCTTTCCCGTTCCAGGGGCCCGGTTGGATTTCGGGAACAATCCAACCCGGCCATACTCCGACTGCATCCAAAACTCGGGCGGAGTATGTCAAAAGTTCCGTCTTATCAAGAGGAAGTCAACGAAACAGACGGCGCGTCAATCGGATGCCCGGTCTGTGAGTTATTGGCATTTTCGTCTTCGGGGCCCGGTTGGTTTTTAAGGAAAAACCAACCCGACTGTACTCCACCTGCGTCCAAACCTCGGGCGGAGTATGCCAAAAGATCTGATTCACTAAGAGGAACACAACACGACTGACGGCGCGTCAATCGGACGTTCGTGGCTCAAGATATGAGCGTTTCCGCTCCGAAGGCCCGGTTGGTTTCGTGAACGAACCAACCCGGCCGAACTCAAAGTAACCCGAAACCTTGAGTGCGATATATCGAAACGACCGTCTCGATCCAAGGATCGCGTTGCCGCAGACGGTTCGTCATTCGGAGGTCCGAGGCTCAAGTTATGAGCCAAAAACCAAATCAGGTTCGAAACGGGGGGGTCCGGGTCCGGGCCGACCCGGCCCGACCCCCCCCCCCCCCCCCCGGGGGCGGCGCGGCGGCCGGCGGCGGCGTGCCGCGTGGCGGCGGCGGCGGCGGGCCGCGTGGCGGCGGCGGCGGGCCGCGCTGGCGGCGGCGGGTGCCGCACGGGGTGGCAGCACGCGGGGCTCAGCCCCGCGATTCCTTCAAAACAAAAAAAAAACGGCGCGGGCCGTTTTTTTTTTTTTAAAACCGCCCCCCCCTCACGTGGGGGGGGCCTGCTGGCGCCGAACCAAGGGGGCCGGATGCCCCCTTCCCTCAAGAACCACCCCCTCTCTTAAAGAGGGGGTTTTAATGGACCGACCGGGGGATTTAATTCCCCCGGTTTTATGACATCCGGCCGGCCAGCTGGCCGGCCGGTTTTTACCAACGGGACCGGAAATTCCGGTCCCGCCTTCGACTTCCGACGCCGGCGGCCCGGCCGCCGGTCTGCTCTTCCGCCGCGGCCCGGAACCGGCCGCGGTCTCCTCGTCCCGCCGCGGCCCGGAACCGGCCGCGGTCTTCTCGTTCCGCCGCGGCCCGGAACCGGCCGCGGCGTTCGTCGTCCGGCGCGGTGCGACGGCACCGCGCCCCTTTCGCCACACATTAATTTCTTTCAACGCGGCGCGACGGCGTCGCGTTCTTGATGTTCCTTCCATGGTGTGCGCGCGACGGCGTTGCGTAAAATAAACGCACGATCATCCACGTGGTGCGACGGCACCACGCCTCTTGCTTCCACCCGCAAGAACAAACAAGATCGTTGGAGGGGGTTCGGCCGTGTTCGTGCGGTCCGGCCCCCCCTCACGTTAAATTAATAACGCATCTTAAAATAATCAACATCCCACGTTAGTTATACGAACCACGAGAAACATGAGATAATTAAATATTAAATCAACCACCCCTACATCTGGTTTGAGATTCAAAGAATCTTTTACGTTCCGCGGAAGACGGCGTCGCGGAAGTCGGGCGTCGCGGTCGTCGTTCGTCAAATCCGTTGACGAAGAGACGCGTCCGAAGAGGCACGTCGTTGGCGAATCCTTGTACGCCGACGAAGGTTGTCCGAGGAAGGTGCGGTGTTCTCTCTCGT
This sequence comes from Viscum album, assembly GCA_963277665.1. Lineage (NCBI taxonomy): Eukaryota > Viridiplantae > Streptophyta > Magnoliopsida > Santalales > Viscaceae > Viscum > Viscum album. The sequence continues at coordinate 1,148,622,395 of OY728143.1, read as the reverse complement.
TGACACCGAAGACGAAGACGAGCGGAGCGGCGTTCTTCGTCGGAAAAAGAGCGTTCCTCGTCAAGACTTGAGGAAAGTCAAATAATAAACAAAATAACGAACTCAAGAATCTCTACCTCGATAGTCGCACTCGATTCCTTTGACGTCGGAGGAAGAGTCGTTGTTGAAGGCGTTCGTCGCGGAAAACCGTCGCGGAAGAGATGACGCGGAAGAAGTTCTTCATTGAAGAACGGCGTTCTTCGCGTTCTTCGTTGAGGTTTGAAGAAGAAGAGAAAGCTCTCAAATCCTCTCAAGAAATAAAGGGACTAACCAAAAACAATAAATTAAGCTTACTTAATTTATTAACACAACACAACCTTTGAAATTCAAAAGTTTGAATTTCAAAACATTAATTAAACTCACTTATTAATGACATAAGTTATAACTTAAGTTTACAACATTAATTGTGAGTTGGGGAGGGTTAGAGAAAATGATGGGGTGGGGTTCGTGTGGGCCCCACCACCCTCTTAACCTCCCAAGGGAAGTTGGGTTGTCACCCAACTTCCACCCAAAGGATAAAAACGCTTAAGGAAGATAAAAATAAAAATTGAAGTTAAATTTTTATTTTAACATTCACAATTTTATTTTTTTTACAACTCCCCACGTGTAAACGCAACTTCGGGAAAGGTCTCCTTAAGCGAATATCGGCGCTGCGAGTTCATCGGTGCCCTCGGATTTCAATTCCGAGCACCGGATCAAAAGTTAGGAATTCCCGCTCGTTCGTTCACTGAACGTACCCGAGCCAAACTTCGGAAATTAATTCCGGGCACTCCGGGCCTCGGAATCAGGTGCCGTCTGAAACCGCGCTCTTGTAAAATTCTAAAGAAAATTAAGAAAAAATTTCCCTTGAATTTTACGGGTCTTTACATTACTCCCACCTCAGGGCTTTACGTCCCCGTAAAGCTTCAACTCACACTTAAGGGAAACAAAGTAGTACTGAGCACGCAACTGAGCTTTACGCTCCCATATGCTCACCTGAAGATCTTGTGCTACCCGAGAAGCACCCCAGAGGAAGCAACCGTTCACGTAGAACCTACTCTTGTCGATCCTCAATCTCTACTAGAATCTCTGTGCTTATCGCCCTGTCATCGACGTCCAACTCCCCGGGGTCGATGACGTGTGAAGAAACATACACGTATCTCCACAGCTGAGACACATGGTGGACACTATGCACCCGGTGCGACTGAGGTGGTAGGGTTAAGCGGTAAACCTCCTCGCCTACCCTGCTGAAGATCAAAAGGGTCCATCGAACTTCGGAGATAACATGCCGCCTCGGCCACATCTCCGAGACCTCATCGGGTTGAGACCGTATAAGAACGTGTTCGTCACCCTCGAACTCAAGAGGTTTCCCTTTTTAGGTTAGAACTGAACTCAAACTCCTGCAGCCACAGGGGTAGGGTTGACCAACTCAAGAGTGATCGGTCACACCCTCTTATGTCTGAGTTTAACATGAGCTGCCCAGGGTTTCCTTTTCGCCGACCAAGGAAAACCCATTCCGACGTTTGCCTAAAACAGTCAACCGGGGTATGATTTGTGAATCAAAACCATACCCAGATCAACGTCGTAAGGCCTCTACGCTGCCACCAAGAGATTCCAACCGAAACTCTCGCCTCGAGGTCAAATCACACCGTCGGCGTAAGCGTGATTATCGAGTCTCCTCCCAAAGGTATCTCCAGACGTGAGGGTCAAGTCTACGGCTTACCCGGAACCTCTAGGTCTGGGACATGATTCGTGGAAGGGTAGAATGATTGGTTCCTACGTCTATAGATATGGCAGCTCGTAGTAGACATAATCCGTACCCCGAATCATTCTTAGAGCTCCTGGGTCACACTCCTTGACCGCAATGCAGCTATTCTCCTCCCCAGCCCTCCTGATCCCTGAGCCTGGCGGGGACTACTAAGTCGGGTGGTCGTAACATGTCGAAATGTACACCACCACATGCTGCTCTCCAAGCTCTGCTTCCACGTCTGCTACCCTGCAGATTCATCTGTCCTTAGAACTTCCTCCTCCTGAAACATTTTACACGCCCGAGTCTCTGCTACCGGTACCGCCGGTAGTGTCTGCTGACCAACAGGTAGTGACATAGCTGGCGCTCTACCCGTAGGTACTAATCCAGGTATCGGTTCGCGTACCGAAGCCTCGTTACTATAAGGTCCAACCTCATGGTCACTCTCTGGAAACACCTGGAGCTAAGATCATCATCCGCTCTACTAGTATCCAAGCTAGGCGTAGAACTCTAGCATTCGTCTCCATCCAGTCCACTACTGCCTGGGAAATCTGTCTCGCCTCGTATCCTCAGAGGCCTCTACTGCTGGAACTCGTGCATCGTGCTCTACTAGCGTGCACCGTCAGCTAGTGGCATCTGCTGCCTAACGGGTGGTGGTGCTGCTGGTACACCACCCGAAGGTGCCAACACTGAAAAAGGGCCCTGCACTGGAGTCTCGCTGCTCGGTGGGCCATCATGAAAGAAACAACGTAACACGATCAAACGATTATACCTGGTGAGCTGACCTGGTTTGAGCTGTTTTAAGGGGAAAAACCTTTGAAAACACACACGCAATCAGTGTTTTCGTGCACAAAGTCGGAAATCAGTTGTCAGGGTCCTGGTGTATGGATACATCGGCCGCCCGCACCAACACTGGACTCCCTGAACTGAAAACCACACTCGGTACTCTCAACACTATTGCTTCACAGAAAGAGACATCAGAGTTATAAGTTCTGCGGTAGAACCGAACTCCTTTGATATCAATTTGTCACGACCCGTCCTCGGGGCCCGTGCCCTGACTACCCCAAGCCCGCCTTCCATAGGCCAGGGGTTGGCGACTAGCACCAAAGGCGTAAAATCCCGATAACTGGGAAGGCATTGCCTTTATAAAGAAAACAAGCACCACAGAGTACAAGCGGAAGTAAAACACTAATTACAAAAAGAAGAGCTGAAAAGTAAAAGGGGCCGGAAATACAAGCCCAACTGTAAAGTACAACTCGAAAGGGAAAACAGCGACTGAAAAGTAAAGCTGCTACGCTGAGATGTCCACTGGAAATCCCACCTGAAGGGTGGGTACAGATAGCTCCTCTGCTCCTCGGGTCCCGCCGTCTGCTCCGAGTATATTCCGCCCAGTGGTCCACCTCCGGGTACCGCCTCGTCGTATAGTCCACCTCCAGGTACCGTCCAGTCCTCGAACACTCGGCCTCTGTCAGCTCTGTCCGTCGTCTGCAACCAACACAACGAGGTGCGGGCATAGCCCGTGCAGGGGTGAGTATAACGATACTCAGTAGGGACCCCGAGACCCTCAAGGTCTCACTAAACCAACAAGGATAACCACAAGAAGATCACAACAGATAAACACTACTTAGGTATATGCCCATACATATACCTAAGTTATCAAGTAACCCATCTCAATCATGAGGAAACACAAGGATTGTGAAAACAACGGATAACCACTACTCGGGTATATGCCCATACATATACCAAAGTTAGCAAGTGACCCATCTCAATCATGAGGTAAACACAAGGTCAAAAGTCTCAGCTCAAACCAGGATTTTCATTATCGAAACCGTAACTGCTGAAGAGCTCCGTCTCTAGAGTGTACATTGGTCCTGTCACGACTCCGAGGATGCCGCTCACTAACCTAGGACTGCTGAAGTACTCCTCCTGTCGAGTACTGCGGGTCTACTGCCAACTACCAGGCGCTCCGTCCGCTGAGGGTCTGCTGCCAAATACCGGGCGCTACCCAGATAGCCTACTGAGGTACTCCTCCTGTCGAGTACCGCGGGTCTGCTGCCAACTACCAGGCGCTCCGTCCGCCGTGGGTCTGCCGCCAAGTACCGGGCGCTCCGTCCACTGGGCTAGTCGACTCACTCCAAGTCGAGTCGGTCAAGCAGTCGTCAGGTCTCAGCCGGCTACACGGTCTCCGTACTCTGCACGCTCGTCTCCGGGAGGGTCCGCTCCACGAGCTACTGGTCGATACTCCAAGTATCACAAAGTCCCACGAAGAAGTGCCTCAAGGATCCGTCTCGTCACAGGGGTCTCAACGCAACAGACGGCGCGTCGATCGGACGCCCGGTCTGAGAGTAAAAAGTCTTTTCGTCCCAGGGGCCCGGTTGGTTTCGTGTGCGAACCAATCCCGGCCGTATCTCAACTGTACCCCGAACTCCCATAGGGTATACTCAAAGGGACCGTTACTCAACGTAACTACCAACGCCGCTGACGGCTCGTCAAGCGGACGTCCTGTCTGAAAGATATCAGCTTTCCCGTTCCAGGGACCCGGTTGGATTTCGGGAACAATCCAACCCGGCCATACTCCGACTGCATCCAAAACTCGGGCGGAGTATGTCAAAAGTTCCGTCTTATCAAGAGGAAGTCAACGAAACAGACGGCGCGTCAATCGGACGCCCGGTCTGTGAGTTATTGGCATTTTCGTCTTCGGGGCCCGGTTGGTTTTTAAAGAAAAACCAACCCGACCGTACTCCACCTGCGTCCAAACCTCGGGCGGAGTATGCCAAAAGATCCGATTCACTAAGAGGAACACAACACGACTGACGGCGCGTCAATCGGACGTTCGTGGCTCAAGATATGAGCGTTTCTGCTCCGAAGGCCCGGTTGGTTTCGTGAACGAACCAACCCGGCCGAACTCAAAGTAACCCGAAACCTTGAGTACGATATATCGAAACGACCGTCTCGATCCAAGGATCGCGTTGCCGCAGACGGTTCGTCATTCGGAGGTCCGAGGCTCAAGTTATGAGCCAAAAACCAAATCAGGTTCGAAACGGGGGGGTCCGGGTCCGGGCCGACCCGGCCCGACCCCCCCCCCCCCCCCCCCCCGGGGGCGGCGCGGCGGCGGCGCGGCGGCCGGCGGCGGCGGCGACGGCGGCGGTGGCGGCGTGGCGGCGGGCCGCGTGGCGGCGGCGGCGGCGTGCCGCGGGGCGGCGGCGGCGGGCCGCGCTGGCGGCGGCGGGTGCCGCACGGGGTGGCAGCACGCGGGGCTCAGCCCCGCGATTCCTTCAAAACAAAAAAAAAAACGGCGCGGGCCGTTTTTTTTTTTTAAAACCGCCCCCCCTCACGTGGGGGGGGCCTGCTGGCGCCGAACCAAGGGGGCCGGATGCCCCCTTCCCTCAAGAACCACCCCCTCTCTTAAAGAGGGGGTTTTAATGGACCGACCGGGGGATTTAATTCCCCCGGTTTTATGACATCCGGCCGGCCAGCTGGCCGGCCGGTTTTTACCAACGGGACCGGAAATTCCGGTCCCGCCTTCGACTTCCGACGCCGGCGGCCCGGCCGCCGGTCTGCTCTTCCGCCGCGGCCCGGAACCGGCCGCGGTCTCCTCGTCCCGCCGCGGCCCGGAACCGGCCGCGGTCTTCTCGTTCCGCCGCGGCCCGGAACCGGCCGCGGCGTTCGTCGTCCGGCGCGGTGCGACGGCACCGCGCCCCTTTCGCCACACATTAATTTCTTTCAACGCGGCGCGACGGCGTCGCGTTCTTGATGTTCCTTCCATGGTGTGCGCGCGACGGCGTTGCGTAAAATAAACGCACGATCATCCACGTGGTGCGACGGCACCACGCCTCTTGCTTCCACCCGCAAGAACAAACAAGATCGTTGGAGGGGGTTCGGCCGTGTTCGTGCGGTCCGGCCCCCCTCACGTTAAATTAATAACGCATCTTAAAATAATCAACATCCCACGTTAGTTATATGAACCACGAGAAAAATGAGATAATTAAATATTAAATCAACCACCCCTACATCTGGTTTGAGATTCAAAGAATCTTTTACGTTCCGCGGAAGACGGCGTCGCGGAAGTCGGGCGTCGCGGTCGTCGTTCGTCAAATCCGTTGACGAAGAGACGCGTCCGAAGAGGCACGTCGTTGGCGAATCCTTGTACGCTGACGAAGGTTGTCCGAGGAAGGTGCGGTGTTCTCTCTCGTTGACACCGAAGACGAAGACGAGCGGAGCGGCGTTCTTCGTCGGAAAAAGAGCGTTCCTCGTCAAGACTTGAGGAAAGTCAAATAATAAAGAAAATAACGAACTCAAGAATCTCTACCTCGATAGTCGCACTCGATTCCTTTGACGTCGGAGGAAGAGTCGTTGTTGAAGGCGTTCGTCGCGGAAAACCGTCGCGGAAGAGATGACGCGGAAGAAGTTCTTCGTTGAAGAACGGCGTTCTTCGCGTTCTTCGTTGAGGTTTGAAGAAGAAGAGAAAGCTCTCAAATCCTCTCAAGAAATAAAGGGACTAACCAAAAACAATAAATTAAGCTTACTTAATTTATTAACACAACACAACCTTTGAAATTCAAAAGTTTGAATTTCAAAACATTAATTAAACTCACTTATTAATGACATAAGTTATAACTTAAGTTTACAACATTAATTGTGAGTTGGGGAGGGTTAGAGAAAATGAAGGGGTGGGGTTCGTGTGGGCCCCACCACCCTCTTAACCTCCCAAGGGAAGTTGGGTTGTCACCCAACTTCCACCCAAAGGATAAAAACGCTTAAGGAAGATAAAAATAAAAATTGAAGTTAAATTTTTATTTTAACATTCACAATTTTATTTTTTTTACAACTCCCCACGTGTAAACGCAACTTCGGGAAAGGTCTCCTTAAGCGAATATCGGCGCTGCGAGTTCATCGGTGCCCTCAGATTTCAATTCCGAGCACCGGATCAAAAGTTAGGAATTCCCGCTCGTTCGTTCACTGAACGTACCCGAGCCAAACTTCGGAAATTAATTCCGGGCACTCCGGGCCTCGGAATCAGGTGCCGTCTGAAACCGCGCTCTTGTAAAATTCTAAAGAAAATTAAGAAAAAATTTCCCTTGAATTTTACGGGTCTTTACATTATTTCAGTAAACAAGACTAATGTTTGTAGACATATCCCTCATACTAACACTAAATATGACTCATAAATGTCCATTGGGGATAGGATCATATAAACTATATTTTTTAGAGTTTTTATTTTAAATCCTTTTTTCGGAATTATCATTCTACCGTGTGTATCCTAAATTACCCATTAACTACCCATGCCCATATATGATCACACAATTAATCTACAATGGGAAAATCATTTTAAAATAGTTAAAAATATGATTTACCCATTTTCATTTTCAATGTTAATATTTTTTTCAAAAAAAACAAAGGTTATTCATTATTTCATGAATTTTTAAACAAAAACTAATAATATGTTTTTATCATTTAAATTTAACCATTTTTTCTGAAAATCAATTCAAAAATCCATCAATTTTAAAATACAACCCAATTTCCAATTCAATTTGAATTGGGGGGGGGGGGTCCCAAAATCCTTAAAAAATCTATTTAAATTCGTATTCATATCAATTTGGGGTTTTCACAATTCATTTGACATATATTTTAAAACATGAAATTCATTGTTTAATCATGTATACAATCATAAATTAAACCACCACTTTTTAAAAAAACAAAATTCCCATAATTGGACCCACTAATGAAGAATGAAGGTGCATAATATCTAGGAACGCATCCTAAAATACAGATTTAAAATAATGTTTAGATCCATAAATACCAAGAATATCTATCCAAACATAAGGAGGAAAGATATATATATATATATATATATATTTCTAGATGGATTGTAGATCCTGATAATTTTCTAGGAAAAGAATCTTGGATGAGAAAATGGAAACCCATAGGAAGGAAATAAGGATTTCAGCATAACCACCAGCTTAAAACAGACACTTGGAATTTTAAATGGTGTGTAACCTAATTATAATTCAGGCAACTTTCGAGTCCCCTATACACCAAAAAATTATTTTACTTTTTTAAAAATTATTTTCATTTATTTACATGACATGTAAACTTTACACGATGTGAAATCATTCACTATTTTACCTATTTCATGGAATCTTCAATGCGGGGATTATATGTCATGTTAGACCATTATACTATGTGAAACTCCCCCATAGACTGTAAAAATAGCTTGTTTATGCTGAAAATTATGAAAAATTCCTGACTCCACCATTAGAAATATAATATCAGTTCATTCTCAGCATTAACCATTCAATGAAAAGGACACATAGAATAGTGGATAATGAATAACTAATATAAAGGTAATAGGACATTACAAAAACATTCTCACACCTATTATAAATAATAGTTTTAAAAGCACAATAAATTTGCTATATCAGTGCTAAAACATTACTGCTAATCTAAACATTGTTAAAATATGAACATAATTAGTTATAAAAAACATTAATGCAATGGAAAAAAAACTAATAATTGAATCCTTTATTAGTAATAAAATGACCATTGGTAAAGACCCCCTAAATAAGGTCAAAAAAATCAGTCATAAAGTCCCATTTTATAAACACAAGGAAATGGTAAAGGGTAACTTTATCAACGGTGTTTTATGGGATGATATGAGTTTTTAATAAATATTTAATTTTAGAACTCCTCCATCAACTTATCATAGCATTTTAGCCACCCACCCTCTCCCACCAGGAACCCACACCCCCTGTTATTACTTAGGATTCCTATTTTTCAGCACATTTCCACTTGCCAACTTTTATTCACCAGCGTGCATAGCTGGATTCAATTCATGGACATAACTTTTAAAATTTTAATTCTATGACCACTACAATAAGCTTATTTTATTATATATTTTTCAATATATCTATATATATATATATTATTCCTATATAAATATAATTATATTTAAATACATTAATAATGTGTACTTTTGTTTGTTTCAGTCATATGTATAGTTATAATTATTTAACTATATTATATTTTAATACTCATTTATATATTGTAGAAAATTATTATTAATATATATCCATTTTTTAATACACCAACATATGTATACATAAACATTATATATGCATTTGTATACCTGTATATATTCAAATGTTTTTATAATGTAAAAAATAGTCAACTATTTTTTAAATAAAATGGATAATAATTAATTATATATGATTATAATATTTTATATATACATTTTCAAATTAGGTCTATTTATTTTATACATAGATGAAAATTTTATACATTACACACATATATAAATATTTATAAGTGTATATATACTAATATATATTCAACTAAAAATATATGGTTAGAATAGAATATTTTATAATGTATTTATACATATTTACTATAAATAAATTTATATAATATATTTAATGATTATGATAATGAAGTATTTATAGTAATACATTTATGTGCAATGTATTTACACAAAACAGATACACACACATAAAAACATATTTACACTCACTGAAACATTTATATTTCCAACATTTATGAAATAATAATTACATATATGTAATTGTTAACATATATTATAATATACACATAAATATATATATTCTTATTGAGACACACATATAAATATATAAACATCACTGTATAGTTATATATGTATATATTAATTCTATTTCCCCTATATCACACAGTTCAATGGTTCTACCCATACCATACAAATGGGAGTGTGTTGAGGAGGTACCAGTTTTGTCCCTTGGTGTACATGTATTTGTTTCCATTGTACCCCACCCCCCAGATCAATTATTATATATTGAGGCATTTTTATAAGTTTAGAAAATAGATAATAATTTATTTTATTTAAAATGAATAATAAATATTTATTTATGTATTCTTTTTATCCATTTTAAAATACAATTTAATATAAATATTTTTAAATATATATTTTTACAATTCATATATTATATGTATATATTATATATAAGGAATATATTTAATTAAAAATAAATTTAAAATATGAAAAAAAACAAAATTTCAGAACTATAATATCTATATCATTATAATCCATGTAAATAAATAAATTCTCTCCTAAAAATGTTTAAAAACCAACTTAAAATAACTTGAAATCCCATCAAATATTATAAAATTGTGGTATCCAAAGTAAAAAACCTCATTTGAGATAAATTATAGTAAATTTCCCACATTAAAAAAATTAATTAGTTTTACCTAGTGAAAATGGCATATATCTATTTTCATGATAATATTTGATATGTGCTAAATCCCAAATGAACACATGGATCAAAATTTATGTTAGTTCGATCATCATGTAATGGTTTCAACTTATCGTAGAATTTTAACTCATTTGTTGAATTTCTCTATCATATAAGTGTTATTCAAATACTATTAATCGATACTAATTAATAAATTATTAATTAATATTATTTTTACTTATATTATAATGAGTTGTCACTAAATATCTTATATAGTATGTAACACCATGTAAATTTTTAATATGGACATCATATTCGATAACGTTTTTGACACGCAACACCAAACATAGAAAGGATTATGAATACCTATAGATTTATTATATATTTACTATTTAAAAAAAATTAAACACATTCTTTATCTTTTAATTTATGAACCACAATGTTTAAATTGTGTTATATGTAACAACACGTTTCTTCGATAGCTTGTGTTACACGCAAGATTGTGTTTTACCAAACAACAATATACTATTAATATTAATATTATTTCATAGCCATTGTATTAGCAAGTATAAATATGATTATATACACTAAAAATATATCATAAGAACATTTATCATTATCTATTGAATCGAAATAAAACTAAAAATCATAAAAAACAAGTTTTCTTGAAAAAGTATATTTTCCAAAAATACAGTTTAGTTGTCCTTAGTGCACATAATTTAAAATTAATTCTTAACAATATTATAAAATTTATTTTTTAATTGATTATTTGAAAATTAACATAAAGTAATTTTTTTCTTTTTACTGAGAAGTTTATTTTTTTATTAATAGTGAAATATAATGGAGTTTAATTTATTACTAACATTGAGTATAAATAATTTCAGATATTAAATTATATTTTAAATTGGTTTTAAAGTAAAAAAGGTTATGTTTTACATCTAATAATATAATTTATGTCATTTTAATAATTTTCATATTTAATTTTGATAATAAAACATTCTAAACTTTCAAACATTTTCACATAAAAAACCTCTCTATCATCAGGTAAATGGTATTAATTTTCAAATAATTTTGGCTAATCATCTTCATTGAATTTGGAAAATTGGATTCCATATTTTAAATCATGATAATAGATAATTTATAATATTCTAAACTAAATTTTTTACCAAATTATTATTGAAAACTGTTAAAATTAATTAGAATGATTAAGGAAAAAATGAGTTCACGTAGTGGCTAAACATAAAATATATGGTGTTAAAATTACGTAAAACATGTAAAAAATTATATATGGCCATATTTACACCATATATATTCAAATATATTTAATATACCATTATTTTGGGTTTTTCACATTACAAAACGTTAATTGAAGTCACTCTTTACAAAACAATAAAAGTGTGTAACTCATCCCTCCTATAAAAGACAACCCCCTCTCCTCTACACTTAAAACCTTCAATACAATTTTTATTAGAACACAACTACCCATTTTACTTAAAAATTCTATCCACTCATTGAAGAATATTTATTATCAAAAATAGGCCAACGTAGGAAGGCTTTAGTGAAAACATAAGGTGGATACCTGAAGAACAAGTAATGTTCTTCAATGAGTTTGTTCATTTTACTTATTTTACCACCACCTTAAATTTTTATTATGTCATGATAAAATTTACTGATAATATAAAATATAATAGTATTACTTTATATAAATTTATTGACCTACCATCATCTCCACTTCCCTCAAATGGGTTACGAAATCATTGTTCGTGTGTACGGTGGACTACCGCCTCACGAATCGATATAGTTTGTTTTTTCATTTCATCCTATAAAGGTTGGTTATGGTGATGGATATAAACTATATATTTTATATTTATAAAATATTTCTACATATGGAGTCACTAAATCACATATATTGTTTTGCCATTAAATCCTTAGAAGACACAATAACGCTGCTTGTGTGTACGGCGGACTACCGCCTCGCGATGCGATGTGATTCATCTTTCCCTAATGCTTCACATTGATGGAGATAATGATAAATTTAATGATCATATGTGATAAGAAGAAAATAATTATGATATTATAGAAATATATAATATTCTATAATGATTATAAGCATCATTTTCTTTCCTTCCTTTTCACTAATGTTATGTTGATAACATTATTAGTATACATGGGGACTACTGTTTTCACGAAGCAATGTGACTCCATTTTCTTTGTCACACCACGTGGATGACATATATATGTATATATTATTGTATATAGAACATGATGATAATTATTTAAAGTTAATATATTACTTAATTCATTTCTATAATGATAAGTGAAAAATGGAAAAATTACTCATGTGTATAACTGACCTACAATCTCTATGATCATAACATTTTTCAATTTCCATAACCATCATTCATGATTTTGTTAGAAAGTAAAATTTATATAAAAATATTATAATAATTTCATTATTATTATTATAAATATGATATAACTATATAATATGGTTAATAAATATATCTTTTGTAGTGAAACATGCATGAGAAAACAAGGCAATTTACTCTAGAAAGAATGAAAATAATGAATAATTATTAACGAACTACCAATAAGATGTTATAAATAATTATATATTGAATTATAAATTTTAATATGTTTAAAAAATATTTTAATAAAATGATAAGAAGAACCATATAAGAGGATAAATCACTTGAAATTAAAAGTTAGTGTTACGTAAGGGTTTCTCTTCTCATTTTAATTCCATGAGGCATTTTCCAAATTCACCACTTATTTCTCTTATGTGGTCAATATACTTCATTTTTTGTTTTTTATACCATGAATTAATTATCTTTATGGTATTTAAATATAATTTTAATGATCTTTCTTTTATATGGTTTTTGATATAGAATTTTCCAAAGTGGCCCGAGATTATTTCCCAATAGTATCATTATTCGAGATTGTTTATATATACATCAACTCTTGGGGAATTATTTCATATTTTTATCTTTAAATAAATATATTTTCTTAAAAAACTTTTTTAATGATATTTTCAAGTAACATTTCCATTTTTAAACACTATTTAACTTAAAATAAATGAAATTTGTTTTTAATAAAAGATGACTTCATTCTTCTCTTCATTAGGAAAAATATTTTTTTTGAAAAATATGTTTTCTAGAAATTTTTCCAATTTTTTAAAATATTTTAAATATTATTGATTAGTGAAATTTTTAAAATTTTTTATTTTGAAAATATTCTTTCTAATGAATCTTGTTTTCTTTTTTCAATCGTGGAACTTTTCTATTCTTGTTACAAGAAAAAATTAATATTCGTTTTAATTTAAATGGAATTTTCAAAATTACCAACCGATATGACCGTCATTCCTTTTCAGAATCCATAAAAATATTAAAATTATATTTCTAAAGAATTTTTATTCTAAAAAAATGGAAGAGATTCGTTTTTAAAAGTTATTTTCAACAAAAATTTAAAAAAAAATTCTGTTTTAAAAAGTGATTTTAAAAATGAGAAGGATATTTACATGTAGAATGATCTTAAGGATAATTTTATTCATAAAGGAAATAAAACATTTAATATAATTATAATAAAATTGGAATATTTTCTATTATTATCATCATTATTATTTAATAGGATTTTTTTTAATCAGTTTCATTATGGATGTACAATTTTTATAGAATTCACCATATTACTCTATATAGTTTGTGGTTATGATTATTAATTAATGTAAAATTATAAACATGTCATATGTTAGTTTTTAAAAAATATGTTTATGTTGATAATGTTTCTCCCCTTTTATATGAGAAATTAATTAAAAATATTAAGTGATAGGTGGGTCACTGTATAGTTATCCCCTCAATACATAGTTAGGTTTCATGATACAAACTATAAATGGTTTTGGATGAGATCTTACAAATTTATTAGATTTATTAGCACGAATAATTGATATTATTTGATGACTTATAAAGATGAATCTATGGTATTAGCTATATAATCTTGATGCCTTGATGATAAGTTTAACATATCAATCATTGTACATTCTCTTTTTATGAATTTAGTTATTGATATTCCATGTGATTATTCTATTGGTTAGGATTTACATGGTTATGTTTCATGATAATATGATTATTTATATGGTATTTTTTATCACCTTTTATAATTTTCATATTATAAATATGTTTTGATTAAATTGTATGAGGTTCAATTATTTACATTTCTATTTTGATTATGACTTATTTATTAATCATTTTCATTGTACATTTACCTTTACCAAGAATCTTAGATCACCCCTTTCATAGGTTTTATTTTCATTTGATAAGAGGAATTATATTCTGATTTACAATTAAGGATATACTAGGGGTAATATTTTAATTCTCAAAGAAAATTATTTGTTTATATTATGTCCGTATGTTAGGTAAATTTAAATGATGTATTTATTTAATGAATACTACTAACTATTTAGTCCTTCATGATGTGATTCCTTATATATTATGTCATTGTTTTATTGTATTTAACTAGTTCAAAACTACTAGGGTATGGGTTGTTACTGTTGTTATTAGAGATAGTGTAATGCAAACATTGGAAACTAGATTCTGGAAAACATATATTATGGAACATAAAGCAATGATAAAATTTTATGATAAGTATATAATAAAATCCTAATGTTTTGGTAAGGTATAGATTATGTGTTTTAACCTTTCAATAAATTACATTATAGATTCTAAAATTATATTTTCTCTATAATATATGTACCATGTATAATTACTGTGAAAAATCGGAGGCAGGCTTACCTCGAGCATTACCTCACACATGAAAATTTACCTCATTGCGATCCGAGTTGGACAATCCTATTGAATATTCTTTGATAATTCATATTTTCATTAAAACCATTATAAAGGATTTGATTATAATTATATCCACAATGAAAACATATTTATGATAATGAGAGTAGCAATTATTTTCTTTTGAATATACATGTTTCATTAGTTTTGGGAGTATACATTATGTTTCACAATTTTATGATCTAATGTACAATTTGATATTATTTATAAATAGATCATAACTGAAGGAATAATATTTTTATCAATGCACATGCTCTATTTAGGTATTTACCTCATAGGAATGATAATGATGTTGGAGATGGATCTGCATCAATAATTGTTCATATAATAACCATATTGGCGAAACTGACTCAGATTGAGAGTAATAACGTTTACAGTATGGACCATCCTTTTGATCCTACACAGATTGTAACAATTTTATATTACATCATGAATCATAAACCCTTATCATAAATGGGATTTTAAATCCCATTTTATCTGAGAACATGAATTGTTACTAAGATAAGATAGTTATTGTTATGGGGATTAGTGAAAAAGAGAAACCTATCAAGGAAATATATCATCTCTAAGGAGATATAGATCAATTTTGGTCATTGATTAAAATCAATAAAGATGATAATGAAATATCAATAATATAGTGTAAGGATTTCAAGTTAATATTATTGGAAAAATATTTTCCTCATGCGAATTGATAAGATATTGAAATACAATTCTTTATTCTAATATAAAATGAAGAAAAAAAAATTATGTATGAAACCAACATTATAGGGTTAGTAAAAAACATAAAAACTATATACGTAATTCATAGAGAAATATTGACTATTTATTTTATGGGATTAAGAAAACTATATTAGGGTAACTGGTCACCGAAAAAATCAATACATACTGGAAAACAGTATCATGTTCTACTTAGATAGATAAATAATTCCCCAAGTCTTATGGATTCAATGGGAATCAATAGAAGAGGTGGAAAAATAGAAATACATGGATAAATGGATTATGGGAAAGAATTATTTTACAAAATTTCATATGTATAGAGGGAAACACTATGGTACTCAATTAATATGAAAATGAGTCTACTTCAACTGTGGAGAAAAATGACACAATTCTCATAATTTCAAGGGAAAACGAATATTCAAATGTTCAATTCATCAACTATAAGGATTTTTTGAACTAGTCAAATGTATTCCCTAGGATCCAGGGGAATATAACTCAGGAGAAGATAAGGGATAAAGGTTAAAATTATCTTATTACTACTAATGAATTTGAATAATTTTTTTTGTATTTGGGTACAAAAATTACATCATAAGAGTATTTTAATAATTCATTTCTAGATCTAAGAAATATTAATTAAATACGGATTATACTATATTAATTTTAAATTTGTTGTTTCAAATATTATGTTGAATGGTATCAATGACCTATAAAAACTACTCAGTGGCCTTTTAATCATCATGAAAACATATTATTGAGGAAAAGATAACCCTTAAAATGTTCCTAGTACTGTGATAATGTTTTTGGATAAAGGGATGATTGATATAGATAATTAAAATTTGG
This sequence comes from Viscum album, assembly GCA_963277665.1. Classification (NCBI taxonomy): domain Eukaryota; kingdom Viridiplantae; phylum Streptophyta; class Magnoliopsida; order Santalales; family Viscaceae; genus Viscum; species Viscum album. The sequence continues at coordinate 1,148,606,037 of OY728143.1, read as the reverse complement.
TAGTACTATAAAACAAGTAACTAATTAATGATAATTTAATTTTGGAGGATCTGTTAACTTCTTTCTAAATTTCTGAATCTCAATATTTTTTAAGGTTTATAAGGTTAACCATTTATGAAATGGTTTATATTTAAATTTAGGTGAGGTTTAGAGATAAATTTATTGTATTTGATAAATTTTTCAAATAGTATTGGATTTGGGAAATATCTTGAGGGAGATAGAAATATTTCTCACACTTTTGTGGACCCTATAATCTATTAAAGGAAAAATTTATTATTTCAGGAAAAAAATTATGGATTTTAATTTTTTTGAAGTTAGTGATGAATTTTTATTTATTGAATCCCAACAAAATGATGAAATTTATCTTATGAAATAGAAATGTATATTTTTAATATATTTACATATATATTAAGATATTGAAATAGTTCATCAACTTTTGGAAAATGATATAGAAACAAAAAATTTATCATATTACCTTCAAATGTGATGAATCAGATAGAAATTTAAATCTTTATTTATTTATGGTTTCCAAGCCCTTAAAATTACATTTATCATTAATATCCTTATGGAAAATGACATAAATAACCCTATATTAAAATTTATTATTCCCTTGTATGACATTTTTTGTTTCCCACATATATTCTCTTACATGTTATCCTACTTATGTATAATTATAGATAACATTCGTACTAACTTTTCTCTTAAATTTGTAGGATAATTTATTAAACCATAAAAAATGTGGATTTTTAAATGATGTAATTCTTAAATTTTAAACACTTGATTATGATGATCAAGTATAAATTGTGAGGACACATTTTATATATGGTTGGGAAAATTTATCCCCCTAACATTTTAAGAAATGAACATCATATTTAAAAGTGTGTATGGCATGCACACGAAGCATATAAGGTAATATAACATTATAATACATTTTTATATATTAAATATTATAAATAAATTCAACACATTTTATAGATTTTAATGAAAGAAACATTAATTTTATCCAAACATTTATGCAAAAATAATATTCAAATATATCTTGGGTTACATGAAAGACCGAGGTTTACTGAATAAAAATATATTATTATTATTATTATTACCAAGCTATTGGAATGGTAGGTATTAATAGGAATAAAAAATTCAGAAAATGTATAGTTTAAAAATAGTTATTATGTATCTAGTAATTATAAATAACAATATGAATCATTTAAAATAAAACGAAACATTTTAAAAAAAATGTATTTTCATAAAATAGAGTATAATCACACATAGTGGACAAATTTTAATTTTTTTTGTTAACACTATTATATAAATTCATTGAAATAATAATAATGATTTTTTAAATAGTAATACCTGAATTATATTAGGCTTAGGATTTGTGATTTTTTAAAATATTTTTCATTTTTTGGTGAATAGTAAAAATAATGGATTTTAAATTTAAAACTGCATTTTGTCTAAAAAATTATAATCATAAATTTTATTCTGAAATAGTTTTAAAGACAAAATAGATCAATAATAAAAAAATTAATACAATAATTTCCATTTTAATCAATTCGTATAATATATATATAAACATTGTAAACATTATAACATTCTCATTTTATAAACACGATCCATCATCACGTTTGTGGGGATAGTTTTCAATTAAGGTTTTCCAATTATATCCATTGAATTTGGAAAATTTTCTTCCATATTTTTAATCATAATCATATATAATTTATAACATATTAAAATTAAATTAAACCAAAATTATTTATGAAAATAGTTAAAATTAATTACAATGATTATAGAAAAATCTAGAATACTTAGTCGTTGGACATAGAATATATGGTCTAAAAATGAATAAAAAAATTTTCATAACCACTTATATATAGATTTTTACATATTAAACCTCCTATAATATAAAAAATAACATTATTTGTGCCTAGTGACATAAACAACGTTTGTGGAATTTAGTCTTTCACGAAATTAAAAGTTTCACACTCAACTTTGTTATAAATGGAGAACCCTCTTCTATACTCTTTACTCCATTAATAGAAATTATTTAGAAAATACATAACCAAATAACCTACCTAATTAATTCATATAATACTAGAATATTTTATTTTGTCTATAAATTTATCCTAGTAAGGGTTTAGTGAAAATCTATCGATGACACTCAAAGAAGATGTAATGTTCTTCAACGAGTAGATTTATTTAACTTTTTTCACCCCATCCATGGATTTTTATTATATAATTATGAAATAGTTAAATAAGAATCATTAATATAGTAGGTTATTTTTATAATAATGTTATGGCCTTTAACTATTTCTGTTTCCATAAAATGGGATATTAAATGAACATTCAGCTGCATTGCAGACTACAACATCATGAACCGAAGTCATTTAGGTTCTCATTTCCACCTCTCAAAGTTGTGTATAATGACAGATCTAAATTATATTTATATAATATATTTAAAAAATATTTATACCTCTGGATTAAGTACATGAAATGTCTATTTTTAACATCAATTTTGTAGGATAAACAATAACATTTCTCATATGTATGGGGGACTACTGCCATATAAAGAGTGGTGATTTGTCTTTCAGAAATGCTTCACCTGGAAGGTGATAATATAAGGACTTTTCCATAAACATTATGTAATATATTTAATTAAAATATATTATACCTTCAAACATTCCCAAATATCTTTTTTGTTTAATGTTTTATAAAGTTAGGACATAACTCAAACAGCTCACCCCACAAGAATACAAAGTGGGTACCATTAAATTAGTATCAATTCCTTCTAAAACATTAATTTTTTAACTTAAAAGAAACAACATGATTTCTTTGAAAAATCCTCATAAATTATAACTTAACTTCTTTATTTCTCTAACAAATCATTATACCCTATTAAAAACATTTAAAATGTTGAATGGTTATATAAATCTGAGTAAAGGATATAAAAATAAGAGAAGAAACCGTTATTCTATGAAAACATAAATACAAATGAAATAATTTTCATAAAGACATACCTCTAATCTGTATTTACATAATTTGTGAAACATGATATTTCAATAAAAAATTATATAGCATATATAAAAACATAAAGTTATATTGTGGTATTAATTACTTATACTAAAACCCTCATAGATACCTTGTTGTCTGTAACCCTCAAAGCTACTTTACAATGTAACCCATATGACTAACTTATTGTGTAACCATCGTAGTTACACATGAAATAACCATAAAATCAACCTCTATCATACACATGCCCAATGCATTTGAGGGAGATATAGGTCCCACACTTCATCAAAAAAAAATTCACAGGAACCATAACATAATTATATAACATGAAAAATTTCATAATTTTATTTCTTTTGAATTTCGTAAAATAGAATTTTGAAACAGGATTTTTAAAATAATGTCCCTTATGAAAATCATATAATTATTGAGATAGCTAATATAATGAATTGATTATTTGTATACACATTATATACACATAATAAATTGAAATATAAATTAAATTAATTACACAAATTATCTCAGTATCACATAGTTAATGAATTAAAAGGTTAACCTAATGAATGGAAATTGGGTTAAGAATTCCCTTACCTCAGCTTATTTTTATTTAAAAAGTCTGAAAAATATATATACTGGTTAAAAGGGTGATATATGTATTTTAAATAATCCTAATAATGTTTATAACAGCTTATATGACCATTTTTTAACATCATTTGACCCATTTATTTATAATATTTTGTTATTTCTATTGTTTCAGGTTTGTTCTTTACATGGATTCCATTGTTGGTTCATAACAGATTTTCTTGTCAAAAGGTAAAGAATATCTATAAACAGAATGAGTTTTTATTAATATGTTTCAAAAATATAAAATTATTATATAAATAATTTTTTATAAGGTATGAGGATGAATCATAAGATAAATCATTAGTGAAATTCATTTAGATCATTTTTTGGATCTTTGATAATCACAAACTTGTTTCATTACATATCTTAAATATTATTAATATAAGTTAATTAAATATCATAAGAGTGGTCATATAATCTACATTAAATCCTTTTTAAAACATTAAAATGGTTTCACAATAAGATTTTACATGATTAAGTGAAATTTAAAACATATAATCCTTGATTTTGGTAAACCAACACATCATGGATGCTATTTTTATTTCCCAAATAAGAGGTGGAAGAGAGGAGGAAAATCGATGAAATTTTTCATAAAAATGAAAAAAACTTGAATATAACAGATTTTTTGGTTTTCATTACACTTATATATGGGTAGGTTATGAGAGTGTAATAAAATAAAATAATTTAAAATAAAACACATGAAAATAAAAGAAAATTTTTACCTCTTGATCTAATCTCTTTAAGATCATTCTTAAGGAATTTTGTTTTGGACTTTCGATGTGACTATCATGTCTTAGACATGGGGAAGAAACTTCTGAAGTGGATTTAATATAATTTTGAACATTCTAAAATCATAAGAGGTTTGAGATGAAGAGTTGGTGGCGTGGTATTTATGTTTGAGGAGAGGAGGGGTTTTCTGTTATTTTAATCATTAGTTTCATATTTTTCTTCAAGACTAATAATAGTTTTGATTAATGGGACCCAAAATTGTTATAAATTTATGTGATCTTGAATCTATGTCCATTTACATCATCTATGACTCAAGAATTGTATAGAAATTCAAATATCTACTATTTTCCTAAAATATTGAATTTAACTATTCATCAAAATTTTTAAGTATTATTGAAAATATCAAAAATTTACCCTAAGAAATTTTTAACATGTAGAATTTATAAATGAACTCTATTTTTAGAAAATATTTTTCTATATATGAATAAATTAGTTTTCAAAAAAAATTATCATTAATTTGAAAAATAACAATTTTAAAACTATAACTTATTTTATATCACCATGAAAAATTAAAACAGATATCATTATATTGTAACCTTAATAAAATAAAATAATAATTATATTTACTACTAACATGGGTCATATTACTATTGATATGGGTTTGTTACTATTTTCCAAAAAAACAAGTTGGTTCTCTCAAACTCCGAATAACATACTAATTAGAACTGCTGATGTCTGTTATTCAAAATTCAATTCATACTAGAGGAAAAATATTTTTTAATGTCTGGTCTATAACTATCTCCTTAATAATAGTTTCATTATGTAGAGAATCAGTGTATCATGAATTTCAATTTATTTTTTAAACCTTGGGGTGTTACATTCTCCCCACCTTCTAGAAATTTCTAACTCACAATTTTATTTACTTATTAAAAAAGTGAAGGTAACTTTCCCTCGTATCATTTTCTAATTCCTCGATTACTTCTTCAATTACGTGGATTCTACACAAAACCTATTCCTAGAGGTTTACATTTTCTACAGTAATTGTTCTCTTTGATCAAGAATATAAATTTTTTTCTCTTCATAAGAAAGTCTCTCTTATAGCAGAACTGCTTCTCTACTCAATAGATGAGTTGAATCTGGCATAGACTCTCTCAAAATAAAACTGTGAAAAACATTTTGTACCTAAGATAAATTTGGAGGAAAAGCTAATTAGTAGGCAAACAATAAAAATTTCTTTAAGATTTCATATCGTCCAATAAACCATGGACCTAACTTTCTTATCAAAATGAATAACACTTTTCTATGGTGAGACTATATGTAAAAACATGATCAACTACCTCAAAAGAATAGTCTTTCCTCTGATAATCTGCATAAATTTTTGGCCTACTCTAAGCATTCATCAAGTGTTGTTGGATCATCTTCACTTTCTGATCCACTTTCTCTACTAATTCTAGTCCCATTGAATTACTTTCCCAATAGTCATCCCAAAAAAGCTGTAATTCGACCCTACTTCCCTTATAATGCCTCAAAATGTTCTATATATATACTTTAATGAAAACTAATATTATAAGAAAATTCAACTAAAGAAATATGATGATCCTAGCATCCCTGGTTATCCGCTAACTAGCTCAATGCATGTGCTCAAAAGTATGAATCGTCTATTCTTACTACCAATCTGATTGAGGATGAAAAACTATAGTAAAGTTTAATTTCATTCCCAATGACATCTAAAGGCCTTTATAAATTAAAAAAGTGAGACTGGGATCATAGTCAGATACAATTGAAATAGGAACTCCATTAAACATGACAATCTCCTTGAGGTATAGTCGAGAAAGATGATCCAAAGACATAGTATCTCAAATAGGATGGAAAGTAACATAAATATTCAGCTGATCAATGATAACCCATATTGCATTGTTGCCTCAAAATGTCTTTAGTAGTCCCACAACCAAATCCAAGGTTATATTTTTTTACTTCCACTCAGGCACTGGTAGAGAAGGAAGCACCCCATTTGGTAATTGCCATAATTCTTTAACCAATTGACATGTCAAACCTTTCATGATAAAATCTACAGCATCTCATTTCATTCCATCCCACCACTAATACTCCCAATTGTCTTTGTACACCATTGTGCTGCCAGGATTAATGTAAAACGGAGAACTATATTCTTCACTCAAGTATTCTTTCTTCGACTGGGAAACACAAGGCATAATAAGTAGTTTTTAAATCATTTAACACAATCTTTATAAATGTTAAATTTTTAAAACTTACCCATTTTAAAAAATTCAACCATTGTCTTTTACTCCCCATCTTCATTCTACGATTTCCTAATTATGACTAATAAATATGAAAACACTGAAACCAAACAAAATATAGTAATTCCCTACACAAATAACATCCAATCCAAAATTCATTAAATCATTAAACAAAGGGTCTTATTCCAGCCATAACAAAAATAATGACACATCATTTTTTACACAAGACATATGCCACTTTGTTCGCTTTTCCAAATAAGAATTGATTGTTCAATGATAAAATTTTATTATTTCATTCCATATTCTATGAATCTTGTTTAATTCATTTTGATTGAATATATACTTTAGACATTTGTGGCTAGTATATATTTCACATTTGGCATTGAATAAATGATGCCTCTAAATTCTTAAAGCTAAAACCACAACTCCTAATTAAAAATCATGTGTGGGATAATTTAACACCTGAGTTTTTAGTTTTCATTAAACATAAGAAATTACCTGATCATTCATCATCAGAACACAACCAATTACCTGTAACTAAGCATTATTGTAGATGAAAAACTCTCCGTTTCAAGAATGTAGAGTTAGAACTAGAGAAATCACCCAAAAATATTCAATCCCTAAATAAATATCACATTATTTATTTCGAGATTCATTTAACTCCTTTTCAAGATAACTTTCTCAATGGACTATATAATCATGAATTTTTTCTAACAAACTTCCAATAATAGCCTACCGAACCAAGAGAACTACATATCTCAGATATATTTGTGGGTCTTGGACATTCTTCAACAACTTCCAATTTAGTTGGATCAACATTTATTCCATCTGTAGAAACTATGAGAACATGGAAATTAATTTTTTGAGACCAAAATTCATACTTTCTAAATTTTCCATACAGTTTCTTTTTTATTGTTTTCAAAACAACCCTTATATTTTTTTTATACTCTAATTTAATTTTGGAATATACTAGAATTTCATCATTAAAAACAACCAAAAACTTATCCAATAACTCATGAAATATTCTCTTGATAATATTCATTGATATGGAAGTTTCATTAGTTTTCCTAAATGGTATAAAAATAAATTCATAAAAACCATATACAGTTTGAAATGCTATTTTTTGAATTTCATCCCCTATCACCTTCACCTGATTGTACCGAAATCTCAAGTCAATCATGTAAAAGTTTTGAGTTACCTAGAGCTGATAAAAAATCATCTATGTGATGAGAGGGATTCTTATTATTATTAAGAATGTTATTCAAATCTCTATAATCAATGAAATCTTTCATTGAACCATATTTCTTTATAATGAAAAAATAGGAGCTCCCCATGGTGATGTGCTAGGAAGAATGAGGCCTTTATCAAGAAACTCTTACAAATGATTTTTCAATTCAATAAGATCCAGTTGAGCTACTCGATAAGGGGGACATGAAATTTTCTTAGCATCGGTAACTAAGTCAATTGTGAATTCAACTTCCCAATTAGGTATAACACCAGGTAACTAATCAGGAAAATCATCAATGTATTAATTTACCATGAACACATTATTTATCTAAATAGTTCCCTTATTTTCAACAATATAAACGTGTTAACTTTCATTTCCATATTTCAATATTTTCTCATTTTTCTGATATGTTATAAATTATATGGGTTCATTCATGCATAAAAAATTTAACGATTTCTAAAAAACAAATTATCTTTCTCTACAATCAGTCTTTTCATGAAAAATAGAAAGCCAATCCATACCCATAATAACATCAAACTATACTAAGGTAAAACCAAAATGGTTTCCAGGTAATTTCTTTCCATAAATAATAATAATAAGAGTCTTAAATTACATTTTACTGCACCATTTCCCCCGACTGATTAACAATAATATATTGTCTCATTTCTTGAGGTGATATTTCCAATTTACCAATTAATTTATCAGAAAAAAATGAATGTGTACAACCTGTATCAAGTAAGTTTTTAACTAAATATGAGTAAATATATAAAATTACCTAATACCACATTATTGGATGACCCTATATTTTCTGAAATAGGCGCAAAGGGTCCCACTACACCTTTCTACTTATAGTCTGGATGCTTCCCATCACTAATATCTTTCTTCGGAGAGGCATTTGCATAATGACCCATCTCACCACATTTAAAACAAATTTATAGTTTTCTAATCTGAATTGATCTTAAGATCATTTCCCCATAATATATGGCCATATTTAAAAATATACGACATTAAAAACACTTCTCATATTTTTAATGAACTCCCCATGGTTATTTTAACCACATGTTTAACAAACATGAAACCGGACATTCTTACCATCATATTTCAGTGATTTATTCTTACCCATAAATTTCCATCTAGAACTCTTCTTTTTTTTCCATAATATTAAATTTTTTCATCCAAAACTCCATATATACCCTCAAATTACATTGGAGAGGTTTTTCTATGACATTTTAATTCATAGGATGTCCACACCCATTGGTATATTGGCTTCAATCATGAGTAAAAGCGATTTTTTTTTCTATCAAGATCCGAAATTGGATTTGGAACATACCTTGCCCGTCATGTGAATTTGTCTTCATCAACGGCCACTGAATCTTCCACATTTTTCCTTAATTAATGTAATTTTTCCCCATCCTTTTTCAATCCACTTTCGGGAAATATTTCTCAAATAAAAGTCATTTTAATTCATCCAAGTCTGAGGCTTTAATATCCTCTATATCCCTGATATTCATCGACCAACACTGATCTATTTGACCATCAAAATGATAAATGGAAATATGAACCTTTTGATTATCTATACATACCCTAACATCATATGTCTTTTGAAGGGCTTTAATCCATTATTCGGCCGGTAGTGGGTCAGAAGATCCACTAAAAGTAGGATAGTTTTACCAAATAACATGTTCATCTTTCGTTTGGTTCCTTTTTGGTTGCTCAGGTTATTCTTTGGACTAGATTCCACCACCATTTGTTTTCTGATTCAGCTAAACCATTACTATCACAAACTTCTCAGTTCCAATTCCCACTATTCTCAATCACATATTCGGAAGGATATCAACCTCTCGGTTCCATCCAACGTCAGATTCCTTGTTTATTATGTGGAAAACCATTCTTAATGGACATATATTAGATGAAGAAACATGGTAATAATTAAATTTTAAACCATTTCAACATAAACTAAAGTTATGAAATCATTAATGGTATTTTTTTAACATAATACTAACTCTTAATGTTATCTAAATTGTGCTTTGATATAAACTATAAGGAACCAGCCTTTAACATTACATAATCTAGCCAATTCAAATATATTTAACTTCCAAAATTTTTAAAATATATTTTTGGTTTAGATTTTTATAATTATAGGACATAACAAATACATATTCACCCAAAAGATTAAAAAGTGGGTTCCATTAAAACATTATATATTTCTTCCAAAATAGAAAATTCATAACACAAAACAGCAATATTATTTATTTGAAAAATATTCATAACATTTAACTCAACTTCTTTCCTTCTCTTACACATTAATATGACCTATGAAAAATATTTAAAAATGTGGGTTGAGTATAAAAATATTAGTATGGTATATAAACATAATGGAAGAAACCATTAGTCCATAAGTACTTATAAACATATGAAATCATTTTCACAAAAAAATACTTTTCACCCATATATACACACATTGTGAAACATGATATATCCATCAAACATTAGAGAACATATATAAATACATAAATTTATATTAGGTGATTACTTAATTATACTGTAACCCAAATTATTGCCTTGTGATTTGTAACCCTTACCACTACCTTATAATGTAACCCTCACGACTACCTTATTATGTAACCATCATAGTTACACATGGCATAATCATACAACTGACCTCCAACATACATAGACCCAATGAATTATAGAAATATGTAGGTGTAGACCATTATCATAAACAAATCTTGAGAACCAGAACATAATCATAGAACATGAATCATTTCATAAAATCATTGATTTTGAATTTTTAAAAATAGAATTGTAAAATTGGTGTTCTAAAGGAAAGACAATTAAAATCATATAATTGAAGAGAGAATTAATATTATTAAATAATTGTCTATATAAAATATAAATAAAAATAATAAATCATAATATATATGAAATTAATTACAAAAATAATACCAGTATCACATAATTAATGACGTATAAGGTTAACCCAAAGAATGGAAATTCGGTTTAAAAATCCCTTAACTCTGGGTTTTTATTACGTAAAATTGTTTAAACCTCATGTATAATAGTTAAAATAATTATATTATTATTTTAATGGGTCATATTAAGGTTTATAACACCTTATATGATCATTTTATAACATCAATCGACCTATTTTTTAATAATATTTTGTTATTTCCATTGTTTCAACTGCGTTCTTCACATGGTTTCCAGGGTTGGTTCGTAACAGATTTTCTTATCAAAATGAAATTAATATCAGGATGTAGAATGAGTTTTTATTTATATTTTTTCAGAATATTAAATTATTAGATAAATAATTTTGGTTACATGATATGAGGAATAATTTATAGATAAATGATTAGTGATAATCATTTATATCATTTTGGTAGTTCTTTGATAATAACGAATTTATTTATACATATACCTTTAATATTAATCATATAATTTAATAAAAAAATATAAAATAAGTCGTAAAATATAATTTATGAACTTTTTCATCCATTAAAATAGTTTTATAACTAACTATGATGGAATTAATAGAAATTGAAAACACATCATCCATGATTTTGGTAAATCGGCACATCACAGACTATGTTTTTTATTTTCAGAATAATAAGGGAAGGAGAAGAAGAAAATTGATAAATATTTACATAAACATGATAAAATCAAGAATATATAAGATTATGGATCTTGCATTCCTCTTTTATAAGCGTATGGGATGAGATTATAAGAATAGATATGAATTGAAATGAAAACACAAGAAAATAAAATATGATTCTTACCACTTTATCTCTTCTCATTGAGACCCTCTTTAAGGCCCTTTTTGGCCTTTTGGTGAGACCAATTGGTCTTGGACGTGGGGAAGATCCTTGAGAATGGGGTTTTCCATGAATTTAGGCAATTTTAAAAACTTCAGAGGTGTTATAGGAAGAATGGGTAAGGGAGGTATTTATAGTGGAGGAGATGATTTTTCCATAATTTTATTCATTAGATTTATATTTTTGCTCAATAATATTAATAGACATGATTAATGTGACCCAAATAGTAATAAGTGAATGTGATTTCTGACCAATATCCGTTCACATCATCAATAACTCAAGCATGTTGCTGAAATTCATTTATTTTTTATTTTTCGTAAATCAATTAAATTAACTATTCATAAAAAATTCAAGTATTTTAGAATAATAAAAGAAATTAGCATAACCATTTTTTGACATATAGATTTCAAAACTGAACTCCAGTTATTTATAATAATATTCAAAATAATGTTAATTTAATTTTTAAATAAATAAAAATTTATTCAAAAAATGACATTTTTTAAACTATAACTCGTTTTATATCACAATGAGAAATTAAAAAGAATTTAATTATCTTATAACCTTAATAATATTAAATAATTATATGATTTAGAATTCATAAGGTTCATATTACTATTCATATTACTATTAATAAGGGTATGTTACTAGTCACCAATAAACAAGTTTGTTCTATAAGACTCCAAATAACTTACTGATCACAATCATAGATGTTCGTTTTTAAAAATTCAAATCTTTGAATAGAATAATTATGTTTAATGGCTAGTTTATAACTATCTATTTAAAATAAAGTGGCATTCTGTTGAGACTCAATGTTTTATGCATTTTAATTGTTTTTTAAACTGATAGGGTGTTACCGATAAAGTTAAATTTAATGATTATCCATGATTTACATGACATAATTATTAAATCGTTATCATATTTACCTTTCATTAAACAAAATATAAATCATTTTCATTCAATCCTTTTCACTATGAAAAATATGATAACATCATTTATGTATGTGTGGACTACCACCTTCATGATTTGATGTGAACCTCTTTTAAAAACAACACCACTTGGATGACATATATAAGTATTTAATAAAGTATTTAGGATATAATGACAATTATCTAAAGGTAATATATTACTATCCTCATTTCCATAATGATTAGTCTAAAATGGAAACATTACTCATGCGTACATATTCCCTACCATCTCCATGATCCTGATATAATTCATGTTTTAAAACCATAATGCATGATTGGTTTAAAAAGTACAATTTATGTAAATATATTATAATTATTTCGTTATTATTATTATAGAGATTATATGACTATAAAATATATTCATTAATTAGATCATTCATTAGTAAACATGCATGAAAGAAAAAGGATATTAACGCACGAAAGAATATAAAAAGTTGATGAGTATTAATGAACGTGCAATAAGATTTTATAAAAGGATAATATATTATATTATAAATATTAAAATGGATATTTAATAAGTTAATAACATCTTTAATATCATTATAATGGTACTTAAGGATAATTCAATCAAAAGGGTGAGGTAATGTTTTCTCATCTATCTTTTACTTTCACAAGGCAAACACCATATTCACAACTTATTTCTCTTATGTGGGGTATATACACAATTTTTTAAATTTATATCATGAATTAATTATATTGATGGTATTTAAATATTATTTTAATTTACATTATCTCATTGGTTTTATGATTTATAGGTTACCAAAGTGGTTAGGGATTATTTCATAATATCCCCATTATTCATGATTTTTGATGTGTACATCACCTTCGGGTAAATATTTTATTTTTTATATTGAAATTAATAAATATTATTCCCATTTGATTATTAATTATATTTTCATGTAATAGTACCATTTTCCCACTCTTTGTTACTTAAAGTAATTATGATTGTTTTGTTAAGATAACATGACTCCATTCCTAATTTTGATAGAAAATATGTTTTTTTTTCAAAACAATGACTTCTAAAAATGTTTTCACTAATGTTTTTATCCCTTTTAAAATGACATATTAAATAAATTTTTATCCATTTTTTATTTTTAAACAATAATTTCAAAGGAATTTTCTTTTCTTTTCTAATCAAGGAATATTAGTAAAATTTTATAGTGAAAAAGGAATGATATTTTAACTTTTAGGACATGTTCATAATTACCCACTAACATGACCGTAATTAATTTTATAGATAATTTGAATGAAAAAAGGTACATTTAACAGAAGTTGTTTTCCCATTATTGGGTAAATTATTAGTTTTCAAAAGTTATATAAAAAGAAGAATATTAAAAATGTTTTCTTTTTTACAAAGTGATTTTCAAAATTAAAGGGATATATTATTAAACAATATTTTGAATGATATGTTTATTCATCAATTAAATTACTCCGTTAATATAATTATTATCCAGTGGGGATATTTAGAAATTATATCATCCTTATTCATTATTTGGATGGATTATGATTAGTTTGATTGTGGATGTGCTATTTTGATACCGTTCATCACATTAATATGGATGGATTATGATTATGTTTATTGAGTAGTGTAATTAATAGAATTTCATATGTTAGTTTTTATTAAATAAATTATTAAATTTTTTAACCCCTTTAATATGTGTAATGCATTAGAATTAGTATGAGATAGGTGGAAAAATTTATATATATCTCCTTGATTCATTAGTATGTTTCATGAGATAAACTATAAATTTATTTATAAAGACTATTCCAATTTATTATATTACTTCGAAATAATCCATGATAGTATTAGATGTCTTGGAATATGACCATGACCGAAATAGATGACTTGGAATGAGGCCTTGATGAAATTTTCTAGATATCCATCATTATGCATTTTATTATTATGAATTTTTATATTGATATAACCTTTGATTATTCAATTAGTTATTATTTCCATTGTTACGTTTCATAATCATGTGATTATTTATATGGTATTGTTTAGTCACCTTTTATTCCATTCATAATATGCAATTGCTTTCATTAAATGACATGTGTTAAAATTAATTACCTTGTAATTTCCATTATTCCTAATTTATTTATAGATTCTAAAATAAACGTACCCTTAATAAGGATATGATTTCACTTGTTTATTATGTTTCCTTTTCATAAGATAATAGGATGTTTTTGTGATTGATATGTATGGATACACTAAGAGTAATATTGGAATTATTAATGAAAATTAATTTTTTATTTTATGTTTTTAAATTTAATGTAAATTTTAATTATATATCTAGTTCAGAAATATTAATAAACTATCATTTCCTTTGAGATGTGATTAAATATATCTTAGGCTAATTTAATGATGTATGACATTGGCTCTAGAAAACTGGGGTCGGGGTTGTCACATAATAAGTGTAATAATTATTTAGTCTACCATTAACCATATTTAATAAAATATATTATATTGATATATATAAAAATATATTATTTTATTATTTGACGTTTTTAATGATATATGATTTTTTTGAAATATACCTATAGTCAACACTAAACAATGTCCTGATAAAGGGTAAATTTTATCAGTGTAAAAATAAAATCACAAATAAAGGTTATATTTTTTCAATGTTTTTTAGAGTAATTAAAAGGTACCCTCTACCAATGATTTTTGGTGGAACTGATAAATTTTTCATTTATGATTTCTCGGAAAAATCTCTAATATAGGTGCCTTTTATCAATGATTTTGATTAAGTGTCATTAAATAGTACCCTTTATCAGTTCAAGAAAAAAGATCTAAGAAAGGTTGCCCTCTATTATTGGTAAAAAAAGAACTGTAAATGGGATCTTTTATGTGATCTTTTTTAGCACTAATAAAATAAACCATTAATCAGAAGTTATTTTAGTGATAATAAGTATGGACTTTATTTTAACCTTTAGCTAGCGCCAATAAAGTCTTTTTCTGGATAAATCCAAATTTGTAGCAGTTCATCTTATATGTAGTTTTGATATTCTGTCAACATGAAATCATAGTGCATGATCATATGTCTATGATTAAATTTATATTTAAGAATGATATTTACTCCACATTTATGGGGTCGAGATCCTCTATCTTCAATGTTTTTATTACCCCAATCTAAGAGCACATTCACGGCTGATATTCCCGATTAAATTTAGTAGTCTCCATAAATAGGAAATATGTGTCTGTTAGAGGTTTATATAGGCTAAAAACTCTCATATTTTGTGATATGCCTACTATGTGTTAGTCATCATCCCCTGACCTATTTGAGGAATGCCTGGGGTGTCACTCTGGGATTACCATTTTCCTACGATAGGATAAATGTGTTTCATCATGTTATATTAATATTCTCTTCAAAATGTATAGTACTGCCACACATCGTCAAAATGTAGATATGTCTAGAAAATAATTCATTCTCAACACACAATATAGTTGTGATAATCACAACAAAAACATGTGTGTACTCTTCAACCACCACTCTCTTCCTTCACTCTATATAATTCATGCATAACCCCTTTTCAAATTTATCTTACAATGAAAGAGACTCTTCATCATGTATATAGTTCATTATAAAATTAAAATTCAATCTCTAAACATACATATTTTTCTATTCAACTAATATAGTTATTTCAGTTCCTTTATAACATTCATAACCTCATATTCATTATTGATTTTTAAATGGGACTTTAGAGACAGATCATTTGTCTCCCATGAGTCATAAAATGATCCACATCATCAAATCTACTCAAAATTCATAACTCATTACTGACCATGACTTATTTACATTCACCATAACATGTTTACAACATCATTGTTCATCCACTATGAAATTTCTTGAAACCACATTCAAAATACGTTGTCCTACAACATGTTCTATCCTCCCTATTTCTGGATGTAAAATAATCCATTTAATATTTTATAAGTTTTTTACCACAGATAGTATCCAATTTATTTCACTTCCCTAGGTACAATCATACATAATATTTTTACTTTATTATAAGAAACCACCATAGGAGGATAACTATATAGTCATCTCTATTTTTTTAAAACAAAAACACTTATATTTTCACTAAATATTTCATGATCAATTCCATTTTTATATTTCTTACAATTAATCACATGTTGGTCAAAAATATTGAATCCACTATCATTTTTTACATCCTCAAAGTTAATAACTTTTAAATAAATCTTTAGCGACCCAACATCATTATATTTCTTTTCAAATTAATAAAATTTAAACCCCCAAATTTATAACATAACATTTAAAATCGTATATATTTATCATAGGAAATTTTACCAAATAAAACTCCTGTTGAAACACAAATTTTAAATATTATTTGAATTTTTTTATTTCTGTGTAATGTAATTCAATAAATTATGGTCTAATTTGGCCTTTTTCCTCAAAAAATAACTTTCAGAAATACTTGTTTCCTAAAAATTCATTCCATTTGAATTCCCAGGCTAGTGACACTATAGTTTTGTGATTAACCAAGGCGTATTGGGTTCACATTAACTTGAAAAAACATTAAATGTTTTTCTAAAATATCAAACATCATTAAATTTTATTTCAATATTTCTAAACAAATTTAATGAACTTCACCTAAACTGAAAACACATTTTAACACGTTATTTGGAAATTAATATATGTATTAGAAAGAAAAACAATAATCATATCCACTTAATCTATTCTATAATTCAACATCTTTATATTCTAATCGTAAAAATATCTCATTGGGACTAAAAAAGTTTCCCTTGGTTATAGCCACTGAAAATACTAACTCATTATTCATTCTTGATCTCATCATATATTTCATAAGTGTTCCGTATTATTTATAAATCAGTACATCCATTGGATTATAAGGTAGAATTACGGTGGATGAAAGCTACATTAAAACAATACCCGAAACTATATTCAATAATTCCTATGTGGATGTTTATGTCTATAAACTCAATGTAGAATATTAATAATACAAATCATTTTTGTCTATTTTTTTAATATAACGTTTTCATTTCAATGTATATATTACCTGGAAAAAATACCTATTATCATGTTATTCAATTTTATTATACCTTTTCAATTAACACACATGATGAAAATCAATAAAAATATAGTGAGTATGGATTTGAGAAATTAATACGAATGAAAAAAACTATTTTTTCAATGTAACACATTTTAATATTTTAGATAATATTTTTTTGAGTTATGTGTGGAGTTTTCATGGGATTATAGGGCTCGCAAATCATTGATGTTGATATATTAAATATATTTCATAAAATATATCACACATGAAGAAATTAAACAAAAATTAAAATCGCATTATTGGTTTCATGGGGGAGACTACATTAAATCTAGAATGCAGATTTTACCCTAGGTGGCATATAACTTTTATGTACATTCTGTATTTCAATGGAGTGAAATTACTAGTGAGAATTAGGAAATATAAATGAATAAAAATTACATAAATTATTTATTATTCAATGAAAATTTTAACCTATATAAAATATATTAATACCTCATTAGGAAACTATTTAGGGTTAGATACATAACCCTAGAGAATTAGAGAAAACCCACCACATGGAGAACCTCTGGGTGTGATCAAGGAGAATGGTGGAGATAACGATGACTATAAAAAATTCATAAACTCCCCTTGATCTGTGAACTTATTTTTCAATGGAGTCCTTGGTTCTCAAAAATTATTATTACACATAATCATTATTCATTAGTGATCAATAAAATATCTTTTTATGATTGGTTTTTTATTTATTTCAGTTCATATTTTCTCCAGGTTGAATGTGAATTAATTATTTACATTATTTAACTGCATATTCATTTTTGAATAGGGTTAATTTTTCATACGTATTGAAACTTTATTTCTTATAGATTCATATGTTTATCTGTAATTGGATGAAGGCCAACCAAAACAATTTCCAATTTAATTTATAAATTTCAGGTTTTATCTTATCTCCCCTCATTCTTAAAGTGTTCATCATTGATATTTTACTTGACCAACAGTTTGACTATTATGATAACTGATCGTTGTATAATCGATCATTACTGACATAGATCAATATTGTATGATCAAAGAGAGTATATAAGGAATGATTGAGGGTTGTTAGTAATTATAGAATATTTCTGTTTGACAAATGTTAAAAAAATAATTGGTTTTAGTTTCTGGGAAATTTTATGCCAGAGAATGGAGATAAAATTCAATAGGTGGTCGAAACATGTCCCATAGTGATTGATCAACCTCATTTATCCTCAAATATGTGTATTTCACTAGAATCAGTGATGAAAATGATCAGTAAGTGTCATTGTATATGATGATTCATATGAGATATGATATTTCTAAGAAAATGCATATGTACATGGATTTAGTTTAGAATATTACACCCCACGTGGAACTCCCTTCCAAAACACCCAGGGTTTATGTGTAAGGATAAATATCATACATGGTGTTTCCTATTAAATTTCACCATAACCAATGATTTAGTGACCTACTGTGTACCACTGGGTAAATGTAATCAGACATGGATATTGTATACAAACACAAATAGTATATATAGGCACGTGTATGAGGATATGAATAATGGAATAGACCCATGTATGTCTATTTTTATAAGGATACACATTGTATTACTAATAAAAATAATGTAACCCATTATTTAAAGGTTGGAAAACTTGTTTTCTTGAGTCTAATTGATTATTAGATGGGTTTATTCCCATGATACATCCCTATAATCTTATAGTGAGACATCTCATCCTGAGTAGTGGATGAGTGATTGGTTCTTAGGGTTATTTTTGGATATATTAAGGTATTTTTATAGGTTTCCCTATTTTTCATCCTCTTTCATTATTCCCTAGGTTGGGTAAATCATCCCATTTACTACATCAATAACATATTATTCTCTTCATAGTGGGTTGTTCATGATAGGGTTAGGTATCCCCAACAGACCTATGGGGTGATCCCCTGCTAATGTATTGACATCTTCTGAGTTTTAGTATGAAATTTATCATGGTGAGGATTGATGTGAATTGCATCAATGACGAGTGTCGTTGGTTTTAAAAATAATCAATGATTGAATTCTCTTGAATCAGTATTACCTTGTATCCTCACGTAGAATCTAAAATTACCAGTGATGATGTGACCTTACTATAAGACTTGGAATTTATTTAGGAAAACATCTGGTGTATTATCATCATTTCGCTTGAGATGACTATCTTTTATGATTATGTTTAGGGATTTTGGAGTATTTTAATGTATATGTTTATACTCACCCCATAATGGTATCTTCATGAATATTTCATTTCTTATATTAATGATAGTCCCTTTGAATGAGTCCTAGGAGGACTTGGCATAGGAGGAGTATAGTTTACCTAGAGATATCACATAATGTTGCATGAGTTTTGTATTGATAGTACTATCATTTTGGTTAGCATGATAGAATATTTTACTATTATGATAGGATTCCATTTGTCTCATTTTTCCTTTCCATATTATTTATAATACCTCGCCATGAGATTAGCTTTATGCATTCATCTTTGATATCAGTTGATTAATCTTTATTCATTATACTAGTCTATGAAGACATATGATAATGCATAAGTAATTTGGGATAAGCCTTCCAATTTGAGTAATATTCTTACTCAATCCTATTAACAATACCTATACCTATTGAAGGATATATTGTGGTGTCACACTAGTCTTGACACTGACATGATGGGACCCTGTTTTTTTGGTCATGAAAGAGTGGTATCATAACATACATTGTCTTTGGGGCAGATTTTAGAAATTATCTTGATATGATGATTTCTTCAGGAACTATAAAAATAGTTTTAAAAATTCTCATGTATAGGGTTTAGCGTAGAGATAATATTAATAATGTAGTGAAAATTATATCTATTTCCCAAAACTATGATAACCAACATGTTGACATAGTACCAGTGTGAACTAGTTGTAGGGAAAACATTGGTACATGCATCAAGTATGAATGAGTTGTGTTTTCCTTGACCTTCTTGTCTTAGATCCCTAGATATTTATTTTGTAATATGGTGTATCATTACCATTGTAGGATATATCTATAAACAAAATATATCTAGGCATCCAAAGTAGTATTAGGATGAAGATCCACTTAGTGATGAGGTTCTATTGCTTACACATGTTCTAGAGGTGGTTCCTTATGATTATAATGCCAGCTATTGAGAAACCAATTTTTCTAGTGGTACTACATCATGACACATATAGTTTAGGATCACTTTCTGAGTTTCAAAGGCATCTACTTATTACGTTTTGGGAAAAGATAGACCCCCAGGATGTGGAGGGCCATATCAACGAAGATGAGATATATTTCCACCTTATTTAGACTCATCCTAACCCAATATGGTTCATTGTGGGGAGATTTCAGAATGTTTCATATGGAGATGGTGGATATTGGTGGCATAGACACACAACGAGATGAATCTCACTTGGATAGAGATCCAGTTCCACCTCAGAGTGGAGTTTTAGCCAGAGATGTAGTGGGTAGTATGTATCCAAGTGAATATAGAGCTCCAATAGGGTATAATTTTAGTCATAGAATATATTTTCTGTCATACTAACCTCTCAAAATATTCCATGGATATGTTTTGTGAAATACAAATTTGATCAAAGACCATTGATCATGGACTTTACCAAGGTATTTGAGTTATACAGGTATCTCATTATGTCCATGGTTGCAGATTGGCTTATAGATGAGTTGTTTCTGAATGTTGTTTCTAGTAGTGGGATCCTAGGATATTATAACTTATGAGCTAGTAGTTTATAAAATGATTAGGGGTCTAGAAACATGAGGCATCTTCTAATGTAGTCTTAGGATAGCAGATCATCAGCATAGGGATCTCAGGGATGTTATAGTCAGCTAAGGGACAATAACTATTTTACTAATTATATATAAGGATATATCATGTGGTTTTTTTATACCCATCATGTAATTGATATGGTGATGTTTTAGGACCTGGATAGAAATAAGCAATGTATTTAAAAGGGATTTTTTCTATGTGGAATGTGTGTAACGTGAGTTGGGAGAGTAGTGGGTGGTGGTTGATGATGTGATTTTTGACCACCAACACCACCTATAGATTATCCCCTCTAATCATAGGGATATAGTGGTAATGATTTTTAATAGGTGTTGGAAGTGTCAGCTTATGATCATGAGATTTTAGGGATTATATGAGGTATGATTTGTGTCCTCTCTACAATAGATGTATTTTTGATAGACATAAGTGCATGCAATTATTTATTTTCAACATAAAAGTTTTGAGACATGTAGATTTTAGTTTCATATTTGTGTCTAATTTTTCATTTGTAGAATCATATAGTGAATGTTTCTGTGAAAAACACTTCATTAGATAGTGTGACATAACTCTTGGAGGGTAGAGCATCCTATGAGAGATTTTCATAACTATCATGAGAACATAAAAATAAATATATGAATGAACTATCTCACTATGGTTCCTATGAAGATTTAATATTTTAGGTGGAGGATATGATGTGTGTATAGTTTCCCAAGAAATCAATGCATATTATTACATTATTTTTAACATAAAAATCCAATAAGAAAAACCCAAAGATCACAAGTCCTAGATTTTATGAAACTCTGAAATAATAATAAACCAAAAAGAAACTAAAACCCCATTTGCATTGTATTATCTATAATGTAATTTTTAATAAATTTGATCCTCTAAAACATATTAGGATAAACTAGTTAATAAATGAAAAAGGGTTTAGCTATGTATCCCAGTAAGGGAATAAACATGAAAAAGAAGAATAAAATATGAGTAAGAAACAATAACATGATATCCAAAAATACAGGGCTTGTGAATAATCATATGAATATATAAATTAATGATAATGAAATCATAATATCACGAAAATATAGTAATATGGAAGAAACATAAAACCTGAAATAAGAACAAGTCAACGATAAATTTTGAGAAAACACAACATTGTAGAGGAACTCCCATAATGGATTAGGTTTACACCATAACCCCATAAGTAACATCTCATGATACATAATCATTACCCTATTCATTGGAGTGTTATCTATGATCATCCATCATAACATGTATATGTTTATGTGTTCCACAAATGATAATTAGTCATATGATATAAACCAAAGAATATCCAAAGGAATGAAAAGGGTTGTATAATCTTTCCTTATATTTTAATCATACAATATGCCAAATAGAATCAACATAGAAAAAGAAATTAAATATTATTTAGATTCATATCTGATTACATAATAATAGGTTTAAATATATTGTATTAATTTGGGAAAAAATAATAGGAATGTGTAGATAATTTAGTATGTAATTAAATGATCCAAAAAGTGTTTCAAGGAACCAGTTAAAGACTTTTTGAGAAAGACTAAATATAGATTTTTTTTTTAAAATCATAGGTAAAAAAGAATGGTTATACCAAAATAATTCCATTATTTAATTAAATATATAATGGGAAAAATTACATTAAATTATCATTATAAAAAATAATTAATGGATAAAAAAGATCCCATTAAATGTGTTTGATTTTAACGAAGGTATTTGAGAAATGAACTTAAAGAACATGTTACTCCATTAAATAAATATAAAATAAGATATATATATATATATATATGATATATATATATATATCAAACCTAATATCATTTTATAACAATAAATATAGAAATAAATTGATTTAGAGATATAATGATCACAACCGAATGATAAAGGTTGGTTATATGGAACGTCACTCCCCTTGTGTTTACTATCAGCTCCTGGATTCTCCTCTCCCTATTAGGGTTTCTCTCCCACCGTGGTGACACCTGAAATTTATCCTCCCGCTTCTATCCAACCTCGTCTCTCATTGGTTTATCTTCTCTACCTCTCCCTCTTGGTTTCTTACTTTCTGGGTGTTCGAACTTGGTTTTTCCACTATTAGATTTCTCCTCCCTCTAGTTTTGTTCTCTTGGGTTGGGTGATTTACTTTATGGTTACCTATACTCTTTTATTTGTATCTTTTTGGGTGTAATTTAGGGTTTATATCTTGGATTTCAATTATGGTCTCAATATTTCTCATTAACTTGTTTATTTATTTGTTAGTTCATTCTAGGGATTCTTTAGGCTTTCAATGGTGTGTTCTTTAGAAGAGTTTTTCAATCCGTTTCTATGCTCTGGAACCTAGTATCCACCTCCCATTCTCTCTCTATAATTCGGATTATGTGGTGGTCTCTATGGTTCTCTCTGATGTATTTCATGTGGTTCAGTGTCTCGTGGTGAGTTCGTCTTCATAGTACATGGTTGGTTAATAGTGATGGATTTGTGGTTTGGATCACATGAGACCCTAAAACATGTACTCTACTCAATTTCCCAGGTTCTTCACAACCTCCTAGGTTGGTTGGGTGAATTACCTTCATTAGAGGATTTTGGATGTGTTCTTGGGAGAGGATGATTGTCCATGGAGCTGTGATTGGAGACTCATTTCCTTTGATTCATTCAATTAAGGGGATGTTTTTTTCGTTCTATTATGGTGTCCTGACGATGATAATGTGTTCATGTATAGATATGTATGTTCCTATAATGTATTTTGGAGTGCAAGTTTAATTTGAAGGGTGATTTCGGTGGTAGATGTCGACAAATTGGATGTCATTGTGGAGCGATGAAGGTGATGATAATAACGGCGGAATCTTCAACAATGATACTAGTAGTGATGAAGGAGGTGGTTCAGAGAAGCGATGATGATAGAGTTGACTAGATGATGGATATTTCATCAGCTCAAATCGAGGCAGATGAGCGAATAAATGTTCACATGACTCAATGGGGCTCATGGATGAAATCATAATAATGATGGTTGGCACGTTGTCTGAAAAGTGGTTTTAGGTTTTTTGAATTTTAATTTGAAAACCGTGTAGGTGGTGTAACGCTTTGGGTACGAAGAAGGTGGGATTTGGTGTTTTTATACATGAATTTGAAATGTGGAGTATCCTTTTTAATTTTATGTAGTATTTTGAATCTTGTGATTTACGGTTACCAATTACCCTTAAAGTGTCTCTTCGAAAATATAAATAATTGATATAGAGGATAAAGGGTGGTTTAGAGATATCGCTTACCTTATGATTCTGAATCATTATCCACATATAGTTAATGTCCTAAATAATAAAATAAAATCCAAAAATCTTTTAATTTAGAACCTTATATATATATATTTTATTTATTATTATTTTCTTATATTTATTTATATCCATTTTAATTTGATATATGGTTTTTTCAGAGATTATTTATTTTCCCATTTTCAACGTTGTATGACTAGTGGATAGTTATTGAAGTTATTTTTGAATTATACTACAACTTTAGAAGTGAAATGAAAGAATATTCATGTAGTTAATGAAATAAAATTCCCTCAAACATCTCTACTTTTTTAATTAGGGATGAATCATTTAGTAAAGAAGTTAATGTTTCACAGTTACTTAATTTATGATTTTTTATTAAATGTTATAAACTAGATTAATTTTATTAAATATTATGGACATATATTCATTAAAAAAATTAAATAATTTACATTATACTTATTATTATATTACATTACCTTAAAAATATTTTTATTACTAGCCAATAGGGTTGTTTAGAAAAAAGAAGTATGTTGTTCAGGGTATTAGTGAACCAACCATGTTTTAAACTACACTTTAATTTTATAAATGATTGAAGGAAGAAGATGATGAAGGAAGGTGTATATTAAATTAAAAAATTACATTTCAGAATATTTATGATAACATATTTATTATACAAAGTTGGTATGAAATGTTTTGGTGATGATAAGGGAAAAAATTAAAATTTTATTTTAATTACCTTCTCTTTTGGGTGTATCCTCTTAGGAATCTACTAATTTATCCTTTTATTAATATTTTTATAATAAAAATGGTAAAATTAAGTGGGTGAGTGAAGTTGGAAGGGAATTATGAATAAATTTGGTAAGCGACAAGGCTTATAATGTGTGAGTAGAAGGGGTTGTCAGTGGTAGTATTTTTAATGGGAGGAGAGGGGCATTTTAAATATTATTATCATTAGTTTATTATTTTAGATCAAGACTATAAATATTGATAAATATTGTTGATAAATATATTAAATGATTCTTGTGTGTAGAAACTAATAGGTTCTTACCTCAACCATGACCCAAACATTAATGGATTTATAACATAATGTTAAATATAATTTTTTTTAACATTTCACTATTCATAGAAATCAAATATTTTATAAAATTACAAAAATATCCATAACAACTATTCAACACCATGATTCAAAAAATAAAATCATTTTTTCATTATAATTTCTTAAATACAAGTTACCGAATTCATAAATAAAATCCTTAATTATTTGAATATTATTATTATTATTATTATCCATTTTCTACTGCTTATTAAATTAATTTAGGATAAATCAAATTATAACATCCTTATACTATGATATAATATTAATTTATAAACATGTTTGACAAAAAAAAAGTTTATTTTAAATCAATATATGTGATATAAAAAAATATATCATATAGTTTTTAAAAATATATGAACACTTATTTTATCATCATAAGAAAAATTATTTACTTATAGGAAAAAATTAATATTCCATATTTTAATATTATAAGATGCCTAAATATTATATCACTCCTCAATAGGTGGGGATACTACCCTAACGGTCATGTTACTATTCATAATAGTCATATAACTATTCTTATTATCTAGTTTTTAATGGTTATATAGGATTCTAAGTTCATATAAACACATCATATTTCATTCATCACTTAATCTATTTTTTTCCTTATCATATTTATATTTTTTCATTTTTAAAATAGATATTTTATTACTATTTTTATTCTTCAGTTTTATAGAGGGTTTCATTTTTAGGATTATTCTGGTGGATCAAGAAGTTCTAAATTTTCATATTTAAGTTATGTTATTTTCTATATTTTATCCCATTGAAATTTTATAGAATTTTTAATTTGTATATAATAAATTTAATAATTTTATGAATGTTTTCGGAGTCAGATGCTGAGACGATGAGAAAATATGAGGCCTTGTGAGCCCGAAATTAATTTTATTAAAATATTAAATATATATTATATTATGTGTGCACCCGTTTCTTGAAATAGTGAAATATCTCATCAATGGTGTCTTCGATCAGAAATATGAGTCCCTTTTTCTATCAATTTCACAAAACATACCCTAGGTGTGACCAAAGGTAGTTTGGTGGGGGATTTTCGAATGGGGAAACCATTTGTGAGTGCATTGAATAAATTAGTTTATTTCATTAGATTATTTAATAAACATAACCCAAATAAATCCTAAAAGAAGAATAAGATGGAAAATTTGAGGCCAATGTTGTGTTCAGAATTTGGATTTTACCCCAAGCACGACCAAAGGATCGTCATCACAAGACGTCTAGAAAAGGCCGTTTTCGGTGGTTGCGTTTGACTAAAATATACACTTTATTTATTTATTTTGTACTAAATAACCTTATCTATTTTCTTATATGAGTAAGTTGTTATGTAAAATCACCATGGATAGCTACATAACCCTAGGATAATTTATAGGATCTTCCACCCCTTCCTCATCATTATATTGATATTAGATTATCATTGTCCATAAGATTGAGGGGAATTATTAGGTTGCAGATGCAGTATATCCTCTTCATTATTGGATGATACGTTATTCATTAATGATAGATCCATAATAAAGGTAGGAATAATGAATTTTTGCTTCCTCCATATTTTAATTAAAATATTGAGCATTATCATATATTTTTCCTTGATCAATGCTTAAATGAACCTTCACAGGAGCTCCTGTATCAAAAAAATTATTATTTCAATTTACTTATTGTTCGATCTATATTTCTCACCCTGGTTTCCCCTATATAAAATAATTGGCTGTTAATGTTGTTATAATAATGTTTATAAACTTTTATTGGTGTTTCTCCCATAAATATTCACATTATTCATCCATGGATCATGGGGTCGTGATTAGACATTTCAGGAGTGAGTTTGAGTGAGATCGAACCCCCAGAATTTTTGTAGTGGTCCAATGAAATGAGGATCGACAATTTCGGGATAGATTGGTAAATTTTTGGGATTCTGGATGGTGAATGGATCATATTTTTATTATGCATATGATATTTTTTATTATATGTGGTTGGAGATATGATTGATAATACCCATTTTCTCATTTTTTGCATGGAAGTGACACATAGTGTCATGGGACTGATTCTGAGTATAGGTCATGCACATGGTCTCATAGAAGAGGATTCATTATGTGGACATGATGGAGGCCAATCTTAGAAAATTGACAAGGTGGTCAGACATGGTCCACATTGTGGGTGTTAATAATTATTACTAATGATTCAGATGATGATTATGATGAATTGGTAAAAACAATTAAATGTGGAATTATTATTTTTATTATATTATATAATCATAATATTAGTGGCATAAAAAGTGTGGGGGGTTAAAAATAATAAGTATAATTAATTTAATGTTGGTTTTTATTATCATTTATTATTATAATTAAATATTTAATGAAAAAAATAATTGAAAGAAATGTTGGGCCACCTGAGGTGTTGCACTTGTAAGGAAATAGTGGGAGAGAGATCCCACACTTCCTCTATGTTTTGGATATTATATTACTAATATTATTAAAATTATTATTGTGGTATTAATAAAAAATAAAACATCCATGGTGTAGTGGACTTGCGTGTGAAATGGAATTGGGATGGGGGTGGTTCTTACCTCTCCCTTAAATGAATAAAGAAAATAATAAAAAATTGAAAATAATAATAATAAATATAATATATTATTATTATTATGTTGTTATAAAATATTTATCCGTCCATGAGATATTCAATTGATGTCTGATTGATGAAATTTCAATGACAAAATGACCCTGGAATTGAGATAGTAATTTAAAAACCTATGTTTATTATTTAATTTGGGATTGTGGTGCATGTCCACAGAGCACCTAATAATAATGAAATTATTATTATTGTGGAATTTTTTACCTAATGTGTCTTCTTAATACAATGTATCATTGGAGAACCATATTTGGTATTAAGACCCTAGTATTGAGATCTGCATTTTGTTGTTAATATCAGATATTT
Organism: Viscum album; assembly: GCA_963277665.1. Taxonomy (NCBI): domain Eukaryota; kingdom Viridiplantae; phylum Streptophyta; class Magnoliopsida; order Santalales; family Viscaceae; genus Viscum; species Viscum album. The sequence goes on along the minus strand of OY728143.1, from coordinate 1,148,577,255 downwards.
AACTTGGATTTGGGGCTCGAGTCCATGAAGCATCGTTCATGAATTGATTGGTGAAATGTGACTTTCTTACCGATTGATTGACTTGGTCAATTGAATAGCCTATCACGAGCATTTTTCTGTGTTAATTGCAATAATGTGATCTTATTGACCATTCAGGGCAGTTTTCATCGGAATATGAGTGGAATTTGTTTATTCCCTTGAGACTAATGATGAGTCTCATGCATACATAAGTATGTTTTGGGCAAAAACATTTGGGAAGTACCTTTACGTGGTGCATAGTAATACATTTCCATCAATCTATTTGCTAGCGAGGACACAAATAGATTGATTTCTAAGTCCATGTAGCATGTGGACCCATTACATGTCACTGACTTCTTGATAATCCTCTACATATGGTGTTATTTTCATTTCAAATCTAATTTTGACATGTGCGTAGCCCATCCATGGTGTTTTTCTATGTAGAACAAGGTGGTTCCCTTTATTATGGATTTTGAAATATGATGTGGAATGTTTCTATCATGATTTTTATTTTAGGTTATACTTGATGGTGGTGTTGATCTGGTAGAGGATCGTCAAATTTACTATTGTGTAACCACATGTCACGTGAGTTAAAGGGTCATAAACAACTATAGTTTTACCACCCATCAGTATGGGCTTGAGTTTTCTACATATACTTTATGATTAGAATCCCCCATCAGTATAGGTTTGATTCCTTGATGACTACAGTGGAACCCCCTATCTCACAAGGGTGTGGGTCCTCGACTTTCTAGTGGACCACCAATCAACTTGAGTGTTTTTCCTCAAGGACTACAGTGGAACCCCCCCCCCCCTGCACCACACCAAGTTATGGGTCCTTAACTTTTAAGTGGGGCCCGACATCACTTTATGAATGGGTCATTGATGACTAATGTGGTACCCCCATGTCACATGAGGGATGTGTTTACTCATCTTTTGAGTGGAACCCCCCATTAAGAATGGGTGTGGGTCTATAATGAATTAAGTGGAACCCCCTATCACCCTAGGGTTCGGGTGCTCGACCAATAGAGTGTAACCCCCCCCCCCCATTAGAATTGTCACAGATCCTCTACCTACCGAGTGGAACTATCCTGTTAGATTTTTCATGGGTCCTCATGACACTAGATTGAATCCATATGACATTATATGGAATAAGTCATATACAGATACATACAATGTGGACCCCCCTCTTGATGTACTAGGGAGCGGTTCATATTCATTGATATTTTACCCCCATGACTATGTGGCACTGTGATCAGGTGGTGATTGACTTACAGAGTTACTTCTAAGAAGACGTGTGAGATTCTAGGCATCATTGGTGGAATTTTGTATCTATTGGTGACTCTTCTACTTGGGATGATCTATGAGTTAGAGATCCCCTTAATCTATTTTTTTGGTTTCTTGGAATGAATATATATGTATATCTATATATATATATGTATATTCTATTTCCATACCCTTGGATTTGTTTACTCAATTTATATGAGAGTCGAATATGCACAGGGTATGCAATTTATTTTCCATGTTTAGATTCTCATGGTTAGATGAGTTTACTCTATTGTACTGGGTGGAGAAGAATATATGTCTATTTCATAAAATCACTGTGTTAATCTCCTTGTGTTTAGATGATGTTACTTTTACTCTTGTTTTGGGTTGATTTGTTAACATTGACTGTATCATACGTCTATTATATTTCTATTCCCATTGTATCCCATACTACTCAACATCAAATTTTAAGGTATTCTACTAGATATGTAAATACTCTCCCCTATATGGGAATTTCATAAATTTTTAATGTATTAAGAAGATGACGAACAGTCCGGCGATGACATCAGATGAGCTAAGGTATACGTTTTACATTGGACTTCGTGTTGTGGTTGTAGCTTACGATTCAAGATATAGGACCTCTCATTATTTTACATTCCATTTTTTTCAGGTTCAAACAACTTTTTGTTTTTTCAAGTATCATTCTACTTTAATTTCTAGTTTACGCTATCATACTCTTATACTGTCTACATGTTTTACATGCATGTTTATTACCTAAGAATTTTACTTCTTTTAAGTTTACTACATCTGTACTTCATCATCCATATGGTTTTATGTGTGTGTAAAAGAACATAGGAAATGGCCTCCCTAGTTTAATTATTCCTTCATAACTTGTCTTCACCTCTAGCTTATGGATGCGGCCTTCGAGTAGTTGCAGATTGAGATCTGTACTGGGACGGGTCATGAGAGATTAGTATTATAATGACCCAATGTTTTATCAATGGAATTCCCTTAATATAATTATTCAATATAGTATAATCACATTAGTAAACATAATTAAATATCAGGATACTAAATATTATGTGACCATTAAACATAATTTTCCCACTTATGTGCCTTGAATATTGAGAATATGACATACAAGGTTGCATTCTGGTTGATTTTTGGGGTCTGGTGGAACAAACATAATTTGATAGTGAATAGTAACCCATCCTTATTAATCATAACCTAACATTATGAATATTAATATGACTCTTAGGAATAGAAAAAAAAATTGAACAGAATAGTAACCTCACCCATGAATTTATAAATTAAATTTAGTTATCTTATAAGTTATAATATAACCACAACAAAATGTATTGGTATTTTGGTAAGTCATAAATATAGAATTTTAATTAAATAATTAATTTAAAATATCATATATTTTAAAAAAATGTGTTCAAAAATTAACAAATCTATGTATTCTTGTTTTAAGCTAATTTTATAAGGCCTAATGTAATTTTTGAAGGCATTATAAAATCAGTTATAATTTTAAAATTTTCATTTTTCAAATAAATTGTTATTTTAATTAAAAATTAAATTTATAATATTTAGAATTTTTTTTAAAAAATATATTTCATTTTTGGATTTGTAATATCAAAAATTTTTAGGGTTATTTTTGGGTATTTTTTTGAGATACTAGAATTTATTGATGAATAGTAAAATATGATAATTTACAAAACAATCCAAATACATTAATTATTGAATCACATGTGATGTTATGCTGATGTAATCACCACTAGTACGAACTGAAATTCACTTATTGTAATTTTATTATGGAATCCTCTATATTTATTTTCTTATGTAAAAAATATAAACTAATTATTAAAATATTAAGTAAACCCTCCTCCCCTCCACTATAAAACCACCTACACTCCCATCTTCTAATCACTCCCCTAAATCCTTGTTCCTTTCCTAAATTCAGCTCAAATATCTCCCCAAGATCCTAACTCACGTCTATCATCCCTTTGTATCCTTAAAATACCAAATCATCTCCCCTTAGGAGGATCTCATGGAAGATCAATTCAAGAGATAAATTCATCTTTCCATTATTTTAGTTTTGTTCATGTTACTTTGTTTTGTTTTCTATCCTTTACTCACCTCATCCAAATGTTATGAAGACTCCAATACCTTACATGTAATGATATGATTTTATGTTAATGGAATAATTTATTATTGTATATCCTTTACCCTTATATCATACAAGATGTAAAAATGCCATCTGAGAGGTGTTAATTTACCAAATTCAAGGATGATGGGTTCTAAATTCCTATTACAATATTCAATTGTGGTTATGAAACCATTATTATAGTTGAGAAATACTATTATATATGTATTATGTCTCATATATGGTTCTATAATATTTTTTTACTCATTATTTTATTTATAAAACAAAATTTGTTCGTTGCGATCAAAACCCATCAATTTACCCAAAAGGTTTTCACTAACGTCTTATATAATGATTCATAACCACTCTAAGTAACCAAATTGAATTTAAAAGCATGTAACCTTATATATGTTCAATAAATATATATAAATCCAGTTATAAACCACCATCCCCATTTTACATGATTTTCTGTTCATTTATATAAGTGAACTGGACATGAAATAAATGGACACGAACAATGAAATTAAACCTCATAACCAATAAAAAAGGCTATGAATAGACTCAAAACGTTATACTATGTAAATTAAATGTAAAATAACCAGAAATTCCAGCAATAAGCGATGCTTATAACTTTTTATTAAATAAATGAAAAGAGTACAGATAAGATGGGTGGGGTCAAACAAAGGGACGTTCCCTCATTATTCAAAACTCAATGTTAAAGATCCTAACAAGAAATATCATTCCCATAATCAGAATCATCGATACTTTCTCATCCAGATTGGGACTTTCTGTGATTGAGGATGTTAAGAAAATTAGAATTAAACATACCTGATTGCTTAGAAGAGCGAGTACACATAGTGGGAGGTGTATTAGAGTAGTCCTTCCTTAGCCTTTTCTTCAAGGGGGTAGGGGTGTAGTCAAATTCCCATTTTCCAGAAATGACTGCATCTTTAAATGAATCAGGGACACCGCTACCTGCTACAGTCCCTTTCTCCTTCGAGATGTCACTCCACTTCCCAGATATCATGGAAGAGATCAAGAGCCTCGGGATCTTTTGATGGTAATCAACTGATGAAAAATCCATAGTGTTGAAAGTCACCTCAATAGTCTCATCACATTGAAATCCTACAGCAGGACCACCATTCATGCATATATTTGAGGGGTCATTGCAAATAGGAGATCCTACAACAGAGAGAGAAGCATTTGTTTCCAATCCCAATTAAGCCTGTGAGAGTAACTTCATGACCATCCACAGATGTACTCTCCTTATAAAAGTCAAACCGAGCAGTGGAGGGTCCAAACATCAGGGATGTAGAGATATCCTGAATATTAGAAAGACCATTGTTGGCTCTCAACGTTGATGAATCAACCATTATCCCCTTCCATTTTGAAGGTAGATGACATTCTTTCTCAGAAACCAACACATCATCCTTATTGGATGATGGATTGATGCTACGGTCAAGGGGTTGGGACAACTCCACATAATTACTCTTTGATCTCCTTCTACAGAGGTAAGACGGACGACTCGTCATCACACAGTACTCACAGGAAATTCGTCTGCGACATAATTCCACTGAATTCCCAACAGACATGAATTCATTACAACAAAGTGGATTTCTTTAATACTCAACCTCAGTTTTAATGTCATTCGATGGAGTGGAAGGAGTTACCTTGTCAATAAAGATGAAGCTAAGATCAATATCAACTAACATTCTTGTGAAATGTACATACTGGACATTCTCAGTCTCATTGTCAAGACGTATGGGAGTCCCAATTTCCATGCCAATATCATGCAGAATATTTGGGTGCCAAAGGACCCAATTAAGACCATGAAGACGAACCCATGCCTGGGAAAAAACATTCCTTGCACATGAAGCACTAGCGTCCAAAGACCATTCATGAAGGTGAATCCATCCAGGCTTCAAGGAATGATATCCAGTGCTCCAAGCACAATTCATAGAAGCATCTTAATGAAAAATGCAATTAATGAAACCAAATCCATGAGATACACACCTCCAGTCAGAGAATCCCCACAAATGTGAAATCCTTTGGACCAAATCATCAAACCACTAGGATTTATGAACCTTTGGTAAAACAAGACATGAAATTAGGGAGGTTTTCCCGATGTAAATACATTCAGCAAAGACAGCAGGATTGGCCTCAACATGTGCTGAAGACCCCTTCCAATAATTCTTTCATAGCGCGATTTAGTAGAAGATGCAAATGTAGGCTTCAAAACATCATTCGGATTTATCCTTTGTGAAGAAGGAAAAAAACAATAAAACGGCAACATTATAGTACTCAATTCACCCGTCCATCACAAACATCCACACTCAAACCCTTCTGTAGTAGAGGTCTTGGATTGGGCTCAGCAACCCGACCTCGCGCACTTGCATCTCCCAAAAAACCATGACCAGCATCGAAGGTCCTAGGTCTGAAATTAACACTGACAACCTCATAGGCGACATCACGATCCCGATAGCCTCCTTAAACTAGCCAACCGAGTACAGTGCAGACCTACGATGATCCATCCACTAAGGGCGCGCATCCTCTAGGACATGGTGGATCGTGACTCGGGGCAACAAATCAGACATCTGCATCCCAAACAACACCAGACCTATATGTTGGTAAACTCACCATAGATGCATAACCTTCGGGCCACTATGGATCATCATTCCCAATGGATCCTATGCCGCCAGCCTGAAGGATGATGCATGGAAATTGGGGCACCAACATCACAAACCATAGAAAACCTGATCTCCATCCTCGCTGAGCTTCTGCACACCCCGACCCCTATTTCTCCAAAAATACACTTTATTTTTAGGCCCAATTGGTTACACAGTATTGGTGGGACGTCACCCACCACAAAGCTCCTTTATGTACTCCCCCACCACAATCCAAGCTGTAACGACACCTGGGATTACAGGCATATTCCAAACGGGGTAGAGGGGCCAATGAGAGCTGATAAATGCATATAGTGCATGTTGCCTTGTGAGGACTCGAACCCAAATCCTAAGGGTCAGGACGTCAACGCCGCTCACCAACTCACCCATGCCATGTGGGCTTAAACATGTTGTTGGGAACTGAGGTATTGTGGTGTCCTCCCCACCTACACATCGCACGTCCCCAGTGAGGACTAAGGTGGAAAACCCTTGGGAATAGACCAGTTCACAATGGGTTATAGGGGCCCATGAGAGGTAAAAAAGTACACTCGGTTTTTAGTCCCACGGGGTTACACGGTATACAGGGGCTGTCACCCACCAACGAGTGGCTCTATGTACTCCCCCAGCCGTAGTTCTAAGTTGTAATGACACCTGGGCTTCAGGTTTCTCTATCATTATTTTTACCCTAATGATGTTATCTATTAATTTTATTTACATATTATAATTTTTGTGAAAATTCTCCAATCTCATTTTCCAAGGATCATTCATAATTTTATTTCATGTATTTTCATGTTTTTTTGTGGTTCCCTCCTTAATACTTCCCCATAAGTAAGCCCATTTTATGGGAACTTCCCGAGTTCTTATCCAATTTCAAGTTCACTATATCATCTATTTTATGACATCATTTTTTTATAAATTCATATTTTTTTTGTGAAAACTATATTGTTTGAATTCAAGATTTATATTGAAGATTATCACCTTGTCTATTATAAAGGATCTTTAGTATTTTATTTAAACCCACACAAAAATGTTTTAATGCTAAAAGTTCATAAATACTCTACCTACATGTTATCACTTCTACATAACAACAATAACCATTATATATTCCTATTTTACCTTGTCAAAGTCCATTTTTTTAATTCATGTCATTCATGTACACTTGTCTAATACACTGATATATTATGATTTATGACATGATTATGATACCCATTTCTTTCCATTAGTAACCTTATGATTATTTATGATGGATTATGTATGATTCTATATGTGGAAATCATATTCATGAGAATATTCGGATGGTTGAACCTAGATATCACTCGATTTCATTGGGTAAAGTTGAATCTCATGAGAAGTTATGCGCAACGGCCTTGGAAGATATCCTTGACTCGTGATACCACGTGAAACGTTCTTGGTGGTTAAACTTGACTTCTTCTCTTCTTTGTGCAATACGCCTTGAATCATTCTAACCTCATGTTTTATGCCACTTACACATTACATTGACTCCATGTTTATACGATATCATGTTTATATGTTTAATTACATATGGTCCATGAATATTTATATCATTATTTCAATCCTTCTAACCCATGTGGTAAAGCTTTATTCTTATGCTTACTCTCTTACTAGGATTTTATCTCACACCTTAGTTTATGTTATCCCCATTTTATCCTATGATTATGTAAGGGCACAATGTGAGATATGATATATTTACGAATATTACATAATGTAATGTTTTTTTATTCACATGTTTCCAGTTTTATGTACCTTGTCTTCCAAGACACTAGACTTTTCGATCCTTTTCATGTATTGGGGTGTTTAATCATGCTCATGTAATGATATGTGTAAAATGTTTTGGTCAATATAGTTTCTATTGGATTATGGTGAAATTATTTTTGGAGATTATCAATATAGAACTTTAATAAGAATATTTTGGACGAGGCAAAGTATAATAAAACCCCACTAAATCTTGGTATGTATATAGTAATTGGTTTATCAAGAAAATACATCCCGGTATGGATAAAAAAAGTAGAGGTGGATCTGGAACAAATGTATCTAGAAGTAAAACCCAAAAAACACTACATTGAGTTAGTCCTCAATGGGAATTGGTGCTTGACAATTGTCTTTAATTCACACTTGGTTTGACACTCCCATGGGATATACATTGGTAAATTCATGAGCTTAGTGCATACAATTATTATGGGAATTAAAAAAGAGCCCATAAAAATACATGTTAAGAAATAAATCAAGGATAACTGATATTGTAACCTAGGGAATCACAATTTAGGATATAATTTTCATTTAAGATTTTATCCTTTTATGTATAAAGTTATATTATTTGTATTTTTTTTAGTAGTTTTTAAAACCTTCACCTATTTATGGATTTGAATCAAAAACGACATTTTAAGGGAAAAAATTCAAAATGGTAGAAGAATGTAACAACCAAATGTTTTATCAATGGAATTAAATTCTTATATGTATGCCTTATAGTATAATCACATTAATAAAAATGAGATATCATTATAATAAATACTATGTGACCACTAAACATAAATTTTCCACTTATGTGTCTTGAATTTTAAAAATCTGAAATACACGTTGGCGTTCAGGGTGATCGTTGGGGTCTGATAGAAGAAACATAATTTTGGTGTGAATAGTAAACTACCCTTATAAATATTAATATGACTTTTTTTAATACTAAATAATCCAAAATAATAGTAACCTCACCCATGAATGTATAAATGAAATTTAGGCATCTTAAATGTGATAATATTACCATAATAAAAGTATTGGTATTATGGTAAGTCATAAATAATTAATTAAAATTAATTTATTTATTTAAAAAATTATTTTACAATAAATATTTCATAAATATGCAATTTTATGTCTTCTAGTTTTCTGATAATTTTATAAGACCTTATGTAATTTTTGAAATCATTATAAAATCATTTATTGTTTTAAAATCTATAGTTTTCAAATAAATTATGATTATAATTAAAAATATAATTAATCATATTTAGAAAATTATTTTTGAAAAATTGTGTTCATTTTTGTATTCTACATATGAAAAAGTTGTTAAGGGTTATTTTCTGGAATATTTATGATATACTTGAATTTTATGAATAGTGAAATATGATAATTTATAAAATTAGCTAAATATCATAATTATTGAGTCATGTGTTATGTTTTTCTGATGTAAGAAACATTATTGCGAAATAAAATGCACCTATTACTATTTTCTATCATAAAATATACACTATTTGTTGTCTTATGGAATAATAATAAATAAATGATTAAACTGTTAAGAAAACTCTCCTCCCATCCAATAAAAAAATCAATGTTGACCCCAGAAAACGTGTCCCCAATATTTTCCTAACATTATCATAAATTATCCCGGGGCGTAGTTCGTTCTGCAAGATTCGATTTGACTAGTCTTGGAGCCCAAACAGAGTTACGGATCAGAAGTTGTGGCTGTTCGATGTTGGGCTGCTAGGAATGGCCATCCAGGACGATTTTGGGGAAAAGTCCGGGTTTGCGCGTAAAAAAGGGGTTTCGCACGGAATACCATTTCCGCGAATGGAATATTATGCACCCATAATTACGCGCGTGGAATTTTACGTGCACCGACTTGCGCGTGGAAAACCCTTTGATCGTGCAGAATTTTACGTGCACCGACACCCGGGTTTCCGCCTATAAATACAAGGGCACCCCCTTCTTCCGAGGGGAGCCTGGAGGTAGTTCGTCGCTCTGATTCGCATAAGTCTGTATTTTGTGCGCTCACATGGAAAATCCCCCTCTGGCATGAAAAACATTGTTTTTGCGTGAAAAAGGGGCGACCTGTCCAGTTTTCCGCGCAACACATAATTTTTGCATGCAATACTGCCGCTGAGCCCGATTTTTCGCACGCCAGTGCAGCAACGATCCTATTGCATGGAAGCCTTCCCTATTGCATGCCAACATCCAGTATTGCGCGCCCAACTCCGGTATTGCATGCCCGCATCCGGTATTGTGCACACCGCCTCCTATTGCGCGCCCGCATCCGGTTTTGCGCGTCCGACTCCGATATTGCACGCCCGGCTCCCGTATTGCCCACCTTCCACATGTATTGCATGTGATGCACCCCTATTGCACACCGACCCAGTGTTATCCGCACAACAACCCCAATTGCACGCATGCCTGGGCTATTTACGCGCAATAGTGTTCTAGCCTGCACCCGCTGGTCTATACCACGGGGGATGCGCCCCCCAACCCCCACTCGGGGTCACTGTCGGTCTGTGGTCCTGGCCCACCTGGCCGGTCCCTTCGCTACCATCACAGACCCCCATGAAAAATGGAGAGTCGCACCATGAACTTCTCGGGCCGGGATGTCGAGGTTTTCCATTGCGCACCCACCTCCCACATGCAGAATACCATGATTCGAGATACTCCTCCGCACACCATGAAACACCTGGAATTGATGCATTCTTCTTTGTTGGTTTCCTATGTCGTGAGTTGAGATTCGCATCATCAATTCCTAGAGTCCGTAAAGTCAAACCATTCCATAGTAAACTCATCCAAACCCTATCACTTGGCTCATATGCCAGGTTGAACCATTGTGGGCCGCCCCTGCGTAAGACCCAACACCAGCCGTTCTAGGCGCCTTATGGTAATAGTCCTATCTACATGAATTTAAACTGTAGTAATCCATATGTTCCAAACATAGGATGCCACCTATTCCAAATAATAGATACCTTATTATCTAAGAATAATATGCCTAATGCCTTGATTACAGTGGCATAATATCAAGAGAGTTAGAATCCATTCATACATTCCATCACTCCACCTCACGCTTTGTGTGTCCTTCATTCAGATCTGCATCCACTTCCATGTCTGAAGGGACCCCCTAACGGTATGGTTGATTGAACTACGGTCCGCCTGCTATTACAGTACTGATGATTGATGTGACACCCCATGATTCCACAGTACACTTCTCTTTGAATAATAAAGTAGTGTGCGTTGTACACAACTTCGAGTTCTAACACACACCACAACCAATCAAACTAGCCGTTATGAATAGTAATACCCACTTTTTGAAATTTTATATATTTTATCATTAACAATGAAATTAATTTTTGGATTTGGAATATCAAAATTATCTTAGGGTGAATTTTAGGTACTTTTCTGATAACTTTTATATTTTTATAAATAGTAAAAATTACTAAATTTTAATTAAAAACAAAATTATTAATCATAATAATTAATAGTGATAAATTTTTAATTTGAGTGGTTTTAAAGTATATTTAGAATAAATTTTTACCGTTTAATACAATTTTGGTAATTGGACATAATTTCACAACTAAACTGGACATAAACAAGTATCAATCTTTTGATAGTTATTATATCTTAAAAACACGCTTTTTTGTTTTGACAGTGGAAATTAATTTTAAATTAAGTACTGCCACTTTTGTGTTTTGAATTTAGAAAAATGGATTCCATATTTGAAATCAGGATGTCCAAATTGTGTAAATAGGTAACTTTTATTTTTAGAAATTTTGAATAATTACTTCGGTAATATTTTATTTACCATAGTTAAAGGGTAATTCCGGTAATTAAGTGTTAAAAAATATTATTATAATAATAATAAATTACCCTAAAATGTGTCCTAACTTTATTGGTGGATACATGTCTCTCCATGGGAATATTGGGATCGATTTGGGGACCCCATGGAGCCACTTGTAGGTGACAGAGACACTTTATATTAATTAAGTTAAAGTAAATACAAAAATGACATAAGCTTATATCTTTTAGAAAAATAATTTTTACATAGAGTTATATAAGTTATATTTTCGATTATAAATATTCATTATAAAGATAAAAATATTTCCAACATAATGGTATTTTATCTATAATTTATAGACATTGAAAAAGTAAAAATATATATGACACAATAATGATGCAGTATTTTATTTATTAATGAATGAATCAAATAATTGGTATTATAAATATTAAAATAAATATAATTTGAAAGTTTTGATGAAGAAGAAGAATTTAATTGGTTAATATGAATTTTTATTATTTCTTGAATGAATTTGGTTCGAATTAATAAAGTTGTTAAGTATTTTAAAAAATCAATTATTGACTAGTGTCACAATTGTCATAAATGAGTTTTTAAAACAAATATTATATTAATAATTTATATTCAATTCCTAAAAATATAATGTTCAGAAAAATGACGTATATAATTATTTTTGTATTATTAATGGAGAACATTGGGGTCTATTGGATGTATTTAGTGAGTTTATTAACTATATAATATAAAAATACAATGTGACATGGTAAGTGTCAAACTAATAAACTAAGAGTCAAAACTAAAAGATAATGTTAATATAATGACCCAAAACTGTCTAAAATATATTAATTTAAAGTATTTAGACCCACACCCACCTTAGTATTTGAATAATCTACTTTTGATCCATTAACAAACCGAATATGATTTTATTATAACATAATACTTTAAGTTTTTTCTAAAGATCCCCTCACCCCTTTTATAAAAGGGAACTCTCCCTTCTCATTAATTCACACATTCAAAGCAATTTGGCCCAGCCACCCTCTGCTCAAACATCCTCCCAACATCCCTCAATTCATCCTAGAGGCCTTATTTTGATCCTAAAGCAAACCTATGCTGCCCTTTTGATCAAATCAAAAGGAAGAACCCGAAGAAGAGGTAACGTCTTCACCACCATTTTTAAAGTTCTTTTCTTCTTCAACTTAATCTTTCCTTGATATTTCCATTATAAAATAATAACGCCAGTATATTATATATATTTTGATGTTATTATAATTATGGAACAAACTAATTCATTATTCTAACCATCCCTTGAATGACATGTCATCATACATGAGTACGTACGGCCTATCGTTTCCACGTCGTGGTGTAATTGTTATTCAATATATTATTATTTAGATGGGTATGTTAATGATGTATAATTCATTAAATAATAAATATAACATGATAATTATTCTGTATATATTATATACCATCCAATTATATATTATATTAATATCAAAAGAATGATATTTTCGCTCGTGCGTACGTACGGATTACCGTCTCCACGACGCGATGAGATTCGTTTCCAAGTTCCCCATTTATCAATGATTATAAAAAATATATATTACTAATAAGTATGTAATATATGACATAATAATGATATTGGAGATATATATATATATTAATATATATAATTATTTATGTACTTACATATATCTTATTCACTTACTTCCGTTCAATACTATATGAAAATAGAAACAGGGTTTATGCATACGTACAGACTACCGTCTCCATAAACGGTGTTTTCCATTTCATATATACATCTATTATAAATATCCATATTATAAATATATATGATAAATAAATCATGTTTTATATTTTGGAAGTATTTAAATCATGATCTATGTGATACAATCAAGAGTAATAAGTTAAAACACGAACGATAAAGAAAGCGATTATTACCCGAAATATAAATATAACATGGAAATTATTATTAAATGGGTAGTATAAAGTAATAAATGAATAATGTATGATATCATAAATATTAATATGGTTCTGGTATAATTTAATAACATACTATAGTCTTCATACAGGAGGCTAAACGTACCCTCGACTAAAGGAAAGTGCAAGGTAAGGGGTTTTCATCTCACTCCTTATTCCCGTGAGATTAATGCCATGTTTCCACTATTACCTTTTGTGTGGTGTATGTACTGCCCATAATTGTATTCATTGTGTAATACACTTTACATTATGTGTATTTACATATTCACTATTTGATACCCCTTTCATGGGTTGTATGTTTCGTAAGATACCAAATTGGTAAGGGTTAATTTCACAATCTCTTTATTATCCAAGGTTGTTTTTACATAAGTATCTACTAGGACATATTTATTATCTATGTCCATGTTTTATGAAAGAGTTTTCAAAAGGGATTCTTTTAAGGGATTTTTTTTAAACATCATTTCAAATGTTTTAAATATTTATTCTTCTAAATCATTCTCATTAATATCCATCTCTTCAAAATGGGTTTTAAGGATTTATTTATATGGACATGAATGTTTTTAAAATATTAATTCCTTTCAAAATTTTCAAAGTGGTATGTGAAACATTGATTCAGAAATTTCTTTAAATGACTTCTTTTCTAAATTGTGTGACTTTTAAATGTTTTCATGAAAAAGGGTTATTTCTCTCAAAGAGTATTACAAATCATTTTCATCCATGTCAAAATTCATTAATGGATTTGAAACTTGTTTTGAAGTTGATTTATCATGATACACATATTCCATTTTTTGGTGAAGGTTTTGAGATATTTATGATGGTGGATGTGTTATTTTTATACCATTCATGGTTTATGGGTAATGTATTTACATTTCGTATGCTAGTTTTAATATGAATGTTAATATTATGTTTAGAACTTTTCATATGAGGAATGCATTGGACTTAGTAAGTGACAAGTGGAGCCCGCTATAGCTCCTCGATGGATCAGTACGTCTCATGAGGCAAACTAGTGTCTTGGCACGAGGCCTTCAAAAAATATTATTTGAAGTCTTGGCTTGAGGCCTTGGATACGTGGTTATGATAGTCTGGAATTATGCATTCCATCATTATGAAAGTGGTTATTGATATTGAATGTGATTATTCAACTAGTATAATATCCATGTGAATAAGTAAATAAAATTATTTCATTTCATTTTTCCATATTATGCTGAAGTTTATGTTTAAAAGGCTTTTGTTTTAGTTATACATTGCCTTAAATGTTTTTGCTTATTTATGAAAGTTTCTGCTATATTGTTATCCTTACTGTGCATCTGAGATCACCCCTTTAAATGTTTTATTTTTTCCAAGATTCTATGAAGTGTATTGAGATTGATATGCATGGTTAAGTCAAGGGAATAATGGAATTCATAAAATATTATCTATATTGCTTTTTATGTTATAAAGTGTAATGTAACATTCATGTACGTAATCTATTTTCCGAGTCTACTAAATCCATCGGTCCTTCGGGACATGATTCCTTATAATCATGACAATGTATTAAAATAATGCACCGACTGTGGGTAACTGCGGTCAAGAAATTATAGTTGGTATCAGAGGAAGTTTACCAATAACCTTAGAAGCTAGATTTAGATAAACTCTGATTAGGGAACATATCCCTAAGATAGACATTGAGGACTAATAGAGAAGAACTTCATAAAATTATGATATTGTAGAGATTTTGTGAGATTTACGAGAAATACACCCCTCTATGGATACGAGTAGGTAGAGGCGGCTCTAGCACAAATGTACGTAGGGGTAAAACTAGAAAACACCGCTTTGAGCTAGACTAGAAGGGGAACTGGTGCACAACAACGGGCCTTGCTGCACTATTGGTTACTACACTCCTGGGGGATATGCTTAGGATAATTATCATTTTCTTTACAAACTATAATGAAAGGTTTATTAGTATATAATTCCTCATAGAAGTCATTTTTATGATTATGGATTATATCCATAAACTATTTAATTTACGTTAAGTGTTTTACGAGTTCAGGATTAGGTATTGTTATTCATAAAATAATCTAGTGTATTCCATTGTTTAGAAATGGTGCCCAGAAGAGGGAATGAGAACTCCAGAAATATGCATGATCCAAAGAGTAAGAAAGATGATTTATTTCATGGTCTTAAGCCAGAATTTAGACGGGAAACAGTCTCCCACATATTATCATCATATGAAGAAATAGTATCTTGTGTTGATAAGATATGTAAAGAATTCTCGGAGTCCTATGGCTTTGAAGGGAAGCCAGAGAAGGAAATGATGGTAAGGAGAAGAACAGTTAAAGGGAATAAGGTAAAGAAGGATTTTCCCATATGTGATAAATTTGGAAAGAATCACATTGGAAAATTATTGAAGGGAATTGGAGTATGATATAAGTGTGGAGAATAAGGACACCATGTATGGGACTACATGTGTAAGAAAAAGGTTTCAAATATACAATGCTTCATCTGTAGGAGTTTGGACACTACATGAACCAATGTCCTGATCATCAGAATATGCCGTAAATGATGCTATTAGATAATAACCAAGTTATGATACTACCACAAATGAAGCAGAATGACTAGTGTACTTATGTTGTTATTTTGGAATTATTTCATTTAAAGTTTTTATCAATGATGTTCTGGAAATAAATAAGGATTGTACTACTGTACTATTTCATTGAGGATTTGAGATTTTATGGTACTAATAAAAGTGACTCTATAGTGAGTTAAACGTTTTGGAAATTACATGGTTGAAGGAAAGATAAACCTTAATATGGTCCTAATATTTAGGTACGGATTTTGGAATAACATTTGGTTGATTTTGGTAAATTATATTGGATATTATTGACTGCCTTGAAACTGATTAAAGATTTGTATATCCCATTATTGTTAGAGTTTAAAACATTTTTGGATGGATGATGTATATCAAGTATTATGTAAGGAATAAGGGAGGATGAATGTAATCAATAAGGTTTTATGGTAATTCAGGATGTTTCAGTGTTTTAAAAGAATACATGATGAAGGTATTCACATGCTATTAAGGGGTAAAAAAGATCAACATTATGTTTACATTTCATATAAATTTTGGACTAAGAGATTACTGATGTTTTTTTGGATAAGTCTAAAGGTTGGAGGTGATTACGTTTGAAAGGTTATTTTTGGATTTTTATAAAAGGAATACATGCAGACCGTGTGACAACCCATCACGTCGGACAAAGCTACAGGAATCGAACCCACAACCATAGTGCGATTGGGATTTACCGCCTACCACTAGACTACGTGAAGTCCCTGGAGTATATAATGTAGTTTATTTAGGTTCTGATAGATTAATTATAAATTAATTTTTGGATCCTTATACGATTAGGATAAATATATTATTTTTGAGTTCTATTATCTTTTGGAGTGAAAGATGAGTTTGTGGTAGAAATTAGTTAAAGGATGAAACACTACTTGTCAAGTATATATATATATATATGTCTTATTCAATGATGAAATTAATTCTAATACTTTATTGAAGGGATATTAAAACCAAAAATTTGTTATCATAATACCTTATGTTTTGTTGAACTGATGGTATTTTGAAACATCATATATTGATGAATTTAAGGACCTCAATTTTACATTTGTTTGTGATTGATGACCTCAATAACTACCTATAAATATTTACATTTTTTCACCAATTATATGTCTTCAATTTCCACCAATGTTCTTATAATTGAGATCATAATTTTGTGGTGACCCTTTCATTTCCATTTCCCTCTAATTAAAACTAAATTTTATTAACCCTATTCCAAATATGGGTTTTCCACAAAGGTATTTTCTATTTTCAACCATTATTTTAAAAGAACAATTTCGAATTTTGAGGATGAAATTTATTTAAGAAGGGGAGAATTCAACACCCCAAACTTCCATAGTACGCTTCTCTTTGAATAATACAGTAGCGTGTGTTGTACGCAACTTCGAGTTCTAACACACACCACAACCAATCAAACTAGCTGTTATGAATAGTAATGCCCACTTTTTTAAATTTTATACATTATATCATTCATAATGGACTCCATTTTTTGATTCGGAATATTGAAATTATTTTAGGGTGAATTTTTGGTACTTTTCTGATAACTTTTATATTTTGATAAATAGTGAAAATTACTAAATTTTAATTAAAAACAACTTTTTAATCAAAATAATTAGTAGTGATAAATTATGAATTTGAGTGGTTTTAAAAAATATTTATAATATATTTTTACCATTTAATACAATTTTGGTCATTGGACATAATTTCACTACTAAACCGGACATAAACAAGTGTCAATCTTTTGATAGTTATTATATCTAAAAAACACACTTTTTGTTTTGATAGCGAGAATTAATTTTAAATTACATTCTGCCACATCTGTGTTATGAATTTTGGAAAATGGATTCCATATTAGGAATTTGGATTTCCAAATTGTGTAAATAGGTAACTTTTATTTTTAGACCTTTTGAATTATTACTTCGGTAAATATTTTATTTATCATGGTTAAAGGGTAAATCCTGTAAATAAGGGTTAAACAATTAAATTATAATAATAATAAATTTCCCTAAAATGTGTCCTAACATTATTGGTGGATAAATGTCCTACCATGGGCATCTTTGTGTTGATTTTGTAACCCCATGGAGCCACATGTAGGTTATAGGGACACTTTATATTAATTATGTTAAAGTAATTACAAAAATATCATAAGCTTATATCTTTTCGGAAAACAATTTTTACATAGGGTTATATATGTTACATCTTCGATTATAAATATTAATTAAAAATATAATAATATTTCCTACATAATGGTATTTTATTTATAATTTTTAGACATTTAAAAAATAAAATTATATATGTCACAATAATGATCCATTATTTTCCTTATTAATGAATGAATCAAATAATTGGTAGTATAACTGTTAAAATAAATACAATTTGAACATTTTGATGACATAAACTAATTTAATTGGTTAATATGACATGTTATTATTTCATAAATGAATTTGTATAGAATTAATAATGTTTTTAATACTTTAAAAAAATTCAATTATTGAGTAGTCTTAAAATTGACATAATTGAGTTTTTAAAGAAAATATTATATTATTAATTTATATGCTATTCCTAAAAATCTAATGTTCGGCAAAATGACTTATATAATTATTGGTGTACCATTAATGGACGACTTTGTTGTATCTTGAATGTATATAGTGAGTATATTAACTATATAGTATAAAAATACAATGTGACATGGTAAGTGTCAAACTAATTAACTAAGAGTTAAAACTATAAAATAAGGTTAATATAATGACCCGAACTTGTCTAAAATCTATTGGTTGAAATTTTTTAGACCGATACGCGCCTTATAATTTTAATATCCAATTTTTATCCATTAGAAACCGAATATGATTTTATTATAAAATAATATTATAAGTTTTTTCTAAAGAGCCCCTCACCCCTCTTATAAAAGGGCACTCACCATTCTCATTAATTCACACCTTCAAATCCATTTGGCTCAGCCACCATCTGCCCAAATATCCTCCCAACATCACTCAATTAATCATAGATGCATTATTTTTATCAGAAAGCAAAACTATGGAGCCCTTTTGACAAATCAAAAGGAAGAACCCGAAGAAGAGGTAACGTCTTCACCACCCTCTTTAAAGTTCCTTTCTTCTTCAACTTCTACTTTCCTTTTTATTTCCATTATAAAATAATAACTCCATTATCTTCTATATACTGAGATGTTATTATAATTATTGAACAAAAAAATTCATTATTCTATCCATCCCTTAAATGACATGTCACCATACATGTGTACGTACAGCCTACCGTCTCCCCGTCATGGTGTAATTGTTATTCAAAATATTATTATTTAGATGGGTATAATATTGATGTATAATTCATGTAAATAATAAATATAACATGATAATTATTCTGGATATATTATATACCATCCAATTATATATTATATTAATATCAAAAGAATGATATTTTCGCTCTTGCGTACGTACGGATTACCGTCTCCATGATGCGATGAGATTCATTTCCAAGTTCACCATTCATCGATGATTATAAAAAATATATATTACTAATAAGTATGTAATATATGACATAATAATTCTACTGGAGATATATATATTTATATATATAAGTATTTATTTACTTACATATATCTTAATCACTTACTTCCGTTCAATACTATATGAAAACGGAAATGGTGTTTATGCGTACGTACGGACTACTGTCTCCATAAACGGTGTTTCCCATTTCGTATATACGTCTATTATAAATTTTTATATTTTAAATATATATGATATATAAATCATTTTTTATATTCTGGAAGTATTTAAATCATGATCTAAGTGATACAATCAAGAGTAACAAATTAAAACATGTATGATAAAGAAAGCGATTATTACCCGAAATATTAATATAACATGAAAATTATTATTAAATGGGTAGTATAAAGCCATAAATAAATAATTTTTGATATCATAAATATTAATATGGTTCTGGTATAATTTAATAACATACTATAGTCTTCATACAGTAGGTTAAACGTACCCTCAACTAAAGGAAAGTGGAAGGTAAGGGGTTTTCATCTCACTCCTTATTCCCATGAGATTCATGCCATATTGACACTATTACCTTTTGTGTGGTGTATGTACTACCCATAATTGTATTCTTTCTGTAATACACTTTAATTTATGTGTATTTACATATTCATTGTATGATACCTGTTTCATGGGTTGTATGTTTTGTATGTTACCAATTTGGTAAGGGTTAATGTTCACAATCTCTTTATTATCCGAGGTTGTTTTTACGTAAGTATCTACTGGGAAATATTTATTATCCATGTCCATGTTTTATGAAATATTTTTCAAAAGGGATTATTTTAAGGGAATTATTTACTAAAACATCATTTCAAATGTTTTAAATATTTATTCTTCTAAATCAATCTCATTAATATCCATGTCTTCAAAATGGGTTTTAAGGATTTATTTACATGGACATGAATGTTTTTACAATATTAATTCCTTTCAAATGTTTCAAAATTGTATGGGACACTGTGTTTCAAACTTTTCTTTAAATGACTTCTTTTATAAATTGTGTGACTTTTAAATTTTTTCATGAAAAAGGGGTATTTCACTCAAAGAGTATTACAAATCATTTTCATCCTTGTCAAAATTATTTAATGGATTTTAAACTTGTTTTGATGTTGATTTATCATGATACAGATATTCTATATTGTGTTGAAGGTTTTGTGATATATTGACTTTGGATGTGTTATTTTTATACCATTCATGGTTTGTGGGTAAAGTATTGACATTTCATATGCTAGTTTTAATACGAATTTTTATGTTATGTTTAGACCTTTTCATAGGAGGAATGCATTCGACTTAGTAAGTGACATGTGGAGCCCGATATAGCCCCTCGATGCATCAGTATGTCTCATGAGGAAAACTACTATCTTGGCATGAGGCCGTGACAAAATCTTATTTTAAGTCTTGGCACGAGGCCTTGGCTAAGTCGTAATGATAGTCTGGCATTATGCATTCCATCATTATGAAAGTGGTTATTGATATTTCATGCTATTATTAGACTAGTAAAATATCCATGTGAATAAGTTAATGGAATTATTTCATTTCATTTTTTCCATATTATGCTGAAGGTCAAGTTTAAAAGGCTTTTGTTTTAGTTATACATTAACTTAAATGTTTATTCTTATTTATGAAAGTTTCTGCTATATTGTTATCTTTACTGAGCATCTGAGCTCACCCCTTTCTATGTATTATTTTTCCTAGGATTCTAACAAGTGTATTGGGATTGATATGCAGGGTCAAGTCAAGGGAATAATGGCATTCATAAAAGATTATTTATGTTTTTTTATATCATAAAGTGTAATGTAACATTCATGTATGTAATCTATTTTACAAAACTGCTAAATTTATCGGTCCATTGGGACTTGATTCCTTGTAATCATGCAAATGTATTAAAATAATGCACCGAATCTAGGTAACTGGGGTCGGGGTGTTATAATTGACCTATGGTCTGCATGCTGTAACAGTATAGATGATTGACCTATGGTCCGCCTACTGTAACAGTATGGTGATTGACACATGGTCTGCCTATCATCCTGGCCCAACGCCCTAGAAGTCTTTGGGCGACACTTTGGGTGAGGTCCTGCGTTTCGAAAAAGGTCAGCAGTCAACCCTCATTTGTTTGTCCCCATTTTAGGCTAACACGACATGGATACCATGTTTCGAACATGGTCAATAGTTATCCTCTATCTCCATGCCACCCTCATTGCATTCTGAATGCTGGGCATGTGATTCACTCTTTTCATCACCCTTTGTTCGGGCCGATTCCAATTCCCTTGGCATTATCCCTCTTGTGCGCTAGCGCATAGTTGATTACCTCGACCCACTAGTGGGTTGGGATGCCCTTGTGCCCATACACGAGGAATACATCATTGACCGGCTCAAAGCATAAATCCCATTCACCACCATTCACGGACGCACCTCTATATTGTAATCATTAGGACTCTGTTAGCCGTTGTTTGTCACACCGAGCATGACTCCCATGAGTTTAGAGTGAGAACCGACCATGAAACCACCTTGGGCTATCTCATATCATAATCCCCAACCAACACAAACTACGTGGAATTTGACTCCCTGCCAGAGGGATACGTAGGAAGCCTCCACGAGGTGCAAGCCCACCACTAGGTCGTTCTGACCTCTTCACGTTGTTTCTCCAACCATTGTGGGCCGCCTCAGAGCATAATCCACATACCACCATCGGTTGCCTCAGAGTGTAAGCCTCATAACACCATCGGCTACCTCATAGCGTAAGCCCCATACCAACCATGGGCGGAACCCTTTCATAAGCCCCCATCCAATATTGTCGCTCCATAACGGCACCCAGGCATCGCCCTTGCGTAATCCCCATTCCATCCCCAACTACGTAGAATTTGATTCCATGCCACAAGGATACGTAGGAAGCCTCCACGAGGTTCAATCCCACCATCCATCTAGACCCCAGGTCCACCATCACGTTGGTTTACCAACACCATGGGCCATCTCATAGCATAAGCCAAAAATGCCATCGAACTACGCAGACATTAATTCCCTATCACAGGGATACGTAGGAAGCCTCTTCGAGGCTCCATCCCAACTTCATCGTCTCCCTTGCGATGGTCCAATTTCATTCCCCCTCTACTTCATTCATCCATCCCTCACCCATCATGATCCTTACCAGGGCCGCCACATTCCGGTGAGATCATGCCATTCATCCCAGCGACGCCCCTTGCGGTACCCAGGCACCTACCCTTGTGTAAGCCCCAACATGTATCTAGGTCGTTGTCCTTTGTGTACACCATGAATCATCACCCCTTCGAACTACGTGGGTTTCGATCCCTATCCTCTACACAGGGTCCGTAGGAAACCTCCATGAGGATAAATCCCATCCAATGATGAACCCTAATGTCCCCCATCTTGGGGTGCACTCTCCCTGATCCACCCTCAGTGGTGTTTAAATAATCTATTACGGTGTAACGTCTCCCCTACATGGGGCGCACCACCTTGGATCCGTCCTCATTGGGAGTTCTTATCCATTCATCTTCTCTGGTATTCCCTCCTTGGGATGTACCAATCTGATCTGTCTCTATGAGACGTTCTGATCACACTCCAACCGTCTCCGCAAGATGTTAAACTAACGGCCCACCTCGTGTCCCACATGAGATTCCTGAGGAAAAACTCAGATGACATGCATTTGGAGTAACCATATCCTCAAGACGTTAAACTCGCGGCCTACTTCGTGTCAAACATGAGATGCCTGAGGAAAACATCGGATGACACGCCTTTGGCATAACCTTCTCCGCAAGACGTTAAACACGCAGCCTACCTCGTCTTAAACATGGGAAGGTGATGAAAACCTCATATTAATGTGTATGGAATGTGATTCCATGCATTCGACGTGGGATTCATTGGGTTTTGCATCCTAGAGATGCCCTCTTATGATGAAGAATACAAGATCCCTAATGTCCACACACCCAGATATGCCACGACATTCCTGCTGCTACCGTCTACTCTGACTGAAGGTTGATACAATGTCAAGAACCCATGAAACATATTGATGGAAGTGGTGTAATTAACCGGCATCCATGAAGATATGGAACCAGGAAATATATTCAAGAACTACGTCTTAAATCTATGAGGGAGACTCGGACTAAGTGACGAGCTCTGAGGAGGAATCCACGGAAGGAAGAACTGACATCCCATCATCCCGGTTTCGATGAAGGAGAAGACATCCTTGAATAAGGAATAGATGTCGCCCTCCTTTGGAAAGTAGGAATGCGGGGCAACAAGCTGCGCGTCCTCCCCTGCAGAGGGATGTGCATGCCCCGGCAAAAGCGTTGGAACCAGAAACGGTGAACCCGACGTGAATCTCTTCTCCTTCAATAGTGAGTAGACCAAATTTGTCCAGAAAATTGAGCGATCTGCCATGTGAATACCCTATCCTTTATGTGTGATAGGATGACTAACATTCGGTGTTTGAAGACTACAGTCCATCGACTCCCCGCTGATCACGCTGCCTCAAGAGGCCACGCAGGTGGAATCTACCACCCTACTCCTTAGGCTCCTCACTGATCCCGCCGCCTCAAGAGACTGCGCTGGTGGCATACGCCACCCGACTCCATCGGCTCCTCGCCTATCCCGCAACCTCAAGTAGCCGCGCAGGTGGAATCCACCAACCCACTATTTTGTCTCCTTTCCAATCTCGCTGCCTCAAGAGGCCTCACAGGTGGCATCCGCCACCCGACTCCATCTGCACTTTGCTGATCGCGCTGCCCCAAGAGGCCACACAGGTGGCATCTGCCACCCCACTCCTTCAACTCCTCACCGATCTCACCACCTCAAGAGACCGCACAGGTGGAATCCACCACCCCACTCCTTCGTCTCCTCACCGATCCCTCCACCTCAAGAGGTTGTGCAGGTGTCATCCGCCACACCACTCCATCACCTCCTCACAGATATCTCCACCTCAAGAGGCCGCGTAGGTGGTATCTTCCACCCCACTCCTTCGGCTCCTCACCGATCCTGCCGCATCAAGGGTCCGCACAGGTGGCATCTGCCACCGGACTTCATCAGCTCCTCGCTGATCTCGCCACCTCAAGGGGCCTTGCGGGTGGCTTTCACCACCCAACTCCATCGGCTCCTCACCGATACCGCCGCCTCAATGGGCCGCCCAGTTGGCACTCGCCACCCAACTCAATCAGCTCCTCGACGATCCCGCCGCCTCAAGGAGCCGCGTAGGTGGCATCCGCCACCCCACTCAATTGCCTCCTCTCCGAGCCCACTGCCTCAAGATGCTGCGCAGGTGGCATCCGCCACCCCACTCCTTCGGATCCTCGCCAACTCCGTTGCCTCAAGGGCCGCACAGGTTGAAACCGCCCCCAATCCAATGGCACGGAGGTCCACCCCGTTGCTAATGTTTGACATTGCAGAGGTCCTCCCACCACTGAAATCATCTCCGACACAGGAATTCCACTCATTGTCATTGTCAGACATTGCGAAGGTCCTCCCCGCACTACAATCTTCACCGGCACGGAGTTCCTCCCCGTTGCCATCGTCAGACATTATAGAGGTCCTCCCCGGACTACAATGAACACCGAAAAAGGAATCAACCCCCGTTTCCATTGTCAGACATTGCAGAGGTCCTCCCTGTACTTTAATATTCACCGGCACAGAGGTCCTCCCTATTTCCATCATCAAACATTGTGGAGGTCCTCCCTGCACTACAATGAACACCGGCACGAGAATTACCCCCGTTTCCATTGTTATACATTGTGGAGGTCCTCCACACACTGCAATATTCACTGGCATGGAGGTCCTCCCCATTGCCATTTTCAGACATTGCGGAGGTCCTCCCCGCATTGCAATCATCACCGGCATGAGAATTCCCCCCATTTCCATTGTCATACATTGCAGAGGTCCTCCCCACATTGCAATCATCACCAGCATGTCAATTCCCCCTGTTTCCATCGTCAGACATTGCAGAGGTCCTACCTACACTGTAATCTACAACAGCAATGAGGTTCTCCCCATCGCCATTGTCAGACCTTGCATAGGTCCTCCCCGCACTTTAATCTTCACCGGCATAGAGGTCCTCCCCGTTGCCATCTTCAGACATTGGGGAGGTCCTCCCCACACTGCAATGATCATCGGCACTAGAATTCCCCCCGTTTCCATTGTCAGACGTTGCGGAGGTCCACCCCACACTGCAATCTTCACCGGCATGGAGGTCCTCCCGACATTGCAGTCATCACCGGCATGAGAATTCCCCCCCCGTTTCTATCTTTAGACATTGTGGAGGTCCTAGCACTGTAATCTTCACCAGCACGGAGGACCTCCCCATTTCCATTGTTAGAATTTGTGGAGGTCCTCCCCGTACTGCAATATTTACCGGCATATGAATTCCCCCTGTTTCCATCATCAGACATTGCAGAGGTCTGCCCCACATTGAAATATTCATCGGCACGAAGGTCCTCCCCGTTGCATTTTTCAGACATTGCAGAGGTCCTCCCCGCACTGCAATCATCACCGGCACTGGAATTCCCCCTGTTGCCGTCATGAGACATTGCAGAGGTCCTCCCCACACTGCAATCTTCACCGGAATAGAGGTCCTCTCCGTTTCCATCATCAGCCATTGTGGAGGTCCTCCCCACACTGCAATCTTCAACGGTATAGAGGTCCTCTCCATTACCATTGTCAGACCTTGCAGATGTCCTCCCTGCATTGAAATCATCACCATCACAAAGGTTCTCCCCGTCCCTAACATCAAACATCATGGAGGTCCTCCCCACTCATCTACGATGTTGCCCTACCTTATGGGACGATGATACAAGATTCCACACCATTCAGGCTCTATCTCCCCATCGTACCCACAATCCTGGAATCTTCGCCCCACCAGACTGAGGGAATGTAGTCATCCCTACTACCCTTGCGACACTCTGTGTCATCCCAACTACCACACTGCATCAACCACAGTGGCCCTCCCTGTGTGATTGAAGCCAGCTCATGCCACCCTCATCCCAATCCAGAAGAATGGGGTAGAGATGACCATACCTCTATCAACACAATCTGTGTGGTTTAACATCCTAGTTTCATGACGTTAAACTGTGTAATAATCATCATCATGTGTGGCGTTAAACAGTTTATCTTCATTCTTCATGACGTTAAACTGGTCAATATCCTCCAGCACGATATTAAACTGCATCATCATCCTACATGACATTAAACTGTTTATCTTCATCCATCATGACGTTAAGATGCACATTATCGTCTTGCAGAACATTAAACTATATCATTGGCATGCATGATGTTAAACTGTTCATATTCGTCCATCATGAAGTTAAACTATACATTATCGTCCTTCACGACATTAAACTGCATCATCATCCTGCATGACCATAAACTGTTCATCTCCGTCCGTCATGACGTTAAACTGCACATTATCATCCTGCATGACATTAAACTACATCATCATCCTGTATGACATTATACTGTTCATCTTCGTTCGTCATGACGTTAAACTGCATATTATCTTCCAGCATGACATTAAACTGCATCATCATCCTGCATGAAGTTAACCTGTTCATCTTCATCCGTCATGAAGTTAAACTGCACCTTATCATCCTGCACGACATTAAACTGCATCATCGTCTTGCATGACATTAAACAATTCATATTTGTCTCTCATGACGTTAAACTAAACATTATCATCATGCACGACATTAAACTGCATCATCATCCTGCATGACGTTAAATTGTTCATCTTCGTCCGTCGTGACGTTAAGCTGAACATTATCATCCTGTATGACATTAAACTGCATCATCGTCCTGCATGATGTTAAACTGTTCATCTTAGTCTCTCATGATGTTAAACTTCACATTATCATCCCTTAAGACCCAAAACTGCATCTGGTCCTACATGAACTAAAACTGCAACTAGGGTCCCCCATGACCATAAACAGGGTTGCGGTCCCGCAAGACCCTAAACTGCATCTGGTCCATCACGACCCTAAACTGCATTTGGCCCTATAGTTGGGCCCCTACGGTCCCCCATGACCTTAAACTGGATAACTGTCCCGCATGACCCTAAACTGCACCTGTTCCTGCATGACCCTATACTGCATTTGGTCCAGCACGACCATAAACTGCATTTGGCCCTACATCTGGGCCCCTTTGGTCCGAGTTCTAAAACCTTAATCTAAGATCCTTGTGGTCAAGTATGACCTTAAAATGAATGCTCGTCCTCCCTGTAAGATGTTCAATAGTAAGATGGTCAGGCCTTCCTGACCGAGGCCCATCCTCAGGCCCCTTGGCCTTCTCGGGCCCCTTAGCCCCGGTCCTTACCCAGAGTGTGTGGTGTGGTGTAGGATTATGTCCTCATTCACGATGGGTTGCCCACAGCACCATACACATTCATGGTTGAAATTCCACTAATCGTCCTACATGACATTAAATTGTGGTTTAGTAACTACGTGCAGCTTGATCCCCATTATCATGGGGTACGTAGGAACGCCCAAACCCCTGGTCTTTGGGTCCAGCATGAGGAATGAAAATTCATCATGTCTGTGTTTCCTCTGGAATTGGGGATTATCTCATTGATTTAAGATTAAAACATTCCTGGATGTTTATAACGAGTTTTTTCATAGAATCAGAAACAACCAATGATTCTATATCCATTTGAACCTACTTCTAAAGTTATGCTCTCATTAGTTGTGGACTGACGAGGCTTAATAATTTGCATTGGTCGAGAGTATGGGAGGTCGGAATCATCTCACCTTTTGAGGGGAATTATTGTCTACTACGGGACTCTCTTTATAGATTTAAGTTATGTTCGTGAATCCTTTTTACATTACCCAGTATAAAATGATATTTCCTTTATATCTAACAATCAATGATTGATATGTCAGAAATTTAGAGCATCTATTTTATGTATTGGAGGTTCTTCATAGATAGAGAATCATCTATATTTGTTTAGATATTCTTAGTCAATGGTATCCTTTAATACATTAATTTATCTTGGTCATTATGATTACCATACGGGTTTTAAAGCAACTCAGTGGGGCACTTGAAGTTTATTGTCATTCAGAAGGACATGGATTATTTCAGAGTTGGGATCATACCCACAGATGGGCTACCTACATATCCTTTGTTTAGGAAAAGGAATCAGAACCCATGTAGTTCGAGTAAGGGAATATGATGTTTATGATTAATGGATCAAAGAAATATGTCATAATTACTTTTACACTCTAAGCTCACGTGAGTCATGCTTGGTGTGAGAAAATAGTGGTATTGGTAAAACCAGACAATTGTTCCATGAAAGATGCAATCATAAGAAATAATGTGGGGCTTATGTATGTATGAATTCCCGAATAGAATAAGACTAAGATTTATTTCATAGAAGAAATTTAGGAACATGGACTATAAAGGTATATGTGCTTTATCGAGATTTGGAAACTCTAACTTGGGGCCTATTACTAAGGAAGATTCCCAAGCAAGGAGGGGACGCATGATTGGGTTTTACTCCTGAGAAGGAATCCCAAATAAAAAGTAAATTAGGACTCGTTAAGAGAAATTAAGACAGAGGCTTACTCCTGAGAAGGAGGCCCAGGTTAATGGACTTTGAGAAATTAAGGGACATAGGGATTATTCCTAATGAGGATGCCCATATTTGAGACTAGGGATTACTCTTGAAAAGGAAGCCCCGATTAAGAAAATTATGGTTGGGGGTTACTCCTAAGAAGGATGCCGAGATTAGGGGATTTAGGGCTTACTCTTGAGGAGGATTCCCATATTAATGAAGTCTTGGGGCTTATTCTTAACGAGGATGCCCATATTTTTAGATTTGAAACTGGGGTTTATTCTTGAAAAGGAAGCCCAGGTTAAATGAATTATGGTTGGGGCTTACTCTTGAAGAGGATGCCCGAATTAGTGGACTTGGGGCTTACTCCTGAAAAGGTGGCCTAGTTAAGAGAACTTGAATAGGGGATTACTCCTGAAAAGGAGGTCCAGGTTAAGGGGAATTATGACTGGGTCTTACTCTTGAAAAGGATGCCCATTGTTTAAGGATTATCTCATCTTAAACGATGAGGTTCAATGAATGAAGTCTCTAACTTCAGTGACTTAAAGATATGTGAATCACTAAGTTTTTAAGAGATGTTCCACAGAATTCCTTTCAAATAAGGAAGTCCGTCAAGAAAAAATTCCAAAAAATGGCTTTGAAGATTGCCTTGAAGACTGAATTTTGAATAGGAGAGGTGGAATAGCATAAGAGGGGTTAAATGGGCAGGAAGGGCACCCAAAAATGTAAGGGCGTGAAGTCCTTGGGAGTCATGCAAGTACTGTGTAGTCGCGCAAGTCCCTGGGCGCGCAGGTATACCTGCGCGACACATGGGTACCTGTGCGATTGTTAACCAGTAGGGTAACACTAGGGAGATCCTTGACCAAAACCATTAGAATTATCCTGAGGTACTTCCAGAAGAGGGGCACACAAGTTTTAATGAGTAGGTAAGGAGGCGATCAAGTATCTTCATTTCCCTTAAGGGTAAAACGCCTTAGGCGCGTAAGTGTTAGTGAATTCTAACACTTAGAACTTACTACTCTTGTTTAGACCTTCCATTCTAAGTAAAGAATTACCTGAGAAGTGTTTAGAAGACTTGAAGAAGAGACTTGGGAGTTCAGAGCTATGTATCTGAATTTTGGACAAATTCCTCCCGAAATGGGGGCCCACCGGGTCTATTTATAGGCTTCTGAAGACCCTGGGTGACAATCACATAGGGCGCGCATGTGACACGCACGACAAAAATGCGGCGCGCAAGTGTACTTGCATGACCATGGTAGAACTTGCGCAACCCTTGTGAAATGTTCTCCTTCTTCATTCCATTGTAAATTTTTGATATTTGTTCAAAGGATGAATCACTTTGGTTTATGATTTTCCCCTTTTCCAATCTTATAGACTCTATGACAAAAGGAGAATCAACAAAAGTCCCCCCTCAGAGTTTGATCCAAAAGGAATGAGGATTTTACTATGAGGAAACCAAGAACAAAATAAAAATTGGGGTGCAAAGGGTATGGCGCGTAGGTGGGCCTTTGGTCACACAGATTACGGCACGTAGGGTTGTGGACGCGTCTATAAATAGGGGGATCCATTCCACACAATGCACTCGGCTCTCACAGATTTCTTACACTCGGCGCGCAACTTGGCTCTCGGCTTTTGCTCGTCTGCACAAGGGATTCCGCTGTTTTGTGCTTCTTGTTTCTTGTGTTGTGATTCTGTTTAGGTATTTGGACTTGTGCGGTGATACTTGCACGACCAATACTTGCACGACCAAAGGATACTTGCGTGCCAATTGTGGGACTTGCGCGCCTTAATTCCTTAGCCATTTTTTTACTTTTCATCACAAATTTTATGAAAAATTAACTTACTTTAAGAGTTAACTATTTAACTTTTGTATAGATTCAATGGCTCCAAGGAGAATCCGAATGGATGATGAACTGGTAAGAAAAAGAATTGATGATATGATGGAAATCATTGGCCACAATTACTATACAGTCTATGAAAGTACTCTCCAATAATTAGCTAAGTATTTGAAGAAATTTCACTTTGATTTCCCACACAACATCTATCTACCTCTGTATGGCCATGGTCATCTGCAAGATGTCAATATTCCAGAGGCAACGAACTATCTCTC
The DNA here is from genome assembly GCA_963277665.1 of Viscum album. Lineage (NCBI taxonomy): Eukaryota > Viridiplantae > Streptophyta > Magnoliopsida > Santalales > Viscaceae > Viscum > Viscum album. The sequence continues at coordinate 1,148,545,848 of OY728143.1, read as the reverse complement.
TAATTCCTAGTTTCAGTCATATATCAACATTTCTTCAGCAAATGTCTCAATCGTAGGAACATTTTCTAATGATGGAATAGTAATGAAAGCCTATATAATGCATCATAGCTCATGTGCACCAAATCTGAAACCTCACAATCATGAGGTACAACCACATTGTTATCCCTCAATCATTCGAAATTCTCAGATGGATCAATCCAAAGGCCGGAAGGATAAATGGGAATTCCGTTCTGGAGGAGGGGTGAAGCCAACTTGGATGTGGGATTATTGGGTGTGACAAACTTGTGAACAGTTTTTCGAGGATCTGAAGGGAGCCACAATTTATGAAGCCGTCTGGGCTGGGAAGACGTATGTTTTTAGGAATGATAATTTTGCACCAGAGTTTCATAGCCGCTAGAGCCTAGAAATTAATTCATTTAATCTGACCCAGGGAGAAGTAGGCATTAGTTTGTGGGATGTCAACAAGATCTCAAGGGTTCTAATTTTGGGTGATATGTATGACGAATTCATCCCTCCAAAGGCAACCATGAATGATCCGGAGAAGACTCCGAATTTGGTTCGATAGTTATTGAAGATTTACCATAAGCTCAAAATCTCAATGACATAAATGACTCAGTATAGAAGGGATATTTATACAGAGGAATGGATGGATGTGTTTCTCAAGAAGAAGAGGGAAAAGGGGCCCACCTGTACTCGTCCTACTAGTTGTCCTAGAGAAGATAAGAGAGGTGCTCCTGGCACATTCTTAATGACTCTGGAAGCAGGAGAGTTTGAGAAATAGTGGTATGAAGTGAATCATAAAATCCCAGAGAAAACTCGTCCGATAGGCTTTTCAGGCTTACGTCTCAGTGTCTATCTTTTTAAAGATAGAGATTCGAAGGGAGGTGTCAGGCCAGAGACCTTCGTTATCACATCCATGTTGGCTGAGAGGAAGATGGTGGGGTTGGCAACCATAGTTTTGGAAAAGATTCATAGGATCTTACTTCATGTCTATATGGGTAAGTCTCCATTGAGATTAGGGGGACCATTCCATGTTTTATGGGGATGGATTTCCACTCACATCCGGACATATGTTGTATAGAATGTAATACATATTCCTGTAAGTTCATCCAGGCCATCTGTTCAGGCCTTATCTGGGGTTTGTCATCTGTCCCTCAATGCCTATGATATTAGGCCAAGGCTGGGTATGCATAAGTAATTCCACTTCCTTCCCTATGGAAATCCACCGACAAGGAAATTTGTTAACGATGGATCCGCCAGCTTGGAACAGAGGTCTTACATGCTGGCCTGCAGAGATGGTGTACTGGCCACCAGAATTTATGGGGAAATTATATGTGAGGCCTATGCTTCATATCGATTTGTACGCCAATTCATGTGTCTATAAACAACTGTTGTATCTCCGCCAGTGCACGTCAGATCAGAGCAGCATCCAATGGTTGCCCGACAACTATGGTTGCAAATGGATATGGAAAGGACTGGGGCAGTCTTTGACTTAACTGATGCTGAAGCTGTATGCAATTTGGCCATATGGTATGCTGAAAACTGGATAGCATCATATCCTGAGGAAATATTGAATAAACCTATTTATCTGGTGGGAAAGAAATAGAGAACTATTGAGAAAGAAACAATTCAGGTGGCAGGTAACTATTCCACTCCTGAAGCTGGTTTACTGAGTTCATCTGCCGAGGCTAATTCATCAGATTCATAGGAGATACAACATGTGTCAAAGATGCCACATGCCGTATATTATCCTCCTATCAGAATCAAGAGAGACACTCCATCAACTCCTGGTGTGTTACTTTACTGAGGCAATTTTAATTGCAAGTAACTTTATAGAGTAACACGTTTTCATTATATTTTTATAGTTGTAGGAGCTCGAAAGAAATTAAAATACATGGTTGTAGGACCCTCTTTGCAGCCTTCTTGTACACTTGCATATCTACGACCATAGGCCATTCATGCATGGCGGGATGTATACTACGATACTGAAACTATCTGGCTGGAGATATGTGAAGGGTTATGTCTTCCTGGAATATGGACTCTTCAGGATCCTGTAAATATTCATTTCAAGGATAACCCGGATGAAGTAGGAGCCTATATCAAAGATTTGAAGGCCTACATATATGGAACTGATGATTCTATCCCTATCACTAAGCGGGTGAAGGAAATTATGGATCACGATGCCACTGATGAGGAGTGGCATGACTGTGTGGCTCCTAAAGATTTATCTTCTCTTTCCTTATTTGATTTATAACATGATTTTAGTCAAAGAATTGTTTTTCAAGGAAATTGTTTTCATCATCTTGCAGCTTGACAAAACTACTGAGGTTCCTTCGCCAGAGTAAAGCCTTGGTGGTACTGCGATCAGGGCTGCTGCAAAATCTCCTTGTGAACCAGGTGAGATATCCCCAGGCCAGCAGACCATGAATGAGGAGTCAGACATGGATTTCCATTCTCCAATTCAAGTTCCAATAAGGGAGACTTCCGACACTCACAAAAAGCCAAAAGGACAAAGGCGATGAAGTATGAAGTCCATCTTTAAACGCTTTATTAGTAGTGGTAAGTCCGTCGGATAATCATTAATTTTAAACCATGAAAAACATTGCTCATTTATTTGTATTGCAGGGGATTCTTTAATTTCCACTATGAGGGAAAGGACTGATCCTCCTTTAAGGACCACAGAGGGTGCTATAGATCAAACGAAAATTCAGGCTGACTTGGCTGCTTCTGAAAAAGAGCCAACATCTATTCCCAATACTGCTCCTCCTGCTGCTACAAGTAGCGATGAACCTGCACCAGAATTATTGGCAGTCGAAGCAACTGAATCTACCATCCTTCCTAAAGAATCTATCTAGGGGCAGGGGCGGCAAAATTAGGCTCTCCAAGAGGACACGTCAAATGATCCCACTGGTGAGACTAACCAGGATTCTGAAATATCATTGGATGAAATGATGAATCGTGGCATGCCTTTCGATAAATTTTATGATCATGCTAGATTATCATGTAATATAGAAGACCTTGGGTGTGAGTGCTATCCTTTGTCCAATAATTTTTTTTTATAATTTACACTTCTAATTATGACTGAAAATAATATGCAGTTCCATCCCAAGAAGATGCTGAACTGCCAATGCCTGATGAGGGTGTGGACATTGATGTAGACCCTAATATTGAAGAAACATGAGCTCAAGTGGAGTTAATCCTAGTAAACCCTCATGAGACCCATCTTGAAAATCCTACTGAAAATGGTAAAGATGGGGAGGAGTCTTCTCATAATGTTGATATACTATTAGGTAATGATTGGAATGAGTTTTCAAGATAGACAATCATCTTCTATTATTATATGAAACTAAGCATACATTTTATTGATCAAACAAGGCTATCAACTTTAATGTCTATAACTGGAGGTGAAGTCTCAACCTCCGCCCAAACAGTAGTAGAAGGTGAACCAACTAGGGTCAGGGGGAAGGAGCAGAACAAGGCACTTACTTAAGTGCATTAATCCCTGATTACATGACGCCCCTGTGATGATGATGTTGAATCAGACCCAGAGGAGCTTAAGGCACTCAGATTTTCATGACACAAGTCATGGAACAACATATGGAAAATCATATTTGAGGTGCCATTAGAAGAGATGTCCTCAATGATTTCCCGGTTGTCGTCCCAGTTTTTCATGCTAGGACTTGGCGGTTGTGGATACCCAGAGATCCATACCGCGGTGAAACAAGTCATCATAAGAAGGGAGTTGGAGCAAGAGTGCCATGAAGATCTGACCAGGGTGAATCTATCAGTCAATATCTGCGAATTTGACGTAGAAGTATCCCAAGCTGATGCTGATTATGCTGCCATGATGAAGGAGATGAAGCATAAGATCAAAGAAAAAGTCGTCTAGAAGGTGCAGCTCCAGCAACAGTTATATACTATTACTGGGGAACTTGAACAACTCAATAATTCACTGGAGGGAGCTCAAACGAATGGTATGAAGACCATTTCGGATTCCAAGAAGGCACTCCATCAGGAAAAAAAGAGTGAAGTTGGTCGAGTGAATGAGCTTCAAGTAGCTGCTGATGAAGCTCAGGATGCGGTTCATCAATTGAAGACTTATGTTGACAGACTTTTGTAATTTCCTGAAAGAGGGAGGATGCTCCAATCTGTTGATGTCCCTTCTAATTCTTGTGCATCAAATGGAAACAATGCTTTCATCTTCAATCGCTTGTGCACGTATTTTCCTACTACCTGCTTTAAATTTTACCTAAGCCAATGGGCCTAGTAAGCATAGTTTGATTTTCACAAGGATTATTATAAATAACCCTACAAACTTTGAATCTTTCAATTTTTCAATATTACCTAAATCATAAAAAAAATTGTATAGTGAATAGGAACATGACTTTTCTTCAGAGTCCCCTTGTCTTTTGTGGGTAGTTTAAAGTCACACACGTCGTACATAAAGAGGCTAATGTTTAAGGTCGAAATAGCTTTGAACTAATGAATTAGAATTGACTCAGTTCTTTGAAAATTTATTTGAAAACATATTAGCATACTCGAGTATGAGGGAAAATATGTAAAGTATAACTGATGAAAATTTTAATATGAGGAATGATATGAAAAAGATCTAAAAGGCATTAGAAAAAGTAGTTCCCAAGAATGAAGTTACCATTATTTAACAAAACCCGTTATGGGGTTGAATTATATAGGTCCACCTAAGGGCATTGGATGAATAGTCAAATAAATAACATCTTTTGGCTGACAGGTCCGTTATGTAGACTACTTATTCAAGGACACCTAAGGGCATGTTCTGTATAGTCAGGCAAAATAACTCTCAGAAAATTACTTGCCTAGTGTTTAAAGACCAGTGAATGTTTATGGAGATTCAAATTTTCCAAATTATAGAGTTTTCTTTATGGAAAGAGGTATTTCAATATGGAGAAGATATTTCCAAAAAATATTATCGAAGAACTGGATGAATATCACTCTTATAAATGTCTAACCCAAACGTAGGGAAGGAGAATATAAACCATAGACTTGAATGCTTTCAGAGCATGGAATAGGATATGGGACAAGTATGTTATGGATTGATATTTTTTCAAATACTTAAATATTATCATTTATGAAAAATAAGGACAAAATAGGCTCTCATCCCAAGAATGATGTTACCAATATCTGACAATCTCGTTCGGGGGTTGAATTATGCATGGCCACCTAAGGGAATTTACTGTATATTCAGGAAAAAGAACTCTCAGAAATTTGACATTTTTGTGACTAGAAGTCAAGAAAATTTTTATAATGATCTGAAAATATTTAAGGATAGGATTATGACACATAATGATGGGAATTATCCAATGTCTTCAGAGATACATAGATCAATGTTATCCATAATCATGTTGTGGCTGGGTCCTGAATGGAAATGTTGGACTTCACTACATATCCCATAAGTATGAGAATCAAGCCACATGTAGTTCTTGAACTACAATTTAATGACTTGTGGGAAAAAAGGATTTGAGATCATATTTTAGGGTTATAGAGCTTGGACCATTATACGAAATACACAGTGTGTGTTTTCATGGGGACTTTTCAGCCAGGGGACTGAAAGAGGAATTTGTGGTGAGGCCCAACAGACTTGGGGCTGGATTCGAGGGACACTCGAATGATCCAACATATCCCATAAAGATGGGAATAAATACCACGTAGTTCTAGAACTACCCTCTGTACAAATTAGGTTCGTACATGTGAAGGGTGAAAGGGGATTTTAGTGCAATAATTGTTTAACCCAAGATAAAAGGTTCATGTATTTCGATGTACGCATGTAGTCTTTGAAATGAAAAATGATTGAAAATCAATGTAAATAATGATTCTCTCTCAGGTGAGGGTATCAAATAATATTTTAGTTTATTGTCATACTGGCCAAAAGTGTTGTATATTATAACATCGTATAGAAAGGATGAAAGTGAACCAATGTAAAGATATTGATTCTAGTGGTGGTTTCACAAATCAACATCGTATGAGATGAAGGTGATCCGATGTGAAGAGATTGGTTTTGGGCTTGAACCTTGGGGGGTTTCCTACATACCCACCTTGGATGGAAAGGATCAAAGTCCGCGTAGTTCAATTAAAGAATGAATTAGTGATCAACTTGTCTTTGGGGACAACGACCTAAAAAATAGTGTGAGGACATACACATAGTTAGTAGCCCAGAGAGAGTGTTATGGTTAAAGTTTTCTCTAATATCACGTGAGTCATACATTGTGTGAGAAATAATAGGTAACAACAACTTTAACGATGCATAGTTTAATGTCATGTAGGACATACGAAGGGACTATGCATTTTAATGTCTTGTAGTTAAGACTATTGGTGCTACACAATTTAATGTCATGGAACAGGGACAAAGTACAGTTTCATGTCATGCAGGACATATTAAAGGACTTTCTGTACAGTTTAGCGTCATGTAATTAGGACGATAGGGACAATATAGTTTAATTTCATGATGGACAAAAAGGGGACTGTGCAGTTTAATGTCATGTAGTGAGGACAAAAGAGTACACCATTTAACGTCATGTTGGATGTATTAGGGACTTTTTCACAGTTTAATGTTATGTTGGACAAAAAAGGGAGGATACAGTTTAGCATCATGTTGGACGTAAGTGCCAATAGTTTAAGGTCATATGCATTGACCCTGGATGGTGCAGTTTCACATCATGTTGGACGTAAGGGACGTGAAAATAGTTTAAGGTCGTATGCATGGACCGTTGCTGTATTTTGTGTTCATACAAAATATTTCTTCAGAAATCTAGCATTAGTTGGAGTAGTTATGAGTCCTCCATCCATTGAGATTAATGAATAAGCTCCATTAGAGTAGACCTTATGTATTGGGTAAGGTCCTTCCCATTTTGGCTTAAGCCTAGGAGGTTTCGATCCTGGTATCATTGGAGTTCTGAGAACTAATACCACTTCTCCCTGAGTTATTGAATGAAGATGAACTTTTTTGTTGAAATCTCATGCTATTCGATTCCGATAGACTTCTAAGTGGTGCAATGTGCACAATATTTACTCATCTAATCATTACAATTCATTCAATAACTTTTGAGATTGTTGATTTATAGATGACTGATCAGAAATGGCTACTCTGAGCGAGGGAAGTTGAACTTCAATGGGAAAGTCTGCTTCCGTTGCATATACCAATGAATATGGAGTTGACTGCGTTGTAGTGCTGGTGGTAGTCCTATATGCCCATAAAGCATGGAAGAGTTTATCAGGCCATGAATTATTATCATTATCCATCATATTTTGTAGTATATTTGAAAGAGCCTAGTTGAAGGCTTTTATCAGGCCATTGGATGCTGTATGATACCAAGATGAATGATTGGATTTGATGTTGTATTCTTGATACAACTTCTTCACCTCGGATGAACAGATGTTGGTGCCATTGTCCATCAATATGGTATGAGGGACACCAAATCTGGTATTGATGTTAGACTTGATGAAGCTAAAGATGCATTTAGAACTGACTTCCTTAAGAGATATTTCCTCTTCCCATTTAGAAAAAAAATCGTTACCAGTAAGAATATATTTAAACTGCTTGGCCGTAGCTGAAGGGTAAGGTCCCACCACATCCATTCCCCATGTAGAAAATGGCCATGAGTATTTAGATGTATAAATAAACTCTGGAGGTCGATGAATGATGTTGGCATGTACTTGTCATGAATGACACTTCTTTGTGAAATCAACATAATCTTTTATCATTGAAGGCCAAAAATATCTATGCCTTCGAATCTGATCAGACAGTCTATGTCGAGACTGGTGGGCACCACAGAATCCTGCTTGCACTTCTTTTATGACAGCCATTGTCTCTTCACCGTCAATTCATCTGAATAGAATTCCATCAAAACCAAATTTTGTAGAGAATTATCTCTAGCTGATCTGGGCTATCATAAAGAGTAAAATTGATCACCCATCGCTAGATTTGTTCTTTCTCGGCTCTATCAGGTGGAAGTTTTCCATTTTGAAGGTATTCCCTGATAGGTGACATCCATCCTGTAGTATGACCATACAGTTTAGGAATGGGACTAATTTAATTAATTTTTTCAATTCTGATTCAAACATAAGGTGAAATTGCACGATAGTGGGCAATACTGTTAGTTGTCTCGTCCTGATTTGGATCTTCCAGAGCTGTGGCTATATTAGCCAGTGCATCAGCTTGAGCATTTTGTGATCGTGGGACATAAGAAAATGTCTATTATGAAGGAAATTCCTCCATTAACTATCTGATGTAATCATACAAAGGGACTAGTTCTTCTTTTTCTGATGGAATACTCCCCATTGAATTGTTTGATTACCAGGTCTGAATAGCCATTCACCTTTAAGTGATTCACATGTGCTTGAAGCGCCAATTCCAAGCCTGCGATGAGAGCTTGGTATTATGCTTCATTATTGGTACCACCTTCCCACAATAAGAAAGAATAAGGTAACACTGCCTTTTCTGGAGAAATGAGAACAATTTCAATGCAAACTATGTTGAATTTATGATTTTCCATTTTCCTCCCTGTTGGACTTCTGGATGCACCATCAAAATACATTTCCCATGCCTAAGCACTTTCTTGAATAGAGATGACTTCCTCATCAGGGAGTTCGATATCTTAAGATGGGTCTTCCACTGAAGGGTGTTCAGCTAGGAAATCAGCCAGAGCATGGCCCTGTATTGCCTTTTGAGACACATACTAAATGTCGAATTGCTGCAAAATAATTGCCCACCTTGCCAGACGTCTTGTAAGCATTGGACGACTAAGGATGAATTTGAGTGGTTTATTGCAAGATACCAATTGGACTTTGTGATGTTGAAGGTAGTGTATCATCTTCTGAATTGCAAATATTAATGCCAGGAAGCACTTCTCAATAAATGAATACTGGGTTTCTGCTTCAATCATTGTTCGACTAATGTAGTAGAGGTTGTTTTCATTCCCAGCATTATTCTTCTGAGCAAAAAAGGCACCCAATGATCTCTCTAAAGTTGTCACGTAGAGGATAAGTGGTCTTCATTCAACATGTGTCATGAGTATCGGTGGACTCAAGAGGTATTTCATGATAATATCGAATGCTTCTTGACATTATTCAGTCCACTAGCAAGTGACTCACTTCTTCATCAATTTGGTGAAGGGTAAACTTTTTCCTGCGAAATTGGCGATGAAACGCCGAATATAGGCTAAGTGTCCTTGAAGTCCTCCTAATAAATTCAAATTTCAAGGAGGTGACCTACCAACAATTGACATTGTCTTATCATGATCGACTTCAATACCACGATGGCGTACAATAAAGCCGAGAAATTTTCTTGAGGTTACCCCAAAAGCACATTTTAAGGGGTTCATCTTCAAATTATGTTGTCAAAGATTGCTGAATATGACTTCTAAATTAGACAAGTGATTAGAATGTTGTTTGGATTTGACCACCAAATCATCCACATAGAATTTAAAAAACTTCCCTAAAAATGGTTTGATGATACGATTCATGGCACGCTGATATGTTGCACCTGCATTCTTTAAGCCAAAGGGTATTACCCGGTAGCAAAACACAGCCTGAGGGGATCTGAAGGATGTGGATTCCTCATCTTCTGGGGCCATTCGGATTTGATTATATCCGGAATATCCATCCTTGAAGGAAAGTTTTTCATAGCCAGCTATTGCATCAATTAAAAGTTCTTTAATCGGAACTGGGTAATCATCCTTAGGACAATGCCGATTAAGATCTCTGAAATCGATGCAAACTTTAATTTTTCATTTCTTCTTCTTTACAGGGACAATATTAGCCAACCACTTGGTATATTGAACTTCTATAACAATGTTAGATTTGATAAGCTTATCCACATCAGCTTCAATTTTGGAAGCATAACTTGGGTGTGTTCATATCGCGACTTGCTTAAATGCTCGATGTTCTCTTGTAAACCCAAATGATGAGTAACAACATAATGATCATTCCCGGGAATCACTGTATAGTTCCAAGAAAATATGTCTCGATTTTTCTTTAAAAAGGAAATATACATCTCTTGTTATTCAATAGTCATGGCCGCACTGATTAAAGTTTGGCATGGTTCTTTTTTTTACACAGATTTAACTCTCTGAGTTCATCCATGGTGGTAGAGATACCCTCTTCAAATGCTGGAGGAGCATATCTGATATCTTCCTCTTCTTATTCAACATGTGTTATTTCTTCCATTTATACTTGCATAGTAGATGATAACGGAGAATTTCTATGATCAGAAGAGATGTTAAAATTTCAACATCTTGAAGAACAGGCTTCCATTATTGACCCGACTGATGAAGAAGGGTCTTCCTTGGGAAATAAAGAGAAGATGATGGATTGAGAATCCACATCATTGTTTACCTCTGATGTTGCTATAACTTCTTATGGACTTATTGGCTAAGTATAGACTTTTTGTATTTCAATAGATGAAATAATGATGTCACTATTTGGGCTTTCATCACTGCTTGGTGGGTTACCAATTTCTCCCATGTTGTCTAACTCGATTGTCGTAATTGACATTATAGATCTTTCCATAAGAGTATTTTTATTTGGGTCTATCTTGTCAATTTGACGGATAGACAACACATAATCTGTACTCACATGTGTAAATGGATTTACTAGAATCTTCTCCAAACCATATGGAGCATTAACTTTGGTAATCTCATTTGTTGTGGATTTATCCCTTCACTTCATGTGATAGAATTATGCCTCAATGTATTGAGATTCACATGTCTTGAACGAGGCCTTATCCCCATACAATGTCCCAACTTGACAATCGAAAAAATATTTGAGACATTGATGGTATGATGACCAGATAACCACATGTTGATGTAGCCAGGGTCTTCCAAACAAGATGTTGAAGGCTGAGTCTTGATCAACAAAAATGAAATCTGAATTGGATACAAGATCTCCAAACTGAGTTCTGAGCATAATCTCACCCAGTGGTTCTTGTTCATTTTAATCATATCCTTGTAACATCATTGTACAAGGAGATAATTTAGATTCTGTGAGGCCCAATCAACAAAGTGTATGAATGGGCATGAGGTCGACTCCTGATCCATTATCAATGAAAGATCATCGGACTTCTACGACATTGACCTTGCCAGATAAGTACAAAGGTCTAATATGTCCATGCATTACATCATATTATTCTTTATCAGTAAAATATTTTATGGCATGACAGTCTGTAGGATTATTCTCTATATGGTAGACTTCAACTGCAACAATTTTAGTTTCAAACTCATGAGGACCAGACAATGCTTCAATAAGTGCCTCCCGAAGATTCTTTGATAAATTCAAGGCATCCAAAATTGATAAATTGGCCGGTACATGGGCCAGGTGTTTCAATATATCATAATTTTGATCCAATGGTCTGTGCTTCCCAACAGGAACATGTGGTTTAGTAGGTTCATTGGAAGTTGATGTTTTGGAAGTTAATGCATCTTGTTTAGGGGCAGGAGTAGGTAATACTCCTGGATTTGAATGATTAGACCGATTAGATCTATTTACTTGCTGAGAAGAATAAAGTGAAACCTTCAACCAATCTTCCAGAATAATTGTGCTAGGACTGAGTTTGATATTGGTGGAAGAACATGGTTGTTCTTGTTGAGCTCACTGAAGGGCTCTACCAAGAGTTTCTTCCACATACATAGTTCTAGGAGGAGTAGAATTGGAATAGTGGCTTCTGAAAGATCCACTTCTTCCCCTGTATCTTGAGCCTCTGGAACTTCCTCTGATTCCTCTGTTTGATACAAGGAATTCCGGCTCATCAAAATCAAAACTATGACTGACATATGGATCTGTTAATTGAATCATATTAACAGAACTGAAGATCAACTCTTCATCCGATGAAGACTCTTCCTGGTTAACTTGTTTAAGTTGTGCCGTTTGGTGGGACGGTGCCCGTGGATTTGAAGTAGTTGGCATGAAGTCTACCAGGGTCAAAGATAGCTTAGGCCTTGACACATACTCATCTTCTTCTGACTATTCCTCTTCCTTGGATTTGTGACATTTCTTTTAGAATTTTCCCTCTGATGAAGAGGGTTTTGCTGCGGCATTTATGGTAGAAGGCACAATTGGTTTCTTTAATTTTTTTCGCAAAATAGCATGAGTTCGGTTGATCGTCTTTTTGACCATCCAATCATCATATTTCTGTGCATTTTTGCTTTTGACTTCTTGCTATTCGCCTTTTCCTCAGAAACTATAGCAGTAACACATGCAACCTGGGTTGAAGAACCTTTTAGTTTGACTTGTCCCGAGTTAACCATATTTTTCAAGAGCTCTTTGAAGACAAAACACTCCCGGATGGGATGCCCCAACATTTGATGAAAGGGGAAATAATTTGGACGGTCTTCATCTCCTTCCTTGTTCGGAATCTTGGGCCTTGGCAACTGAACCAAATTATTTTCCAGAGCAGAAATGAAGTAGCCAGGAATTAGTTCATTTCGAAAAGAGTAAAATTTTCTCTATAAATCCACAAATTATCTTCGTCTTTGATATCTTTGATCATCTTGACAAAACGGTCTCTGTTGTTGGCGCTCATGAGGTGGATCCCTTCGGGAAGATGAAGGTATTGAAGTAGAAGCAGGTACAGGTGCTTGTTTATACATAACTGTAATAGTTTCTGCTTTACTCATTCTCCTTCCTCGAACTCAAGGAATTAAAGGAGCTTTAGCCTTACCCTATATAAGAGAATCTTCATTCTGGTGAGCGATTGAAGTAAGGTCTCGAAAACCTCTTGTGTATTTTACAGGGATCAGCGGCATGCATAATTCGTCATACAGATTTTCCACACAGATTGGCAACAGTTCCTCTTGAGGGAGTGATAAGATTAGGGAATATGTTAATCCCGTCTAGCAAGCAATGAAATCTAAGACCCTTTCATTCCCCATTTGATTACAGTTTTTAAGATCGAAAACTCTTGTCTTTGGAAAAGTTGAGCTGAATTGAAGAAGAAATCATTGATGGAGGTCATCCAATCCGAGAATTGACCAGGATTTCAAGCTTGTGTACTAGACAAAGGCTGTTCCTTGCAAGGATCGCACGAAGCATCTGAGTTTCACAACTTCTTGCTGTTCTGGTGTTCCTATCATAGGATCGCAACAGGACTGGTAATGCATCGAATGTTGTTAAGGATTTTCTGATCCATTGAAAACAGGGAATACAGTGTTTCCAAAACTTGATGTTGGAGAGATTGAATCTACCCATTCAGGGTAAGCTCTCTTTTCTGGTTGAACCTGCACACGCTTCCCTTCCATATTCTCTAACCAAGATGTTAATGAATCAATGTTAGTTATTAACTTTTGAGAAGCATCCGGTTGAACTTTGACTTGGGATGGTGCAATGAATGGAGCTTGGATAAATGTGGGGCTGGTGCTGCAACTGATGGAAGCACTGCCAATTGTTGTTGCACTTGACCCGTAGGATTAGACCTGTGACAGTGTACTGATAGAAGAATATATTATTGATCCCGCTCAGTAGCTATAACGAATTCCCTTGGCTTACTGACTCCAGCACGCTTAGGAAGAATACTACACTGATGTAGTTCTGCATTCATCTTCCTTAATTCTTTCATTTCATCCTCTTGTTGTGCAAATATTTGCTCTAGTGAGATCGATTTCCCTTCTCAAGAAGAAGGATATGTAACCTGATTCTTTCCCCTCTCTTTTTTGGATCCCTTTCGGAGAGGGGGAAGTGGGTTACTTGAAGGATTACCTAGGTTCTGAGTAATCCTTTGACTTTGTGTACACACACCTTCTTCATTTGGGACTATGCATACATATTCTTGAGTAGGATCGTCTTCATATGAGTCCCCTGAGTGAGCCTCCTCTAGCAGATCATCAACAATGACATTCATGACATTGATTGATGAATAACGCATCACATCCCTTATATCAGCATTTTTGTGATATTGTCTTCTTCCATGTCTTTGATGAGACATTGCCTTTTCTTGATTCAATGCCTCAGGAACTTCTTGATGAACCGTAATTTGGATGGAATTTCCTGATAATTTGGCTATTCGTTCCTCCTGTGGCATCTTCACCAATCGAAAGAAGACCGAATTTCGCTGATATGGGGATTTATGATTTGAAAAATTCCCCAGTCCGGTGGACTGGGGATGTTCCTTCTGCCTTTGCTCAACTCCTCGAATCCTATTTGTTGATTCTGAGGGTTGGTTTAACAGAGTCCCTAGTCTGGCAAACTGGGGTGGCTCATGACATGATATGTGTGAGAATTTCATAAAATCTATCCTAATCTTACTAACCATTGTCCTGAAATTAGCTGGATGCATCAACCTGCATCCACTTTTCTCACCTGGTTCAAAATACTGTTGGATGATTTCTGACACCTCTATCACTTGGTGATGTGCTTGCACCAAACGAGATGCATGTTCAATATTCTCGTTCACTTGATACAGGAGTAATTCAACAACTTTCTCTCTGTATGATTGATTTTGAGAGGAACTAGTTGAATCCTGTTCTTGGTCAACCTTTTGATTACAAACAAAGCCCATTGACATTGGCCCACCATGGGCAATAACATTGCATGAGACTATTTTCAGCGGGCTTTGCTAACTGGAGAGTACAGTGAAATTTAGTGCTCCATGAACACCTCATACTATAATATAAATACCAGATGGGGCATTGAAAATTAACTGGTGCAGTCTTCTTAGTGCACCAGGGCATGAACACTGAAGGGATCTCTGCTTCTTTTCAGCCTTCAGATATCGAGAGACTGATAGAGATGCCAAATCAATCTGGCATTGTAACCCTTATTTTATCATAACATGATTTTCATATTCATCATAAAATAATACTTTCTTTTTCAACTGAAAAAGATTTTTCCATATGTTGAGATGAATATCGTGAATTTCGTCATCCGTCAAAATCTATGGAATGTCATACTGAGAGTCATCCAGAGGCCAAAACCTGACTGGCACTTCACCTTTTTCCAGTTGTTTTCTCATGTTCAGCATTTCCTATTTATCATTAAATGATTATTCTTCTACCTGAATTGACTAGAGCTGGTGATTCTTTGTTGCCTAATCATGTTCAACATTATTGGTAGAGAAATCACTGATCAAACTAGAAGATGCATGACTTAGGGGTGGTTCGGAGAATGACCTACACCCCGGGATATCTTCCGATTGAGAAAGTATTTCACCTTCTAGCGATGATGCATCAGACATGACTGGTTTCGCATTTGCTTGTTCCTCAAGATAAGAGGGCTTTCTCATCACTACATTTTCCACTGGAGCATTTTCTGGGCAATGTGCATCACTAATGTGGAGAGAAATTTCGCAGCATCATTCATCATGATGGGGAGGACCACCACGGTGGGATACAACAAAAGATGAGATCTCTTGCTCTATGGTCTTCTGACCACACAGAGGGTTCCTATGGATCTCATCTGACGATGAAACTTCAAGATCGACCGAATTTTCATGAAGCAATCCTTCATGAAGAAGTATTTGATTTAGACCTTCAGGATTAATGTTCCCACTATTGGGAACTGAAAGAGCAGAATCTTGAGTTGCAACAGATAATTGTCTTAGTGTATTAAGAACTCCAGCATCGATTAAGGCATTATTACAGATTGGATCTTGATTTCGTGAATGTGATGGGTGGGTCTTATTTTTAGACGCCTTCTTACTCAATTTAGCAAGTATGTGTGCCTGCTTAGGAGAAATGATCAGGTTAGGCTGATTATCTCTGCTCAAACCAGGTGTATGTGCCTGACTTGGCTATCCGTATGATATGGGGGAGTATGCCCCACAACCCAATTGGACTGGAACAGATGTGTGTGTCTGTTCCGGAGTGAACTGTTGATGTGTCACTCCACTAGTAGGGATATATTTGCATTTCTTTCCCTGTAATGTGGCTGAAGCTGTTATAATATCCTGGCAGGCATCCAGAATATTAGCAGGGAGTCGCTTCTACTCTTTCACGATTGATAGAACTTGGTGACTTCAGCTAACGGAACAGGGATATACAACCATTCCGTGCCTAGAGTAGGTTTATGTGCCTGCTCATGTCCTCCTTTTCCTGTCAGTGACTAATGACAGTACTCAATTGTGGGGGCAGAGAGTTGAGCATGCCTCCTATTTGTCGCTGGATCTTTCCGACTGACTTCTCAGAGTGCTACCAAATGATACTGTTGGTAGGCTTGATCAATACTAGTAGGTGTATGTGCCTGCTGATTCCACTTCGCCTAACGTGGTTCATGAGCTCCATCATATGTAGTCAGACGAGCATGATGACTAGATGATGATGTATAAATAGGTATATGTTCATGCCTATTGTACTCCACCGGAATTGCCTGGCGGGATTGGCATGATGCTGCCAGACGAGTCTGCTGGATAGCAGAATTAAAATGGGAAAGTGTGTGAGCCTGCTCGTTGATTGCCACCAAGATAGGTTGGTGGACTTCTCCGGAGATGGTAGAGATGAGAACCTGCTCACTGTTAACCAGATTTCGCCTCTATCAATTCGTCTTTCCTGCTCGGGTTCGAGGAACCTGAGCGTAACGCCTGGAGTCAGTACCCTCATCATGTTGAGGGAGCACTTCCACGTGAGTCTAGAGGCGATTTTTGATGGGATCCCTCGGGAAGGACTCCTGTCTCCTTGAATTAAGGCCTTGAGGTACCTACTCATTCACCTCCTCAGAATATGGGTGTGAATGGTGATTGTGGTCTGGGGATAACGACCCGAAACAGTTGGAGACAGTGGGTAGCACCGCCTGCTTCTTGACCACTGGTCGTCCTTGTCCGGACAACCGGTGTGAGTTGTTCACATAGAGGGCTTGACGGGCAGCCTCCAGAGTTGGAATGGTACCGTTTTTACGGTACTCGTTAACCGGCGTGTTCGATACCCAGCGTTGAAGGTGCTGATTAGGTGATGTCGTCCTCAGAGCGGATGATGATCCACCATGGGTAGCAGCAGTGGTATTTATAGCAGAAGTTTTCACAGCAGACGTATTCATGTTTTTTATCTTAAGAGAAGCCATTATGGAAATGCTGAAAATCTTGGAAAAGTGTGCTTGTTTGATATAACATACATAATCAGGATAAGTCCGGCCACTACATCTTTTGGATGAAAAAATATTTTAATGATTGTTTTTTTTGCCCTCTCATTGAGTTTTAAATAGGGGCCTAAAAAATAAGTAGAACATCATTTTATCTTGGTTAAGGACTCAAGTCGGGTTCACCATTTTTTGTTTCTTATGGAATTGGGGATGATCTCATTGATTTAAGATTCAAACATTCCAAGCGGTTTCTAACGGGTTTGTTCGTAGAACCGGAAACATCCAATGATTCCATATCCATTTGAACCTACTTTCCCATGGTAGGAGCACATTAGTTGTGGACTGATGAGGATTAGGAATTTTCAATGGTCAAGAGGATGGGAGGTCAGACTCATCACACCTTTTTTAGGGGAATTATTGTCTACTCCGGTACACTCTTTATAGGTTTAAGTTATGTTCGTGAATCCTTATTACATTACTCAGTATAAAATGAGCTTTCCTTTAGATCTGACAGTCAATGATTGATATGTAGAAAATTTAGAGATTCTTTTATATGTATTCGAGGTTCTTCATCGATAGAGAATAATCTGTATTTGTTTATAGATTCTTAGTCAATGATATCCTTTAATACATAAATGTATCTTGGTCATTATGATGAACATACTGGTTTTAAAGCCACACAGTGGGGCACTTGAAGAATATTGTCATTCAGAAGGACATGGATTATTTCAGAGTTGGGATCGTACCTACAGATGGGCTACCTACGTAGCCTTTGTTTAGGAAAAGGAATCATAAACCACGTAGTTCGAGTAAGGGAATATGATGTTTATGATTAATGGCTCAAAGAAATATGTCATAATTACTTATACACTCTAAGCTCACGTGAGTCATGATTGGTGTGAGAAACATGAGGTCTTGGTAAAACTGGACAATTGTTCCATGAAAGACGAAATCATAAGAAATAATTTGGGGCTCATGTATGTATGACTGCCCAAATAGATGAAAATTAAGATTTATTTCAGATAAGAAATCTAGGAACATGGTCCATAAAGTTATATGTACTTTATGGAGATTTGGATACTCTAACTTGGGGCTTATTCCAAAGGATGATGCCCAAGTTAAGAGGGGACTTATGATTGGGTTTTACTCCTGAGAAGGAAGCCCAAATCAATAGTAAATTAGAACTGGTTAAGAAAAACTAAGACTGAGACTTACTCCAAAGAAGAAGTCCCATATTAAAGGACTTTGAGAAATTAAGGGACTTGGGGATTATTCCTAAGGAGGATGCCCATATTTGAGACTGGGGATTACTCCTGAAAAGGAAGCCCAGGTTAAGAAAATTATGGTTGGGGCTTACTCTTAAGGAGGATGCCCAGATTAGGGGACTTGGGGATTACTCCTAGGGAGGATGCCCATAATAAGGAGGACTTGGGGCTTATTCCTAAAGAAGATGCCCACATTTGTAGATTTGAAACTGGGTTTCATTTCTGAAAAGAAATCCCAGGTTAAAAGAATTATGGTTGGGGCTTACACTTGAGGAGGATGCCCAAATTTGGGGACTTGGGGCTTACTCTTGAAAAGGAGGCCCAGTTAAGAGAACTTGAACTGGGGCTTACTCTTGAAAAGGAGGGCCATGTTAAGGGGAATTATGATTAGAGATTACTCCTGAAAAGGAGGCCCATTGTTTAAGGATTATCCCACCTTAAAGGATGAGGTTGAATGAATTAACTCTTTAACTTTAGTGAAATAAAGATATGTGAATCACTATTTTTTAAGAGATGTTACAAAAAATTCATTTCAGATAAGGAATTCAATCAAGAAAACATGCCAAAAAATGTCTTTGAGGAGTGTCTTGAAGACTGAATTTTTAATAGGAGAGGTGGAATGGAATAAGATGGGTTAAATGGGTAGGAAGGGCACCCAAAAATATAAGGGTGCACATTTCCTGGGGAGGTGCGCAAGTACTGCAAAGGCGCGCAAGTCCCTGGTCGCGCAGGTATACCTGCGCAACACATGGGTACTTGCGCGATTGTTAACCAGTAGGGTAACACTTTGGAGATCTTTTACCAAATCCTTTAGAATTACCCTGAGGTACTCCCCAAAGAGGGGCACACATGTTTCAATGAGTAGGTAAGGTGGTGTGCAAGTATGTTCATTTACCTTAACGGTAAAACAACTTAGGCATGAAAGTGTTACTGAATTCTAACACTCAGACCTTACTCCTCATGTTTAGACCTTCCATTCTAGGTAAAGAATTACCTTTGAACTGTTCAGAAGACTTGAAGAAGATATTTGGTCGTTCAGATCTCTGTATCCGAATTCTGGAAAAATTCCTCACGAAATGGGAGGCCCACCGGGTCTATTTATAGGTTGGTGAATACCTTTGGCGACAATCACTTAGGGCGCCCATGTGACTTGCGTGGCAAAAATGCGCCGCGCTAGTGTACTTGCGTGACCATGGTTGAACTTGCGCGACCCTTGTGCAATGTTCTCCTTCTTCTTCCATTTATCGATATTTCATATTTGTTCAATTGATGAATCACTTTGGTTTAAGATTTTCCCCTTTTCCAGTCTTTTAGACTCTGTGATGAAAGAAGCATCACCAGTTTGTCTCGCCTTTGGGACTATGACTGTAGGACTGCATGGTGTGGTGAGCAGGACCTCGTCTTCATTCACGTCGGGTTTGCAATAGCCACTCCGCATACACCCTGTTGTGAGAATTAGCTCTCCAATTTATTGTCCTGGGTGATGTTAAAAGGTACCCCAAGAACTACGTAAGGCTTGATTCCCATCCTTATGGGATACGTAGGAGAGCCTGGGCACTTCCCCACAGTCCCGACCAAACTTTTGTGCTCGGTTTCTTGGCCCAAACACTTCACCAAGGAGAACATGGTAAGCAGGATCTTGTCCTCGTTCACTTCAGGTTTTGAAACCGCTTTACCATGTGTCTCCCACTCCCCTTACTCATTGGTCCGAGTTGTAAGACCATAAACAAAGATCCTTTCTAGAGCTACGTGTGGCTTGATTCTCATCATTATGTGATACGTAGGAACGCCTGGACATTTCATCTTCGGTCCAGCCCCACGGGTAACCATATCCTTTCCCTCCTCACTGTCGGCCCCATGGATTGTCTTCTTGGGGAGTGGTGTAACTGCAGCATCTGCCCCAAGTGAGTTTGGGATTCCCCATAGTGATGTTGGGAAGCGACAGTTCTCTCTCTAGATAGGTCCTATCTAAAAGTAGGGATGGTCTGGGACCAGATTAATACGTCTGCCTAATGTTCCTTCACCACAGTGGCATAATTTTGGGAGTGTTTGATTCTGTTCGAACAAACCACCACTTCATGTTCCACGCTATGTGCGCCCCTTTATTAGGATATTCATCCTCTTTCAAGTTTTATGGGACCCCCTAATAGTATAGATGCTTGACCTATGGACTTCCTGCTGTCCTGGGCCAACGTTTCGGAAGACTGATCACGTCTGGAGGGACCCCCTATTAGTATGGATGCTTGACCCATGGTCTGCCTACTATCCTAGGCCAATGTTCTGGAAGGCTGATCACGTCTGGAGGGAACCCCTAATAGTATGGATGCTTGACCTATGGTACGCCTACTATCCTGGGCCAATGTTCCGAAAGACTGATCAGGTTTGGAGGGACCCCTAAGAGTATGGATGCTTGACCTATGGTCCTCCTAATGTCCTTGGCCAACGTTCCAAAAGACTGATCGGCAATATTTGAGTTAGGCCTCGTGTTGTGAACATGGTCAGCGGTCAGCCCTCATTTGTTGTCCCCATTTCAGGCTAATGCGATATGGATGCTGTGTTTCTATCAAGGTTAACAGCTGTCCTCCATCGCCACGCCCCCATAGTGTTCTGAATTTGGGTAACGTGATTCACACCTTCCACTCCCCCTAGTTCGGATTGACTCTAACGCCCCTGGTGTTACCCCACTCGTGCACCAGATCACAGTGGGAGAAGCAGGTCGACTGTCCAGGGAGCCATGTTCTCCAACTGTGACTCCCCCACTCTTTTAGGATTTCCCCAAATGGGGATCGATGTCCTATGTTGATCCCATCACACATTCCGTTGTTTAACACTCTCATACTAGAGATTTCCCACACCGAGCATGGCTCACATGGGCTTATAGATTTATTTCAACTGTCTCCTAAATATGATCGAGGTACAATGGACCCCAAGGCATGCATTTCCCTCAGTCATTTCCTCAGAATGTAGTCCACATCACCCTTTTCCTCGTTGGACCCCGTTCTTAGTGGTGGCATTTGTTGAACCCATAAAACGCATCACCAAAAATTTTCCTAACGTTCTCTCAAAATGATTCTGGAGCATATTTCATTCCGAAAGATTCTATTTGACTGGTCGTGGAGCCCAAACGAAGTTACGGATCAGAAGTTATGGATGTTCGAAGTCGGGCTGCTTGGAATGGCCATACAGGACGATTTTGTGGCAAATTATGGGTTTGCGTGTAAAAAATGAGTTTCATGCCGAAAACCATTTGAATACGTGGAATATTACGCGCCCATATTTGTGCGCGTGAAATTTTACATGCACCGACTTGCGCGTGGAAAAACTATTGCGCAAGCAGAATTTTACGCTAACCGACGCCCGTGTTTCCGCCCATAAATACAAGGGCACCCCCTTCTTCCGGGGGGAGCTCCGTGGTCGGCCGCTGCTCTGATGCGCGTAAGTCCGTATTTTCCGCGCTCATGCGAAAAATCCCCCTCTAGAACACAAAACATTGTTTTTGTGCGGAAAAGGGCCATCCTGCCTCGTTTTATGCGCAACACATAATATTTGCGCGCAACAGTGCCGCTGAGCTCGATTTTTCACGTGCCAGTACAACACTGGTCCTATTGTGCGGAAGCCTTCCCTATTGCACGCCCAAATCCAGTATTGTTCGCACCGCCTCCTATTGAATTCTTACATCTGGTATTGCATGCTCGACACTCGTATTGTGTGCATGCCGCACCTATTGTGCACGTTGCGCCCCTATTGTACACCGACCCGATGTTTTCTAAGCAACACCCCCAATTGCACGCATTCCATCCCTGTTTACGAGCAATAGTGTTCTGGCCTGCACTTCCTGGTCCATATCATGGGGGATGTGCCCCCACACCCCCGCTCAAGGTCACTGCCGGGCAGCAGTCCTGGCCCTCCGGGCCAGTCCCTTCACTACTGTCACAGACCCCCATGAAAAATGGGTAGTTATACAACAAAATTCTCGATCCGGGATGTCGGGGGTTTCCATTGCGCGCTTTTGCACACCCACCTCCCACAAGAGGAATACCATGATTCGAGATACTCCTCCACACACCATGAAACACCTTGAATTGATGAATTCTTCTTGGTTGGATTCCTATGTCGTGAGTTGAGATTCTCATCATCAATTCCTCGAGTACCATGAGTCGAACCATTCCTCATGAATCTATTTCAAACCCTATCACTTGGCTCCTATGCCAGGTTGATCAATTGCGGGCCTCCCTAGTGTAATACAAAAAACCAGTCGTTCTAGGCGCCTTATGGTAATAGTCCAATATACATGACTTTAAACTGTAGTAATCCCTACGTTCTAAACATAGGATGCCTCTTGTTCTGAATAAAAGATTCCTTATGCTCCAAGCATAAGATGCCTAATTGCATGATTACAGTGGCATAATATCTAGAGCGTTGGAATCTGTTCAAACATTCCATCGCTCCACCTCATGCTTTGTGAGTCCTTCATTTGGATCTGCATCCACTTCCATGTCTGAAGGGACCCCCTTACGGTATGGGTGATTGACCTACGGTCTTCCTTCTTTAACAGTACGGATGATTGAACTATGGTCTGTCTGCTGTAATGGTACGGATGAATGACCTATGGTCCCCCTGTTATAAAAGTATGGGTGATTGACCCATGGTCCACCTTCCATCCTGGGCCAACGCCCCGGAAGACTTTGGGCGACAATTTGATTCAGGTCCTACGTTTCGAACACGGTCAGCAGTCGACCATCATTTGTTTATCCCCATTTTAGGCTAACGCAACATGGATACTGTGCTTCGAACATGGTCAACATTTATCCTCTATCTCCATGCCACCCTCATTGCATTCCGAATGTCGGGTGTGTGAATCACACTTTTCATCACCCTTTGTTCGGGCTGATTTCAATGCCCTTGGCATTATCCCTCTTATGCGCTAGTGAATAGGTGATTACCTCAACCCACCAGTGGGTTGAGATTCCCCTGTGGCCAGACATGAGGAATACATCATGGGACACCTCAATGCGTAAGCCCCATTTACCACCATTCATGGAAACACCTTTGCGCCTTGATCATCAGGTCTCTGCTAGCTCTTGTTTCTCACACCGAGCATGACTCCCGTGAGCTTAGATTGAGCACCAACCATGACACCAACTTGGCCATCTTAGAGAAAAATCCCCAACCAACCCAAACAACGTGGACTTTGATTCCCTGCCACATGGATACATAGGAAGCCTCCACGAGGTTCAATCCCACCACCTAGTCGTTCTGACCTCTTCACGTTGGTTCACCAACCATTGTGGGCTGCCTCAGAGCGTAAGCCACGTACCACCATGGGCCACCTCATAGAGTTAGCCCCATACTACCATGGGCCGCCACATAGCGTAAGCCCCATACCAAACATGTGCATCACCCTTGCGTAAGCCCCATCCACCATTGCCACTTCATAGCAGCATCTGGGCGGCACCCTTGCGTAAGCCCCATTTCATCCCAAACTACGTAGACATTGATTCCCTGCCATGGGTATACGTAGGAAGCCTCCAAGTGGTTCAATCCCACCATCCATCCGGACCCCAGGTCCACCTTCACATCGGTTTAATGACACCAGGGGCCGCCTCATAGCGTAAGCTACAAATTCCATCGAACTACGCAGAATTTGATTCCCTTCCATGGGGATACGTAGGAAGCCTCTTCGAGGCTCAAGCCCAACATCAAAGTAGCCCTTTCAAGGGTCCAATTTAATTCCCCCTTCCACATCATCCATCCATCCATCACTCATTCTGATCCTTACCCAGGCCACCACATTCCGGTGAGATCATGCCATTCATCCCAGCGCCGCCCCTTGCGGCACCCGGGCAGCTAACCATGCGTAAGACCCAACATGTATCTGGTTCATTTTCATTTGTGTACTCCCCGAATCATCACTGCTTAGAACTATGTGGGTTTTGATTCTTGTCCTCTACACAGGGAATGTGGGAAACCTCCATGAGGCTCAATCTCATCCAATAGTAAACCCTGGTGTCCCCAATCTTACGATGCACTATCCCTGATCCACCCTCAGTGGGGTTTAAATCTTCCATTATGGTGTGATGTCTCCCCTACATGGGGTGCACCACCTTGGATCCGTCCTCATTTGTCATTCTGATCCATTCATCTTCCATGGTGTTCCCTCCTTGCGATGTACCAATCTGATATGTCTCTATGAGGCGTTCTGATCACTCTCAAACCGTCTCCGCAAGACGTTAAACTCGCAGCCCACCTCATGTCAAACACGAGATGCCTGAGGAAAACCTCAGATGATAGAACATTGGAATAACCATCTCTGAAAGATGTTAAACTCACGACCTACCTCGTGTCAAACAAGAGATGCCTGAGGAAAACCTCGGATGACACGCCTTTGGCGTAACCGTCTTCGCAAGACGTTAAACTCGCAACCTACCTCGTGTTAAACAAGGGAAGCTGATGAAAACCTTAGATAAAACCATATGGCATGTGATTCCCCGTATTTAGCGTGGGATGCCTCGGGTTCTGCGCCCTAGAGATTCTATCTTATGAGGAAGAATACAAGTTCCCCAATGTCCACGCACCCAGAGATGCCCCGACATTCCTGATGCTACCGTCTACTCTGACCGAAGGATGCTACAATTTCACGACCCCATGGAACATCTTGACAGAATTTGTGTAAATAACCAGCTTCCATGAAGATATGGCACTAGGAATGAGATTCACGAACTTCGTCTTAAATCTTTGAGGGAGACCCGGACTAGGTGACGAGCTCTGAGGAGGAATCCACGGAAGGATGAACCGACATCCCCTCATCCTAGTTCCGATCAAGGATCAGACATCCCTAAATAAGGAACAGATGTCTGTCACCTTTGTAAAGTGGGAATATGGGGCAACAAGCCGCGCTTCCTCCCCTGCAGACGGATTTGCGCGCCCCGGCGAAAGCGTCAAAAACAACCACCCAAAATCCCCTCATCTCTGAACTCCTCTCATGCCTTGTGCCTTGTCTAAATTATACTCAAATATATACCCATGCTCCCCCCCACTTCTATCATCTCTTGGTTTCCCCGAGAGACCAAATCATCTTCCCTTAAGAGGATCTCAAGGAAGATTAATTCAAGAGGTAAATTCCTCTTTTCAATTATTTTACATTCTTTTCATATTCAATTGTTCTATTTTTTATCCTTACCTAGAGTCATCCAATGGTTATAAAAATAAAATAACTTATAATTACTGTAATTTTTTTTGATAATACAATAATTTATTATCATCTCTCCTTTACCCAACTTTTATACGAGTAGTAAAAATGCCATATGAGATGTGTTAATTTACCACATTCAATGATAGTGGGATTTCAATTTCTATTACAGTTTGAAATTCATGTCATGAAACCATTCTTATGGTTTAACAGGACTGTAATATATGTATTATGTCTCATATATTGTTCTATAATTTTTTTTTGTACAGATGGTTTTGATTTATAAAACAAAAATTCTTCGTTGTGATCAACAACTGCCAATAAACCCAAAAGGTTATCACTAATGTTTTATATAATGAATCACATTAACTCCAAGTAACCAAATGATATTTACAACTACGTAACCTTATTTATATTCAATAATAAAATTCAACTCCAATTATATACACCGATCTTCATTTCCATGATATCTTGTGCATGTATATAATTAAACTGGTCATGAAACAAATAGATGCAAACAATGATGTTGAACATCATAATCAATCAAAAATGTTATGAATGAACTAAAAAAGGTTATAATAAATAAATTAAATGAAAAATTGGTTATTTTATTATTATTTAATGAACCAGATTTTATTATTTAGGTCATTATTATCATGTTTATAACACCATCAGACTGAAGGTAAGGGATTCAACCTAAACCACATTTATTACATTGGGTTTCTCTATCATTCTTTTTACCAAAATGTTTTTATTTGTTAATTTTAGGTATATATTATAATTGGAATTTAAATTATCTAAAATCAAGTATTATGTTCCATTCATCATTCTCTTTTGGGTATTTTCATGTTTTTAAATGGTTCCCTCCGCAATACTTCCTGATAAGGAAACTCTTTTTAAGGGAACTTCCTGAATTCTTACCCAATTTCAAGTACACTCCATAATCTGTTTTATGACATCGTTGTTTTGATAAATCATTATTTTTTATTATGAACTCTTATTTTTTCACTTATGGTTTTATATGAAATATTATTCCCTTTTCTATTTTAAATTATCTTTATTATTTTTCTTACAACTGTACTAAAATGTTTTAATTCTAAAATTTCTTAAATACACTTCTTAATTTTTTTCGTATATATTTGAAGTAGAAAACTATGATATATTCATATTTTCCCTTATCGTTTTAAACACATTTATTAATTCTTTTATTTCAGGTACAATTGTATTATACAACCATCTATTATGCTTTATGACATGATTACTTAACCAATTTCTTTCTATGGGTACCCTTATGATTTTGTATAATTGATTATGTATGATTAAATACATGGAAAGAATATTAATGAACATGTTATGATTGGTGAACCCAGATAGTGCTCCAACGCATTGGGTAATATTGTGTCTCATGATATGTTATGTGAAACCTTCTGGGTGGTTATCCTTGACTCGTGCGACCACGTGCAATGGTCTTGGTGGTTAACATTGAATTGTGATCTTTGTTGTTAAATGATTTTTGAATTGTGATAAAATCATGTTTTATGTAGCTACCAAATTACAACGACTCCAAGTTTATATGATTCTATGTGTATATGTTAAGATTACATATTTTCCAAACCTTTTTATATCATTATATCATGCCATATAACCAATGTGCTAAAGCATTATTTTTATTAAAAATTCCATTATTGGTTTGTATCTCATCACATTGTCCATGTTATCCCATGGTTATCCTTTATGAGAGTAAGGGCTCAATGGGATTTTGGAGCTCTTTATTAAGATTTAATAAAGAAATGAATTTATTTTAGTCCCAGGTTTTTAGTTTTATGTATCTATTCTTCCAAGACACTAGACTTTATGATCAATTTAATGTATTATGAGGTTTAATCATGCTCAAAATACTGTAATGATATGTGTAAAATTCTAGGGTCTTTATAATTGCTATTTGAGGATGGTCTAGATATTTTTGGAGACTAGGAATGGAGAACATCAGAAAGAATCTTTGGGAGGAGACTAAGTATAAGAAACACCTCTAAATATTGGTAAGTATAGACTAAATGGTTTATCAGGCAATTACTTCCCTATCTGGATACAAGCAAGTAGAGGTTGCTCTGGAACAGATGTATCTAACGATAAAATACAAAAACACCCATTTGAGCTAGACTAAATTGAGAACTAGGGAAAAATAATTTTCCTTTCTGAACTCTTGGTTTGACACTCTTGGGGGATATTCTTTGGAAAAATCAAGAGCTTGGTGAAAACCATTTTTTAGGGATTAAAAAAAGAGCACATATTAATATAAGTTATGAAATAAATTATGTATAACCTAGAATTAATCCTATAGAATAACAAGTTAGGATATAACTTTCCATTAATAGTTTATCATTTTATATATAATGTTTCTTTATTACTATGTTTATCAGCTAATTATTAAATTTTTTAACTGTTTATGGATTAAAATGTAAAACGTAATTTTGAGGGTGAAATTTCATAAGGGGAAAAGAATTTAATGACCTAATATATTGTCAATGGAATTACATTTATATTAGTATTCCTTATGGTATAAACACATTTGTAAAAACAATTAAAAATCATGATACTAAATATTATGTTACCATTAAACATATTGTTTCCACTTTTGTGTCTTGAATTTTGAAAATCTGACATAC
The DNA here is from genome assembly GCA_963277665.1 of Viscum album. Lineage (NCBI taxonomy): Eukaryota > Viridiplantae > Streptophyta > Magnoliopsida > Santalales > Viscaceae > Viscum > Viscum album. The sequence continues at coordinate 1,148,517,700 of OY728143.1, read as the reverse complement.
ACGTTTGCGTTTTGGGTGATCTTTGGGGTCTAATGGAAGAAATTTAATTTTTTAGTGAATATAAACCCACCCTTATAAATATTAACCAAAACATATGAATATTAATATAACTTTTTGAATATTAAATCATCTAAAATAATTATAACATCACCCATGAATGTATAAATGTTATTTTTTAATTTTATAAGTTATAATATGACCATAATAAAAGTATTAGTTTTTTTGTAAGTAGTAAATAATTATTTACAATTAATTAATAAATTTTAAAAAATTTATATTCTCTTAATATTTTTTAAAAAATTATAAATTTTATGACTTCTAGTTTTAAGATAATTTTATAAGTCATTGTTTAATTCTTGAAAGCATTCTAAAATCACTTATAGTTTTAAAATCTGTATTTTCAAAATAAAATTTTCTTTTAAATTAAAAATTTATTTATCATATTTTGAAAATTATATTTAAAACCCAAGGTTTATTTTTGGATTCTATACATAAAAAAATTGTTAGGGTTAATTTTTGGTATTTTTCTAAGATACTTTAAGTTTGATGAATAGTAAAACATGAGAATTTATAAAATAAGCTAAATGCATTAATTATTGAGTCATAGGTGATGTTATAAAAATGTAAGAACCTTTGTTACACACTCACCTACACTTATTAAATTTTTTTTTCATGGAATCATCACTATTTCTTGTCTTATGAAAAAATAATAATGTAATGGTTAAAATATTAAGAAAACTCTCATCCCCTCCACTTTAAAACCCACCCAAACTCACCTCTTCTCTTGTCTCCCATAATGCTTTGAGTAATGTATACATTTGGATAAAATATTTCCCCAAGATCCACCCCCACATTTATCAGCCCTTGGAAGCCTCAAAAATTCCAAATCCTTTCCTCATAAGAGGTTCTCAAGGAAGAATAATTCAAGAGGTAAATTCCCTGTTTCAATTGTTTTACTTTCTTTTCAAGATCCTTTGTTTTATTTTATATCCATACCTATTATCATCCAAATTTTTTGAAAAAAAATTACCATAAATTTATTTTAATTTTTTAATTATAATGGAAAATTTTATTATCATCTCCATTTACCCTCCTTTTATAATATTTGTCAAAAAGCTACCCGAGATGTGTTAATTTACCACATTCATGGATGGTGAGTTTTCAATTAATATTATTGTATTAAATTCTGGTAATGAAACAATTTTTATGGTTTAAATAGACTATAATATTTGTATTATGTATCATCTATGGTTCTGATAATTTTCTGTACACATGGTTTTGATTTTAAAAACAAAATGTCTTCGTTGTGATCAAAAATGACCAATTAACCTAAAAGTTTATCACTAAAGTTTTATATAATGATTCATATTAACTCCAAGTAACCAATTAAATTAACTCCCATGTAACCTTCTAGATATTTAATAATAAAATATAACTCCAATTCTAGACAACCATCCTCATTTTACCTGATTATTCATTCATATATATATATATATATAAACTGATCATCAAACAAAAGGACATGAACAATGAAATTGAACATCATAAAAAATATAAAAGGTGATGAATGAAATAAAAAATGCTATACTAAATAAATTACATGTAAAATAGATTTTTAATAATTAATTGATGAACCCAATTTGATTATTTAGGTCCTTAATATCAAATGTAGAACACCATCAGAATTATGGTAAGGGGTTCTACCTGATCCTCTTTTATTCCATCGGGTTTCTCTATCATTCTATTTACCCAAATGAATATGTACGATCATTTTATTTAAATCCTACAATTTTTGTTTATATTCTCTGAACTCTTGTATCATTATCCATTAATAATTCTATTTTATGGATTTTTATGTTTTTTTATTCCCTCCCTAATAGTCCCTCATAAGAAAATTCATTTTAAGGGAACATCCAAAATTATTATCCAGTTTCAAGTGCACTCTATCATCTGTTTTAAGAACCCTTTAAAAAAATAAGTCATTTTATTATGAAAAAATTATAGTTTCACTTATTTTTTTATATAAAATTTTAATCTCTTTTATCTTTTAAATTACCTTTAATATTTTCCTCAAAACTACACTAAAATGTTTTAGTGCTAAAATTTGTTAAACACTCTTCTTATATATTGTCGCATATGTTTGACATCCCTTACAATGATATATGCCTATTTTCCATTATCAATGTCTATTTATTGTTTAATTCCTTTCTTTCACAGACACTTGTATGATACGCCCATCTATTATGCTTTATGACATGATTATGATACCCATTTCTTTCCATGGATACCCTTATGATTAAATTTGATTGATTATGTACGGTTTAATATGTTGAAAGAATATTCATGAAGATGTTATGATGGGTGTCACAAGATATTGGTTCAATTAATTGGATAAATTTTAGTCTCACGATACATTTTATGCAAAGGTCAAGGCGGTTATCCTTGACTCATGCAACCACATGCAATAGTCTTGGTGGTCAACACTGAATTGTGATCCTCTAGGTTCTATGAGACTTGAATCATGATAAAGTCATTTTTATGGTTCTTACACATTAATATGACTCCATGTTTATATGATTACATGTTTATATGTTAATATTCCATATATTCCATGCTCTTTTATATCATTATATCATGCCTTCTAGCCCATGTGTTAAAGCTTTATTTTTATGCTTACTCCCTAAATGGAATTTTAGATCATCGATTTGTTATTTTTATCTCTAGGTTATCCTATAAAAATGTAATGTATTAATGGAAGATATGATAAATTAATTAATATTAAATAAGGAACAAAATCAATCCCATGTTTTCAGTTTTTTGTACCCAGCCTTCCCACACAATAGACATTACGATCCTTTTCATATATTATGATGTTTAATCATGATCAAAATCAAGTAATGATATGTGTAAAAGGATAGGGTCTCTATATGTATCATATCAAATTCATTCCTTCAATTTTTTTTCATATTAGTCACCTTATAAGGATTTGGTTGGGTTTAGGTAAATAGTGTCAATGTTTCTCCAGTGTTGCTCTCAAGAAGGGGAAACTAGTGATGGGTTGGGCGGCCTACATATCAATTCACCAAGATCGTGAATACCTTCTAGTTGAATTTGTATACTGTGACATTTTTTATAGGGATCAGTGGTATATGCATCGTATATGATTGAGTCTTTGATTATCCATCTTGAGTAATCACTCCATTATTATATATATAATAATATATTCTCATTTCACCACGGTATGTCTTTATCACTTTTGATAGCTCTCTATGACAACATCCATACATATTATCATCTTCTAGATCATAATGAGGATCTGATGAGTGAAGATGCCTCAATTTTGAGTCCATCCCATGATATCTTTTCCTCCAGGCGGGTAGGTATCAGTACCCCCACCTGTCGAGCAGTCATTATTTAAAAAATAGAAAGCTAAGAATGTTCATAGGCTTAGATCACCCCGTGAGTTCCAACGCTAGGGGACAATGCGGTTCCTTGTTGATCTAGTTCTTGAAGAAGTTTGGGATGGTCTTGATTTTATGATATGTGTTTCCAAACCTATGCAGATCCCGAAGGATAATATGGATTCACTTGTAATAAGTACTATTCATAGAGTAGTAGTTAGTTACATTGGTACCAACAGATGACTTAAACATTATGAGTACACATTGTGGTTTCTTGAGAAAGATATCTTCTATTTTTTGTTGAGACAGACTCCCTTCGTGGGTGGTTAAGATAAGGAAAAATCCTTGGGTTTGGATATCTCACTTAAATGGAACCCTTTCAATGGTGGCACATGCAAAAATAATTCTCTAGGGTGACTTGGGGAATTATTAGAGCCCAGTGTTGGTGATTTTTAGTGTGGCTTCAGACATGAAAGAAAGATGGAAACATCCCTCAACAAAACAAGTTCATACGATATAATCTAGAACTGTGTCTTGAAGTAAGTGCTAAAAAATAACAGATAGTATCAAGGTGTGGTGTATTAGTTCATTTGGTTTGGGTGTTTTATTTCATTCTAGTGTGCTATGTTGATAGAGCATGCCCTAGTTGAGGAGAGCAGTTGGGCAATGGAATGGATAGAATTTTATGGAAGTATCTTATGGATCAGTGGCTTTGATTTTGGTTTGGGGTATGACATGTTTATTTAGTACTCTATATGTAGTTATAACACATAGTCATAAGTCACATTTATCATGAAATATCCTCGTTTCGAGACCTAATGATATATGTGGAGTCCCTTTTGTTCAATACTTGAGTTAGAGAATCTCATAGAGAGATCCTCACAAAAACTATTTCAATATTTATAGTGATAACCTATGATGTTTTCCTTAGTATGTACTGGTAATAGACCATCCATTCTTAGATGGTTTATACCAGTGAGTATGGAAGTGCTTTATGGTTGTGGAACATGATGTTTTCCTTCTTTATGTGAAGCGATCCCCAGGCAAGGAAGTATGAGCTCATTAGTACAAGGATACATCAGCTTCATTATCATTTTTCTAGAATTACCCATGGAGTAGTGGATTCCTTGATATTTCAGTTTCCTCTGATGGTGGGGTGTGATGGCATGTCAGGTTTACCTCTCACCCATAAGATGGACCTCTATATAGAAGTGCATTAGGGATGACCTGATTTTTGTGCTAGTACATCAAATGACCCCATAGGACTGGGAGAGATTTTGGTGTGGTTGGGGGTGTACTAATCTAGGGCTTCATAAGACCCAATGTCTTAACCTAGGAAACCATTTTTTGTTCACTTAAGAGGAGTATGAGAGATTGAGGTTAGTTGTGAATTAGTGTCACTTGAACTAGTTAACACGTGGAAGACTATCCACACCTGGGAATCATAGATTTCATTGAGTAGTGGTCTGGGGTGAGGTGGATCTCTTAGGTTTATCTTAGGATGGGTTATCACCAGCTCTAGTTTTGAGAGGTGGATGTACTTCTCATGGATTCCTAGAGCCCTTATGGATACTTTTAGTTCTCAGTGTTACCCTTTAGCATTTTTAACACCCCAAAAGAGTTCAAAAGACTTATTAGATGAATGAATAACCTTTCTTGTATTGGTTCGTGATAGTCTTCTACGATGGTACCCTGTTATCCTTAGCATTAGAGTTAGAGCACATGATACACCATAGGATGGTTATAGATGTTCTCCCGGAGTACTAGTCATATGATATATCATTTGGTGTCTATTCTATATTCATAATTCCACTTCTTGGGATATTTCTACATATAGATTGAAGTGAAAATGGACCCTATAATGGTTGAAATGATGTGATCATGTGGGATATTAATGGAATGTATGTCAAAAAAGATGCTCACAATGAGGTTCTCTCTCCTCTATTGTCCAACAAGTTGAAAGAGTAGTTTAACACTTGGTAGATTACCCTTGTGGGTGAGGATCATGTAGCATAACCTCAGTAGATAGTTGTTACCCCTCCTCTTCCTCAGTGAGTTTTGGACAAACAACTCAGAAATATTGATTATGATATCTTGCAAGACCAGATATCCTTAAAAGTTTTATCTAATGGATTTTCTAAAAAAAGGAATCAGGTTATCCTTTTTCAAGTATAGATGGTGATTCCATTCATGTTAAAATAGGAGGTGATGTGGGGTTTTCACACTTCTCATTTTTTTGTACCCCTTGATATAGGGAAGATGTCTAGATGAGTAGATGCAGGCCTGCTGTCCCCACGTTTTTCCTTATTTTGTGCATTTTAGGGATGAAACTTTTTAAATAAGGGGATAATGTAGAGACTCTATTTTTAATATGTAATCTTTTCGAATATTACTAGGAATAGTTTTTGTTCCAGGCGCTGAGCCGACGCATGATTATGATACCCAATGAGCAAGGAATTAATTTTATTAAAGTATTAAATATATTTTATATTAATCATGAAATTTTATAATAAAAAATGAAATATCTACTATACAGAGGCTCTGATTGTAATTCTAAGGCCGCAATCGATTTTATAGAAGAGAGTATACCATAGGAATGACATAAGGTTGGTCAGCACGAGATGTTTAGATGGGGAAACCATTAGAAGGTATATTGGATAAATTAATTTATAAAATTAATATAATTAATTACCATAACCCAAACAAGTCACAAATGGAGAGCTGGATAAGATATATAAGACTACCATCGAGTTAGGAACATATATTTTTGCTTAATCGCTATATAAAGTAGATCGACATGGGACTTCTGGTAAATGCACTTGTCGTCATATGCGTTTAATTAAAATAAATATTATATATATAATTAAATGACCTAAACCTTTTTCTTCTATAACTACACTGCTATGGGAAATTTATACGTTTAGCTGCATAACACTAGGATTTTTGAGAGGATCATCCACCCCTTCTTCATTGGTGGATCGATATCAGATGATGAGCAGTGAAAATATTGAGGTGAATTGAAAGTACGCTGATGTCGCTAATCAACTTCATCTCTAGAGGATATGTTCTTAACTATTGACTAGTCCATAATAAATGCATGACTCATCAACTATGATTTCTTCCCAATTTGATTAAAATATTTAGCATGATAATAATTTATTTCCTTGATCTGTTCTTAGATAATCCTTCGCATTATCCTATGTATCAAAATAAATTATTCATTAAATATATTTAGTGTTAATTCCATATTTCTCATCCATGTTTCACATATATGATATTTTTTTCCAAGAATGAAGGTCAAAATTTTTTATAACCATAGTTATTGGTTGTTTTTTCCCACCATTCTTTGTGTTATACATTTTTGGACAATGGAGTCTTAATTCGACATTGTTGGGGTGGTCTCGAGTGCGATTTAATCACTAGATTCATTTTGTTGGAATGAATGTCATGTGGATCGAATGTTTGGGGATGAATTAATAAATGAGGGAAGATTTTTGGTGAACAGATTGGTTGGATATCACATATGTGGTCTTTGGGACTTGAGTCGGTTTGGGATTAGATCGGTGAACCCCATTTTCCCAAATTGCTCTTTGTAGTGACACATGGTGTTGCGAGATTGAGTATGAGTGGAGGTTGCGTCTAGGGTCCCATGGAAGATGCTACTCAGCATGGACATGATGGGGTCTTGAATCAGATCTCCAACAATGTGGTCAGTCATGGTCAATATGGTGTGTATTGATATTTAATAACAATAATAATAATGGTGGTCAGTTGGTGAAAAAATTAAATGAGTATTTTTTTATTAATAATATGTTAAATAATAATAATTGTGGCATAAAAAGTGTAGGTTGTAGAGATGAATAAATGGAGTTAATTTCTTATAGGATTATATGTTAATTTATTACTATTATTATTGTTAATAATAATGACAATTTAATGAAATGAAAACTAAATGAAACAAATTATGGGGATTATTAAGGTTTTATACATGCAAGGAAAGAGAGTGAGAGAGAGATCCAAGACCTCCTTCATTGTGTATTTAATATTTTATTAATAATAATAATAATATTATTATTAATAGTATTATTATGGGATTAAAAAAACCAAATAGCCAAAGTGGAGCATCTTGGAATGGGAAATGTAGAGGGGGTGGGGGGTGTGTGCATGTGATGTGGCAGTGTTTTCACATTCTATTCCACATCCTTTTTGTAGTTTTACTAGAATTTAAAAACAAAAATGTATTTTTTTTATTAAATAGTTGGTAATTGTTTTTCTTTCGTACCTTGTGGTAAAAAATAATCAATTTTAGTCTAAATCATGTGTTTTAATGTTCATTATTATCATTTTAAATAATTATTAAATTAAATATTTTTTTTGAATTTTACACCTATTTTTTATTCTTTTTTTATAATTTTCATTCTAGTTAGTTTATCAATTCATTAATTTTTTAATTTTTGAATAAATAAATCAATTTAATTTTTAATCATTAAATAATTAAATATGTATTTTTCAATGTAATTTTATTCAATTCATTAATTTACGTAATTCTTTAATTATTTAATTGGTAAATTAATTGTTTAAATAATTTAAGAAAGTTAATATATTTACTTTAATTTGTTATTAAATTAATGATTGGATAATATTTAACACAAATAAAATCATTCTTTTAAATATTTCAAAATTAATTTTATTTTTTAACTTAAGTTTGTTTTATTTATTTTAATTAATTCAAATGATTTATTTATTAATTTTTTTTTGAAAATTCTTTAATTTTATTTGTGTTGTTGTAAGTTTTGTAGGAGTTCTGATAGCACCCTATCACGATGCCACCATCTTCACACTGTCATGGTGTCATGAGGTCCTTCTCCATGATGTATCACACCAATTGTGACCATCACTCGTGGTGCCATAGTCGTCCAAGCAATGTTGTTCGACATGGTCAATATGGTGTGTGTTGATACTTCTTTCACTTTTTTCCAATTACTCACATGATTTTTTTTAGTGTTCCATGCAGAGGAAGGATTGTAGCTCGGCATGCGTGACCCATTCATTTAGCTGGGAGAAACTGCTGTGTTGACCATCACGGAGGAAGCAGCATTTTGAAAGCCTCATGTGGAGGTTGGGGAACACTTCGTCCATGATTCCAGAGTGTTCTTTTTGTCAGATGGGTGGGGGAGCATGTCACATGAAGAGGTGAGGAATTAGCCCGAGGGCGATCAAGAATTCATGGGAATTTATTAGGGATGTGAGATTGGGCGACATGGATCATCCATCCATATCCATCCGACAATCCCTAGAGTCCACACCAATTCCATGGAGTAGATTCCCATCATTGGTGCAGTAAAACCCGATTCCACATATCCATTCTGATGGTGGGACATCGAGTGTACTCTAGCACCTCATCCACCATCAAGTAGCAAGAATTAGAGTTTTCTAGAGTTCAATTAGGGAGAAAAATATTTTTGTCATTGCACTTTTTTTTGAATCTTCCATCATTATGAAGATACTTGTGTTTTACTCATTTAATTTGTTGAATTCGATCATGTTTATAGGATATTATTGTTTGGGGGAATAGGATTGATGGATAGAGTTGTTGATATATTGTTTACACATTAATTGTCTACTAGATAACACTCTATTTCTCACATCATCTAGACAATGATTTTATTTTAAATGTCAAGTAATAGTGAAAACTGATCTGGATTGGAACCAATTTCTAACTATTTTCAACATAAGGATTTATCTAAAAAGTTATTCAATCTCAACAGATAGGGAGATTCACTGAGTTGAAATGAAATGTAGAACCCAGTGATTTCTAATTTTTATGAATTGCATGATTGAAAGATTTTTGCAGTTCAAATAATTTTAGAGGTTATTTAGTCAAATGCTGACCAGAAGAAAAATCTTGCTAACCACTTTCAATAAGATCTAGATCCATTGATTTAAATGTGTAAATAAGGAAAAAACAATCTTGAATCCGGATAGTTGATTTCCTCTTCCCTATCATATTGACTGCTCATGCTTTTTCTCACTACACGTTTTCTTCCTTTTGTTTGTACTGCCCCTTGCACTCACCAGTTCAGCTTCACTTCCTCACACACTGAATTTCACTCACTCCACTTCACCACGACCAACTAATTTTGTTTGTTTTTGTGTGTGTTTTTGTTTATTTTATTTTTTGATCACCAAGAACAACATGAGACCACTATGTCGTTCGACCTTTTCTTGCCGCTATTCTAAGTAGTAAGTAGGTTATAAATTTTAGTTTGTCACCATTTCCCAACAATGCACGAGTGTATATCTTGTCCATTAAATGATTAAATAAAATAATAGAAAATAATAATATAAAAAATAACATAAAATATTATTATTAATATTTTGTTATCAAATCATTATTCGGTTGTAACATCCTAAAATGTTTCCAGATTAATGAACCACCATCATCAACATGACCTTAGAATTGAGAATGTCAATTTAATACTAATGTCGGATATTTAATTTAGGCTCATGGAGTATGTCTCAAATGTTCCCAATAATATTGATATTATTATTATTGTGGAATCACTTACCAAACTTATCTTTTTCTTATGGAGTCCAAATGTGAACCGGCGGGGGCATTTTGACCCTTGATATTGATATGGATGTTTTTAGACAAATATTATATATTTATCTTGGATTTTTCAATTAGTCACAAGAATCATCATTCCTGTGTTATATGGTGAAGTGAAAATTTTCCACTGGGTGTTTTATTTGAGAAAGTGAATATCCTACCCTTGATATTTTACCATGATGATCATAATGGTGTGATATGTTTGTCCATTCAGGAAAGTTTTAAGAGGAATATGTGTGGAATTATGTTTTTCCCATCGAAACGCTGATGAGTCTCATGCGTATGTCATCATGTTAGTTGAGACACATCGTATTGTACCTTTGTAGGTCATATAGTACAACATGGATATGAATTTGTGTGATGGTGAGGACACATATAGATAGAGGTGTGGGGTCACATGCCATGTGGACCCCTTACACACCTTGTACTTCTTGAGAATCCTCTACCTCTCATATATTTTTTTTCTGTATTGACCCGAATTTTGTCTTGTGAGTAACCCATACAAAGTTTTTTTGGGTGTAGAACATTATATGGAATCCATTTTGGATTTTTGGATATGATGTGGAACCTTCTTGGAATGAGTCTTATTTGAGGTGATGATCGATATTAGAATTGATCAAACTAAGGATCGTCATAGATTCTAGAGTGGAACACCCATGTCACACCAGTGTTTGAGTACCCAACCATTAGAGTGGAACCACCTATCAGTTTAGGAGAGGGTCCTCTATAGCTACCTTTTGAGTGGATCCCACCATCATCACGGTCATGGTTCCTCGATGACTACATTGGGACCCGCTTGTCACACCAGGGCAAGGGACCTCAACATACAACTGTAACCCCCAATAATCATAGGCACAAGTCCTCAATGACTAGAGTGGAACCGCCCAATCACATTAGGGTGTGTGTCCTTAACATCAGTGTAGACCCCCCCCCCCCATCAGCATGGACGCATCTCCTCAAAGACTAGATTGCAACCCCTTATCACCCCTGAGTGTGGTTCCTAGACTTCTGAGTGGAACCCACCATCTACATGGTAGAGGTTCCTCTATAATGAGAGTGTAACCCCCAATCATAAAAGGGAATGGTTCATAGACCTATATAGTGGAACCGTCATTAGTATTTACATGGTTCTTATACTTACAGGGTGGAACCCCCTAATATATAAGGTTGGAGTCCCCATGACATCGGTGTGGCACCCCCATGACGCACTAGGGAATGATTCCTCTAATGATGCATGCAAAGTGGAACCCCCTAATGTAGTAGGTAACATCTCCTCTACTTTGATTTTGTACCCCTAAAACTGTGCGACACATTGATGAGATAGAGTTTGACTTGCACAATCACTTTTTAGCAGATTGGTGAGATGTTGGGAATTTTTTATAGAATTTTGGAATTTTTGGTGACTCTTCTTTCTTGGATGAGCTGTGATATATAGATCACATTACTCTCTCATTTTTTGACTGATCATATATATATATATATATATATATATATTCTTCTGTATCCATCCCCTTGGATTTGGGTACTCTCTTTCCATGGGAGGTGATGATTTTCAGTTTATTCCATGTTCTTTAAATGTTTATCTACTCAGTTTTGAATTAGTATACTCTCAATTTATATGTGGTGAAGGCTTGATGTGTAGTTCATCTACCCAATATGTTGACCCCGTTGTGTTTAGAAGAGGTTACTTTCACTCTTGTTTTGGGTTGACATGTTTAATTTTATTATATATTAAATCTACTATAATTTTATTCATTTAGTATCTCATACTATTCCACCTCTAGATTTCATGGAATTCTAAGGGGTTTTTATATACTCACCTATTCATGTGCACTTCCCACACATGTCGTGTCCTATATATTGGACAGATAAGTCAGTCATGTATTTAGAGGAGCTTTGAAATGCATGCTACATTGGACTGTGTATAGTGGTCACAACTTGGGATTCAAGATCTGGGCTCTCTCAAAATTATACTTTCATGTAAATTAAGGGTTTGAAATATTTTTTGTTGGGCATGTATTTTTCTCCTTTAATTTTAAGTTTACACTACTAAACTCTTGTATTGTTTAAATGTTTAACATGTATGGTTATTCCCTTATCATTTTTCTTCTTTTACACTTAATTACTCTAAACTTTTTAATAGATATAGTTATGTGATTGGGTATAAGTACATTGGGAGAAAAATCAATGTTTTAGTTATTCCTATGGTGGTTGTTCCCACCCTCTAGCATATAGAGGCGAGCATGGGTTAGTTATGGATCAAACTTTATCATTGCTTGGGTCATGAACGAGTTTTTTTTCAAATCATAGTACCACTTTTATACTATATAAATATATATATTAAATTATTATAATAAAACTTCGTTAGTTTTATCATGTAGTGTGTGTTAAGTATAAAATATTATATTATAAAATATGACATAATTATATATTTAGAAAGGAAATTCTAATTCTTAAAATATGGGTTGTTAAATTCATTACCCCTTATGAAATTTCATCATCAAATTTTAATTTTACTAGATATGGTGAACAAAGATAAGTTTACTTCTTCTTCGTTGCATCCTCCAATTCCCTTGTCACATCCTCATAATTATGGTATCACTATATTTATTTTACAAAGTGAGTTATATTATTGTGTAGAAAATTATCTCTAAACACCATGATCTTCACCACTTGACCCTTATAAGGGAGATCTTTTTCGAGCTGTATCATGTATAAGTTTTATACACTTGATGGATCTGGTATGCACATCCTTTATAGGGATACATAGAAAATGTCATGTACATTAAATAGGTTTGGTAGAAATGGTTTTTGATGTGGAAAATCTCTGAGGCAATCAAGATTCATAAAGGGGATGATGTACTGAGGACATACCATCATCATTTTCAAAAATCTCATGATTATATTCCATAGAGATATATGGATAAACAGTTTATCAATAACTTAAAACACTAGGAATCAAAAACAATTTTTAAAATTTCTCTTCTATTAACATTGATAACCCTTGATGTGGTTCTGAATTGTCATGAACCTGTCTAGATTTTTCTATACCATTTTAGGTTCCAATAGCTTTTCTTCACCAACATCATTCAACATGAATATTTTTTACATATATTCTCATAACGTAAGTTACTTAGATCCATTTTAAATCATTATTTGAAACTATTATTATATCAGAAAATGATAAGAGTAATATATTGATCATATCCTCCATTGAATTCAATCGATCGTTCTCTCAACATATCTTTTTGTTTCTGGATAATCCTCTCAGACATGATATTAGTTTGGGGATGATAATTCATACTAATGTTTAATTTAGTTATTAAATAATGATGGATATTATCTAAAACATAGATGTAAATATATAATCATGATTAGATTAAATGAATAATGTTGTTACATATAGCCTCAACAATATTCTTTTTTATATCATCACATGTTTATCGAGAGAACATAAATCTCCAATTGAAATTAAATTATAAGCCTTTGTAAGATGGCTCAATAAAACACATATATCATTATTTCCTATTTATTTATTTAGAATAACTATAATGAAGACCTTATTAGTATTTTTTAATTTCAATGTAGGTATGGGTAATTATTTCATCGTCACATTTTCCTTCACAAACTGACATACTATGATGTTTGATGTATATTCTGTAGTCATCTTCATCTTATTACCCAACCAATATGTATATCTGTGATCTCAATACATTTTCATTATTCATCTGTGTATGGATAAGGTCAATAAATACCAATTATTCAACATATCATTCCTTATCATAGTATTTTGTAGAACATATTTTTATGACATAAATCTTATAGCTCCTTATTCATAATTTTTAGACTTGCAGAATTTACATTTTCTTATAGCATTAAACTTATTCATTATTTACACTCAAACTTTATAATAGAAAAATATCTTCACTAAATGTGAAAATTATAGAATTATTTGAGAATGTAATGATGATTTTACTTCCTTTAAAATACCCATGCCCAACTATTTCAATTGTGTGAATATTTTTTCCTTCACAATTATCATAATTGATAAGGTTAAAATATTCTTTCTACTTAGAGAATCTGTAATATTATTTGATTTCCCAGTATGGTAGTGGATCTAGTAGTCATAGTACTTGATCATATTTAACCATCATTGTTGATTCATATTAATCTCATTCTATGTGAATATATAAATGATACTCTTACAGTACATATATGTTTAAAACATTAAATAATATATATAATATCGCCTTATGTTAATTGGGAATATTACTCAATCTAATTCCAAATAATGTGTTGGATAATTATTATCATAAAAGTTTCACATCCATGAGTTTTATGCTATCAACTTTTCATTTTGAATTAATACACTGAAAAATAAATTCTTTTAAGCATCAATTTATTCCATGTAATGTACCCCAATTGAGGAAAGTGTGATGTATGGTGCAATGATATGTCTATTTTTCAATTATATGAAGCTCCCCTCAAATTCATCAGTCTAGAAAAAAATACTCACTATAGATTAATCTTGGATAGAGGGGTTTAAAATCATTATAATTTTCTCAAAAATCATTGCTAATTCTCATCTAGTCTAAGGAAACTGTATATCAAAATTAGATGTTGGTAAGAGACACTCCTTAATTTAATTTAACTGATAAGGGTCTAAATATATACAATTTTTGGTGATAATAGGATCCAATAATTATAATTCCTCCATTTATAAGTCACATTTTCAATACATTATATATATAATTTTCTTTTAAAAATTCTTTAGCACAATATTTAAATACTCTTCATGATCCTCATTTATTTTGGAGTATATCAGAATATCATCTATAAATAATACCAATTATTTTTTAGGTGATCTCCAAATAATTTTTTCAGTAATTCCACAATTATTTCTTGTTCATTATTGATTATAAATTGAATCACTATGACCTCATATTTTCCATAAATTTTTTGATAGTTACTCTTATGAATAAATTTATTCCGTACCATTAATTGATGATATATCAACTATAGTTTCTTTTTAGAGAAGTAATAGGTCTAATTTAGTTGATCCAAACAATTCTTCAATTTTTTCAAGGGGGTACATTTTATTTATCATTATTTATCATTAGTTCTTGATGGTCAATGAATATGTATATTAACCCATCATTCTTCTTGACGAAGAGAAACAGTACACCACACAATGAATGAATCTTATGTTTACAATCAATGTCTAGATTTCCATATTGCTATTAATTAAATTATTTTAACTAAATGTTGTCCATTATAAAGGGAGTGTTGGATAAGGGTATAGATCATTGAATAATATCAATTATATACTCAAACACTCGATAGAGAGGAGGACTAGAAAAATCTACATGGAATGCATCGGTATAATCATTAACAAAGGGAATGTTTTTAATTATTATTATTCTCCATAATCTCTATCATTTTAGGTAGGTATTATTATTCATAATGAAATAATATTCACTATTGGGATGAAGATTCCAATAGAGATTCATTCTCATTCTTATATTTTTATAAAATCAATGGATGACTCATGATGTGGACAGTGATCTCTCCCAATCATGGAAGTTGATGTTGGAATTATATAAGGATAGCCAATACATTCCCAATATATCATTAAACAACACTAATGAAACTATTGTTTTGGAATATTTTGTCCACAAACATTGACCAGGGAGGGGTTATACATTTATCAGTTTTATGTCCTCATAGATAACTCACCCACCATGTTTTGAGGGGTTATTTGAATAGTTATACTTAACATTAACAAAATGAAATAATGAATAAAACAATAATAATATAAAAAACATGATTATCTTGAATGGATATTGAGTACACCTTCTTAAATTTGATTTTGGTTTTATCCATTTATGATTTCCAAAAATAATCCTACG
Source organism: Viscum album (assembly GCA_963277665.1). Classification (NCBI taxonomy): domain Eukaryota; kingdom Viridiplantae; phylum Streptophyta; class Magnoliopsida; order Santalales; family Viscaceae; genus Viscum; species Viscum album. The sequence goes on along the minus strand of OY728143.1, from coordinate 1,148,501,780 downwards.
GATGAGAATAATCGAATTGAAAATAAGGAATAAATTATAAAGTAAAATTTTATATTAACTTATGAGTATCTTTGTTTCAATCCCGGTTATCCATGATAGTTTATACTATTATGGTTTCTGACCTAAAAAATTATCCATGTGTTTCATTATGGTTCAGAATGAAATTTTTAATTTTCTAAAGAATATCGACCAATAATGTAAGACTAGGTGTGTAGTAAGGCCTCGTTATCTTGCACCATGTGGTGATTAATTTATTACCCAATGCACCATTTTGAAGGTTATTACTCGTAGGTATAACTCTATATTAGCTACACCTACTTGTATTATCCATACAGTTTCTTATAAAACACTAACTATATACTTCATCAAAATATCTCGATAATTTCTTATCTATTCAATAAACCCTAAGGTTGTCAATAGAGTAGTATAATCGAATTCTAACCAAATTACAAGAAATTCAATGATACTGAATATATTGAACCATGAATTTTAACATTATTATTACATAATTTTAAACATAAAAATCAAATAAATATAACTCAAAAATTGTCAGCCATTGTGTCTTCTGAAGACTATATTCAAAATATGCATAAAAAGAACCTAAAACACAACATATGTATTTTATTCACTATAACGATATCCTAAATACAATTTTTATCCTATAACCTTATGGGATAACATAGGTAATACATAAAAGGAAGGGGTGAGATACAATGCATATCATGGGAATAAACATGATAATGAAGCATAATATATGAGTTATACGACAATACAAAATATCATAAATTAAAATTCTAATGAATAATAAAATTAAGGAATAACATAAAGAAAATAAAATCGTAAGATAATGGAAACTTGGTAATGATTAAAGAACATAATATAAGACATATAAATAATTCATAGCTAACATTTATGAAAATATCACATGGTGGATAGATTTCCATCAAGGATTATGATTTATCTCTAATCTCATACATATCATCCCATGAGAAAACAAAATAACCCAATTAATTAGGGTGATATATGGTCACATCCATCATAACATATACATGATTATGTGTATCAAAAAAGTAAATCAATCAATAGGAATAAAAATAAGAATTATACATAGAAAGATGTTCGCTACATAATCCTTATTCATATTATAATCAATTGAAATTTAATAATGTATTCAAAGAATGAATTAATTATTTTTTATGATAAAATATATGTAAATAATCACATTCATTAAAATTTGTGTTTAATTTAAAGAAAAAACTTCATGATATAATGTTGAAAACTGGGCTTATAAGTGAAATTTCCTAACCATGTTTCAATGATTCAGTTTTATATTTTTTCATAAATTTTATGAATAGAATTTTAATTGAGTGCTGGAGGTAAACTAGAGTGATTCATCTTAATTTATAGTAATAATTAATGTGAATAAATAAATTAAATTATCATTAAAATATGAATATATAGAAAATATCCCAACGATCGAGTTTGATTTTAAATAATTCCTTTGAGAATTGAACATAAGGAATGTATTAACCAATCAATGAAAGAGATAACAAGAATGATATATATGTAAGATAGATATTTTAAGTATTTAAAATAGTACTATAACATCAAAGGGATAGATAAGTGATTTATGGAGATAATGCTCATAATCCAAATAAAAAGGGTGGTTTAGAAAGTCATCTTAACTTGTGTTCTAGAATCGTCCTATTCAAGTTTTTAATTCCATAAAAAATAAAATTTAATTCATTAATTAATTAATTTAGATCATTATATATATATATATATATTTATATTTAACGTTTAATTAGGTTTGGTTATACTATTTAAATGACATATATGTTTTAAATTTTTTATTAAGAGAGCATTCATTTATTGGTTCTATGGTTGGATCACTTGTGGATAATTATTGAAGTTCTTAGTGAATGGTAATAAAACTGTAGTAGTTAAAATAAAATATATTCATGTCCTTATATAAATTAAAATATTCCCAAATATACCTTTGTATTAGATAAGTATAATTCATTTAGTAAAATTGTAAACATTTGATGATTAGTACATTTAGGTGGTTCTTACCGATCGTTAATAACTAGATTTTTAAATAAGTAATGGACATATATTCATTCAGAACATGAAATTAAATATAAGACACTTATTTTAATCTTATTTAAAAATAATAATATTTATATGACCACCATTGATGATAGTAGAGAAAATGTAGTATGTGGTCTATAGAGGTGGTGAACCGAAAAAATTGTAAAGAATGTTTTCATTTTAAAATCAATTTTGGGAAGAAGAAGATAATGGATGTTTGATAATACATTAAAAAAGATGAAATTATTGGGAATATATATTTTAATATATTTATTATTCCAATTTGGATGGAATTTTGTTTTGTAGAATGGGGAGGACAAAAAACTAAAAGAATCGGTTGAGGGAATTATGTTTCCCTTTCGATGTATCCTCTTGGGCTTCCATTTAAGGAACCATTTACTACTATTTTGATGATACCATCGGTAGTTTAAAGTGGGTTCGAGGATAAGAAAGGTAACTGTAAATAAATTTAGAAATATAAAAAGCATAGAAGGTGTGAGGAGAAGGGGATGTGTGGGGTGTTGTTTTTAAGTGGAGGAAAGAGGTGTTAATGAATATTATAATCACTGGTTTATTATTTTTTCTCAAGAATAAATATATTTATGAGTATAATGATTATATAATGTAAATGGTGTATGTTATATTGAAGTAATGGGTTTTTACAACATCTATAACTAAAAAATTAATTATTTATCTTATAATGTCAAATATTGTATTTCTGCATATTTCACTATTCACCAAAAATTCACCTATTTTTGAAAAATACCAAAAATTTACCCTAATAATTTTTTGAAATTATGATTCAAAACATTTAATCTTTTTTATGAAAATAATCTTCATAATATCTGATTTTTTAAAATAAAATCCACCTTTATTAGAATAATAAATAATTTAATAATATTAACTATTTTTACCCATTGAATAACTAATTAAGGTATAACTAAAATATATTATCATTATAATAAATAATAATATTACCTTATAAACCCATTTTATGAAAACAATAGCTATTTTAATTCATGAGACTTTTGTAGAAATGAAAATAAAACAAATATATTTCTAAAAAATTTATAAAGTCGTTTTATCACTTTTAAATCATTTACTTTCATGAATAATGATATAAATATTAAATATTTTAATTTATTAAGAAAACTAAATATTATACACTTAAATATGAGAGGATACAATTATAATGGGAATTTTTCAATTTGTAACAGTCATATTACTATTCCAATGGTCATGTATATAATGGTCATATGGGATCCCTACTTCCTATAAATACATAATATTTCAATCATTCATATTTCACTTCTGTTTTATCCCAATGTTATACATTTTAATTTTTTAAATGAATATAATATTACAAATATTATAATTAAAAATAATTTTTTTCAGGGGTAAAATTATTTTGGTGGATTAAGAATATGTAAATTTTTATATATTAGTTATGTTGTTTTATACTTTTATCCCATTGTAGTATTTTTAGTTCATATGGAAATTTTTATTCTCAAAATTAAATTTTTATTTTAATATTGTAATGTTTAGTTGTTCTTATATTGTGGTGGTTATGAATTATATAATATTATATTGCTTAATATTATATAATTATATATTTTGAAGGTAAATTCCATTGATAAAATTACAATTTGATACATCATCCATGTTACTGGGTTGATAATTTCCTTCATTAGTGGGACATAATCCCAAGTAGAGTAGGATGAGATCATATGTAGGAGGATATAGATGATTAATCATCATTTAGATAATGTAGACTATTTATAAGTATATGTTATGAGCTTTCATTTCTATGTAGTGGTGGGGAATACGAGGATGTCCTCCCTAAGGACATGTTGGGATTACCTATAATACATTGAAATTTTTAAATAGAAAAATCATGTTTGATTGAATATAAAACATGAAAAACCATTATTATAAGAGAATATAACACCCAAAAACTTTATGATATATTTATTTTTAAGTAAATTCAATTTCAATGATAGATTGTGATGCGTGCAGTATAGGGATTAAATGAAATACAATACTCTCTTAAAATATTATTAACTAAAAAATAACCAATATAAAATAGATTTTAACCTATAGGATATGAATAAGAATATATAATTTATGAAAATATATTTTTGACACATATTCATTGGTTAATTATTGATTATAAATAAATAAATAAAAAGTAATGAAAGGGAAATGTTTTTTGAGAAACTTTATTTTTATAAAAAACGGTTTAGTCACACCTTGGAATAATAATTTCAAACTAATTTTTCACACTTTAAAAAATATTTTATAGAAATATCTCAATTTTTTAAATCATCATTTAAAAATTATCATAGTGTGAAGATTTTTAATTCTCTGAAAAGATTTATTTTTTAATGAATATTGAAAAATACCGATTTTTATAGAAATTTTTTTTTCTTTTAAAAAATTTACTAATTCAACTAATAATTTAAATTATTTTTAAAGTAAAATTAGTAAAAATATATTAAAAATTAACTAATTTTTATAATTAGAATCAATTTCATGTAGAATTTTGATATTGAAACCTTTAAAACATATGATAGTTTCCTCTTTGGAAATCATTTTTTCAACCTATATGTGAGAATAATTTCAAATCAGATTCTCTATATTATTTGAATTTAATTTCAAAAAATGGATTAAATTTTCTGGAATATGTAAATTTTATATTTTCTAATAATTTTAACTAATTTTTTTACCTTTATTAATATTGAAAATAGTAAAAAATAAATACAATAGTTAAGGTAAAAGTGAATTTACTGAGTGGTAAAACATAGAAGATAAGGGTTTAAAATGACATAAAACATTTCTAAAACCTACTTGAAGGCTATATATATACATTATAACCACTAATTGCTAATAATTACCCATTTTGGAGGCTCCTTTCATGATTAATATGTGATTATAATTGATTCTTTTAAAATATTACATGTATGTCCCCTCCCCATTAATAAAATGTCATTGTCTCTTACCCTCTTCACACATCCAAAGTCATTTGGTTTTTCCAATAACATCCAAATCACTTACGTAATACCATAATAAAATCCTACATTCATTATGGGATGATAAATCCACCTGATAAACGATTTTGGAGAAAACTAATTATGTTATCCAAAGAAGAGGTAACATTCAAAAAAGAGGATTTTTATTTTGTTTCTTCTTCGTCATCCTTGAAATATTATTAAAATGATTATATAATAAAAATGGTATATTAAATATATAAATATGTTATTATTTTAAGTTCATTACCTATATCCATCTCATCTACAATCAAATGAGAATTGAAGTCTTCGATCGTGTGTATGATGAACCACTAACTTGCAAACCAATGTAATTCCTTATACATCATCACAATTAAAGGTTTAATATAATTATGTATTTGATAAATTTATATGATATTAATGATATATTTTTACTTCTATAGTTTTATATCACATATTCCTTTTAAGGATCAATTCTGTTTAAAATATGATAATGCTGGTCAAACTTACAGTGGACTACCTCATCGTGAAGTAATGTTATTCATTTTTTAGTTTTCCATTATATATAAGGTATTAAAAATTAATTTATTGACATTAAGATATATATTTGAAATTTTATTAATTCTATATAATTAATATATCACCCAATTTGTTACCCTTCCATCCATTAAGGAAATGATAACATCACTCATGCATATTTATAGTATACCATCTCCCCGAAGTGATGTGATCCATTCTCCATGTTTAAATTTCATTAATTATTATAAAATTATATATAGTTAAAAATAATTATATTTATAATAATAATATAAATATTTAGATAATTTTACTATATAATTTGTTGATGAATCAGATCTCTCATTACAAAATATGCATGAGAAAACAAGGAAATAAAAACATAAAACTGTGAAAATATTGAACCACTATTAACGAATGGTTGGTAAAATCTTATAAGGTGTCATATATGATGTTATAAATATAAAAAATTTTATGTTTTAAATTAATAACTTTATTCTAACCATTATATAAGTGGATAAATCACATATATCCAAAAAGAACAGTGAGGTAAGAGGCTTCATCTTAATTTCTCTTTATTAAGGAATATTGTAATGTTACAAACCTAATTTATTTTATATGGTGTATATAATTACCATTTTATTTTATTATAAAAAATTAGTCATACTTAATCGTACTTTATGTTTTAATTTAAATTACATCATCTAATATGACGTGAAATAAAAATTACAAAGTTGTAATTAATTTTATAACTCAATTTCATTTCATAGGGTTATATTTATTCATCATTATAATTGAAATTATAAGGTTATGGGTGTATGAAATTTTGACTACAATATGTCACATTTCCAATATTTTTATTGTATTTAAATTTGATAAAAATAATCAATTCATGGATTAATTTTCATTACAAAATTATGTTTTTATAAGAGGGTATTTAATATTCTCCTTTTAATCAATATTTTTTATTAGTGAATTACAATTGAAGTAAAAACTTTTATTATTGTATAATAAATGATTTTTCCTTTTCATATCCTCTATTTATTTTAAAAAAACCAAGTAATATTGTCATTTTCCATTTCTTTGGAACTAAAAATGATTATGAATTATTTTTAATAATATACAAATCCATTCCTCTCTTAGACATAAATAATTTCTCTTCCAAAACCATCTTTTATAAAAAGGTTTTGATTTTTTAAAACCTTATAAAAAATAATTATTAAAAAATAATTTTTTAATTTTTACTAAATATCATGAATAGAATATTCAGTTTTTTCAAAATGAGACTCATTTTATTCTTTTTACAATATTATGAAATGAATTTTTTTAACTTATACTAAATATAATAAATTTTTCACCATTATGAACAGTCAATGATTTGAAGATATATTTTTTTTATTTTCAAATGCTATTTTCAAAGAATTTTTTTAGAACTATTTCACGAACATTATGTTAAAATAAATATTTTGAAATTAAAATGGTTATTTTCATTAAGAATTTTTTAATGACATTTTTTTTGAATCTATATTAATCAATGTCATGAACTATTTATTATAATTTTGAAACAATAGGTTTATGATGTATTGATACCATCCACATTATTTACTAGTATGTTTTATGATCAGTTTTACCTTGGAAAGTATTAGAATTAAATTTCATGACACATTTTTTATAGTCCTGAACTTTCCCTTGATATAATAACTTTATTATTATAATTGGACATTAAATTTTCCATATATATCCATATTATTTTTCATTTATGTACTTATTACATAAAAATTATATCATTTGTAAATATGATATTTATCATTGAAAGTTATGTGATCAATTAGAAAAATTATTCACAATCCGTATTCCTAACTCAATAAACAGATTTGGTGGGAGATAATATTTTTCATGAATTAAAAAAATATTTTGATTTATAATGAATTTGTTGGACATTAAGATATGGGTGGGGTCTAGTTATAGACATTTCCACGATGACTCAGTTGTCTAATGAGAGAGATAATTTGGATAAACTTAATTGGATCTACAGTGTATACCTAGATATCAGTTTTTAACCATATTGTGAATGTTTTTGATGTTATAGGTATCATGATGCCTAACATCTTGGTGTTCAATAATTAATCATTCCACTCCTTCTGAATTCATTTAATATTATCCATAATATTTTAACAATGGTATTTTCTCTATATTCATTTCATTATCAATTTTTTTATTAAATGAAATGTGTTTTTAGTTTTTTACCTTTCCATATATATTATAACTTATCTTATTATGATATTCATGTTGTTAATTAAAATGATAATGTGATCAGTATTTATATTTCCATATTTATTATTCTGTATCTAATCACGATAGACAAATTATTAAAATAGGATGTGTGTTCAATTATTTATCATTCATTGTTTATTATTCATATTGATTAATGATGCCTGCCACATAAAACCCCTTATAGATAATTTGAATTAACCTTCATTTTGTTCCTATTATTAGTAATCTAAGAGATATACTATGAATTATATGAAAGGATACTTTTTGAGTGAATAATGATATTCAATAAAATTATGTAGTTATTTTTTATTTCAAATATAATATTTAAATTATATATATATATCAATTTTACCATGACTAATAGAATATTCAGTCATTCAGGATGTGATTCCTTTTATATTATGCTAATATAGTAATATAGACACCAACTCTAGGCCACTAAGGTTCTTTATAATTTTTATAAAAGGATGTTTAGTAGAAACCAGTAAAAGTATATTTTGGAAAAAAAATATAGATTAGGTAATATAATCATATGATGGAATTTGAGGATAAGTATAGAAGAAAATCCCAGTGTTTTAATAAGATAGAGATTTTGTGGTTTTTCTTGGAAATACACCCCAAACTATATATTATAAGTGGATGTGGTTCTATAAAATATGTACATATGTGTAATAACATTGAGAAAGTGGAATCAAGATTGACTCAAGTGTTACATGGCGCATGACAAGAGGCCTAATTGTGAACATAATTTGACACTCTCGAGGGATATGAATAAGTTAATTCAAATTTAATTTGTAAACCATTTTGAAGTATTTGAATAAATTTAAAAAATTGTTCACATATTTAAAACCAAAGGTTTCTTAGATTAAAAATAATGAGTGATGATTTAGACATCCTATAAATACCTTTTTATTATTATGGGGTTTCCCACTATGATTATTGTTTCTTATAGTCTACATATGGTATTAGTTAATGGATGGAAGTTTAAATAATCATGATGACATTGAACATAAAAGACAATATGGTGATGTTCAGATACTATGTAAGAATGAAATTGTGATTATTCCTAATCAATTCCCCCAAAATATGATTAATGATTTATACCATAACAAATGCCCAAACACACTAAAGAGGAGTAATATTGAGTTAGCTAATATCTTTAGTGGTGGATACAATGGAGAAAATTATACTTTATTATATTCATATCATAAATGTGTAAAAAACACCCCTGAAATGGGTGAATGTATTATGTGTGCCAAAGTGGGGAATAATGTAATGAATTACAGATGGAAAATGACGCCTATAATGGAATGTAATAAATCTCATCCCAGATATCCATTTATAGTTCATTATCTTAAATACAGGGAATCTTGATATTATTAAAATCAATGACCTCTATTAATGGTTAACCCCTAGAACAAGTAAGGGCCAACATTGAAATAAAATGGTTAAAGTATTTATGTATTTGGATTGATGAATTAATTTTTAGAATTAATTTTTATCAATTTTATTTTAGTTAAACGAAACATAAAAATAATAATCATTTTGTAAAATATATAAGTCATATGTATCTTCATTAACATAAGATTAATGGATACCATCTTGGGTTATGAGTTTGAGGTTAACCATTAGTTCAATGTCTTAAACACCCATTTTGAAAAAATTTATGGTAGGGATATAGCATGATTATGTTTATTTTATTTAAACATTTATGGGAAAATAAACCATATTTTTAGAATATGAAAATTTTATTTGTGGAAGAATGACATACCATGTTTTTTTAAACTAAGATAATAAGTATTGTAAAATTTACTGTTTAACATATCTTAATTTTTTTGTAATTATGGGTTATAAATTTTTTTTAATTCATTAATAATTATATTAATATAGGTTTAGAAAAATGAAAACCCACATACTTAGTGATAATGCATTATAACTGGCAATGGATTCCTTGCATGGACCCAAAATTAATGGACGATAAGGTTTTAGATCCTACCATTGGAATATGTGATTTTATGTTTAATATTTTATTTATATTACTTAAATTATTAGATGAATAAACATTAAGGATAAATAATTGTTATTAATATTGAGTTATAATGATTAATAATCTATTCTGACCATTTTGTTTTTGTAAAATATTATGAAATATGTAGAAATACACTTTACTCTTTTATGGTTCTTATGATTCATTAAAAGTTAATTTTATTACATTAGGCATAAGGATTCAATTTGGATATTCATTTATTAGTGTAAGAGATGTAGTAGAAATTGATCGAAGAAAAACCAAAGGGTGATATTTTTCTTATGAAATTTAAAAATATCATGTAATTACAATTTTTAATATTCTTATAAAATAAAGGAATTCTTCAACTTTAGGAAAATGATCTTGAATCAAATATTTCATCCGATTAAATTTATATCTTGATGAATAAAATTATCATTTAAATTATAAAAAAAATCGGTTTTGGTTCCATTATCATTCCATTAATCATTAATCTTCTTATGATCAATGATCTCAAATAGTCTATATAATTATTTATACTTTTTTCCATGTCCATAGCTTTAATTCCCACATATGTTCTCCTTCATAGAAACCTGATTATGTGTTATTCCAGATGGCCTATAATATTTATATTTCTACGTTTTAGAAAAATGATTTCTTAACACATTTATGATGTGTGTTTTCAATACAATAATTGAGAACTATTATAATTTAGAAAAACGATTTATAATTTCATGTTCAAATTATGAGGACAAAATTTATTTAAGGTGGGGACAATATAAAACCAAATTCTTTTTAAAAACAACATAATATTGAAAAGATTATTTGAAATGAAACATACAAATCGAAGATATATTATGACCCAGGCAATTTATGATATTCTTATATTTAAATAAATTAAATTTCTTTGACATCTTTTGGTGCATGCAACACTGTGTTTAAACAAATCACAATACTCTATGAAAATAATAATAATTAAATATGTCCATTAATAACTAGTAGTTATGTTAGAGGGTGTGAATAGTAATAATTACTTTATGAAAATATATTTTTTAAATAATTTAATTTGTTATATGTTTATTAATAATAAAAACATCATATTGAAATAAAATGAAATGATTACGAAAAATTGTATTTTCTAAAAGATGCTTTAGACAAGCTTTTATCACATAATTTATTATTAAATTTTATAAATATTTTAAAATGTATCTTATAAAAATTATTTAAAATTTTTTTTCATCGTTTTGAAATTATGTTATGGTAATTTGTTTAAATTTTTATGAAATGTTAAATTTTTTTACAAATAGTGAAAAACAAAATTTTTATTGAAAACATCCTTTTAGTTTAAATGCATTATAAAGTTAGACTATATATTAAATAATTTTTAATTTAATATATTTCAATTGTAATAAAGGTTATCAAATTTAGGTCATTTTAATAAACTTCATTTTTAATTTTGATATTGAAACTTTCTGTACTAATGAAAATTTTCTCATTAGAAACATGTTTTTCTCATTACATTTGCTGGTATAATTTTAAATTAGATTCTTCCATTTATGTGAATTTTAACTCAAAAATGGATTGATTATTTAATATAATAACAACTCATATAATCTTATAAAATTACCAGAAATAATATTGAATATAGTAAAAATTAATTACAGTGGTTAATTTTAAAACGGGTTTACCTAATGTTTAAACTATGAAGGTATGTGTTCAAATGGCCTAAACACTATCCAAACCCCATTTTATGTATATATTTATACCATATAGCCAATAATATAAGTAATTACACATCAATTTGGCTCTTTAACCGAAACAAATGTGGGTGTACATGATTCTTTTCAAAAATTACATGTTTTTCCCCACCCGCACTTATAAAAGGCCACCCAGTCTCCTCCCCATTAACACTTCCAATGAAATTTTTATCAAAACTTTATTACACAAATAACTTCTTAAATATCCAAAAAATATCTTAGATACATGTTTTATAATATAAAATAAAAATATAAAGGCTTTATGTGCAATCCAAATGATGTTTTTTGAAGAAGAGGTAACATTTTTATATGAGCATTTTATTTGGTTTCTTCGTCTACATCCTTAAAATATTATTATAACAGGATAATATAATATCCTAAAAATAATAAATTGACCTATATGATATTATTTTATGTCAATTATCTTTATCCATTTTCTCTTCCAACAATGTTTAAAAGAAACTATTGATCGTGTATACAGCAGAATACAATGTCATAAGTCATTGTAATTCATTTTCCATAACCACCATTCAAGGCCTGATATAATTATAGAATTAACAATTTCATATTTTATTTATGATATTATTATACATATATAATTTAAATATCACATATACATTATTATGATAATTTTTTTAAATATGATAATGTGTCTTTGGTGTACGAGGGACTACCGCTACATGGAGCGACACGATTCTTTTTTCTCTAACACTTTACATTGAAGTTAGTAAGGATAAATTTAATAATTAAATGTTATATATATGATATCATTTATTTTTTAAATTTAATATATCACCCAATTAATTACCCTTTAAACCATTAGGGAAATGATAATTTCACTCATGTGTAAGTATAATCTATCCTATCCTCAAAGGGATGTGATCCATTAAACTTATTCATATTTTAATAATTATTATAAAAATATATATTACCAAAAAATTAAATTTTTTATATTAATATGCTTATGGGGATTATGTAAATATATAATATGTGTATGAAAAAAACATTCATTACAAAACACGCATGAGAAAATATAGAAATTAACGCACAAAACAATGAAAGTAAAAAAATATTATTAATAAAAGGGTGGTTAAATATTATAAATAGATCATATGTGTTATTATAAATATCAATGAAGTTAATTTATAAATTAATAACCTGATTAAAACCACTATAAATAATGGTAAATATTTTTTAGTCAAATTGAATCTTGAGGTAAAGGACTTCGTCTCAATTTCAATTCATTGAGGAATATTTTAATGTTATGAACCAACAGACTTTTATATAATGTATATAATGCCCATTTTTGTGTAAAATTATGAATAAATAAAATTAATTGTATTTTATGTTTTAATATGAATTATCTAATCTATGTGAATTTGAATTGAAAATAAACATGTCAAAAATAATTTAGTTAGTAAATTTATTTTCACTGGGTTATATTAGTTCTTCATTGTATTTAAAATTTTTATAATATGAATGTAATGAATTTTTAATATATTATAATTCATTTACATGTGTTTTATGAAGATTTACATTTGATACACATATTCAACTCATTGATTAATTATCATATCAACAATATGATCTTGTTAATGGCTTATTTCAAAATCTAATCTATTCGGGATAATTTTTGATTGAATTAACATTGAAAAAAATAATTTTATTTTTGACTATCAAATCATTTAAAATTTTATTATACTCTAGTTATTCATGATTTTTACAAATTAAAAGTACCATTTTTCATATCATTAGTAATTATAATGATTATGAATTTTTTTTAATAAAATTATACTTAATTTTTTTCTTTCATCAAATATAATTTATTATACAAACAATGTTTTCTAAAAATAGTTTCAAAAATGTTTTTATCATTGTCATAATTATATATTATATGGACCTGGCCTTATTATATTACAAATTATTGAATTTAGTCAAGAAATCGCATCCTTTGACATCAAGGATCTTTTCACATTTAGAGCTTTTAAGAAAAGCTACATAACACATTCATGACATTACACATTAATACATAGTGGATACCATAAAAACAGTACGCATTTCATTCCAAATATAAACCTTTTAAAAAACAGTAATTATTTGAAAATTCCTCAAAATTTTATCTGGGATTACTTCTTTTAATTAAAAATATTAATAACCTATGAAAATAATTTAAAAACATGGAATGAGTATTGAAACCATAGTAAGGGATATAAGAAGAAGGAAAGAAGACATTAGTCCATGAATAGTTGTAATGTATGAAATTATTTCAAATGATATACTTGTCACCTATATATACTAATATTTTGAAACATGATATTTCTATAATATTACCACAAAAAATAATAACATAAATAGAACCATAAATAAATCCTGGAGCATTACTTATATAATCTTGTAACCCTCTAAGCAAACTTATAATTTTTAACCCTCATGGTACCTTACAATTTGTGTAACCATCATAGTTACACATGGTGTAACCATATGAACGTACTCTAACATAAACATACCCAATTAATTTTAGGGAGATATAGGTCCCACCCATCAGCATAAATAATGACCAAGAACCAGAACACAATCATAAAACATGAATAATTTCTTAAAAACATTTCTTTTGAATTTTGTAAAATAGAATTTTAAAAGAAAATCCCCATATAAATATAATATAATTGAAGAAAGACTTAATCGAGTGGATGGAATATGTGTATACAATATAAATAAATATAATTCATCAAAATATAAAAAAAATTCATAAAAAACAATTTTAATACCATGTAAACAATCAAGTATGAGGTTAACCAAAAGAACAGAAATTGGGATAAGAATTCCCTTACCTCAAGTTTGTTTTTATTTAAACTCATTTAATCCTCCTGTATAATGTTTAAAAGAGTGTTATTAATATCTTAAAGTAACATTTTAATCTTTATAATACCTTATATGATCATTTTCTTACATAATTTAACCCTTTAATTGTTTGTATTTTGTTGCTTGCATAGTTTTTGGGGCATTCATTGCAAGAATTTCGTGATCGGTTCATGATGGATATTCTTATCGATTGGAAGTGTAACTTCATAATAGGAATTTAGTGGTATTTAAATATTTCTAGAACAAAAAAATATACCATTTATAATTTTTAATTCTATCATAATGATGATTCATGATTTAAAACATTATTGATATTTGTTTAGGTTATTTTCTTGATTCTTCAATCGTAAAGAACTCATTTTGTTTTATAAACTAATAAAATTTGAGAAATGTGATTCCAGAACCATATATATGATATAATAAATAAATTATAATCTTGTCCAACCATAAAAATGGTTTAATGACCAGTCTTGAATAACATAAATGAAATTGAAATCACATCATCCATGATGTCTGTAGAGACCCAAAGCTTGACGTGCATTGACATTACATTACATTTGAGGAATACTTAGTACATAACAAAAACACACACACAAGGATCGTAACAGTTTAGTGTCTTTGGAAACTCGGAATATAATCTTCTAATCGTGGTGAAAGTTCTTCAAAATCTCCCATAAAGATCATCCTTTTTTTACCTAAAACCTTTCTTTATATCCTGGGGAAAAGAAAACATAAAAGGGTGAGCTCAAATACTCAGTAAGGGTAAATAGAAGAAATATCAATCACATCATATACATAAGCACATAACTTTTGGAAATCTTAACCTGCAAAAGAGATCATAATTTCATAACATGTGGTAAATCATGGAAGTGAAATGTAATCACAATAATCATAACCTAAAACATGAAACTTTGTGGCATTCACACATAATCATATAGAATCATTTCTTGTTAGTCAAGACTCATTGCCAAGACTATCTTAGTGGACAAGGTCCCTTTCTGAATCGAGTAACCCTCGTTTCAGTCATGTTTCACTGAACCGGTATAACCTACCGTTCCAGCCCTGTCTATCTCATGAGATATAAAATCTTTACCCAATGCATTGGAGGGATATATAGGTCCCACCCATCTCATAATGATACCATTCTTATGTGTGCCACAAAATCATAAACCATACATCCTAACATAACCCATGTCATAAAAATGGGATTCTTAAACAACATGACATCATAAAACAATTCATACAAGATAAAGGAATTCATAAAAATATTTCCATCACAACATAATAAAATCCACGTAATAATAGGGATATAAATAGAACCCTTTATTATCATAGATGGAAAATAATTTTGATAAAACACTTGAACTCCATTCTTGAGGAAAATATCCTTTCTACTTCAAAAACACTTTTCCTTTCTAAACATTTCATACAATTTTAAACTAAAAGAAGTTGTTTAAAAATAAACTTGAAAACTTGTAAAGGAAACTTTTTGGAAATAATGTTTAAAAAATCCATTCATTCCGTATAAGTTAAAAAAAACATTCTTCGTACTTTTGTCGAAAAAGTCAAAAAAATACCTCGTACGAAAAACGACAAAAGATTCCTTTCATATCTTTTACTAAAAACTCATAAAAGGGTAAAATAGGATTTAAACAATTGTAGGTGAATGGAAATAATATTACAAATTGAGGAAAAATGGATGTGTCTGATAAAATACACCCCAGTAAATACCAAAGTAAAAACAATCTCGGATAAAAATGAGATTGTGATATTTTCCCTTACCTTAGGTCCGATTTGCTTCGTATGTGTCCGAAACTCCTGTATAATGATTTAAATAATGTAATTGACTTATTACAGAATCATATTCATTGTTATGATATCATATATGGTTCACTTATGACATTATATTACCCGTTCGTTTGTAAATTCCATGTTAAAGAAGCGTTTTGGGTAAAATCGTTTCATTTATCGTAGGTGTTTTGACTTGTTGTTCTTGACTTTATTATTACTTATATCATGATTTACTTAATTCCAGAATATAAAATATGATTTATATATCATATATATTCAGTATATATATATATATAATAGATAGATAAATGAAATGAAAAACACCGTTCATGGAGACGGTAGTCCGTACGTACGCATGAACACTGTTTTCCATTCCTTATTGTCTTGAATGGAAGTAAGTATATGACATACATATATATATATATATACATAAATACGGTAGCTTTATAATGTCATATATTTCATTATTATTTCTTATATATACTTTGTAATCATTCTTAAATGGTTAACATGGAGAATGAATCTCATCGCGTCGTGGAGACGGTAGTCCGTACGTACGCACGAGCGATGATATCATTTCCATAAATATTGAATTGAATTGGAGTGGATTATACAATATATCAGAATCAATATGATGTTGTAATAACTATGTATAGTTATTCTTTACACCATTATACCCATCCATGTAAGGTGGTGGTGGAAAATAGATTACACCACAGCATAGAGACGGTATTCCGTACGTACGCACACGCGGTGATTTCTTTTTCCGTAGGATGGATAGATGGTGAAATAAGGTTGTTTAATACTTATAATAACATATCAGTATATGAGTGATACTGATGTTATTACTTCATAATGAAACAACCTACGAAGAAGAAGTGGAAGAAGAAATAAAGATGAAAGAATTGGTAAAGCTAATTACCTCTTCTTTGAAGCGCCTCTTTGAGACCTCCTCTTAAGGCACTAAAATTGGTCTTTGAGGAAGAACAAAACCTTTAGGATGTTTCTAGGGAAGTGGAGAAGAGATTTTGGCAGGGGTTGGACGAGATTGAGTGCTCAAATTGGTGTGAGGAGGAGGGGGAGGAGGTGTCCTTTTATAAGGGAGGAGAGGGGCACCTTAGGAATACCTCAAAATATTATTTTATATTAATGTCAAAATCGGTTTATAATGGTTCCAAAGGGTCTTATTTCGAAGCTAAAGTGGGGATGGGTCGTAATCCTATCAACCAATAGGATTTATACAAGTTTATGGTATTATTTTAACCTTATCAATTAGATTTAACTCTATGTTAAATAATTTAACTTTTACCGTGTCTTTTTGTTTTCTTTCACTATATGGTTAATACACTTACTATAGCATGCCAAACGAACCCCAAATTGTTTATTATTAATATATATATATTTATCTAAGTCATTTGGACGAACCATAGATTTTTAGTAATTAAATAACAATTAATAATATAATATTTGATTAAAAAACTATTTTGTGTCAATTTTGACACTATTTGATATATGATCTTTGTGAAAGTCATAACAGAATTATATATTCGAACCAAGTTGATTAGATCAACACTAATATATCATAGTAACCTAGAAAATTAGTGTAATTCATAAAAAGTCTCAAATTACATTCATTTGAGCATTTATAACATCAATTATGTTAATATTTCCTTAAAAGGGTAATTACTGCATCATCGTTGTGTCATAAATAAATTTATTTATTTAAAGTCTAAAAATTATAAATAAAATACCATTATTTAGGAAATCGTTTTAGATTTCTAATGAATATTTACAATCGAATTTATCTTATGTACAATCCTATATAAAAAATGTTTTAGTAAATAAACTTTGATTTTAACTCTTTTAACTCTTCTTTGAATTAAATAATAATAAATGTCCTAATCTAATCCAAGTGGGACTGAATGATAATATTTTACACTTAAGGTTGTTTTTGGTCGAGATACACTTGTCCAATATAATTAGGACATGTGTTAGGGTAATATTAATATCATTTTTACCCTTAATTACCCTATTTACTTTTAACCGTGGTAAATAAAAGTGAAAAGTTACTATTCACCAAAAATTATTTTCATCTCATTGAACCACATTTTACTTACTGACATCAACCATGTCTCTCGGATTTTTGAAATTCCATTCACAGAAGCGGTAAAATTAAGTTTTATGAAAAATTCAGTTTTTTTAACTACCACTTAGTAGTTTCACTATTCCTCAAAAATTGATGTTTTTCAGATTAATGCCAAAATTTCATCCTAAGCTATATTTCTTATTCCGAATTCAAAAATGAAGTCTATTTTACCAAATTCATAACATAGAAGTTTCAGTAATTAATTTTATAATTAAATCTCACTGTTAAAATAAATAGCGTGTTTTTAAGAAACAATATATGTCAAAAGATTGACACTTGATTATGTCTGGTTTAAATGTGAAATTACAACCAATGACCAACATTGTATTAAATTGTAAAAATATATTCTAAATATACTTTAAAACCACTCAAATTAATAATTTATCACTATTAATTATTTCGATTAAAAAAGTTGTTTTTAATTATAATTTAGTAATTTTCACTATTCATCAGAATATGAAAGTTATCCGAAAAGTACCAAAATTTCACCTTAGGCTAAATTCGATACTCCGAATCCAAAAATGAAGTCCATTTTGAGAGCTAAAATTTCTAAAATTTTAAAAGGTGGTTATTACTATTTATAATGCCTAGTTATAATAATATATTAATAGCATATCGTTGTTTAGTGAAACTCGGTATTGCGTACTACACACGCTATCGAGGAAGGTCGCGATTGTGTGTAATGCAAGGCAAGTCAAGGATGCGTGTTGTGCAAGCTCCTATTGGTGTAGCGTACAACACAAGACATTAATAAAATTAAAAAGAATATTTTTCATAAAATCTCGGGCTGTTACATTCTACCCCCCTTAAAATGAATTTCGCCCTCGAAATTTGTCGGGGTTATAAATGGTTTACTATTCGAAAGTTTCTTTAATAGAAACCCACATCGTAAAAAGGAATATCAAAACCAATATTTAAAAACAAAAGTACGAAACTTAACGGTTACCCAAATAAACTAATCACTGGGTTTCCACATAGGTGAAAATATGGATATGGAAGAGGAATCTAACCATCATGTTCTGATGGAGAGTGGTAGAGAACATGGCTATGGAAAATCCAACAATCACAAAGCCATAAATTTGTGATGATCTAAGGTACCATCTGATTCATCAGATATAAGATCACTAGGACAACATTTTTGGTTTTCAAGATCATTTCCCTAAAGTTAATGAATTTGAATTAGAATAAATACTTACTTTATTTTGGTACAATCTCACTATTGTTCGTGCCTTTTACAATTTCCACTTCATCTCTTAAATAAATGAAGTTGAATTTGTTATTCGTGAAGTGTTAGCAGATCATGTGATAGAATGACGGGTCATTCCATCTGTCTCAAACAAAAGGTTAGCAAAAATTATATACATAAGTCGATCTATAGTGAGATTAATCATATATGGTTCCTAAAATGGACTTATACTTCATATATCATACTGCTTAATATAATAAAACTAGTTTCTACAAAACAGGGACTTCCTGTAGGCCAGTGGTAGGCGATAAAGGCCAGTCACACTTCGGTTGTGGGTTCGATTCCCACAGCCTTGTCCGAAGCGATGGGCTGTCACCCGTCCTGCAGGTTGTCATTTTTCTAAAACTACATTACTATAACATCCCATCAAAAAAAAACTTCTATCCTTAAACAATACTCAATTATGTCCAACATAATCCATTTCAATCTTTAAGCTTATCCATAATACTGCAGTCCACTCTCATAACATAGTGAAAACGATTACCAGAGATTTAATACCATCGTTGATCCCCATATATCATAAGATATGTTTTGTTGGTCACATTCCAAACATTCAAAGTCCTTAATCATGTATTCTCTTGAATACCTTAGTGAAAACATGAATGCAGTTTAAAGTTAACACTTTCCACATACCAAAATCCTCAAAATTATATATACTCAAACCATGATATCACTTAGTCCTTATATCAATCATGAGCTCATGAATACTGTCAAAAATTTCATTTTCTCCTTATCCCTTCATTATGCGCATATCATCTACATTCCAAAAATATATGAATAACATTTCATGGATACTTGTACCATTAATCATACACTTTCAAAACTCAAGGAAGGAAAACAGTGTAACAATCCTTAGATGTCTCTTTATTCCATAGTACCATGAGATTACTTATACAACATTACACATGATAAACAGGTCATCATTCGACTACATTCTTAAACCATTGACCGAGCTTCAACAATTCTTTCATCTCACATATCATTTGTAGTCTCTTCATCATCATCAACATAAATACTACCCATACGACTATACTGATTCTCTTCATGAGACTTTCCCTTAGGGCATTGGTTTGCATAATGCTCGTACATTCCACATTTAAAACATTTAACCATTGTTGATGTCATAGCAATACCATTATCTTCATCCCTGGTGTTAACTGAACCTTTTCCTTTGCACTTACTGGATTTGTGTCCTTCTTTTCCACACCCAAAGCATCTTCCAGTTCCTTTGAAACATTCTCCTTGATGCCTCTTCCCACATGATTTACATTGGGGAAATTGAACTTTCTTTCCTCTATGATCATCATGAAACAACATCTTTCTCTTATTAGCCGAGTCAGGAAACTTACCAAATTTTACTTTATTGATCATATTATGAGGTTGCTGATTCGGCATAATAATGATGTTTGGACTTCCAAATCCCATTTCATTTGGTTTCTCATGAAGAATATCATTCCATTGTCCATCATATCCTCCATTATCGTGAATCATCTTGTTTCCAGCCATTTTCTAAAACCCAAAAAGAATAGTGTGAGAGGTAAAAATCATGCTAGGGAAAACAACATAATAAAGGGGGAGTACCTTCAATATCTAACATCTTATGTTTAATTCTATGATCGTTATCATAGTTCTAGTACTATAACCTATACGTATACTTAACCTTAGGGTCATCCCTAGACATACCGTAGAAATATCTTTAGGGATCTCACTAACGTTTTCGCATCCTAGTTTCCAATGGTTGACTAAACCTTTCCTCTGATACCAACTGTAGAGACCCGATGCTTGACGTACATTGACATTACATTACATTTGCGGAATACTTAGTACATAACAAAAACACATACACAAGGATCGTAATAGTTTAGTGTCTTTGGAAACTCGGAATATAATCTTCTAATCGTGGTGAATGATCTTCAAAATCTCCCATAAAGATCTTCCTTTTTTTTACCTAAAACCTTTCTTTATATACTGGGGAAAAGGAAACATAAAAGGGTGAGCTCAAATGCTCAGTAAGGGTAAACAAAATAAATATAAATCACATCATATACATAAGCACTTAACTTTTGGAAATCTTAACCTGCAAAAGAGATCATAATTTCATAACATGGGGTAAATCATGGCAGTGAAATGTAATCACAATAATCATAACCTAAAACATGAAACTTTGTGACATTCACACATAATCATAGAGAATCATTTCTTGTTAGTCAAGACTCATTGCCAAGACTATCTTAGTGGACAAGGTCCCTTTCTGAATCGAGTAACCCTCGTTTCAGTCCTGTTTCACTGAACTGGTATAACCTACCGTTCCATCCCTTTCTATCTCATGAGATATAAAATCTTTACCCAATGCATTGGAGGGAGATATAGGTCCCACCCATCTCATAATGATACCATTCTTATGTGTGCCACAAAATCATAAACCATACATCATAACATAACCCATGTAATAAAAATGGGATTCTTAAACAACATGACATCATAAAACAATTCATATAAGATAAAGGAATTCATAAAAATATTTCCATCACAACATAATAAAATCCACGTAATAATAGGGATATAAATAGAACCCTTTATTATCTTAGATGGAAAATAATTTTGATAAAACACTTGAACTCCATTCTTGAGGAAAATATCCTTTCTACTTCAAAAACACTTTTCCTTTCTAAACAGTTCATACAATTTTAAACTAAAAGAAGTTGATTAAAAATAAACTTGAAAACTTTTAAAGGAAACTTTTTGGAAATAATTATTAAAAAATCCGTTCATTCCGTATAAGTTAAAAAAACATTCTTCGTACTTTTGTCGAAAAAGTCAAAAAAATACCTCGTACGAAAAACGAAAAAAGATTCCTTTCATATCTTTTACTAAAAACTCATAAAAGGGTAAAATAGGATTTAATAAATTGTAGGTGAATGGAAATAATATTACAAATTGAGGAAACATGGATGTGTCTGATAAAATACACCCCAGTAAATACCAAAGTAAAAACAATCTCGGATAAAAATGACATTGTGATATTTTCCCTTACCTTAGATCCGATTTGCTTCGTATGTGTCCGAACCTCCTGTATAATGATTTAAATAATGTCATTTACTTATTACAGAATCATATTCATTGTTATGATATCATATATGGTTCACTTATGACATTATATTACCCGTTCTTTTGTAAATTCCATGTTAAAGAAGCGTTTTGGGTAAAATGGTTTCATTTATCGTAGGTGTTTTGACTTGTTGTTCTTGAAATTATTATTACTTATATCATGATTTACTTACTTCCAGAATATAAAATATGATTTATATATCATATATATTCAGTATATATATATATAATAGATAGATAAATGAAATGAAAAACACCGTTCATGGAGACGGTAGTCCGTACGTACGCATGAACGCTGTTTTCCTTTCCTTATTGTCTTGAATGGAAGTAAGTAGATGACATACATATATATATATATACATAAATCCTGTATCTTTATAATGTCATATATTTCATTATTATTTCTTATATATACTTTATAATCATTCTTAAATGGTTAACATGTAGAATGAATCTCATCGCGTCGTGGAGACGGTAGTCCGTACGTACGCACGAGCGATGATATCTTTTCCATAAATATTGAATTGAATTGGAGTGGATTATACAATATATCAGAATCAATATGATGTTTTAATAACTATTTATAGTTATTATTTACACCATTATACCCATCCATGTAATGTGGTGGTGGAAAATAGATTACACCACGGCGTGGAGACGGTATTCCGTACGTACGCACGCACGGTGATTTCTTTTTTCGTAGGATGGATAGATGGTGAAATAGGGTAGTTTCATACTTATAATAACATATCAGTATATGAGTGATACTGATGTTATTACTTCATAATGAAACAACCTAAGAAGAAGAAGTGGAAGAAGAAATAAAGATGAAAGAATTAGTAAAGGTAATTACCACTTCTTTGAAGCACCTCATTAAGACATCCTCTTAGGGCACTAAAATTGGTCTTTGAGGAAGACCAGAACCTTTAGGATGTTTCTAGGGAAGTGTAGAAGAGATTTTGGCAGGGTTTGGCCGAGATTGAGTGCTCAAATTGGTATGAGGAGGAGGGGGAGGAGGTGTCCTTTTATAAGGGAGGAGAGGGGCAACTTAGGAATACCTCAAAATATTATTTTATATTAATGTCAAAATCGGTTTATAATGGTTCCAAAGGGTCTTATTTCGAAGCTAAAGTGGGGATGGGTCTAAATAATATCAACCAATAGGATTTAGACAAGTTTAGGGTATTATTTTAACCTTATCAATTAGATTTAACTCTAAGTTAAATAATTCAACTTTTACCGTGTCTTTTTGTTTTCTTTCACTATATGGTTAATACACTTACTATAACATGCCAAACGAACCCCAAATTGTTTATTATTAATATATATATCCTTATCTAAGTCATGTGGCCGAACCTTAGATTTTTTATGAACAAAATAACAATTAATAATATAATATTTGATTTAAAAACTATTTTGTGTCAATTTTGACACTATTTGATATATGATCTTTGTGAAAGTCATAACAGAATTATATGTTCGAACCAAGTTGATTAGATCAACACTAATATATCATAGTAACCTTGAAAATTTGTGTAATTCATAAAAAGTCTCAAATTATATTCATTTGAGCATTTATAACATCAATTATGTTAATATTTCCTTAAAAGGGTAATTACTGCATCATCGTTGTGTCATAAATAAATTAATTTATTTAAAGTCTAAAAATTATAAATAAAATACCATTATGTATGAAATCATTTTATCTTTCTAATGAATATTTACAATCAAATTTATCTTATGTACAACTCTATATAAAAAATGTTTTAGTAAATAAACATTGATTTTAACTCTTTTAACTCTTCTTTGAATTAAATAATAATAAATGTCCTAATCTAATCCAAGTGGGACTAAATGATAATATTTTACACATAAGGTTGTTTTTGGTCGAGATACACTTGTCCAATAGAATTAGGACATGTGTTAGGGTAATATTAATATCATTTTTACCCTTAATTACCCTATTTACTTTTAACCGTGGTAAATAAAAGTAAAAAGTTACCATTCACCAAAAATTATTTTCATCTCATTGAACCACATTTTACTTACTGACATCAACCGTGTCTCTCGGATTTTTGAAATTCCATTCACAGAAGCGGTAAAATTATGTTTTATGAAAAATTCAGTTTTTTTAACTACCACTTAGTAGTTTCACTATTCATCAAAAATTGATGTTTTTCAGATTAATGCCAAAATTTCATCCTAAGCTATATTTCATATTCCGAATTCAAAAATGAAGTCTATTTTACCAAATTCATAACATAGAAGTTTCATTAATTAATTTTATAATTAAATCCCGCTGTTAAAATAAATAGCGTGTTTTTAGGAAACAATATATGTCAAAAGATTGACACTTGATTATGTCTGGTTTAAATGTGATATTACAACCAATGACCAACATTGTATTAAATTGTAAAAATATATTCTAAATATACTTTAAAACCACTCAAATTAATAATTTATCACTATTAATTATTTTGATTAAAAATGTTTTTTTAATTATAATTTAGTAATTTTCACTATTCATCAGAATATGAAAGTTATCCGAAAAGTACCAAAATTTCACCTTAGGCTAAATTTGATACTCCGAATCCAAAAATGAAGTCCATTTTGAGAGCTAAAATTTCTAAAATTTTAAAAGGTGGTTATTACTATTCATAACGGCTAGTTATAATAATATTTTAATAGCATATCGTTGTTTAGTGAAACTCGGTATTGCGTACTACACACGCTATCGAGGAAGGTCGCGATTGCGTGTAATGAAAGGCAAGTCAAGGATGTGTGTTGTGCAAGATCCTTTTGGTGTAGCGTACAACACAAGACATTAATAAAATTAAAAAGAATATTTTTCATAAAATCTCGGGCTGTTACAATGTCAGTAACTCGACACATCCCAGACAGTGTTTTAATTTCATAAATAAGTGGGATAGGAGAAGAAATATAATGGAGAGTATTACATAAACATGATGAAATCCATATTATATAAGATATTGTATCATTTAGGCCTCTTTTATAAGGTATGATTTTGAATGAAGAGGAATAGAAAAGAAAATGAAATGAAAATAACGAGAACAAAAGAGGATGTTTACCTCTTGATCTATTCTCCTTGAGATCCTTCATAAGGCCTTTAGTTTTGGATTTTTGGTGAGACCTGAAGCTCTAGTATGTGGGGAAGAGTCTAGGGAGGAGTATTTGGAAGAACTTAGGTAATTATCAAGGCTTGAGAGGTGTGAGAGAAAGAGGGAAATGAGGGTGGTATTTATATTGGAGGGGAGGGGGTATTTAAAATTATTTTAATCATTATAATAATTTTTTTTTCAAGAATATGAATTATATTAATTAATGTGACCGAAAATAATAATAATTTCATGTGAGTTCAAACCAAGTGGACTTAAATTATCCTTCCATCACCTATGATGCAGTAAATCAATTATTAAGAAATTATCATATTTTATCCTTTTTTACTATTCATAAAAAATTCTATAATTTAACTAAATTGCATAAAAAACACCCTAAAAATTTCTCAACGTGTATAATTAAAAAATGAACTCCATTTTTTGAAAATAAGTTTTTATATATTATTAATTTAATTTTTAAATAAAATCATAATTTACTCAAAAATAACAATTTGAATACTATAACTGATTTTATATAACATTGAAAAATTTAACATGATGCAAATGTCTTAAATCCTTAATAAAATAAATTAATAATACAATATACTAATCATTCGGGTCATATTACTATTCATATTACTATTCAGAAGGGTATGTTACTATTCACTAAAAATCTTGATGGCTATATCAAACTCGAAATAACTTACTAAACACAATTATAGATGAACGTTTCTTAAAATTCAAAACATAGAAGTGGGAATATTATGTTTAAATGCTAGTTATAAATATCTACATAAAACAAAGTTTCATGCATTTCAATTTTTATAACCTTGGGGTGTTACATTATCCCCACCTTTCGGAAATTTTACCCTCACAATTTTATATACTCATTAAACAAGTGAGGGTACCTTTCCACCAAATAATTCTAAAACTCCCATATTTCTTCTTCAACCTTGTGATTTTTCTACCCAACCATTAACTAGTGGATTACCTTATTATACAATACATACTCCCTTCGATAAATAATATGAACTGGTTTCTCTTTATAAGAAGGATTCTATTCCATCTAAACTTCTTCTGGACATAAAACATTAGTTGAAACTGGAATATAACTTCTCAGCATCGATACATAAAAAACAATGTGTGCCTAAGAAAAAATCGAAGTCAAAGCTATTCTGTATGCTAATGGTCCAAATTTCTCTTGTATTTCAAAAGGACCAATGAACCACAGACATAGCTTCCCTTTCCTAATATAACACATCACACTTTTCCAGGAATAGAATTTAAGGAAAACATGGCCACCTACCTCGAAAGAGAAGTATTTCCTTCTTTTATCTACATAAAATTTTTGCCTACTCTGAGTTGTCCTCATGTGTTATTTGATCATCTTCACTTTCCCTGCCACTTCCTCTACAAATTCTGGTCCCATAAACTTACTTTCCCTAACTTCATCCCAAAAATATGGAGTTCAACACCAATAACCATACAATGACTCAAATGATTCAATATGTATACAAGAATGAAAATTGTTTTGATAATAAAACTCAACTAATGAAAGACATTGATACCAACTTCCCTTGTAGTCCATTGAACAAGCTCGAAACACATCATCCAATGTTTGAATCATTTATTCTGACTTACCATCTGATTGAGGATGAAAAGATTTACTAGAATTTAATTTTGATCCTAACAACTTATGAAGGACCTTCCAAAAGTTATAAGTGAACCTGTGATCCCGATCAGATACAATGGGAATAGAAACTCCATGTAACCTGACAATCTCTTAGAGGTACAATCGAGAAAGATAATACAAATGCATTGTATCTCAAATAGAAATAAAATGTGTTTATTTAGTTACCTGATCAATAACAACCCAAATCATAGTGTTATCTTGAGATTTATTAGGTAATCCCACCATAATGTCCATGGATACATTCTCCCATTTCCACTCGGGCATAGGAAAAGGTAGAAGCATCCCGTTCTGTAACTTCCGCTCTTCTTTAACCTGTTGGCATGCTAAACATTTCATGGTACAATCAGAAATATCTCTTTTCATTCCATCACAAAAATAATAATTCTAAAGGTCTCTATATCTCTTAATAATTCTAGGATAAACTGAAAATGGAGAATTATGAGCTTCACACAAAAAATATTTCTTCAACTAGGAATCACAAGGCACGCACAACCTTTTTCCAAATCTTAAAACATAATCTTTATCAATGTATAATTCTTAAAACATACCCATTTTAACCAATTATTCTTTTTTTCTGTAGGTCATGGTCTTCCTTCAATGCTTACTTAATTCTTTTTGGTAATGATGGCTGCATTGAAACCTGAAATAAAATAGAGGTATTTCCTAAACCAACAAGTTTTAAGCCAAAACTAATTAAATTAGGAATTAGGGGATTATGTTTCAAATATAACATGGTTAACGACACATGATGTTTTTGACTCAAGGAATCTTCCACTTTGTTTTATTTTCCCAAATGGTAATTGATCATGAAATCATAACCCTTTATTAGTTAAATCCATCTTCTCTACCTAATGTTTAATTCCTTATGATTTAATATATACATTAGACATTTATGGTTAGTATATATTTGGCATTGGGATCCGTATAAATGGTTCCTCCATATTTTGAAAACAAAAACCAAATATTGCGATTACAAATAATGTGTGGGATAATTTATCTCATGAGGTTTTGATTGTATTGAATCATAAGCAATTACCTGATAAGTATGCATCAAAACACAACCGAGTCCTTTCAAATAAGGATAACTGTAGATAGAAAACTCACCGTTTTTGGAAGGTAAGGACAAAACTAGGGCATTCACCAATCTCATCACAGTTCCTAAAAAACATCACATTCTTATGTAAAAATAAATTGAAACCATTTTCACGTTAACTTGGTTAGTGGGAAAGATAACCGTGCAATGTTTTTAACCAAGCGTAAGTACTAACATACTAATCCAATAAAACAATGAATCTTTGTACAAGTTATGGGTCTTGGCCATTCATCAACAACTATTGTTCTGGTAGGATAAAATATAATTCCATTCTTATTTAAAATGTTCCCAAGAAAATAAATATGTTGTAACCAAATATCACACTTTATGTATTTTCCATATAGTTTATTTTCTTTTACGGTTTGTAAAACAACCCTTATAGATTTTTCATGCTCTTCTTTACTCATAGAAAATAACAGAATGTTCTCAATAATCACATCCAAAAACATATCCAATAACTTAGGAAATATTCTATTCATATGATTTATTAATATACCATGTTAATTAGTTAACTAAAAGTTAACAACAAAAAATTCATAATGCCGATATCTAGTATGAAATGTTGTTTTAATGATGTCATTCTCCCCACCATCAGCTGATGGTATCCATATCTCAAATAAATATAGTAAAAGTACTGAGCTCCCTAGAGATAATCAAATTAGTCATAAATATGAGTCAATGTATAGTTTTATTAATAGTGATGTTATTCAAAGCTCTATAATAAAAGAAAAGTCTCAAAGAAACATATTTCTTTTTAAAAACAAAACAAAAGCACCCCATGGGGAAGTGTTAAGATGAATCAATCTTTTATCAAGAAAATCCTACAACTGATTATTCATTTAAATAATTTCCATTATAGCCATTATATATGGGGGTTTTGAAATTGTCTTAGTATAAGGAACTAAGTAAATTTTGAATTCGATATCTTGATCAGGTATGACACTGGGTAACTCATCAGGAAAAAATTCAAGGAATTCATTTACCTCTGGCACATCATTAATCTAAACCATTCCCTTGTTTTCAATAATATGATAAATATAACATTCATTTCCATATTTTAGTAGTTTATCAACTTCTTGATATTTTATCCATTGTATAGGGTTTTTATTAAATAAAAACTAAAACTCTTTCTGAAATAAAACTTCTTTGGCTCCACATTCATTCTTATCATGATAAATAAAAATCCAATCCATTCACAGAATAATATCAAACTCGACATTGGTAAAAGAAAAATGTTTTACAGATAAAGTCTTTCCACAGAACAAAATAGAAAGATTCTTATAATTCCTCTTTGTTATAATATTTTTCCTACTATTTTAATAATATTTTCCTATCTCATTGGTTGAGGTGATATTTCCCATTTACCTATAAATTCCTCCTAAATGATGGAATTTTTAGACCTCATATCAGAAAAAAATTAAAAAATCTGATTAAACAATCAAAGTACCTAAAACAACATCATTGGATGGCGCGACATCGGATAATGTAGTCACAAAATCTCTCACTACACCTTTCTGCTTATATTATGGTTTCTTTTCATCATTTGGATCTCTCTTTTGGTAGGCATTTCCATAATGAACCATCTCACCACATGTAAAAAACATAACAGTTTACTTCTCATGTTTAGACTTAGGATTATTTTCATTACAATCATGAGCCGTATGTCCAAACTTACCACCTCAAAAACACTTCCTAGTTATGGTGAGGCATTCCCCAGGGTACTTCTTTCCAAACTTTTCAAATATTGGAAACTACATTTTGTTACCATCATATTTCCTTGGTTGATTCTTACCCATCGTTTTCCATCTGGACCTCTTATTCTTCTTATTTCAAAAATGCACATAATCATCACCAAACTCAATCTCTAACCTATCAGCACATCAGACAGGTTTCTCATAACATTTGAATTCACGGGACGCCAACACACATTAATACCCTGGTTTTAGCCTTAAATAAAAGAGATTAATTTTTCTTTCAAGATCCAAAATATGATTCTGAGCATACCTTCCCAGTTGGGTGAAGTTAGCTTTATAAACAACCACTGAATCTTTCTCATTTTTCTTTAATTAAAGGAATTTTTTCCTTATCCAAAGTCTCACCACATTAGGAAAGTATTTTTGAAGGAAAAATATTTTAAATTCATCCAACTATAAGGAATAAATATACTCTCTATCGAAGACATTCTTTACCATATGCCACCACTAATCTGATTCACTTTCAAAATGATAAATGGAATGACTCATATTTTTATTTTCTGAATATCCCATAACATTGAAAATATTTTCAATGGCTTTAATCGATCCTTCAGCCGCTATTGGGTTAGATGTTCTATTGAAAGCAGGAGGGTGTTTTCTCATAAAATGTTACACTATTGTGATATTCTGGTGAGGTACCTCTAGTTGTTCACTTCAACGGATTCCACCACCATTTATTTACTGTGTTAGCTGATCCATTAATGTTACAAACAATTCGGTTCCAATCCATACCATTCCAGGATACAGATTTGGATGGATGTCGTTCTATTGGTGCCTCTTCTCTTCACCTTCCATGTTTCTTCTCCGAACAACCATTCCGAAAAAACATATCATAGTTGAATAAACATGGTAATATTTAAATTATATATCATTTAAAATTAACGATTTAGTAAAAAAAATTATGGTATTATATTAACATCATCCTAACACCTAAATTTATCTAAACCATCCTCTGATACCAACTATATGGACTCATCCTTATTTCATTACATAATCTTGAATTTAGTCGAGAAATAAATTCCTTGAACATTGAGGACCATTTAAAGTTTAGAAATTTAGGTAAAAGTTGAATAACACATTAACGACATTACACATTATTACAAAGTGTAAAACATAAAATCTGTACTCATTTCATCCAAAATATAAAACTTTTCAAATAAAAAATGATTTCGTTGAAAATTCATCAAAAATTTAACATAGATTACTTCATTGTATTACATTCCCATATAACTTATGGAAATCATATTAAACATATATTGGGTAAAAAATCTCGGTAATGGATATAAAAATAAATATAAAACACATTAGTCCATGAATACTTGTAATGTATGAAATCATTTTCAAAAGACATACTTGTCTCCCATATATACTTACTTTGTGATGCATGAGATTTCCAAAATATTCCCACAATAAATAAGAACATAAATATATCCATAATGAAATATTGGTTCATTATATACATAATCCTATAACCCACCACACTACATTATAATTTGTAACCCTCACAACTACCTTACAATTTGTGTAAACATCGCAGTTACACGTGGAGT
The DNA here is from genome assembly GCA_963277665.1 of Viscum album. Taxonomy (NCBI): domain Eukaryota; kingdom Viridiplantae; phylum Streptophyta; class Magnoliopsida; order Santalales; family Viscaceae; genus Viscum; species Viscum album. Next base: position 1,148,469,770 of record OY728143.1, on the reverse strand, counting down.
AGCCATTTCACCGACCTCCAAATTACACATACCCAATGAATTAGTGGGAGATATAGGCCCCAAACATCATCATAAACAATTTCTAATTACTATAACACAATCAAACAACATTATTAACTGTATACAAACATTTCTTTTGATTTTCGTAAAACAGAATTTTAAAAGAGGATTTTAAAAGAAAACCACTTATAAATATCATATAATTGAAGGGAAAAATAATAGAGTATATGTAATATGTATATACACTATTAATAAACATAATTAATCATAAAATAAATAAATTTCACTAAAAAAATTTAATACCATGTAAACAATAAAGAATATTGTTAACCCAAATAATGGAAATTGAGATAATAATTCCATTACCTCAATTTGTATTACGTAAAACTAATTTCAAACTCTTTTATAATGGATAAAATAGTATTATTAATATCTTAAATAAAAATATTCATCTATTTAATACCTTGTATAATCATTTCCTTACATTATTTCACCCTTTAATTGTTAGTATTTTGGTCCCTACATTGTTTTGGTTGCATTGTTTAAATAATTTCCCTGATCGGTTCATGATTGGTATTATTTTCGATCAGAAGTGAAACATCAGAATTCAAATGGAGTGGTATTTAAATATTTACATAACCATAAATTAGACAATTTATCATTTTTAATTCTTTCACGAGGATTATTCATGAGTTAAAACATAATTGATATTTGTTTCAGTTATTTAGTTGATTATTCCATAGTAAAGAACTCATTTTGTTTTATAAATTAATAACGTGTGTGAAAAATGATTCCATAACCTTATATATGATATAATAAATAAATTATAATATTGTTCAACCATAAAAATGTTTTCATGAAATGTCGTGAAGAATGTAATTGAAATTGAAATCACATCATCCACATATTCGGTAACTTGACACGTAACAGATGATGTTTTAATTTCTTGAATATATGGAAGAGGACAAGAAATATAATAGGGATTATTTCATGAATAATATGCAATCAATAATATTTATGATACTAAATCATTCATGCCTCTTAGATTAGGGGAGGTGAGGAAATAAGTAGAATAGAATAGAAAATGAATAGAAAAGAAAGAAAACAAAAGCGGATGTTTACCTCTTGATCTCTTCTTCATGAGATCATTCATAAGGACTTTTGTTTTAAATTTCTGTTGAGAATGGAAGTTATAGGACTTTATTGATAGCATTAGGAGGATTATTGGTCAGAACATAGGTATTGATCAAGGATTTAGAGATGTGGGAGAAAGAGGGAAAAGATGGTGGTATTTATAGTGGAGGAGAGGAGGTGTTTAATATTATTTTAATCATTATTATAATATTTTTCCTCAAGGAATTGAATTTTTGTAATTAATGTGACCTCAAATAGTAATAATGGCATGTGTGTTCTAACCAATAGGTCTTATATCAGCCTCGCATCACCAATGATGTAGTAAATCAAGTATTTTTCATTTATTGTATTTTATCGTATTTTAAAATTCATAAAAAATTATATAATTTCAAAAAAATTACCAGAAATTAACCCTAATGATTTCTCAACGTGTAGAATTCAAAATTTAACTCCATTTTTTGAAAATAATTTCTATGTATTATTAAATTAATTTTTAAATAAGATCATAATTTTTTTAAAAATAACAATTTTAAAACTATAACTGTTTTTCTATCACATTAAAAAATTAACCCCGATGTCATTATATTAAATCCTTAACAGAATAAAATAATAATGAAATTTTCAATCCATTAGGTTCATATTACTATTATTATTACTATTCATAATGGTATTTTACTATTCACCAAAAATCAAGTTGGTTCCAACTGACTCCAAATTACTTACTGAACACAATTGTAGATAACTATTTTTCTGAAATTCAAAACATATATGTGGAAAATTTATTTTTAAAGGCTGGTTATAAATATATACTTATATCAAAGTTACATTAATTTCAATTTGTAAATCTTTTGAGTGTTACATTATACCCACCATTGTGTAATTTCACCCTCATAATTTTATTTACTAATTTAAAAAGTGAGGGTACCATTCCCTCATACCATTTTGATATTCCCATGTTGCTTCTTTAACTATGAGTTTTATCCAAAAAACTATTACATGGTGGATTTTCTTATTCCATAATACAATTTCCCATTGATCAAGAATCTTAACTAGTTTCTCTTCATAAGAAAGGTTCTCTTCCAGCTAAACTACTTCTGGGCTGAAAACATCAGTTGAATCCGGTATATAATTTCTCAACATAAAAACATCAGAAACATTATCTATCTAATTGAAAATAAATATCAAAGATACTTGGTATGAAACTGGTACAAAATTATATAGTATTTCAAAAGGGCCAATGAAATTCAGTATTAGCTTCCCTTTCATTCCAAAACACATCACACTTTTCGAAGGACAGATTTTAAAGGAAACATGGTCACCTACCTCAAAAGAGATTTATTTCCATATGTTATCTTCATAACTTTTCTACGTACATTGAGTTTTCCTCATGTGTTTTTTGATTATCCTCATTTTCTCGGCCTCTTCCTCTACTAATTCAAGCCACATCAACATCCATTCCCCAACTTCATCCTGTAATGTTAGAGTTTAACACTAATTCTCAAACAATTTCTCAAAAGGTACCATCTGTGTACTGGAATGAAAAATGTTATTATAAGAAAACTGAACTAAAGAAATATGTTGATCCTAACATCCCTAGTAGTATATTGATCATGCTCGAAGAATATCCTCCAAAGTTTGAATCATTCATTCTGACTGCCCATCTGATTGAGGATGAAAATTTATACTGAAATTTAATTTTGTGCCCAATGACTTTTGAAGGCCCTTCAAAAAGTTATCAGTGAACCTGGGATACCAGTCATATACAATGGAAATTGGAACTCCATGTAACCTTATAACCTCTTTTAGGTACAATCAAGAAATCTAGTCCAAAGGCATTGTATCTCGAATAGAAATAAAATGTGTAGATTTAATCAACTGATCAACAACAACCAAAATTTCATTGTTACCTCGAGATGTCTTAGGTAGTTCCACCCCCAAGTCCATTTATACATTCTCCCATTTACACTCTACAACTAGAAAAGGATGAAGCATCAACTTCGGTAACTGACTCTTTATTAACTACTTGACATGTATTATATTTAATGGTTAAATCAGCAATATATCTTTTCATTCCTTCACACCAATAATACTCCTGAATGTCTCTGTATATCTTAGTATATAGGATGAACTGAAAATGGAAAACTATGAGATTAAAACAAAAAATAATTCTTCAATTGGGAATTTCCAGGAACACACAACCTTATTCCAAATTATAAAAGACAATCTTTATGAAGGTTAAATTCTAAAAACTAACCCATTTTAACGAATTATACCTTTATGTGTAGCTCATGGTATTCCTTCTACGCTTTCTTAATTCTATCTGATAACGATGACTAGACTAAAACCTGAAAAAAAACAGAGGTATTTCCTACACTAACAAATTCTACACTAAATTTCATCAAATCATTAATCAAGGGATTATCTTCCAAAAATAACATGGTTAATAATGCATGATGTTTTCGACACAAGGAATCCTCCAATTTGTTTGATTTTACAAGATAATAATGGATCATGAAATCATAATCCATTATGAGTTGAATCCATCTTCTCTACCTCATTTTTTCAATTCCTTCTATGTGTATATATACTGTATACATTTTTGGTTAGTATATATTTGACATTTGGATCCATATAAATGATGCCTCCAAATTTTCCAAACAAAAACCATAACTGCCAATTGAAAATAATTTTTGGAATAATTTAACTCATGAGTTTTTAGTTGTATTGAATAATAATCAATTAGCTAATAATTTTGTATAAAAACAATACCATGTCTCTTCAAAGAAGCATCACATTAGATAACAAACTGACTATTTCTGGAAGGTAAGGTCAAAACTTGAGCATTCACCAATCTATTCTCCAGTTTCTAAAAAAAACATCACATTCTTCTATCAAAATAAATTTAACCCATTTTCGCATTAACAAGATTAGTGCGATAGATAATTGTGCAGATTTTTTAACAAATCATCGGTAATAACCTTATAATCCAATTAAATAATAATTCTCTATAACATTTGTGTGTCATTCACATTCATCAACCACTCTTGTTTTTCCACAATCAACTGTTATTCCATTCTTATTTACAATGTTCCCATGAAAAGAAATCTATTGTAACCAAAAATCACACTTGCTAAATTTTCCACATAGTTTTATTTCCTCTAAGGTTTGTAAAAGAACCCTTATATGTTTTTCATTCTTTATTAATCTTAGAAAATATTATAATTTCATCAATAAATACAACCAAAAACTTATCCATGAACACATGAAATATTTGATTCATAATATTCAGTAATATATTATGTGAGTTAGTTGAGCCAAATGGCCTAATAACAAATTTATAATACCCATATCTAGTATGAAACGTTGTTTTCCAGATGTGATCCTTCATCACCTCCAGCTGATGGTATTCAGATCTCATGTAAATCACGGAGAAGTACTGAGCTCCCTAGAGCTAATCAAACAAGTCATCGATTTGAGGCAATGTATACCTATTTTTAATAGTGATGTTAATAAAATCACTATAATCAAAGTAAAGTCTCATGGAACCATCTTTATTTTTAATAACCAAAATAGGAGCACCCCATGGTGAAGTACTAGGATGAATGAAGCATTTATCAAGAAAATCTTACAACAGATTTTTCAATTCAATAAGTTCCATTTCATCCATTCTATATGAGGTTCTCAAATTTTCTTAGAATTAAGAACAATGTCAATTGTGAATTCAACATCCCTACCTGGGATGACATAGGGTAACTCATTGGGAAAACATCAAGGTATTCACTTACAATTGGTAAATCATTAATCTGAATAGTTCCCCTATTTTCAACAATATTAGTAGGATAACTTTCATTTTAATATTTTAGTAGTTTCTCAGTGTCATTATATGTTATCAATTTAATGTATTTGGTCTTAATTAATAACTGATAATCTTTTTGAAAAACAATATATTTAGATCTATAGTCAATCTTACAATGATAAACAGAAATCCAATCCATTCCCAGAATAACATCAAACTTAACTAAGGAAAAAAAGAAAGTTTTGCAGGTAAAGTCATTCCAAACACCACAATAGAAAGATTATTATAATTCTTCTTTGCTATAAAATTTACCCCTACAATATTAACAATATGTTCTGGTCACATTTTTTGAGGTGATACTTCCTATTTTAATGAAAATTTCTCAAAATTGAAGGAAATTGTAGACCCCGTATCAAACAAAACATTAACAAAATTAGAGTAAAAAGACAAAGTACATGATACAACTTCATTGGATAGCCTGAAATTTACTGACATAGTCAAAAAATATCTTACTACACCTTTCTACTTATATTTTGGATTCTTTGCATCATTTAGATCTCTCATTGGGAAGACATTTTCATAATGACTCATCTCACCACATTTAAAACTCTTAATATTTTTCTTACCAGGATTCGTCTTAGGATCATATTCATTATAATATTGGGTCGTATATCAAATTTATTATATAGAAAACAATTTCTAGTTTTAGTAAGTAATTTCTCATGGTGCTTCTTGCAACAATTTTCTCAAATTGGAAACTAAATTTTCATAACACCAGATTTTTTTGGTTGATTCCTACCCATCGCTTTCCATCTGGAATTATTCTTCTCCTTGTTTCCAAAATGCTCGTTATCATCATCAAACTCTATCTCTACCCTATCATCTCATCTGAAATTTTTCTCAAAAAATTTTAATTCACATGATTCTATCGCCCTCTGAAACCTTTGCATTAGTCCGTTGTAAAAGAGGTTGATTATTCTATCATGATCCAGAATAATATTTGGAGTATACCCCTCCAGTTGGTTGAATTTAGTTTCATACAAAGCCACTGAATCTTGCTCGTTTTTCTTCAATTCATGGAATTTCTTCTCCATCCTATGTTTCACCACCATAAAAAAATTGTTTTCAAGGAAAATAATTTTAAATTCATCCCACTCCCAAGGCATCAATATAATCTCTATCCATGACATTATATATCATTGACTACCATTGATCGTATTCACTTTCAAAACGATAAATGAAAAGACTTATATTTTGATTATCTAAACATCTTATAACATTCAATATCTTTTTAAGGGAATTAATCTATCCTTCTAGCACTACTATGTTAGAATATCCATTGAAAGAAGGAGGGTGTTGTATCATAAAATGTTCCACTATTTTCATATTACATTGTCGTAACTCTAGATTTTCTATTGAATGGATCCCATCACCATTTATTTCCTACATTACCTGATCCATTACTTTCACAAATGGTTTGGTCCCAATACCTACCATTCCAAGCTGCAGATTCTGAAGGATGACATTCTGTCGTTGCCTCTCATTATCGGATTCCTTGTTTCTTCTATAGACAATCATTTTGAACAAACATATCTAAGTCAAATAAACATTGTAATATTTAAATGTTATATCATTTCGAATTAAACATAGATTAAAAACATTTATGGTATTATATTAACACCATCCTAACCCCTAAAATTATCTAAATTTTCCTCTAATAACAACAGTAAGGACCCGACTGTATTACATTACATAATCTTGAATTTTGTCTAGAAATAACATACTTTAACATTGAGGATCTTTTGAGGTTTACAGATTTAGAGAAAAGGGTCATAACAAATTAATTACATTACACATTAATACAGACTGGATACCATAAAAACAGTACTCATTTCTTCCAAAATATAAAACTTTTCAAATAAAACATGATTTCATTGAAATTTCATTTAACATGGATTCTTTATTTGTCATACATATCCATATAACCTGTGAAAATAATTTAAAAACTATGGATGATAAAAAAACTTAGTAAGGGATTCAAGAAGAACGAAAGAACACATCAGTCCACGAATACTTGTAACGTACGAAATCATTTTCAAAAGACATACTTTTCACCCATATATAATTACATTACGAAACATTAGATTTACACAAGATTCCCACAAAAAATAAGAACATAAAAATAACCATAAAGAAATAATGGGGAATTACTTATAAAATCATGTAACCCTCTAGGCTACCTTATAATTTGTAACAATCATGAAAACCTTACAATTTGTGTAACCATCGCAGTTACACATAGAGTAACCATACTGTCAACCTCCAACTTACTCATACCCAATTCAATAGAGGGAGACATATGTCCCACCCTTCATCATACAAAATTCCCAAGAACCAGTAAAAAATCATACAATATGAATAATTTCATAAAAACATTGCTTTTGAATTTTGTTAAACAAAATTCTAAAAGAGTATTTTAAAAGAAAATCCCCATATGAATATCATATAAGTGAAGAGAGGTTTAATATAGTGGATGTAATATATACATACGCTATAAATACATATAATTCTTCCAAATATAAACAAGTTTCATCAATAAAATTTTTTTAATACCATGTAAACAATGAAGTAGAGGGTTCACCCAAATAATTGAAATTAGGTTAAGAATTCCCTTACATTGGGTTTGTCTTACTTCAAAATCATTTAAACCTCATTTATAATGGTTAAAATAGAGTTATTAAAATTTTAAATAAACATATTCATCTATATAATTCGTTATATGATCATTTCATTAAATCTTTTTACCCTTTAATTGTTTGTATTTTGTTCCTTGCTTTGTTTTGGTTGCGTTCTTTACATGATTTCCAAGATCAGTTCATGATGGATATTCTTATTGTTTAGAATCAAAACATCAGAACTGGAATGGAGTGGTATTTTCATATTTACAGAACCATAGACTATATAATATATCATATTGAATTATATTATGAGGATGATTCATTATTTTAAACATTATTGATCTTTGTTTAGGTTATTTTGGTGATTCTTTAATTGTAAAGAAATCATTTAGTTATATAAAATAATAAAATGTGTGAAAAATGATTATAGAACCATATATAAGATATAAAAAATAAATTCTAATCTTTTTCAACCATAAAAATACTTTCATGTCCACTCTTGAATAATGTAAATGAAATTGAAATCACATAGTCCACGATGTCGGTAACTCGACACATCACAGAAGGTGTTTTAATTTCTTGAATAAGTGGGAGAGGAGAAGAAGTAGAATTGTCAGTATTCCATAAACATGGTGAAATCTAGAATATGTAAGATAATTTATAATTCATTCCTCTTGGATAAGGGTAGGTGATGAAATAATAACAATAGAAATATAAAATTAAATGAAAATAAAGAAAACAAAAGAGGATGTTTATCTATTGATCTCTTCTCCTTGAGGTCCTTATTAAGGCCTTTGGTGTTCATTTTTTAGTGAGACCAATAGCTCTAGAGCATGGGGAAGAACCTTGGGAGGTGTATTTGGGAGAACATAGCTATGTATCAAGGATTTAGAGGTGTGGGAGGAACACGTAAATGAGGGTGGTATTTATAGTGGAGGAAAATAGTTATTTTACATTATTTTAATCATTATTATGAAATATTTGCTCACTACTATGAATAGTATTAATTAGTGTGACCCCAAATAGTAATAATGGAATGTGAGTTCTAACCATGTTGTCTTACATCGAACATGTACCTCATATGATATAGTAAGTCAAATATTTTTAATTTATCATATTTTATTGTATTTTACTATTCAATTTTTGTATAATTTCTGAAAATTCACAAAAACTCCCCCTAACCATTTCTCGACATGTATAATTCAAAAATTAACTTCATTTTTTGAAAATAATTTTCTAAATATTATTAATTTATTTTTTAAATAAAATTATAATTTATTTGAAAATAATAATTTTAAAAGTATAATTGTTATTATATCACGTTGAAAAATTAACCAAGATGTAATTATATTAAATCATTAAGGGAAAAAATAATAGTACAATTTACTATTCAGTAGGGTCATATTACTATTCATAAGGGTTTGTTACTATTCCCCAAAAATCATGTTGGTTCAATCAAACTCCAAATAACTTACTGAACACAATTATAGATTACCGTTTTTAAAAATTCAACACATAAAAGTGGAAAAATTATGTTTAAAGGCTGGTTATAAATATATACATAAAAATATATCAAGAATTAATGATTTTAAAACCTTCGAGTGTCAAATATATTAAATAAATTTTATCCATGTTTGACTTTTTCATAAGTGTCCTGAGTGGAATATTATTATCATTTTCTAAATAAGGAACTTTTTAACCTTTTTTACAAATATGTGAAATGACTATTTTTAACATATAATGTATATAATAAATTTACCATATTCAATAAAAATAATTTTTTTAATATTAATCTATAAGCTTCAATAGTTTTTTTTAATAAAAGGTTTTTTAAAACATTTTGTGATATTTTATTTTTAAAAATTATTTTCAAAGTGAAATGGTTATTTTCCCTAAAAATGTTTTCAATTAAACATCTATGGTATTTCAATTCATAAATTATATCAAACTATATTATATTTATGATAAATATAGTATTTGTTATTTTTGTATCATCCTTATTATTCATCTAGATGGTTTGTGATTAGTTTTGCCCAGAAAAGTATTGAAATTATCATTCATGAATAACTTTTGTAATCAATAACCTTCCCATGAAATATTGACTTTATTATTATCATTTGAAATTAAATTTCCCCAAAATACCCATATTATTTGTAAGGAATATAAATATTACTTAATCAGTACTTCATTTATATGTATATTATTTTACATCTAAATTTATATTATTGATTGGTGAAATTATTGGTAATTAATATCCCTTAATCTATGTGGATATTTATTCATAACAATATTGTTTTTGAATTAAATTGGACATTCAATATATAAATAATTTAGTATACATATAGATAATGGTGGGGATAGTTATAGATATCATATTGATGTATTGGTAGTCTCATAACATGAATGAGTTGGTTATACTTAGTTAAATAGGTTTCTAGTGTACACATACCCATCAATTCTAAAAAAATCATTTGAATGGTCTGAAATGTATATGTATCATGTTGGTGGAGATCATAATGACTAGTAAATAAGCATTCCTTCATTAAGAATTCAGTTATTATTATCCATGATATTTTGATAATGTGTTTTTATGCATTTTTTTGGTTTATTGATTAAATAAAGTGTGTTATTTTATTTACATTTCCAAATGAATTATTCATTATCATATAATGATATTGTAGTTACTAATTAAATTTAATGTGTGTTTATATATTTACCATGTCGTATTTGTTATTTCTTATCTAATCATGATAGTATAATTATTTAAATGGAATGTGGGGTTTTTATTAACCTTTCCATGTTGATTATGCGTACTGATTCATGATAGTTTCCACTGTACTTATACCTTACTAAAAATTTGATCTCACCCATATTTTATTAAATTTTATAGGAATCTAATATTTGTTCTTTTAATTATATATAATGATATTATAGAGGGAATACTAATATTCTTAAAAAATATTATGTTGTAATTTGTGTTTTCAAATGAAATAATTGAATCGGGTATCTATCACATTGTCCAAGACTACTAAACCATCTATTACATTAGGATGATATTCCTTGTATATTATGCCAATGTAGTAAATTAGAGATATGATCTAGGTTACTAGGGTAAACATCTTTACATTATCTTATCATAGAGATATTGAATTCTATATATAATTTCTCTAAGGGACTACATTGATATTTATTCTAGTCTGTTATATTTCACCTAAAAAGATTCAAGAGATGAAGGTATAGCTATAATATTTTTAGACGATGGGATTTCATGGACATTGTGTGTCCCCCTGGGAAACCCTAGTGTTATTCTCTTAACAGGTGGATGATATTTTGCGATTATGTGTGGATTTACACCACTTCGATTAGGTGAATATGAAGAATAATTATGAAAAAATGAGAATCGATAAATTATTCTATCATCTAGAAGGGGTGAGGTGGTCATCGATGATTGAAATCTGGTTGGTTTATCACCATTATTGTGTTCTGAAGGTGGATATATAGAAGATAAAATTTTGGTGATGCTACAGTTACTATGAGTAAATGGTGATTCCCTTGTATATATAAAATTCCCCTACACTATTAATTAAACCCATGAACCAAGTCTTGTATCCCTTCTTGGACCAGTTCATGTTTGTATTCTTCAATCATATCCTCATGTACTCGATATCAGAGAAGTTTCAAACAAGAAATATATGGATGGTAATGGACATACTCTAAGACACCATCTTTATAAGAATATCTCAAAGTGTATATTCAGGATTCGATAATTCTACATCCTATGGAATGTAATCTCATAAGGGGGGATAACAATGTTCACCACCAATATTGAGGAATTTATAGCTTTAAAAACTCCCAATAGACCGACTGAATTATGGAGTTTCCTTGGTTTATAAATCTATTATCAGATAATAATGCATGATATCTGTAAGATCACGACACTTTTATCTTAATTGAAATGAAAAATGTACCATTTCATGTCGATAGAGAAGTTCTAGTATGATTTTCAAGAGTTACGGTAGAGGTTTATGAGTGAACCCAGTTTTATATTTGAAATGGATATTGTTGAGTATTTGGGGTACTATAATTCCTCTTTAGATGGACTTTTATTATCTATAAAATTGAAATAGTAGTGGTTGTTTATGGGACCTATAAGATAAGGACTCGTCAACAAAACTATGTGGCCTATCATTTGGTGTTGGAAGGTGGGGTTTTCACCCTGCTTAATTGGTGACACTACCTTATGGGATATTAATTTATCATTGATTCACAGAAAAAGAGTCCCATGTATGTCATTTCATATAATTTTATTAACTCTAGGAACATGAGATGGATGATGATTCAACATAATTATGAATTTTATATCTTGTATTAGACATTACTATATTTATTGAGAATGGTTTTCATATAAAAAATGTTCTGAAAACTATCGAATTTAATTTTTAGCAATTTTTTTAAGCTAATTAGTGATCAAATAATTCATTTTTGTCATACATCTCAATGAAATAATTAACATGACTCGTGTGTTTTATAAAATGAAATGAATTTAGGGGATTCATAATGATATTTATAAAGGTGATAAAAAATTTAAGGTTTAATTATTATAAATATGTTATATCATATTTGATGATATTAGAATGAAATATGACAAGTTAGTGGATTTGTTATTTAATAAGTAAAACAAGATTATTATCTTAATTTGATGATGTATAGAACTTCTTCCAGACTATATTTTGACAAAGAAACTAATTATTCTTTTACATGATATGCCTAGATTGAAAATTTCTAGGTGAGAGGGTCAATATTTTTATTCCTCTATAATTTATAAGAATAACAATATCTTGATGCCAATTATATGAAAAGGTTACTAACACTAAAGAAGAATGATAAATCCATAAACGTGATATCCTTATTAGTTTCCAAATGTTTAAAGAACTTGAATTAATAATTATCAAATGGAAATGAACCAAATTTCAAAAGAGATTTTATTAATTTTAATGAGTTATTATTATTTTCTTATAATCAAATGATATGAGAAAAATGTTATTACAAAGGAAAAATATCAATTGGTTATTTAATTATTAAATTATTTTAAAAAAACATTATTTAGTTCCCCTGAGATGTATAATAAAAATGAGGAGGACTATAAAACTAAAATATCGTTGAGGATTAACAATATTGAATGTTCTTGAGTTGAAGGAAAGTTATTTAAGAGAAAGGGACCATAATGTTCATCAAAGAAAATTATTTTTCTATTAAACAATGATATTATGTCTTCTCATGGATAATGTGGAAGTGAATAATAGGACATAAAAGTTTATGGTTCTCAAGGGTTTATGAATTTTTCAAAGAAAACTAACGATACCTCTAGAAAATTAGATGGAATTAGAGAAGATGATTTTAATTATGAGACTCCAAAAGAGATAAAATGGAAAATGATCATCTTCATATATTTGAAAAAATATAATCTTAAGAGTGAGAAATTACTCTTAAAAAGGGGAATGGATAATTATACAAATCTTGTGATACATTATAAATCAAGTAGATGATTATGATGGAATTATAATTTTAAATAATTATGTGTTATATCAATGAAATCCACAAATAGGAAGAAAATATTCTCAAAATAACTTCTATAAATTTCATTTCTTTAAATGAGAAGTTGAATAATCTTTAAGAAATTTTATTTAGAGGGAAAAAATTATTAATATGTTTTTTGTTTGTGTTTAAAAATTTTATTCAAGAGGTCAGAAAATATTATGAACCTGAATTTTTTTTCAATAAGAAACATGAATGATTTCTAATGATACCATAATTTATTAAATTGGATTCTAAATTTTGAAATCAAAATAAGTGATTATAGTGACTGGAATTTAAATAAGGTAATTACTACCCACATGAATGATATTTCACCCATTTTTACATCTCGAGGTTGTGCTTAAAATAATAATAAAATTTATTTGGGGGAAAATAAGGATATTGAGACTAAGGATATGTGAAAAACCATGGTGAAGGAGAATATTACAAATCTTGGGAAGGTTAATAGAAATTTAGTAGATTCAAATTTGAATAAAAATAAATGTGAATATTTAAAGTAAATTTACTCTAAACAAAAGTGATTTATTTTTGAAGGAATATATTTTTATAGATTTTATAGACACAAAAGAAGTTATATGTTTATATAATAATTCACCCCCTAAATAATAAAATTTGTGATTTGAGATAGAAAAAAGATGATTACATGAGAGAAAAATTGATTCAGCAATCAAAAATAGAAGGTGAAAATGCTTATTTTTTATAACAATCTTGAAGAAACATAGTAATAGTTTGATCAACCATATTTATCACCAAAAAAATATTAAATTACAATAATATAGGCTAAACAAATAAGAAAATGTGAATTCTATCAATAATATAAGGGATTAATAAAATGAAATTGCTATTAAGGTGGGATATATATATTTAAATAAATGAAAATCATTGTTCATGGAAATTTATTTTAAATCGCATTAAAAAAACTCTTAAATATTATATATATATATATATATATAATTATGATGTAGGAGATTCCATAATTTTAAATTATGAATTATTAAATGTGGAAGGTGTTGGAAACACTAAAAATATGAAAAGTGGAATTAATAAAATTATATTCTACTCAAAATAGGTTGATGAATAATCTATTAAGTGTTTTATAACCTTTTTAAAATGGTAATGAAGTGATTTTTTTATGAAATTAAAGGCCATAATGATGTTCAAGTAGGACTCAATAATAATTAAGGGAAATAAAATAAGTGATATTTTATTCTAGATTTCCAATGTCTAAAATAGTTACTAAATGAGTTTAATATAAATGAAAGATTATTGGTATATGACAATTTTATATTTAGGATTATAGGAAATGAGAAATAAAAAATGAATAAATATTTGAGATATATTCCTATGATGAAATTTGGGATAAGAAACACTTGTGATGTGTTTCTCCAAGTGAATATATAAAAAAGGTGTCACCAGATTATTGAGATAAAAAACATAAGCTTCCAAATTGATAAAATCACATGTGTGTGGCTTGATGAGCTTTTTTTTAACTACTAAGTACATGTACATTAATAAATTTTATAGTTATTTTACATATATTAGTTTTGTTTATTTCATGTTTAGTTAATAATAATCTATTTATAATTTTATCTACTTTCCATGATATTCCAAAAATTAAATATGGTTTATGATCAAAAAAACTTGTTCTAATAATGAATAAAAATTAAACAATTAATACTATGAGGAATATCTTTTGATGAATATTTAATGGATTAATTTCTCAATCGATACAATCCCCATATAAAAGGTGTAGATGATTGTAAGAACCAATATTTTCCATAATCATCTAGAAAAATTATTTCAGATCCTAAAACATCAACATAATTTTAGGGAGAAGCCATAATAGTGTTTATTTACATTTTTAATAGGTGGTTTCATTTTCCAAATTTATAAGAAACTCTTTTGGGACACGGTTTTGGAAGACTCGCATATTAAATAGTTTTACATTATTCAAAATCTAATGTTAAATGAAAAATAAGGGAATTAATTTGGAAAATTTGTTATGACCGCTAATGAGGGGTTTTTTCATATAAATCTGTTGGAAGTAGTTATTGATATTATAATAATCATCATTATAAATCCACATATAATTTTCATGTAATACTCATTGATGATCAAGGAACATCCTGAATAATTATTCTCACTGATAATGAGATAGAGGGATCTCAAGGAGATCATATTGTATTGAATGGGAAAGATGCAATTGCATTAAGATTTTTTGAAAATCCCCATGATGATTTTAAAATTTATAGAGATGAGAATGGATTGAAGAATGAATTATATATGTTCTATATAATATAGAACTATATTGAGTATTTAAATATTATTAGATACCAAAAAGGGTGTTGAAAGATTACAAATTCTAAGATATTTTAATTATTCTACATTTCATTTTCATGTAGAATCAAATATTAATGATAAATATCAATAATTCAATAATATATTATTAAAATGGAGGAATAGTTTAATTAATTTAAGAATATTGAAACATATAAATTAGTATATTATATTCATGATAATTCCATGATTATGAAAATTTTGATTTTTATATAAAATATCAAATAGATTAGATAATTAGTATATAAAACATCTCCATTATTTTGCAATGGATACTCTAAAATTATGGTTACAAACACTGATAACACTTTTATTAAGTCATAATACTTGAAATGATTTAATTTTTTCTTGAAATATGTTCTCATAGACATTCCAAACTCTTTCAAATGGATATAATGTCAATGTTTCTTAATAGAGTATATGAGAGAGAGTTTTAAATTAAACAACATAATGGTATTACCATTGATGATGATGATCATTATGTGTTTATTTTATAGAACAAATTATATGATCATAAAACTCTTTCTAAGATTGGTATTCAAAAATTGATAGTATCTTAATGTGAAAGTATTTCAAGAAATAAAGTGGAACATGAGAACAATTAAATGAAATTTATTTTAATAAATAAATAAAATTGATGAAATATTAAAAAAATGGATTTATTATATCACTTGTTATTATAATTGGGAGTACATTGATTCTAAAAATCATAGTGGGTTCACTATTTAATTTTCTTTATTTTATTCATTTTCATTTATTTTATATGGGAAATAATATATTGGGTTATCTTCTTATAAATTATTAGGGACTCGTATCCCATGGGTTATTTATTAATAGGGAGACATTAAATGATAAAATAAATTTCCTTATAGAGGGATACATGAGATGTTGGTGTCTATAGTTTAGAAATGGGATTACATCGTTTATAGTATATTTTAAAAAAAAAAAGAGGTGTATTCAATATAAATTTAAAGATGGTAGATTTTGAAGAGACCTCATGAAACGAATTCATAAAGGGGGAGATGAGAAGACCACCATTGAGAATTGGAAAATTTATTATTGAAATGTACACCATGAGTTGAATAACTATCAATAATTTCATTCTATCAAATAATGTGTTTTTTAAGTAACTCTCAATTTGGGAGTTTTCTGTGATAGGAATCTTGAGAACATCACAAAACAGCTCTGTAGGTGTTTTCATGATGTATTTTTTAACAATTTTTCTATGTATTTTAGTAGTATCATTTATATGTGAATGATAATCATAGTAACAAAGGATTTCTGTGGAGGAAAAAATTATTTCTTGTGTCTTTTGAAGTATGATGTGTTTAATATATTGATAAGTAACCATAAAAGTGTTGATGGAAAATGACAATTTCGGTATCCATATATTTCTTCAAGTTATATGGGGATACAAAAGAAAGAAACAAATAATCATTTTATATTTCACAACATAATGGTTATTACTGAAAATTCCCCTTGTTGAGCTAGTCATGTATTATGAATTTTGGAAGGTGGGGCTATATGCCACCATGAGGAGTTGAAATAATCTAGTTCGATTTCCTTAATGTTATCTAGAATATAAAAGAATACCATCAATTAGGATTTAATTTATGGGCTATTAGATTCTTTTTATGAGGAATCCATATCATGATCTAGTGTGCTATATCATAGTGAGACTTAATGACATGATCAAGGAAAGTAAAATGACCATCAATATTTATGAATGAATGGAAATTTTTTTCCATGGTTTATAGATGTAGCATTTACTAGATTCACCATTTCATGGATGAAATCCAACACACCATGTTTTTATAAGTGTATTACAATGATAATTTTTCTATGAAATTTAAAACTGAAAAATGTTATAAAAAACTAAACATTATAGGAAAGAATATAGATATTTTTCGACGATGTATGAGGAGAATAATAGAGGTTCTCACTTGATCCAACCATAAAGGTAGTAGATGAGGTATATAGAAGATTAATTGATTTATTAATTATTTTTTATCAATCTTGTACTTTTATTTCATGACTATTTTATTGTTACTTTTATCAGTCCAATATTAATAATAAGATAATGATGTATATATTGAATCAAACATTACCAACACATAGGAATTTTTACTCAGTTAAAAGAAGGTGTAAATATTGTAAACATATCTTGTATAATTTGTGTTATTCATCACTATCTAAAACGCATCATCTTGGAATGGTTTTTATATTTGATACTACACTTCAGCAAGATTGGGGACAAATATTTTGAAATGGGTTTGTTTTTTGTGACCACTAATTCACCCCCTTGCAATGGTCTTACAACATCCATATAGGATTAACATTATTATATTTTTTTATACATTCAGTAGTGTGTTGGTATCAGTGCCTAACAACCTTGGAGTTTTGATCAGCATATTATAGGCGAAAAATTTGAGTAGATATATACAATTTTTGTGGTGTACTTCGATATATACAAAAACAAACAAACACACACACACACATATATATAATATATTTTGCTAATTGTTTATGATTTTATGTTGTATTTTACATATGTATACTTTTCATGCGTTATGTTCTTCATGAAATTGATATGTGGTTATACATGAAATTTTTAGTATAGGGTTTAAATAATATTATATTTAAACATTGTTTTATTTCAGAAATTTATCTTATAGTTATGTGGTTTATACTCCCATTTTTGAACTCTATCCTATAGCATATTGGGTTGATCTTGTGGGATCACCCCTAACAACCTAATGGTCCTTGGTGTGGAGTATTATAAGGTTTTATATATAGAAAAGTGACATCAAATAGGATATTAAAGGTAGGTATAGTTTTGGGTACTTTGGGTGGTAAGATATATAAATTATTTAATATAGTATTTAAAGGTTGTAAGGGAAGTTATCTTTGGATTCATAGATACCTTTTGGATCAATTTAGGACCCTAATTTTATAATGATCATTATTAGGGGGAAGTGTCTCTTCTTTTGGGAATTATTATTGGTGCTGAATATCTGTCTTGTAATTTCAGAAAGGAAATAACGATATTATGTGTTTATAAAATGATGATTATCGTAATGTTGATTTTGGAATTCTAACATATTCATGGAATTCATATTCTTGGGAAAATTTGATCAATGAAAATTTTTTGTTGTATCTATGAAATGTGGTTGTATCTAAAATATAACGTGAGTTGAAGAGATAAAATATCTTTTTCTATTTAAATTGAGGGTTGATCATGTTGTTATAGTTATATATAAATATAAGGATTAATAATTATTATCATGATTATTAATGTTTTTATTTTTGATAGGCTAAAATTAATAGTGGTTGATCAATTATCATGGGTATTAAACTGAGTAATTTGTTTATTAGGATAAATTTCATGTACAATATCAGAAGGAGTTCTTATTGATAACTTTAAGAGATAACTGTTAATAAAATCATTAATCAATTTAGTATCAGAGTCCATTATTTATAAATTTAGTGTTTGATTTTTTAATTAACAATATTTTTTACTATATATATTGGCTAATGATAATTATATTTATAACATTTATGTGTTATTACTTTACACTGATATCTAAATACCTATTTGTAAGTTATATCTTAGTACTTAATATTCGATAACATACAATGCTAAAAAAGTAGAGGTTTTTTACCTAGAAAAATCATTATTGTTTGTGAATTATATGATTAGTGGTTAAAGAAGATCTAGGATACATAGTTATCATTCACTAAGATAGTCAGGATAATGACACGAGCACAGATGGTCGTTCTATGATATAATACAATCCTTAAAAGAAATATTATGTGATTCTATAAAGGTGGTTTAGGTTTATTATGTTATTTGTGGAATTATGTATTTATAACATGATTATATATATTTTATAATTGATAAATATGGTTATGAAATATAAGGATGGTGAATTTTCATCATTAGTAACTTCATAGATATTTATAGCAGTAGTTCTAGTAGGAATAATAGGATTTTCATCCTATAATTCCAACATGTTAGGATCACTTGTCAACCTGATCATCAATGGGGGTAAATTATTGTGAAAATATATTTATATTCTAATTACTATCATTATTATTTCATATCATTTTCCTAATCTCACATCATATAAGAGATGTAAAATGTTTACAAAACAGATTAATTAATGAGGTTTCCCCCAATGATTGATAACTACAACCCCTGTATTTGGTGGTTACTACCCCTATATAATTTTCATTTTATTATTCAAGATGAAATTATAGAAAGTGATATATTATTAAATATACTATAATTGATTATTAAATTTAGTGAGAACAAACACAAACTTGATACAAGAAAAAAATGATAAAACATTTTTGAATAGTGATTGTCTGATGAATGTAAAAGCCCCCAAATAGTTGAATCATACTAATATTATTCATCTTATTATTTTATGAAAATACTTGTGGGATACACTCATTTCATCATTTAAACTTTTTATTTATGTTAAAATTGTATTTTTTTACAATTTTATACATTATCCAAACCTCTATTTAATAAAAACATATATCCACTTTCTAATAATCCACAATAATTCAAAAATATTATTTCTCCAATATTAAAATCAAAGAAATGTGACTGAGTTGTGTTCATGTTAATATTCATAGAAACAAGAAAAAAATAATTAAATAAAAATATGGCAAATTAATCAGTGTGGATTTACCTTAATAAAGAATTTATATACTTGATTACCTATTAATCTCAATTAGTTTTTTACGTGTTTTACTCCACAACATTCACTAAAATTCCTATATTTTTCATTCTACTAAATATCTAAAAACCTAAATTCGTATTATTTATTTATACATTCAAACATCTATAGAAATATTATCGATGAAATTTTTTTACCATAGATTAGTCTTCATCCGAATATCATAATATTATCTTATCAGGAATCACAACAATAACCAATAAGAAATGTGTTATTTGAATATTGACGAATTACATATACGACATTTGAAATAATTTTACTTTAAACTATACTATATTAAATTTTACATATCTTTAGAATGGATTCTCTATATCCTTTGGAATTTGAGATTTATCCTTATATATTAAAAATTGGCTCTTCCACATACCCTATAATATATTTTTTATCCTATAAATCATCTTAAATATCACCTAGAATATCATTCACAAAATAAAAATTATGATATAATTTACTTATAAAATATTACAGATAATAATTTACGTTTTCTAGTATATTTTTAATTCTTTATCCATAATATCATACACATTACATTGAAAATATTTTTCCCCTCTAGTATAAACTATATGATCTCCAACCGAAATAGATATCTTGAAAAATATATAAAAAAACCATTTTAATCACATCATCCATCTTATATTAGTAAAAATAATAATCAAAATCAATTAAAAAAATAAAACATCATCCTCATTGGGTTCATAAACCCCCCCCCAATATTTTTGTTTTCAATATCATATATTTTAGTTTTATTTAATTTTAAAATAAGAAATCACAAATATTCTATTCTCCCCATAAACTAAGGAAAAAAACAAAAATATGAAACCACTTTTCTCTATTTTATTAAAAATAATTACCAATGGATTTTGAAAGGGTGGTATCTAATATTTTTTGTTTCTTTTTTTCTCAAACCCATATATTTTAAATCGTTTCTCCTCCACCTTAATCAATGAAAGGAAACTAAAATGTGAAAAATATTTTTCCCCATTATTAATAATAAAATAAAAGGATTTTTGGTATGTGTGGTATAATTTTTAAAGAAATATCTCAAGAATCAATTAACTATAAGTCTATACGAGGCAACCCATTATAGAAAACAAGAGAATTAAATTCACTCATCAAGGTTATATAAAATTTAGAACGTCATGTACTACCATATAAAAATTCTTGATCAATTACAACCATATTTATAAAAAACATTATGTTCTCATCTCAAAAAAAAAATAATAATAATCAAAGGAAACTAACATTCTCCACTACATATTATGTATTAACTTTTTTTAAAATTAAAATAAAAAATATTAACTAAATGTGGTAAATCATAATAAATAAAACATTGTTTTGGGATATTTGTAAGCCTCCCATTTAAAATGAAAAATTATAAA
This sequence comes from Viscum album, assembly GCA_963277665.1. NCBI lineage: Eukaryota > Viridiplantae > Streptophyta > Magnoliopsida > Santalales > Viscaceae > Viscum > Viscum album. The sequence goes on along the minus strand of OY728143.1, from coordinate 1,148,448,103 downwards.
AAAATCTATATTGTAATTTGTCCAGTGAGAATGTCAACAATATAGACATTGGATGAAACATATTATTGCCTCAAGATACCTTCTTCCACATTATTTTTCAAGAAATGATTCTAGATACCAATGTTATTTGATCTTTAATATTTAAATATTTTTTATTATTAATTTTTATAATGTTGATTATAATAACCACAACCCACTTTAATCATAATAATAACATTCACACCCTCTGTTTGAGCCTTCTTCTAAATCATTTTAATAGGCTCCTTTGAAAAAATAACACATCCATCATTAATGGATCTCAATTTGATTGAATATTTCATCTTTTAATGATAATCCCAACAAATTAAACTAATAATTAATATTCCAATGAATTTGTAAATTCTATGAAAAGAAGGACAAATTTGGTAACATCAGTAAAGCTTTGCAAGTCCAACTCAGCCTTATTCTCATACAAAAGTCCAAAATTGAAATCATTTTTAATATATCAAGAATTATATTTGTGACTTAGATATTTTATTCCTTTGGATAGGAATTATTACCACCATAAAAAGTAAATAAAAAAATATACCCTTGAGGCTTCTAATTAAAAAAATGTTATCAATAAACTTTCTATTTTTTTAATAACATGTTTCCATATTCTTCAATCATCGTTATTCCCACTTGAATTGGTGTATACATAAATATAGATTCCTCCATACCAATATAATTCAATAAATCATTAGAATACATTTCAAAAGAGATGAAAATGTCACTAGTATCTTGGGTAAATTTTAGAAATATAAATAATTTCTTCTCACCAAGAAAGGACATCTAAAATCTCTTCTTCATTTGTGTTAAAAGATATTAAAAAAATTTATAATATTAAAAGTAATGATTTTATCATAAATAAAAATAATCAAAAAATGTTATATAGTGAAACACCAAATGATTTTAATATATATTTATATTTAAATATAGTTAATTTCATTTGTATATTTTGTTCTACACAATATCGAGATTTAAAGAAAACCATGATATACAATTAATTGTTTTTTATTTAATGTTATAATATTCTCCTTAGTGTTTAATTTCATGGTATTAGTAATATTATCCACATTATAAAAAATTTAAAAATAATTTATATATGTTTTCCATTAATAATGAATGAATAATCAATTTTTTATTAAGCCATTATATACATCCAAATACATTTTTAGCCAAATAAGGGTTTTATTTATATTTAGGGAATTAAAAATATAATTTATTTATTTCAGTTGTAGTAACAATATTTTTTAAAATTAACTTCATTTTTTGAAATCATATTTTCATAATTGTCTTATATTGAAATTTTTATAATTCTCTAAAATGAATGATTTATAAATGAATTATATAAAATACTGATTTTTATTTGAGAATATATTTTTCTTTTAGTCATATTAAAACTAAAATATTGTTTTAAAATTATTTTAGAGTAATATTATATATATTATATTAGTAATTTTCCAATAAATTTTACTGGAATTAATTTTTATCATTTTGGGGTAGAATCTTTTTCGTACGTATAAGGTATTTTTCAGAAAAAAACTATTTTTCATAGAGTTTTGTGTTTTTATCTTAAATTAATTTATTCCACTTATTTAAATTAAATATTAAAAAATTATTTACATATCTATAATATGGAGAGTGAAATTACCGCAAAATATAAGTCAGAGGCAAGCCTCTGACCAGTTATTAAAAAAGAAAATTCATCAAGCAAGTACAACAAAAGCAGAAAAGATAACTACAGATCATAAAAATCATACTCGTCACCGCATCCATTATAGATTTCTTCCTCTTCCGTAACCAATTCCCACTCTGACCTTTCATAATACCAAAGAACCTTGGCATATTTCCTTCTCAGATTCAACTTCTCCAACGATTGAAACTCCTTGGAGGAATGCATAACCCAACATTACGTTGAAACAGAAGATACGGTAGACACCAGCCTTACAAGAGAAGAGTATGGTTTATTCAACTTCCGCTGTGGTGGGGGTGTTATAGCATCCTAACTCTAAGGAACCTTCATCCTCCCACCCTAAACGACATCGTTGTAGGAAGTCTGGACCATACCAGTATTATTTTTCTTGTCAGTCATAGAGATTTCTCTCCACATTCCAGAGATTTTCACCTCTTGGGAACTCTCATTCAATCCTTGTTCCTACTGTAGTTGACTTTTTGAGTCAATTATGGAAAGAAAGTGTGGATGTTCTAAAATACTATCTATATCACCATCTCTAGTTGCAACATCCTTAGATAAATCATGCTGCATATTTCCACCTTCATTCCTTGTATCATTCTTCTCTGCATGTGAGTTGTCCCCATTATCCAGCTCAAGAAAATGGTTACCAATAGGGACTGTGATAACCATTGCTTAAGCATCATCCTCCCGCCCTTGCAGCACTTCATCACAGTCATCCACTGCCTTTAATTTAGAGACACCTGATTCCAAAGGCAATTTAGTCACAGGCTTCGGCCGCGAGGAACATAAATCCCTAGAGTTATCCATTTTAAGTGTAGATGCAATAAAAAAATTACTTTTTATGTGTGAAAAAACCACCCTAACCTTCAGTTCATGTGACCTCCACTAATTCTTTTTCTGGCCATGCCCATCTTTGATTTCCAATGCCCCAACCACATGTACTGAATATTGGACCTTAGGTACTACCTGTCCACTGGATGATGTACCTACACACACTCCCTATAAGTGAGAGCCTTCCACAGGTTCAATACTTGACAGACTGCCTCTCGGTGGAACGCTCAACTGTGGAAAACCAAATTAGGTTCACTATTGTCGCCATTGCCCATCCGCACCTTCCATTGTGACTCCAGTCAATTTGTTTCTATGACATACCATTTCCATGTGACCAAATCGCCGACAAGCAATACAATAATTCATCCATGATTCAAATCTCACATCCTGATTTCACCAAAACTCCCTCCCATCTGTTATCCACACCTAATTCATAGGCGACCACACAACATCAATCTCAACGTACATACGTGGAAAGATGGGGTGACATAACATCTCTGTTATTCAATCGGAGCAGAGGTATTGGCCAATTAGGTTTCCAATAGCACATAATATGTCTCGATTTAAAAAGGAAAGGGGAATACTGGGGAGACTCACTAAATTCACCATCTTCGAGGGGCCATGCCGCATTTGGAAGTCAAATATTCATTAAAATAGATAAAATTATTCTCCATGGCATTGTCAAGGATCTCTAGACCAGGCAGTAATCAAATCATCCTTCATCTCAAACCAGATCATCAGATGCCTCCTATCAATAAACTGACTACTGCACGCTCTTGAAGATCCCAAGAATTGAAAACAAATCAGTCAAATTCATACATTAAAGGGAATTGAAGATGAAACCGAGCTACCAATGTGATATTATAGAGATTTGTGGCACAATTAAGCTCTATCGGGGAGTGACGAAGCTACAACACTCCTTAGAAGAGATCATTGAATTTCGTGGTGAGAAGAATCCTCAGAAAAGAGGGGAGGTAATCAGGATTAGATAATGACAAGAAGATACTATTTCCATGAGGTTGAAAATGAGAACATCCCCCCTTCGATCGAGAGGGGTGAGCATTTCTCTGCAGCATTCAATTTGAGCATCACCGTGAGGGAAGAGATCGTCATTGGGGGAGCATTTTGATCATATAATCAATCAATAGAGTGTGAAATCAGGTAAATAATTTCCTTTTATATTATTTCATATTGAATATTAAACGTAATAAAATTTTGTTACAACGGTAATGTTAAATTCGGTAATTAATGTGAAAAAAATATGATAGCATTAAAAAAATCCAAAACATTCTTATATTTTATTTAATAATTATACATATTCTATAATAATAAAAATTTATAAAATTGGACAATCACTCTACTTTGTTTATGACATTAAAAATTTATAATTAAATATAATGGAAAATTTCCACTCTCCTTCTATTAAAATTGATAATATTTTTTATTGGAGAAATATATACTTATTTAAATTATTAATTGTTATTTGAAGGATAAATGGTTTTTTTATCATGGAATATTTTTTAAAAAAATTTCACAATGGAATAATTTCTTCAAATTCTAATGAAACATAGATACAATAATTATTCAATTAACCAAAAAATAAAAAAAAACATTTTAAAAATTTTAAAAGTCTTATAATTGGGATAAATTATTGTTTTTAATAACCTTTATAGATTAATATATCATGTTGTTGATATTTTAAATGTTTATATTCGAATTAATTATTTTTCATGTTGTATTCAATGACAAATTAAATAAATATTGTCAAAATGACATTAATTTTAATTATGTAAATAATATTTTATTAAATTACTTATATATAATATAATTAAATAAGGAGAAAAGGGGGGTTAATATATGGTAAACCAATTAATAATTTGTACATTTATAAATCTATTTTCACTTTATAAGTAAAATTATAACCCTTTAAGAGTGAAAAAATATTTATCACTATTAAGATTAAATTTGGTTGACAAAGGGGTTTAACTAGTAGAAAAGGTATAAAATTAAACCAAAAAAAATATAAATTTCGTTTTAATGGATTTATTTATACCTTTTACTCATTTTCTTCGAATATATTGTCATTTTTAATCATTTTTATTTACAATTACTTAATAATATTTTATTATCTTTAGAAATTCAATGTATATCCATTCCCTCCCTTATAAATGGACACCCATTTCTCTAAATTATTCACACCACATTGAGACATATAGGTGGGTAAAACATTATTTTTTATATTTCTAATATCCATATCCATTGATTAGGTGTTATTTCCTTTTAAACTAAAACATCAATGGTCATTTTGAAGGGATCTAACGAAAGTGTACTAAAGAAGAGGTAATCATCATTACCAACTATTTCAAGTTTGTTTCATCTTATAATTAATCTATAAATGTTTTCATAATACTAACATAATAACTAATCGATAAAAAAAAATTTATTTGTTATTATAATTTGGGTACAACTTTTTTTCATTTATTTTTTATTCTATGAAAAGAAAAAAAAGCTCATGCGTACTTATGGCTTACTATCTATATGTAGTGATTTAATATTTCTATCATCACCACTTAAAATGTATGATTATCAAGATAAAACTAATGAATATATTTTATATTTCAGACAAAATAATTCTTCTAAAATTAAGACATCATATCTTCCTTCTTACAATCAAATATATTGAAAAATGATATGTTCTCTTTTGTATATATGTGGACTACCACCTCTAAAGAGCAATGTGATTTGTTTCCCATTTACACTTTACATGTATTATAATAAGGATATATTTAATTAATATATTATATATATGATGTAACAACTATTCTGTAATGTTAAAAAATTAATTTCCTTTTTTCTCCATATATAGAAAAGTGAAGACATCATTCATGCGAACATATGACCTACCATCTTCATGAAAGATATAATTCATTTTCCTATCTCCAAATTTCTGAAAAAATTATAAAAATTAGTATAATGAATAATTTTTTTTAATAAAAATAATATATTTTTATAGATGACTAAATCATGATAAATATGGGAGGAACAAACTATAAAACACATACATACATTAAATATGAGACAATTAACAATCAAAAACGGTGATTTTACAAAATAATTATTACTAAACTTGTGTTGAAATTTTAAAGGTGGATATTATATAATATTTTAAATAAGAATATGGTTCTTGTAACAATTAATTAAAAATTTAAAACTATCATAAATGTGGTCAAATCACGTTCCACAATGTGGAAGCGTAAGGTTAGGTGTTTCATCTCAATTTTCCTTCAATAAAGAATATTTTAATAGCATCCACAAAACTTATTTCATATAGTGTATATGTCTCCCATTTTCACATATAATATCAGGAATCATTCTTTCATATTGTAATTTTATGTTTCAATTCAAATCAATTAATCCTAGTGGATTTGAGTTGAAATGTACAAAGTGGTAAGAAGTTTATTATGTAAACTACCATTCACTGACTTATACAACTTCTTCATTGAATATGATATAAAAAATTGTGAAAAATTATCTCTGATTAAGTTATTTTTTATTTCTACTTGTCTTTTAAATATTTCATATGTGTTCACATCATTTATTAATTATCACATCAATGAAACAATATTTTTAACTATTAATTTCAAAATCTCATAATTTACTAGGATTTTTAATGTTTATGTCTATGTTAGGAGAATTATATTATATTTCTATCATAATCTGAATATATTTTTTTCTTCTTTTGTTATTTCTAAAAATGATAAAATTTTATTTTATTTTTATTTTTTATGTACACAAGAGGACTAAAGAATATTTTTAAGAAACAAAACCTTATTTTCTTTCCAGATAAGAGTATTTTACTTCAGTGTCCATATTGTCAGTAATGTGTTTTTAAGAAAATCATAATAGTTTAATAGAATTTGTTAAAAAAATTTCCCATTTTTTAAATTCTATGAAATTTATTGAAAGGAATATTATTTTGATTTTTTGAATGAGCTAATTTTTGAAATTTTGAAAAAATGTGAAAGGAATACTTAATCTAACATAATTATAAATAACATAATTTCACATCATCTTGGACACCCAATGATTTTATTTTACATAAATTATTTTCATTATTTTTTGAAAAAAGTTATTTCCCAAATATTATATAATTTTTTAATTTTTAATATTTAATTTCAAATTGAAATGTTTATTTTCATTAATGTTTTAATGAACATTTAATTCATCAAGGATTGAAACCCTTTAAATTAATTATGTTCTAATGGGGATATATTGAAATGATATAAGCCCTCTTATTTCATAGGATGGTCTATGAATATTTTGAATAGGGAAACTATTGAAATTTGGTATGCTAATTCATCCTATGTTGGAAGTTTTTTGTTATTAAGGAATTTTTCTTATGTTTTATAGTCCACTCATATGATGAGTGCATTGGACATAGTAAGTGATGATATGGGGGTGTTTTATCCCCTTTATGAATTTATAGTTCTCATGTGACAAAATAGTTTGGGTATTTTTATATGGTTTACCCAATTATATAAGATATCTTGGAATGATTACTTGATGGTATGTTTATGATGTATGAAATTATTCTTTACATTATTTTGAAATTTTTTTGTATCCATGTGATTATTTGAATATTTATGATATCCATGGATAAGTTTTATGCTTAAGTGATTATTTATATTGAATTATGTAATCAAAATTTATTACTTGCATATAATTATTTTGGAAAATTTTATTGGTTATATGGATTGGGATTTTTGTTATTTACCCATCCATATTGATTATTATTTATTTACTGAAGATTAATTCCACTGTAAAAAACCATTATCAAACATTTATTCTCACCCTTATTTTGTTTACATTCCTATAAATATGAAGAGGGAATCATCGAATGGGTTCATGGGTGAAAAAATATTTACCGTCACTTTTTTTTTTGTTTTTTATTTCCAATGTAAAATAGGATGAATGTATAAATCTGGTATACTAAGTCTACTAGACTATTTGGACTTATATGATGTTATCACTTGTATATAATTCCAATGTAAAAATTTAACAACTAACTATGGTCTACTAGGATATGGGTATTTACATTTGGTTTGAGAAGACATTTTGTAGAAACCTTTTGGACTAGATTTTGGGAAAAATATTTTTGAAAACATAACCCTATGAATGACTTTTAGGATATGTTTTAGTATATTATAATTCCTAAAAACATTAAGGTAGTTGTAATGTTTTATTTCTTGAAATATATCTCTATTAAGATACTATAAGTTGATATGGTTTTAGTATAGATTCATCTAGGGGTAACAACCTTGAAAATAGTTAGTCGAATATATCTTAGACATAATTATAGTTTAAAGTGAGTGTTCCATTATTATGAACATGTTTTCACCCTCATGGGTGATATGTTTTGGTAAAATCACATTTTCATTATGAACTTTTATGAATAATGATGTAATAGAACCTATATAGACCTAAGATATTCCATAGTTATACGGGATAAACCTAAAGAATCTTGTGTTGATAAATGTATTGTTGATCATAATTATAAAGTAATATATTTCCCTTTTGAGGAGTTATATTGCATGAGTTTAATATAATTATTATTTTTACACCTTTAAGGGAATTCAACCCTTTGGTTTAATATATGTTTTATTGAATAGTTTATTTGAGGAATATTGATTTTATATTTTTGGTAATATATTTAATGTTATTGATAACCTTTAGGGTTAATATGACACTTTATGTTGATGAAATTATGTTTTATTGGGATTTAAGAGCTAGTACATTTTGGGAATATATCGTACAGATGACCATGTGATTAAAAATTGATTTGGTGACTAAGTGAATATTGTTAGGTACACTATATTGGAAATATTAAAGGATTATGATTATAAAAACACGAGGAATGAATATTGTTGTGCTACAATAATTTCAAATGAATTATATCATGATTTTAAACAAGATTTATCCATTAAATAAAAACCAATGACAGAAATGTATATTGTAACACCTGAGACTCTTATGAGAAATATTTTGTTTTTATTTTATATAAATCATTAAAGGAATCTTTCACTACACACAACACTAGCTTTTCTTTCTTTACACGCAATCATGACCTTCCATGATAGCTTGCGTCGTACGCAATACCGAGTTTCACTAAACAACGATATGCTACTATTAAAACTATCCGTTATGAATAGTAATAACCACTTTTTAAAATTTTTTAAATTTTATTTTTCAAAATGGACTTCAGTTTTGGATTCGTAATATCGAAATTATCCTAGGGTGAAATTTTGGTATTATTCTGAAAACTTTCATTTTTTGATGAATAGTGAAAACACCAGGTTACTTTTTCAAAACTGACTTTTTATTTAAATAATTATTTATTTTATTTAAATTTATTTTTAGGTAAAAATTGATACATAATACCTATATAAGTTCAATGCAATTCATTGGAGTTATTTTATAATAAATTTATATATATAAAAATTTTATTGAACTTTTCACCGTCTTTTACCCACCTCCTAGGTGAATTTGCAAATTTACATAAAATGTAATTTTACAGCTTCTATGAGTGGAATTTCATAAATCCGAGAGACACGGTTAATAGCAAGGACTAAAATGTGGTTCAATGAGATGAAAAGAATTTTTGGTAATAGTAATTGTTTACCTATATTTACCACGGTTAAAAGTAAATAGGGTGACTAAGGGTAAAAATGATATTATTATTACCCTAACACATGTTATAATTCTTTTGGATAAGTATAATTAGACCAAAAACAACCTTAGGAATAATATATGACCATTTAGGCCCACATGGATAAGATTAGGACAATTATAATTATTTTATTTAAAGAAGGGTTAAAATAGTTAAAATCAAAGTTTAATAAGTAAATAATTTTTAATATAGGGTTATACATAAGATATTCGACTATAAATATTCAATATAAAGATAAAAATATTTCCTACATAATTTTATTTTATTTTTATTATTTAGACTTTAAATAATTTAATTAATTTATGACACAATGATGATGTAGTAATTATTTTATTAAAGAAATATTGACATAATTGATGTTATAAATACCCAAATAAATGTAATTTGAGACTTTTTATGAATTAAAATAATTTTCTATGTTGATGTGACATGTTATTGTTGATTTAATTAACTTTTTTAGAACTAATCGTTCTATTATTATTTTCAAAAAAAATAAATTACCAAATAGTGTCAAAATTTACATAAAATAATTTTTTAAAAACATATTATATTATTAAATGTAATTTTATTAATGAAAATCTAAGATTCGTAAAAATGACTTAAATAAGGTTATATATACTAATAATAAACAACTTGGGGTTCTTTTGTCTTCTTATGGTATGTTTATTAACCTTAGAGTGTAAGAACACAAAAAGACTCGGTAAAAGTAAAATCATCTAACTTAAATTTAAATCTAAATGATAAAGTTAAAATATTAAACGAAACTTATCCAAATTCTATTGGATGAGATTATTTAGACCCATCCCCACCTTATCTTCGAAATAAATCAATTTGGAGCTATTTAAACCTGAATATGGCTTTATAATAAAATAATATTTTTTGTTTTTCCAAAGGTGCCCCTCTCCTCCTTTATAAAAGGGAACCTCCTCCCCATCTTCCTCACACCCCATTGAGCCTTCATGATCGGTCAACCCCAGACAATTTTATCTCTCCACTTCCCTAGAAACATTCTAGAGGTCTTGGTTTTCTTCAAAGACAAATTTTAGTTCCCTAAAAGGAGGTCTCAAAGAGGCTCTTCAAAGAAGAGGTAATGTCCATTACCGATTCTTTCAAATTTATTTATTCTTACACTTCTTCTTCTTTAGTTGTTTTATTATGAATTAATGACATCATTATCACTCATATACTTATATTTTATTATAAGTATGAAACAACCCTATTTCATCATCTATCAATCCTACGGAAAATGAAATCACCGCGGGTGTGTACGTACGGAATACCGTCTCCACGCCGTGGTGTAATCTATTTTCCACCACCACCACACTTGGATGGGTATAATTGTGTAAATAATGAATATATATGATTATTGTAAAGTTATATTGATTCTTAAATAGTATACATACACTCCAATACAATTCCACAATTATGGGAATGATATCATCGCTCGTGCGTACGTACGGAATACCGTCTCCACAATGTGATGTGACTCGTTATACATGATCTTAATTGCATAATGATTATATAAATGAATTGAATAAATGAATATGATATATATTACACTAATACCATTCTTGAAATGAGGTAGTTATAACCTTAAGAGAAGAATATAAATTGATTCGACAAAATATGCATAAGAACAAAAAGTAATAAACACCCAAATAACAAGTAGCAATGAAATATTACTAATAATAAGCTAAGAATATGACCATATATGATATCATAACAATGAGTATGATTCTGTAACAAGTCAATGACATTATTTAAATCATTATACAGGAGTTTCAGACACTTACGAAGAAAATCGAACCTAAGGTAAGGGAAATATCACAATCTCATTTTTATCTGAGATGGTTTGTACATTGGAATTTACTGGGGTGTATTTTATCATCCACATCCATGTTTCCTCAATATGTAACATTATTTCCATCCACCTACAATTTTTTATGTCCAATTTTACCCTTTGGTGAGTTTTTAATAAAAGATATGAAAGGAATCTTTTGTCGTTTTTCGTACGAGATACTTTTTAACTTTTCCGACATAAGTATGAGAAGAATGTTTTTTAACATATATGGCATGAATGGATTTTTAAAACATTATTTCCAAGAAGCTTACTTCAGAAGTTTTCAGGTTTATTTTTAATCACCTTCTTCTAGTTTACAATTGTATGACATGTTAAGAAAGGAAAAGTGTTTTTTGAAGTACAAAGGATATTTTCCTCAAGAATGGAGTTCAAGTTTTTTATCAAAATTATTTTCCATCTAAGATAATAAAGTGTTTTGTTTCTATCCCTATTATCACATTTATTTGATTATGTTGTGATGGAAATATTTTTATGAATTCAATTATCTTATATGAATTGTTTTATGATTTCGCGATGTTTAAGAATCCCATTTTTATTACATGGGTTATGCTATGATGTATGGTTTATAATTTTGTGGAACACATAAGAATGGTATCATTATGAGATGGGTGGGACCTATATCTCCCTCCAATGCATTGGGTAAATATTTTATATCTCATGAGATAGACATGGATGGAACGACACGTTAATCCGGTTCAATGAAACTGATTGAAACGAGGAGTGAACTCGGTTCAGAAATGGACTTTGTCCGCTAAGATAGTCTTGGCTATGAGTCTTTAATACTAAGAAATGATTATCTATTATTATGTGTGTATGCCACAAAGTTTCTTGTTTTATGTTATGATTATTGGGATTACATTTCAATACTATGATTTATCCCATGTTATGAAATTATGATCTCTTTTGTAGGTTAAGATTTCCAAAAGTTATGTTCTTATGAATATGATGTGATTGATATTTATTTTTTTTACCCTTACTGAGCATTTGAACTCACCATTTTGTATGTTTTCTTTCCCCAGGTCAGGAAGAAGGTTCTTATGTAGGATATGCCAAAAGAGACTCTAGATATGATGAAATAAAAGAGAGGCATAGTAGATGCTTTATGAACAATTTGATTATGTTTCCCAGTTTCTAAAGAGTATATACCTATATGGTCCTTTCCTGGTTTTTTTATTTGATGTAATAAGTGTGCTTCAATTCTTATGTAATAACAATGTATGTAAAGTATGGGTCATTATTGTTGGTATCAGAGGAAAGGTATAGTCAACCTTTGGAAACTAGGATGTGAAAGCCTTAGTATGAACCCTAAGGATAAGTCTAAGCATATAACACAATCTAAGTGTTTTAGAAATGGCCATGAATAACCTATGATAGGACCTTAAGTGTGAAATTTTATTCTTTATTATGTGGTTTTCCTATTATAATTAGTGTTTCACACACTATTCTTCTTGGTTTTAGTCAATGGCTAGAACCCGAAGGAATTGTGTTAATGCGGAATGCGACGGGCAATGCAATGATTGTCCCCCTGAGCAACCAAATGTTACGGGATCTAGAATACAAAATCTTGTAGACATCATCACACAACTTTCTCAAGCTATGAATCATGAAGGACTTCTAAACGAGCAAATTAAGGAGCAACATTCTGTTTAATCCTTCATGAGGCAACGCCCACCCTCATTCAGCGGGTCTACATATCCATTAGTTGTTGAACAATGGATGAGTACTACTGAAATGATATTTTCAGTTCTTCAATGTTCTAAACACGATAAATTTATCCTAGCAGTATATCGTTTGGAAGGTGATGCTGATCAATGGTGGAATGTATCAAGAATACGAGGCCAAGAGATGAAATTGAGTCCATGGAATGGGGAGAGTTCAAGAACTTATTTTTCAATAAGTACTTCCCTCGTATTCTCCGACCAATGATGGAGAAAGAGTTTGTTGAACTCAAGAAAAAGGGTGATGAATCTATTGGTACCTATGAAGAAAATTTTACAAGACTTGCAAAGTACTCTTCGAAGATTATTATCCAACCTGAGAGTAAGATCGATCGATTCTTTAGTGGCTTAAAACCAAGTCTTCTAAGGGCGTTAGCCATAAGGGACTTCAATAGCTACGAGGAAATTTTTCGATGTGCTCTCAAATTTGATATGGAGATTAGAGTAACCCATCAGTCATATGGGTTTGATAAGAAGAGGAAAATGGAATTTAAAGGAAATCTAAAGAGTACACTGAAAAGAAGATGAGTTTTCCCTTATTCTCAAAGTGTGGAACGAAACATGGAGGGGGTTGTCTTAAAGGGACAAGTAAATATTTGAAATGTGGAAAGTAAGGTCATCGGGAATTTGAATGCCACAATGATGGGAAGAAGATGTCTAATGATGCAAAAAAAAGGAAGGGATACACATAATGAACCTACTACACTTCAATGTTTCAAGTGCAAGGAGATGGGGAATTATGCCAATCAATGCCCAAATCCAAGGGTTGATGATGATTGTCGACGTCAACAAACTCTTAAAGCTAAAGGCAAAGGAAAGCCACATGCAGTTTCTATCAGCGATGTGGAGTATGATAACGATGTCGTAAAATGTACACTTACCATCAAATCTAAAGTAGAAAATATTTTATTTGATTTTGGATCCACCCACTCTTTTATTTCTGAAGAATTTCCTAAGGTTATAATTGTTTTACCTCAACAATTAGATGTTGAGTTAGCTGTGACAACCCCTAATGGCACAATAGTAGCATCAAAAGTTTATAATTCTTGTCCGATTGAAGTTTGTGGGAAAGTGTTTCTGGAAAATCTTGTGATCCTTCCTATAGTGGAATTTGATGTGATTCTTGGCATGGTTTGGCTTTCTCTATATGGAGCTCATATCAATTGCGAAAAAAGGGAAGTCACATTTCATATTCCAGATCAATCTATGATCGTATATCGATGCAAGGATGAACAAAACCTTATAGTGGAAATTTCATCCATCTTATGGGTCTTGATTCCACTAAATGAGGGTTATTTATCTCAAATGGTTGGTGAGAAACTCACTATTAATAATATGCCCATTGTACGGGAGTTTGACGATGTCTTTCCGGAGGAATTTCCAGGTCTTCCACCAAAACGTGAAGTTGTGTTTTCAATAGAACTCGTACTGGGTGTTTTACCTATTTCAAAGACACCTTATAGAATGTCCACAATTGAGTTGCAGGAATTGAAGAAGCAAATCCAAGAGAATGATGATAAGGGATTCATACGCCCTAGAGCGTCACCTTGGGGAGCACATGTTCTGTTTGTTAAGAAGAAAGATGGATCAGTGAGACTCTGCATTGATTATCGAGAACTTAACAAGATCACTATCAAGAACAAATATACTCTCCCATGCATTGATGACTTATTTGACCAACTATGAGGAGCTCAATACTTTTCCATGATTGATCTTTGTTCAGGGTATCATCAATTAAGGGTAAAAAAGGAGGATATACCAAAGACAACTTTCCGTACAAGGTATGGACACTATGAATTTATAGTGATTCCATTTGGTCTTAATAATGTCCCTTCTATCTTCATGGAAATAATGAATAGAGTATTTAGAGACTATCTTGATCAATTTGTGGTAGTCTTTATAGACGATATACTTGTCTATTCAAAGAGAAAGGAAGAACATGAAAATCACATGTGAATTATATTGAAGACCCTGAGAAAGGAGAAGCGTTATGAAAAATTTACCAAGTGTGAAATTTGTCTTAAAAAAGTTGCATTTTTGGGTCACATAATCTCAAAAGAGGGGATATATGTGGATCTAGAAAAAATAGAGGTTATCGAAAGATGGTCGAGACCAACAACAATAACTGAGATCCGAAGTTTTCTTGGTTTGGCTAGATATTATCGATGTTTTTTGAATGATTTTTCACGATTATCTAATCCACTCACCAGGTTGACTCGGAAAGGAGATAAGTTTGTTTGGACAGAGGAATGTAAAGATAATTTCAAGGAGTTGAAAAGAAGTTTATCCAGTGTACCTGTACTCACACTGCCTTGTAGTGGAAAAAGGTTTGTGATCTATAGTGATGCATCCAAGAAAGGGCTGGGGTGTGTTCTTATGCAGAATGATATGGTGATAGCTTATTCCTAACGACAGTTGAAAATCCATGAGCAAAATTACCCAACTCATGATTTGGAGTTAGCTGCGGTAATCTTTTCATTAATGATTTGGAGGCATTATCTTTATGGAGAAAGGTGTGATATTTATACTGATCATAAAAGTTTAAAGAATATTTTCACACAAAATGAGTTGAATATGCGCCAAAGAAGATGGTTGGAGCTGATTAAGGATTACAACTGCTCAATTCATTACCACCCTGGGAAAGCAAACAAGGTGGCAGATGCATTAAGTCGACAAGACCACGCTATGATATCCATAATGAGGATCACAAAAGATCCAATATTTATGAATTTACAAAGGATAGATCTTGGAATTATAATGGAAGGGGGGAAATCGTATCTTTATCAAATGAATGTTCAACCATCTATACATGTGATGATTACAATGGCACAGAAAGAAGATGTAGAGTTACAAAATAAGGCGGGAAATGTTCCTGAATTCAACCTTGATTGTGATGGGATAATAAATTTCATGAATCAGGTTTGTGTTCCTCCCATCCCCGAATTAATGAAGGAGCTGCTGGATGAGGCACATAGTTCTTCATTCTCTATTCATCATGGAATCACAAAGATGTATTGGGATCTGAACGAGTACTTCTGGTGGGATGGAATGAAAAGAGATGTTGCTGAATATGTCCCTCGATTCTTGGTTTTTCAGTAAGTTAAAGCTGAGAGACATAAGTTTAAGGGGATGTTACAACCATTACCCATACCCGAATGGAAATGGGAAAACATCATTATGGACTTTGTCACAGGACTTCCTAAAACATCCAAATGCAATAATGCTATCTGGGTCATAGTGGATCGTCTTAAAAAGTCTGCACACTTCGTTGCTATTATAGAGGATTTCTCTCTGGATCAGCTTGCCAGGATATATTTAAAGTAAGTGGTAAGATTGCATGGAGTACCACTTTCTATTATATCTGATCGGGATCCGAGGTTTACCTCAAAGTTCTGGCGAAGTCTTTAGCATACTCTGGATACAGAGTTGAGTTTCAGCATTGCTTATCATCCTTAGAGAGATAGTTAGTCTGAGAGGAAAATTCAAACTCTAGAAGATATGTTGAGTGCTTGTTCTATGGATTTCATTAGTGGTTGGGATCAATACCTACCTTCTGTGGAATTTTCTTATAATAATAGATTTCACTCTAGTATTTAGATGGCTCCTTATGAATCTCTCTATGGAAAGAAATGTAGGACTCCAACATACTGAGATGAAGTTGGGGAATGAAAGCTATTAGGACCTGATCTTTTTGATGAAATGGTAGAAAAGGTCAGATCTATTCAACAACACATAAGAGTAGCTCAAAGTGGACAAAAAAGTTATGCTGACAACCGACGAAAAGACCTAGATTTTGAAGTGGGTGATAAAGTGTTCTTACGAATATCTCCCTGGAAGAGGGTCATGAGATTTGGAAATAAGGGAAAGTTGAGCCCTAGATATATCGGTCCTTTTGAAATTACGGATCGTGTTGTGAAGGTAGCTTACCGATTGGTGCTTCCACCAAATCTCTCTCAAGTTCACGATTTGTTCCATCTATCTCTCTTGAGAAAGTACATACCTGATCCTTCACATGTACTCTGCTCAAAAGTTGTACCGCTGGAACAAGATCTTTGTTTTGAAGAACTACCGATAGAGATTCTCCATCGTAGTGAAAAAGTCATACGGCACAAGACCACTCGCTTGGTGAACTTTTTATGGAGGAACCACCAATTACAAGAAGCTACATGGAAGCTTGAGGATATGATGAGGGAGAGGTATCCTCATCTGTTTGTTACAAGTGACGAATTTTGAGGGCGAAATTCATTTTAAGGGGGGTAGAATGTAACACAAGAGACTTTTATGAGAAATATTTTGTTTCTATTTTATATAAATCATAAAAATAATCTTTCACTACACACAATACTAGCTTTTCTTGCTTTATATACAATCACGACTTTCCTCGATAGCTTATGTCGTACGCAATACTGAGTTTCAGTAAACAACGATATGCTATTATTAAAACTAGTTTTTATGAATAGTAA
The DNA here is from genome assembly GCA_963277665.1 of Viscum album. Taxonomy (NCBI): domain Eukaryota; kingdom Viridiplantae; phylum Streptophyta; class Magnoliopsida; order Santalales; family Viscaceae; genus Viscum; species Viscum album. The sequence continues at coordinate 1,148,430,786 of OY728143.1, read as the reverse complement.
AAACCACTTTTTGAAATTTTGTAAATTTTATTTTTCAAAATGGGCTTCATTTCTGGATTCGGAATATCGAAATTAGCCTAGGGTGAAATTTTGGTATTTTTCTGAAAACTTTCATTTTTTGATGAATAGTGAAAACACCAGGTTACTATTTAAAAACCGACTTCTTATTCAAATAATTATTTATTTTATTTAAATTTATTTTTAGGTAAAAATTGATACATAATACCTATATAAGTTCAATGCAATTAATTGGAGTCATTTTATAATAATTTTATATTTATAAAAATTGTATTCAAATTTTCACCGTCTTTTATCCACCTCCTAGGAGAATTTTCAAATATACATAAAACTTAATGTTACCGCTTATGTGAGTGGAATTTTGAAAATCTGAGAGACACGGTTAATATCAGGAACTAAAATGTGGTTCAATGAGATGAAAATAATTTTGGGTGAATAGTTACTTTTTACCTATTTTTACCACAGTTAAAAGTAAATAGGGTAACTAAGGGTAAAAATTATATTATTATTACCCTAACACACGTCCTAATTCTATTGGATAAGTATAATTTGACCAAAAACATCCTTAGGAATAATATATGACCATTTAGGCCCACATGGATTAGATTAGGACATTTATTATTAACTTATTTAAAGAAGGGTTAAAATAGTTAAAATCAATGTTTAATAAGTTAATAATTTTTAATATAGGGTTATACATAAGATAAATTCGACTATAAATATTCAATATAAAGATACAAATATTGTCTACATAATGGTATTTTATTTGTAATTTTTAGACTTTAAATAATTTAATTTATTTGTGACATAATGATGATGCAATAATTATCTTATTAAAAAAATATTGACATAGTTGATGTTATAAATACCCAAATAAATTCAATATGAGACTTTATATTAATTCCAATAATTATCTATGTTAATATTAAATGTTAGTGTTGATTTAATTAACTTTTTTCTAACTAATAATACTTTTATGATTTTCACAAAAATCAATTAAAAAATAGTGTAAAAATTGACATAAAATAGTTTTTTAAAAAGATATTATATTATTAATTGTTATTTTATTCCTAAATATATAAGGTTCGGCCAAATGACTTAGATAAGGATATATATATTGATAATAAAAAACATGGGGTTTTTTGTCTTGTTATGGTAAGTTTATTAACCTTATAGTGTAAGAACCCAAAAAGACATGGTAAAAGTAAAATTATTTAACTTAAAGTTAAATCTAAATGACAAGGTTAAAATAGTAAACTAAACTTGTCCAAATTCTATTTTATGAGATTATTTCGACCCATACCAACCTTATATTTGAAATAAATAAATTTGGAGCTATTTAAAACCGAAGATGGCTTTATAATAAAATAATTCTTTTTGTTTTTTCAGAGGTGCCCCTCTCCTCCCTTATAAAAGGGCACCTACTCCCTCTCTTCCTCACACCACATTGAGCCTTAAAGCTTGTACACACCTGCCAATGGCTCCTCTATTCTTCCCTAGAATCATCCTAGAGGTCTTGGTCTTCTTCAATGACCAATTTTAGTGCCCTACAAGAAGGTCTCATAGAGGCGCTTCAAAGAAGAGGTAATGCCTGTTACCGATTCTTTCAACTTTATTTACTCTTCCACTTCTTCTTCTTTAGTTGTTTCATTATGTATTAATAACATCTGTATCACTCATATATTTATATGTTATTATAAGTATGAAACAACCCTATTTCACCATCTATCCATCCTACGGATAACGAAATCACCGCGCGTGCGTACGTACGGAATACCGTCTCCACGTCGTGGTGTAATCTGTTTTCCACCACCACCTTACATGGATGGGTATAATGGTGTAAATAATGAATATATATGATTATTGTAATTTTATATTGATTCTTAAATAGTATACATACACTACAATACAATTCCACGATCAGGGGAATGATATCATCGCTCGTGCGTACATATGGAATACCGTCTCCACAATGTGATACAACTTGTTATACATGATCTTCATTGCATAATGATTATATAAATGAATTGAATTAATGAATATGATATATATTACACTAATACCATTCTTGAAATGAGGTATCTATAACCTAAAGAGAAGAATAAGAATTTATTCGAAAAAACACGCATAAGAACAAAAAGAAATAAACACCCGAATAACAAGTAGCAATGAAATATTACTAATAATAAGCTAAGAATATGACCATATATGATATCATAACAATGAGTATGACTATGGAATAAGTCAATGATATTATTTAAATCATTATACAGGAGGTTTAGACACTTACGAAGAAAATCAGACCTAAGGTAAGGGAAATATCATAATCTCATTTTTATCCGAGATTGTTTATATTTTGGAGTTTACTAGGATGTATTTTATCATCCACATCCATGTTTCCTCAATATGTAATATTATTTCCATCCACCTAAAATTTTTTAAGTCAAATTTTACCCATATGTGAGTATTTAGTAAAAGATATGAAAGGAATATTTTGTCATTTTTGGTATGAGGTACATTTTAACTTTTTCGACATAAGTACGAGATGAATGTTTTTTTAACTTATACGACATGAATGGATTTTTAAAACATTATTTCCATGAAGCTTCCTTTATAAGTATTCAAGTTTATTTTTAATCAACTTCTTTTAGTTTATTATTTTATGACATGTTAATAAAGGAAAAGTGTTTTTTGAAGTAGAAAGGATATTTTCCTCAAGAATGGAGTTCAACTGTTTTATCAAAATTATTTTCCATATAAGATAATAAAGGGTTATGTTTCTATCACTATTATCACATTCATTTGATTATGTTGTTGTGGAATAATTTTTATGAAATCCTTTATCTTATATCAATTGTTTTATGATTTCACGATGTTTAAGAATCCTATTTTTATTACATGGGTTATGCTATGATGTATGGTTTATGATTTTGTGGCACACATAAGAAAGGTATCATTATGAGATGGGTGGGAACTATAACTCCCCACAATGAATTGAGTAAAGATTTTATATCTCATGAGATAGACATGGCTGGAACGGCAGGTTAATCTGGTTCAGTGAAACAGGACTGAAACGAAGAGTTAACTCGGTTCAGAAATGGACTTTGTCCGCTATGATAGTCCTGGCTATGAGTCTTGACTACTAAGAAATGATTATCTATGATTATGTGTGTATGCCACAAAGTTTCATGTTTTATGTTATTATTATTGGGATTAAATTTCACTACTATGATTTATCCCATGTTATGAAATTATGATATCTTTTGCAGGTTAAGATTTCCAAAAGTTATGTTCTTATGAATATGATGTGATTGATATTTCTTTTGTTTACCCTTAATGAGCATTTGATCTCACCCTTTTGTATGTTTTCTTTCCCCATGTTAGGAAAAAGGTTATTAAGTAGAATATTCCAAGAGGGACTCTAGATATGATGAAATAAATGGGAGGCAACGTTGATGCTTTATGAACCAGTTGTTTATGTTTCCCAGCTTCTAAAGAATCTATACCTATATAGTCCTTTCCTGGTTTTGTTATATGTTGTAATAAGTGTTCTTCAATTTTGAAATAATAACAATGTATGTAAAGTATGGGTCAATATATATATTGTCTATGGAGGACTATATATAGAATTAGAAAATGTGAAATGAAAATAAAAAAATCATTTAATTAATCTCCATAATGATCTCTTAACTCCCTTTAATATCTAATGACTCTATTGGACAACCATTGGAATAAATGGAAAAAATTTATGATCTAATAAATTATAATAAGGGAATAAATAAGGGAATAAAACATAACACGTTAGTTATAAATTAATAAAATTATATGAAATGCATAGATCATTTATGAATAGATGAAATAATGGAATATGGAACATGAAATCACGTGATCATGTAAATATTACAATGTGTTATAAACATGCAACATGACAAAAATATGTGTCAAGACTAACTAACATGACTAAATCACATGGAGGAGAAAGTCACAAAATGGATTATATTTACTCCCTAATATAATATATGATGCCTCTTGAGATTAATCATTACCCAATGAATTATTTCAATATATTGCCACACCCATAATTACATTTTCATTCATATTAATGAAATATAAAGAATAAAACATAAAGAATAAACATAATGGTTACCCATGGAAAGAAATGTGTATCGTAATCCTATCATAAGGCACAACCAAACATCATGTAGTAATGATATCACTGAAATAAGGGATTTAAATAATTATTGTACATTAATAAATAATTAAATATATCATATCATGAATAATTATGTTCAACAAAATTTAAAACATGAAAAAGTTTGGTGAGGTTATATTATAAATGTGTCACTTAATTGTGGCTTTAAGGGGAGGAATAAATATCTTTTAAAGACGATAATGGAATAATTGTTCTTATAAATCCTAAAATAAACTAAAAGAGTTTTTCATGAACAAATTATTTATTTTAGAAAAAAAAGTATTCTTAAAATGGTTTAGGGATTGTACTTGGAAATATATAATTAACTGGGAAGTTTCCTTTAATCAGGCTTTCTTATTTAGAGGTATTGAGAAGGGAGCCTTTAAATCATGTATTTCCCCCTAAATGAAGGAAAAGTTGAATGAGATTAATATAATTAGAAAAAATAAATATTTTAAAATAATTATATAATAATAATGATAAAATAAATTCAGATAATGGTAGAGAAATCATAACCCAAACAAAAAAATCGAGCATGAGAGAGTTCTCGTACCTTAGGTCCAAAAGTGATCCACACCTATACATAATATCCCAGAAAATGAAATTATAATTGTTAATTACATAATTCATAACCAATTACACAAGTATTATATTTATTATAATTTTATTGAGTTTATTTATGACCTTTTGATGAGTTCTAAATATCAATTTCTTCGTTATGGGGGTGTTCATTTAGTGGTTTCATGATTGGTTGAATTGTATATAATTATGGAAGTTTCTTTAAATGGTAAAAAATATATAAGTGAAATGAAATTGTATTTTTAAATTTATGGATTTTTTAATGGAATATTATATAATTTTTTATTCTGAAATGGGGATGATTCATTTGATAAAACATTAATGAAAATTATTTAATTCATTTTGGAGTTTTTTCATCCATCACGAACTAGTTTTTTACATAAGGTTTTGTATTAATATTAGTTCTAGAAAATGAAGAAAATTATATTATACATATTAAAATTTTATTTAACCATATTAAGAGCTCTAATTCCATCCATGAATGCAATAATTTAAAACAAAAATTCATTATCTGCAGAGATGGTAAACGGCCATAATTTTGAAAATAGTTTAATTTCATTCAATAAGAGGAGAAGAGAAAATATTTACAAATTTGATATTAAATTGTAAATATTATATTAAATTTTATACATTATATTGGAATTATTATGATTTTATGGATGAATTAGGTGATGAGAAGGTAAAATAAGAAATAAAATTAAAAGATATTATTTGAGAATGGTACCTCTTGAATATCACATCTTTGATGAAACCCTTAAGGAACCTAAAATATTTGTTTTTTTTTGTATCTATAAGAGCATGGATGTGGGTAAGAGTTATAGAAATATAATTTTTTAGAATATTGAAAAACAGAGAGTCTTATAATATGTGTGGACAATGGATTTTGAGGGTGGTATTTATAATAGAGGTGGGGTGTTTTTAGAAATTTCATAAAATTCTAAATGAAAATAAATTAATTTTAACATAAAATTATTCCTAATAGAGATATATTTAAGTAAAAGATTAAATAATTTAATAATATCATTAACCAATAAATTATAGACATGTTTTGGTTTTATTTTAAACCTTATCATTATGATTAAACCATAATTATTTTAATTTCAATTGTAGTAACAAATTTTTCAATATTAGAAAGTTGTAATTTTTAAATATATTGTGTAATTAGATCATAAATTTCAACTAAATTATATTTTAGATCATATGATAATTAATTTATATTTTTTTATATATTTTTATCATTCTTAAATAATTTTATTAAATATTAATTTGGTAAAATATCTTTATTGTCAAATTTAAAACAATTCATTACATTGACTATAAAATAATCAATACAACATGTAAAATTCAAACCATATATTTTATTGGAACATAAAATTGTCATGGTTATCAATAGAGTTTATGGATATACTAAAATATCTCAAATTATATTTATTTTAATATTCATAATATCATTTATTTTATTTTTCCATAAATTGAATTATTACTATTTCATTTTTGTGTAATCATTGAAAGAAATTATTTATTCAATAATAATTAAAAATAAATTAAAAATATTTATATATTTATTTAATATATCCAAATACTATTTATAATCCAATACATCTCCTAGTTAACTCTTTGTTAAAAATAATATACTTATAAAAAATTAAAGTTTCACATTAATTGATTTTAGTAATATCTATGTAATTTTCATAGAACACTTTCCAATATATGATTTAGTATTGAAAATTTGGTGTTATGGGTTGAAATTAATTAATTATATAAGATTTTGTAAAATGTTTGGGTAATTTTATAGTCCTTATCATATTTTTTGTACCCTTAATTACCTGATTAACCTTTAACTATTGTGACAAAAATTTATCAATGTTACTATTCTTATTGACCGAAAAAATGAGAATATTTAGTAGATTTTTACCTTATGATTCCAAATATGGAACTAATTTTTTTGAAAATTTAAAACACATAAGTACAGAATTTAATTTTAATTTGAACTGTAAAGATTCTATGAAAAATAATTTTCCCAAAAAAAATCCATTTTGAAGTATAAACTATTTTTATACCAAAATCATAGAAATAATTCATGTAATTGACCAAAATTATATTTTTTATAATAAAATGGAACAAATAAAATATTAAAACTAATGAAAAATATAATTACACTTTAAAATCTTGCCCAAATAAAATACATTTTTCAATATAAATTTTTATTTTTAACTATTTATTAAAATTTCAAAGATTTTATAAAATTTAAAAAAATTGTTCCTGATGTAACTATGCCATGATAAATTAAAAAGTGGAGTTTATTTTGGAAAAAATATTTTCTAAAACTTTCAAAATTAATAATATTTATTTTCTCATATGTTTAAATAAAATTATTTTTTGAATTAAACATGAATTTAAAAAAATAAAAGTGTATATTTCCTAAGAATTTATAAATATATTACTTAATATGATTACTCTTTATCATACCCACCAATTCACCGACTAAATTATAATGGTCATGTTAAAAAAATAATATTTTAATAGTGTATGATTGTCCATTCAAATCTGGTGTTGCATGCAACGTATGATACTCAATAAATTATTTAAATATAAATATTTCATAAAACATTATTAGGGTGTTAAATTCTTCACCGATTAAGAAAATTTTTCCTCAAAATTTCATTATACATACTACAGTGAAAGCAGGTTACAGTACTTCTCCTTCATTTCTTCCTTAGGTTCTCATGTCACCTCTTCATATTATTGGTTTCTCCATAGTAATATATCATGTTGTGTGGTCTTATTTTATAGAACATTATCTATATGGTCCAATATCACCCCTATCATATCCTCATAAGAGATATTTCATTCCAATTGTACCACCTATAAATTCATTACATGTAAAGGATATGATATGTACATTCGCATGAGGGATATGTGAAATACATCATGATTCTGAGAAATTGTCGATGGAAGTGATAGATTATAGGTCACAACTCCAACATGGAAATGAATATCGAAGGGGCTGACATATATAACAGTTAGCTTTTCCTTCCTCCAAAATATCATGAGTCTCTTATATGGTGATATGTATAGGAATACCTTACCACCAACCTCCATCTCTAAGACCCATCGAATATTGTCTGTAAAGCTATTTTTTTGAGTTCGAGAAGCCCTGATATGTTGTTGGGTGATATTTACCAATTATGTAATTTCATTGATAATTTTATGTCCCAGATGTTTACATTATCTAACATAATACCAATATACACACATTCAATATCTTTTCCTATAATGTAATCAATATATAGCCCTTGGATTCCTGAGTGAAAATTATTGTTATAAGAGTACTAAATCAATAAAATATTTTGATACCATCATTATTTTAAGTCCATTGATAATTCTCCAAAAATATCTTTCTGTTTTTACATAATCTTCTCAAACTAGCCATAAGTTTGAGGATGATAGGTCGTATTGATGTTTATCTAAGTGTTTGGACTGTGTTTTAGACATTTCAAAAACATAGAGGTAAATATTGGATCTTGATCAAATTTAATAGATGATTATACTCCATATATAATCACCACTACTTTCATGTATATCCATGCAATATGATCATGTTACAATTTCTCTCGCAATGCAATAATATGGGATATCATTATATGTCTATCCATAACAACATTGAGAGCATTATATACATTGGATATCATTGGAATTCATGTGAAAAAGGCCAAGGTAATGTTTTTCCCATTTCCATGTTTGTATGAGTATTGGTTTCATAACCCCCTAAGACTTTAATTTCAGCATTCACATGCCGACATAAATGTTACATTGATTTATATTAATCGAGCTCCGGCTTTATATTATCTCACAATAGTGCTCTCCGTGATCTCAATACAACATTGGGACCCCTTGATGGATATATTAGGTCAATATATATGCATCATTCAGAAGATATTTATATATATCATGAATTTATGGTACATTGAGTCATGACCCAAATCATACAACCCCTACCTTGTCAATTCTAAATTATGAGGATTTCTCATTTTTGATAGCTTCCACCTTCTTCAAAAATTTAATATCATATCTATGGGAACCCTTTTTCTTCTTTATAAGGGATGGTTGAACAATCACCTGATAAATGAATAATGTTTTACCTTCCATTAAGATCCCCATCACCATCCTTTGAAATTATAAGAAGATTGGATCCTTTATAATTCTCATTATTGATAAAGTTATAGGATTATTTCTTCATAGAGCATATTCCACTTTATTTTATTTATCATGATGATATTGAATTGACCATTCAAAATATTTAATGAGATATAAAAATATTTTTTGGAAAATATTATAACCATTCTATTTGAATATATATTTGAATCTGTTTTGATCAGTATATATCTCACATTTCCTCCCATAGAGATAATATTGGGAAATTATCAACTTGATGATAACTGCTTCCAACTATATATCTTGTGTCAGATAGTTTTTATCATAAAATTCTAGCTTCTGTGAGGTACATGCTATCAATTTGTCATTTCTTATTAGTACTAATCCTAATCCCTTCCTTGAGGCTTCACTGTATTCAATAAATATTTATTCACTTCTGTGTATTGTGAGTACTAGTGTAGTGATAATGATCATTTTGAACTCTATAAGGTAGAAATCACATTTAATGGTCCATACAAAAATTACTCCATTATAATTCATCTTGGTTAGTGGGTTTGATGATCATGATATGTTCTTCAAAAATCATCAGTAATATATAACTAGACCATGAAAACAATGTATCTCTACTTCCAATGTTGGTATGAGCCTACTGTCAAATTCATTTTTCTTAAAAGGGTCCACACATATTCCTTTTATTATAATAACATGTCGTAATAATGATTCATTCTCTATCTAGAATTCACAATCACTGTAAAATGTATATAGTTCCTCCCTTCACAATGTTTTTAGCAACATATTCAGTTGACCTTCGTGATCCTCTTTTCAATTGGATTATATTAGAATATAACCTATAAAGACAACCAAAAACATGTATAGATAATCTTTAAGTAATTTATTCATTAATTCCATAAAAATTTTAGGATCACTAGTGAGTCTGATGGGAATTACTGTCCACTCATAGTGTCTATACAATATTTAAAACGGAGTTTGGAAATATCTCCCTTCTTCACCATTAGTTGGTGATATCCAAACCAATGGCTTTTCTTAGATAAATACATGGCCTAATGTAGTGGTTCGAGAAATTAATCTATATATAGAAGGGGTTACCTATTCTATTTCCTGGTATTTTTAAGATTATGATTATCAATGAAGAGGTTAATCGATTCATCGTTACTCTTAAAAAAAGGACTATCGCACCCCCACGGTGAAGAAGTCGGACATAAAATCCCCATTTCTTGATATTCTTGTAACTACTTCCTTATTTCATCCAAAAAAATAATTTACATAGTATAAATAGTATTTGATATTGTAAAATATCATCGTATAATATCAATTGTGAACAGAACCTATAAGTTAAGAATAATACTGGGTAATTCGTGAGGAACACATACGTGCAATCCATCACTATGGGCATGACTTCGAGTAAGACCGTCTTCATTTTATAAGTAATTTTAAAATGGTTTAGTTCATTATAAGGGATTAATATCCAAAATTTATAAAATGATTCAAAAGAAGATTCACACTTCTCTTAACACGTGTATAGAATTAGTGGATGCCTCATGATGTGAAAATTGATATCCCACTCTCAAAAATTGATGTTGGATTTTTATAAAGATAGTCAATATATTACCAATATATCATCAATCTCTATAAAACGAAACATTAATGATATTGTTTTGTAGTTTTATTCCACAAAAATTGTCTGGTTAGGAGTTATATACTTCGGATGAAATAATGGCCCCATTTACAATTCCTCTACATAACTTAACATTAATATTTTGAGGTGGTGTATGAAAGGATATTCTAAAATTCCAATATATGAAATATTTCATAGAAATAAAATCTAAAAATAAATATTATATTCCTGAATGAATAACTAGTGTATGTATAAAAAAATTCATTATCCACCTCATTAGTAGTGATAGTTTTGGGCATTCCCTGCTGATTTTGAGTCCATTGTGGTTGATTATCTTCAGAAAAACATTATATTATGTAATTGAATCATATAGTGTCCATGTTACCTGTTGTTAAATAACTAAACAATATGCATAATATACATTGGAAACTTCTTTCACACTTCTTCAATAGTGGGATTCTTCATTTCAATTCGACATTTATTAGCTTAATGCCCCACATTTCCACACAGGAATGACCTTTGGGTTACCCTTAGGAAGTATCCAAGATGCTTCGTCTCACATATTTTACAATTGGGATGTTGGGTTTTCTTTCCTCCCAGATATATTATTGTTTAACATCCTAATGAAAATTACATCAAAAGTTTCTTGTCCATAGTCCATTGAGACAACTAAGAATCCCTGATCTCTATCTAAAAATTAATTGAATAACTAATAATATATTAATAACTACCAATGTTATTAATTGATAAGCACTATTGTAGACTATGTTTCATCCCCCTAAAGAATCATTACACATTACTTTCAATACTGATGATAAATATGGAATCATATTATCATGCCTTGTAAATTTTGCCTAATATGCTCTGATAAACTCATATTATATTTTCTTCAGACTGAGGATTTTCTTATACATCATAAGATAGAGATTTAGATGAAAATATTTATTGAAAAAAATTATATTGAATGCTTCCCATTGCATTGAATCAATTTCCTCAATAGATTAATTATTTCTGATTAGTGTCCCCCACTGATTTTCATCCCAATAAAATCAAAAGACCTCCAACACAAATTTTTATTCTTCTAAGCATTAGAGGTTAGAAAATATCTTCTCAATAGAGTTACTCCATTGTTCTACGATAAGGGGATCATAAGACCTAGCAATGATAAGTGCCCTTTTTCACATAATAATTCTATATGAACTGAATCTCTATTAAGATTAGGAGGGTATACCTCATGATTCAAGTTATTATTCCTAACTTGAGTCGGTAGACCTAGTATTGTCATAGAGTTTTGAGATTATATTCCCATTAGTTTTGGAATCTCATTATATATTTATCACATTGCCTATCACATTAGTTTTTAGTTTTTTTATCCTATTTACATACCTTAACTATAAAAAATAATTTGGGGGTGGAATACACATCTAATGACAATATAAAAAAGGTATCTATGAACATATATGGATAAACTTATAAATAAAAAGTATATCTTAACTTGTGATTACCTATGATTCAGTCTCAGTTATAAATGGTGATATAATTATCAAAAGAGTTAATAATAAATTTTTCTATTCCTAATTCCCAAAAATATCTAAACAATGATATGATACCAACTGTAGTGACCCAATCCTTTTACACATATAATTACATGATTTTAAGCATTATTATCCATTAAACACATAATAAGGATCTAACCGCCAATTTTATTTGGATTATTAGGTACATAATTATATAAATGAATATAAAATAAAAAAATTAATTAATTCCCATAATGATCTCTGAACTCCCTTTTATCTTTTATAACTATATACGATAACTTGGGGAATACATGGACAAATGTTATGTGCTAAAAACGTCCAGAAAGGGAATAATTATGGGATTGAAAGATATAAAATGAGTCATAAAGTCATTAAATGATATAAAAGGCATGGATTATGTATAAACATATAGAATAATGAACTGCATAACATGGAATCATGTGATTATGGAAATTTTAGAATTTTGTGGAACACAAAAATTGGCATATACATGAGTCAAGGATAATTACCAAGACTAAATCACAAGTTGGGAAAAGTCCCAAAATGCATTATTTTTACTCCCGAATCCCATAAATTATGTGAAGTGAGGAAAACAATTAACAAATTCATTGTAGAACTATCTAGGTGTACCCATCATAACATGATCATGATTATGTGTACCACATAAAGAATCAATCAAAAGGAAGAAATATTGGGGTTACCCATGGAAATAAATGGGTATCGAAATCATGTCATATGGAAAAAAAGGGTATAGAAAAATGGTATCTATGAAAGAAGGGATTTAAATAAATATTTTATATTCATAAAATAAAAATTAGAGTATATCATGAAAAATTGTTTTCAACTGAATTGAAGACATGAAAAAGAGTTGTTTGGTAACATTTTAAATGTTCTACTTTTTATTTATCTTAGAATGTAATTTCAATGTGTGGACTTTTTGAACCCTACATAAAAGGAAAATCCCCTCTCTAGGAAGATTCCACTCTAGAGAAATCCCCTACCAAGAATCATGTGTTTCCAACCAAGATGGAAGAGCATCTTGGAGGGTGACATCCCTATTGGTAATGGTTTGACATAGTAATCTATCAGCAGGGGTGGGTTGTGCCTCATGTTTCCCACCCATTAAAGTCCATATGACTCAAAAATATTAGCAGAAATTCTTAAAGATAAATCTTTCCAAGATTGGGCTCCCAGGATTTGAACCATTCACCTCCCAAAGGACAGTGTGATTAGAAATGTGCTACCTAAGTGCAGTTTCAAAAAATAATAATAAAGAGCCTCTTAAGAGGATAATTGAATAATTTTATGTATAAAACCAGAAATAAAATAAAATATTTATTCATTCTAAAATTTTTTATTTCTGAAAAATATTGGTGGTATAAAAAGTTTATGGAGTTTACTTTAAAATCGAAATTAAACAAAGAAGTTTTCATTAATTAGGCTTTCTTATCTAGAGGGGTTGAGAAATAAACCTTTTAAAACATGTCTTTACTCATTAATGAAGAATTAATTGAACTATATAACTTTATGTAGAACATATAAAAATAATTTAGATGAATTATATAACAATAATTAAAAAATACATTCTGTGAAACAAAGAGAAAGTATAACCCAATGGAAAAATGGAGGTTCGGTGAGATCCCTTACCTTACATTCGAATACTTTATGAACATATAGTTAATCTCCTTGATAAAAAAATTAGATTCAATAATTACATAATTCATAACCACTTCAGTATGTATTTGATTTACGATAATTTTTTAAATCATTTTTGACCATTTTTTGAGTTATAAATAATAATTTCATCATTCTAGGAGAGTTTGTTTCATAGTTTCTTAATTAGTTAACTTGTGTATAATTTTGTATGTTTTTTGTAGAATGGAAATAAATCTTCATATGTGGAATGAAATTTTATTTATTCACATAAATTTTTTCAAATGGTCTTATATGTCATTTTTTACTCTGATAATAGGATAAATAATTTTATAATACCTTAATGATAAAGATTTGGTTTATTTTGGTGGTTTTTTCCATTCATCACCAACTATTGTTTTACTTAATATTATCTCTATATATTTGTTATAGAATGTAGAAAATGTTATAATATAAATATTAAAATATGATTTATCCCTAATTGTTTTTTATGACCAGTCTTCAAGGTGGTAATGGAAAGAGAAAACTCATGATCCATAGAGAAGGTAGTCCACTATATTTTGTACAATGGTTTCATTTCATGAAATAAGAGGAAATAAGATAGGTGGTAGATAGAATATATTCCATTAGAAATATAAATTTCCATTATATATATGATACTATAATGATTATGATTTTATGGATGAGTGAGGTGAGGAGAAGATAAAAGAATAAATGAAATTAAAATATATGGTTTGAGAAAGGAACCACTTGAATATCACCTCATAGAAGGAACCCTTAAAGCACCTAAAATTTTACTTTTGATGAGACTTGAAGCTCTAGGACACGGGTAAGATTAATGGGAATAGACTTGGGTAGAAATGTGATATGATAAAAGGTTAATAAGTTATTAGGAAAAGGGCATGTTAGGGGTGGTATTTATAATTTAGGTGGTGATTGTTTTTTTGGAAATTTCTCAGAAGATTAAATTATTATAAATTCTATTTTCTATATAAACACCGAAAAATATAAATATATTAGACTATAATAAAATATAATGTTTTAATACAATAAAATAATAAAATTTATAAATGTTTAGGTTTTATATTAAACCTTATCATTTTAATTAACCCAAAATTAATATATTTAAATTTTAATTATGGTAACATCTTTTTCAAAATTAAAAAGTTTTAATTTTTACTTGTTTGTTCTAATTAGAACATAAACTTCAAATTTATGACATTTTACATCATTTCATAATTAATATTTATTTTTTAAATTATTTTCATTATTTTTATATAATCTAATAAAATATTAATCCCAAAAATATCATTTTTTTCAAATTTAAAACAATTCACTACTTTGACTTTAAAATATTCTCTATAATAAGAAAAATTATAAAGAACTATTTTATTATATCCTAAAATTTTCTCTTTTATCTTGGAAATTCATGGATAATCTCAAATATCCCAAATTATATATTTTTTTAATATTTTAAATATCATTTATTTAAATTTTTTCATAAATTATATAATTACTCCATCATTTTTTGTATGAATTTAAGGTAATTATATCTCAACTAAATATTATTAAATAAATAACATGGTTTATATAATTATTGTAGATATAAAAAGACTATATATGATCAGATATATCTCATGGATAACCCTATATTAAAAATATTATTCTTATAAAAAATTATAGGGTGACATTCTGTCACATTCTTTGATTCTAATAATATTTATGTCATTTTCAAGGGCATGTTTCCATTAAATGAGTCAATTTATAAAAATAAGTAGGAAGTGTAGAATTTAAATTATCTAATAATATGTTGGAAATTTTAGGGTAATTTTATAATCATTATCATACCATTTTTACCAATAATTACCTGATTTACCCTTAACTATGGTAACACAAAATTACCAAGTTTAATATTTATATTATCCAAAAAATAAAAGAGGTGTATTTACTAAAATTTTAAATTATGATTCCAAATGAGGAATTAATTTTTTGAAATTCAAAACACATAATTTTCATGTTTTATTTAAATTTGATCTATAAAAAATCTATAAAAACAATATTTATGAAAAATTTATTTTTAAGTATAAAATGTCTTTATAATAAATTCATATACCAAATTTATTTAAATGGAAAAAATATATTATTTATAATAAAATAGAACTAGTTAATGTTTGAAACTAACCTAGAATATATTTTTACTTTTTTATTTTTTATAGTATATACACTTATCATTGTAAATCCGTATTTTTTACTATTCATTAAAATCTAAAACTTTCTAGAAAATTACAAAACATTCATCCAATAATAATTTTTACATGATGAATTAAAATTTTATTTTTTTTCAAATAAAATTTCTACATGTTTCAAAATTATTTATAATTACCTTCTTATATAAATAAATAAAATAATTTTTGGAATAAAACATGTCATTTTTTTTAAAAAAATGTTCATTTTTCTTACAATTAATAAATATATTTCAAAAATGATTATTAATATTTATACAATCCAATTAAATGGATAATTTTTAACGTTCATGTTAAAATTATAATATTTTAATTGAATATTATGGTTAGATTAAACTCTGGGTTGCGTGAAACATATGCTAATGAAGAAATTATTTAAAGAGAAATATTTCAATAAAACAGATTATCAAGGTGTTATAAATATTATGTTAATATATATAAGATTATTTGTTCATGTTATGGATTTATTGTGATTAATAGTATTTATTGAAATAATTTGAATATTTTTAGGAGTATATGATTTAGGTATATACATTTTAGAATATGATGTTATGAGGAATTCATATTATTTTAGGGGTAATAGTTTGGATAATTGTAAAAAAATATGATCTAATCTTTCATATATTTGGGAATTTAGTTTTGGAAAGACATATTTTAGAGGTGTATAAATGTGACCTATTTATGGAATGGTCGAAGTTGAACATTGTGGGTTATTTTTGAGGTTTTAGATATTAATGTAATGAACTCATCTATATTGGATAACTATTTCTACCAACTTTTATTTTGTTAAATATTTATAGAAATTAGTAATTTTTTGTCATTATTTTATGATTATAATGAATAATAAAGAGTTATTTTTAGTGATTCGGGCAAAGATATTCATCTGTAAAATCCATTTTTTCATATAAGAGATGAAGTATAATTCCTCAAAGCACAACCAACAGATGGATATTTTCGTATAAAATAGGAAAAAATTATTTAAGTATATTTTCATATGATATCTATCATGATATTAAAGATACCCTGTTAATTTATTAAAAGTATCTTTAATTGTTTTTATTCCTTTACTTAATTAATTCTGAATCATAGGCCTTTTCAACACTAAAAAATTTATGCTCCTTTTGGTCGTTAACTTTCAAATGAACATATAATTTAAATATATATTAGTACTTGGTTTGTAGTTTCTAATCCAAGAATAAAATTTAACTTCACAAGAAGTTATCCTTTTCTAGGAACCTGAATCTGAGATATTTTATATAGTCTCCATGTTTCCCCCATCCCATTTTACAATGATGTTTTATTATCCCTCTATATAAGGTGAGTTTTCAGAAATGGTATTTTCAAATATCAACCCTTTGATGACTAAGATACAATTATGAAGGCCAAATTTATTTATTTTAGGAAGAATGTAACACCCTAATATTATATAATATATTTATATTTAAATAATTTTAATTTCGTTTATGACATCTGTTAAATGAAACACCAAGAATTAAGAGAAGCATTATATACTGTTAAAATATTAATATTTAATGTGATAGTTATCTCCAAGTCATTGGATTGGATGGCATTAATGTTTTAAGAAATTTATAAATAATATGTTTGATGTCTTTATATAATTTTTTTTATTAATAATAAATAATGACTCAAAATCTGGTAAATTCATTATATACTTCCAAAATACATTTTCTTCAGGTATAATATTAATTTATTTTTGTGAAAAAATATTAAAAAACATTTCTTCCAATTTTAGAATATATATTTTAAAAGATAAATTTTATTTTTACAATATTCAATTCATATTTAGATTTTATCTATGTTTTGAAAAATTTCATAAAATTTTTATTTGTCAATAAAGAAGAAAAAATAATTATTTTTATTAAAAACAATATATTTTTAAAAATAATTTTCAAAAAAATATTTTCATAAAATGTTTTATGATTAAATTTTTTTATTATATTATTAATAACCCAATAAAATTTATTTGAATCAATATTATGTTTGAATTTGATATAAAACACTTTTAATACTTAAAATCATGTTTTTGAAAATAATTTTTCCATTGCATTTGAATTTTTTGTCCTAAATTAATTTTAGAAACTTCTTAAAATTGAATCTTGAGAAATAGATTCCAAATTTTATAATAGGATGTTAAAATTTCATAAATAATTACTATTTATTTTTTACATTTTGAATAGTAAACATAGTTATGTTTTGTAACCATGTTAAAGGTTATTCGAGTTATTAAGGTTAAAAATAAAATGATAATGTGTCTAAATTAAAAAAACATAATTCTATTTAATTTTATAATTATATTTAGTCTACAATATTTCAAAATATTAATAAGTCTATATTTATTGTCACATTACTTTGTTTATATCATTTTTATTATTTTATTTAAATAGATTGTAGAAATTACACTATATTTTTATAAATATTTATAATATCTTTTGACAGGGGTAGAAACAAATTATGATTGGTTAGATATTTAAATTTTAAGGATTAATGATTTTTTTATCATGATACTTTATTTTGAATTATCTATAACAAAATAATGGTAGTAAATTATTACACAATATCAATAGAATATTCATTCAATTAATGGGAATATAAAATAAATGATATTAAAAATATTAAAAGTAATTAAATTTGGATAACATAATATGTTACATGAATTTTTATATAGTAGTTAATCATATTAGTGATGCGAGAGTGTATTATATTCGAATTACATCCCTATCTTAGTTTCATTAATATAGAATGAAATGAATACTGTAAAAAATGTCTGTAATGCAAATTTTTGAAACATACATTTTATTAAATTGTTATAAATTCAAAAAAAAATTAATTAAATAGGAAAAGGGAGATCATATATTTTCAATTATTTCATACCTTGGATATTAATGATTAAATTTTCACATTAAAAGTAAAATTATAACCTATTACGATTGAAAACGTTTTTACTATGGTTAAGATTAAAATTGGTTAAAAAGGGACTAAAACGATATATAACATTTAAATTATCATAAAATATATATATAAATATCATTAGCTGAGAATATTTTCAAATTATCCACTTTTTCATTCAATTTTTATTAATTCGGAATCATTTTTATTAATGACGACTTTATTATATTTTAGTATTTTTATAAATACATGTGTGTCCTTACATGCCCTTTCAAAAGGATACCCCTCTATCTCAATTCATCGAACCACATTGGATAGATAAAAACCTAAAAAATTATCTTATAACATTCCCTAGAAAATAATCAGAGGTTTTGGTCTTCTGAAAAGACAATTCGAAGGGTACTTGAGAAGGGATTTAATTGAATCCTACCGACGAAAGGGTGATAATCATTACTAAATCTTTTTAGTAAATATATTCATTTAATTTATAAAACTATTTTTTACCAATCAGGAAATATTAATTATAGTGTTTTAAATAATTTTTATGTTATTAATAATATGGTTCAACCATTTTCAACCTATTTTAATTACTATAGATACAAAAAAAACATTGCTTGTGCATACGTATGATATACTGTCTCTATATAGTAGTGTAATTCATATTTCCTTACAACTTTATATAGATTATTATTAATATGAGATTAATGTATATATAATTTGTTTATGAAATAATTATTCTTATAAAATTATAATATCATTCCTATAATCTCACTTTACAATCTGTTGGAGAATGATAATGTGGCTTGTACGTACGTATAGACTACCACCTCCTTAATGAAATGAGATTATTTTTTCTATTTTATATTTACATGAATGGTATTAAGGTTATATTTAATGAATATATATAATATATATTATATAATAATTATTATATAATGTTTAACTGTTATTTTCTTTCTATTTCTTCGATTTGTCAAATAGTGAAGACAATGTTTATGCATACATACAACCTACCATCTCCATGAATGGTGTAATTCTCCATTCATTATCTAACATTAAATAATGATTTTTAAAAATGAATATACTAAAAGTATTTAATATTTATAGAAATAGTATCAATTTTTAGATGATGGAACCACGAGAAAGATGACATGACCAAAACTATTTAACTGAAACATACATGAAAATGAGATAATTAACACTTTGAAACAATGAATTTAATAATTAATTCTTAATAAATAGGTGATGAAAAGTTACAAACCTATCATATGTCATATTATAAATATGAATATGGTTCTTGTATAAATTTCTAACAAGCTTAATATTATTACACAAGATGTTAAATTTTATTGAATAATTTAGAAGCGTAAGGTAACAGATGTCATCTCGATTTCTCTTCATTAGGGAATATTTAAATGTTATTCAACAAATTTATATTATATCGTGTTTATATTTTCCATTTTTAAATTTAAAATATTTAATCATTCATAAAAATTTTAATTTTAATTTTTATTTCAAATTATTTAATCCAAAGGACTTTCTCTTGATAGTTACCAAGTGGTAATAGGATTCTCAACTCAATTTCCATTCATTATGTTATAATTGTACTTGATTGAAATTTATAGGCCATTATTATGTGTGGAACAAAGGATAATTTTTTTATGTTTTATTTCCAATTTATTTTTTATGATTTAAATTTTTCACATATAATACCATTGTTTTTAATTCTCAATTCAATTATACAATCTTTGTAAGGGAATTTTTCACAATCTCGCCATTATTAAGGATAATTATGTCTTTTTCTCTATAAGGGGAATTATATGATCTTTTAATCATAAAACTATTATATTTTATTCTACTATTGTTATATATGAAAGTTTATTTGTTCCTTTCATTTTAAACTATTATGTACTTAGGAGACAAAAATAATGTTTATAAGTAAAATCAACATTCTTTAATATCCAATAAAATATATTTTAAATACATAAATAAATTTAAATTAAAATGTTTTCTATAATTTTTTCAATATTATAATAAGTTATTTTAAATTAATTCTTAACCATTTGTAACATTTCTATAATACATTTTCCAATAGAATATAATTTTTATTTTTAGAACGTGGTACTTTTGAATTTTTACAAAAACAAAATATGAAATGAAACATTATTTTTACATACATGGCATAAATATAATTTTACAACTTTATGACCACACAATGATTTTATTCGTACATTTAATGTTTCCATTATTCATTTCAAATAAAGTTTTTCTAATATACTAGAACTCTTAAATATTTAATAGTTAATTTCAATGTGGTAAGGGTATTTTCCCCAAGCATTGTGATAATTGAATTTTAATTCATCAAAAACGACAGAACTTTAGTTTACATATTCTGAATTAGGGACATGATATAATGATACCATACTTAATATTTCAATATATTTATTATGATAATTTTAAATGGGGAAAATATTAACAATCAGTATCTTAATTTTTTCAATAATAAAAAAAATTTATTATTAAAAAATGATGATAATGTTTTTTTTTATTCATATAATTAATTCATTAGACGTAGTAAATGATGGGTGGGGACTTTTATATTCACTCGATACATCATTATGTCTCCTGAGACATACTAGTTTAGGTATTTGGATGAGGGAAACCCATTTATGTAAGATGTCTTTCTACAAAGACATATAGCTATTATTTTGATTATTTATATTATGTGTTCCATTATTATAAAATCGTTATTGATGTATATGTTATTATTTTAATATTTATGGTATACAAGGATAATTTTCAATAACAAGTGATTATTTATATGGAATTATTTTATCATCATTGTTTACTGCAGTATAATTCCTTTTTATCCAGGTTATTGACTTAATAGATGTTTTTTCAGTCAATAAATTTCCTTCTTGATTATTCTTCATTTAGACAAGATATATTCCATTATACAAAACCAATATTTATTATTTGTGTGAACATTTATTTTGTTTCATTTTCCATAGATATTAAGAAATAATATTTGAATGAGTTTTAAGTTGAAGAATATTTACTCTCACCATGTTTTATATATCTTCTACAACTATAAAATCATAAGAATGTATGCATCTAGTTTACCTAGACTAATAAACAATTAGATACATTGATATATGATCACTTATATCTAGTGATAATGTACTAAATAAAAATCAAACATTGGGATACATGGGTTGAGGATTTTATAGTAGGTATCCGAGAAATATTAGTAAAAACATTTTGAATTAGATTTTGGAAAACATGGAATATGGAACATAACCCTATGACTAATTCGAAGGTCATGTATATGTGTAGGACAACAAACTAATTTTTTTTGTAATTTATATATTATGTGGTATTATAAGAAAAAAACATGTCTCTAGATAGTTTTGGTGTATTTGGATTTAGAATAGATACATTTATGGGTAATCAATCCAAAATGAGTTAGTTAAATATATATCACCCATTATTGTTTTTCATTATGAGTGTTACCTTTATGTGAAGCTAGTTTGACACTCCAAGTGGATTTATCGGGTTGATTTACATTTTTTTATATTCCATTGTGATGAATGATAGAATAGAACCATTGGAAACCTATGATTTTCCATGGTGATATGGGATAAATATAAATTTTCATTGGCTGATAAGTCATGTCTTGATCATATGATTAAAGGTATACTTACCCCTTTTAGGGTTTTTATGATGGGATGTGAACATGATTAAAGATATTTTAGGAGAAATTTGTGGGAATAAAACCATTTTATTTATTATATTTTTTTTTGAAAATGTTATTTGAGGAATAATTCTTTTATATTTTTGGGGGTAATATTAATATTGTTGATAACCATCAGGGATAGTTTTATTATTAATGTTGATAAAATTATGTTTTGTAGTAAAAAAGAGAAATTAAATTTTATTAATATATCATATAGATCACCATGGGATTGAATAATGATTTAGTTAGAAATATATTACTGTTAAGTACATTATATTGGGAAAATTATATGTTAAAGTGGAAAATAATTTGTTTAATGAATATTGAGTTATTTTATAGAATATTATATTATTTTATTGTGGATCTATGGTGATTTAATATATTAATAGAAAATATTAGCCTAATTTTTGGAGTATATGTTTCATGTATATAAATTATTAGTATATGAGCTTGTGATAATATGATATTATTTGGGGATAATAGTAAGGTTTATCTTAAAAACATTTGATAAAATATTTTTTATTTTTGACCTTTGAATTTAAATATACATATTTTGGAGGATCCTTTTCATTAGATATTTATATAATGATTTCAGTAGAACTATGTGGTTATTATTTATGATTTTTAGTTTAATTATTTTACTTATCTGTATTGTATAACTTATTCTATGCATTTTGGTCTTGATAAATATTTAGATAAATATGGAATGAATGGTATTTATTTTATGGTTCATATAACCCATTAAAATATAGTTTTAGTGCCAATGGTTTGAAAAATTCATATTCAATATTTATTTCTTGGAATTAGATAAGAAGTATAATTCATTTATGTACAAAAAAATGATGAAATTGTGACTATAAAATTGAATTAAATTAAGGATGAACACTTTCTCATGATATCTATCTTGAATGTAAAATAATCCTTCAACATTTAGAAATTGAATTTGATATAAAACTTTTATTCTTTTACAACATTCCTAATAAATAAATATTTTTTTACCCATTAATGATTTATGTTCTATTTGTTATTTAAATTTATTATAACCATGATCATTATCACACTCTATTAGTATGTGGATGGATGTTTTCCCCTCACTGTATATTATTTAACTTCACACTAATTTTATCCTTATTTTCGAACCCAAATATCAGATATTTTTTGTAACCAATATGTTTCCATGTTCCCATTTTCAATGTATGTTTTTTTAATCCTCTGTATGATGTGGGTGTTCAATATTAGTATTTCTAAATATTAAATATTTTATAAATGTGATGACATATATAGAGATAAAAATTGGGGGAGGTGAAATTTAATAACATGAGATCTAATATCATTATTATTTTTAAAATAATTTAATTTTATTCATATCTTGCATTACACATAACAATTAGCTTTAAGTAAACTATGATACAGTATTTAAATATTATTATTTTGTTTGACAATTATTATTATGCCATTGGATTGGAATGTACGAATATGATTAACCAAATTGTGAAAAATATTTACAATGGTTTTATATAAATTTTATATTAATTATTAGTATGTACCCAATGTTCAGTGAAGTCATTATACACTTCAAAAAACTCTTTTCCTCAAAAATTTGTATTTTGGTGAAAATATAATATATTTAATTTATGTAAATTTTTCAAACATATATTTTCATTAATGATATTAATTATTAAAATTATAATGTTATAAATATATTATATTGAATATGTTTTATTTTTATTTAAATTTTTAATTTCCAATGAATACTAAAACATACTAATTTTTCATTAAAATTGAATTTCTGTTTGAATAATTTAAAAGGGACCACATTATTTTAAATGGTGTTAAAATTAAAATTACTTATCTAATATTATGAATATTTAAATAAATTACATTAGAATCAATTTAATATTATAATTTGAGACATAAAATTAAACTTGAAAACAATTTCTTGAAAAAATAGTTTTCATTGCATTATAAGATTTTATATTAAAATAATTTCTTCCAAAACTTTAAACTGAATCCTAAAAAATTCATTCATTTTTAAATTAGAGGATCAAAATTGGTGAAATAGTTCCTTTTAATTTTGGTTGTTATAAATAATAATGAAAAAATACCACAATAAAGGATTATCAGATAATTATGGTTTAAAATAATATGTTAAGGTCTCAAAGTCAAACAAAAAAATTGTTATATTTCACTGGATGAGTATATTTCATCCATATACATATAATATTTATAAATGGAGAAATTTATTATCACTATCCTAACATTATAAAAATTTTAATATTTTATTTAAATATAAAGTCAAAAATATCACTCTTTTACTTTCAATATTTATATCATTTTATGACAGAGATGTCAAAATATCATATTCAATTGTATATGATTATTTAAAAGATAAATAATTATCTATCATTGTAATTTATTTTTATTTTTTTTAAAATAAATTAATAACATGAATTTTACACAACACTAACACAATATTCATTAAATTTACTGAAAAATAATATAAATGATATGAAAATATTAAAAGAAATAAAATATTGATAAATTATTATGTTCTCTGAATTTTTTTTGATTAATATTTTATATTAATGATGTTTAAAATTATTAGATTTTTAATATATCATTATCTTGGTGTCATTAATGTCAAATTAATTGGATTGTGTCAAAAATTACATTAATGTTATTTTATCAAAATATTTTTTATTTACTTTTTAAAAAATTAAAAAAAATATTAAAAAAGGGAAATAATGATAAAATATTTTCAATAAATGAAAAAAAACCATTTATGACCCAATTTTTGTCTTATAAAAAAATTATATCCCTTTAAAATTGGAAAATATGTTATTGCGGTTAAGATAGGAATTTGTTAAGGAAGGAGTAAAAAGAAAATATAAGGTTTAAAATGACACAAAAACCTATAAAAAGTTCATTAAAATATGATATTTAGACCTTATTCTATTTTTAATAGAATTCATTTATATTTGGATGAATTTTTCTTGAGAATTATTTAGTTATATTTTAGAATTTTTTGGAAATGTTGAGTGTGTCGTTTATCTCCCTTATAATGGACACTAATTACTCTCATTTCCTCACATAACAAGGAGCCCTCTACCTCATCCAAACCCAACACATTTCTCATTTAAACTTAAATTTACACTATATATAGGTTTTTTCTTCTACAAATACCTTTACATGTGTATTTTAGTGTTAGACTTTGGTTTTTAGGGATTATTCATTTGAAATTTTCTATTAATATATATAGATTTATCATTAGTGTTGGTGTAGTTTTTTAGTGTGTTGAGGACCTAGAATTAATATTTTAAATAAATTTTAATATATTAATTGACACACAAATTGTTTTAGTATATATGAGTTTCCCATTTTTGGAGACCTATTATGGGAAATCTGAGGCAACATGTGAATCTAGAATGCAGCGATTACCAAAATAATGACCAAAATTTGGTCGACATCAAATGATTGGATGAGGCAGATATTAGTGGGTACATTTAAGGGATAAATTAATGACATTATTTTATTAATTCATATAATATCTATAACTACTTCCCATATTTTAATACAATTTTATGGAAAATAACTAAGGTCAGCTGGATAACCGTGTGAGGATTTTTAGTGAAATATTCTTCTTTATTGGCAGATCTAGATTAGAGAAGGATAGTTGATTAGATTTACGTGGACAGAGAGGCAACCTTGATAGCCTGTATTCTTCATCACTTGATAATTCTTTATTAACAAATGGTAATTCCTAAATAAATTTAGGTCATTTTTTTTTTTATATCCACCCTATTTTATTTTCCAAAGATGGATTTGATTTTCTAATTATTTTATAAGTGATTATTTAATGTTCCTATGAGGCCAGCTGTAATTCAATTTTTATCGATTTGATAATTTCTCAAATTTAACTTGTTATCACCACTATATATCCCATTTTTTTATGATTGTTGAGAAATATTTTTTCATAAAAAGGGATTCACATTGATCATGTCAATTTCTCCCCACCCCACATTGCATTCTTTCTTTTTGGTTCATGTGGACCAAACTCGACTTTACTGGGGAGAATTTTGAACATGATCGAACAATTGCATTCATGTTGGATTTGAAAATATCATATTATATGGTGATATATCTATGGATAAGGATTTATTTTAGATAAAAATTCTTGTATCTAGAATCCTGAGTAGCATCGAGTGACAGGAAGAACTATGGGACATGAGGTTGCTCATTAGTGAATGATTAGATTCTGATTTCTGGCTATTGAATACTAGAAATCGATAGACATATGTGTTAATATTTTCTTGGGTAGTAGAACTGTGGTTTATATGGTGGTAAATGTTGATCCGGGATCCCTGTGAAGAAACTACAGTTTCAATGAAAACCCTAAATGCATAACATGATTTGTGGAAGAACATTGGTTTTGTAGTCTGATGGTTCTAATGTCTGGGGATTGGGGTGAATATAAATATGACATGCCTTTATGGACCTAACACATGTCATGTGACCGAGTGTTGGGAGATCAACAGGTATTCTGTGAGTACATGGGCATGGAAATTACTAGGAACAAAAGTGCAACCAGGGTACATGGGAATGACCATGTAATTTTACACTTCCGAGATACCCGAACATGACCTTGTACATGGGAATAATTGTAATAGTGTTATTAGGAATTTAGTTGTTGAGAAAGACCATTTACAACCAATACAGTCCCTTTATAGGCATAATGATTTCCAAGACCTATCTAGGGGATAAACCAATTATTCCTTGAAGTGAGTTTACAAGCCTCTGGACCCCACACACAGGCCATATACTTCCCCCGATTAAATCAACCATATGTATCTCATTCCTCGGGACTCATATTTTAGCCCATGAGTTGCCTATCAAGAGTGCATTTTATGTAAAATGAAATGGTGTACTTTTTCATTGAATTTGAGATAAAATTTGAGATATTCCAAGCATGAATCTTCTTCAAGAAATTCCAAATGAAGACAATTTTTAGTGATAGATCATCATATAGATTCTGTGTTCGTTACTCCCCTATTTCACCAGCGTGTAATCCCACTATAATATTCGTATCATTAATGATTCTACCCCCAACACTGTATAAGGGAATGGTACCTCTATATACAGAGTATTGCTCCAACTTGTTCAAGATCTAGTAGGTAGAGAGTCCACTAATGGGGTTGTGTCTCCTTCTTCTGTAGATCATAACAACGAGATGTGTCCACTGCCACTTATGTTCTTGTGAGTTTGTTTACAATTCTAGGTATTCTAGATATAATTGTGGAGCTGAAGGTATACTAATTGAACTTATTTGGGATATGGATATAGAGATCTCATTTCTCTCTCATATTTTTTTATTTATTAGAAAATATTGGTATTAGGTTTTTCTTCCCTCTTGATATGGGTTGGGTTGACTTATTTTGTATCTTCCTATTGCTCCCTTTGTGGGTATTGGGGAATCCAAATATGTATTAATATAATCTCCCTTTTAGGGTCTCTACTTGTATATGTTATTCCTTATTTAGTATATAAAAAAATGAATAGAATAATTACTGTATCTTTGAGATGCTTTGGAACATTGGCCGCATTTGGTGGTCAAACATGGATATTATGATTTGGGTTCTCTCAATTGTTTTCCACCTTTTTCAGTTTTTATTATGTTGGAACTCATTTCAGGATGGTAGTGTATTTTTTTTCTTTTTTCGATTAGGTTTTTTACTATCATACCCTAATGTATTTCCCATAGATTATTTCATGTAGGGTTTTACTCTATATGTTGTATTTTATATTAATCTAAAATATTTCATAGATATGGTTTATTTGAGTGAATATAATTAATTGGGTTAAGGGATCAAATTTCATTTATTCTTTTTGGTGCTTGTCGACAGACCCTATCCTATTGAAGGAAGAATTGAGTTTTTCATGCTCACCATTCCACCTACTAGGCTGGGCCTAGTGGTTTGGGTCATAAAATATTGGAATCATAGGTGTTTCACCCTCAACATGTTTTTCAGATTTATACCCATGATGAGGATTGGTTGGGAAATTATGGAAATATTGTCAAAGTGTCTTGAGTGAATCTTTCAAACTAGAGAACCCTGTGTTGGGGTATTGGTTGGTGTAACCCTTTAATAGGACCTTGAATACCTATTTTTCAACTCTAAATATCAAGACATATATTGTATGTAACATTTTAACATACATCATATAGGATTGACTCCATTCAATATCCATCTTAATTCTTTTCCATCATATATTCTTATCTAACCATGGGTTTTCTTTGATAAATTTTAGGATTTCATCCTGAAGATAGTCAGTCATGTCACTAATATCATATTTTGAATACAATCTGTTAACTGGTGTGGCCGTAGTTTATTGGAAATTTCATGAGTTGCTTCCTCTAGGAGGGTAGGGAGTTGTTTCCCCACATGATGACTAGCTGGCAATTACAAGATGGTAAGTAGATGATGCATGTAGGTCATCACACTATTTTTGTTCTTGAATCAATGACCACTAATGGTACATGGAAAGAAATAACAAGATGAACCATATGGTTGGATTGATTTACAGGTTTCAGTATTTCGTCTTACTCAAACCATGACTAATTATATGGATGTGATCGCAACCAACCTTCTCAATAGGGAAACAAGGCACTGGTGGAGTCTATTGATTTATACCCATGATTATATGGCTCACTCATAGTTAGACTTCTATAAGCTAATTCATGAGTAGAATTCCCCCTCTATCTTACAAATATCTTCAATTCAAGATCATATCGAGGTGCATTAAGCTGACTGGATAGTTTTAGTGTATTCTATGATGTATACTGTCCTCACACATTACTGCCTAGATATGGTGCAAGATGTTTTTTTCCTGGTATGAAATCTTGATAAGGTTCTCTGTAGTGAAATTCATGTAAGAATATTCTCGATGTTACTTTAGTCCATTGATGGGGTTTTAGAGTGGTATTTGGTGACTACAATATTTCTCTAAGTGGAATGGTGGGGTGTTTGAGAAAGTAGTGGACACCATGTGATGGAGTTGTCTGCATTATCTAGTAGGCGTCATATGTCACAGTCTTGGTAGTGGAGTTATACTCCTATTCAAATTCATGCGTGTAGATCATTGGCTTAGGGATTACAAAAGGGATCCATCTCTATTTGTGAGGGATATTGATATACTTTTGAACATCATGGTCACATGGATATTTCATTCATGACCTATCATGATGAGTAGGATAGTCAGTCGGTGGATGGACCACCATGGTAGAGGCAACACCATGATCAGGGATCTCCTAGGAATGGTTATGGTAGCCCCATGGAGGAAGTTCAAATAGAGGATTCAGTGGATTTATAGAGGGAAGGTATATTGGTAGAGGGATATTTTATGAGTTAATACAATCACCACCACCATGCATTCTATGTAAGGCTAAGAGAGCTAGTTTTCAAGGTTGTAGGAAGCTATAATCTTTGAAGGTCTAGGACCAGGATACACACATGATGATTTGAGTTATGATCTATTTCATTTCTACTCAATCCCCATTAATATTATACACAAGTATGAGTCATTCATTATTCACCTTATACATTTTTTGAGAGATAGATATTCAATTTTAAAACATATCTCATCAGCTATGACTAGATGTTCTTATAGGGATTTATTCATTTATATAGCATATCTGTAGGTAGTGTGAGTTTACACATTTTAAAGGGAGTTCTCTTTGGGAACTCTTGGTAATCATGAATAAATATTATGAGACCATCTTGTTTATGGACTACTTATCCATGGTTTTGACCAAAATTTCATATTATTGTAGAGGATTCAGATTACTTTAGTTAGATGAGATGATATTCTCATTTTTGGGTGAATTATATCCTATGGTTGATTTAGTAGGTATTTTTTCCTCAAATATAAAACACATCACCCATTAGTTTGTGAGTTTAGACATTGGGACAATGATTTTTTGGGTATCTTGATTCTTTTAGTAGCATAGTACTATATGGATATCTTCCTAGAGGTCATTATATAACTACCTCTAGGATGAGATATGTATTCATACATTACTTTTTACCATAGTACCACACTAATATCTTTTTTAGAAAATTGAATTTCCCTAAATTATATTTGGATGTTGGCGGGGTAGATAGGAGGCCTTTGAGAGAAGGGTTTCATTGAGCACAGAATGACCCCCCTTGTAGCTACAATCTATTCCATGAAAAATATTTTTGGGAGGTTGTGGCTATGTATTGATTATCATCTCTTGAATTGGTTAATGATAATGAACAAGTACCCCTTTCTACAGATACATTTCCTCTATGACCAATTAAGATATGCGGGTTGGTTCTTGAAGATTAATCTTAGGTCCAACTACCACGGGTTTAAGGTTTATGAGGATTATCATCTGAAGACAATATTAAAATTTCAGTACATATACTATGTGTTCCTATTGATTCCTTTTGGTCATATGAATTCCTTTCAATGATGGCATGCACATTTACTCTATATTAGAGGAGGAGCATCAAGAGAATTTGTTTATGGTTCTTTCCTTACTCTGGGAGCATTGAATTTATGGTAAGATCTTGAAGTGCCATTTTTGATCTATATGGTTGAAGTTTACTAGAATTTTGTCTTTTATCATTATTCAGATGTGTACTTCGAAAAAATTTTCATATTTATTTCTTATGAGACACAAAAATCATATCGAAGGTGTATATGTCTCCTAGACTGGTGGGTTATGACAAGAGGTTCATGGAAGACTTAAATAGGATTATATCCTCTTTAACCACCTATATAGGAAAATGGATTTCATTTACCTAGATAGAGAAATGTATGGAATCCTTTGAGGCCTTGAGGATGATGCTCACTAGTGCTCCGTTTTTTAGACTACCGGTGTAGGGTGTTGGGTACAAACCTTATTGTGATGCCTCTAAATGTAGGCTCAGTTTCATTTTGATGTAGATATAATAAGTTATATCTTCTAGGTAAATCTATTTTAGACACTATGACATGAACTATGTGACTCATAAGCTAGATTTAGAAGAGGTATTATTCACAGTGAATATGTGGAGGAACTATCTTCTTGGAAAATGTTTTGTTGTTTACTCAGACCACCAATGTCTTAGGTACATATTCTGTCAATGATATTTGAACCTGAGACAGAGGAATTGGTTGGAGTTCCAGTTGGACCATGAATTTGTGATTCACTATACTCCTTGTAAGATATAAGTGTTTTCATATTCCCTTTGTAGGAATTTCAATACCTGCCTAGTAGAGGAGGAATAATGGTAGTTTTATTCATTGAAGTTAACCCTGGAGAAGGGGTGGGTGGAATTTTTATTTTGTTAATAGAGGTGACTCGTCCACATATATAGTGGGTTAGAGAGGCTTAGTTGGTATACGTCAAATATGAGGCTCTACATGACAAGATAACCTAAGAAGTTGTACCATATAGATTTTATGAAGGAGGGTCACATCATCCATTTTTAGGGATGTACGATGGGTCTAATAACTTTTTGTGGGGAGGTGACGATTGAATTTCACACTTCACCCTGGGATGTACATGCAGATGTGGAAAATATATACATATAACTTTAGTGGTTGTTTTTGTGGGAAGGCCTGAGATAGATCACTGCTATGTTTGTATCTCAATGACCCACATTTCAACATGTGAATGTTGATCAGTTGGTTCACATAGTTTTTACATTCCCTCTTGAGATTCCATAGTGGAAATGGGATGGCATATAAATTTATTTTGTGATGGGGCATCCACATAAAATGGGAGGAAACAATGAAATTTAGGTGACTTTTTAATAACTTATAAAGTTGAAACACTTTGTTTCCATTTTATGAAATATGAAAGTTGTGATTTTAGGGTAGTTATATATGAAAGAGATCATCTTGCTTCATGGTACAAAATCATCAATTTTCATCGACCATGATGCTTGTTTAATTTCATGGTTGTAGATAGGCGTGTAAGAGGACTATCAGACCTATATGTTGATGAGTAAAACGTTTCAACAACATATGGATGGATAGACTATGTTGAATGTCTTTGCGTTGGAGGATTTTTTAAGGTATTGTGTGTTGGGCTTCAATCAGATCTAGGATGATCACATTCAATTGGTAGATTTTTCTTATAATATTAACTATCACATTAATATCATCATGGATCCTTTTTAGGACTTCTAATAGAGACATTCAAGGTCTCCCTTATGGTCAATTGAGGTTGAAAATAAATATGTTATTGGGAAAAATATTTTGTAGATGTTGACAGAGAAGATTTAAGTGATTCATCAGTGCATGTGTATAGCTTAAAGAAGAAATAAATGTTACAATGATTGATGTCATAGTCCCTTATAGTTAAATAATAGAGGGAATTTTTCCAAAGTCTCTCCCCATTATTATGATTGCATAGGTTTGTATAAGGAGTAATGTTAACCATGAGGTTCACCAGGACATTTGAGATACTATGGAGGGTTGGTGAGGTTTCATACCACATATCCTTTCCCCTGTAGTTAGACATAGTGAATAAAATCTTCTATGTGTCATAACTGAGTAGATATATACACGATACCATGCACAATATTTATTGGGGGTGATCTAGACATCAACAATCAATCCACTTTAATAGAGTATATGGTGACGATCAAGGATGCAAAAGAGAGGATCACATATTGATAGGTCGTCCATTTGGTCCATGTGCTTTAGATGTATGAGAGCATGCAGAAGAGACCCTGGGATAATGAGAGTCATTTACATAATTAGTACAACAACCCATTTTTTTAGTTTTTATTTTTTACTGAGAAACCCCCTCAATGTAGGGGAGAGTGTAACAACATTAATATTTACAAATTAGTCCATTTAAAATTTCTAGGTATATATATAGATTTATTTTTTAGATTAGTAAGAGTGTATAGGTGTCTCAAGACCCCAAACTATTTGAAAAATGATAATATATTTTATTAAAAAAATCACACATCATTATAGTGTAAATGGTTTTATCATTTTTATAGATATGGTGTGGGAAATATGACACCATGGTCGAATTCAGAACAAAGGGTTTACCCTAGTCAAGACCTAATGTTTAATGGAACCATATGTTTGATTAAGGTAGTAATTGGTATGTATGCTAAGTGGATTGATTAATTTATTTAAATAATTTGTTAATTAAATACCCATAACCTGATTTCTTCTTTAAATAAAAGTTTATTGGAAGTCACTAGGGTTATCTACTTTTCCCTATGAGGATTTGAGAGGAGAAGGATTGTTCTTTGTTGTCATATCATGATCTGAGAATTATGGATTATCAAAACATTGTGGATTGAGAGGTTTTGAACATTTTGTGTCTTTTTAATCACTGGTGAAGATGTTATTCACCAATGATTAATCCAAAATCTAGGTACAACATGTTATTTGATGGATTTCCTCCCTATTTAATTTTTAAATCACAGATTTTATTATCTCTATATTTGATATGTGATTATTTATTCTCCACATGATCCATTATTAAATTCATTTTTTATTG
Organism: Viscum album; assembly: GCA_963277665.1. Lineage (NCBI taxonomy): Eukaryota > Viridiplantae > Streptophyta > Magnoliopsida > Santalales > Viscaceae > Viscum > Viscum album. The sequence goes on along the minus strand of OY728143.1, from coordinate 1,148,396,593 downwards.
ATTTGTTTATAGTATATCATATCTCATACCATCACCCCTGTATATCCTAGTTTATGTGATCATTATACTAGAACACTCAGAAAATAATGGATTCACTTATTTCTTTTTAATTTCTCCCTACCATTCATTGAATTATTCATTATTAGCACTTGGGGTTACAGTTTTCCATTATTAGGAAGGGTTCATGAATGATCAAAAACCTGGATTCATAGAGTTTGTTTGAATGATATATTGGAGGTTATTCATAGAAGTATTTGGATCAATTTCTTGTGATACTTCATGGATTTGGAATATATAGTGGAAATAGTTGGTGGGAAGCTCTACGAGACACATGAAAACTTATTGGAGGATCATATTATTCCAATTTATTTCCATAAAATTTAAAAACAAATGGACATAAGAATTACCCTTTTATTTAGAGTTTTCCAATGAAATATTTTGTTATAATAATGATGGATATGGGATCCATGTGAAGGAACAATGTTTTCCAAAAAAACCTCACTAAAAAACAAGTATAAAGGAAGAAAAAATTCCACATAGTCTCCTAGTAGAAGAGTCTCGGGATTCAATTGATGAAGAATATCACATGCCATGTGGACCCACCACATGTCATGTCACCCGGTGTTGGAAGATTCATCTGTACTCCTTGAGTACATAGTCAGAACCATGACAAGGAAAAAATGGGAGATCAGAGTACATAAGTGTAACTATACACTCATAAATGGTCAGGATACACTATCATGTACATGTACATAGGAACTTGCTGATGCATATGGCTATGGATGGAAGAGATTGGGAAGGAAACCAGTGGATGAGACACAATGTGTACAAAAAAGTACATATCGTTTATTTGGAAATGGATTTCCAAGACATGTCAATTGGATAACATTACATGGTAATGAAATGATTTCACAAACAGTGTGAACCCATATATTAATCGTATACTTTTCTCAGCAACTTTTAGCATATGTAACTTCTTTAGAAACTCAAATTTTGGCTTGATGTAGGTTATTATGGGTGTTTTCTTTTGGTATAGAATTCAATTGTAGCCTTCATTGTGGAATAAAATATATTAAGTGACATGTATGGAGAATGAATAATTTTTAAGAGAGACTTAATGAATATATTGATCAGGGCATGATCATCAGAGTGATTCCAGGGTAGGGACTCCCATTTCTCATAAGGAAAGGAGTTCCCCAAACTCTTTATATATAGTGATTTGGAAGTCAACCATATGATTTCAATGTGAAGGTCCTCAATATAATTCATGGTACTACCCCATATTCGAGATTTGGTAGGGACTCAATCAATTAATGTTGTTGGGGGTCCCTTAGTAGTGGATCACAGTGGTGAGGTGTGGCCCTTACAATAATGATTCGTGGGGGGTTTCATGTGATGTTGGTCATCAGAGTTAGAATTTTGGAGCTGTAGGAAGGATCATTGTACATATCTTGGCTATATATATGTATATCCCACTTATTTATCATTTGGGTTTCATTATGATCATATATATCTTATGGGTTTTCATTCTCTCCTATTGTGGGTTGAACTTACTCCTTTAATATCATTTTATTACTCCCTTTGTCCGTTTCCTGAAATCCTATTGGGTATGTATATAGTCACCCTTGAATGATATTTTCCCAAATTTTTCAGATCATGTATAGAAAACAGATGGATTGTTAGGGAAATCCGTGGAGCATACTCATACTTGGGGGAATTGACCATATTTGGAGGTCATACTTGTTGATAAGGAACATTGATCTCTCAATTTGTTCATTCTTTTTCATTTTTTATTATGTTGAAATTCCTATGTAATTAGGCCTTTACATTTCCCCAATTTATATTTGGATTTTTACTATCATACTATGATTTATTTCTTAGAGTATTTAATGAATTATTTTACTATATATTTTTTAGATTTCTATATTTCAATACTTTATTATGAGCAAAGTGTTTTTTTCGTGAATAAAAGTACTTAATCTATGTCCTCCCATTTCATTTATGTCTTTTTGGTGCTTATCATAATCCCCTAGTCTATTTATGGTGATCTTGGGGTCTTTATTATTAGCATACATCTCGTTAGGAGGACCCCTATGGGTTGTATCATGATAATAATAAAGGATCAAAATAATGTCTACTGAAGAAGAGGTAATCATATTTACCATCTCTATAAATGTTTTATCTTATTATATTTCTTATTAATACATAGTATAAATCTTAAAAAATAACTATATTATCAGTAATATAATGATACTTTATTATGATTATGGGAAATCTATTCTCTACATCTTTTTGATCATATAGAAAGAAAAAACATTGCTCGTGTGTACGTACAAATTACTGTCTCTACATAGTTGTGTAATTATTATTCTACCACAACGTTAATTATATTATTGTAAATAAATAACTAGTTAATATATATGATATATTTCTATTATATAATTATACTTATTAAATTATAACTTTACATCTACCTTTTTACCTTTATAACTTTTGGAAAACGATAATGTCACTTGTGCATATGTGTGGACTACCACATATATAAAGAGATGTAATTAGATATATATTTCTAATTTTTATATATTATTATAATTATAGATTCAATAAATATTTGATCTTTACAAATCATTTTCAATGGTTAATTATTTTTTACCTATATTTTGTTTCATATATCAAAAATTGAGGACAACATCTATGCATGCGTATGTCTTACTGTCTCCATGAATGGTGAAATTAATTTTTCTATCTCCAACTTTCGAGAATGGTTAAAAATGTATATAATGATTAAATATATTATTTATAAAATTAATTTCATTCTATAGATGATATAAACACGATAGAGATAAAAGGACTGAAACTACCAAACTAAAACATACCTAATGAATGGGAATATCAACACTCAAGAAACATTGATTTTAATAAATAATTATTAATAAATGAGTATTTAAAATTAATTATTGGATAATATATGATATTATAAAATAGAATATGGGTTTATTATAAATTAATGACAAGTTTTAAACCATGATACATGTGGTTAAATCACTTCCAAAAATATGAAAGCTTGTGGTTAGGGATTTCTTCTTAATTTCTCTTCATTGGGGAATAATTAACCGTTATGTGCCTAATTTATTTTATATAGTTTTCATGTTTCAAATTCATAAATTTAATATCCTAAATCGATCTTAATAATTTTTTTTTTTCAGTTTATTCAAATTATTTCATCTAAGGGATTTTTACTTGAATGTTATCTTGTGGAAAGTGATTTTTTAACTTGATTTACATTACATGGATTATACTTTTAATTAGTTGACTATTTCATATAATGAAAATATCAGTTAAATGCACTATGATTTTATTATTATTTATTTTAATAAAAAATTTCTATACTTATATTTATCACACATAATCACTTTGTTGAGTAATTTTCACTTTAGTGATATAATATTTATAAATGTTTATTTAATAATCTCATCTTTGTTCAGGATATTTTATGGTAAAGTCAATATTGGGAGAATTATATGATCATTCAATATTAAACCCATTTTATTTTATTCTCCTAGAGATATTTGTGAAAATTATAATTTTTTCTTTTACATTTATATTTTAATTACTCAAGATATTGAAAGAATGTTTTTAAGGAAAACACATTATTTTTCTACCCGAATGGGAATATTTGACTTGCATGTCCAAATTTTCAATGAAATGTTTTGAAGAATTATTTCAATAAAATAATATAAAATTTTAAAATAATTTATACTCATTTTTTACTTTTTATAAAAAAAATAATTGATGTTTCTTTTCTTATTCTAAATTATTAACTTTTTTAGTTTTTTTAAAGAAATTAAGAAACCAAATTTTTTTTAACATAATCTGTATTAATATAATTTCTTATCATAATGAAAACCCAATTATTTGAAGAACAGTTTTTAGGATTGCATTAATATTTTAAAAGAAAGTATTATTCATAAATTTACTGAGGTATTTAATATTTTAATATAAATATAAATTTGAAATGTCTATTTTCCTCAAGAATATTTTTAAAGATAATTTAATTTATCAAATACAACGACCCATTATTTTACTTATTCTACATTGGGGAAATGTTGGGATGAAACTATAATTATTATTTCCCTAGATCGTTTATTATTAGTTTCAAAGTGGAATGTATTGACATTCTATATACTATGTCTTCATATATAGAAATTTTCTTATTATTTATGTATATTAATTACATTGTATTATATTTTAATATGTTGATTACATTTGATTTTTCATGTTTTGGGTTAGTATTTTTATAACACCTAAATGACTTAGTAGGTCTATTGAGACAAAATGGTTTGGTTATTTGGTTGAGTCATTACACATTTATATAATATTTTATAGAAAGAGACCTTAATGTTATTTTTATGATGTCGAAACTTATGAATTTTATTATTTTAAAATCTATTATTAACTACCACATGTTTATTCTAATAGGTATAATATCCTTGGATAAGTTTCCATGTCAAGTGATTATTCATATGGGATTATTTTATCTTCATTAATTTCTACCATATAACTCATTGAGAAAAAATTATTGATTAAAAGATAGTTGTTTTTAGTTATTACCATTTTCATATTAATTTTTACTTATTTGTTAAAGATAATATCCATTATATGTAACCCTTACTAAGAAATTTTATGCATCCTTATTTTATTTCATTTCAACATGATATGAAGAAGGAATATTTTAATGAGTTCATGGGTGATTAATATTTAATTTCATAATGTTATTATATATATTTTTTCCAATGTAAAATAGAATGAATGTATATATCTACATTCCCATGAATATAAATTATTCGGTCCTACAGGATTAGAATTCTTATATCCAGTGCCTATTTGATAATGTAACCACTTAATCTAGTCTACTAGGGTCAGGGTTTTTCAATATGGAGTTGTCCTTCCCCACATAAAAGTTTTTATCCCGCCAACCGTTCAAAAATTCACAATTCTTATATAATCATCTATATTAAAATTCTAATATCATGGGTATTTTTATGAACAGTGTAAGGGTTTCACCAATATACTCATTTTTATACAATTTTGATTAGGAATAATAAATTTGTTTTAATCCATATAATATAATTTATTCAGCTCTCATTTAATAAACATTATACATTACATCAATTAGAAAAGACATGTATTTTTTTCTTATAATGTGATAAATTTTTATCATAGTTTTATGTTTTGATTTAGGAAAAGTTAATTCATAAAAAACAACTCCTCTTATTTTTGAATACTCATTAATAACCAATATATATCTATTTGTTTCGAATTCACCTTTTTTACTCGTCTTGTTTTTAAAAAATCATTTTCTTCAATATAATTCCATTCCTGGGGATTTGGTAAGTGACATGATATCACAGTATTTTCAACATAATTTAAATCGTTATTAATTTCAATAATAAATTATTTTTTCCGACTAATAGATTAATATTTTGTGATTAAATCACTAAAAAATTAACTAGTTACTATAAAATTTATTCTTGTTATACCCAATGATTTTGATATTTATTAATGCTTTCAACTTCAAAATAACATTTAATTAGTAAATTTACCCCCATGGTTCTCAAACCCATAGATAAATTACATGAAAAAAAAGAATTTATATATTAATTTTGAATTTATACAATTTCTTCAATTGGTGATGTAGTCACAAGTGTGAAAATATCATCCTCATCATCATGTTTTGATTGATTTCATGAGCCTAAATTAATTATAAAAGGTTGTCACATCATTATTTTCACTTAATCTCTTATATTTGTTTTTTAGAATAACTATAAACATTTATATTGGGTTTAAACAAGAAATATTATATATTTAAATATCTCATAAATATTTCCACAACTCTTAAATTTATTTTTGTTAAAAAAATGGACCCTCAAAAAATATAAATTATTTTAGATTTTGAATCATCTCAAACCAAATTTCATATTTAATAATATAAAAATTATTCTTAAAGAAGAATTATTTTTGAAATATAGCATCAGTCATGATATCTTATACCTGTAAATATATTTATGTGTCATTATTTGTTGGAATTTCCCTAGACATATTATAATGGACATGTTTTTCTCTTTAGGTACTATATTTATTTTTTGAGTATAATGTGTGTTAAACTCATGTCTTTTCAACATTTATCATGGTATTTTGGAATTTTTTTTCTTTTCAAAATGACATCAACTCCCTGATCTCGAGGGTTTGAAGGGCAAACCAGTTTATTTCTTTACGAGTCCGTTGAAACATTAAATCTTTCTTGATTCTTGTGATTTGTGAGACATAAACATAATTTATGATAGTTTTTTAAGATAATCAATTAATATGATGAAATATAAACCCAAAAATGTTGAATTCCTACTCATGGATCCAATAACATTGGAGTAAACAAACTATATTTTCCATCTTGTCTATATTTCAACTCTCTTTTGGATTTCATTCATCAAATTCTTATTTTGGCTTGTTTTGAAAAATTTGATTTCCTCCCATTTCTAAACTAAATTCTTTCTTCCAACCTCTTCTCTAATTAAATTAATCGTGATTAATTATCTAATATGATCATTTATTCAGTTACATAATTTATTCTCATCATACACACTCATATGACAACCAACTAGGAAGTACCTGAACATAAATCAATTTAATGGGTTCAAAACACTGTTTGTATCATTTATCTATCATTTAAACTCTTTACTAAACAACAATATTTAAATAAAATCACCTCATTATCATTATCATAATGTTTAGATACACTCACCATGTTATCATTAAGAAAATCAACATGTAAAAAAATTCTACTGTAACCAATTCTTACCAATTTTTTCTACACTGACAACTTGTATTTTCAGCATGATGCATTTCCCAAATATATAAAAAATCCTCCATCATATATTATACAATTAATTTGTATATTTTTATCAGATATCAATATATAAGAGTATACAATATCGATAATTATTTTCATCTCAGACTATTATACAAAAAAGGTAACTTTACCAATATTTGATTATTATTTTTTTTATGTTGATTCATTTTATAAATTATCTCAAATATTAGATACATATTAACTAGGATTGTATGATAGTAAAAAATTTATTTTATGTTTTTATACTATCCACAATATTCTAATTTAAACTCAAAACATTTTTCAATTCTATGTTATTTTAAACATGTTGTAATTGGTGGTATTTTCTAGGATATTGTTGTCTCCCCATTTTTTATGCTCCTTTATTTTTCTAAATAAATACATGTTGTATGGGGAACAAAAATATTTGTTTATGAACACATTTTAACACCATTTATATCTTAGAAATATCTTTCTTTGTAATTTTTGTTTTTCATGAGTTGTTATCCAACCATATATTCAGATCATGAATGAGATAATATCAAAAATAAATTGATATAATCTTTGGTTATGTAGAGATAATGAGAACATTGTTCTATAATTTTCATTCTTATATATTTGAGAATATTTTAAATTTTCATTAATCTTCTAAACTAATCCATATTTTTTTTTATATTTTATTGAAATTGTGATTTGTTTGAGGAGTTACATTAGTACCCCTATATTATCCATGACTTTAATTTTTTCACTTGTAGTGCATAGTTTTAGTTTCATTATGTAGTCATTTAAATACTCACTATCATGGTTTTTCTTTTTAGTTTTTATTGAGAATTGAAAAATTCTTATGAAATATTTATTGTAACTATGCTTGATTGTTTCCCATTGCATATCAGTATTAATAATAAACATATTTATTTTTTGAACAACTTCATTCCTATGATGGATATTGGATTTCATATAATTAATTGTCATACTTTTAATAGAATTATAATGCTTTTACATCTCATATTATTTGACTATTATTTCCTTTTCAATCTAAATATTTTTTTTCATCATGGTACTTATTAAAATTTTTACATTCATAATTTATTCTTATAATATACTTTAATAATATATTGATATCAATTCTCATGGTGTATCTCTTGACTATTTATCTTTTTCATCTTCCAACTCCCCACCATTTTTTGTTTCATCCTTTGAAGATGTACACTCTCTAGCTTCTTAAGCCATTAATACTTCTTGTGAAGTCTATTTAGGAGTTTCCATATCAGAAAAAAATTATTAGTTATATAAAATATGTTATTCATGAAATATAATATTCATTGAGAATGAATTTTGTGCAATATTTTTCTTTACTTTTGATTGAAATTTATTTTTCTTAAATGAATCTCCTATTTTATTGATCTATTTATTTGTTATTAATCTTCATTATAAATATTGATTATTGATGCACACTGGGATGAATAGTAGAAAATTTATATAATTAAAACATAATATTTATTGTTTACCTTGATACTAACATTTCAACTTTTGTATGATTCTTGAAACAATGTAGTACAACTCATGAAATCCATCATATTTTGATATTTATTTATGAAAATAATTTCAAAATCATTAATAAAATTCATCAAATAATTAAATCCAATTTATTTTCCCTTATTAACCTTATTTTTTTAGAGTGTAGCATCTTATCATCTCATAATTAATTAGATTTTTCTGTAATTGATTAGTTGTCCATTTACCAAGATATCTTTCTTTAATAGATGAAATTTTTGCATTAAATTTTTTATTTAAATACTATAATGTGAATATTAAAACATTTGGAGTCATAAAGAGTTTCCCAATATCCTTTGATATCTCCAAAATTTATATATTTTTACCTAGATAAAGAAATCCAAAAAATATTCATTAACAAAATTTATGATATATTTATTCTAACTTCTACAGATTGTAAATTTGAATACATTACCTATTTTATATTCTTTATAAATGATATTAATATTATTCTAGATTTCATATTTTTTCATCCAATAATATTTTATTCATTCTCAAATAAATAGATCAAAAATGTATTTATTTCCTTTCCACCACTTTTATTATTCTTCAATTCAAAAAGAGAAAATGACATATCCTTAAATATTTTTGTAAAGATTTATAGATAAAAAGGATATCAATTTCAATAAAGATAAGATACAGTTCCATTCATACTTTCCAAATAAAAATACCTTTCCAATTAAATGTTGGAAGTCCTTTATTATTGATTGATATGGTGACCCATAGAAAATTCAAGAGAGATATTAAGAGTAGACCGTGTCTTAGATTTCAACTATTAGGATCACTTTTCAATTCAAAGAAAACTAAGAGGTTATATGGGGGAATAAATATTGATAATTTTTCATTTTTAAAATAAAATATTTTTTATTTATCATAGTTTACTTTATCTTACATCCATTATGAGTAATGAAATATAGAATAGTTAATTTGATAATTAGGTATACCAACAAGATGGATGAACATGTCCCCGATTTATGGTAGTTATTATACTCCTCACATGTTTTTTAATTAACATAATGCTTCAATATTGGCTATTTCTGTGAACCTACTAAAAGTATTAACACCAACTAGTCAGAACAAGCACCATCATTTTTGTAAAAAAAATATAATAAAATTTTATTAAGTAATGATCAACCGTATAATTTACAATATAACAATAGGCTTATCAGTAATGATCTTATTTCTTCTAATAAATCCATATAGGTTATTATATTCTCACATTTATTTCAATATATATTTCATTTTTCGTTACACTGGTATTTTTTTCAAAAACATATTCATTTTTTCACAATTTTTAATTTAGATGCATCATATTTATTAATAAACATAGAGAAACTGTTATCTAAATCCCAAATAAATTATATATAATATTTCCCTAATATTAAATGTCTATAAATTCGATTAATATTCACCATGGAAGGTTTCTATGGAAATTGGCCTTCATATAAATAAACATGGATGTAGAAAAGTAATAAATTATGACTTTATTTAATGTTGAATATTTATCATTGATTTCCCACTAATAATATACACTTTTCCTCAATATTTTTCATCATTTTATCCACCATAAATCTTGTATTTTTAATTCCATTGAATTTCTAAAAAACAATATTTTGTTTATATGGTCTTTCATTTTTATAGGTGTAGTGATTTTTTGGTGAAAGGGTTCATATTTAAATGCAGACTTCAACTCCATATCCTAAATATTTACTATATTGAATCACATGGTTAAATAATATGAAATTTGATATATAATTTCTGATGAATAACTTATTAATCAACATAACTGATCTTACTTATCACTAAAAACTCGTATATAGAAACTTAAGTATCATCAGAATGGATCTTACATATACTATGTAAATTGAGAGTTATCCTTATGAATCAGTAATTGAATCTTCCATTAGTTTTTTTATAAATTTTAATCCTTAGAAATATCTTATTCATAAACTAGATGATTTAAATTTCATCAAATTTTGTTTACGTATTATTTAAAAAATATTAAATAACACATGGTAGATATTAAATCTAATTAAATAGATATTTCCTATCATGAGGTATCATTTTAAATATTTTTCCAATTCCTTATAAAAATATCATATATATTACTTTACTACATTTCCAAAATATCATGAATAATATTTATAATGTCAATAAAAAATGAATATCTTTAGAACTATTTTAGAGATATGTTTACAATGATCCTATTCATCTCAAATAAATCAAAAATTCATCTAAATGTTTAGAAAATAAATACAATACCATTCTTTATGAGTTATAAATACCATTTTGATGAGGTGCATGTTTAATGTTGTAGTTTGTTAGTTTATAAAAATCTATTGTTTTGTATCGTTGTTAGGTAAGAGAATAATATAGAGAGTTGGGTCATAATTATAGATCAATTTGGAGAGAAATGTTTCAGTTTGTTGAGGTAATTAAGACTAGGTGACTATAATTTATGAGAGTATAATATATATATATTTGAATCCCACGTCTATATTAATATACATATGTATGTCTCGTTATTTTATTATTTGTATGATAATTTTTAAATACGGCTCGTTAATTGAGAGATTTAATTAAACAATAGAGTTTTAAATACTCATCAGAAGTTATTCATTATTTCCATCAGTTTTTTGGATTACAACTTTCATTATGGTAGGAATATTTTTATCGTGGTATCTTATCACTCATTATATATTTCTATATCTAATATTATGATATTTTTCTTTTCATGGATTGGATATTTTTTACCTATGACTATATCGATAGTTAATAGAAAATGGTTTATTTCTCAAGTCAATGTGGGAAAATTTATATGTTTATGTATGTTTAACACCGTGGGATTTGAAAAGAAGAGAATTTTGTTAGATAGGATATTCAACAGGAAACAATGAGTTGAAAGAACCCACAAAATATTTAACAATTATAAAATATCCATTAAATTGGTGAGGATGAATAATATTAACAACTTTATAATATATATATATATATATATATATATATATATATCCTAAACAATATAAATTCATTGATAAATTATTATAAAATAATCAATCATTTTTTAATAAAGTAATTTTATTCCTAGAAATATGTTTTCATCCAAAATAAATTTTAGGAAATTTTTTGTTAAAATATTATGATAAATTTATAGATATATAGACCAAAAAATTAATAATATTAACTTTATAGTGGCTAGAGATAATGGAAATAATCTGGTTAGGAGCAATCCTACCACTATTTCCAATTCTGTTACTATTGCTTCTACCTATGGTACATTAACTTCGAATGAGAAGGTTTATAGGGACTTGGAGAGATCAACCTCGGTTCTTTTAGAACTGAATGAGACCTCTAATTCTACTAATATGACACAAGGTTCTATGGATAACACTTCATAACCAGGTATTTCTGTACAACCCATATCTGCTGATAAAATCTTTACTTCTTCTCATAAAATACCTATTATGGTTACTCATGTTGATAAAGCTGACAATGTTGCAGCTAATATTGCACACAGCATTTCACACACTATCTCTGTTTCACACTCTTAGTCTGCCCAAACACTTACTATTTGTCCTATTAATAGGGCAGTGTCCAGCCCTTCTATTGAAAAGAAGAATTTTTCTTCGTTACTGCCACATTCTACAAATTCTTTTTCCACATCTGTTGACAATGTTCATATTCCTGTTTCTGAAATTTCTACATAGGCTGCTAATGTTAACATTGTTACTACTCCTATTGCACATAGCAATTCACACTCCCCTCAGGACTGCGCTGTCCTGCCGCCTGACTACACATTTGTTACCCCTACTGCCCTATCCATAAGCAAGGATCAGTGCTCATCAAATTCCAAGGATTCTCTGGATAGAATTTAGAATCCTCCTCTAATATAACAGACTCATATACATGTAGCTATGAAGGACCATTCTCTGGATAGTAATGATTTAGGTACTCCAGTTTCTGACCTTCATTCTAATTATACTTTGAAAATAGTTTCTTCTCCAAGATCTGAAACTTATGGGAGTAAACAAAAACATCCTTCCTCTCCTAGGGTTACGCAATCCCATGGTAATAAAGAATCTGAAAAATCTAAAACAAGAAGGGTTCTAACCCAAAACACAAATAGAAATGCATTTTCCCTATTGTAATTTCCAAGGCTTGGCCAATAATGATACCTCCACAACACTTAGTAGGTTATTAAACACACATAAGCCTCATATCTTTTCCATTTTAGAACAAAATTCAACTTCAATATGAACTTCATGAGATTTTGTTCTCTTAATTACAGTTTTCTAAGCTCTTGTAAAAATGGTCCTCAAACTGACTCCATGTGGATCATTTAAAACAATACCCTACAAAATATCAACATATTTAAAAATATTGAGAATCAAATTACCTGTGATTTCTTGTGGAATGGTCGACATACCTTTTTCAATATGGTTTAAGCCAATAATAGATATCAAGATAGAAGTGTTTTATGGAATGAACTTTCTGATATGGCCAACTCCATTCAGGATCCTTGGGTTGTTATGGGAGACTTCAATGCTATAGAGGCCCGAAGCTTGACGTACATGGACATTAAATTACATTTTCGGAATACTTAATACATAACAAAAACAGAAAAACAAGGACCGTAAATAGTTTATTGTCTTTGGAAACTCGGAAAATAATCTTCTAATCATGGTGAAAGATCTTCAACATATCCCATAATGATCTTAACCATTTTGTTTCCTTTCCTAAAAAATTTATTTAATTCCCGGGGAAAACAAAACATAAAAGGGGTGAGCTAAAATGCTCAGTAAGGGAAAAATAGAGAAATAAAACAATCCATAAACATTTGAAAGCAAAAACTTGAAAATGAAATTTAAACATCAAAATCTTGAGCAAAGACATAAATCGTGGAAGTACGTAAGGCATATACATAATGGAAAATCAAACATGATAAAATATAATGGGAATAAAACAAGTAATTGTGGAAACCATTCAGCACATGTTATGATTTCCATAGTAGCCAAGGCATTGCTACCAAGACCATTTTAGTGGACAAAGTCCCTTTCTGAATCGAGTTCACTCCTCGTTTCAATACTATAACACTGAACCAGATTAACTTACCATTCCATCCATGTCTATATCATGAGATATATATCTTTACCCTATGAATTGGTGGGATATATAGGTCCCACCCATCTCATAATTTAATCATTCTTACTTGTGCCACAAAATAAACATACATCATTCATAATAACTCAATAAATAAAATGGGTTTCATAAACATCATCCCATCATCACATAATCCATATAAAATAGACAGATAAAATTTAATAATAAGAAAAGTGAAACCATGTAAATCAAATAGACATGATAATTGAAACACACACATATGAAATAATGTCATCTTAGATGAAAAATGGTTTTCCTAAAACACATGAAATGAATTCCTGAGGAAAATATCCTTTCTTCTTCAAAATCATTCTCCTTCCACAAAATGTCATTCAATTTTAAAAGAGAAGGATTTTTTTTAAAATATTTTTGAAATATTTTCGAAGAAGCTTCATGAAAATAAGGATTTATAAAACTGTAAATGCCCTTTCATGTCGTATAAGTTAAAAAAACATCCTTCTTGTACTTTTGCTGGAAAAGTCAAAAACGTAACTCGTAACGTAAACAAATGAATGATTCCATACATACCATGTAGTAAAAGTAAAAATGGGCGAAAAGGACTTTAAACATACATTTAAACACTTTTATAAAACATTGACATGGATGATAGAAATAACCCCAGTAAATACTTATGAATAAGAAATCTCGGATAAAAATGAGATTTGCAAAATAATCTCTTACCTTAGGTCTGATATGCTTCGTACATATCTGAACCTCCTGTATAATGATTTAAATAATTTCATTGACTTATTACAGAATAATATTCATTGTTATGATATAATATATGGTTCACTTATGACTTTATATTACCCATTCTTTTGTAAATTCCACGTTAAAGAGCATTTTGGGTAAAATCGTTTCATTTGCCGTCCGTGTTTTGACTTGTAATTATTCATATGATTACTTAGATCATGATTACTTAATTCCAGAATATAAAACATGATTTATATATAATATATATTTATAATATACATATATATAATAGATCAATAAATGGAACGAAATACACCGTTCATGGAGACAGTAGGCCGTACGTACGCATGAATGATGTTTTCGTTTCCTTATTGAATTGAATGGAATTAAGTGGATGAAATACATATATATATATATATACACATAAATAAAGTATCATAATTATGTAATATATTTCACGATTACTTATTATATATACTTTATAATCATTCATTAATAATTAATCATTGAGAATGAATCTCATCGCGTCGTGGAGACGGTAGTCCGTATGTATGCATGAGCGATGATATCATTCCCATAATTATTGAATTGAATTGGAGTGGATGATAAAATATATCAGAATCAATATGATGTTATAATAACTATGTATATTTATTCTTTACACCATTATACCCATCCAATTAAGGTGGTGTTGGAAAAATAGAATACACCACGGTGTGGAGACGGTATTCCGTACGTACGCACGCGAGGAGATTTCGTTTTCTGTAGAATGGATAGAAGGTGAAATGGGGTTGTTTCCTATTTATAATAACATATAATTATATTAGTGATACTGATGTTATTACAGTATAATGAATCAACTAAATAAGAAGAAGTTTAAGAAGAAAGAAGCATTAAAGAATCGGTAGAAGAAATTATCTCTTCTTCGACGCACCTCCTTTAAACTTCTTCTTAGGGCACTAGGGTTGGTCATTGGAGAAGAATAGTACCTCTATAAGGTTTCTAGGGAAGTTGGATAGTGAAATGGGCAGATTTTTTCTAAGTATAAAGGCTCAAAATGGTGTGGGTAAGAGAGGGAGGAGGTTCCCTTTTATAAGGTAGGAGAGGGGCCCCTTTGGAATCCTCAAAAATATTAGTTTAATATAAATTCAAAACCCACATAAAAACCTCCAAAAATGACTCAATTCGAATATTAAATGAGATAGGTTGTAAGCTCATAAACTAATAAAATTTAGACATGTTTTGATACTATTTAAAACCTTTTCATGTTTATTTACCCTTATTTAATCTATTTATGTTTATTTGTGGTAATAAAATTCTAAATTTTAAATGGTTATAAATAATCACTTATGTGTTGTTAATTTTCCATAATTGGATACTTTATGAAATTTTAGACTATATAAATTTACATTTATAATTTTTAAATATTTTTGTGATTTTTAAACAATTTAATAATATGTTATTTTTATAAAATAAAAATTGTGTCAATTTTGACACTATTCATTTATTTGAATTTAAATAAACTCTACACAGAGGATATATTCAAACTAAAATATTTAATAGATTCATAACATGTAACGTTTTTCTATAAAATTATTGGAGAATAGTAAATAGTTCATATAATATTTATTTAATATTTTTAAAACCATTTATTTGGTATATCTCTTAATAAAATAATTAGTACAATAATTTTGTATAATTATTTAATATACTTATTTGTTGCATAAAAATTAAAAATAAAATCTTCTGCTAAAGATAAATGTCAAATATTTTATAATAATAATTTTACTAGAATTTATCATCTAAAAATAACAACATGTAAATTGTTATCTTTATTAAATTATGAAGGTGACATATTTGGAATCATTTAAAATAAAATATTATAAGTGTCATAATCTCATTAATAAGGATAAAATGGTCCAAAATTCTGCTAGTGGATGATTAGGGTTTATATATACACTACTAATAAGTTTTGTGCAGATTTTTGGGCATTTTGATATGTATTACTATTTCAATAAAAACTATATTATTGATTTTTCACTAAATAAATAATTTCTGCATCATTAATGTATAAGATAATAAGGTAATTAAATAACTCTTAAAAATTACAAATAAATTACCATGATAAAAAAACATTTTATATTTCAAATTAGTATTTATAACCAAATTTATATTCTGTATAAACTTAAATTAAAAATACATTAATTATTAAAGTTGAGTGAGACATATTTCACTTTCCTTTAAATAAAATAAACTAATGGTCTTAATCACCTTCAAGTGGGTTCTAATAGATTCCATTTCGACCAAAATATGAACTAGGACGAAATATAATCATCCAATTGTATTAAGACATGTGTTAGGATAGTTTTATAATATTAAATTTACCCTTAATTACCCAATTTACCTTTTACTAGGGTAAATAAAATTTACCGTTGTTACTATTCATAAATCCCAAAAATAAAACGTTTTCTATTAATATAATTTGGACACACTTATTCAAAATATGGAATCCATTTTTCCAAATTCAATACATATAAGTTGCAGAAATTAAATTAAAATTAATCCCGTTGTTGAGAGAAAATGGGTTTTTGTTAAAAACATTGCAAAAGATTGAATTTAGTTATCCTACGAATTCAATGTAAAATCAATGCTAATGACATAAATTTTATTAAATGGTACAAATATATTATATTTATACTTTAAAAACATTAAATATTATAATTTAACCACATAAATTATTACGATGAAAAAAGTTGTTTTTAATTAAAATATAGCGTGTTTTTACTATTCATTAAAATATGAAATTTATCAGAATAATATGAAAATTTTATCGAAGGTAAAATTTTATATCCTTATTCCAAATAATAATTATATTTTGTAAAATATAACTTATAGACAAGTTAAAAACTAGATTTAAATTGGGTGCGCCAACAAAAGGTGGCAAAACTGCATTTTTTTATAAAAATCTTATTTTACTCAAAAATTTTATTTTGTTCTTATACCATGTTCTAGAAAATGTTTAAGATGTATAATAATGTTATAAAATTCAAAATTTAGTTAATACTATTCATAACGGCTAGTTTATAATAATATTATAATAATATATCGTTGTTTAGTAAAACCCAGTATTGCGTACAACACACGCTATCGAGGAAGCTCGTGATTGCGTATAATGCAAGCCAAGTCAGGGTTGCATGTAGTGAAAGACTCCTTTGTTGTTGCATATAACAAAATACATTGAATGTATATATATATATACTCAATGTTGTGTAGAATAACTACTATCTAACAAACATGAAATTATGTGTAACACGATCCAAGATTAGTGTTGCGTATACCGCAAGCTAATATGGTGTTTTGTATAGTTCAAGATAATATTGGTTTATCCTACAACAAAAGATATGAATGAAATTCAAAATAATATATCTTATAAAATCTCAGGTTGTTACATTATAACCCCTTTAAAATGAATTTCTCCCTCAAAATTCATTGGGTTTATAAATGGTTTTCTAGTTGAATGTTTCTTTAATTTAAACCCACATCGTAAAAAGGAATACCAAAACTTATCTTTAAAAACTAATTTATGAAACATAATGGTTACCCAAATAAACTAATCACTGGGTTTCCACATAGGAGAACATAGGTGAAAATATGGATATAGAAGAGAAATATAAACATCATGTTCTGATGGAGAGTGGTAGAGAAAATGGCTATGAAAAAGCCAGCAATCACAAAGACATAAATTTTTGATGATCTAGGGTACCATATGATTAATCGTATATAATGGCACTAGTAAAACATTTTTGGTTTTCAAGATCATTTCCCTAAAGTTGAAGAATTTGAATTAGAAGAAATACTTACTTTATTTTGGTATAATCACACCGTTGTTCGTGCCTTGAACATTTTACACTTCATCTCTTTAAGAAAGGAAGTTGAATTTGTCTTTCGTGATGTTTTAGCAAATCATGTGATAGAATGATAGGTCATTCCATCCATCTGAAACAAAAGTTAGCAAAATTTGTATACATAATTCCATTTATGGTGATATTAATCATATATGGTTCCACAATGTACTTATACTTCATCTATCATCCTGCATAATAAAATAAAACTAGTTTCTACTATCCAGGGACTCCCTGTAGGCCTGTGGTAGGCGATAAAGGCCAGTCGCACTTCGGTTGTGGGTTCGATTCCCACAGCCTTTTCCGATGAGATGGGCTATCGCCCGTCCTGCAGGTTGTCCTTTTTTTAAAACTACATTACTATATCATCCCATCAATAATATCGAAAAAAGTTCTATCCTTAAACAATACTAACTTATGTACAACATAATCCATTCCAATCTTTAGGCTTATCTAAAATACTTCGGTCCAAGCTCATAGTATAATGAAAATGATTACATGAAATATAACAATCACGTGAATGCCATCATTTATCCCCAATATATCATAAGATATATCTTGTTGGTCAAATTACAAACATGTGAATACCTTAATCATGTATTATCTTGGAGAATGAATACCCATTGAACCTTAGTGAAGACATGAATGTTGATAAATTTTAACACTTTCCACATACCAAAATCCTAAAAATTCTATATACTAAAACCATAATATCACATAGTCATTATATCATTCATGAGCTCATGAATACAATAAAATATCTTATTTTCTCCTTATCCCTTCATTATGTGCATATCATCTAGATTCCAAAAATATTTAAATCACTTTTTCATTATTACCAATACCATATAATTATTAAAAACCAATACATAGATAGTCCACAATTCCACAATACCATAAATTAGATTCCGTGATACTATTTTGAAATCCCATTACATAAACACTTAATCATTACAAAGCATCATTTTCATACTCAACATTACAAATAGTGATCGCATGAGAATTCCCATTATCATTTTCCTTAAGAGGTTTCTCACATTGATCATCCTTAACTGGTGGATTAGGGCATTTATTAGCATAATGCCCCATTTCATTGCACTTGATGCATTGAAGTGTCGGTGGAGAGTTATTTGTAGTCCTTTCTCTATTCACATCATTGGAAACCTGTTTCCCATTACTTCGACAATAAACTGCTCGATGAAATTCTTTTCCACACATAAAACATTTTCTAGTTCCTTTTAGGAAATATCCACCATGCTTCTTTCCACACTTTGAGAAAAAAGAAACATTCATCTTCTTTTCATCATTGTTCTGTGATTTCTCCTAGAACTCCATATTTCGTTTCTTGTCAAAACCATGAGATGGATATGTAACACCAAATTCCAGTTCTACCTTGATAGCACAACGCACAATTTCTCCCTACCTAATGAAGTCTCTTATAGCTAATTCCCTTTGAAGACTTGGTTTTAATCCACTGATGAATCGATTAACTTTAATTTCAGGCTGGATGATAAAACCAGATGCATACCTTGAAAATCTTTTAAACTTCGCTTCATATATACCAACAGATTCATCATCCTTCTGATTAAGCTCAAGGAACTCCTTTTCCATCTTTGTTTGAATAATACTAGGGAAGTACTTACTGAAAAACAAGTTCTTGATCCCATCCCATTCCAGGGATTCAATTTCATCTTGGGGCCTTGTATTCTTAATTAGATTCCACCACTGGTCTGCTTCACCTTCTAAATGGTAAACAACTAGAATGAATTTATCATGTTATGAACTGCAAAGTATGGAAAATATCATTTCAATGGTACTAATCCATTGTTCAGAAATAAGTGGATCAGAAGACCCATTGGAAGAAGGTGTATGTTGTCTCATGAAGGACTCAATAGAATATTGTTCCCTCCTATGCTCATTTGGAATTCCATCATGATTCATAGCTTGTGTAAGTATATCATTAATATTTTTCACTCCATCTCCCATAATGTTGGTTTGTTCAGGAGGAGAATCATTGCATTGTCCATTACATTGATCAACAAGGTTCCTTCGGGTTCCATCCATCGTCTGAAACCCAAAAAGAATAGTGTGAGAGGAAAAAATCATGCCATGAAAACAACATAATAAAGGGAGAGTACATTCCGTATCTAACATCTTAGTTTTAATTCTATGATCGTTAGCACAAATCTAGTACTATAACCTATACGTATACTTAACCTTAAGGACATCCCTAGACATTCCTTAGAAATATCTCTAGGGATCTCACTAAAGTTTACACATCCTAGTTTCCAAAGATTAACTAAACCTTTCCTTTGATACCAACTGTAGAGGCCCGAAGCTTGACGTACATGGACATTACATTAATTTTTCGTAATACTTAATACATAAAAAAATATACACACAAAGACAGTAAATAGTTTAGTGTCTTTTGAAACTCGGAAAATAATCTTCTAATAGTGGTGAAAGATCTTTAACATATCCCATAACTATCTTCCCATTTTTGTTTCCTTACCTAAAACCATTCTTTATTTCCATGGGAAAATAAAACATAAAAAGGGTGTGCTCAAATGCTTAGTAAGGGAAAACATAGAGAACATTAAACAATCAAAAAACATTTGAAAGAAAAAAATTGAACATGAAATTTAAACATCAAAATCTTGAGCAAAGACATAAATCGTGGAAGTATGTTAGGAATATATCATAATGTAACATCAACCATGATAAAATATAATGGGAATAAAACATGTAATTGTGGAAACCATTCAGCACATGTTATGATTCCCATAGTAGCCATGGCATTGCTGCCAAGACCATCTTAGTGGACAAAGTCCCTTTCTGAATCGAGTTCACTCCTCGTTTTAGTCCTATAACACTGAACCATATTAACATACCATTCCAGCCAAGTCTATCTCATGAGATATAAATCCTTACCCAATTCATAGGATGGAGATATAGGTCCCACCCATCAAATAATTAAATCAATTTACTTGTGCCACAAAATAAAAAATACATCATTCATAATAACCCAATAAATAAAATGGGTTTCATAAACATCATCCCATCATCACATAATCCATATAAATTAAATGGATATCATTTCATAATAAGAAAATTGAAACCATGTAAATCATAGAGACATGATACTTGAAACATACACATATGAAATAATGCCATCTTAGATAAAAAAAGGTTTTCATAAAACACTTGAAATGAATTCTTGAGGAAAATATCCTTTCTTCTTCGAAATCATTCTCTATCCAAAAAATGTCATGAAATTTTAAAAGAAAATGATTTTGTTGAAAATTTTCATGAAATATTTTGGAGGAAGCTTCATGAAAATAAGGCTTTATAAAACCGTAAAAATCCTTTCATGCTGTATAAGATAAAAAAACATTCTTCTCATCCTTTTTCCAGAAAAATCAAAAAAAGTACCTCGTAACGTAATAAAAAAGAAAGATTCATACATACCATGTAGTAAAAGAAAAGAATGGGTAAAAAGCTATTTAAAATTACATGAAACCACATTTATAAAACAATGACATAGATGATAGAAATAACCCCATTAAATACTTACGAATAAGCAATCTCAGATAAAAATGAGATTTGCAAAATAATCCCTTACCTTAAGTCTGATATGCTTCATACGTATCTGAAACTCCTCTATAATGATTTAAATAATGTCATTGACTTATTACAGAATCATATTCATTGTTATTATATCATATATGGTTCACTTATGACTCTATATTACCCGTTCTTTTGTAAATTCCCTGTTAAAGAGCGTTTTGGGTAAAATCGTTTCATTTGTCGTCCGTGTTTTGACTTGTAATTATTCATATGATTAATTAGATCATGATTACATAATTCCAGAATATAAAACATTATTTATATATAATATATATTCAGAATATACATATATATAATAGATCGATAAATGGAATGAAATAGACTGTTCATGGAGACGGTAGGTCGTACGTACGCATGCACGCTGTTTTCGTTTCCTTATTGAATTGAATGGAATTAAGTGGATGACATACATATTTATATATATACACATAAATATAGAATCATTATTATGTAATATATTTCATGATTACTTATTATTTATACTTTATAATCATTCATTAATGATTAATCATTGAGAATGAATCTCATCGCGTCGTGGAGAGGGTAGTCCGTAGGTACTTACGAGCGATGATATCATTACCATAATTATTGAATTGAATTGTATTGGATTGTACAATATATCAGAATAATTATGTTGTTATAATAACTATCTATAGTTATTCTTGACACCATTAAACCCATCCAAGTAAGGTGGTGGTGGAAAAAACGATTACACCACGGCGTGGAGACGGTATTCCATACGTACACACATGCAGTGATTTCATTTTCTGTTGATGGATAAAAGGTTAAATGGGGTTGTTTCATATTTATAATAACATATAATTATATTAGTTATACTTATGTTGTTACTTTATAATGAAACAACTAAAGAAGAAGAAGTTGAAGAAGAAAGAAGCTTGAAAGAATCGGTAGAAGAAATTACCTCTTCTTCGACGCACCTCCTTTAAACTTCTTCTTAGGGTGCTAGGGTTGGTCTTTTGAGAAGATTGGTACCTCTATAAGGTTTCTAGGGAAGTGGGAAAGTAAAATGGGAAGTGTTTGTCAGTGAATCAATGCACAAAATGGTGTGAGTAAGAGAGGGAGGAGGTGCCCTTTTATAAGGGAGGAGAGGGGAACCTTTGGAATCATAAATAATATTAGTTTAATATAAATTCAAACCCCACATAAAAACCTCCAAAAAATGACTCAGTTCTATGATTAGATGATATAGGGTTGTAATATCATCAACTAATAAAATTTAGACATGTTTTGATCTTATTTTAAACCTTATAATTTTGATTTATCCTTATTTAATCTATTTAAGTTTATTTGTGGTAATAAGAATATAAATGTTAAATGGTTATAAATAATCACTTATGTGTTGTTAATTTTCCATAATTGGATACTTTATTAAATTTTAGACTATATAAATTTCAATTTATAATTTTTGAATATTTTTGTGATTTTTAAACAATTTAATAATATGATATTTTTATAAAATAACAATAGTGTCAATTTTAACACTATTCATTTATTTGAATTTAAATAAAATCTACATAGAGAATATATTCAAAATAAAATATTTATTAGATTCCTAACATGTCAAATTTGTCTAGAAAATTCGTGGAGCACATTAAATAGTTCATATAATATTTATTTTAATATTTCTAAAACCATTTATTTGGTATATCTTTTAATAAAATATTTAGTACAACAATTCTGTATAATGATTTAATATACTTATTTTTGAATAAAAATTAAAAAAATCCTTTTATGAAGATAAATATAAATGCTTTTATAATAATATTTTTACTAGAATTTATAATCTTAAAATAACAACATGTAAATTGTTATCTTTATTAAATTATTAAGGTGACAACTTTGAAATCATTTAAAATAAAATATTGTAAGTGTCATAATCGCCTTAATAAGGATCCAAATGGTCAACAATTCGTCCAGTGGATGATTAGGGTTTATATATACACTAATAATAAGTTTTGTGCAGATTTTTGGGCCTTTTGATATGTATTATTCTTTCAATAAAAACTATATTATCGATTTTTCACTAAATAAATAATTTCTTCATCATTAATGAATAAGATAATAAGGTAATTAAATAACTCTTTAAAATTACAAATAAATTACCACGATAAATAAAAACATTTTATCTTTAAAATGATATTTATAGGAAAATTTATATTCTGTTTAAACTTATATTAAAAATAATTTAATTATTAAAGTTGAGTGAGACATATTTCACTTTCCTTTAAATAAAATAAACTAAAGGTCTTAATCACCTCCAAATGGATTCTAATGGATTCAATTTCGACCAAAATATGACTTAGGACGAAATATAATCATCCAATTGTATTAAGACATGTGTTTGGATAATTTTATAATATTATATTTACCCATAATTACACAATTTACCTTTTACAATGGTAAATAAAATTTACCGTTGGTACTATTCATAAAGCCCAAAAATAAAAAGTAGTTTATTAAGATAATTTAGACCAACTGATTCCAAATATGGAATCCATTTTTCCAAATTAAATACTTATAATTTTCATAAATTAAATTAAAATTTATCCCATTGTCGAAAGAAAATGGGTTTTTGTTTAAAACATTGCAAAAGATTGAATTTATTTAACCTACGAATTCAATGTAAAATCAATGCTAATGACAAAAATTATATTAAATGGTAAAAATATATTCCATTTATAATCTAAAACCATTCAATATTATAATTTAACCACAAAAATTATTATGATGAAAAAATTTGTTTTTAATTAAAATAAAGCGTGTTTTACTATTTATTAAAATATGAAAGATATCAGAATAATATGAAAATTTTATCCAAGGTAAAATTGTATATCTGTATTCCAAAGAATATTTTTACTTTTTAAAATTTAACTTATAAACATGTCAAAAACAATATTTAATGTGATTGTTCCATCAAAAGGTGGAAAAACTGCATTTTTTTAAAAATACTTATTTTACCCGAAATATTTATTTTGTTCTTATAGAATGTTCTATAAAATGTGTAAGATGAATAATAATGTTATAAAATTCAAAATTTAGTTAATACTATTCATAACGGGTAGTTCATAATAATATTATAATAATATATCATTGTTTAGTAAAACCTGGTATTGCGTACAACACACGCTATCGAGGAAGGTCGCGATTGCGTGTAATGCAAGCCAAGTCAGGGTTGTGTGTTGTGCAAGATTATTTTGTTGTTGTGTATAAAAAAATACATTGAATATAAATATATATACTCAATGTTTCATAGAATAACTACTATCAAACAAACATGAAATTGTGTGTAACACAATCCAAGATTAGTGTTGCGTATATCGCAAGGTAATACGGTGTTGCGTATAGCACAAGATAATCTTGGTGTATCGTACAACTGAATATATGAATGAAATTAAAAGGAATATATCTTATAAAATCTGGGGTTGTTACGAATTCCATTCTTAACTCTTGTGAAAAAATTGTTCCCTCACATCTTTCTATTTCCTTAAGGGAATTCAGGTCTACTATTGAAGATTGCAGCCTTTTCGAAGTCACTATTATTGGTGCCAAATATACTTGGTACAGAAAACACTATAACAAAATTGTTACCAGTAAGCTCGTCATGGATTTTGTTAACATGAAGGCTCTTGATATTTGGGATAGTATATCCAGTGTATCTCTTCCTAGACTTAAATCTGACCATCATCCTATTCTAGTTAGATTTATTATGAATGACCGTAAGCTTGATCATCCTTTTAAATTTAATAATGCTTGGTCTTCAAATCCTTATTGTGTCACTTTTATTCATAACACTTGGAACTCTGTGAAACACCATAAGGATTCCTTTTCCTATATGTAAGAGTTGAAAATCCTAAAAGAGGCCCTTAAAGGATGGTGTAAAAATGAAAATTTTCAAATAGACCTAGATATTTCCTCTCTTGAAAATGATCTTAGCCGCATCCAAACACAAAACAATAATTCAGATTTTAATATCAATCCTCAATTGGAAGAAAATACCTCACTTAAACTTAATTCCTTTCTCACTTTTAAGGATAATACTCGTAAGCAAATGTTGAGGACTAAATGGATTACAGATAGGGATCGTAATACTAAAGTTTATAATTCCCTTCAAAGAATCAGAAAGGTCAATAATACTCTCTCTAAGCTTATTCATAATGATTTGATCATTGATTATGAAGAGGCCATAACGGATGATGTTATCTCGTATTTTTACAACATTTTTAATGGTCTGGAGATAAATATTGATCTCAGATCTGATATTATTCCCTCAATGGTGGATTATAGAGACAATGAGTCACTTTTAAGCACTCCACTTGGTAATGAGATTAATGATACTATTTTTGGCCCTAATGTAGATAGTGCGCCTGGTCCGGATGGGTTCAATAATTGTTTCTACCAAAATTATTGGGATATAATCCACAATGATGTTTGTAACCTTGTTAGGAACTTTTTCATTCATGGATCTCTTCCTCATGGAATCAATGCTCAATTTCTAACATTAATACCTAAGGTTGAAAATGCCTTAGAGATCCATAAATTCTGACCTATTTCTATAATTAACACTCTCTATAAGATCATCACAAAAATTATTGCGAATAGACTTTCACCTATTTGCAATAAAATTGTCTCATGGAATCAGTTTGGTTTTATTAAATGTAGGTCCATCCAAGACTATATTTTTCTTGCCTCTAAATGTACCAATAGTCAAAATCAAAACACTAGAGGGGGTGTGTGGCCATCAAACATGACATCAGGAAGGCTTTTCCACCATAGACTGGAATTTTATTTTCAAAGTCATAAAAAACATTGGATTTCAGGATTCTTTCATTAGAAGAATTAAAACATTATTTCACTCAGCTTTTATTTCTATTTTGATTAATGGCTCCCCTATGGGTTTTTTCAAATTCTCTAATGGTGTCAGGCAGTGCGACCCTCTCTCTGCCATCCTCTTTTTTATTGCTGATGACTACCTATGTTGACTCCTCAATAATCTGGTTGATCAAAGTAAGCTTAAGCCTATACAAGTTTCTAGAAACCTAAATACCCCTAACCACCTTTTATATGCAGATGATATCATCCTGTTTCTCAAAGGAGATCAAGAAAATATTCATGTACTCAAGCAATCTCTTAATCACTATGAGGAAGTCTCAAGACAAGAGATTTCTTGGAATAAATCATATATTTTTTTGGAAAGATATTTCCTTTCAGAAGGAAATCTATCATTACCACTTCTCTTGAAATTAAAGAAGTCCTCTTACCTTTCACTTATTTGGGTGTGCCAATATTTTGGGGTAGTCCTAAAGCCAGATACTTTACTAATATCATTAATCAAATCACAAACCAACTCTCTACATGGAAGGGGAAATCTCTCTCCATGGCTGGAAGAATATGTTTGGTCAAATCGACCATTGTCTATAAAATGGTCTACTCTCTTAGGATTTATAAATGGCCTGTCAGCATTTTTATGAAAATTAATTTTTATATTAAAAACTTCATTTGGATGGGAGGTATTTTTCAAAGGAAACATGTCACTATCCCTTGGAAATCTTGTTGTAAACCCCTTTATAAAGGTGGCATTGGTATTAAAAATTTCAAGATATTCAATAATGCTCTTCAATCCCATATTACTTGGAATATTATTAATTATAACTCTAAAGATTCATAATTCATGAACCATAGATTCCGATTTAAACTTTTAAATGGGAATTTAATTACATCAACTCATCGATCTGGGCCTCTATTAGGGACTCGTACCACAAAATCATGGAAAACTCTAGATGGATGGTTAGTGTTGATTCTTCAATCAATATTTTGTGTGAAAAATGGTGTGTTAACCCCTTGATTTATTTGTTACCACCTAATATTATTCCAGAAGATACTAGTCACTCTATAAAAGATGTCCTTCAATTTCAAAGACATGACCTCCCTGACAATATTTCAAAAATAATTTATAATCACCCTTTTTCTTCAAATGGCCACTTCCTTTTTTGGGAACCTACAGCAAATGGAATCCTAGGATCTAAAAACATCTATATTCATTGCTTTTATGGAAATGAATCTAATTGTCAATAGGTGATTCAATTTCACAGGCCTTGGATAAAACCTTCTAGGCTCACCCTTATTTGGCGCATTGCTCATAATAGATTGCCTACTGAAGCCTGTCTGCAAACTTTTAGCATACAACACTGCTCTAAATGTCATTTATGTAACCATCACAGGGAGGATGATGATCATCTATTATTGTCTTTTGTGAAGGCCTCTACATTATGGAATTATTTTCTTGGTTTATTTAATAGGAGATGGCCCTTATCTGACTCTATTTTTTTGTTTCAAAAAAAATGCATTAGATATGAAGACTCTCTACATGTTAAAAATATATTTCGTGCAGCATTGGCGGAACTCCTGCATGAGATCTGGTACGTTAGAAATTATCTTATTCATAATAAACACTCATTTTGTCTCAATAAAGGAAAATATAAGATTCTTATTGTGATTCATGGAGCCGATTCAATTCAAAAAGACTGTTGAAACAACTCGGTTGGTGACTTTGAGATCCTTCGTCATCTATGTGTGCTTGGTATATACCCAAAGAAAAAACATTCCTTTTAATTATTCTGGAAATCACCGATGCTGGGATAGATCAAAGTGAACATGGATGGTGCTTCTAAAGGCAATCCAGGCCCTGCCTATTGTGGTTCCATCTTCAGAGACTCATCTGGACAGTGTCAGGGTTTCTTTTATGTTGGATGTGGACATTCTTCATCTCTAGAGGCTGAAATGTTAGGGGTCATCCATGCTGTTTATTTTGAGCTTCAAAGAGGTTGGAGAAAGATCTGGATTGAAAGTGATTTTACCACTATCATTCATGCCACCTGGAATGGAAATACTCATCTTGCATGGCCGTTTACCACTCTTAGGATGAATTGTCCAAACTTGCTCCATGGGATTGATTACATTGCTACGCATGCCTACCGTGAAGAGAATGTTGTTGCAGATTCTCTTGCTAACAAAGGTGTTCCTCAGAGCATGAATTAGTTGGACACTCTTCCAGATGACTTATTATATCTGTTTGATAGAGATTGTAAAAAAATTCCATCCTTCTGACTTTTGTAATCTTTTTTTCTTATAAATAAATTGTGCTTTGGTTTTTGACCAAAGCATTACCTTTAAAAAAATTATATATCTATAATTATTCATTTAAATTATAAAATTATTATTACTATTAATAGAGATAATATAAATTAATTTTCTCTTGAGAAGTATAGTTCTAGAAAAAACTTATTTTTCATTAGGTTTGTTGAATTAATGTTTATATAAAAATTTTCCAAATATGTGAATTTAATTTGATAAAATTTATTAAATATTTGGAATAATAATATTTATAATTATCTGATAATGTTAACTTAATTTCTAACTATATTGAATAGTGAAAACAAAAAATAATAATTTCAGTGATTAGGGTGAAAAAATGTTTAATAGGGATTAAACTAAAAGGATAAGGGAAAAATGACCTAATTTTTTTTCTGAAATTTATTTTATCTCCATATTTCAATTATATAATATTTTGGACTTGATAATAGTCCATTTTGGATCCTTGTTACATGTGAAAAATGTTGGTACAACATTTTCTTCTTAAAAATTACAATTATGCCACTCACCTCACATAGAAAAGTTCACACCCTATCCTCTCCACATCACAAATTAATATAAATTTTAATTAGAAAAAGATTACTAAATATATTA
The DNA here is from genome assembly GCA_963277665.1 of Viscum album. Classification (NCBI taxonomy): domain Eukaryota; kingdom Viridiplantae; phylum Streptophyta; class Magnoliopsida; order Santalales; family Viscaceae; genus Viscum; species Viscum album. The sequence goes on along the minus strand of OY728143.1, from coordinate 1,148,367,007 downwards.
TTAACTTAAATCCCATGACCCAGATCCATTATTTTGATCATAAATCTATACTATGAATTCTTTTGGTTCTTACCTAAGGAGGTTTCTGAAGAAGTGATTTAATGTTCTACCGTGTGGTTTAATTTTATCTATTCTTCCAAATCCATTAAATATTATTCGATTTTTTTATATTAAAAAAATTTATATCCTATATAATAATATTATATTTTTATGTGATATCATAAATCCATTTCTTATTCTATAAAATGGTATACAAAATTATCATTCATGCGTATAGAGGAAAACTGCCTTGCAAATAGATGTCAATAATTTTCAATCATTGCTTCTCATGACTAGTTATAATGATAGATTTAATGTATATATATATAAATATACATCTATATTAAATTTTCATGATATTTATTTTTTTGGAGTTATGATATCACATATACCTTATTACATTCCATTCCATGGGGGATACAATAATGTTTCTCGTGTGTACAGATGACTACCACCTTGTGTAGCGATGTGTTCATTTTTTACTAATGATTTTCATAAAAAGGTAATAAGTTAAATATTAATTAATATATATGATAATATTGAAATAATTTGTATATTCATGACATATTTATCATTATGAAAAGATAATATATTATTTAATTTCATATGGTCAAAAATGATAAGATCGTTTGTGTGTACGTGTGAACTTCCACCTCCACGAAGCGATGTGATTTCCTTTCAATCATTATAAAAAATGGATGATATATATAATTATATTTAATAATATATCATGGTATTGATAATATTATTATCATTATATGAAGATATAATATTACATTAATTCTGTCTATAATTATTTTTTAAAATTGGAATTTTACTCATGAATACTACAGCCTACCGTCCCCATGATTGTAACATTGTTCATTTTTTCATAAAAATATAAAATAATTAATTGTAAAATATTAATTTATGTATATATATTATAAATATTTCAATATTATTGTTTTGGATACATTTAAATGATGACATTATTGACCATTGTAATTCCATGACCCTAGTTACCCGTAGTCAGTGCATTATTTTAATACATTGGCATGATTACAAGGAATCATGTCCCGAAGGACTGATCAGTTTAGCAGCTTTGAAAAATAGATTACATACATGAACCATATATTAGATTATAAATTTTAAAAAAACAGCAACATTATCTCCATTGACCACATCCATATCCCTTAGACTATCCCTTCTGGTTAGTCATAATATACTTCTTCGCATCTTGAGAAAAATAAAACATAGATAGGTGTGAGATCAGATGCTCAGTAAGGATAACAATATCGCTGAAACATTCATAAATAAGCATAAACATTTAACGAAATGTATAAAACTAAAACAAAATCCTTTTAAACAAAATCATTAGCATAATATGGCAATGATAAGTCAAATAAATCCATTTAATTATTCACATAGATTTTCAACTAGTCGAACAATCACATGAAATATCAATAGCCACTTTCATAATCATGGAATGCATAAATCCAGACTTCATAACCACATAGTCAAGGTATTGTACCAAGACAAAAAATAATAATTTTTTTTAGGCATTGTTCCAAGACACTAGTTTGTCTCAGGAGACCTACCGATGCATCAAGGAGTTATAACGAGCTTCACATATCACTTAGTAAGTCTTATTCATTCCTCATATGAAAAGGTTTAAACATAACATAAAAATGCATATTAAATCTGGTATATGAAATATCAATAATTTATTTATAAACCCTGGATAGTTTAAAAATAACACATCCACATACAAAAATATCACAATACCATCAATTAAATATGGAATATTTGTATTGAAATAAATCATCCTTGATCAAGAATAATATCCCGTAAAGGATGTGGACATAGTTGAAAATAATCAGTAAAAATATTTGAGAGAAATATCCATTTTTCATGATATCATTTAAAAGTCACAAAATTTATAAATGAAGTCATTTATAAGATAGTTTTGAATCAAAGTGTCTCATACCACTTTGAAGCTTTTTAAAGTAATTAACATTTTAAAACATTCATGTACATATAAATAAATCCCCAAAACCATTTTGAAAACATGGACATTAATGAGAATGGTATAGAAGAATAAATTATTAAAAAATTTAAAATGATGTTTTAGTGAAGGAGTCCCTTAAAATGAATTCCTTTGAAAACTCTTTTATCAAAACATGTACATGGATAATAAATATGTCCTATTAGATACTCACGTAAAAACAACCTTGGATAATAAACGGATTGTGAAATTAACCTTAACCTTGCACTTTCCATTGGTCGAGGGTACGTTTAGCCTCATGTTTAATGACCATAGTATGTTATTAAGTTATACTAGAACCATATTCATATTTATTATATCATTTATGATTAATTTTTGACTCTATACTACCCATTTAATAATTATTTCCATGTTAAATTAACATTTCGGGTAATAATCGCTTTCGTTATCGTATGTGTTTTAACTTGTTATTATTGATCGTATTATTTAGATCATGATTTACATACTTAGAGAATATAACACATGATTTATATATCATATATAGTTATAATATGTATATTTTTTGAATATAGATATATGAAATGGAAAACCCCAATTATAGAGATGGTAAGCCATAGGTATGCATAAACGATGTTTCCATTATCACATCGTATTGAATATAAGTAAGTGAATAAGATATATGAAAGTATATATATATATATTAAGTAGACTTATTATTTCATATATTACATGCTTATTAATTATATATATTTTTATATTCATCATTGAATGGTGAATATGAAAATGAATCTCATCGCGTCGTGGAGATGAAAAGATTTACGAACACACAAGTGACGATGTCATTTCCTTAATGATAAAAAGGTGTGGAATTGAATGGTATATTAATTTTAAAAAGACATTAGCATGTTATTATTATTATTTGTATACATATTAATCATCATTATATCCATCCAAATAATATAGTGTTGAATAACAAATTACACCACGACGTGGAGACGGTAAGCCTTACGTACGCATGCATATGGACATTATCATTCCTAGGATGGATAGAATAATGAATATAGTTTTAACATATTTATAATATCATCACATTATGTAGATGTTACTGGAGTTATTATTTTTGTTTGGAAATAAATATGAAAGAGAATGTGGAAGTTGAAAAGAACATGAAAGAGGGTGGTGAAATTATTACCTCTTCTTCGTGTGTTTCCTATTATGTTGATCAAAATGGATCCTTATGTTAGATTTCTGATCTAAATAAGGACTCTAGGTTGAATTTAAGGAATTTGGGAGGATATTCGTGCATGATTTGGCTGAGGCAAATGGCTTTGGAGTTGTGATATTGAGATAAGGGGAAGTTCCCTTTTATAGGAGGGATGAGGGTCACTTTAGGAAAATATTAGAATATTAATTTATTATACAATAATATTCGGTTTATATTGGATACAAATAAATTTATTTTGATACTTAGGTGGTTATGGGTATAATTACTCTCATGCAATATGGTTTAAGCAAGTTTAGGATACCATTTTAACCTTATCTTTTATATTTAACACTTAGTTTAATAGTTTAACTTTTACAGTGTCTTCTTATATTCTTACACTCTAAGTTTAATAAACTTACTCTAAACATCCAAGATAACCACAAGTGGATCATTAATTACTTATATAATATTATTAAATTTTTTTGGCCTAACCGTATATTTTTATTAATATTATATCAACCAATAATATATTATTTTAAAACAAATTAATTTATGTTAATTTTGACACTATTTGGTATTTTTTTATGAACGTCATAACAACCTGATCACATTAAACAAAAATTATCTGATCAACCCTAACATGTCATATTAACATTTAAATTAGTATAATTCATCATAAGTCTCAATTTACATTAATTTTGATATTTATAATATCAATTATTTTAATATTTCATTATTAAGGTAATTACTTCTTTATCATTGTGTCATGAATAAATTAAATTTTTTAATGTATAAAAATGATAAATAAAATACCATTATTATGGAAATATTATTGAATTTATAATGAATATTTATAGTCAAATTTTTATTATGTGTAACCCAATATTAAAAATGTTTTAGTTATTAATCTTTGAATTTAACCCTTTTAACTATACTTGAAATAAAATAATAATAAATGTCTTAATCTAATCCAAGTGGACCAAAGAGGATCATATTTTATTACTAAGGTTGTTTTTTTCTAATTAATCTTATCCACTAAAATTAGGACATGTTTTAGGTTAATTATAATATCATTTTACCCTTCATTTTCATATTTACTTTTAACCATGGAAAATAAAAGTCAAAAGTTACTGTTCACCAAAAATTATTTTCATCTTATTGAACCAAATTTTAATTAATTATTTCAACCATGTTTCTTGGGTTTTTGAAATTCAACTCCGAGAAGCAGTAAAATTATGGTTTAGGAAAAGTTTCAAATGTTTCTAGAAGGTGGGTAAAAAATGTTAAAAAGTTCAATAAAATTTTATACATCTAATTTTATTATAAAATCACTCCAATAAATTAAAATAATGTTATATAGGTATTATATATATTTTTTGATTAAAATTAATTTAAATTAAATAAATAATTATTTAAATAAAAAGTCAGTTTTAAATAATAATTTATTGTTTTTCATTATTCATTAAAAATTGAATGTTTTCCAAAAATTTCCAAAAAATCCCCCTAAGATAATTTTGATATTATGAATTCAAAAATGAAGTCTATTTTACCAAATTCAAAACATATAAGTTTCAATTATTAATTTAAAATTAATTCCAATGGTCAAAACCAAAAAGTATGTTTTTAAAAAGTTTAAACTATCAAAAGATTGACATGTGTTTACGTCTGATTTTAATGTGAAATTACTTTTATTGACCTAAATTGTATTAATGATAAAAATATAATGTAATTATACTTCCAAATAATTCAAATGTATCATTTAACACCATAAATTAGTTTTATTAAAAAATTTGTTTACAATTAAATTTAGTATTTTTCAGTATTCATCCGAATAAGAAAGTTTTTATAAAAACCAAAAAAAATTATCGAAACTAAATTTTTATATCCCGATTATAATGAATAAGTTTATTTTGTGAAATTTAATATATAAAAGTGTCAAATATTGGATTTAAAAAGGGTTCTCCAGTAAAAGGCAGTAAAATTTTATTTTATGAAAAGTACTTCCTTTATCTGAAAAAAATTATTTTTTCCTATATTATGCCTAAGAATCAAATTATATGGATGCTAAAATTTATATAGAATATTTAAAATTCAAAATGCCGATAATACTATTCAGAAGTGATTTTGAACAACTAGTTTGGTAAGTCATTGTGCACTCGAACTCGGTGTTGCATGTAGTGTAAGTTATTAAATTACTTTGAAGAAATAACGTACTAGGAAATATTTGGATTTTACTTTCATCCCTCCTATAATAAATTGTGTCATCAAAATTTGAAATTTTTCATCTATAATAAAATGTTAAAAATATAAAAATACCATTGTGGAAAACCCACATCAGAAATTGCGTTAATAAAATTTAGCCTCAATAAGAGGGAAAGGGAAATGAAAAATTCACCAAAAAATTATGATCTCGAAAAAGAGAACATTGGTTGTAATTAGAGACACATAATAGGAGGGAAATTGTAAATATTTATAGGGAGTGATTGAGTTAATCACTCAAAAAAAGTGTAAAATTGAAGGCCTGAAAGCCATCAATCTATGATGATTTAAAATATTGTTGGTTCAACAAAACATAAGGTATTAGGATAACTAATTATTTTTTTAAGATATCCTCCCAAAAGTTTATGAATTAATTTATTCATAGAATAAGAAAAAAATATATACTTGACAAGTATAGTTTCATCCTTCTACTAATTCCTACCACAAACTCATCTTTCGCTCTATAAGATAATAGAATTTAAAAATATTCTATTTATCATAATCGTATAGGGTTCCAAAAATAATGTATTTATAATTTATGTTTTATACTATTTGAAAAACTACATTATACATATCAGGATATCACGTATTCTAGTGGTAGGTGATCCACCCTTTTCGCGGTTCATTTGCGGGTTCTTGTCTCATGGCCTTGCTGGATGCGACGTGTTGTCTCCCCACCCATGGGTTATCATTTTTATGAAAATCCAAAAATAATCTCTAGAGATGATTTAACCTTAACAATAGTATCCAATGTTAAACTTAATCGATTCCACCCTTCAGAATTATCCAAAATATATCTATCCAAACTCACAATCCAAAATTTATTAGGAAAACATAATGATGATCCTTTCTGCCATGTAATAACATGTGGATACCTTCATCATGTATTATTTTAAAACACTATAACAACCTGAATTTCCATAAAACCATATTGAGTACATTCATGCTACCTTATTTCTTATAGAATACTGGATATACTCTTTCTATCCAAGCATTTTGTAAACTCCAACAATAATGGAATATACAAATCATTAATCAGTTTCAAGGTAGTCAAGAATATGCAATATAATTTTTCCAAATAAATCATATCTTATTTTAAAATCACTACCTCAGTATGAGAACATATTAAGGACTATCTTTATCTCAAGCATATATTTTCTAAAAACATTAACCTTCTATTGAGTCACTTTTCTTTGTTCGACATAATCTCATGTCTTTATTGAAATAGTAGTGTAGTACAATCCTTATATACTCTATAATTCTTATATCATTTATATCATTAATACAACAATAAAATAACAAAATACATTAATAGAAACATAATAACTCTAATCATTCATATTCATCTTCGGTAGTATCATAACCTGATTATTATCCAATTGCAACATTTGTGGTATACTCTGATGATTTGGATATTGATTTCCATATTGTCCCAACTTCTTCCAGATGAAGGATTGTACATTTGAAACCTTTTTCCTTCCATTGCAATCATGTACTTAGTGTCCTTTTTCTCCACACTTATAACAAACTCACATTCCCTTCAAGAATTTACCAAGGTGATTCTTTCTATAGTTATCTCATGTGGGAAAATCCTTTTTTCCCCTCTTCCCTTAATCCAACTTTTTCTCTTCCATCCTTTTCTTCTCTTTCTTCCCATCAAAGCCATATGACTCAAAGAATTATTTACCTATCTTATTAACACATGATGTTATTTCTTCATATGATGAGAATAAATGGAAGACTATTTTCCTTCTAAATTTTGGCTTAATACCATGAAAGATATGATCCTTCTTAATATTTGGTTCATGTGTATTACTGGAGTTCTCATTTCTTCTACCAGGAAACATTTCTAAACAATAGCATACACTAGTTTAGTTTATGAATTGCAATGAATAATTCCAAACTCATAAAATACCTAATGTAAATTGAAAGTATTAGGCATATAATCTATAATCATAAAATGTTTTCTTTGAGGAAGTATTTACTCCTAAATCCTTCGTAATGGAAAGTAATAAAAATGTGAATTACACTAAGCATATTCCCCAGGAGTGTCATAACCAATAGTGCAGCAAGGACCATTTTCATGTACTCGGATACCCCAGGACATTATCAAAACTCCTTATCAAAATTTCCACTCCTAGTTACATCTATGCTAGAGCCGCCTCTACCTGCTCGTTTATTTACAAGGATTTATTTCTTGGAAAATTCACAAAATCACTATGTTACCAAAATTATAGGAAGTTATTCTATAATAATCCTCTAATTATATCTTAGGGTAATGTTATCTAATCAGAGTTTATCTAAATATATTACTAAGGTTGATTCTAAACTTCTTCTGATACCAACAATAACACCCTGACCCCAGTTACCCATAGTCATTAGATTATTTTAATACATTGGCTTGATTACATGGAATCATGTCTTGATGTTCCGATCAGTTTTGCAATCTGGGAAAATAGATTACATAAATGAACCTTACATTACATTATACAATTAAAACTACAACAAAATTTTCTAAATTGACCACATTCATATCCCTTAGACTTTCCTTGCACGTCATTCATAATATACATCGTCGCATCTTGGAAAAAAACATAGAAAGGGGTGATCTCAGATGCTCATTAAGAATAACAATATAGAAGAATCTTTCGTAAATAAGCATTAACATTTAAGGAAATGTATAAAACTACAAAAAATCCTTTTAAACATAAACTTCAGAATAATATAGAAAAGATAAATCAAATAATTCCATTTAAATATTCACATGGATATTCTAATAGTCGAATAATAACATGAAATATCAATAGACACTTTAATGGTGAAGGAATGCATAATTCCAATCAATATAACCACAGAGTCAAGGCCTTCTGAAAAGACTAATAATAAGATTTTGTCAATTCCTTGTGCCAAGACACTAGTTTGTCTCATGAGACCTACCGCTGCATCATGGGGATATATCAGGATCGACCTGGAACTTACTATGTTCTATTCATTCCTCATATGAAATGTTTTAAACATAACATAAACATTCGTATTAAAACTTGCATACGAAATGTCAATAATTTATCCATAAACCATTAATGGAATAAAATTAACACATCCACGGTTAAACATATCACAAAGTAGTCAACACAATATGGATGATTTTTATCATAATAAATCAGCCTTAATCAAGAATAATAACCTGTAAAGGATGTTGACATAGTTGAAAATGATCAGTAAAAGTATTTGAGGGAAATATCCCTTTTTCATGAAATCATTTAGAAAGTCACATAATTTATAAATAAAGTCATTTTAAATGTAGTTTTGAACCAAAGTTTCCCATACCAATTTGAAACATTTTAAATGAATTGAAATTTTAAAACATTCATGTCTATATAAATAAATCCTTAAACCCATTTTGAAAACATGTGCATTAATGAGAAAGGTTTAGAAGAATAAATCTTAAAAACATTTAAAATGATGTTTCAGTAAACAATTTACCATAAAAAGAATAAAATTAAAAATTATTTTAAGAAACATCGACATGTATAATAAATATTTCCCAGTATACACTCACATAAAAACAACCTTAGATAATAAAGAGATTGTGAAATTAACCCTTACCTTACACTTTCCTTTGGTAAAAGGTACATTTAACCTCCTGTATAAGGACCATAGTATCTTATTAAATTAAACAATATCCATATTAATATTTATTATATCATAAATGATTCATTTATGTATTTATACTACCCATTTAATAATGATTTCCATGTTAAATTAACGTTTCAGCTAATAATCACTCTATTTATCGTATATTGTTTTAACTTGTTATTATTTATTGTATCATTTAGATCATGATTTACATAATTACATAATATAAACATGATTTATATATCATATATAGTTAGAATATGAATATGTGTAGTATATAGATATATGAAATGGAAAACACCATTTATGGAGATGATATGCCGTAGGTACGCATAAACGATGTTTCTGTTTTCAAATCCTATTAAATGAATGTGAGTGAATAAGATATATATAAGTACATATATATATATATATCTATTTAGTAGAATTATTATTTCATATTTTACATACTTATTAATAATATATATTTTTATAATCATCCTTGAATGGTGAATGTGGAAATGAATCTCATCCCGTCGTGGAGACGGTAAGTCATACATACACACCAGCGACAATGTCATTTCCTTAATGATTAAAAGGTATGGAATTGGATGGTATATTAATTTTATGAAGATATTATCATGTTATAATTATTATTTATATACATATTACTCATCATGAAATCCATTCAAATAACAGAGTGTTGAATAACAAATTACACCACGGTGTGGAGACAGTAAGCCGTACGTACGCACTTTGTGTGACATTATCATTCCTAGGATAGATAGAATAATGAATATGGTTATACCATATTTATAATATAATAAAAGTATGTTGAATGTATTGGAGTTATTATTTTGGTATGTAAATAACAAAGAAAGAGAAAGTGGAAGAAGAAAAAATATGAAAGAGGGTGGTGAAATTATTACCTCTTCTTCGTGTATTTCCTTTTGAGTTGATCAAAATGGCTACATAAGTTGGATTTATAATAAAATTAAGGACTCTAGGATGAAGTGATGGATGTTGAGAGATATTTTGGCAGAGGTTGGCTGAGCCAAATGTCTTTGGTTGTGTGATTTTGAGAGAAAGGAAAGTTCCCTTTTATAAGAGGGGTGAGGGTTACTTTAAGAAAATATTAAAATATAAATTTATTATACACTCATTTTTGGTTTATAATGGATCCTAATGAATTTATTTATAGACATAGGTGGATATGGGTCCAAAAAGCTCAACCAATAGTGTTTAGACACGTTTAGGTGACCAATTTAACCTTATCGTTTAGATTTAACTCTTAGTTTAACAGTTTTACTTTTACCGTGTCTTCTTGTATTCTTACACTATATGGTTAATAAACATACTCTAAACATTCTAGAGAACCTAAAGTGGTTCATTAATGACATATATAATAATATTTAAGACCTTTGGCCGAACCATATATTTTTAGTAATATTATATCAACCAATAATATAGTATTTGTTTTAAAAATTAATTTCTGTCAATTTTGACAATATTTGGTATTTTGTTATTGTGAAAGTCATAAAAACCTTATAACATTGAAAAAAATTATCTAATAAACACTAACATGTAATATTAACGTATAAAATTAGTGTAATTCTTCAGATGTCACAATTTACGTTTATTTGGTGTTGTGATTGTAGCAGCATATTTTGATTTTTGAATTTTGTAATTTCATATCTGTGTTTGGCTCCCGATCGCTATTTTCGAGTTACTGCTCACCCCTAAAATCGTATTTTTAAAAAAAGTTTGAAAAACATTCTACCGTGTAACCCTATATTAAAAATGGTTTCGTTATTAAACATTGAATTTAACACTTTTAACTCTTCTTTAAATAAAATAATAATAAATCTTCTAATCTAATCCAAGTGGATCAAAGAGGATCATATTTTTTTCCTAAGGTTGTTTTTGGTCGAATTAAATTTATCTAATATAATTAGGACATGTGTTAGGGTAATTATAATATAATTTTAACCCTTAGTTACCCTATTTACTTTTAACCGTGGTAAATAAAAGTCAAAAGTGACTATTAACCAAAAATTATTCTCAAATTATTGAACCATAGTATACTTATTTATGTTAATCGTGTATCTCCTATCTTTTGAATTAAACTCATAGAATTTGTAAAATTATATTTTATGAAAACATTAAAATGCTCTTAGAAGGTGGGTAAAAAAACATTAAAAAGTTTAATAAAATTTTATAGATCTAATTTTATTATAAAATGACTCCAATGTATTACATAGAACTTATATAGGTATTATATATATATTTTTGACTTAAAAATTAAATTTGTGTGAAACAAATAATTATTTAAATAAAAATTCGGTTTTAAATAATAACTTAGTGTTTTCACTATTCATCAAAAATTCAAAGTTTTCAAAAAAAACCAAAAAATCACCCTAAAATAATTTTGATATTCTTAATTAAAAAATTAATTATATTTTACCAAATTCAAAATATAGATGTTGCATTTATTAATTTAAAATTAATTTCTATTCTCAATACCAAAAGGCAGGTTTTTAAAGAGTAAAAACCATCTAAATATTGACATGTATTTATGTCAAATTTAAATGTGAAATTACTTTTAATGACATAATTGTATTAAATAACAAAAATATAATATAATTATACTTAAAAAAAATTCAAAATTATAATTGAACACTATAAATTATTTTGATTAAAAAAGTTGTTTTCAATTAAAATTTAGGATTTTTCACTATTCCACTAAATATGAAAGTTATGAGAAAAACACCAAAAATTTATCAAAATGAGATTTTAATGTCCTGATTCTTAATAAGAAGTTTATTTTTGTCAAATTGAATATATAAATGTGTAAAATATTGGATTTAAGAAGGGTTTGCCATTAAAAAGTGGTAAAATTTCATTTTCTTAAAATTAATTCCATTATCTGAAAAAAAGGAATTTGTTCACATGTTATGTCTTAGAAACACATAATATGGATGTTAAAATTTATATGGAATATACAAAATTCAAAATGTAGATAATAATATTCATAACCGCTTTTGAACATATAGTTTCGTAAGTCGTGGTGCGCACAAACTCAATGTTTCATGTAGCGAAAGTTATTAAATTAAATTAATGAGGTAACGTACTATGAAATCTTGGGGTGTCACAACCACAATCAACAAACCAAAGTTATTTTTAAACAATGAACTGAAAGTCCTAAAAACACCCAACATGGACTTAACTAAATAAGTATGTAAATATAAAGTTAAAAATAATAAAAATAAATGATTTATGTAGAAGTTATTTAAATTCGAAAACATCATTAATAAATAAAATAATTTTTATAATCCTACTTTATAGATGTTAAAGGAATTACATGGAATATCTGGACTTGGGGTTAGGTTTTTCTCATATCACTTTTTATTTAAGTGATATATATGTCATATTCGGCATTTTTTTTATAATTTGTTTTATTTGTTTAAAATTTTAAATGTATTATCAGGAATCGACCATAAATCATGATATTTAATGTTTCTATTTTCATAAATTCATTCAAGATTAATTGAATTGAAATTCACCATGTTTTAATGAATTTCATGACTCAATTTGTTTTCATTGGGTATTATTACTTATTTTTAGACATTATTATGTCCTGATAATATTTTTAATGACTCTTAATTACATTATTTTTCATTTCAATTATTTTATGTGGTTTTTTTGTTTGATACACATAATTGAGTCATTGATTAATTTTCAAATTCACTTGTATGATTTTTTAAGGGTTATTTTTCTCAAATTCTCATTCATTGAGTCATACATTTATGATATGAACATATATTAATATGTGAGGTGTATATAACTGTTCCCACTTTGTGTATGGATTGTATTTGATGTCAACTAATTTACATTAGTTTCCAATTGTGCTTAATGAGATATGAATATCTCATTACTGTCAATATGATGATGTTATTCTAAAGCTAATGGATATTTAATGATGTCCTCAAGTAATGACATTCTATGTATTTTTTTAAGACTTTGTGTTTCATGGTGATTCCTAGATAATTGTTATGGATTCATTCGATGACATTGGATGTCAGGGCTGATTAATTTTCTTAGAGAATATGATGAGGCTTATTTTATTTTTATTTCATAAATATCATAAGTTTTTTGGAGAACTTGTGATGCTTTCCTAATAATGGAAATGGTGAGAAAAGGTGCTACCAATCATATTCAGGTTTGATTTAAATGAATAATGGTGATAGAAGACATGAAAGTTACAATATTTTCATTGTAAAATATGATGACTCTAAAAGTGACTGATCAAAGACAATATACCACGACATATAAGGTTTTCGATGAATGTATCTATTTTTTGACAACTCTAAATGACTGTAATGAAACATTGGTGTTATTTCCTATGCATTTATTTATGGTGGTTTCATTTTCTAGTGTTTGTAAAAAACTTTTTTCCACAAATTGTAGAATGGAGAAAAGTGTTTTTGGAAAAGTAGGTTGTGCGTAAGTGTTAAGAAGGATCAAAAAGTGGTGCACCCGCCATTTTTCAAGATTAATACATCAAAATATAGAAATGAAAATAAGGTTGCCTGAATTATGGAGTTTCCAAACAGTGTGAGATTTCGTGAATGGACTTGTGAGAAATGACATGCTTTCATAGGGAAGAGTTGTGTGAGATGCAATTAGGGTCGAAAAAATGTATATAAATAGGTGCCTACTCAATTCATTCATTAATTATCACCACATAGAGAAAATCAAAGATCTGAATCATTCATGAAATAAGTGTATAAGTAGGATGTATCACATATGAAGTGAGTTGCATGTAAGAGTTTCATGCAATAAGGGAGTTTTGTGAAAGTAGTGAGTTACATAGAAGAAGTGAGTTACACACAAGTAAAGAGTTGTAGGTAAGTGAGTTATGAGCATAAAGAGAGTGGAGTGAAAGTAGGGAGTGGTGCGCAACCACTGAGTAGTGTGCAAGTTGTAAGTTGTGTGTGAGAAATTATTGGAACACTAGTTGTTAGTTTAAAGTAAGAAGTCAGTTCCATGCATGTAGTAAGTTGTGCACAAGATGGTTTTCTGTGACGAAGTCAAATGTTGCATGAAAAGTGAAAATTTCCATGAAAGGAAATCAAAGGTTATGCAAATGATAATAGTTTTCTTCATGATGGTTGTGATATTCATGAGGGTGCTTAGTAAAAATAATTTTTTAATATCTGGTGTAGGTGAACCCATTCATGGGTATAATACCCCCACTATGTTTCGAGAAGTGAGACTATGTTTGTACCCAGTTGATACATAATAGACAATGAAGATAAAAAACAATTAGTTTTAATAATAAATAAATATACTTAAAACTAAACTCATATCTCCATCATGAAGAATAATGTATACTGATACACTCATGTGCTTGTGTTGAGTATTGAAGGATGAAAATAATTCACTATTTCACTATTCTATATTATTGTGTGTCAAAGAAGAATAAGAGAGTGGACAATATATATTCAGTTATTTAGGCCATATCAACTGTAATGATGCTAATATGAGCTAGTCTTTATTGATTTGATTGTCACATAGGTTGTTTTTGTTTACAAAATGAAGAATAAGTAGTGATCTCAGTGAAGTTGGTATAGGACTGAAGAATAAAGATAATAGAAGAGAAGAATATATGGTGATGAAATTGATAACGGTTGCTTATAATTAGGGTTAGAGAAGATCCAGTTTTCTTCAGTCCAGAGCAGATTTATATTATTGTGATTGATCGAAGAATAATATTGGGAAGCTATTATGTTTGCTTTTAGGAAGATATATGAGGATTTTCTTGCATTCTATTGTGTAGGTAAAAAGGTAAAGAAGATGGTCGTGGAATAACAAAGCAGAATTGTGACATCTGATAGGACTCAATAGGTGGAAAAATTTCTTGGGGTTATAATCCCTTATCAATAAAAAGAACAATTTCATTAGTGGCATTATAAACATCCATCCAATATATATAAAACTCACCCTACTAGATTGTTTTCATAGTTACACATGAGTGTAAGTGTATATCCTACTTGTTGTATGTAACGAACCAAAATCTTGTAAATGAAAATTCATGTTGATTTAATTAAATGTATTATAATGTAAAATGGTTATATAAAATATTCACTTCATTTGTTTTATGTTTTTATATTTAAAAATATTGTTAATAATTCTTACCATTACTAATATAGTCGATGTAAAATGACCACATGACTTGTATAAATATAGGGCTTCAAAAAATCCAATTTACTCAAACAAAGGAAGTGATGGCCTCATCCAGCATAATTTCTCCACACAAAACCAATTTGTTGGAGCTCGCAAAGGAGGTAGAGTCACTGGGATTCACTCTTGACCAAGACCAAGCCGATCTTCAAAATGTTATGCTTGAACAGAACCACCTATGGGAGAAGTGGAAGTTAGTATAGATTACCACCCAAGGGATTCTATATGATCCTCCCCAAGAGTCTATTACAATCAGACACCTTACCCTTGGTTGTTATTCATGTGTTATAAGGATTATGTATCAAAACCCTATCACTATGATTATGTTCAATATTTCTGTATAGAATAAAGAATATACATTAATTTTATTATTTTTACATTGTAAATAGTTATTAAAGCACAAATAGTATTTTTAGTTAATGTTCCATTAAGAAATTTATTTTGATGAATTGATGGTTTTTTTATTTATGTAATATTTTAATAAAATATTATTAATAAATTAATTTTTATTACATATAAATGAACTTATAATTTTTATGAACACAATTGTAATATTTATTAAGGTTTGGAAGCTATTTTTGTCAAAACCCATTAATTTTTTTATAAATGTTGGTTTTTTATTTTAAAAGTAAAAATTCAAATATTTAAAAATTTATTTAGATAAAATTAATATTATTTTTGGAATCATGGCATTGAAATTATCCAATTGTTATTTTTTCATAATTTTTCTAGATAGTAGAATTTTTGGGTGAAAATTATATATTGTTTCTACATATAATGTGTTTTATGACATCATAATGATTCAATAGTGATGTTATAAAATAATAAAAATGTATTTTCTCCCAATATATGTTTTACATTTAAAATAATTCGATTCTAGATTTGTTTTATTTATTTTACATAGCCTTAGTGGACCCTTTAAGACTTATAAAACATTTTAAAATTTTAAAATTTTTTCCTTGAGAGTGTGACTCATCTCTAGATAAGAAATCCAAATATTTTAATATGTTTGGAAATTAACCATATAAAATAATTTTTTACACTCCCCTTTGGAAAAAACCACGGCATGGTTTGTGGTTTTGATGAGTTTAATGTGTACTGTTCAAAACCTAAATAATAAAGAATTCCCTCTCCATTCCAAAATAAACCAACTCAATAACCCATTCCCCTTCACTCAAACCATTTGGAGCTAGAACAAACCATGAACTATTCTCTCTAGAATCCAACCAATGTTCCTTGAGCTCCAAATAAGCCTCTTTCAATCCTCTCCCAAGCCTTTGGGATCACACTTCCAAGTAAGGGATTTATTCATTTCTCATTGTTTTCCAATTTTATTAATGTATTTATATCCTTTTATTTTCAATTAAAAATTTTGGGTTATAATTTATCACCTCACCATTACTTCCCTGATTATAGTTTAATGATGATAGTCCTATTTATCTCTCATTAATTCCTCCCATGTACACCTGTTACGATGCCTAATTTCTGTAAGAAATTTCTTCTTCTCATTTACATTCAATAAATTATTTTATATTATCAATTTAAATTCCATTATATATGTTGATATATTAGGTTCCAAGACCCCCTTACTGTACATTTCAATTATAAATTTTTAGATACCCATTTCTCTCTCATCAACCCATTTTATGATTTCTATTTGACATCGTTATGTTGCCGAAGTTACACCCAACCTTCCCATGCCAAAATCATCTTGTAGAATACTGTACCCATTTCAATATCAATTGTATTCACCTTTATTCATATGTACATGATGATTGAGGAATTACATTTATATATTCATTTCTATTATTTGTGTAATAAATTATTATGTCTAATGAATCCATGTTGTATAATCTATGTGGCACACTTATGCATGAAATGAAATGATTAAGAAGGGTGCACCCTGATAGCGCTCTAATTGATTGGGTAAAGATTAGTATCATGATATGTAAAGTGAAATGAGGGTCTACTCATGATAATTCAAGTGCAATGAGTGTTTCATCATTTTAATTAATTTGAAATTAGGGTTTCTTCATTCTCCACGTGTAATGATCATTTGCCCATGTAATATCATGTTAATTGTTGTTTCCACATTTCCATGTTATGATAATCATGCTATATCAAGGATTTATGTTCATGTTCCTCTTATGATGCACTGATATACCTATTACCTAACATGTACTTTATTATTTTTGATATGCCTTGTTTACTCCCTTACTGGGCTTTATAGCTCAACCATTTCTTATGCATGTCCTCATGTTATCCCATGAAATGATAAGTACGAACGGGTGTGTGTCGTCTTGTATGAGAAATTTTTAATTAGGATTTGTATTTCATGTTATATATTTTTATGTAATGTTCCTAATACCTAAAGAAAATATACCTCTTGATCTTCTATGCTGTATCAAGTGAAGATTTTATGCAATACATTATGTTTTTGTGTGAAATAAAGTGCAGGGTTGTTATGGTTCTTATTAGAGGATATGTTTTGTTATTTTTGAGATTGTGACTAGAAAACCCTAGTGAAATCCTTAGTGATAAGACTAATTATAATAAAAATATCCCTAAATTTTGTTGAGTTATTATGTTGTTTATCAAGAAAATACATCCTTGTCTGGATATGGGTAGGTAGAGGCGGCTTTTGCATAGATGTATCTAGGGGTAAAATCTGAAAAAATCGCTTTGAGATAGACTCAAATAAGAATTTTTTCATGAAAATGGGCCATGCTGCACACTTGGTTAGGTCACTCCCAAGGGATATTATTTGGTAAATTCATATGTTTAGTATGAACCATTATTAAGGGAATTTAAAAATTCCCCTTAGAATATATGTTGGGAAGTAGATCATAGATAACATTGATAATTTATGGAAATAAATGTAATTTATAAGTTATACCATTTTTTATTGTATTCCAATTTATTTGTTACCCATAAAATTCATTTTATTATATCCAATGTCCAGTAATAGGAGTACATGGGATAAAAACCATTGTGAATATCAATGTGATGACTATTCAAATGAGATGCCCAATCTGATGGGAGCGGTAATCCCAATCTTTTTCATGATACTCTCTTAGTTAACTTATGTTTTGAATAGAAACAAGGGTCAAGAGGAATGTTTAACCCCCTCCCCAAGAAAGAATAATCCTCAATAAAGATCTTAATGAGACAACGTCCTTCTACATTTAATGGATCATCTGATCCCGTCAATCCCCGAACAATGTATCAAATCCATTGAGCAAATATTTTCCATCCTTCAATGTTATCAACAAGAGTAGGTACATATGGTTTCTTATCATGTGGAGGATGAAGCTGATCAATAGTATACATTGATGAAAAATATTAAGCCTGAGGAGGAGATCGATGAGTTGGAATGGAAGGATTTTAGGAAAATGTTTTTTAATAAATATTTGCCTCACACCCTCTAACTTAAGATGGAAACGGGATTCATTTCCATCAAGAAAAATGATGAAAAATCCATCAGAGCATACGAGGAAAAAAACACAAGGCTTGGATGACATTTCTCCATCTATTTTCTAACCCTATAATGAAAGTATGACCACTTCTTTGGTGGGCTAAAACCTAGCCTATAGAAATCCCTAGTGATCTGTGACTTTTAGAGCTATGAAGAAATTTTTTGATGTTACCTCAAAGTGGAAATGGATATCTGTGAATCTCATGGGTATCATGGGGATAACAAGCGTAAGGTGGACTTTAATTCTATTGGTTAAATTATAAATCAAACAGTGCTAAGAAAATGTATCACCCCACTTGACAACGGTACGGGAAGAATCACAATAGAAACTGTCTGAAGGGGATGAGTAAATTCTTTAGGTGTGGAAGACAACAACACCGGGACATTAACAGCTGACATGAAAAAACCACATCTACGATAGAGGAGTGGAACACTCTATTTTACCCTCAACAACTTATTTTTTGATTCAACTAAAAATAACTAGTTCACTTTTCAAACTAGTTCCCTAAACCAAGGGTTTTCGGAGGCAACCAACAACCTCCAAGGTAGTAAGGGTAAGCTTTTTCCATCACTACCTTCAAAGTGAACCCCAAAAATTAAGTGGTGATTGGTACGTTAGTTATTCATTCAATAATAGTGAATATAATTTTTGATTCTCATTCTATTCATTATTTTATATACCGAATTATTAGTATAACAATCCCAACACCACTACAAACATGGATGTAAAGATGTCAGTGAGGACAAAAATTAGGAAATCATTGCATCCTTTGAATATAACTCCTCCCATTCCATAATCTGTGGATTAAAATTTTAGTTTAACCTCTTCATACTTTCTTTGGTGGAATTTGATACTATTGTTGGTATGGATTGGATTTCCTAATATAGAGCCAACATAAATTACAAAGAAAGGGAAATCACTCTCTATATGGAAAATCATCCCTTGATTCTATACAAGTGAAATGAAGAGTATGATTCTTTTTTAGCACCATCATATCATGAATGGAAATTAATAATCTATTAGCACACATATCTTTCTCTAATGATTTATTATAAAGAAGAAATTATCCTTGAAAACATGCCAATTAGGAGGGAATTTGCTGAAGTGTTTCCCGAGGAATTTCTTACTCATCCTCCTAGAAGAGATGTTGAATTCTCAATTGATCTTATACCTATTCAATTTAACATATTCAAGACTCTATATATAATTTCTGTTGTGGAGATTTAGGAGCTAAAAAACAACTATTGGAGAAGTTGGATAAAGGGTTTATACGCCCATGTTCTTCACCAAAGGGTGCACGATTCCTCTTCATCAAGAAGAAGGATGGGACAATGCGCCGTTGCATTGATTATCGAGTGCTCAAAAAAAATCACGATAAAGAAAAAGTATCCTCTTTCATGAATTTATGACTTCTTTGATCTCCTATGTGGAGCACAATACTTCTCCAAGGTGGATCTATGGTTAGGATATTATCAAGTAATGGTGAATGAGGATATCACCAAGACTACTTTTCGTATAAGATACAGGCACTATGAATTCCAATTAATGCCTTTTGGACTCACTAATTATATAGAAATCATCATGGAATTGATGAATAGAGTCTTTATAGATTACCTAGACTATTGTTTATTAGTCTTTATAGATGATATTCTAATATACACCAAAACCAAGGATGAGTATGAGGAGAATATAAGCATTATACTAGTGACCGTGTGTAAATATAATCTCTATGAAAAGTGCAGAAAGTGTGAGTTCTGGTTGAATGAGGTCTCATTATTGGGTCATATCATTAAAAGAAAAGGGATATCTACGGATACCTCCAAGAAAACAACATTTGATGGATGGTCGAGGCTAACATCGGTAACATATATTCATAGTTTCTTATGGTCATATGGATGTAATCATCGATTTGTGAGAAATTTCTCACTATTTTCAATCCCACATACCAAGATAACTCAGAAGGGAGTAAAGATTTCTTGGAGTGATGAATGTGAAGGTAGCTTCAAGGAGTTGAAAAGGATACTTATCACTGCACCCAAGTTCACCCTACCCACAATTGGAGAACTTTTTGTGGTATTAAGTTATGCTTCGAAGAAGGTTCTGGGCTATGTGTTGATGTAAAATGAAAAATTCATTGCCTATGATTCATGGAAATTGAAGGTTCATGAGAAAAAATATCCAACACGTGATCTAGAGTTGGTTGTGGTAATATTTGCTTTAAAAATTTGCTAACATTAACTCTTTGGGGAGAAGTGTGAAATATATATAGATCACAAAAACCTCTATTATATATTCACACAGAAAGTGTTGAAAATGCAAAAAAATATGGTTATAGTTGATCAATGTTTATGAATTTTAAATCCATTACCACCATGGGAATGTAAACAATGTGGTGGATTCTAAAAGTAGAGAGGACACCAATATTCTATCATTTATGAGAATTGAAAATGATCCAATCTTCTTAGATTTGATGAATATGGTCATGGGAATCATAAATAAGGGAAAATCATCAATACTTTCATCAAAATATTTCTCAACCGTCTCTTTTAGAAAGGATAAAGGATTCTTAAAAAGAAGATGTAGGAATTTGGAAGAATTTGGAAACTATCAGAATATGGAAATACTTAGATTTAAATGTTAATAAAAAATTAATTGTGAGATTTGGTACAATTTTATGTGTTCTATAAAATCCAGAGTTAAAGAATGAACTTTTGGATGATGCACATAGTTCTAATTTATCCATTCACACATGAAACACAAAGTTGTATCCAGATCTCTGAGGGAATTATTGGTGGATAACATGAAGAAGAATATTGTTGTGTATACATCAAAGTTCCTCATATATCAATAAGTAATGGTTGAGAGGAATAAGTCTAATGGGATGATGAAACCATTACACATACCAGCATGGAAATTGGAGAAGATCCCTATGGAATTTGTCAGTGGACTTTCTCTAGACATCCAAAGGAAACAATTTTATCTGGTTTGTTGTGGATCTTATTACAATGATTGCACACTTCAAAGAAATTATAAAGGATTTATACTTAGATAAACATCCACAGATATATATTAGATAAGTTGAAAGGTTACATGGAGTGCCACTATCAATTATATCTGATAAAGATCCACAATTCACATCTATGTTCTAGACGAGTCTTCAATATACTCTGAATACTGATCTGAACTTTTTTAGAGCTCATCATCCTCAAACTTATGGCCAATGTGATCAGACTATCCAAAAACATGAGGACATGTTGAGAGAAATCTCAATGGACATCAAATTAGGATGGGATCAACATCTTCCTATGGTTGTGTTCTCATTAAATAACAGTTTCCACTCAAAAATCCAAATGGCTCATTATGAAGCCCTATAATGGAAGAGGGGCAGAATAGTGTAATGTTTAGATGAAGTTGGGGAGATAAAACTCCTAGGTCCATAAAAGGTCGATGAAATGGCGGAGAAGGATAAAACCATCCAAAAACAAATTAAAGATTCTCAAGGTTGAAAAAAGAGTTTTGTTGATAATCATCAACGAGACCTATAGTTTGATTTTGAAGACATAGTATTCCTTCACATATCACCATGGAAAATAGTTATGAGATTTGTGAATAAGGGAATTATTATTAAAAGTTACATCAACCTTTGTGATATGTTTGATTGTATTGAAGTTCTGGCCTATCAATTAGCACTCCCACCGAACCTATCTCAGTACATGATGTATTCCATGTTTCACTCTTGAGGAAGTACATACCTGACCCATCGCATGTACTCAATCTAGTGGTGGTTCCATTGAATAATTACCTCTCTTATGAAGAGAAGCCATTGAAGATCATAGATCATTGAGAAAAGTTCAATGAAATATGACAATTCCCCTCATCAAGGTGTTTTGGCGAAACCACAGTTTTGAAGAAGCAGCGTTGGAATTAGAAGAAGTGATAAAGCATAGTTACCATCATCTGTTTGAGTGTGGGAAATGGAAATTTCTAGGGTGAAATTTTTACGGGGGGGGGAAGATTGTAACGACCCAAACTCTTATTAATGAAAATTATTCTTGATCTAATTAAATGTATTACTGTGTAAAATAGTTATATAACATATGCATATAGGTTTTATGTTTTTTGATTTTAAAATACAATAATGAATTTTTACCATTGCTAATATAGCCATTGAACTATGACAAAATTATTAGTATAAATATAGGTCTTTAACAAATCCAATTTACTTTGACCAAGGAAGGAATGACCACATCCATTAGAATTTCACTATACAAAACCCATTTGATGGATCATGGAATGTATGTAGCATCACTGGACATCCATATTGACCAATACCATGTCGAGCTACAACATGTCATGCTTGAATGGAACTACCTCCGAGATAAGTGGAAGTTAGTAGAGATTACCACTCGAGCGTTGTTATCTGAGCCTCCCTAAGAGTCTTTCACCATCGCCAACCTTACCCTTAGGTATTACGCGGGTTTTATAATTTGTTATGAAACAAGACCCTATCAGTATGATTATGAGCATTATTTTTGCATACAACAAAGAATATATATTCATTTTATTATTATTACTTTGTAAATAGTTTTTAAATCACAAATAGTTTTTTAGTTAATAGTCAATTCTGAAATCTACTTTTATGAATTTGTATATTTTTTAATTAAATAATATTTTCATAAAATATTATTACTAAATTATTTTTTATTAAATATAAATAATAGAATAATTTTTATGAATTCAATTGTAATTTTTATTTAGGTTTGAAATCTATTTTTGTCAAAACCCATTAATTTTCAATAAATGTCAGCTTTTATTTAAAAACAAAAAATTCACATATTTAGAAAAAAATTTATAAAATTTTAGTAGTTTTTTGTAATCATGATCTTTATGTTATCTAATGGTGAATTTTTCATAATTTATTGAGACAATTGATCTTTTGGGTAAAAATTAAATACTGTTTAAATATATAATGTTTTTTATGACATCATAATGACCCAATAGTGATGTAATAAAATACTATAAAAGGTATTTTCATCTAATATATGTTTTACCTTTAAAATAAAGTGATTTTATATTTATTTTATTTATTTTATAATGAGTTAGTGGACCCTCCAAGACTTATAATACATTTTAACATTTTAACATGATTTCTTTGAGAGTGTGAATCATCTTCCCATAATCAAGCATATTATTTTAATATCTTCATCCATTGGACATAAAAAATAATTATTTCTAGTCCCCTTTGGGAAAAAATCATGGGAGAAAACCATGGGATGGTTTGTGGTTTTGTTTAGTTTAATGTGCAGTGTCCAAAACCTAAATAATAAAGAATTCCCTCTCCTTTCCTATATAAACCCACTCATTATCTCATTCCTCATCACTAAAACCATCCAGAGATCAACCATAACATAACCTTCTCTCTTTATAATCCTCCCATGGCTCCCCATGATCCCAAGAATCCTCTCTGAAGCCTCTCCAGAGCCTTTTGGATCACAAATTCAAGTAAGGGATTTATTTTTTTCTCATTTTTTTCCAACATATTTATGTTATTATACCCTTTTATTTTCATTTACAAATATTGGGGTTTTATTTCACATGTACCATATATATTTTCCTTATGTGTTAAGGATTAAATACCTCTTTTCCTCTCAATAATTCCTCTCATGTACACCAGTTACCATGCCAAAATTCCATGAGAAATTTCTTCCTTCTCATTTAAATTCAAGACATTCTTTTATATTATACGTCTAAATTCAATTTCATATATTGGAATGTTATGTTAAATTACCCCCATACATTAAATTTCATGTATAAATGATGATATGTCCCTTTATCTCTCATAAACACATTTTATGATTTTTATTTCACAACGTTATACTACTGAAGTTACACCAGAATTTCCCATGCCAAAATCATCATGTAATTGAATATCGTACCCATTTCACTATCAAGGTTTTTCACATTTATGCACATGTACATGTTTATTGAGGACATACATTTATTTATTCCTCATATATTATTTGTTGAATAAATTATGATATTTAATGATTCCATGTTGAATGATCTATATGGCAAATTTATGCGTGAAACAAAATCATTAAGAAGGGTGTGCCCTGATAGATCTCTAATGTATTGGGTAAAGATTAGTATCATGATAAATAAAGTGCAATGAGGGTTTACTCCTGACAATTCAAGTGAAATTAGATTTTACTAATGATAATTCAATTGTAGTGAGGGTTTAATCGTGCTTCAACTGCAATGAGAATTGGCTCATGCTAATATCATTTAAAATGTTGTTTCCACATTTCCATGTTATGATAATCCTGATATATCATGCCTTTATGTTCATGTTTCTCTTATGCTCCACTAATATGCCTATTTGCTGACATGTACTTTATTCATCATGTTATTACTTTTTTACTACCTTACAGGGATTTATAGCGAACCCTTTTCTTATGCATGTCTATAGGTTATCCCATGTAATGATAAGTATAATGGAGTGTGTGTGGTCATGTAAAAGACGTTTTCAGTATGGATGTGTATTTGATGTTTTAAGTTGTTATGTACTGTTCCTAAGTCCAAAATACACTACACATTTTGATATTATATGTTGTATAAATTGAATATGTTATATAATATATATGTTTAATGTTGAAATAAAGAGTGGGGTTGTTATATTGTAACCACTTATAAAGGATTGGTTTCTAGTGGTTGTGGGGAAAAAATTATATCCAACTATGCCAAGAATGCTTCCACTCTTGTCGAGTAGTGAACCTTATAAAAATTTCATGTTTTATCTTTACTACTTTCATATTCTTGAATTTGATAAGGAAATTAGAATAAGAGAATCAAGATCTTAACATCTCTAAGAGGTATAGGTATAAAAAGTTG
This sequence comes from Viscum album, assembly GCA_963277665.1. Lineage (NCBI taxonomy): Eukaryota > Viridiplantae > Streptophyta > Magnoliopsida > Santalales > Viscaceae > Viscum > Viscum album. Next base: position 1,148,341,296 of record OY728143.1, on the reverse strand, counting down.
AAATTGGTTTAAAAAGTACCCAACACTAATTCATACCCTCTCAATGTTAGGTTTATCCCATACTATTACTCTCATATATAATTGCCTATGAAATATTATATAATAAAAATCATAAAATTTATGATATTTAATGGATCATTTAACATTATTATTTTTTGGGGATAACGATTTAATAGTTACCAACATGGAAAATAATTTAGGTTACAGTCTCCTTTATCTCAGGATTATTTATGATCATGTTTCCTTTGGAGAAAATAACATGATCAAAATTTTTTAAACACATATATTTCTTCACCAATGGTTATAAATGTGTTTAAAAAATTTTATTTAGTTTTTCTTTCTCATTGATTAAATAAATATCAAGAAAGTAGTTTGTAAGTGATACTGATATTGTATTTTCTTTTATATTGGGTATCATACTCTTTCTTTCCCATATTTGCAATAATGTTTTAAAAAAATATATTTTCTAGAAAAATAATTTTATAATCTATTTTAAATAATCATTAACTTCATTTTCAATTTTTTAAAAAATTAAATTTATTCACATTTTTTAAATGGATCTCTTCTGACTCACTTTACAAAATGATTGATATGAATTTTTATATTTAAAAATTATATCATGAATGTATCTTCCCACCATAATTAAAATTATTTTTTTTGAATATTCCCCTATAAGTATCCAATTTTACTTTTGAGAAATTCTATTTTCACAACCTGTTGGGATTTTTTAGTTATTATCATTGATTTTCAAAATTAAAATGTTACATTCCTCGGGGAGGATTTTATTGATTAGTTATTTGTATTTAAATTCATCTAAATCAACATCACTTATTTGTAATTATGATTCACTAGGTATATTTGGTATTATTACCATCCTCATTATTATTTCTAATATATTGTTATTATTTCAATGACATTCCCTTGAAACTCATTTCATTTCTATTAGATAATCATATTTTAATGATAGTTTCATAGAACCCATTTCATTTTTCTAGTTTAATATTATCATGGAAGGATAAATGGTTTATTTTATGTTTTTTATTATGAAATTAAATCTACCTTTAATTTATTTATATTGTGGTTCTTCGACAATTCTTATATTATGTGTGTGCCCAAATAGATTTGGGTGAGCCCGATATAGCTTATTGGATGGGTGCAACGAGATAGCGTCAGGTGAGCCTAATAATCATGTTTGATGGTTACGCCTACGTATCAATAGGTGACCCCAATATATATTATATAATGGGTGTTCCTAGATAGCAATCCAATGCATTGGGTGTTCTTCCTTATCATTAGGGGAATGATATAGAGAGTTATTGGATGGTTTATAGTAAGGATTTAACTAGGATATAATTATTTCATACACATATTTAAAAAGGGTTATGAAGATGATGTCCCTAGATACCAATACATATTCATTATGAATTTTATGTTTATATATATTTAAATATATTACGATTCATATTACATGGCCTAAGATTATTGAAACTGAAGAAACCCGCCTTTATTAAAGCTATATCCATGTTTTCATGTTTAATGATCTACGTATTCATGGTTTTAAATATTCTTATGTTATTATCATGGAAATTTATTTCTTCTTCATACCATTATGGTCTTCATATACTCACTAATGAAATTCATTTTTTAATTCTTATGTTTACCCTTACGATTAATTTGATCTCACCATTTTTATGTATCATTTTCCCATGGTTACCAGGAATATTTTTGAATGAACTATTTCTATAAAGTTTTCATATGGATGATGATAATGTCTTAATATGAAATAAGAAAATGTGGGATAATTTGGATAAATTTTCATTTAAATATTTGGGTATTTTTCTATGTAATATTTTTTTCCGAATTCTATAAAGATTAATCCTAAAGGGTCCATGATAGTGTAAGTGATCTAATATTTCCTTTTAATGTTATAAATTTTGTTTGGGGAAAAAAATTTCACCTTTATCAGTATAAAAAATGTAATTATTATGATTTTAGAATCAAAACCGCGAGTGTGGTTTCATGTTGGTTATTGGGAGATCAGGAATATTTTTCTAGATCTTTTGTTTTATACTTCCAAAAAAATTTCATAGTCATAAATATTGGAATTAAGTGTATTGTATGAAAATGTGGAAGATTTTGTTTCCAATTTCTCATGTGTTTTTTAATTTATTCTCTTTGAATACCATTAGTTTACCTTTTTAATGTATATTTGAGTTCAATGTTGGGTTTCATTTTTGTTCCAATCCTATATCATTATATTCCTATATTTTATTTCTAGAAAAAACTCCATCAATTTAGGGATTAGTTGGATCACCCACAATAAAAGTATTTTTTTTATAATTTATACTATTGGGTGAACCAATATTTTTCACCAAGGAGGAACATAATAAAATATGTTTAGTGATAAATTATCACTGATATAATAATGTTATAATGAAAAATAACTATCCTTTATGAAGGATTTATGATATCTTTGATACAATTCATGGTATGTGCTAGCTTATTTGAATGATTTGTGCTACCAACATCATAAAATGAGGAATCATAAGAATTAAATTAATGTAGTATTTTAATTTTGGGTAGGTACATTGTGAGTGTGTGATGATGTTTTTTAGTGTGAATAAAATTACAACACTATTTATTGGGTTGAAGATAAACTATTTAATCATTATTAAGAATACAATTTCTATTGTTATATCAAAAAATATTATTATTTGGGGAGATGAAAAAAATAAATTAATATATATTCCCCCATATTGATTGAATTGTATGGTTGTTCTATATAATATGGTTAAATGACATCATATAATCAATATAGAATATATTTTTATAGAAAACAATATGAGATACAAACACTAAATGGTAAGTTTGATCAATTAGAAGTCATACATAAGGTGGGATATGGGTTTATAATATATTTTGTATTTGAGAATCAAATATTAATGAAATAATATTTTTCATTGGATGCCTATATTTTGAAAATGTGTGAAAATATGAAGGGTAAAATTTATTTTCAGGGATAATGTTCACATGATCTAGGGTAAAAAATCAATAATGAGTTTAAAGAGGGTATTATTCCACTAAAAACCCAACACGAAGAAATATAAAATATGAAAATAAGTTTTTTAATGTATGGAATAAAAGGATACCCAAATTAAAGTGATTTATTTTAATATCAATGAAATTAATGAGTGGATGGAAAAATCATTTGGAATGATGGAAATACCTCTCAAGGAAGAATCAATAAGAGGACTACTCAAAAGAGTAAATCATGAAATTAAGAGTATATAAAAGATTATTTATAAAACATTAAGTAGATAATATCAAGTTAATGTATTGAAACAATGATACTATTATGTAGTTATGGGATACACCACGAATTCTATCTCAATGCTAAATGAATTAATTATTGAAGAAAATATTCTCAATTATCATAACTAATACCTGACTACACATGGGATGTATATAATAAAAGGTTTTTTATTTTTTATAACCACGATAAAATGGGTTGAAAGTTCTATATGTTATGTGAATAATATGATAATGGGAAAACCTTCATTCTCATTTTTATGTTGAGTTATGTAAGAAAATAATAAAAATTTATTATTATGGAAACAAATCTAGGTTAGAATAATGTGATGAATGAAGTAAAAAAAGGAATAACCAAGAATAAAAAATGGGTTATTCATAATACACATTTATTTAAAGGAAAAAAATAGGATTATGGATGAAAGTGGTTGATTCTTTTTTATACGAGTATTAAATAAATTTTAAGAATTAATTACTATGGACAAGAAAGACCAAAATTAATCTAAGGTTTTTCAATGAGGACAAATAAAGATTATTTCTTAAGTTTTATCATAAAATATACCATAATGTTAAAGGAGAAAAAAATTAGAATAACCCCCCTATGGTGAAGGAAAAATTATGAAAGTTGAAATGATAAATCATCGAATAATGAAAAATTCACATATAAGATTAGTAACATAATAGAGATAAATCAAAATCCCATAGAGATCCCGGAAAAATAATTTATGGAGTAATGTATATACAAGTTGTATTTCCTGGACAACCACTAAAAATTATTTTAAGATAAATTGAATCTAAATGTTGGTTCATTTGGAAAAAAACACAATTTATCAAATTTCTTCCATGTATCCTTAAGCATTCCCTTTGAAATATTAGTTATTTATAAATCACTGTAAAATTTTTTTTTTAAACCAATCCTTGTGTGATTTTGGATTTAAAATTATTTTTTCTTATTGTATGATTTACTTAGAGCTCTATTGAAAGCATTAGATATTGAACACAATTCTTAAAATGTTGGAATAAGATCAAACATAGAATTGAATTTGTTTAATATGATATTTTTTAATCTGATAGTAATTCAATTTAGAAACCACATTGGGTTTATATATTCATCTTGGTCCTAATAATATAGAGAAAAATTTTATGTTTCTATTATGTTGAAGAAAATTTTTAAAATTCTTATATATAAGTTTTATTCCATCTTATTAGTTGTTAAAGATAAAGATCTTGACAAATTCATTATTGATAATATTCATATCACAATTATAAAATATGATAGGGGAATATAAGCCATGATGAAAATAAAGGTTAGTAATGTTAAGGATATTTCAATTAATTCCTTAAAACATATTATGATTGAAGGTAACCGTTATAAATTTAATGAGGATGGGAACACAATAGGATTTTATGAGATTATCTGTTTACTATTAATAAACATAAAATGGGGAATGGGTAATCATTAAGGTAAAATACAATTTATATGATTTAATTGTGATGTTTTTCAATTTTTAACCACTTTTTCATTTATAATAATAAAGTATTATGGATATATTTACGAACACAAAAGATACTTCAAAAAATAAAAAACCTGAAAAAAAATCAGTAACATAAAAATGTGAAGAATAATTACAAATTAAAATTCATCACATGTCACATTTACTCATGTAATGAAAATACTCTTGACAGTGAGGAGATAAATAAAGATAACAAGAGTTCTAAAGAATCTACCTTGAAAATATTTTTTTATTAAATCTAATTTAATTCTATGCAGTAACCATTTAAAATAACAATACCAATCAAGGTAAAAAATAATAAAATCCTAAACTAGACCTCATGAATTCAGGATTCAGAATGCTTAAAATAAAATAAAGAAGGTTTTAAAATCTAGAATACATAGACCATGAGCTAGGTGATGACCTAGATTTCAATTTATTAGGTTTTGATGAGGTAACCTAGGAATAACATACATGAATATTATATCATTCAATATTGATATTATACATATATTATATGAATACACACCCCTAAACCATAAGGGGTTTTTGTCTTTGGAGATTAGATATATAGTCATCTTTGTTCCCGAATTATCTTTATCATATCCCCCAATATTATTCTCGCATAGTACACTTATTATACATAACCTAATTAAAACCATTATTCATATCTCCGAGAAATAAAACATAGGAATGGGTGGGATAAATTGATCAATTAGGGTAAATATAGATGATGTCAATTCATGATCAAAGGAGATCATTATAGGATAATAATAAGGGTATGAAAACATGATAATAACATATGATAATCATAATAAATTAGTCAAATATCATCAATAATAAATCATTTAATGAGGGACTTTATTAACATAAGTCATACAACATAAGTGTTTGAAATCATTGATCATTAACCATAATCCATGGTAAAATATCATATGTGTATATTATAAAACTTCTACACACGCATAATCATAGAAAATAATTTCCTTAGTTAAGGCTCACTCCCATGGGTATCATAGTTGATTGGGTTCCCTACATTGTACATCATTTCCTTAAATAAGGTTTACTCCCCATACTGTCATAGAGGATAGATTCCTCTATTGAATTAGGTTCATTCTCCATTCAAGTCATTTTTATATCTTGATATATACATCTTTAAACTACGTATTATAGTGATATATAATTCTTATTCCACCCACAAAATAATAAAAAGAAAACATATGTTCATCCCATGATAATAATATATTCATCATTTCATCATTTCAAAACCCCCGGAAATGTGACTAGTTATATAAACACTTCATTATTGGATCATAACAAAACCTTGGTAAATGAAACAAGTTTTATAAAGGTTTCATCATAATTTAATTAACCTATAGAAAAGAAACAAATTTCCCAGAATCATCCCTAAATAATCATCATCATAATACATACATAGAAATAAAGTTAATGCTATTATAAAATAATATATCTAAAAATGAATAATAGTCCTTAATGATTTTTTCCATAGATAAAAATCTCTTTTTAAAGAACATACAAACCTTTGTTTAAAAATAAGATAATATTATCCTTTTCTTGTGATTAAATTTTAACTGAAAATTAGATGAATATTGAAAAAATGGTTTTATTTAAAAATAACTGTTGAAAAATTTAAAGGAAGGATCAAATTAAATAATTGTCATAATAGAAGAAGAATACATTCATACATTATATGATAATATATAACATTATTTTCAAAAAAATTCAAAAAATTAAATATGATAAAATAATAGAATATTTCCTTAAAAATATACCCTTTAAAACATTGTAAATAAGATAAAATATAATAAAAATGACTTTATGAAACATTTTTATTGGTAAAAATTTCAATAAATGTTTTTTAATGAACATTAATATTGAAGAAAATGTTCGATGACCAATGAAAAAATAAGGATGAATTTTTTATAAAAAATATTTCTCGATCATTTTATGCACCAATGAGAGGAAAAGATAAAAATATATAAAATTTTTTGGAATAAATCAACGAGAATAAAATAAATTTTATTTAAATGATAGGTTCATGTAATTTCCCTCACTAAAAATTTAGCATAGAAAATATTTTAAGTAATTGAGACTGTAATATAAATCCCTTTCTACAGGTACTATCATTTTTTTATGTGTTCAAATATATTCTATAATGAATTCATATTTATTATACATATATTATTGAATAATATTCATTCATAACATACTATGTATAATTATTGTAAAATTTCCAATTATCCTTTTATAAATAATTTATTCATTAAAATGTATATTTATGTGAAGACTAGTCTTTTTTCCATGCATTTTTTGGTTTTATAGTTATAGTATTTGAAATATTTTCATGGTCCTATTATATACATAAAATTAATCATTATATGAGTATAATATTTATTAATTATAAAAAAAATTTAACTATTATTATAATGTAGATATGGGAATTTAATTACATAAAATCATGGATACCGTTTTCTGTACATATGCAAAAGTGATATTTCTACTTTTCAGTCATTGGAATGAAATAAAAAAGTATATTTATATTTAATAAAAACATTTTATCATAAATATCATTTATATTAGTTAAATAAATCCTTATATCCGTCAATTTTATGTGAAAATGAAAAACTAATAGAATCTCTTTATGGAGGGGGATGTCCATACATATACACGAGCCACATTATTCTTTTCCAATACACAAGATGTCTAGAAGGTATATAAGATAATAATATTTTGGAATCATGATTATTTCAATAATATCTTATAAAATAATTAAATCCATCATAATTAACAATCATTAAAGGTGGTTATGAAAAAAATGCATCACTTTGCAAAAGTTTTAGTCCCCACCCTCATATTATTAATGATTTTTATTCCCATTTAATGGAAAAGGATATGAGTAATGGCTATAAAATTTACATAATAACATGTCATTATATGTGAGATACTAATTTTATTATATAATTATGGTAATAATATAATTTAATTAGGTATCACAATAAATAAAATGAAAACCCTTAGTTTAAAACCATTACCTCTTCTTAGGACAACCTCCTTTTCATTAAAACATTCACCTTATAATGTTTTTAATTTTTTAAAAAAATAACTAAATATTTTGGGGAATAATTTTAGGAAGTAATTTTAATATTTTTTATGTTATCTAGAATACTCTTGACATGTGAGGATTCTATGAGAGTTCATTTTATTTTATAAGGGAGGAACACGACACCGGTGGAATGTTTCAAAATATTAAAACCTATTAAAGACTTACTCGGTAAAAATGGCTCCAAAATGATTCATATTAGAATAATAGAAGATATATTGTTTAAATAAGACTATAAAATTTGTTTTAGACAAGTTTTTATGTCATTTTAATGCTTATCAAGTTAGTTTAACCACTTGTTAGCCCCTTTAGATCATTACTATTGTAATGATTTTTTACCTCGGTTACTATTCATAATAACAAAAAATTATGTTGAAAAAATTATGTAATATTAATTATTCATATAAAAAAATATGGAATTAATTTTATCATATCGAATTACTAAATTTGATATAATTTTATTTTAAAATTTGTTCCCAAAACTCAATAGAATCAATTTTTAAAAAAATAATTTTATGGCATAAAACTGAGTTAAGATTCATTCCAAGTAGAGTAAAAACTATTATATGAATGAAATACAAATTTATAGAAAATATAATCTATAAATTAATATAAAATAAATTAAAAATAATAATTTTATTTATAATAATACATTGCATACACAAAAACTATTTTTCATAAAAATATGACTTTTTACATTCAAATGCTTTTATTTTCATTCATTAAAAATTAGTGACCATTGAATTAATTTAATAAAATTAGAAAAAAATTCCATAATTGTTTTAGTACTATTCAAATCCTCTAATCTAATATCTATGAGATAACTATCGCATTAAATAATAATAAATCATTAGTAAATAATGACCCACTTAAACCCTATGTTGCATGTAAAAAAATCTTTCCAAAAAAAAAATTTTCAATAAAGAGAAATATATAAAAAATTATGAATGTGTTTAATTATACCCCATTATAACAATTTCACCATAAAAATTTTGCCACTCCTTTATAAAAAACAAAGAAACTTCTACCTGATCACATTCTTGGGTTCCTATGTAGCCAATAAAAACTTTTTATTATTCTATAGAACTTGAACCATATGAGTAGTTTTTTTACATTTAAATTTATATATACACTCCAAAATTTTTAATGTTTTTTTAGAAATATGAGTCATCATTAGAAGAACCTACAAATTTTGTACAAGTGAAGGAACTAGTATGTACTTCCTCTAGACATATACATGGAACACATCATGAACTCAATAGACTTTATGTGGGAGTTCCATGAGATAAGTTATAGTCTTTAATCGATCAAGAATATCAATAAAACCAATATACCTAGGGCTCACATTTCTCTACTTTATTAATCTCATAAAATTCCCACTTTGATAAATTCATTTGAATTCCAGGTCACTAATGTTAAACTCATGATCTCATCGATGATTTTTATCATAACTTTTATATAAAATCTAATCTACTATAATTTTATTCTAAATGGATCTAACATTTTTTTAAATTAACTTATATAGTTTATATTCCAATATATTTATTTCTCCTACACCTTCCTAAAATTTTGGAGTTCTAAATTTCTTGTAATATATGGATTCATATATATCCATTTGAAGACTTAAATGATTCATATTGTCGTATAAACACTCAAAAAATGAATCATGTTGATCCCAATAAAATTTTAATTCCATATAACATTATCTCAACATATATTCATGGATTTTAATATTTTCATTAGATAGATCATATTTATGCGGAGCATATGTAATGCTAAAACACAACTCTGTATTTAGATCATTTTGATGAATTCTCCTAATCATTGAAGTAAAAATTAGATCCAGATCTGATACAATAGAATATGGAACTCCATAAAGACATCCCATTTTCTTGATATATATCTTAGAAATTATATAATGAGATATATATTATGTTATAGTAATCTAATTTTTTATTTTTTAGGAGATTCACTATTACCAAAACAACATTGTTCCATTTTTATGTATTGGGGTGTTTAGATATGAAATTTGAGGAAATGTTTTCTTATCTTCATTATGTTATGGCTAACAATTTCAACAACCCCATAGAATTATTTGTCTCGTCCAAAATTTTCTATCTTACCAGGAATCAAGATACATACTATACAATATCCCTTTTCATGTCATCCAACCAAAAATAATCTTTTAAATCTCAATAAATCTTCATACATAAGAGGTGAATAGATAATTATGAACTATGATTTTTATCCAAAAGATACTTATTCATGTTTAGCATTAAGGGGATACATATTAAGTTCACGAAACCTATCATTCCATCACAATCATATTTGAACTCAATAAAATTTCTCACTGTGTTCAACAGTTCTATATCCTAATTCTACGCCACGTTAATCCTCCAACAGATGGGTGGTTAAATATCCATCTAATAAATTTATGATCCAGCCCATTTCCTCGTGGATTTAAGATCAATGTTCTTCAAATACATAAATAGTGTACCTCTTTCAGTCCTCTTCATGAAAAAACATGGGTGGTCTTTCTCACTCAAAGTATCAACCACCTTTTTCACCTTTCTATGGTGGTAATATATTGAGAAGACAAAATATTAAATTAACTCCAGTTATTTAAATTGGAACATATTTATATGGTTATATGTGAATATACACTTCATTTTTTATCATTATATATATCACATATTTCACTATAAATATAAAACATCCAATGTTTCATTGAAGCATTTTCTACCTCCAACTATAAATCATGATTTGGGAATTTTTTCTCATTAATTTACATTTTGAAATATTCAAAAGTTATTAATGTATCATTTTTCATAAGGAATCGTCCCATTAATTTTTTAGATTCATCACTATATATCAAAAACTCTTCTACACTATTGGGTAGTGTAAGAATATGTGTAATGACCAGCCTTATTTTTATCTCCTTAAATCATTCCTCATATTCAATAATAAAATGAATCTTGTCTCCATTCTTAGTCAACATGGTTATTGGATTAGATATCCCAAAGAAATTTCTCAATAATAACACAAAGTATCACACCGTCTCAGGAAATCTATAGATATAAGTTACTATGGTCCATCGAGGATATTTCTCGATAACATACATTATTGAATGATCTAATTATATTAAATATATTGAGATTATATTTCCTATGAATGAAAATTTTTGTATCTTATTTGAAACTCACATAGTTTTTCATAGAAGATATCATTCCTAATGGTCATGAATGTAGTCCTAAAATGATCTTTATTATCTTCCTATAACATTTAATATATAATAGTACCATCTATAAAAATTACAAGACACTAAACATGGTAATTTCTATAGAAATTATACATTAAATCCATGCATATAATAGGTTCATTCGTAAGCACAAATAACACAACTGAGAAATAATAATGACTATACCTCATGTAGAAGGAGATATTGGTAATAAAATACTTATTGAAACTCAATTTATGATATCTAGAATGAATTCTCATCTATGAAAAGTATTTATATTCTTGAATTTGATAAAAAAACTAATCAATATGGGGTACATGATACTTTTCTTGATTGAAATATTATTAGTTTCTCAATAATAAACACAATTATGCATTGAACCACCTTTATTATTAACATAAATAACAGGTGAAACCCATAGGGGTACACAAGGGCATATTAATCATTTTTCAAGATTATCCTTGGGAGGATTCCTCAATTTCCATAACTCAATTGGGACCATTCTATATAGATCCTTTAAAATAGTTATTGCACCAGGTATGAGTTCTATTGGAAATCAACATCATGATTTAGGGAAATACTATGTTTGTATTTCAGAAATACATCATTATAATCCTAAAAAATATTCATATCTTCAGTAATCAGTTTCTCTATAACCATTTTATAAAAATATTCATCATGAATATGTATTAAAGAAAATACAACATTATTAACTTCAATTGGATGTTCATATTCCTCCTCGCACTGAAAATGATCATAAGTTGATACAGAATTTCAAATGAGACTTCCATTCCTTGGTAATTTATATGGGATATTTATATGGAGTTATATTTAATTCCCAAAATCATATCAAATTCAACTAGAGGTAGAATCACAAGATTTATAGGAATCACATTCCCACAAACATCTATCGGAGATGATCTATTAACATGAGATGCAGTTATTATACCACTAAGAGTTTTTTCTATAATTTCAACATCTAACTATTGAGGTGGTTATGTGAAATGGTTAAGAAAATATTCAGACATAAAAGAGAGGATACTTCCTAAACAAAATAAAATATTTTCAGTTTTAGTGTGGTTGGTAAGTGTACGTTTCACCACTTCATTCTCTTGAGTAACTTTAGATGTTATGGTGGAATGGGATTTTCTTTTGCCTCTTATTTTAGGAATTTTTTGTAGATAATGTTCATTATTAATAATCATATCAATTCATTCGTTATCATAATTTACATACTCCAAGAAATTATATCGTTGGAGTATGGGTGAAACATTTGGTTGAATTTTTCAAAATTCCATTCATTAACTAAACTATTTATTGCATTTTGTATTTTTTCACAATTTATTTCTTATAAATGATTAAAACATTTTACATACATAGTAAGCATATTCAATAAATTCTTTATTCAAGAATATTTATATAATGAAAGATTAATTTTTTCCAACCATGATTTTTATTGTTGTTATTTCTCCAAAAATCCATCTTTCTCTTTTTATCCCCAAACCCATGAAACAACCAATAGTATCCAATTTACATTTTGGGATTGATTTAATATATAATGATTTATTTATATCCATCTATGTATTTTATAGAAAATTTATTTTTTATAGATGGTCTTAAGAAAGTGTAGAATCTTTTTATTTTTTTACATGGTCGATGATAAAATCCAATGAATACATTTCAAGTAGGGTGAAATTTTATTCATAGGCACTAATGGATTCCACATCCCATTTCATTAGTTTGATGAATCCCCATTCAATTTTTTTTTGAATTGTTCTTGGAATGTAATTATTAAAAATAATTTTTTAAAATCTTCCATTTTCATAGAGATAATTTATTCCTCTTACCTTTTATTTTGTATTAGAGACTAAAATTGATCAGTTTTGCCTTCCAAATAATACACAACAAAAATATGCTTTTCATGTTCTGAGAATTAGAAAACTGAGAAAATATTTTAAATAAAATTATTCTGATGCTCAGTAATATGTGTATTAGAGGATCCAATGATTGAAGGTGGATGTTTCCACATAATATAATCAACAGTGATGTGTTCCGTCATTTATAAATTTTAAATTTCAACATGATTCATGTCACCATTTACAGTTTGAGATTTTTGGGTGAGCATAGTCTAAATATTTTAATTCCTATGTTCCTTTTCATTTGTTTTCTCTTGAGGATATTCATTTTATTTCCCATAACATTCAGTGTTAAAATGATTCCTCATAGTTCCATCTATTAACTAATTCTAAATATCCTAATGTTAGGAACAAAAATCAAAGAGTGTAATTATTTTATTATGAAATTATTTTATATAATGTAAAAATCATGATAGTTCGTTCAAATATATAACACTCAAGGTTTAAAGTATGGAATTCATGATCCTAAACTATTAAAATCCTTTACAATGGTTCACAATGAAAATTTAAATTTACCTAATAATATCCCCTAGGAGTGTTAGACAAGATGTTCAATCTTTTTACACCTAATCATGCATCACTAATGATTGAGTTAATACCCATTCTACATCATTCAGAGTGATTAACCATATGTGAATCTATTACACTGAGGGATCAACATTCTAGTATCTAGATATGGATTTATTTTCTATGAACCCACACAATCTCTACTTCAACAATGTCTTAGGATGTTATCTTATACATAGAGATATCCCTAGGGTTTTAAAAAAAATTGATTCCTAACTTCAAAAAATAACTAATTCATGCACGGATACCAAATAAGGTAACCTAATCATAGTCTACATAAATATTAAAGAATTTTATATTAATATTCAATACATATTAAAAATAATAATTTCCTAAAAACCAAATATATTTATTATATTTGTAGAAAAAATACCTAATAATATTATTTCCTAAATGATATTCAACATGTCCCCCAATGTTCTTCTCATGTGGTATACTTCTTATACGTACCATAATTAAATCCTTTATTAATCACTTTGGGAAAGGAATAATAAGAAATAGTGATTTCAGATGATCAGTAAGGGTAAAAAAATTAGATATCAATAAATGATCAAGAGTGGGCATGAGATAATAATATTTTAATAAAAAACTTATCATAACATAGAATTATAATACCAAATTAGTTAAATATCATTCATCGTAAATCATGACACAAGTATTATTCATTACAAAATACAAATATTAAATTTTTTAAAATTCATCAATAAATAACCATAATCTATGAGATTATATCATAATAATCGGTCATAATAGCCCAAAGGTATTAATTTTTTTTTATTTCATTATCCACCTTTCAAGGGGTGAGGTGGAACCCTTACAAGGCCTGAAGGCTTAGAGACAATTACATGACCCATAGGTCTTAGAGGGAATCACCCAAACAAGACAACTTGAAACTTCTCCTCCCTAGCATATTTCATGATATTAGCACTCCACATTTGTAGAGTCAGTCATCTAGCTATCCTATGTAAAGCCGCATAGTCCTGGTACTAATGGAAATGTCATACCCTCCCATTCATCTAATTCAAGTTAGCTCTGCTCCCGTGAATGTTCCTGCCCTGAATCCTCCTTTGAAGCATTTTCCCTTCTAGTCTAACCAGTACATCTACATTTTTATGTGGCTCGAAGCCCTTGGGGTGGCCCAAATTCCTTAAGGATGTCTAAAGGCCTTGATAATCAATAGGCCCAAAGGCCTTGGGTGGCCCAAAAGACTTGTAGGACTTGAGGACAAAACCTGTGGCCAAATTCCCAAATGGATGAATAGTACTGGCTACTACAGTATCGAATAGTACATGATACATTACTACCACAGTAACCCGAAAATAAACCTCCACCTGGATTTGATCTCGGGTCTCTTGAATGCACCTACCGAGTCCTCACCAACTAGACTATGGATTATGTGGATCATAAAACATAAGATTTTAACATACACGTAATCATATAAAATCAATTATTTATTCAAGGATCATAGCTAAGACTATTATATTGGATTGGGTTCATTCAACAGTCACTTTGTTTCATCAACAAGGATCACTCTAAAAACTATCATAGTGGAAAAACCCACATATTAAACTCTATTAAATCCCCTTTTGGGTCCTTATTAGCCCATGAGGACTCTATCTATACACAATGCATTTGAGGGAAATATAATTTTGAGAACACACATCAGATAATGAAAACAATAAATAAATTTTCCACAAGATCAAAAAACATTCATCATATCATAATATTATAACAGATGAAATGGAAATGAGTTTCATAAATATTTTTCCTTTTCATTGTATCGTAAAATGGGGAAACTAAATCTGTTTCGTAATGGTTTAATTATAACTAATTTAACATTTTAGAAATAAATGGGATTCATATAATTATTATTAAATCATCATCATCATAAAACATCCAAAGAAATAATATTCAAGGAATAATAAGGTATTGTCCCCAATGTAACATAAAAATACATAAATTATGTTAAAATAGATAAAAACATACTTTAAAATAATATATAAAACATTCTTTGGAAACAAGAGAAAAATATTAATTTTTTTCGATAACATTTTTTCTGAAAATTACTACAGCATTGAGAAAATATTTTTACATTAAAATAACCCTGGAAAATTATAAAGGAAGATTCATAGAAAATAACATTCATGAAAATGGTAATTTCCATTCATACCATATTCATTAAAAGTGAAAAAAAATTTCAACATTTTCTAAAAGTCAAAAGAATGTTTATGGAAAATTTTTCATTAAAAATATTAATTTTAAACCATTTTAGATAATTTAAATTGTAAATTAATTAAATTTTCAAAATATTTTATTTATAGGTAAAAACTTCTTTGAATTTTTTTTGAAGATCATGGATATTGAAGAAAATTTTTGACGATCGAAGAGGAAATAAGGTTGAAATTTCGTTAAAAACATCTTCATTTACATTTTAACTACCAAATATAATAAAATTTTAATTATATATAAAATCTCTATAAATAAGTATATTATTAGAATAAATATGTTTTTTATGGTATAATATCCATTTAATTACCCTTAATTTAAATTTATCATATATAATCCTCGAAAATAAATTAGATAGTATTATACAGAATTTGTCTCAAATACAATTTGGCTTCATAGGAATTCAAAAAACATATATAATACATATATATTTATTATAAATATATTAAAAACAATAATTATATATAAATTAATATTTATTATTATTTTATATAATTTATAATAATCCTTTTTTTAACAATTATTTTATTAAAAAGAACATTCTAGTGAAAACTTTCTCTTATCAATTCAGATTTATGTTCAATGGTTTAGGAACATGAACCATGGTCTTGGTTTCATTATCTATAAAATATTAACAATGAAATAATTATAATACCTAGTCATCAAATTCAATTTTATCAATATTAATAATAAATCAGGGATTAAAAAATAATTTCATCACTTCGTGGAGATGGTTATTCATACATACGCATGAGTGATGTTTATAGTTTTTGATAGATATAATGAATTAATGTTAAGTAATAAATAAAATTTAAATAATTATGACATAATAAATTTCCTGTAAATAGACTAATTCTATCCTTATTACCATCCATGTAATTAGGAAATGAAAAATGAATCACATTTCCTAATAAAAGTGGTAGTCCACACGTACACACGAGCGACATTATCATTTTTGAACATATGAGAAGGTTAGAATGTAGATAATATATTAAAAATAAAAACATATAATTTTTTCATAAATATTATATAAATAACCATTAAATCCATAATAATAATAATATATGAATAGTTGTAATGAAAAATAAAATAAATTACATTGTGAGGTTGTAGTTTGCACGTACGCACGAACGATAGTTTTTTCCAAATTTTTTAATAAGTAGATGAATAAATACTTCAAAATTGTGATAATAGAATATTAGTATATAGTAGATATTTATTTTTTATATCATCAGGGTTATCATATAATACTATGATGTATATGTAAAAATAAAATAAAAACACTTGATTAAAAGATTTACTTCATCATTGGAAAACCTCTTTAACTAACATATTAGGCATTTTAAGGATGGAATTTTGATCTAAAAATAATGAAATATCATTGGGAGGGTTTTTAGGCATGGATTTGGTTTGGTTTTCACAAAGATATAATTCTTTTTAAGTCTACAGAATAGAGGATATGTGGTTTCCTTTTATAAGTGAGGTAGGGGATACGACTACACTTTTTCTAGCGACTAAAATTTATTAATGTCCTAATCAATAAAAATTTCTCCACGAATACAAATAATATAAAATTATATGTGATCAGGTAAAAAATATTACCATATAATTATATATATATGTGTGTGTGTTTTTTTGTTTTTGTCATTTTTTACCCTTATCTCTTTCCTTTAACTCCTTATTGACCTTTTTTATCATTTTTTGTGGTAAAACAAATTTATTTTGGTTACTATTCTTATTGGCCATAAAAAATCAACCAAATTTTATAATAATTACTAGGAGAATGGAAATATGAAATCTATTATATGAAATGTAATATCAACATTTTCTAAAATTCATTTTGAAATAAATACGCAAAATTAAATAAAATTGTTTCATGAAAAACAAATTTTTTTGGGAAAAAAACTTTGTTTACCTTCATTCCATGTCAGTTAAAAACAACTATATTAATATTAAAAAAATTATTGTAAATTTAATATCTAAATTTAATTAAAATAAATCATTAATAGTAATTAATTATAGATTTAAAAAAATTATTCACATTAAATATTTTATCAAGAAAACATCTCTATTAACATGTAATTAATTTAACTTTCATTTATAACCAATTGGTAGAAAATCAATTCATTTCACAAATATGTAATTTTTTTCATAATTTGGTTTCAAATATTCATACTTTCCAATCATATGGATATGTGTTAACTGTGACATTAAATGATAATAATTCAACAGTATATCAAGATTCTTTTAGACTAAGTGTTGTGTATAATAAAACCTATAAAGGAAATAAAATTAATTTATAGACAAATATATCATAAAATTTTATGGTGTTGCACCTGAATCATACCATCACATTGATGAATAAAACACACCAATGTTCCCTCACTATTGAGGTCACAACCTATTAGGATATGAAGAACTTTCCAAATAGCCTCATTGTAAAAGACCATAAACCTTCTTTTCCAAGTCTTCTTCATCATAGTCATCATGTTTCTTTCATCACCATCCACCTTAAAATTTAAAAATATTAATCATCACTGATACATAATCCTGTAAAAAAACATCCCCAATAATCACTTCATGACCACAAAAAAGGGAACCAAAATGAACAATATTTATCAACACTCAATCCAAGAAACAAAACTACCATTATTTTCAATTAGTATCCAGAAATAAAATAAACTTGAACTAATAGAAAAGTCAACCAACATTGACACTCCCCTAGTTATGTCAATTGTAAAATTCATGATATGATATCCAAACATAGAAAAAAATTCAAAATACCAATATTATAAAACATGGTCCACTATTTTTGGTCCCTTATGACCACCATGGATAAGAATTTACCTGGGAAATAAATGGAAGGAATGAATCATATGAAAAAAAATTCTCCTAAAATTGATGATTTCTTAGAAAAATAAAATACCACTTTTAAAATCAACCACACTTGACCAAAAAGGGAGAGGGATGATCAAAAATTAAGGAAAATCCAATTAGAATCATTCTAGGATCCAACGACTAGCCATAACCTCATCCACAACACAAGACCATTCATTGGTATAACCACCAGAAGAACTATACTAACTTGTACCATTACTCATTAGAGGAATGCAAAAAAACCATAACTCAAATCAATTAGATCAATTGAAAATTTTCAACTAAACCAAATTTTGAATAATCATCTTTGATCTTAGCCAATCGCTTACCCCTAAAAAACCAAAATCACTATAAAACCACCACATAGGACCCAGATAATGTCTAATTCATTATTATGAGTATGAATATATGGTATTATAATGAATATATATTTGAATATCCAGAAAACATTGAAAACCCCCATAGAAAATAAATCATAGCTACCAAAACCAAATAACCTGAATTACCACTATGCATTGTGATCCCAAAATAACTATTGTACAACCATTCTTGACTAAAAATAGAGTTTAGAAAGGTGGGTGATACCTAAGGAGGAGAAATAGGGAGAATATACATCATTATATGATGAACCTCAAAATTTATGTAGATATAATTATTGAAATAAGTGAATCTAATCAATATTACACCCTAATAATTGGGATCCATATATCCCTAAAATAAATTTGAAGGCTAAAAAATTAAATTTCACATCTCAAGAATAGACAAAATTAAGGAAAACAAATCTAGACAAACAATGTTGATCTAGTCAATGAATTTGAGAGGATAAGTATAGAATATTCTTTTAGAAATGGAATCATTTGTTATATATCTACTTTAGGAATATTTAGATATCAATAAAAAGACAAGATAAAACTACTAATCTTTAAGATAATAAGATAATTAATAAATTAAAGTTTAATTACAATAAATATATCATATAAATTTATGAATGTGATAAATTTTTGGGAAAAAAATAACTGATATTGAATATTTAAAAGAGTGTATAAATAATAAAATACCAGTATCACTTGGTACACATGGGTTTGGAAAAGAAGAATTATAGAATACTAATGAAATAATTCATAGGGTGAAAACATTTTTGGCTAAATCCTATATAACTATATGTTTCCCCACTATAAGATCAAATAGAAGATAAACACTACTCACATATAGAGTGATAAAAATTATTGACAAATGTTTATATCAATGTGAAATTTATGAGTATGTTTTTAAAAACGGTGTTTCTTAAAACCCTCACTTTAGAGGCTTTGAATAGAGGTTGGACTGTAATGCATGTAGGAAATTATTTAGTCCAATTAAAAAATTTATGGTTTATTTATAGTCTTATGGTTTTTTTTCTATAAATATGACTCAAGTTGGTACAATATATATCTTCTTTAGAAAAGGATTAATATGAAACCAGTAGAAGAAAATTAATGATAAATCCTATACATTCACTCTTAGATATGATAATAAAAATACATGTTTTTATTACATAATATGATACCCCATTAATTGAAATAATTAAAACGCACATTTATTTCAAAAATTTCAACATTAAGTCTCATAATAATCACACATTCTCAAAACACAAAGGTTTAGTGTCCTTGAAGATTAGTAATTGATAAATATTTTTATGAATATCCCTCTATAATCCCACCATACATGATCCCTTTCTAATCATTTCCAAGGATATAGTATTCTTTATAAACTTGGTAAGGAAATTCTAAATAAATTATTGTAATCAAATTCTTAGTAAATGAAAAAATAATTATCAACATGTAATCAAATGTTAGATCATAAATATTTGATTAAAAATAAGAATGGGAGAAATATCTAATTAAAAATAGCATCATTTAATAATAGTTTTACATGAGTCATAATAAAAGGAAATGTAATTTCAAGTCATCAAATATATGACATGGCATAATAGTGGATAACTATGAGAATGAATCATGAGATATGGAGAATATCATAGGCATATAACATATAAATGATTTGTTAACATAATAATAATAAGTAAATATATTTTTAACAAAGATAAGAGAAATTATATACATCTATAGTATTTTTAATAAAGAATGAATTTATCACATCCAAAAATAACAATTTGAAAAGGAATAAAATGATAATGTCCACACGAAACCTTTTTAAGAAAGAAAAACATGATCATTTCTGCATGGGACATTGTGACGGAGGATTTCGTGAAAGCAGTACAATAGTTTTTCTAGGGATGGAGCTTTCCCTGAGTTTCATGTTCCACTTCTATGGTGCTTCTCCCTAAATCCAAGAATCTTTCTTCTATAGTGAATTATAGACTGGTTAGCAAGTATAACACCCCATATAAAATGTTGGCTAGTATTATTATCTCGAGGTTTTCCATTCATCTACCTTTGTGGGTTTTGTTAGGAAAACATGGCTTTGTTAAGGAATGATCAATGCAGGAACCCATTTCTCTGGATAAGAAAATGTTATTTTATTTAAATATAAAAACCTATGGGTCCAACATAGCCATCAATATTGATATGAACAAATAGTATGATTGAGTGGAGTGGTGCTCCATCAATGAAGTGCTAGGATGTATGAGTTTATCTTATGGGAATATAGATATCATATTGCGTTGTTTTAGATGTTATGGGTTTCCAGTTACCTTCATGGGTAAATATTACAGCTTATTTAAAACTACCAGTAGTCTAAGGAATGGGGACCCGAACTATCAAAGCTCGTTCATTCTTGTCCAGGATGTTCTTAGATGTCTCATTCATCAAAGTATTATTAATGGTGTGATCCTCCTGTATCGTAGAAAATGGTGCCTTCCTGTAGTTTCTCACCTCACGTTTGAAGATAATACCATAAAATTCATGAATTCATCAAGTAGATCTCTTTGAGGACTTAAAAAGGTGATGCAGGAGAATGGCCATTGGAGTGGGGAGATCATCAACAACAATAAGAAAAACTTCTACATATCAAAAGTGTGCACCTATACATGGGTCTCTACTGTGATCTTCAAACAGGTAAGGAAAAGATAAGCTCTATCCATGGGATACATGAGCGCCCCATCTCGTCGATTAGACTTCACATCTCTGACTTTGACCACCTTCTCACCAAGATACTTGATTGGGGTTTAAACTGGAAGAATAAGTACTTGTACTTATGAGGATAGCTCGTGCTAGTGAACATCATTCTCCTAGGGATTCTGGCGTATGATCTCTCTTCTATGAACATTCCCAATGGTGTCATTAATAACATCGATAGGATCCTTGAAAGATTAATATCGGACCCCATCTCCATAGGAAAAAGGCATTGGGCCTCCTAGAGAAAGATGGCGAGGCCAATCTGTGAAGGCGGAATCAATTCTTGTAGCCTAGAAGACACCCTATACTGTATGCATACTAGATTATCATGGGGTGTTCTTGAGAAATTCAATATATGGCAGAATATCTTCCATATCTACTCTATGGGAATCCAGGAATAAGCAAAAGGCCATGATTTCTTTATTTGCTCGGTGATCAACCCAATTTTTTCCAACCTCCATCGGTAGGCTCACTGGCTTGTGGGGAGAGGGGAGTTATCCGTTTGGCACCAGAACTGGTGTGGCTTCATTCTAGTTTTTCTTGGGTTCCCTACCACCAACATCACTTTTATGGAGGCAGTCTACTTTTTGTATTTTATCACATCGGTTCTGGATAGGGAGAAACAAGATATCTTCAACCTCATTGAACTGAGATCAGACCCAGATATATGTTTCTTCACCACATCCTCCTATGGGGACAACACGTCAAAGGACTTCTAGAGGATTACTAAGGGGATGTTTTATGAAATTTTGGATATGTGGGATGAGGTTATGTGGGTGAAATATATACCTCCCAAATTTAATTTATTCACTTGGAGAATTAGGAACAAATCTTTCCAGACAGATGAGAACGTCATGAGGGGTGGGATTAACATGGCTTCAAGATGCGTGTGTGGTAAGAACTATAGGGAGAAAATCACATATCATTTTTTAATGTGACTTGGATTTTGAGGTGAATACTAGTTTTTGGGGTTTCACTACCATGTTCAATTCCCGCATGGATTGCCTCCCATTTCAGGATAGCTGGTAGCATGGTTCGGGAGGCAGTGGACCCAAAATAATGTCACATACTGTTGTGATTTATGTTGGATGTTGGTGCCTCTAGATAGTGAGGAATAAGGTGAGACATGAAGGGGTGGATTTAATAACACATTTTATAATTTTCTCTATGAAAAAGCTTTTATGCGACCTAGCCAGGGCTATCAAAAACTGGAGGGAAGCCCAATATCTTATCTAGTTTCAAGAAAGGGAATTATGCGGTGCCAATGGAAATTAGAACAAAGGGAAAATGGTTTTGTTGTAACAATATATCTAGAGGTTTAAAACTCAATACAGATTGATAGTGTCCTCTGGGATTAATGTTTGGAGGAGGGGTAGTGCATGACACCAGTGGTTCTATTCTCATGGAATTCTCCATAAGGCTGGTTCAAGGATCCTCTCTAATGTTTGAGGCCTCAATGATGCTCCACAGTCTCATCATATGCTGCCAGAGGGATTTGGTCATCACTAAAGAGGAACCTGACTCAATGTTGGTGCAGAATTCCCTACATGACCAATGTGCCTTTCCATGGTCGATCACTTGTTCCATCCGGAAATGTCGTTGTTTACTTAACAATAACACTAAAGTGATTCACACATGGAGGGAGGGTAGAAAATTGCTTATAACTTGGATTTTTAGGATAACACTATCTCTGAGGATGTATGCTTTCTTACTATGGCCAGCTTGAAACCCGTGGGGGTCAATTTGATAAGAGGGGGTGCCCATAGTCATCACTATTTTATACCTCCATAGCTCCTAGCTTTGGGGAATGGGATAAGGGGTATGGGGTGTGTTGATGTTCTTTGGTCTGTATTGTCATCATTTCATTGAATAAAATTTTATATGATGCTGATGATTATTATTATGTCTACAAATAAACTTGTGAATAATGAATAATGTAATCAGACCCAGCAAAAACATATAAAAAAATCATAATGTGATCAGGTACACACACAACATTCTTATCACAAGAAAAATAAAACCATAAATAATGAATTGTAGTGAAATATAAAAATTTCCCCATCTCATGATGAAAGAACATATAATTGTCTTAAAAAGTCAATCATATATCATATCATCAAGAACCCACAGAATGAAAATGGGTATTATAACATTTCTAAATGACATCGCATGAAATGAACATGAGATTTATATATATAGATAAAAAAATTAAATTACCTAAAAGGATTGTTTCATAGGTGAATTTATAGGTGATTAATGAATCATTTCACTAAAGTAAATATAAAATTTGGATTGAATGTGTAAAAATAAAGTGAAATCAGGAAATTTTATTTCGTTAAACTTTTTATTCATTTTTTCATAAATTTTTATCTTTTGGGTAACCTTTAAAAATAATTTTCATTAAATTCATTAGAAATTTATATTATAATAATAGTTAAAAATAAATATGAAAAATGGATCCTTGAAAATAATAAGGGTTATCTAGAAAAATTGTATAGTGGATTAAAAAATTGACTATGAAACAAAAATAACATAAGAATTTAAATAATTTAGGGAAACTAACATTATTTAATGAAGAAATAAATATTCCTTTTGAAATGGGGTTAAGAAAATTATAAATATAATTTGAAAAAACACTTATTTTGATATCAAAATTACTAATGGGATATATATGGGATGAGTGATTATGGATAAATAACAAACACATTTAATTTGGGGACTATCATGACACACTTTCAACAAGATGGGGAAAGGGACAAAAAACTACCAAACCCTTACTTATTCATGTTTAAGGAGAGATAATGACCCTTGAGTACCACCTTCAATTGGCCCTGGAGTGGCGACTAGCACCAAGGGTATAGAATCTCACATAAAATGGAAGGACTTTCCTTTTTTATTTAATAAGATCGGGTGATAAGATGGTAAATCCACAAAAAATTCAAAAACTGAAAGTAAACGTAAAGACAAAAATTTGTTCCTATATGCTTGTCCAAAATAAACTCATACATGGTATAAGAAAACTCTAATAAAATTTACCAAAATAAATAAAATCAGTAATGAAAACTCATAGATCCCAAAGCTAGTATAGTATGGTATAGTCCTCAAAGTCCACCTGGAATCCTGAAAGCAGTTTCATATACTTAGGGTGAATACACAAGAATATTGAGTAGGTAAAACCAAAATTTGTCATGAAAAAGTTGGTAGGCATTCTAACTCCCCAAGGCACAGTCCCAAAATAATGAATGTTAGGTAAAGTAATAATAATGGTACATAGATATTTAGGTACACCACACCGATTTCCCACTAGTTATTTAAGACATCCTACGCATCAGACCTCCCCCACTAATTCCACTGAAGTCCATCTATCACCCCCACAACATCCTTATGGTTCACCCCAACCACAAATCAATCCCTCCTGCAAACACCGTGTCCACCACAAGAACACATAACCATGCCCACAGACACATGGGCCACAAAAACCACTGACACACCAGAAAACTCATGGACCTCATCCCGAAGACACTTGGGAAACAAACATTCCCACAGACACCTAGGCCAACCACCACAACACACCCTGCCCGATTGGTTTTGTGATATAGTGATCCTTAGGCTGTCATAACCTGAACGAAGAATCTTGGGCTACCTGGGAGAGAAAGTAGAAATGATCTAATGACCATCCACTCATAAAATTTTGGGAAAACCCCCCTCCCCCATGAAATGTGGGTGTTCGGCATGAAGTGATCAACGCGAGTAGGGCGCGTATAAGAAACAAAAGAACTAATAATTATAATTATAGGAAGTAAAACACTCATACAAACATAAAGGTTCTGAAATAGAAAACCATTCCATACACAACCAATCTCATTGGTATCCGTATATTCACAAATACACAACATCCACAGCCATATCACAACCCATTTTTGGGAAACAATCCCCCATTGTACATGTTCTCGATACCATGATCAATAGATTTATATTTAAAATAATTCATCACTACTGGGAAACTAATCATTCATAAACGTAGGCCAAAACAACAACTAAAATAAAATAGAAAAGCATGATTTTAAGAATTCACGCCTTCTTCTCATATAATATCACTATAATAAAAGGGATTTGTGAGATACCTAGAGGTACTAGAACCAAAGAAATCCCTAACATAAAACTCCACATGGCCTCAAATTCAAAAACCAACAACCCTTTAACTAGATGTTGCATTCCCTTCCACATCACCCCACATGGCAACAAACAGAGCCACCGTACATATCACCAGAACAAATCAATGATTTTTTTATATTTTACCACACTGTTCATTAAGTGGGAAAAGGTCCATACAATTCACAACATAAAAAAAGGTATAACACGACAACAAGATTATCTACACACATCTTTATTCTTTAAATGTCTGTTTATTATATTTATTAAATTTTATTTCATCTAAATCCTGAGTTTACATCATTATACCAACCCCACATGATTCACAATCAATAGAGTCGAAGGAAGAACCCCTATTTGGATGATCACAGATCGAAGTATTCCTCCCCGTGCCCAGAAATGGGGATACGTGACATGCCAAAGAAGAACTCCAAGGACTCCAAGAGTGATCAAGAAATGCTCTATCATGGGGGAACAATTTGTCTCCAGAATAGTTACTCCAAACACAAAGAAGAAGGGAAAGACACCATTGAATAATATTATATCGGGTGATAAAAGGCCCAATCCTAGAGTTACGGTATGTTTAAATCTCAATGTGATTAAAAAGAGGATCGTGGTTTAACCATGCAGCTGGGTAGTTTCACATTTAATAATTTATTGGGATTTAAAAATTATCCTTGGAGATGTTGGAGATAATGGCTGTTAGTTGATAGATTTCCTTTAAAAGGTGAAAACATGTAATAGGGGCAAAACTGGAGAACATGGGAAGCTGTAAAATGTCGAAAAAGGGCATGACATTCCATAAAATTTGGTAACTCAAGGGTCCCCTCATTCTTAGGTAATTTAATACATCTTTTATGGGCATAAAACTACCTTAAACCACATTAAAAATGGTAGGAATACATAAAGTTGGTGTTTCGGGAAGATTAGGGAAAGAAACCCCAACACCCCTATTGACGAACTAATCGGTGAGACCGATTGGTGAAACTGATTGGTCAAGCAGATTGGGTGAAGAGGATCGGGTGAAGCTGGTCGAGTGAAGATGATCAGTGAAACTGATCGGTGGAGTGGATCAGGTGAAGTGGATCTGGTGAAGGTGATCATTGGAACTGATCGTTGGAGATGATCGGGTGAAGGTGATGTGTTGAAGCTGGTCAGTGAAAATAATTAGAGAAGATGATTAGGTGAACCTGATCAGGTAAATATGATCAGTAGAAGCTGATCAGGTGAAGCTGATCGGTAAAACCGATTGGTGGAGAGGATCAGGTGAAGATGATCAGTGAAATTGATCGGTGGAGCTGATCGAGTGGAGAAGATCGGGTGAAGTTTATCGGGTGAAGCTGATTAGTGAAACCGATTGGTGGAGCTTATCAGGTGAATCAAATTGGGTGAAGATGATCTTGTGAAGATTATGAGTGAATCTGATTGGTGGAGCTGACTGGGTGAAGTTGATCTGGTGAAACTAATCGGTGAGACCGATGGGTGGAACCAATCTGTGTAACCGTTTGGTGGCAGTGGTTGGTGATACCATAGAGACTCATTGTCACTGAAATGGACATCCTCCTGACTCACTAATGTTTCCTAGGAAACCCCAACACATAGAAATTTGGAAATGTGATGGACCATGAGGGTTAGGTCCATTACATTAGATACCACCCAAACTATTCACATCCTCGATAATTAATGTTTAACCCGAATAAAAGAGAGGGGTCTGAACACCCACCTCAGAAGATACATCACGGGGAAAAAACACCCCCAAATAGCCATATGAACCCCAAGGATCAAATTGTCTTGACACATGGATCAGGTAGTTCCTCCCTCCATGTCAAGATACTATTTGGTTTGGGAGGCACTAACTTTCTCACATAGGTTTAATTGCATCTACACTGATGTGTCTTGATTAGGAATCAGGTTCTCCCTTCCCCACACATCAAGACTATTCATAAACATTAAAAAGGTAAAGGAAACAAATCATATCATAACTAGACATGGTCATAATTACATCATAGCAAGTTCCAAAAAAACATCATAGAAGACACAGAACAACTACTCAATACAGCTATTGGTACTGGGAGCTCATCTGAGATTCTCGATCTCATGTACTCTCCTCAAGGCCATCGTGCCTCCACAACACACAAAAAAGGGGTGGTCTATCCATGAATCATATTCTCCTTTTGATACTTGATCCTTACTGGTCGCTCCACGATTGTAGTGTCATTCCATATATCCAGCTATCCCCATTCAATGACATTAGAGTCATCGTGTAGATGTTGATGAAGCTGGGAGGCTTGGAAAATTTCTTTGATCCTTTGCTACAGAGGATGCAAAGCCACCTGATATGCCACCTCATCGACTCTCCTAACACTTCGAAAGGCCCTATGAACCTAGTAGATATTTTTCCTCCATTCCAAACCTTTGCTTCCCATGTCAAGGGGAAACCTTAAAAAATATACGGTCTCCAACATCGAACTCTAATTGCCTCCTCCAATGATCAACATATGTATTCTGATGGTCATGAGATACCTTCATCCTCTAACACACAAGATGAACCTGCTCATTTGTGCTTTGCACTACCTCTAGGCCAAGAACACATGCCTCCCCATTCCTGGTCCAACACATGAGAAAATGACACAGCCTCCCATATAAGGATTCAAACGGTACTATTACAATAGTAGAGTGATAGTTATTATTGTAAGATAACTATATATAAGGAAAATCTTGTATCCATTATCCCTGAAGTCCAAAATACATTCCTTTGGCATATCCTCCAATGTTTGAATGGTCTGATCTGTTCGCCCAACTTTCTAGGGGTGGAAAGTGGTGTTAAAGTGAATTTAGGTGCCAAAAGAATGATGCAATACCCTCCAGACTTGTGAGGTAAACCGTGCATATCAATCTAAGACTATGGAACTTCTAACTCCATAAAACCAAACCACCTAATTCATGTATCTATTTGTTAATGAATCCACTGCACACAACTCCTTGATCACTAGTATGTATGCTGATTTCATCAGCCGGTCTACCACTACCAAGATTGCATCGCAGCCTCCTTGAACCCTTGGAAGTCATATGATGAAATCCATCAATATTTTATCCCACTTCCAGTTGGGAACATCTAAAATCTGCAAAAAAACCTCCTGGGATGTTATGTTTAGCCTTACCTTCTGACACACTAGGCACCTTTCCATAAACTATGCCACTGCCCATTTCACCCTAGGCCACCAAAACTGTTCCCTTAGGCCTCGGTACATCATAGAATCTCAGGGGCATACCAATAGGGGTGAGTTATAGAACTCACTAAGAACTCCCTCGCACATCGTCTCTGGGAAAAACAACTTCCCACGGAAAATCATCTTATTCTGACAATCCTCCAACCACCCTTCTGGATCATTGCCCTAATCAACATGTTTCACTTCACTCTTTGGGTCTCCCTATTGAGACTCCTACACCTGCAGCAATAGAGAGGACTACACTGTCATATGTAACAAAAATCCTTTACCACTATCCACACAGGCATCCAAGTATAAGGCAGCCAACTCCTCCATTGCCTTCAAAGAATCTCCTGACTCTCGAACCACATCATTCTTTGACTTCATGACCAAGGCATCGACCAACATGTTCCCATTACCATCATTGTATGATATCTCAAAGTAGTAGTCCTAAAAATACTCCACCCTCATTCACTGTTGCATTTCCAGGTCCCACTGGGTAAAGATATGCCTCAAACTCTTGTGATCTGTGAAGACCACATAGTGCTTCCCAATGAGGTAATGTTGCCACAACATCCACACGAATACTACTGCTGCAAAAACTAGGTCATAGATAGCATATTTACACTCATGAGGACATAAAATCATAGACCCATAAGATATCACTCCCCGCTATTGCATCAGCACACACCCTAAGACAATAACAGAAGCATCATAAAACACTTCAAACAACACCCCTTCCTCTAGAAATCTGAGCACTGGAGCCTTTACCAACCATTCCTACAAATTGATGAGAGCTTCCTAGCACTGCTCACTCCACATGAAGTTTAGGACCTTTATAGGAAAAGATACCAAATGAACTGAAACTCAAGAGAATTTGGGTATGAACCTATGATAATAGCTTTCCAGACCTAAGAAACTATGAACCTATGTCAAGTTCTTGGATGCTTCCAAAGAAACAACCACTTCAACCTTTGAGTGATCCACCACTACCCCTTGATGAGACACCATGTGTCCAAGAACATTCACTTCACAAGTCAATAAAATTCACTTGGAAAACATTCGATAGAGCTGGTTGTGTCAAATGATCTCTAAGACCATCCTGAGGTGCTCAGTGTGTTCCTCGTCTAATATAAAGTAGGTCAGAATGTCTTCAAAGAACACAAGGATGTTACGATCTTGGATCTTGCGTAAAAAAGGGTTTATTATCCCTATGAACACAATAAGTCTATTTGTAACAATGAACAACATGACTATGAACTCAATGTTCTTCGTACCTGCACCTGAAAGTAGACTTCAGGATATCACTGTATTTCACACTTAGCTAGTGATACCCAGACTGCAAATCAATCTTAGAGATCCAACATACTCCCTCAACTGCTCAAATAGATCTTATATCCTCGGGAAAGGTTAATGTTTCTTGATTGATACCGGATTCAGTCTTCTGTTGTCCATGCACAGCCTAAGACCAATGTATGCCTTCTTTTCAAATAAGACCAGAGAACCCCACAACCATACACTTTGCTAGAAAAAACCCTTCTTCATCAGATCGTCAATGTGTATCTATAACTCCAACAACTTAGAAGGCTCCATCCAATAAGGAGGCATCGAAATCGGATGACCTCTAGGTTGTATGTTTATTCCAAACTCAACGTCACATCAATTGGGTAAAGTCACAAACTTATCAGGAACAACATTTAAGAACTCTCTGACAACTCATGGAACTTCCATCATCTCTGAGTCTACTGATTCCAATGATAGATCATCTAACAAGTAATGAAGGGGCTCCACATGCCGATTACCCTCATGGTAACCTCGCTCAGCCAAAAAATCTACACACAAGATTCCCATATCTGAAAACATGACCATTATCTCGAATCATTATATTACATCTTGTACAGAAAATAGCATGTCGATTCCTAGGATGACATCATATGGTTGCATTTATAGTAGAAAGATATCCCCACAAAACTTATGTGGCCCCAAAATCAGTCTGCATCCTCGACAAACATCAAACAGGCTAGTCAGACGTCCAACCGGTGTACTCAACACCAGGGTCATAGAGAGTCTTTATAAATCTAGACCCAAGGATTGGGATAGATCGAGGGTAAAAAATGACAGATAATCTCCTACAATTAAACAAGGCAGATGTAATAATACTAAATAAGATGATCATACCTCAAATGAACTTCATCCCTTCCAGAACTACTACCTCTGTGGCATGAAAATGCCCACGCCCAGCTCCTCTACCCCTAGGTTTTTGGCCACCTCCCTAAACACACCCCAATTGAGCTTTCTGAAGAGTTCCATGAGGCTGGCCGCCTCAGGCACTGTACTCCGTCAGTGGAGCAGAATCTCGCTACCCATGCTGCTGTTGCTGCAGAAAAACGTTTGGCTAGAAACTAGTGCTGCTGAGGTGGGTGCTGATCTTGGATACCCCCACCATATTGTGCTTTTTCTGGGCACTAATTATGATGATTCCCA
This sequence comes from Viscum album, assembly GCA_963277665.1. Classification (NCBI taxonomy): domain Eukaryota; kingdom Viridiplantae; phylum Streptophyta; class Magnoliopsida; order Santalales; family Viscaceae; genus Viscum; species Viscum album. The sequence continues at coordinate 1,148,309,591 of OY728143.1, read as the reverse complement.
CGGCTTCCACTGATAAAACACCTTGGTCCTAGGCTTGTGAACAATGGGTGAGGACCGAGAGATCGAAACTAGAACTATTGAGGTCTTCTCCCCGTCGGTCGAAACCTAGAAGGCCCTGATGCTAAAGGCCTACTGTTGATAGCATTTCCTTTTGATGAACCCAATGGGATCCCCTCTTGCAGCACACCTCCAAGAATGTGTGTCCTCTCTACCAAATAAACATTCTTCTGGACCTTTGAATACATTAATAGAGTGAATGTAGTAACAACATACTAAAGAAAAACATCAGAGTGCCACCTCTAAATGTCTCGCCTGAGACTCCTCCTCCATAAAGATGTATGGAGAGAAAAAAGTCTATCATTGAGCTTGATAACCAACTCCCTCACTGAAATACTCCCCTTCTAGAGGGAGAGTAACTCTTTACTCTTCTCGGCCTTCATCATATTAGAAATGAAGTCCACCCATAAGTCCTTCTTGAAGTCATCCCACAAAACCTCAGTCTCCAGCCTCTCTCTATGGTAGAGTATCCCCCACTGAGCCACCGCTCCCCTCATTTGACTGACTACCAATGGAACCCAGTACTCTCTCAGTGCATGGATCAAGGAAATGGTGATCGTTATCTCCTAAAAAACCCTATTCTTTAAGTAGGAAACACATAAATTGAACTTTCTGAGGGTCTCCTAATGGAAGGAAAGTATAGTCTTCTTCCACATTTCATCCTCTTCCTCTTAGAAAATCCTCCACTGATCAAACAGATCATCCTTTTGGGCCTCTATTGTCCATATAACTTGGGGATGTCGACTGGGTGCCATGGCTGCTAGGTAAAAAAGGATGCCTAATCCCGAGTAGTGTATAAGATTCCCAGTAAATTTTACTGAAATGTTTTATTTATTTTATATTCTCAAAACACCCAAGACACAAAAGAACACAATTCTTTATAATACATGTACCTTTCTTAGGGTCTCTACCCTACAATTAGTGTAGCCTCACTTGGTCATTTTATAGGCCCAAATTCCTTACATTGAATCATGGGGCCATAAAATTACATGTCATGGATAGTCTTCACCTACTTATTTTATGAACCAAGATTTCTTAAAAATTTTTTCCCTACCATACAATAAAATTATCACTATCCCTAACCGCAGACTACATCCTATCTCTCAACCAGCTCCTCTGATACCATTCTGTCATAACCCTTCTTCACAAAGATGAGGAAAGGGACAAGAATATATCATATTGTTCCTTCATCAATTTGAAGGAGATATAATGACCCTAGAGTCCTACCTTCAATTGGCCCCGAAGTGCTTACTAACACCAAGAGTATAGAATCTCACATAAAATAGAAGGAAATACCCTTTTATTTAATAAGATCCGGTGATAAAATGGTAAATCCCAAAAAACTCCAAAAAATAAAACTAAAAGTAAATAGAAAGAAACTATTCTCATACGCATTTTCAAAATAAACAAATACAAGGTACAGGAAAACTCTGATGGAAAGTACCAAAAGAAATAATAGAAACAACGATAACATCGGAAGCCCGAGCTAGTAAGGTCTGGCATGATCCTCAAAGTCCTATTGGAAAATTAATAGAAATTTCATCTACGTTGAGTGAGTATACATGTATAGTAAGTAGGGAAGATGAAAATATATTGTGTACAAGTGGGGAGACATTATAATTCCCCATGAGAAAATACTAGAATCCAAACACCTAGAAAGGAAAACTATATCACCAGCCGCACAATGGCACACTCCCCAAATAACACAGGTCAAGTAATGTAATAGTAATAGCACATCAATATTTGGGTATCCCACGCCACTTTTCCACTTGTTATTTAAGATATCTTATGCATCAGACCTCCCCAACTGGTTCCACTTCAGTCCCACTACCACCCTAACAACAACATTATGGGTCTTTCCAACTGCACATATATCACACCAGTGAACACCTAGGCAACCAAAATCACACATAGCCATGCCCACATACCCTTGGGACAAAACAACCACTGCCACGCCCAAAGACACATGGGCCTCAACAACCACTACCACGCCTGAAAACACATAGGCCTCATCCTGAAGACACTTGGGAAACTGATCTACCCGCACACAACTATGCCAACCACCACAACACACTCTACCTGATGATTCTAGTATTATAATGAACCTTAGGCCATCACAGCCTATCTGAAGAATCTTGGGATACCCCGGAGAGGGATCAGAAGGGATCTAATAACCATCCACTGATAAGAATGTGTGGAAAAATACCCTTCCCCATGAAATTTGGGTGTTCAGTACGAAGTACTAAATATATTTAGGGTGCGTATAAGAAACACAAGAACTAATGATTATACATACAGGAAATAAAACACCCATCCCAACCCAAGGGTTCCAAAATAGACTACCAGTCCATACACAACCACTCTCACTGCTATCCCTACATGCACAAATACACAACAGCCATAACCAGATCACAACCCATTTCAGGAAAACAATCCCCCATTGTACCTTTTTTATTGCCATGTTAAATTGATTTTCATTTAAAATAATTCATTACTACTAGGAAACTAATTAGGCATTACCACAAGCCAAAAAAAATATAAAAACAAAACAGCCATGCATGCTTTTAAACATTCACACCCGATTCACTTGTAATGTCACAATAACTAAAAGGGATCTTTGTGATCCCTCGATGTACTTAAACCAAACCAAGACCCAACATACAGATCCACATAGCCTCAAATTCAAAAAACAACAACCCTTCAACTAAAGGTTCCATTCCAATACATGTCGCCCTATATAGTATCAAATAGAGCCACAAGACATATCACTCAAACAAAGAAAGGATTCTTTCATATTTAACCACACTATTAATTAATTTTTTTAAATTTAATTTCTTTGACATGGGTGATCACAGAAGGGTTATTGTTCATTGGGAATCTATTTAATCAATATTTCTTATGTGATTTACTAGTTTCCATGTTGAATCAATTCAATAATAGGATTAACCAGATAAATAGAAGATCATTAGTGCACAAGGAAGGACCACCAACGACCACAATTTTCAGTGGAAGAAGCCTCATACAATTTACAAAATAACAAAAAAGGTATAACAAAACAATAACATCACCATAACCCCCTTCATTATTTAATGGTCTGTTTTTTATATTCGTTAAATTTGATTTCATCTACATCCTGAGGGAACATCATTATACTTACCCCGCATGATGAATAGTAAAGAAAGATGAAGGAAGAACCCCTACATAGATGATCAAGGATTGATGTTATTCTCCTCGAACTAAGAACAAGGGATGCACAACATGTAGAAGAAGAACTCTAAGGAATCCAAGAGTGAGCAGGAATGGGTCCAGCAAGGTTGTATGGTTCGTCTCCAGAAGAGGGAATCCAACCACACCAAGGAAAAGAAAGAGACCACGGAAGAAGAATATCTCATGTGATAAAATCCATAATCCTATAGTTATAGGTTGTGAAAATATCAACATTCTTAAAAAGAAGTTCATTTTATGACCTCAAGGATAGGCAGTTTCACACATTATAATTTCTTTGAATTTAGTAATTATCCTAAGATATGGTGAATATAATGGTCGTTAGTTAATAGATTTCCATTAAACAAGGAAAAACACAAAATTAGGGTGAAACTAGAAAACACAAGAAACTTTAAAATGAAAAAAAAACGGTGTCACATGCCACAAATTTTTGGTAACTCAAGGGTCCCACCATTCTTGGGGGATTTAAAACATCATTTATTGGATTAAAATTTCCTTAAAACAAATTAAAAAGAGTAAGAAGACTTTAAATAGGTGTTATGGAAAAACTGGTAAAGGACCCCCAACACCCCTAGAGTGGTACCGATCAGTGAGACCGATTTAGGAAGCTGATCGGTCGAGTGGATTGGGTGAATCTAATCAGTTGAAGCTAGTCAGGTGAAGCTAATCGGTTGTAGCTAATCGGAGAAGCAGATATGGTAAAGCTGATCAAGTGAAGTTGTTAGGGTGAAGCGGGTCCGTGAAACTGATTGGTGGAGCCGATTGGGTGAAGTGGATCAGGTGAAGGTGATCGGGTGAGGCGGATCAATGAAACTAATCGGTGGGGATGATCAAGTGAAGACAATTGGGTGAAGTATATCAATGAAACTAATTTGTGTAGCGGATTGAGTGAACCTGGTCGGTGAATTTAACTAGGTGAAGTACATCGGTGAAACCAATTGCTGGAGCTGATCAGGTGAAACTGGTCGGGTGAAGTGGATCAATGAAACTGATCTGTTGAGCCAATTAGGTGAAGATGATCTGGTGATGTGGATCAGGTGAATTTGATCGGTAAAACAGATCAATGGAGTTGATTGGGTGCATCTGATCAACGAAAGTGATCGGTAGATCTAATTGGGTGAAGCTAATTGGGTTAAACTGATAAGTGAGACCAATCGGTGAGATGATGGGTGGAGCCGATCGGTGAGACTGATCGGTGGCACATATCACGACCCGTCCTCGGGGCCCGTTCCGTGACTACCCCAAGCCCGCCATCCATAGGCCAGGGGCTGGCGACTAGCACCAAGGTGTAAATCCCGGTAAAAAGGCAAGGCATTGCCTTTTTAAAGTAAACAAGCACCACAGAGTAAGAAAGCGGAAGAAGTAAACACTAAGTAAAAGCTGGTACAACAGTAAGTGCGGAAAAGTAAAGGGGGACAGAAATACAAGCCCAACTGTAAAGTAAAACTGAAAATAGAAAAATAGAAACTGAAAAGTAAAGCCGCAACGTCGAGCCATCCACTGGAAGTCCCACCTGATGGGTGGGTACAGAAAGCCTCCACTGCTCCTCGGGTCCAGCCGACCGCTCCGAGTACGTCCCACCCAGTGGTCCACCTCCAGGTACCGTCCTACTCTGCAAGCCTCCACCACGATCAGCGTTGTCCGTCGTCTACAACCAACACAACGTAGTGCGGTCATATCCCATGCAGGGGTGAGTATAAGCTACTCAGTAGGGACCCCAAGACCCCTGAAGGTCTCCCAGAATCCACAAAGGATAACCCACAAAGGAAATATACAATCACGAAGTAACATCCGACACGACTTAGGTATATGCCCATACATATACCTAAGTCATCAATTCTCACTCTGCTCCAACATCTGAGTCAAGTACAACCTAGTCCAGACAGGAAAGCAAAACGTAAAATCCACACCGGATAGCTCAACACAATCCACAAAGGAATGTAAAACGTAAATCAACACAGGATAGCTCAACACAATCCACAAAGGAAAGTAAAAGAGAGTTTTAGCTCACACAGGTATACTTCTTTGAATGAAGATAGAGATGATCACTGATCCATCTAAGTCATCATACCCACAAAGGATCGATAGGTACTAACCCATGCAATGACCCACAAAGGATCTGACCCACAAAGGATCCATAGGTAACTAACCCCCGCAAAGAACCACACAGGATCGGGCCCACACAAGACCTGTAGGCGCTGGCCCACAAAGGACCGCTGAGCACTGATCCACACAGGATCAGACCCACATAGGATCGGTAGCACTGAACCACAAAGGATCGCTGAGTGTTGTAGTCGTCGCTGTCCAATCCACTGAGCATCTCTGCACAGTCATCGTCGTCACAGTAGCAGTCGCAGCCAGCTCTAGGGTTCCCGCACACAACAAGCTCATTCGGGAGGGTCCGCTCCACGAGCCGAGAGGCTGATACATCAACTGACACATAGTCCTGATTTGATGTATCCAAAAGTTCTGCATCGTCAACAAGAACTCAACGTCGCAGACGGCGCGTCAATCGAATGCCCGGTCTGAGAGTTATTGGCTTTTTCGTCCTAGGGGCCCGGTTGGTTTTTAAGGCAAAACCAACCCGACCGAACTCCACCTGCATCCAATCCTCGGGCGGAGTATGCCAACAGATCCGTCTCACTTAGTGGAATTCAACAAACTCGACGGCACGTCGTTCGGATGTCCGAAGCTCAATATATGAGCGTTTCCTCTCCAAGGGCCCGGTTGGTTTCGTGTACGAACCAACCCGGCCGAACACAAAGCATTCCGAAACCTTGAGTGTGATATACCAAAACAACCCTATCGATCCAAGGATCGCATCACCGCTGAAGGTGTGTCGTTCGGAAGCTCGTAGCTCAATATATGGGTAAAAGACTGAAAATGGTCCGAAGACGGGGGGTCTGGGCCCGGACCGACCCGGCCCGACCCCCCTGGGTAGGCCCGAACCGGGTCGACCCGACCCTGGTCCGGGTCCGACCCGTTTCGGCACGGGTCGGCCCGGCTCGGCTCGGCCGAGCGGCCGAGCGAGGGAGCCACGGGGCGCTGCCCCCGTGGGATGAAGGTGTCACGGCCCCGCGTGGGGCCGCGCTGGATCAGTGGACGAGACTTTGCCGCGTCCCGTGTGTCACCAGACCCGCGCGGCCGCACCAGCGACCCGCACCGCCGGTGGTTTCCGCTGGCCACCGGAGTTGCTCCGGTGGTCCGTTTCCACTCCCGTCTGCGCCATAACTCCTCCCAGGTCCCGTTCTTCACTACGGAAACAACGAATCACATCAGTGGCATGTTTTGTCATCGCCCACCAATCCGCACATCAACGAAGAACTGCGGAGGGTTGTCGGGCCGTGTTTTTTTGGACCGCACCCTCCGCATTAGGTGATAACAATCAGGAAGAAAATATTCAACACATGAATAACAAGCAAGGCACAATTTTAATATAATTAAAATTTAACTTGATTCGGGTTCTTTGTTTTTAAAGAAACAATCATGGGAATTAAAGATTGTTCTCAAATAAAAAAATCCCTACCTCGACGTAGTCATCGAGCACGCGTTCTTCGCGGAATTGATCGTCGCGGAAAGAGGTGATCATCGCGTCGCGGAAGGGCGTCGCATCGTCGCGAAAGAGCGTCGCATCATCGCCGAACTTGGCGCCGCGTCAACGAACTCTGGGGATCAAAAACATATAGATTTAATTAATATTAATTAAATCCATATTGTTGCTATAATCCACAAAAAATTTAAAAGGAGCGCAACCCCTACCTTGTCGTTGTCGATCGAAAGTTGTCGCGGGGTTGGATTGTCGTGGAAGAACGTCGCGAAAGAAGAATCACAGGCGTCGTGGTACTTGGCGTCGCGTCATCGATCTCCGAGGGCTCGGTGTTCTTCGTCGCCCTTTGTCGAAGCCCGGCGTTCTTCGCGTTCTTCGCGTTCTTCGCGTTCTTTGCGTTCTTCGCGTTCTTCGCGAAGGAGGATGAATAAAATGAAGTTTCTATCAAATCCTCTCAACAAAAAACACTTAAGAAGAACAGTGTTGGTCTTATTTTATTAACATGCCAACAAACGAAAAAAAAAGTTAAATAACGACCCATTAATTCATAGAATTAATTCAACGAATAAAACCGCCCAATTAATAGGAGACTTTAATTGTTTAAGAAATGCTCCAGTTGACTTTCATTCAATAGGGGTTTTCGCAGGTGCATTACTTAGCAGAAAAGAAACGGTGGGCTCGTGCGGGCCCCACCCCACAAATATCCTACCAAAAGGGTAGGATATTTTGAATTGTACCCTATCCGCTTTAACATAGCTTAAGCAGAATTAAGTGGCTTTTAAGTGGCTTAAGTCAAATAAAAATAAAGTTGTCGCACCACTTTATTTTATTTCTTATCTTAATGCCCAAAAATTAAAAACCTCACCTGAGAAAACGCAACTCCGGAAGAGGCGTTTCTAAGCATGTACCGGCGCTGTGATTCAATCGGTGCCCTCAGAATTCGATTCCGAGCACCGGTTCAAAAGTTAGAAAAACCAGCTCGTTCTTTCACTGAACGTACCCGAGCAAAACTTTGGAAAATGATTCCGGGCACACCAGGCCTCGGAATCAGGTGCTGTCAGAATATGTGTTCTTGTAAAATTCCAAAGAAAATTAAGAAAAAAAATTTCTTGAAATTTACAGGTCTTTTCATCACTCCCACCTCAGGGATTTACATCCCAGTAAAGATACATCATAAACTAGGGAAACAAATGTCGGTACTAAGAACGCATATGAGCCTCCCGCTCACAAGTACTCTCCTAGAGGTTCCCGTGATGCCATCTGATGTGCACTAGAGAAATCAATCGTCCATGTTGGACCCACTCCTATCGATCCTCAATCTCCATCAGGACCTTCGTAAAAGTCTCCCAATCATCAACGTCTAGCTCCCCATGGTCAATGATATGCGTCGGGTCGCGCACGTATATTCTCAGCTGGGATACGTGGAAGACGTCATGCACCCAATGGAACTGAGGTGCTAGAGCCAGGCGATAAGCCACCTCGCCAATCCTACTGATGACCAGGAAAGGTCCGATGAAGCGTGGAGACAACTTGCCGCCTAGGCCAAATCTCTGTAATCCACGTCAAGGTGAGACATGCAAGAAGACGTGGTCACCATCCTCGAACGCTAGTGGCCTCCGCCTCCTGTCAGCATAAGACTTCTGCCAGCTCTGAGCTGTCCTCATCCACTCCTGGATGACTTGGACCTTCTCTGTCGTGGCCCGGACCATCTCTGGTCCCACAAGTGCTGACTCTGCAGGGTCTGTCCAGCATAAAGGAGATCTGCAAGGCCTGTCGTACAGTGCCTCATATGGTGCCATCCCGATGGTGGAGTGGTAGATGTTGTTGTACACAAACTCCACCAAGGGTAGGTGGTCCTCCCAGCTGCGACCAAAGTCGAGGACACATGCGCGGAGCATGTCCTCGAGAGTCTGAATGGTCCTCTCTGTCTGACCATCCGTCTGAGGGTGAAAGGCGGTGCTCAGACGTAGTTGTGTCCCGAACGCCTCCTGAAACCCCTTCCAAATCAGGTATGTAAAGTGAGAATCTCTATCGGAGACGATAGATGATGGAACACCATGAATCCGTACAATCTCCTGAACGTAGAGACGCCCCAAGCTCTCCACTGATCCCTGCTCTCTGATGGGTAAGAAGTGAGCCGACTTGGTGAGTCGGTCGACAATCACCCAGATGGAGTTGTGTACTCTGGAAGTGTGTGGATGTCTAGTCACGAAGTCTATAGATATGTCGTCCCACTTCCACTCTGGGACCTCCAAGGGCTGTACCAAGCCTGCTAGTACCTGATGACCTGCCTTCACCTATTGGAAGGTGAGGCATCGAGAAACAAACTCTGCCACAACCTTCTTCATTCCTGGCCACCACTGCTGTCATCTGAGGTCCTGGGACATCTTCGCCACTCCAGGATGTACCGCCAAAGGAGAAGTGTGAAACTCTCTCAGCACCTCCTCTCGTAAAGAAACTGGTACCAAGGTACGTCCTCTGAAAAAGATGCCATGCTCTGCCCCAAAGGATAAGCCATAAGGTGCCTGTCCTGAGGATATCTGTGCACGCCGCGTCTCACAGTCAGTGTCCCCACGCTGTGCCTCTATGACCCACTGTAATAGTGGAGGAGTGACTGTGAGAGACTGAAGGAAGGTTTCTCCATCTCTATCTACGAAGGATATCTACAAAGCGGCTAGCGGCTCCGTCGCCTCCTCATGTAGCTGAATGCCCGCCCTCCTGCTGAGAGCATCGGCTACCACGTTCCCCTTCCCAGGAGTATAGACTATCTCAAAGTCATAGTCCTGGAGGAACTCGAGCCATTGCCACTGTCTCAGGTTCAGGTCCTTCTGCGAGAAGATGTACCTGAGACTCTGATGGTCAAAAAAGACTGTAAAGCGCTCGCCCATCAGATAGTGTCGCCATGTCTTCAGAGCGAAGACCACTACTGCTAACTCCAGGTCATGGGTAGCGTAGTTCTGCTCATGCAGCCTCAACTGACGTTATCCATAGGAGATCACTGCCGGCTCCTGCATCAGGACACACCCGAGTCCGGTCCCTGATGCATCGCAATAGACTACATACCCTACTCCCTCCTCAGGAAACCTCAAGATAGGTGCGCTGGTCAATCTCTGTCTCAGCTCCTGGAAGCTCTGCTGACATCTGTCTAACCACAAAAAAGGTTTCCCATTCTTCATCAAAGCTGAGAGTGGTGCCGCAACTCTGGAGAAGTCTGGCACGAATCTCTGTTAGTATCCACCTAGTCCCAGGAAACTCCGCACCTCTGTCACGCTCCTGGGTGGCTCCCAAGCTAGCACTGCCTCGATCTTCGCAGGATCCACTGCAAATCCCACCTCATAGATGACGTGTCCCAAGAAGTGGACCTCACGTATCCAGAACTGACACTTCGAGTGCTTGCCATAAATCTGGTGCTCTCTGAGTGTGTCTAGTACAACCCGCAAGTGATAGGCGTGCTCCTCCTCAGTCGTCGAGTATATCAAAATGTTGTCGATGAATACCACAATAAATCGATCGAGTTATGGATGAAAGATCCTGTTCATGAGACCCATGAACACCGCTGGAGCATTGGTTATTCCGAATGGCATAACCAAGAACTCATAGTGGCCATACCGACATCTAAAGGTTGTCTTCTTCACGTCCTCATCTCGAACTCTGAGATGATGATAGCCTGACCTGAGGTCTATCTTCGAGAACCATCATGCTCCCTTGTGCTGATCGAAGAGGTCATCAATCCTCGGTAGTGGATACTTGTTCCTCACTGTCACCTGGTTCAGGCGACGATAATTGACACAAAGTCGCAAGCTCCCATCTGCCTTCTTGGCGAACAATATCGGGGAAGACCTGGGTGAAACACTGGGTCGGATGAAACCCTTGCCCTGCAAGTCCTCTAACTGTACCTGTAGCTCTCGAAGCTCAGCGGGGGCCATCCGATATGCTGTATTGGATATCGGGGTTTTCCTGGGGTATAGATCAATATGAAAGTCTACCTCTCTGTGAGGAGGTAGCCCTGGAACGTCGTCGGGAAAGACGTCTACGTACTGATCCACCACTGTAGGAAAACTAGGACTACGCACGTCAACAGCTCCTAGGATGAGGCTATCCAACCGATGAGTGATGGGCTGTCCTCTCCTCTACGGAAGTCCATCCTGTGCTGCGAAGGCTCCCTTCTCGCCGGTGAAGGTGAACCTGCTCCCGTCGGTGCGTACAGATCGCACCTTGCGCCTAATATAGTCAATCTGTGCATGGACTGTAGATAACCAATCCATACCCAAGATTACGTCGTAAGGCCTCGACGCTGCTACAAGAAGATCCCAGCCGAAGCTCTTGCCTCCTAGAGTAAGCTCACACTACCAGCACCAGTGTGTAATCGTCGAGTCTTCTCCCGTAGGAGTCTCTAGCCGTAAGGATCGAGCCAACGACTCTATCGGTATCTCCAAGCTCCGAACAAGGGCAGCGGCTATGAAAGAGTGACTCACTCCTATGTCTATAAGAACAGCAGCAAGGGTGGAATAGACACAGATCGTACCTCAAATCATCTCGGGCGCACCGTGGTCGTAGACCTCCGCTGCCTGGAGCTGTGTCTGATTCTTCCCGCCAGCTCCCTGTGGTCGGGGCGGGCCTCCTGGTGGTGGTAGTGGTAGAGCCTCAAAGTGTCGCCCACCACCTGATGCTCAGCTAGCTCCTCTACCTCGTCCGCCTCCTCCCTGCGGACCGCCATGGTCGACCCTCTGCCTCTGCCTAGGTGGCCCCTCAACTGTCTGCTTCTCCTTGGCACGGTGGGTCGGGCAGTCACAAGCCATGTGACCCTACCCGCCGCAAGTGTAGCACTACCTGCCTCTCGAAAGACTGCATCTGCGCTGTGTTCCCCGCACTGCTGAGCCAGTGTCCGGAGGTTGTCAGCGTTAGGGTCTGGTCTACCTGGACCCCTGAGTCATCCGTCGACTTCCTGCTGCGGAAGACTCTGCTACGTGCCGCCCCGCATTAGGTCTCGCCGCTGGAGAAGTCTCAGCAAGGAATCTCTCAATCATGAGGGATCGCTCTAGTACTCCTGCCTCGGTCGGGATGCTGAGGGAGATCAGCGATGCCTTGATATCGTGTCTCAATACCTTCTCAAAGGTCCTGGCCCGGAAGAACAGGTCTCGTACCATGTCGGTCGAGTAGCGCGAGAGATCGGTGAATCTCTCAGGGTACTGGTCGACCGTAAAGCTGCGTGGCCGCAGCTGAAGAAGCTCTTGGATGTGCACCGCACGGAGGGTGGCTGGGACGAACTCTGAGCAGAAGATTCCCTCAACATATGTCCAGAAGAGAGATGCCTCATCGTGCACCTGGAGCATCAAGCTCCACCATCGTCCTGTTTCTGCGTGTAGTAGGCTCGCTGCGAGGATCACCATGAGGTCTGCTGGTGTCCTCACTAACCTGAAAACTCTCACCACTGCCTCCAGCCAGCCCTCGGCTACCTGGGGGTCCATCTCCCTACAGAACCTGGGCGGTCGCTAGTGCTGGAACTCATGTAGTGCAATGAGGTGACATGCATCGTCAGCGGATGGTGCTGGAAGAATCGGTGGCTCGGCGGGTAGAGGTACTGCTGGTGCCTCTACTGTCAAAGGGCCATGTACCGAGGCCTCGTCGCTCGGTGGGCTATCATCACGTACGACCCTCGGAACCCTAGATCGCTTCCGTCGTGGGGCCATCCTGAAAAGGAAATAGGTGCGCCACGGTCAGAACAGTATACCTGGTGAGCTGACATAATGGAATCACAAAGAAAACATGAAACACACATGCAATCAATGTTTTCGTGCATTAAGTCGGAAATCAGAAGTCAGTGTCCTGGTGTATGGATACGTCGGCCGCCACACCAACACTAGACTCCCTGGACTGATAACCACACCCAATATGCTAAACACTATTTCTTCACATAGAAGAAAGATCAGAGTCTACGGTAGAACCGAACTCCTCTGATACCAATTTGTCACGACCCGTCCTCGGGGCTCGTGCCGTGACTACCCCAAGCCCGCCTTCCACAGGCCAGGGGCTGGCGACTAGCACCAAGGAGTAAATCCCGGTAAAAAGGGAAGGCATTGCCTTTATAATGTAAAAAATCACCACAGAGTAAGCAAGCAGAAGATGTAAACACTAAGTAAAAGATGGTACAACAGTAAGTGCGGAAAAGTAAAGGGGGTCGGAAATACAAGCCCAACTGTAAAGTACAACTGAAAGGGGAAAAATAGCAACTGAAAAGTAAAGCCGCAACGTCGAGCCGTCCACTGGAAGTCCCACCTAAAGGGTGGGTACAGAAAGCCTCCACTGCTCCTCGGGTCCAGCCGACCGCTCTGAGTACGTCCCGCCCAGTGGTCCACCTCCAGGTACCGTCCTGCTCTGCAAGCCTCCACCACGATCAGCGTTGTCCGTCGTCTGTAACCAACACAACGTAGTGCGGGCATAGTCCGTGCAGGGGTGAGTATAAGCTACTCAGTAGGGACCCCGAGACCATTGAAATTCTCCCAGAATCCACAAAGGATAATCAACAAAGGAAAGATACATTCACGAAGTAACATCCGACACGGCTTAGGTATATGCCCATACATATACCTAAGTCATCAATTCTCGCTCGGCTCCAAAATCAGAGCTCAAGTACAACCCAGTCCACACAGGAAAGCAAAATGTAAAATCCACACAGGATAGCTCAACATAATCCACAAAGGAATGTAAAACGTAAATCCACACAGGATAGCTCAACACAATCCACAAAGGAAAGTAAAACAGAGTTTTCAGCTCAAACAGGTATACTTCTTCGAATGACGATAGAGATGATCACTAATCCATCTAAGTCATCGGACCCACAAAGGATCGATAGATACTAACCCCCGCAATGACCCACAAAGGATCTGACCCACAATGGATTGATAGGTAACTAACCCCCGCAAAGACCCACACAGTATCGGGCCCACACAGGACCTGTAGGCGCTGGCCCACAAAGGACCGCTGAGCGCTGACCCACACAGGATCAGATCCACACATGATTGGTAGCACTGACCCACAAAGGATCACTGAGTGCTGTATTCATCGCCGTAGAATCCACTGAGGATCTCTGCACAGTCGTCGTTGTCACAGTAGTAGTCGCAGCCAGCTCTAGGGTTCCCGAACACAACAAGCTCATTCGGGAGGGTCCGCTCCACGAGCCGAGAGGCTAATACATCAACTGACACATAGTCTATAGTTGATGTATCCAAAATTTCCGCATCGTAAACAGGAAGTCAACGTACCAGACGACGCGTTAATCGAACGCCCGGTCTGAGAGTTATTGGTTATTTCGTCCCAGGGGCCCGGTTGGTTTTTAAGGCAAAACCAACCCGACCGAACTCCACCTGCATCCAAACCTCGGGCAGAGAATGCAAAAATATCCGTCTCACTTAGAGGAATTCAACAAAGTCGACGACACGTCGTTCGTACGTCCGAAGCTCAAGATATGAGCGTTTCCGCTCCAACGGCCCGATTGGTTTCGTGTACGAACTAACCCGGTCAAACCCAAAGTATTCTGAATCCTTGAGTGTGATATACCGAATTGACAGTCTCGATCGAAGGATCGCATCACCGTGGACGACACATCGTTCGGAGACCCGTAGCTCAAGATACGGGTAAAAGACAGAAAACGGTCCGAAGACGGGGGGTCTGGGCCCGGACCGACCTGGGTCCGGGTCCGACATGGTTCGGCGCGGCCCGGCCCGGCCAGGGCACGACCTGGCCGGTCGGGTCGGCCCGGCTCGGCTAGGTCGGGCGGCCGAGCGAGGGAGCCGCGGGGCGCTGCCCCTACCGGATGAAGGTGTCGCGGCCCCGTGTGGGGCCGCGCTAGATCAGCGGACGCGGCTTTGTCGCGTCCCGTGTTTCACCGGAACCGCGCGGCCCCGAGTCCCATGGTGCCGCCGCCGCCGCGGCTTCAGCCGCGCCGGCTCTATCCGGCGTCGTGCCGGGGAGCCGCCGCCTCCGACCGCCGGTGCCGCCTGTGTTTTCTGCGGGCCACCGGAGTTGCTCCGGTGGTCCGATTCCACTCCCGTCTGCGTCGTAGCTCCTCCCGGGTCCCGTTCTTCACTGCGGAAACAACGAATCACCTCTGCGGCTTGTTTTGGCATCTCCCGCCAATCCGCACATCAACGATGAAATTTGGAGGGTTTTCGGGTTGTGTTTCTTTGGCCCACACCCTCCGCGTTAGGTGATAACAATCGGCAAGAAAATATTGAACACATGAATAACAAGCAAGGCACAATTTTAATAGAATTTAAATTGAACTTGATTCGTGTTCTTTGTATTTAAAGAAACAATCATGGGAATTAATGATTGTTCTCAAATAAAAAAATCTATACCTCGTCGTAGTCGTCGAGCGCGCGTTCTTCGCGGAATTGATCATCACGGAAGGAGGTGATCGTCGCGTCGCTGAAGGGCATCGCGTCGTCGCAGAAGAGCGTCGTGTCGTCGCGGAACTTGGCGCCTCGTCGACGAACTCCGAGGATCAAAAAAATATATATTTAATTAATCTTAATTAAATCCATATTTTTGTTATAATCCACAAAGAATTTAAAAGGAGCCCAACCCCCTAACTTGTCGTTGTCGATCGAAGGTTGTCGTGGGGTTGGATTGTCGCGGAAGAACGTCGCAGAAGATGAATCACCGGTGTCGCGGTACTTGGCGTCGCGACGTCGACCTCCGAGGGCTCGGCGTTCTTCATCGCCCTTCATCGAAGACCTCCGTTCTTTGTGTTCTTCGATTTCTTCGCGTTCTTCGAGAAGGAGGATAAAGAACTTGAGGTATCTGTCAAATCTTCTCAATGAACAACACTTAAGAAGAATAGCGTTGGTCTTATTTTATTAACATTCCAACAAATGAAAAAAAAGATAAGTTAAATAACGACCCATTAATTCATAGAATTAATTCAACGAATAAAACAGCCCAATTAATAAGAGCGTATAATTGTTTAAGAAACACTCCAGTTGACTTTCAATCAATAGGGGTTTTCGCGGGTGCGTTACTTAGCGGAAAAGAAACGGTGGGCTCGTGCGGGCCCCACCCCACAAATATCCTACCTTGAGGGTAGGATATTTTGAATTGTACCCTATTCGCATTAACTTATCTTAAGCAGCTTTAAGTGGCTTTTAAGTGGCTTAAGTGAAATAAAAATAAAGTTGTCGCACAACTTTATTTTATTTCATAACTTAAAGCCCAAAAATTAAAAACCACACCCTAGCAAACGCAACTCCGGGCCAGGCATTTCTAAGCAAGTACCGGCGCTGTGATTCCATCGGTGCCCTCAGAATTCGATTCCGATCACCAGTTCAAACGTTAGAAAAACCCGCTCGTTCGTTCACTAAACATACCCGGTCCAAACTTTGGAAAATGATTCCGGGCACACCGGGCCTCGGAATCAGGTGCCGTCAGAATCAGCGTTCTTGTAAAATTCCAAAGAAAATTAAGAAAAAAAATTCCTTGAAATTTACAGGTCTTTACAGAACAGATAGGTGACACCACGGTGACATGTTTCCACAGACACCGACATTATCTTGACTCACCGATGGTGCCTAGGACACCCCAACAATTCGAAATTTGGCAAAGTATTGGACAAGGAGGGTCTGGGCCATTACAGAGACGATGAGAATTATTCTTAACATCACCAAATATTATAAAGAAATATATAATTGTATATGGATTAGATTCAAAATTGTGATTCCCATTAAAATTATCAAGAGAGTAAATATAAAATCATCATAGTATATTATAAACCAATCATGTTGAACCATAGTCAATGTGGAATAATTATGACTCATGATTAGAAGATTATTCAAGAAAATAACTTATAGATTTAGTAACATTAAAAACGAATGAATTTGAATGGTAGAATATGTAATAAAACATGTATTATCATGAATAAAATTGAATAATAATATAATATTTTATATAGTCAGTACATCTGACATCTAAAAAAATATCTTCTTAAAAAGAAACATGTCTCAAAAAAAGATGTTTAAGAAGAAAAACCCTTACATTTTCTCTCGAAATCAATGAAGGAGATTTAAAATCTATTATTATAAAAAAATTATTAATAAATTATTTAATAAAATATTCTTATCCATTATCCTACATACTTTTTATTATTAATAATTAATTACACATATATTAGTTAGTTATATTTTATTTTGTCATCAGATGTTAGTGATTTTTTTTGTTTCACACATACATTAAAATTCCAATGTTGATCCCCATTATTTGATAACAAAATCATAATTACTATATTATCCAAGGTACTACAATATATTATTAATAATTATATAAAATGTTAAAATAATATTCGATGAGATTTTTATTCCTAATTATGGAAGATAGAATCATGGATAAGCTTGTTTTGGTAATTTTTAACTAATTAAATATGTTTATGATGAGTTAAATATTCATAAAACTTTTATATAACCTTAATAATTCAATAAAATTAATTTTAATTCATTAAATACATTATCATAATCATCTAAGTATTTTGGTAATGAAAAAAGAAATACATTGTTCCATAAATTTTTTAGTTTATATGGACAAATAAACAACATTTTTCTTTTTTATATAAGTGAAAGAATGTAAAAATTGATTTAAAGTTCAAGAATATTATTAATTTTTTAAATATAATATTTTTTATAATATATCATCTTAAAAAATTAATTTACTGTAGTGATAATAAATTAAAATATCTCTTGGGGACGGCGTTAGTTTACATGTACTGAAGAATGAAATTCTTTTTTTCTTTTATGGAGGATTTGTATATAAGGATTAAAAATTTAAAATTATAAACATTTAATATACTAATAATATTTATTTCATTATATTATGATGGGTAATATAGATTTTTAGGAGAAATTTATAGATGGAAAATTATTATGAATTGAAGTACTTACATTTAGAATTTGAACCTTATTTTGGAGGAATTCATTCAAATTTTTGATTTATGGAATTTCCTTGGATAAAGGGGATGACAAAACATGTGAATGGGATATTAGAAAAGTATTGTGGGTAGTGTTTCAATATGAATATGAATTTTTTGATTGAATGTAAATGGGTTGTGGATGTCTCCTTTTATAAGTGATGGGAGTGACATTTTCATAAGAATATAAAAGGACAACATACTATTCAAGTCAAAAGAGTCAAAAAAATTACAATAATTGAGGTGTTATCCGGATTGGGTCATGAAAACCCATATGTGAAAGTTTAAAGATATTTTTTTAGGATGTTTATCTTTTTTACGTAGTTTTAACTTTTAGAATAATTAATTTTTATTGTGGTAACTCTTTGTTTATCCATGATAATTTTTTCAAATAATAAAATTTAATAATGATCATATTTAAATAATTTAAACATAGTGATTTCTAATATAATAATAATTTTATCTAATAAAAATTTCATGGGTGATAAAAGCATATATAAATATTTCTCCACAAAACACGTAAAATTCTATTTTTTGGAAAATTATTATTTTTAAGAATAAAAATTATTCTTAGGATAAAATTATGATTTTTTATTAGTATCACATTATTTGTCTATTAATAAACAAATAAGAGTTATGTTTCTTCCAAATAAAAAGAAAACCAAAATCCACCATGTAAATATTTAATTGAAATAAAAGACCAAAATATTATTTATTAGAATAAAATACTACTTGACCTCAAAAAAACTAAACATAGGTTTTATAAATTCAAAATAGTATTTTTTTAATGTATAATTTAAGTAAATAAATAACACATTTATTGGGAAAATTATTTAATAAATTTTTACATCAATTTTACATTATATAAAATTCTTACAATTTTCGGTGTTGGTAAAAACCCTATTTTGTTACTGTTTACCTAATCATTTTAGAAAAATATAAAACATAAGCACCCTAAGCATGTTTTAATAAAATTAATTTAAAAATGGTGCTCATTTTGTCAAATAAAATCCAATCTTTTGTTATTAAACTTTTAAATGGAAACATAGAATACAATAAAAACTTATTTTATAGGAAAATATATTTTTCAAATATCCAAAATTCTAATTATTATTTCACATCAATTTTTAAGAATATTATTATTATTATATTATCCATATCATCAATATATTATATTATCAATTAAACATGTATATTTAGTTTCCTTCAATAAAAATGGGTTTTACACGTGTAAAAGAAATTTTTATAAAAACTGTATTTTTTCAAAAGTTGTAAATTTATTATTACTATGTGCCTATTAATAACTATGGAATGGAAGTTAACTTATTTTATATTAAATATTATCAACAAATTTTATTAAAATAATTGATTATTCAAGAGTAATTATAAATACACAACACCTAGAAAAATTCTTGGAAAAACATTACATTTATATTAAATAATATTTTCCTAGTATCAAAAAAATAAATTATTTATATTATAAATTTTTAGTTTTATAAATTCACTAATATTGTTATCTTTAAATTATTTTAAATAAAAACATAATTTAATATTAAAATAATAATTATCTTTTAACACATTAATTGTTTTATAATAAAAATAGTTTAATTCTATAATATATTATTTTGTTTAATTATTTATTATTTTTAAACTATATGACATAAATATTATATTAACTTTGAAAAATTAAATATAACTAATAAATTGACTATTAAATGATTCTCACTAATTGACCTAAAATACCCCCATAATATGGTACCTGACCAGATCTTCCACCTACACAAAGGGCGTTTTTGATCCCCAAGGGATGATGACTAGAACCCATACATCAAAAACAACTAGAGTGAATTATTACATCCAACCTAAAGTTGATAACATTTAATATACATACATAATAGAAAGAAACAGTGAAATAGAAAACACAAATAAATATATTCCATAAGAAAATAAAAAATGTAGTTGTGATATGACTCAAATTCAAGTTAAACCAAAGATGTTTTTCTAAAAATGAATGGAAACCCCAAAAAACCACTAATATATGTGAAATAGGGGAAACTCCCATGAATATCACCTCTAGCAACCCAGCTAATAGAAATATTGTCCCCTCACTATGGTTAATTTCTTTTCACTATTTCAAATGACATAACTAGGTCTACAAACCACCAAAGGGGTGTGTAGTGTGTGACCTAAATAAGTTCAGTCGGATCCCACCTATGTGTTCTACAAAAAATATTGGTTTAATTATTTAAATATGCTTATCTTTAATGAAAATAATACATGATAATCAGTTAAATAGTTTTTATACCAAAAGAATTGTAAAACACTCCACTTTTTCGATAGTTATAAAAAATCATGGAAGATGTTTTCAGAGAATATCACATATAACAGAACATAAAATAAAATCCAAGAAATTAAAACCAAGTCATAGGTACATTACACTAAGGATCAGTACTTGTTAGGATAACAAGAACACTTATACCCAAACATAGAAAATCACAAACATTATTATAGTGACCCATTATTTTAATACATATATATTACACATTAATAGGTAAATATTAATTTCATAACATAAAGATCCATTCCAAAATCATTTAGGCATTGTATCCTTAGAAATATGGAAACATAATCAATTGGTTGATAAAATATCTACATAGTTACCCACTTATTTTTTCATAATGGGCTCCCTTCTTTGACATATCACACTTAATATATTTCCTTATAACCTAGGGAAATGAAACACAAGAAAGGGGTTATAATAGATTCTCATTATGGGTAAAAATGGTGATATTAATGATAATATAAGAATAATATCATTATAAGGGTTTGAGAACATGATATAAACATTTGAAAAACATGCCATACTTATCCTAGATAAAAATATTGAGTTTTGGAATAATGTATGGTAGTTCATAAAGAATTAATCGTTAAAAATTTAAATAACATGTTCTATGATAGCATAACATTATCATAAAAATTATAATTTTTTATAGATAGGCATAGAAATTCGTTTCCTCCCAAATCAAGGAACTTTTAAAATACGATCATAGTTGAATGAGATCACTCCTTAAACCATATTAGAAGTCTTGTTTCACTAACGAGACTATCATGGTGGATATACCCCCTTGATGAACTTATTCTACTCCAAAGTCTTACTTTTTAATCTCATGAGATATCAACATTTACCTAATGTAATAGAGAGATATATAGGTCTCAACCATCAGATAATTAAAATCATAAATATATTTTACATAGAACATGAAGAATTCATTATTAGATTAGTATTATAATTATAATGATTAGGGTCATATGAATATGCTTAATATGGATAAATTATAGGAGGTTTGAGTTTTATTTATAAATACATACCTTAAAAAAATTTATCTAAACAAACTGAAAGCCTCTTTTTGTTGATTTATTTAACTTGGCCATTATTCTAAGCACTGATTTATAATCAGGATCAATATGATTAAAATTAGTGTAACCTAAATCAAACGCATTATCATTCAAATTAATCAGAGTAAAAGAGTCATATTAAGACTAATTACGATAAATATATCAGAATGGAAATATTAATATAAAGTTTCACATTCTTTTAAATGTGTAGTAGAATAGTAAATTTTTAAAAAGTAATACAATATCTTTCAAAAAAAGATTTAATTTAATTATATTAAAATCTTTAACCTATTTTGTCATTTAGATTAAGGTATTATATAACCTAGATTAAAGTAATCCCTTGTTTAATACATTCAAGAAAGTATGTCTTCCCTTACTAGGGAATTCATCAATACAAATATCAGAATGGTTCTATCTTGATATATCTAAAATCCCTCGATAAGGTGGTCTAATTCTCTATCTACCAAGAATTTGTAGTCCCTTATCCAATGGATCATATTTTCTATCTTTATATCCCCAAAATACTATAATCCGTATAATGATTAGATGTATATCAGGAAATACAAAAAAATCTTCAGGGTATAACCTAACTTGGTTTCTATAAAAATACTCCTTCAAAATTATTATAAAAGACTAACAAAAATATGTTAATTCTATGTAATCTTCAAACTATTTTGAGATAGGATGTGATAAATGAGAAAATTAAAATTCTTTGAATAACCAAGTATTTATAAGAATCTTTCTAATGTTTATATTTCCTTCCCAGTGGTCATATTTTCCCTGGGTTTTTTCATAACAACTTGTACACCTATAACTTGGCAGTTCATAATGATCTGGCATAAATTAATTCCCACCTTCATATTGGTGTTCACCATCATTGTGTAAAAAAGTATTCCTTATATTATAAAAAAGTATTCTAAATAGTATTATAAATTATATTTATCCTAATGGACTTCTTATGAATGTAATTATGATTATGTTTATGACTATTAATCTTATGTTTATCATTACCGATATTAGTCTGATTGTTTACAACTATGTCAGTCTGAAAGACGTGACAGAAATTCTGACACCTAATTTGATAAAGGTGAGTCTTATATTTTCCAAAAACATACTCATTATGATAATCATAATGTAGAATAATATACTTATTTTCATAATTCTTTAGGACTTATTCTATGTATATTAAAAGAATATTTTTTTCATAAAAAGTCATTCTATGAAATAGTGGACATAAAAAGTTAGAAAAATATTTTTCTATGAAAGTGTTTTTTATTTCCATAATTAATGGAATATAAAAGTAGAAGTAAAAAACTAACTCAATAACCACCCCCTTTTTGAAATCACAAAAAACAATACTAAAATGAACAAAAATATTGAACAAAATTTCAACCCCTTTTCTTTGATGTACATCATATTCAGAGTTTGTATTTAAATCATAACTCCCTGTGATTATATAATTCATCTATATATAATTATGGAATAAGATATTTAATACAATAAAATTCTCATTTATTAAATATCTCCCCCAAGGATCGTATTATTCCCCTTAATATAACATTCTCCTCCTTTTTCAAATTTTCTCCCCCTTTGTTAAAGAATCTTCCTTTAATAAAATAATATCCCTCTTTGTGTAAAAATTATCCTCATAAATATTTATTCCCCTTATTATATAATTCTCCCACATTGTGATTTTAAAAAATGAATAGTGAAAAAATCTGATGTGTTTTAAAATATTAGACAAAAAAACATACAAAACAATATAATGAACTAAATCATCATCTCCAAAAGAAGTATAAAATAATATTCAACCAATTTAAATTGTAAATTATTCAAACAAAATTTAATTGAAGTAAAATTGTAATTGATTCATTTATTATAAATATTACATATTTTTATAGGAAACATAAAACAATAGTTTAACATGAAATCAATATTTATTCTTCATGGTTTTTAAATTTTTTTGATCTTCTTAAACTCATGTCTGCTCTTCTACAACTTATAAACCATCTCTTCCTGAATATGAAATCTTTCCAAAAGTTCTTTTTTCTAATTCCTAAGTCTGATAATGTCATCATTAGAGTATTTGAGTCTAGTTATCTCTAACTGTATATATCATATCTTCCATCATATTTCATAAGAGATACAATAAAATCCTAAAAAGTATGATTATTTAGATTTATAGTCTCATCAAAAACATTTCTATATGACTCCCACTCATTGAGAATTATATAAATTTTCTTCCCAATAATAACCTCATCATCTAAAAATTTTCACCAGTATCTTTTAAACTATTTATAATAGTATTGAAACTATAATGAATGTTTTCAATAAATTCTCCATGTATGAAATCAAATTCATAATATTCATCTCATAACATAGATCTTTTGGCCTTTGTATCCATTGATGTTCTGAAATGTGCACCTTCATGATTTTTCCATATATTGTTCGAAGCTTAAAAAATGATATTTTACTGTAAATACTTATTTTAATAGAGAATAAAAAATTATTTATGACTTTATATTTCATTTGATATCTGTGGTTTTTTTATGAGTGAAAGAAGTAAATTATTTATCAAGAATTTTGTAATCCTCAGTTAATATAACAATGTTATCCACCACTATATTGATAAAAAAATTATTCATCCTACCATCCAGTTATCAAATTCATCACTATCGAATATAATAGATCTGTTTAGATTTAAATTTTCTATTGATCCATAATTATTTCCCACCACATTAAAATAAATTTGGACTATTTTCAACAATACATGTTAGTGTAAAAAAAATTGTAAACAATTTTTTTTAATAAAAAAATTAAACATTAAATAGTAATGATATTTAAAACATTGTTAAGTATATGAGTAGTGGAAACCACCTATAATTCCAATTGTTGGTATCAGGATTTTAGAGGTAATGACTTAGCTCTGATAACAATTATTGGATTAATATATAAATTATACAGAATATGATTATAATAATATTCTTATGAAGGATAATATAAAATAGTTGTGAATTGTATATCCAAAAAACATATTTTTAATAAATTAAAATAAATAAACACATAGGCTCTTTAATTTGATTTACAAGACACAACCCTAAGTCTAATCACAGAATTTTAATAAGAATAGATACGATTAAAATCATATCAACAATGATTAGATTCATTATAGATCCAATTAATTAGACTAAAAGAATTGTAATCAGAGTAATTGATATTAAATAATGTTAATAGAAATTTGAATACAATATTTCACTTTCAATTTACATTTAATAAAAAAAGTAAATTTTAAAAAAGTAAAACAATAGTGTCAAAAACGAAAATTGACTTTTTTGATATTAAAATTAATAACTTATTTTATCTTTAATTGTAGGGTATTATATATCTTAGACTAAAGTTGTTCCTCATAATATAATTATAATAAAGTATGACTTCCCTGACTTGGGAGACCCTCTATATGAAGATCAAAATGTCTCTATCAACCAATCCATCAAATCCTTTGATACGATAATCAGATTCTCTAACTACTAAGCCTTGGTATCCTTTAATCGAATGGATCAAATTATCTTTCTTATAATACCCAAAATCTTTTGATCAATAATATAATCGATGTAGATTAAAAATCACAAAAAACATAAAGGAGTCAACCTGACTAGGTTTCATTATAGAACAATCTCTCTAAATAATTATAATGGACTAAGAAAACTATCTTCACACTATGTAATCTTCAGAATAATTTGATCGGGAATGTGATAACCCAACATCTTTAGACACTTCTAATGATATGGTTTTTATAGGAATCTTCCAAATGATCATATTTACTTCCCAATGACCATATTTTCTTATATTTTTCTTAATGAAATGGACACATTGAACTTGAAATCTCTTAATGATATTGCATAACTGAATATATGATGTCTTATTAGTTTAAAAAATCACTGTGTAAAAATTATTCTTTAAATTAGAAACAATTATTTGAGTACGACTGTAAAATTTTTTAGTCTGATGGAATTATTTAAAAATTTCATTATGATAATAATTATGGGTATTAGCCTTACATTTATCAGTATCTGTATCATTCCAATTATATAAGACATTTTAAGTAGAAAATACATGATAGAAAGTCTATAACTAAATTTGATAAAGGTGAGACCAATTTTTATCAAAAAATACACATTATGAAAATCATAATGAAGAATTTTAATTTTATTATCATAATTAAATATTAATTATTAAAAACATGGTAAAATGGTATATTTTCTAAAAAAAATTCTAAAACACTGAAGACATGAAAATTTAGTTGAATATGTTTTAAGAAAGATTTTGTGATTTCAAAATAAAATGAAGTGAAAACGTAATAATTAAAACTTAAAATAAAAATTTATTATATTAAAACCCATGAAAATAAATTGGTTTCATAAGAAATCATCATAACATAACCCATTTAATTTAAATGGGTTTCATAAACATTTTATCATAACATAACCCATACACGAGAAATGGGTTTCAAAAAAAATTTATCTTTTCATCATAAAAATAAAAAATCTATGGAAAGAAAAAAGATGGTATCATTGTATTATAACCCTAGAAAAGAAAATGTATCATTAAATAGTTCCATGTGAGATGAAAAATAATTTTCAAATATCACATGTAATAATTTTTCAGTAAAATACCATTTCTTTTTTGAAATCATTTCATTTTAAAATATTATGCAATTATAGAAGAGGATATTTTATTTGAATGTAAACATTTAAATTTCAATGAAAGCATCAAATCCAAATTTATTCATGAATATGTGAAAATAATTTCATTCCATAAACGATAAAAAAATTATTTCACATTTTTTCATAGAATTCACAATATACACCGTCTAGAATATGATAAAAGAATTTCATTCATACAATATTGTAAAAACCTAAACATGGGTAAAAATTACTTTAAAAAATTTAGGATAATATTAAAATAATTTTTGAAATAATTTTTAGAAAACATGGATATGGTATATAAATATTTCCCAGTTGAAACTTAAATATAAACAATTTTGAATAATGTTGGGATTGTCGAATAAACCATTACAACGAGTTTTCCTTGTTTTGATAGAAAACTACCATCTAATATAATACGTTTATATTTATTTAATAATATTTCGGAGTCATTGTTTTATTTATAATAAAATATATGATCTCATTATAACATTTCAATGCCCCCTTTTTTCAATAATTATTTATAAAAATTGATATTTATAAGTGTTAATTGTTTCCTTTATCATGAGCACCTTAGTTTAGTATTTCTAGTATTTATAAATTTATCCTGGTTAAAATATATAAATAATATTAATCATGATATAAATATCATATATATTTATTATATACATATTTAAAGTAATACCTAATGTTTTGAGATATAAAAATAAATTACAATATTCATGAATATGGTAGGTCGTACGTACGCATGAACACTGTTTTAATTTTTTAATAGTTGGAATGAAAGAAAGATAAATATTAATTAAAATTTATAAAATAATTATTATATCCTATATATCCTATATATTAATTCAATTCTTCATCACTACCAATGATGTAAAATAAAAACAACAAATGAATCAAATCGCTTTGTGGAGGTGGTAGTCCACACATATGCAAATATGAGGTTTTAATTTCACAACAGATTTACTATTAAATATGAATATTTGATATTATAATTTCTATAAGTATAAATATATCAAAAATAAAATCTAAACCCAAAATTTTACCCTTACATAAAATATTATTATGAAAAATGAATTGCATCTCAATGAGGAGACGGTAAGTGATACGCACACATGAGTGATACTTTCTCTTCATATTTTATATGAAAGAGGGTGTATAATGTTTTTTTAATAATAATTATCTTGTTTAATAATATTATATATACCTTTGTTATTATTTTATAATACATAATATTTATTAAGAATAGTTGATAATGAGTAAATGAGAAATTCATTAGGTATAGTGATCACCACTTCATTGAAATGACACATTTAGATCTCAAGTATAGGATTCTAGGGATGGTCTTTTCAAAAGAACTAAACATCTATAATGTAGATATGGTAGTTTAGAAGAGAATTTATTAGAGTATTGTTGAGCTATAGTACTCAATATGGTGTGAATAAGTGGGGGAGGAGGTTCCATTTTATAGTTGAGGTGAATGGAACTTTTAGAATTTTTGAAAATATTAAATTATAATAAATTTATTATCAATAAAAATCCTTAAACTGATTTTTTTTATGACAAGGTAGAATTTTATTTTAATATAATTATCCAAAATAAATTTTTATTTTTTAGTGTAATTTTAATCCTTATCATTTTGATCCACCCATAGTTAACCAATTTAAATTTTAACTACGATAACACATTATTCAACAGTAAAGGGTTGTAATATTTACTTATAAGGATAAAATTAGACCATAAATGGTAAATTTATGACTATTTAGACCATATAGTAACCCCATTATATTTTTAAATGATTTTAATTATTTCTAAAATATTTAATAAAATATTGTTTTTATAAAATATCATTATAGTCAATTTTAAAACTATTTATTTAATTTAACTTTAAATACATCACAAAAAATTTATACTTATAATATAATTATTTAAAAATAATATAATTTGTTTTATAGATCTATAAAATTTTTGGGTCACATTAACTCATTCAAATTATATGCAATTTAATATTTCTAATATCATTTATTTTCTTTTCTCAAATGGAGACATACTGCATCGGTGATTCATAAGAAAATAAGGTCGTTATATATTTAATAAAAATTAAAAAATATATTTATATTATGAAAATAATTTTACTAAGATAAATATAAAGAGATATATTTTTCATAACATAATATTGATCCATTGTGGAGACAAGGCATACAAATGCAAAGAGAGTGACATTTTGTAAGTTTTATTGATTTAAATAACATATTAGTTATTTTATTGGAAAAGTACCAATTATAAAACCCAGTTACATACCTATAGCTTTTAAGATCAAATTAAATTAATAAATTAATAATTATGATGAAATATTATGGACTTATCACTTATTTATAGTGTTGATTAAACTAATTCACCCTTTATCAATTAATAAATTCTACCACAGTTGTTATTCATATGAACCAAAAACAAAAAGGGCCAAATTTAAAAATTTCAACCACCAAATTCAGTATAGGATTTACGTTTATCAAATTAAATTCCTATAAGTGGAAGAAATTAATTATAAATTAACTGCGAAAATGGAAAAAACAGATTTTTCCAAAATGTATATTTTCAATCATACTATTAGATATATTATTATCCTATTCCTAGAAAAATATCTATGTATTATTTTAAAAAAAATTATTAATTATATAATATATATTTAATTAAAATAATTCACTAAAATAGTTTAATTTATTTTGAAAAATATATTTTATGCATAAAACAAATTGTTTTCAGAAAAATTTTCTCTTTTATTTTCAATTAATTTTTTGATTTTACATTTATTAATTTCATAACTATTGAATTAATATTATAAATGTGTAGAAGTTATATTTTCATTATTTAGTTATTACTATTCATATTCTCCAATCCAATGTCTAGGAAAAAAAGGACACATAATGTTAGACAATTCCGTTAAATTCGTTGTTTCTTGTCTTTCCATCTATAAAAAAGTACAATTATTTAATAAGAAATATATTTTCAAAAAAATTAGGGTGTTTTAATAAATCACCTAGACATATTAATAGAATATAGGGATCATAGGACCACCCTTGAGTGTGAACCACCCAACAATGTCATAAAATTCCCTCGGAATGTTTTCAAAGATAGTAGAAAAATGCCCACAGAGTGAACAACCCCTAGAAAATGAAAACTGATAAAGAATATTGCTACAACTTACACCTAAGTTCCAAAGGATTTACATGAAATTTGATTTCCAAATAATATCACCATAATCATTCATTTAAAACTGTTACAAAAATAGATTTTATAATTCCTTGAAACACATTTTCCTTTAACAAAACAGGGGACAAGAACTTTTTCTCAAAAACCCATTCATGCACACCAAATCAATAAAAATCATGAAAATTCATCTATAAATTTTTTCATAAAATCATATATTATAAGTTTTATTCAACATAATCTGGAGACAGAAAAAACCTCATTAACTCAGGTCACACAAACCTATTACAAGATCCACCAACATAGGAAGGAACACCAAGACAATAATAAAGAACACAAAAACCTTTCTCACATAATAGAATAAAATACCAAAAACAAACAAAATATGATATAGAGGTTAGATTATAACTTATTTAGTAGAACATGAACCCACCACACCATAACCATGAAAGTAAGAGCCCCATAAGAATATCACATAATAGATCCATAATGAATTAAACAAAACATCACCATAGGATCGATGAATCCAAAATGTAGTTCCAAACTACTTA
Organism: Viscum album; assembly: GCA_963277665.1. Lineage (NCBI taxonomy): Eukaryota > Viridiplantae > Streptophyta > Magnoliopsida > Santalales > Viscaceae > Viscum > Viscum album. The sequence goes on along the minus strand of OY728143.1, from coordinate 1,148,279,951 downwards.
TATGACCAATAGAAATTAAGGAGTTGAAAGACCTATTATGAGAAAGAATTTTTGATACTGCTATAGAGAATGAACATTGAATAGAGAATCTTTTATGTTGTAGAGACACCCAAATCACCACTAGAATCTATTAGGTTTTAGGGAGGCATGGCATCTCGAATAAATAAGCATCGACAACACAACATAATAAAAACATATTGGGCTGAGTGACTGACAACATACATGTGTGACATACAACATAAACTCCCCATAAGTTGTTTATTCTAAAAAACATGTATGGTCATATTAATATTACCCCAACTTATTATTTTCTAGAATAAAAGGGGATCTAATGAAGTCCAATAAAAATATAGTATAAAAATGATATTACAGCTTGTAAGATTCTTATTTCATAAACCATTTATAAATTTTTTCTTAGTGACACATTTACACTATAAACAACAAATGTATTATATAAAATGGTAATTCAGGAAGTACCCATACCATTCCCTATAAGATTTCCAAAAAAAATCTATAAGACATCCCAACTAGAGAAAACACTATTGAATCTTAAATGGAGTATACAATTTTAGAAGGGAATTTACAATCTCTCCACCCTAATACATTACATCCCCGTGAATTTATTTAGAATAAGGGTTATATATAAATAGGATAGTCCAGTGCTCCCTATATGATGACCCTCACTACTAATTCTTATAAATAATCTGATATATGTCATCATAACACCAAAAATAGCTGGATAAACATCAATCATAATACTTTCATCAAAGAATCAATGGTCTCCAATGGTTGTTCTACAACTAATTTTTTTACCTCTATCTCAATCTCTTCTCAATATAGAACGTGAGTGGTGTCAGAATGGAACTTCCTTAGTCAAGATATGTGGAACAATTATGAATACCTTTCAACTAAGTTACTAATCTCAATCTATATGAAACCTTCACAAACCACATAGTGAACTAAAATGGTAAAAAATATCTCATTCTGATATTTCCCCATTTCTCTAGAAGATGGTGAAACACTAAAGATAAACCATTAATAAATTTTTTGACAATTATAGAGCTCTAATGGATGATATCAACGATCCACAGACGATTTATTCCAAATATGAGAAATATTCATACATTGATGTATATCCTAAAACCTTATCTATGTCTGCTGAATGACTCTTTGTCCCAAAAGAGAGGTCATCCCAACCTATGACCAACAAAGAGGTTCTATAAATGGGATACCATACAAACCCTTGAATGGAAGATTTCTGACCAACATCTAATAACTGTTTTTATAAAAACCTCGATCAGTCTCTGATGGTTATCCCATGAACCACCAAAATCATGTATGCAGCTGATGAGTTTACACTCCATGATTTTTATAGTATTCTATGTCTCACAACGTTTTTAAGGATGGTATGTTGTACAAAACCTCTCATGAGTTCCCATTGCATCTAAGAGAATTTTTCAGTGCCTGAAGGTAAACTCAGGATACTTGTATGAGAAGACAAAAGAGGGAACCCCATGGAACCTCATGATCTCATGAATATATAACATACATAGATCATCCTCATTAGTGGTATTCATGAATTGAATAAAATGAGAATACATAACTAACTGATAATTAACCTCCCAAATAGTGTTCTTCCATCAATGAGTACATGGTAATCCAAAAATGAAGTCCGTGCACACCTATTCGCATTTTCAAACTACCACCAGAAGAGGTTCGATGATATTATGTGGTTTCATAAGACCTTATAATATCTTTTTGAATTTTTTACAATGGGAAATAAAATCATCAATTTTATAATTTATAACAAACTACCAGAAACATCTTTTCATGTCACCATACATCGTTAGAGTTCCCAGATGAACAACCCATGAAGAATGAAAATAATAAAAAATAGAACTCCTCATAGATTCTTGGATAAAAAACCAATCCCAAAAATAAATAATACTATATGAATGGGGGCCAATTATAAATTATCTCCCCACCATAAAGGGTATTTCAAATTTCTATAAATTCATCATTCCATTGTTGGCCCTGTAGAATAGACTCCATGATAGCTAATTTTAATTGAAAATAAGACAAAAACATACATGAAACATCCTATGGAGCATTCCAATGAAACTGAGCAATGATATCTAAAAGGATCCACTCTTCCTTTAATTTCAAAACATCATAGATGACAATTTCTTGTTTTGGGTGTATCCAATGAAATTACCATTCCCTATGGTGTAGGTGATGTCAAAGTTGATCATTTGAAGGAATTCCACCCAAAGTATCTATCAAATATTCATGTATTTATATCAAAATATATGGATCACACTCTTATGGTCCAAATTTCGATAAACCATTCAAAAAAGAAATAGTGTAACCAATATTTATTCTAGTTCATAACTATTCCAAGATCTAAATCATGAGTGGGGTCATTTTTCTAATGAAACCAAATACAATGGTTTCCATAGGCCACAATATGATCATTCTACATAAGAACTCATCCATGATCAGTTGTTCTATAATGTCAATATACCACAAACCCCTTACCAAGATTAGTTAATATTATACTAAGAGCCAATGATATAATCCAATTTAGTTTATCAATATAATACAGAATGTTCAGATCCCGCGTGAATTTCACCCCTTTACTGGTAAGAGTAGATAATAGTGACTCCAACACTGAGTAATCCATGATAAACCCCAAATAGTATTCCATAAGACAATTTAATATCTAAATATAAAAGATGTTTGATGGTTACTCCCGTGAAAATACAACCTTCACTGTCTCATGAATAGTCAATAAACCATGATTTTATATATCAAGTGGAAAGCACTTCACATCAAAGATACATAAATTAATTTTAAAAATAATTATAAACTGAGGGAGATTCCGTAGGATTTAAAATACCAAAATTATATGGTTCATGTGCTCACTCTTGGACATTGAATAAACAAAAAAATCAACTATGAACAAAGACACAAAGTTTTTGACAAACTGATGGAATATATGATTCATCATAGCTATAAAAACATATAGAGTGTTTATTAGACCGAATAAAATAAAAAGATATTCAAAATGTCCACACCTTCTCCTAGAATCTATCATTAGTTTATCGGACTCCCAAACCCAAAGATATTGATTATCTGATTGATTATCAATCTTTAAGAACAATTTTCACCCATTTAATAGACAGAAAACATCCCCAAAGGGATATAGAAAGTTATTTTTAACCATAACCCAATTTAACATATGTTTTTTCACAAAAAAACAATTTTCTCCCTTCTTAGAAAAGAGAAATAAGGATTCAAAAAAACTATAGAAGAAAAACATTCTCCATCAAATTATCCAATATAATCTTTATCTATTTCTTCTATACTAGTTGTGTATGATAAACGAGAATATAGATCAATTTCCTACCCACCACCAAATAAGTCATACACTCTACCACCCTCTTTGAAGGAAGATTGTATAAGTCGTTAGAGAATACATAGAGAAAATACCTAACAACCAAGTGTAGATTATTGATATAAGTTAAATTATCAAATTCAACTAAAATACAAGATAACAAAATATAGAGCTTTATGAGTAAAGGTCCTCTATGATTAGACCTTAGATCCCATTATCCCTGAAACAATTTAGAGATCCCATATACAAGATGTAACTATAAATGATTATGATAATATTAAACCTTATAATGATGACTGATAAGGAAATTCATGCTGATGATGATTTTAAATAGATCAATATTGAGAGTTTGCAATTCCTAGAACATCTCTACATCAGTTATCAATAACGATCATGAAAGACATTGAAACACCTTCTAATTCCTCTTCCTAAGAGTTGTTGTTAACTCCATAATATAGTAAATGATCTATGTTGTATGTCTCAACAAATGAAAAAATATGAATATATAGATGAGTGGGGGGAGACAATAACAAATATTGAAGTTTCTATAGAGGATGCAACAAAGGTGGTACCTCTCACTATCACTGGACTCATATAATCTTATACAAGAAACTCATCCATTCCATGAAAGGCATTCTTTAAGAAGGCATATAATTGGATCCATATGGGCTTTAAAGAATAATAATTCACCATAGTGGAATTTGGAGCTAAAGATCCATGACCATAATGAGGATTAAACATATCATTGTTGAAACATTGTAAGAGGATGCATCAGGCACAACCATTGCACATCTTTATAGGTGCTAAAAAATGTGTTTTTTGTGTGCCTGACCTCATCACACTGATAAAAAGTTAGGGGTATATTAATGGATGTAAATGATGATGCAGAGGTGTTCCTTAACTAAGAACCACCTCTACCAATCATGTGATGCTCATGTCACATTCTCTTCTTTCTCTGAACACCACTGAAGATGGAGCTCAGCTGAATATGAGGGGAATAATGGAAAATACATCATATAGTGTCAATTTCTACCATTTTAGGCACATATACAGTCCCCTTCATCTAGAATACTTATCATATGATATTCGGTTGCAAAATATATAGGTTCCTCATACTATTCAATTGATCTTTCTTCACTACCTCTAGTGAAAAATGAACCAGCTCCAACAACAAATGTTTGTATGTCGACACCAAATGTTATCCCCACTACAAATAGATAAAATCCAAACAATTATTCATCATTATATACACTCGATAGAACAATTTAGTGAATAGGTTCTAGAAACCCTTACAATCCAAGACAATGTGCCTATATTTATTTACCAGGGAATCCCACCATCATTATTTGTGATACCCATGTATGAATGCTTCCTACTTTACATTGATGGCCTCATGTGTGACCCATAAATCAATGATTTGATCAATATTTTCCAGTAATTCCTCCACCACTTGGGCTCATTCATACCCTTAAAATATGGTGCCCTCTTTTGTAGGAACTCTGAATATCAGTACCTTTCTACTCTAGATCTTGGTTTCACCTCAAGTATTGTTTTATGGAAATTCGATCCATTTTCCCCATTAACATGATATCCTCTATTAGATTCTAATCCAAATTCGAATTTCCTTGAGGAGAATCGGATGCATCCTCTAGTAGATTATGTGGGATATGTCTTAGATGCACATAGTTTAACACCTAAAATAATAAAATTATTATAATAATAGATAATCTCATTTCAAACAAAAAAAATATAAGACGTAATGGAGATTAAGATAAAAGTTCAATATAAGATACACACATTCCAACATCCCATGGTAACATGGTTCTTTTCACAAAAAGATCAATACTGAATCTCACACTACACTACCTCTCTAGTCCTAAAAATTTTATATCTAGTCTAAAAACACCCCAATACTAAGTATAAACCTTTCTCTGATAAATAAAATTTCCATGAACTAACCTTGAATTCCCATATAATCTCGTACACTATGTAATCTTCCACATACCCAATAATATTTCTTCATACCCATGGGATAAAAACTAGATCTTGGAAATCAGCAACAACTAGTTGAAATTATTTAACCCAACATAATATAGAGAACATGACATACACATATATAATAGAAATAAAAAATGGAATATAAACTAAGAATAAATATATTCCAAAAAATGAAATGTGGTAGTGATAAATCATAAAATATATATAAAACCAAATATAATTGTTTGATAAAAAAATGAAATGAAACCCAAAAAACAAACCCTAATCTATGTGACATGTGAAAAATTCGCCATTATTTCACCACTTTCTATCTAACCTACTAGATAGAATCCTTGAATCCTTACAGTGGTGCCTTTAATTTCCCTGTATAAATAGATATAACCAAAAATACACATCACTAAAGTGGTGTGTATGTTATCAGCTAAACAAGCTCTATAGGATGCCACCATGGTGTTCCATGAAAATCCTCTATAAACTAACCTGAACATGGTTAGATTTAATAAAACCAAGGAATGATAATGTGTTTAACATCTAATATTTCAAAATCATTTTAAATCATTACATTTTTCACAATTTTAAATATTCTAGCTAAAATATTTTCAAATCATATACCATATATCAAAACAGTTAATAAAATCCAATAAATACAAACCAAATCACATATATATCACATAATGGATCCCAAATTTTAATATTAACTATAAAAATAACAATTAAACATCAAAAATCACATACATCAGTCCCCTAGACATATTCATCGAATCTAGGGAGCATAGGAACACCTCAAAAAGTGTACCTCAAAAAAATGTCTAATAAGATCATGGGACACTTATACTAGGGAGTACAGTAACATCACATGAGTAGAAACCTTGAAATTTAAAATGAATGATGCCTATTGGTGGACCTTCCATCTTAGTACCCAAGTCTTACTATATGATACAATTTCCAAATCATTTAATGAAATGAAGATTAAAAAAAACATTTTCTAAATCTATTTCATACTGATATGAAAATACCTTTTGTTTTCAAACATAGGGGAACCACCCTTTTCTCAAAAACCTATTTTATCACAGGAAAATTAACAAAAAAGGTAAATTCATTTATAAAAAATATATAATACTATGGAATTCAAGTATTATATACATAGGCTCATAAGAGAACCACCTACTTCAACTCAAGAGGCACATGCCCACAACAGGATCCACCAATATATGAAGGAATGAAAAGACAACAAATAAGTCCCTAGAATCGAAAATTATATATTATAATCACATTACAAAAAAAATATAGTAGAGATTGTACATCAATACATTCCTTAAAGAATACACACTCGCTGCACTTTAACTAACAAAGGATTGATCACTATAAGAAGATCACATAATAGATATATGAAGGATATAAACAAAACTATAGGGTTGAAAATGGAAACTATAGTTTTACTTGACTTCTACAACTACTGTTAATGAGGAAGCAGAATGACTACTTTTCTAGATGAAGTGACACAACCACTATAAAGATAGAACATTGAACGGTGGAATATGAAAGGAGATGAGAAAAAAAATCACACCTAGAATCACCAAGGTTTTGAGAAAGGAGTTTCTTACTGAATGAAGGAACATTATATGTAAAATGTGATTAAAAATTGGGCCAAGGGATTTATGATACAAATATGAGTCTTGCGGTGTGGACTCCCAATAATGTGCTAATGACTAAACAACATCACCTCAATTAAATTTACGTTGATTAGTTTTTTATGTCATATAATGGGATCATAAAATTAAAAAGAAATTTATGAAATTAAAATAATTTTATTTTTATCATGATTCTTGTTTTATTAACCATTTCCAATCTTGTTCTCAATGATATAATTACCTCATAAACTACATATTTATGACATTAAATAGACCTTGATGAAGTGGTCGTCTCATGTCAAATAGAAATTCCAAAAACCAAATATCTTAATCCATGTAGACCTTAAAAACACTATTAATAATTTAAAATTTTATACCTTTTTAATAGGATGTTACAATGTCCATATCTATAATAGCCATATTTCAAATTTCTATATTTCAATTGACTATATTTATAACAATCAGATTTGTTTCCATATATAACCTTACTGAAATTATTCATTCATTCCAATATCACTCCATAAAGAACACAAAAAATTCATTTTATATATTTTAAATTATTATTTATTATATCATGAAATTTCTTATTATTTTATTTCATTGTCATACTATCGGTGAGCATCAACGGAAAATGTGTTCTAGGGGACCAACAAATTTTAATGATATTTTTTTCTATTTATTATTTAATTTTAATTTATGAACTTTTAATCGATGTAATCAATCATGACTTTTTGTAATTAATTTTATCCAATAAATTATTTTATGTATATATATTTTAATTTTGCGTTATGACTGAATAAATTTATGTCATTTTGGTTTATATCTTGAACAAAAAAAATTCGAACAATGTTTTAATTCATTAAAAAATTTATTTTTATATATGTTAAACATATATTTTAGGGAAATATAATGTTTCTCAAAAACATGGGATGTTATATTCTACAATCCTTAGATAAATTTATTCCTCGTAAATTTAATTTTTTAATACTAATGAATAAATATGTGAGGGTATCTATAACATATTCCAAACTTTAGATATCATTTATTATGAGATATCATCCTCACTAATTTCGTAAAACATGAAAAATAACCTCATGATTTATTATTATAACCCATATAATGGATTTAATATTGTTAATAATTTATTTATAAGACTTGAATTGATAAATTATCAAGGTAAGGTTTAATATATGAAATGTAACTTCCTTATTTAGAAAATTGATATATGATCTACATAGAGAGAGATGATCAATTCCAAAAAATATTCATAAATTAATGATAATAATATTTCCATAATCCACATTCCCACAAACATTAACATGGGATGAAATAACAACACAAGAAAAGGGTTTCTAAAATAATCAAAATTTTAAGGTGAAGATTTTATACTCTTAGAAAACATCCAAGATATAATAGAGTGTCTAGAACCAAAATCTAATAAGATACCTATAATTTATAGAGAATGATATTTGTACCATAGTTTCCACAATTCACTTCATTTTTTTCATATTATAGAACCTTATTTATTCATTTACCCTATTAGGTTATTTATGACTATTATCATTGGTATCCGAGGTTTATGGAATCAATATTAATAATTCCTAGGATCCTGAATTAAAATAATTCAATAAAAAATGGTACATTTACTATAAAATTTTTATAATATATTCAAATTTTTTCATTTCTTTGATAATCATAACCTATATAAAAAACCATTACACTCTTGAAACATCATCAAATTTGTTTTAATAAATTTTTCAGATTCTTATTTCCACAATCTGGACACATAGAAAATTATATATTATTTTATCTAAGTAGTTATCTCAAAAACATAAATGAAACTCCATCATTATAATATTTCCTATCTATGAAAATTATTATTTATTCATGTTGTTAATAAAAAAACATATTTAGTTATGAACAATCAATAGTCTTCTCACTTTATCTCTTATTTTTCAGTATTGTTCATTTGGAAAATCTTTTTGTTATCCATGGAACATAGTCTTCACTATATTACACTTATTTCAATCAGTTTAGTAAAATATGAGATATCCAATGATAAGAACACCCAAATAAAAACAAAATAAAAAGGAAAAATATTAATATAAAAATAATCAATCATAACTAATAAATTCACCCAAACTTACAAATTTTATAGGATTCAGTATAGATTATTCATGTTCATTTTCTTTTATGATTATTTGACCCAAATATATTCATATACAACATAATGGTTAATTAAGTGAATTTATATCATTATAAAATATTCCCTTTGAGTTTTATATAAGTTGTGTTTTAGGGTCTCTCTGTTGAACCACATGTGATGACCGAGTTAATACAGAACTGAAATTTTCTTAATTACTACCCTTTGGTACATCTATGGAAGAGTCTGTATCTATATTGGGATATTATTAATAGGATACCACACACTATATAATTTCCACGAAATTTAGGTTATTACCCTATAGATGGACTTATCCATAAGGTCGTCACTAATTTTCTATTGTTGTAATCCCCAAAATAATTAAATAAGTCCCAAAAAATAACTAAACTACACTCTAATACCAACTAAAACCCCCTAGACCCAAAATCCTAAATCTATTGTTCCAAAACCTTCATTAATTACTATAATTTATCTCAATTGAGATGACTCAAGTCAAATATACATATATTTTAGTCATTTAAATATCATATATCACATTAATCACATAATCCCTAAACCCAATAGTTTATTATATTTGAAAATTAGTCATATAATAATAATATTATTAACCTTACTCTATAATATCACCAATATATGAATATATCCTTTTAGATATATCCTAGGTTATACTTTATTTATATTCCAGTTTAAGAAAATTATAATAAAGGAGTGTTCAAAAATTCTCACTATGGGAGAAACTTCTCGACATGTAATCATGGCATATATCATATTTGTGCGAGATAATATGGGTATGATAGAAATATATAATTAAAAAACATAAAACAATAAAATTTATAAATGTGCAGTAATATAAGGACATGTAATCTTGATTGGTCTTTTATTTACCATTGAATAAGAGTTCAGAATCATGTGTGAAAATCATGAGTTATGGAGTATATCATAGTCATTTAACATAGAAATGTGGCATAAGAATATGTATGTTAAAATATAATATTATTACAGAATCTAATAGAAATTCTTTCCATAAATAAACATGTGAATAATAAAAAATGAGATCTTGTACACATTTAATACTTTGAGAAAAAACTTAATGTGATCATTACCTTCAACTTCCTTGTGAACAAATAATAGTGTGACCATGTTTGTGAAAAACCCTATGAACAAAGCATAATGGGGTTATGTCTATACAAAACGTTTTGAACAAGGAAAAAATTATTATTTCTACACACAACATTCTTATCTCATAGGAAAGAAAAGCTTAATCAATGTATTATCAGAAAATATAGGACCCCATCAATATTATAATGATTAAACATACCAATTCGTTCCATAAAAAATCAACCATATATCATATCCTGAATAACCCATGGAAGGAAAATGGGTTCACTAAAATTTCTAAATTGTAAAACATGAAATTACATTAAGAGTAAGATCGATTGATATTAAGCATTCAATTGGAAAAAATTTAATTATTTAGAAAGGAAAATTAATTATAGATTCATGATACATTACTCCAAATGATTTAGATATTATATTGAAAAGAGGAAAATTGAAGTTAAATCCTAGGACTAGATATCATAAAACATCGTTAAAATTTTTGAATGTTGGTGAATCTATGATTCATTGTAAAAAATAATTTTTAAAAACTCACATTAAAATATTTTGAAAATAATAATTTTAAATAAATCCCCATAAAGGTTCCATGGAAAAAATATGAAGGTTTTCTAGAAGAAATTTGGATTGGTAGATGAAATAGTTGATCATGAAAATAAAAACACATTAGTATTTTAAAATACATTTACATAAACAAACTTAATTCACATAAAAGTAATGAATCACTTTGAAAAGTTGTAAATATAATTATAAATATCACCATAAATATTACATATATTGATTTAAAAATAAAAAAGGAGAACATTGTCAAGAAGATTAAAAATTGATATATATGATACATTTCTTATTTGTGGAGGATGAGAATTATTCTTAACATCAATAAAAGTTTTTGAAAATAGAAATACATAATAGGTGATGTGTTTGATGTTAAAATGTAATTCACAAGAAAATTAGTCAGAAAATAAATATAATATCATCATAGGATAGAAAAAAAGTATTTTAGAACAATATTCAAATAAAAATAGTTATGAGTAAAGATATAGATTTCATTCAAGAAACCCCCTTAATTATTTGGTAAAATTTGAAATGAAAATAATTACATTGTGGATCATGAAATAGAAAATTAATTATCATGAATAAAATTAAATGATGATAAAATATTTTATATAGGAATTATATACACTGTAAAATCACATGAACCATTTTTATTTTCCTTTTACCCTAATTTTTATCTCCCTTAGTTTGGGTCTTATAATGAATCATTTCAGGAGTTTTGTATAAATTTTTGATGCCCATGGGTCTTTCCATTATTGGCGCACAATTAGGGAAAATGTACAGTTTAGACTAGAAACTCTTGTTCCCTTTTGTGAGGCATTTGTGAGAGGAATGATTACTTTTACACTAGGCAGACTTCCCCTAAACTATGTAGACTTAGACAAATGGGGTTTCCATGGTTGTAACATGGTTAGACCAACTGTGTGGCCAAACCATGCACCCTTTCTAATATATCATTGAAGTCGCATAGTTTCAAACACTATTAGTAATAACATTGCAGACTCACTATAATGCCATGAGGAGGAGTTGTTAATTCCAAAAAAAAATTAATTAAAATATTGAAAATCTCTTTATTAATCCTAAACACCATAAATTTCACCCTAAATGAATTACATTTCATTTGGAGGCTCTTGATAGTTAATTGGCTACTCCAGACTCTCTTCGACTTGGATATAAGTATCTATGTGTGAATTTGATCTCTATGTAGTATGTGAATTTTATCTAGATTATAATCATCAATTTATCCCTTATTTTCTCCTATGATAGATCTAAATCAACATGTTTCTTATGTATTGGATCTTTTATATGATTGATATTAATTAGTGGAGATATTTCTTTGATCTTTATTGACTTCAATTATCAATTTTAAATTCCAACATTGGGGGATCAATCATTGGAAAATTTCAAAAAAGGTGTTTTTTACATAATGACTTTCTATACTTATAATATCTTTATTGTTTAATTTTCTTTAAAATAGTTTCCAATTTATTTCCGAATCCTGATTTTTTATTTTAGAAAGACATTAATTTTTTGGAATAAAACCCTTTTTAAAAATAATTAATGAAATCAAGGGATTTTGAAAACAAATGGATTTAATTGAAATGTTATTTGACGAAATAGTTTAATGACTGATCTATGAGAAAATTTATTTAAATGAAATAGCATTTTTAAAAGACATAAATATTATAAAAACCATGATTGTTTTTGAATTTGAAAAGTAATGTTGAAACATTAGATCTTGTAAATTGTATTATAAATGATGAATTGATTTGAAATGGATGTTTTTCATATAATTATTTGATGGATTGAAGAAAATGATATACGGGGTGGTTAGTGGGTGAATAATAAAATCATTCTTGGGAGATAACTCCCTATAATGGTAATGATGATGAAAAATATAATAAAAACCAAGTTTTTCTTGATTTTACACTAATAGCATGTATTAACTAATTGCATGATATATGGGACATGGGAAAATGTGATCCATGATCACTAATTGAGAAGTGTGAGGATCCTTTAACCATAAAATATCTAACCATAAGGCTAATGATTTGATTTTATGATAAGTGTTGAATTTTTTATTACACATCATTGATTTCATAACTACTTTAATTCATGCCTTATTATATTACTAAAATATTAATTTAATAATGTTATTTAAATATGTTCCATATAATTATTTTGAAATTTTGTTTTTTAAGAAAATGTTAAATGAATTTCCATTACATGACTTTATTTTTAATTTCAACATTCAAATGGTTTATTTTTATTGAATTTTTTTTTGAAAAAATAGTCGAATAATACAGCATTATTGAGATCACACCCCACACTTTACTTCAATAATTTTTAAATTATGTTATTCCTGATCCAAGAAAGTGGAATGTAACAATTAGATGTGGTAGATATTTCTGAGCATAAGACCCTTAGTGATGGCTTTGAAAAGTGGTGTTGTTATCCACTCATTTCAATTAGTTTCTTTGAGTTTATTCTTAAAGAATGTTGTGTTGGGTTATAGATGTTGCTTTCCTTTATGATGCTGGAATACCCACTTTGGATACTTTTACCCTTGAGGAGTGTTTGTAATATTAACTATTTCAAGTTATTATCTTCTATTATTGTTTCTTAATGGGTTTTCCTATAAAAAAATATTCCCTTCAATGTTTGATATGATGGAATGTTCTAGTCTCGTCTCCGGGTGATCTGGAACACCCTTTGAGCTAAGTTAGGGATGGCTCGAGTATTAGTGTTTCATGGTATTTTGGTTTTCTCATGAAAAAATGGAATTATATGTTCGTGTTTTGAATCATTACTTTATTTCAGTATGATTTTTGGGATTTATTTTGGATTGGAGGTAGGATTTTGCGAACATAATGGGTAGTTTTTCGTGAATTTATAGTGATCTACCATCATATAAAAACATCATTTAACGTGGGTGTTTAGGAAAAGTGTCCTTGATGTATAAATTGATCTGATTCTTGTCTTTTGTTAAATAAAATTAGTGTTTTTAAATACCAATAAGATGAAATATATTTTATGGAATTGATATTCCTTTATCACTTTATTAACATGATGACGTAGGTTTCCTTGTTATTGTATTCTTGTTCTATATTAATGTTGTATAGAACCTTTCCTCTGAGAATAATTATTTAATTGCCCTCAGGAGGGATGTACTAATGATATATGGAAGTAAAATCCTCTTGATGGTTAAAATCATGTTGAGATTGTGGTTCATTTTGTCCATGCTCTGGGATAGGTACCCACACATGTTCCCATTTAGGTTATAATTGTTGAACCTCAAATGGTTGAAACATGAGATTGTTCTCAAGAATTTCATTTCCAAAATGAACCATATTTCCAAAGATTGAATGGCCCTCAAGAGGTAAGAAATTTTTTATAAAATATTTTAACGTATAATTTAGGTCTTGTACACACATGATTCAATAAATGTTATATATTCTATTATCAAGCCTGAAAGGACTATAAGGAGGTGGTAGGATATGATGGATATGGTGAAGAAAAATGAATCCTTATAGAGGAAATACATCATATAAGTATTCAAATTTTTTTTCTTTTATGAGTAAATGATCTTAGAAAATTCCACAAAATTTATTATCCTCTAATAATGTGACTTAACGGTAAATGGTAATAAAATATTCTTCCCTAAACTTGTTTAGTTTCTTATTGAGGTATTGGTGAATGAAAAGATGAAGTCTTGAAGATTTGATGTGGGTCTTCAATGTGATTTCTAATTAACGGTTTTACGGTTTAATCTCAATTCTTTGAATGATTTTCACGATAGATTTTTGATGGCAGAGCTTGTCCTGGTTGGTAATTCAGGGTTTATGGGAGTTTATCTAACTCACAATGGTAGTTTTTTCAGTCCATCTAAAGAGAAGAAGAAGAAAGATGAGTCTTATAGATGATCATGATTGAAAAACAGTTTTTTTCTTCACAGGTTTCTAACAGAGTTCCATTAACAAGATTATAATATTTAAAGGTTTCAAATTAAAAACAACTTTATAATGTGGTGTTGAATATTTATAGTTTGTGAGGTTACTTAGTCTACCTAATGATTTTATATAATTTATTCCCTACCCTGAATAGTGGATTAAGATCATCACCGCCTACAAGTACTACATTTCAATTAAATGCTTCAGGAAAAAAGGGTTTCTAGATATAGGAATTCATATTAAATAATCTTCAGACATAGGAAGACTTCTAATGGATTATTATATTAGTCCACTGATAGAGAGAGGTACCATCACTATAGATTCATATATAGGTACTATTTTTTTTGATACTCATGAAACTAACTCTTTCCTATCGATTCATGTTTTTAATTTTATAAATGTTACTATGAATCTTATGACATATGTGATGGATATTGATATACCCATTTAAACATAGAGTTCATGTGGTATTCCATTCCCTACATATTCCTTCCCTTTATTAGATATCATTCCCAACAAGGATTTTTTTTCTCAATATAAAACTTCATTAATTTCATTATTTGGGTAGATTGTATTATTTCTTATAATTCACAGATTTACTTTTACCTTTAACTGGTCACTTTTATTTAACTGATGGGTGTTCCTTGTTTTTCAAGAGATAATGGGACTTGAGATCAAGTAATGTCTGAACTCATTTTATAGTGTTCATCTGGGTTATAATGTTGTTTTCCTTTGATTTGGAGAAATAATAATTGAGTGTTAATATTCCCCTTGTCACTGATGAGTTTACTAATGTGTTTCCATAAGACATTTCTTGTTTTTCATTTTTAATATATGTAGAGTTCTCTATTTAATTTTTACTAGGTAGCCTAAACTATTTCTATTCCTTCATACCATATGGTACCAACTAAACTAAAAGAGTTAAAGACATCATTGGATGATTATTTTCCCTATATTCTCTCTATTTTTGAATATGTCACCTTGGGAAGAACCTACCATTTTTCAATGAAATCTGATGGGTCACATCTACTTTTTTTATTACCAAAAACACAACTGAGATATGGTAAAAAAATTCTAATATATTTATTATTAGTTTTAATAGTTAAAAGGGGGAATTGGTTCTCAAATATTTATCTTTGATCTGGTTACAACTAGTTATGACTAATATAGTCTTATATCTTGAAGACTTCTTTCAATATAAAGTCTATCTTTTATGAGTATCTTGTTATGATATTTGGTCTAAGAAATGATCCTTTAGTTTTTATGGAACTGATGAAGAAGATATTTCATGAGTATCTATAATCGTCTATAGTGGTATTTGTGCATGATATTTTGGTCTATTCTAATACTGGGGGGGGGGGGTCATGTGTTTTATCTGAGATCAGTTCTAAAAATTTTGAGAGATCACTAACTTTTTTCCCAGCCTTCAAAATTCCTTTTTTGAATTCAACAAGTGAATTTATTATGACATGTGGTCACATAGCATGGAATTTCATTTGATCCTAATATTTTCAAAGATGTAGTGTCATATGGAAACCACAAATTGGTTTCAATATTTAATGATTTTTGGGATTAGTGGGGTATTTCCACCATTTAAAAAAAGTTTTTTTCTACAAACTATTTTTTTTGAGTTGAAATATATTTTGTTTTTTCCCAAATTTCAACTGTTTTACAGGCTAGGTCTTGATTTTGGGTCTTTTGGGATGTGTCAGGTTCGAGTTTATGTTTCATTATCATAAAGGGTTACCATGTGGTGTCATATGATTCCTGAAACAGTAGTCCGCATCAAATAATCCATTTAACACGTGATCACAAACTCATAACCATGATTCATTCCCTTAAGAGTTGACATCATTACATTTTTATAGAAAGCATTTTCATTTATGCATACCATAAAATCTTGGGTTTTATATTATCTCAAAAAGATCTAAATCTTTGAATGTGGTAATGGGTGGAGTACCTACAATACTTTGATTGTGAGGTTTCTTATACCAACAGTAAACATAATGTCATTGATTACTTTTTTATTGGAAACATAAAGCCATGAACCCAAAATAATCATTATAATTATTGAAGATGATGGAAATTCTTCCTCGTGTGCGCTTGGGTGTCCCGGGGAATGATATTTAACTTGTTGTTATGAGCATAAACTTTATCTCCTCTCTTATAGAGATGATTCTTTGGGAGTTTAAACTGTCTGATATGTTTCATGGGTTAGGTAGTCTCTATATAGTGGGGAGACCATCAACGAGTAGAAACTATCTTATGAAGGTATCCTATACATTCATAATTGGTATGTTTTTTATCCTTTGATAAAGGAAATGATTGGTGACAATCATAGTTCCTTGTGGGAAATGTACACAAGTACCATGAAGATGTTTCCATACTTGAGTCAATGATTCAGTTTTCATGTATGAGATGAGATGTCATTGACTTTGTTTCACACTTTAAAAAATGCCAATAGGTGAATGCCGAGCACTTGAAACCATTAGGGTTTCTTTGGCCATATCCTATGACAACATTTATATGGGGAGATATTTCTATGGAATTTTTTGTTGGGTTTATATGTACCATTATTGGGAAAAATTTTATATGGTTTTTTATTTATTAGTTAAATAAATTATCTCACTTAATTCCCATTAATGATACAACCAAATTTAGGAAACTGGAAGCATGTTCATTGAAATAATTGTGAGAGTGAATGGAGTCCTATCTATTTTAGTCGCTCATAGATAAATTTGATTAACATACTTTTTTTTGGAAATTTTTCTATGAGGAAATATAAACATAGGGGGTTTCTATCATGGAATAACATTTATAGATATATTCCCAGATAGAATGATATATATAGATTTTTGAAGACATACTTAGTTCTTCTGTTATCATTTTGGTGGATATTTAGATTTACAACTAAGTCTAATTTATTTTTCCTTTAAAAATAGATACGAGTTTTCCATTAGGACTACACTCTTTAAGGCCTTGTATGGTTATCCATGTAAATATATGTTGTGTCAGTTTGAGATTGGTGAATATTCCTTGGTTGTGCCCAGTTTGTTCTAAGTCACGATGAAAAATATCTAGTTTTTTCATTAGAAAATGTTAACATATTACATATAGTATTAATCCTTAGATGATCATTGTTTATACCCTTTATATTTTTTAGTTAGTGAGAATTTTTTATTGATAGATTCATATTATTTTGGTCACCAATGTCTTGGAATATAGGGAAAACCTTCACTGAGATTCATGGGACCATTTTTAGTTGTTCAGAATATTATCAAGGTGTCTTACCATTTGGATTTTCTACCTTGTTTGATGTGAATTCATAAAATATGTCACTTTTCATAGCTTTGAAAGTATCACACCAACATATCTCATTTTTTTTACCTAAGAAGAAAATGATGTTAAATATGATTTATCTATGATTGAATAACTAGTTCAGATTATTTATTTTCAGATAAAGGTTGTTAGTTTGATGTAAATACCCTTGGCTATAGTGTTATGGAATCATGGTTCTGATTCAGGTGAGACATGGGATCATGATACAATTATAAGGGAGTAGTGTCCTCATATCTTCCACATGAATAAATCATGATTGACTTTCTAGGGACATACATCATTTAATAAGGGGAGTTTATAACATAACATTACCGCTTTTAGGTGTTTCATGAACCTAGTTTTTATCTTCCTTGGTTTGTGGATTGTTATGGTTAATTTTTAAATATTATTAGAAATTTTAGAATCTCATGGGGATTTTTACAGTAGGAACATAGTTAGCAAAAACCGTATGGTTTGGCCCAGAAAACTATGCATGTAGTTGTGAGGTACTAGAGTGCAGTGCATTCTCAAATTAAAATTATACATCCTCCCCACGAACCATGAATGTTACAACATATGTGGTTTTCATGGTTGGTTCATGGTCTGTATGAAATTTTCCCTAAACTACACACCCTTTCAACAAGCTTCGTGAGGGGGTATAGATTGGCACTCTATTATTACTGACCATGTTTCCTCCCTACGAAATCATACGGATGGGTTTTTAATGACCCAAAAATTAGAATTAAAATTCAAAACCCCCATTATTAATCCTAAACACACCATATCGAAACCTTATTGAATTACATTGATTTTAGAGGTTCTGTGGAAGAAATTTGGTTCCTCCAAGATATATTCTTCTTAGAATGATGAATCAATTAATACATTTTGTATCTCTTTTGTAAGTGACTCTTCTCTTTTTTAGAATCCTTTGTTTTTACCTTATATCCTTTACTGATACTAATGAATCCTCATTTTTTTATGGATTGGATCATTGATTTTGCGTATTTTAAATTCGATGAATTCTTCTATTATCTTCCCTGAATACTTTTCTTCATTGAAAATTCCCATTTAAAGTGATCGATGATTGGATCACGTGATAAAAGGTGGTTTATTCCATAATTATTTTCTATACATATGATCCCTGGATTTCTTTCATGTATTGAAAAGGTTTTTCAATTTATTTTTGAATAAATATTTTATTTTCTTATAATATCATGGATAAGTTAAATAAAATTGTTTTTGAAAACATTATTGAACTATATGAGTATGTACAAAAGATAACTTGAAATATGAAATTATTTGATGAAATTATATAAATATTCATCTTTGAGAAAATTAATTTAAAGAAAATATTATTTTAAAAGGTATTAATTTGATGAAAATTATAATTTTGTTTTGAATTAAAAAATGCATTTTGAAACTTCATAAATTGGGAATTGAATTGTGAATAATAAATTTAGTTGAAATGGATTATTTTCACATGATTTAATTTTTATTTAAGAAAATATGATCTTGTGTATTATGTGTGTGAATATGATAAGCACACTTTGACTCTAACACCCTAGAAATGGGCTGAAAAGGTAACTATAACAAATACCTAGTTGAAAAATATTTTCTCTTGATGGGGTGTATATCTCCCTGAAATAACCCAACAGACACGTGCACACTTATTTCATGACCACTGATTGAGAAGAGTAAGTATAAGTCCGCAGCCTTAAACATTACTTAATCTTGAGTTACTTCAAGAATACACGTTGAGGATATTTTCGGGTTTAGAGTTTTAGAAAATTAGATCATAAATCACGCATTACATTCCACATTTAAAAAAAAACTGGTTACATAAAAGATATTACTCATTTTTCCCATCAACGGAAACATATTTAAAATAAAACATGGATTCTTTACTGAAACATCCTCGACGCTATCATCACATCATGTACCTTTCCCTTGACCTGTGAAAAACATTTCAAAAACTTGGGAAGAGAATAAAAAGCTCAGTAAGGGATATAAAATTACGAAATGAAAACATTAGTCCATGTATGAAATCATAATTTACCCATAAAACATAATCATTTTAACATACCTCATCAAATCATGAATAAATCATAGAAATGATAATGCATAAAGGCAACTTGAGGCATTCATAACATTCTTACGTAGGGATTAACCCTCATGGTTACTTTTGGAATACTCATCACAGTATATTTTCTAAATATCTTCATAGAAACCTTAGTGTTTAACTCCTTTACGTTACCCATTGCATTGGAGAGCTATATCAGGCTCACCCGCCCTTAGTTTATCATGGAATCACCCGTCTTTATAAACAATTCACAAGAACCATAACATAATCATATCACACTAAACTTCCATAAAGGAAACATAACATTTCAACATTTCAATCAAAATATATCAATAACACATTGATAAAAAAATTATCAAAACCATTTTCAATACCAAAAGAAAAGAAATGAAAAACATTGTATTTAATTTTCATTTAAAAAAGTTATGGCTGGTAGAGGAAGCAGAAACTCAAATAATGGTCACAGCGGCGAAAAAGTTGTTGTCACCGCATACATACGAAAAAAACATTCCATTTTGTCGTTTAGTAAAACACTTTGTATAAAATGATTCCTTTAAAAAAATGTAAATGTCAAAGGGGTTTATACACCGTATAAAAGAAAGTTGTGTATAAAACAAAATATGTCTCAATGAAAGGAGATTGAGACGAAGTCCCTTACCTTGGGTCCGACTTGACTCGACCGCTCTTTAATCTCTTGAATAATAAACATGAGTTATTTTATACTTGCTTAGTAACCTTTTTTATGTTCATTATTCCTTTTATATCACTTATTACCATGTTATGAAAACTATGTAATTATTTAAGTTAATAACGGTCGTTTTGTCGATCATTGGTACTTGAGTAAAAAATGGACTTCTTATAATTACATATTGTTCATTGGGTAAAATATACATTATATTGAGAACTATATTCATGATGTAGATATCATATATATCATATATTTCTAGTATATTCATTTTTAATATTACATAACATTTAGAGGTAAGAAATGAAATGCACCGTTCATAGAGACGGTAAGCCGTACGTACGCATGAACGCTACTTTCATTTATATTTCGTATTTCATGGATTGACTTCATAATGATATAAAGGTATATTATAATTATAGTATAATATCATATATAATATCATTAACTCCATCTTTTATACGTCCCACATATGGAATTAATGAATCCAATCACTTTGAGGGGGCGGTAGTCCGCACTTCCTAAAATGAATATATCGTGTTTACCCATAATAGAAACCTTAAAGATATTACATAAATGAAAAATACAGAAGCATAAGGAATAAATAAACATAATATATATCATATATAAATAGAGTGACATCTTAATGGCCACCTTTTTATGTGTTAGAAGAATATTGAACAATCATCATTTCGTGAGGCAAAAATTTTCCATCCACAAAAACAATATGTTCTTTAACCATTAGACAAAGGTGTGTGTAAGTGTAGATCGAATCCATTTCATAAAAACATACTAGTATGTTGAATATACTGGTTTTGTTACAAATTAAAGGAATAAAAAGAGTCCAGGTGGTTGGAGAAGCAAAATAAAACAAAAGAACACAAGTGAAGACATTACCTTTATATAGGGTAACTCCTCTTGGTTTGAAACAAAAGGGTTTATTGAAGAGCTTTCTTCCTAAGGTAAGGATTCTAGGATGAATAGAGGGATGTGGAGAGATAAAATGAGCAGAGGTTGGCCGAGACAATGGATTTAGAGGTGTGGTTTAGGAGGGAGATGTGGGGGCCTTTTATAAGAGGGAGGAGGGGCACTCTTGGAAAGCCAAGAAATGTTACTTTATTTTAAAATGAGATTCAGATTTAAAAGGACCCAAATTGATATATTTCAAGGATAAGGTGATAAGGGTTAAAAATATACTCATCCAATATGTTTTTGACAAGTTTAAGTCTTAGATGTTACATTATCGTTTCATTTTATTTAAATCGTTCATTAATGAGATAATCGCTGCATCATTATGATGTCATAAATAAATTAATTTATTTAATGTCTAAAAATTTGATAAAAAAATTCTATGACATAAGAAATCCATTTAGATTTCCAATTAATATTTATATACTAATATATCATTTACATAGACAAAACTAAATTTTTTTTACTCAGATGATGCATTATTTAGTGATATTCTCCTTTCTTTAAAAATAAAATGATAACGTGTCACATTTCCCAAAAGTGATTCCATGGGGTCCCTATGATTGTCACAAGGCCTCCCATGGTCGGCCATGACACAACCAGTAGCATTAGGACACATGTGGAGGTCATTTTTTATTATTATTATATTATTTTATTATCCTGAACTACCCAATTACTAATTAATCAAGATAATTAAAGATAATTATTGTAGTTACTATTTATAATGTCCAAAAACAAAAGAGTATTAATTACATAATTTGGACCTTATAATTCAAAATATGAAATCCATTTTAACAAATTCCAAACATAGGAATTTCAATAATAATTTTAAAAATAATTCTCGTTGTCAAAACAAATAGCGTGTTTTTTTGAAACAATATCTATGAAAAGTTTGGCACTTGTTTATGCCCAATTCCAAATTGAAATTATTTCTAATGACCACCATTTGATTAAATGTTAAAAAAATATTATAATTAAACTTCAAAAACAATTAAAACTATAATATAACCGTATAATTAATTAGATTAAAAATAATTTTTGATTTTAAATGCAGTATTTTTCACTATTCATTAAAAATTGAACATTCTCAGAAAAATACAAAAAATTAATCCAAAGTAAATTTAAATGTCCCAATCAAAAGGAATAAGATTATTTTGACAAATAGATCTTATAAAATTGTAAATATATAAATTTAAAAATAGTTTTCCATCAAAAGGCAGTAAAACAATCTTTTAAAAATATTAGTATATTCCATGCTTAAGATAGGATTTATTCTAATTTTAATCCTATAAAACACTATGTAAATCATAAATAAACATAGATAATAATATATATTATTCATTACATACTTGGGATGTTACATCCTTCCCCCCTTTAGAAAATTGCGTTCCCACAATTTATTTATTTTTCGAATAAGTGGGGGTATTTATCCCCCATGCATTTTCAGATCCCCATGTTGCCTCTTCACTCATGTGGTTTTTTTCGCAAAACCATTACATGATTAATCACCTTATTCTGCTACACTTGCTCCCTATGGTCAAGAATCTAGACCGGTTATTCCTCATAAGATAGATTCTCTTCCACCTGAACTACCTCTAGACTCAAAACATGTGATGGATCTGGCATGTACTTCCTTAACATTGAAACATGAAAAACATTGTGTACCTGGGATAAACTCTGAGGTAAAGATACTCGGTATGCAACAGATCCAACTCTCTCCAGAATTTTATATGGTCCAATGATCCTTGGACACATCTTTCCTTTCTTACCAAATTGCATCACACTTTTCCATGGAGATACTTTGAGAAAAACATGATCACCTACCTCAAAAGAGAGATCCTTCCTCCTATTGTATGCATATCTCTTCTTCCTGCTATGTACTGTTCTCATGTGCCTCTAAATCAGCTAAACTTTTTCTGCCAACTCTTTTACCAATTACGGTCCCATCAACTTCCTTTCACCTACTTCATCCCAGAAAGCTGGAGTTCGACACCGCTTCCCATATAATTCCTCAAATGGTTCCATCTGTATACTGGAATGAAAACTGTTATTATAAGAAAACTCAACCAATGAAATATGTTGGTCCCAACATCCATGATAATCCATCGAACAAGCACATATCATATCCTCCAAAGTCTGAATTGTTCGTTCTGACTGCCAATCTGATTGAGGATGAAAAGCTGTACTAAAATTTAAATCAGTACCCAATGACTTCTGAAGGACTTTTCAAAAGTTAGAAGTAAACCTCGGATCACGATCAGATACAATGGAGAGAGGAACTCCATGTAAACTGACTATCTCTTTAATATACAAATGAGAATTTTGATGTAGAGAAAATGTATCTTGTATAGAAAGGAAATGAGCAGATTTAGTCAAGTGATCAACAATAACCCAGATTGCATTATTACCTTGAGGTGTCTTCGTTAATCCCACAACTTAGTCCAAGGATATATTCTCCCATTTCCACTATGGTACTGGTAAAAGTTGAAGCATCCCATTCTATAACTTCCACTCTACTTTAACCTATTGACAAGTCAAACACTTCATAGTAAAATCCGCAATATCTCTTTTCATTCCATCCCACCAGTAATACTTATGATGATCTCTATACATCTTAATACTGCTAAGATGAACTGAAAATGGAGAACTACGAGATTCACATAACAACTCTCTCTTCAAATGTGAATCAAACGACACACACAATCTCTTCCTAAATCTCAGAACACAATAATTATCAATGTTAAATTCAAGAAACTTACCTTTATGAACAAGCTCTACCCTTTTCTACAACTCACTGTCTTGCTTCTTTGCTTGCTTAATTCTATCTGATAGAGGATTTCACTGATACCTGAAACAAAACAGAAGTACATCCTACACTAATAAATTCTATTCCAATGTTCATCAAATCCTTAACCAAAGGATCACGTTCCAAACACAACATTGTTAATGAAGCATTACATTTTTGACTCAGAGCATCAGTCACTTTATTTTCTTTTCTCGGATCGTAATGAATTATACAATCAAAATCCTTGATTAATTCTAGCCATATCTTATGTCTCATGTTCAATTATTTTTGAGTGAATATATACTTTAAAATTTTTTGATCAGTATATATTTCACACTTTACACTATACAAATGATGCCTCCAAATGTTTAAAGCGAAAACAACAACAGCTAATTCTAAATCATGTGTAGGGTAATTTACCTCATTTGTTTTCAACTGATGTGAAGCGTAAGAAATTACCTGATCATTCTGCATTAGGACACAACCAAGTCCTTTCAATGAATCATCATTGTTGATAACAAACTCACCATTTGTTGAAGGTAGTGCCAAAACTGGAGCATTCACCAATCTCCTTTTCAATTCCTGAAAACAATCATCACATTATTTTGTCCAGATAAACCTAACACCCTTCCGACTTAGCTTAGTCAATGGACTAGATAACCGGGAAAAATTTCTAACAATCCTTCAATAATAACATGCCAAACCAATAAAACTACAAATATCAATTACATTTATGGGTCTTGGACATTCATCAACAACCTTTGTTTTTGCAGGATCAACAGTAATCCCATCTTTAGAAACAATATGACCAAGGAAATAAATTTGTGGCAACCAAAACTCACACTTTCTGAATTTCCCATACAATTTCCTTTCTTTTATGGTTTTCAAAATGACCCTGAAATGTCTTTCATGCTCCTCTTTACTATTAAAAAACAACAAAATATCATCAATGAAAACAACCACAAACTTATCCAAGAAATCATGGAAAATTCTATTCATAAGGTCCATGAATACAGAAGGTGCATTGGTTAGCCCAAAAGGAATAACTACAAATTCATAATGGCCATATATTGTACGAAATGCGGTCTTCAGGATATCTGCTACCTTTACCTTAAACTGATGGTACCCCGATCATAGGTCAATCTTTGAAAAAAACTGAGAGCTGATCAAACAAAACATCGATATGAGGAAAATGATATTTGTTCTTAATAGTGATGTTATTCATGTTGTACCTCTCGTTCCCCTCATTGTTTGATTTTCATGATCACAATCACCTTATTATGTGTTTAACCTTGTTTCAAGTGTTTTTGTTGATAGGCAAAATATTGCCAAAGGATTGGCCCAAGAAAGTTGGAAAATGGACTGAATTGCAGTCCACCGGCCAACAGGTGTGATAGCACCGGCCAGCCGGTGGACCTGGCAGAGGCATTGCCCACTGCCAGGTTCCACCGGTCAGCCGGTGGCTCTGTCACCGGCCAGCCGGTGGCACCCAGATGAATAGTGGTTGCTACTGTCTGCCCACCGGCCAGCCGGTGGCTCTGGCACCGGTCAGCCGGTGGAGCCTGGACCATTTTTCTTCTCCTCTGCCAAGGCACCGGCCAGCCGGTGGAGCTGTACCGGCCAGCCGGTAACCCAGTCAAACTAGCCGTTGGCTTTGACCAGTCAACCCCCATTTGGCCTCCAACGTCTCTTTAAGCCTCTCCAACAGCTCCGAAGGCCCCCAATGGGTTCCATGCCTATAAATAAAGGCCAAGGAAGCCCCGGACACTAATCGGATCACATACCAAGCGCCCAGACATATTGTTGAACATTTGGCGAACCTCCGGCGCTCCACCTTCAAGGATCCTCAAGTGCTCCAACCTATTTCCATTCCAAGGAGCACCTCAAGAAGCTTGGGAGAGCACGCTACATCAACTCCATCATCCATTGGCACCCAAGTCTTCCCAATTACGGTTTTTATCGTTTTATTTATTTTGAGCTTAAAATTGGGTTTGTGCTTACAAACCCCAAACTCTTTCTTCATCCCTCTTTCTTTTGGGTTTCACATCACCATTAAGGTGTGAAGAGGTTTCGTCAAGCCTTTCCCTTTAAAAGGCTTGTGTCATAGGTGAGCTATCCTTCACCTGTAAGAAGGATAGTGGGTTCTTGCTAAACCATTAAAAGCAAGTGGGTTCTTGCTTAACCACCAAAAGCAAGCTGTAATAGGTTCTAGTGCTACCTCAAAGCCTAGTGGGTTTCTTGCTAAAACCATTGAAAAGCAAGCGGTAGGAATCTCTCAACGGTTGAGTTGGGAGCGGAGACGTAGGCCGGGTTTTGGCCGAACTCCGTTATCAATTTCTTGTGTGATTGCCTCTTTATTTCCGCTGCACTTTCACTTTGATTTTTAATTTGTTATTTATTTTTTAAAAGGAAATTCACCCCCCCTCTTGCCATCACTTCCCGTTTTCTCCGACCCAACAATTGGTATCAGAGGGAGAATTTTGAATAATACCCTAACCGGTTTCAAATTAAAGATCCTTTATGATGGCTTCTACCGCTTCTTCTTCTCAAACCCTCGAAGGTCATTCATTGGGTCGTGCTCCATTGTTTGATGGAACCGACTATTCTTTTTGGAAAACCCACATGACCACTTTTTTAAAAAGTATTGGTTATCCAATTTATAAAATTGTTATGCAAGGATTTTCCCTCTCCTCTCCCGATGAGTCTAAATGGACCCCCAATGACATTGCTTATTTTGAGCTTGATGGCAAAGCCATGAATGCTCTTCATTGTGGTCTTGACCGTAATATATTTAATTGTATTTCTTCTTGCACTACTTCACATGATATTTGGAAATATTTAGAGCTAACCCATGAAGGTACTAGCATGGCTCAAAAGCAAGAACCCGCTCAAAAGCAAGAACCCGATTCAAAATCCGTACCCGCTTGCCCACTTCACAAGAAAAGGGCCAAGAAGAAGAAAAAGAAGAAGGCTTCAAAGGCAACATGGAGTGATAGCTCCTCCTTCTCCTCCTTCTCCTCCTTCTCCTCCTTCTCCTCGAGCGACCAAGGTAAAAAATGCCTAATGGCAAATCATGAGGTATCATCTTCCGACTCTTCTTCCTCGTCTTCTAGTTCTTCAAATTCTTTCAATCATTTGTCTTATGAAGAACTCCAACATGCTAGAGACCAATTAGAAAATGGTTTTCATGAGCTTTCTTCAAAATTCGTTTCTTTGAAAAAGAATTTCAAAAAGCTTTCCTCCGAAAAAGACCAACTTCTCAAAGAGAAGGAGGAACTCTCCCTAAAAATCCAAAATTTCCCAAATGTTGATTCTTTGGAATCAACCATCAAGGACCTTAGAGAATCCCTAGCCAAGTTCACCCAAGGTGAACAAAATTTGTCCAAACTCTTAGGTTCTCAACAAGTATCTAGAACCACCAATGGACTTGGCTACACCAATATAGCTTCCTCTTCCCATGCACCCACTGTTTTTGTAAGGGGGAGCTCTAGTTTTAAATTTTCCAATTATTGTAAAAAACCCGGGCACCTCATTTATGAGTGTGATTGCAAAAATGCCTGGTACGGACAACCCAAATCTATTTTTTTTCGGACAAGTTTTATAGGAGAAGACCCGCCATGAAACAAATTTGGATTGAAAAATCCCTTTTGGCGAGTCTCTCCGGGCCAAAAATAGTTTCGTTTCCCCGATGATCTTTTGTTTTATTTAGGGGGAGAAATTTTCTTAAATTCAAAAATCTCTTTCAATCTTTTTTCAATTTAAATTTTCAATTCATTTTTGATTCAAAACTCTCAATTTCAAAAATTTCATTTGGTTTCAAATTTCAAATTTCAATTGGTTTTTGATTCAAAACTTTCAATTCAAACTGTTATTCAAATTTTCATTTCAATTTCAAAAATCTCAATTGATTTTTCAATTCTCATATCTAGTTTTTCAAACCCATTCCCTCAATCAAGTTTTATTCCCCGTGCTATTTTGATAATCACAAAGGAGGAGAAATTTATTGATTGATTGGGGGATAAACCTTTTGATCATGCTTAGCATTTATTTTCAATTTATTCATTAAAAGCATGCCTTTAATTCATGTTTTTACTTTAATTGTTTTGGTGATTGTGATCATCAAAATAGGGGGAGATTGTTGTACCTCTCGTTCCCCTCGTTGTTTGATTTTCATGATCACAATCACCTTATTATGTGTTTAACCTTGTTTCAAGTGTTTTTGTTGATAGGCAAAATATTGCCAAAGGATTGGCCCAAGAAAGCTGGCAAATGGACTGAATTGCAGTCCACCGGCCAACCGGTGTGATAGCACCGGCCAGCCGGTGGACCTGGCAGAGGCATTGCCCACTGCCAGGTTCCACCGGTCAGTCAGTGGCTCTGTCACCGGCCAGCCGGTGGCACCCAGATGAATAGTGGTTGCTACTGTCTGCCCACCGGCCAGCCGGTGGCTCTGGCACCGGTCAGCCGGTGGAGCCTGGACCATTTTTCTTCTCCTCTGCCAAGGCACCGGCCAGCCGGTGGAGCTGTACCGGCCAGACGGTAACCCAGTCAAACTAGCCGTTGGCTTTGACCAGTCAACCCCCATTTGGCCTCCAACGGCTCTTTAAGCCTCTCCAACGGCTCCGAAGGCCCCCAATAGGTTCCATGCCTATAAATAAAGGCCACGGAAGCCCCAGACACTAATCGGATCACATACCAAGCGCCAGGACATATTGTTGAACATTTGGCGAACCTCCGGCACTCCACCTTCAAGGATCCTCAAGTGCTCCAACATATTTCCATTCCAAGGAGCACCTCAAGATGCTTGGGAGAGCACGCTACATCAACTCCATCATCCATTGGCACCCAAGTCTTCCCAATTACGGTTTTTATCGTTTTATTTATTTTGAGCTTAAAATTGGGTTTGTGCCTACAAACCCCAAACTCTTTCTTCATCCCTCTTTCTTTTGGGTTTCACATCACCATTAAGGTGTGAAGAGGTTTCTTCAAGCCTTTCCCTTTAAAAGGCTTGTGTCATAGGTGAGCTATCCTTCACCTGTAAGAAGGATAGTGGGTTCTTGCTAAACCATTAAAAGCAAGTGGGTTCTTGCTTAACCACCAAAAGCAAGCTGTACTAGGTTCTAGTGCTACCTCAAATCCTAGTGGGTTTCTTGCTAAAACCATTGAAAAGAAAGCGGTAGGAATCTCTCAACAGTTGAGTTGGGAGCGGAGACGTAGGCCGGGTTTTGGCCGAACTCCGTTATCAATTTCTTGTGTGATTGCCTCTTTATTTCCGCTGCACTTTCACATTGATTTTTAATTTGTTATTTATTTTTTAAAAGGCAATTCATCCCTCCTCTTTCCATCACTTCCCGTTTTCTCCGACCCAACAATTCATGGCTCTATAATCAATGGAAATACTCATTGGACCATCTTTATTTTTAACAAATAAAATAGGAGAACCCGATGGTTACGTGCTAGGTCGAATGAAACCTTTCTCTAATAAATATTTCAATTGCTCCTTCAACTCTAAAAGTTCAATTTGAGCCATTTGATAAGGGGGTTTTGAAATTGGCTTAGAATCAGGAACTAAGTCAACAGTAAATTCAACTTCCCGGTATGGTATTATTCTAGGAAACTCAACAAGAAAAACATTAGAAATCTCATTTACCACTGGAACATCATTATTCTAAATAGTTCCTTTGTTTTCAACAATATCTGCAAGGTTACATTCATTTCCATCTTTTACATGTTTCTCATCCTCTTGATATGTTATCAACAGTAAGGGTTCATTCTTGAACACAAACTAAAAGTCTTTCTAAAAATAATCTTATTTAGTTATACAGTCAATCTTATCATGGTAAATAGGGAGCCAATCCATACCTAGGATAACATCAAACTCTACTAGAGGTAAAACAATAATGTTTGAAAGTAGGTTCTTTCTACGGATAAGGATATGAAGATTCTTATCAATTCTTTTTGCCTCAACATTTCCCCCAGCTATTTTTTCCACAAGTTCAGGAGTCATTTCTTGATATGGTATTCCCATTTTACTAGAATAGTTTACAGAGATAAAGGAATGTGTAGACCCTGAATCAAACAACACACTAGAATAATCGGAAAGACCAAATAAAGTACCTGATACCACTTCATTTGATGGCCCAAAATCTGCTGAAGTAGTTGCAAAGGATTTCACCACCCCTTTCTTCTTGTAGTCTAACAGCTTCTCATCATTCGAGGTCTTTGTCAGACACTCGTTTGCATAGTGACCCATATCAGTGCACTTAAAAAATTTCACTAACTATAAATAAAATTTGGTCTTACCATCACCCTGATCTTTTTCAATGCAGTCACAAGCCTTTTTTCCCATATTACCACATCGGTAGCACTTTTCAGAATTCAAAAGCCATTCCCAAGCATGGTTTTTACCACATTTATCACAAACTGGAAACCTAGTTTTCTTACCATCATACCTTTTTGAGGAGTTCCTCCCTTTCTTCTTCCACCTCGGTCTCTTCTTCTGATGGTTTTTATAGAACACTTGATCATCGGAAAACTCCATTTCCACCATCTCAGCACATCAAACAAGCTTTTCATAACTCTTGAACTCGTGAGAAGCTAAAGCCCTTGGATATTTTGGCTTTAATTCTGAGTAAAAATGATTGATTTTACTATAAAGGTCTCGAATAAAATTTAGAGCTTACCATTCCAATCGAGTGAAACTTTCTTCATAAGCAGCCACTGAGTTGTCCTCTTGCCTAAATTCGAAGATTTTTTTTTCCATCCTATGTCGAATAGCCTTAGGAAAATACTTCTCAAGAATCATCCCTTTGAATTCATCCCAGTCGAGAGCATCAATCACATCAGTGTCCCTGATATTTTTAACCATCGACCACCACTGATCTGCTTCACCCTCCAAACAGTAACTTGCAAGACTATCATTTTGATTGTCTGAACACCCCATGACATCGAAAATATTCTCTATTGATTTAATCCACCCTTCATCTAGCATAGGGTTAGTTGATCCTCTGAATGATGGGGGATGTTTCCTCATTAAATGTTCCACCACTGACATGTTCCTTTGCGGTTGATCTACAGATCACGTGCATGGATACCACCACCATTTATCGCTTGATTCAACTACGCCATTACTACAACAAACTGTTCAGTTCCAATTCCGACCATCTCAAGATGCTGATTCGGAAGGTCATTTCCTTCTGTATGCCTTCCTATCACTGCTTCCCTATTTCCTCTGCGGTAAACCATTCTAAGCAAATAGGTCTTTGATGTAGCAACATGGTAATCATCAAATGCTACATCATTTCAATTTGACCATAAAAAACATTTTTGGACAATCATATAATAGAATTGTAACTCCTAAAGATATCTAAACCGACCTTTTATACCAACTATAAGGACCTAGCCTTAATCATTAATTAATCTTGAGTTACTTCAAGAATATACGTTGAGGATCTTTTTAGGTTTAGATTTTAGAGAATTAGATTATAAATCATGAATTACATTCCACATTTAAAAAAATGGTTACATAATAGATAACACTAATTTTTCCCATCAAATGATACATATTTAAAATAAAAAATGGATTCTTTCTTGACACTTCCTTGACACTATCATCACATCATGTACCGTTCCCTTGACCTGTGAAAAACATTTCAAAAACATGGGATGAGCATAAAAAGATCAGTAAGGGATATAAAAGTATGAAATGAAAACATTATCCCATGTCTGAAATCATACTTTACTAATAAAACATATTCATTTTAACATACCTCATCAAATCATTAATAAATCATAGAAATCATAAGTTATAAAGTTAACTTGAGGTATTCCTAACATTCCAACATAGGGAGTAACCCTTATGGTAACTTTTGAAATACCCATCACAATATATTCCCTAAATCTTTTCAGAGAAACCTTAGAGTTTAAATCCTTCACGATACCCAATGCATTGGAGATCTATTTCGGTCTCACCTGCCCTTAGTCTATCACGGAACCACCCGTCTTCATAAACAATGCCCAAGAACCATAACATAATCGTATCATAGAAAACATGCATAATGGAAGAATAAAATTTCCACATTTCAATGACAAGATATCAATAACACATTGATAAAAACATTATCAAAACCATTTTCAATACCAAAATAAAATAAAACTAAAACATGGTATTTATTTTTCATTTAAAAAAATGTTATGGATTGTATAGGAATCTGAAACTCAAATAATGGTCACGGTGGCAGAGAAGTCGTTGTCACCGCATACGTACAACAAAAACATTCTCTTTTACCATTTATTAAAAATATTCATATAAAATGAATCCTTTTGAAAAAAATTAAAATCCAAAGGGTTTTATACACCGTATAAAATAAAGTTGTGTATAAAACAAAATATGATTCAATGAAAGGAGATTGAGACGAAGTCCCTTACCTCAGGTTCGACTTGACTCGATCGCTCTTTAATTTCTTGAATAATAAACATGAGTTAATTTATACTTTCTTAAGATCCTTTTTCATTTTCATTAATCCTTTTGTATCACTTATTAGAATGTTAAAATAGTGTGTAATTATTAATGTTAATAATGGCCGTTTTGTCGATCATTATCACTTGAGTTAAAAATGGACTTCTTATAATTACATGTTGTTCATGGGGTAAAATATCCATTATATCCCGAACTATATTCATGATGTATATATCATATATATCATATATATCCTTTATAGGAATTTATAATATTACATAACATTTAGAGGTATGAAATGAAATGCAATGTTCATGGAGACGGTAAGTCATACGTACGCATGAACACTACCTTCATTTCTATTTCATATTTAATGTAATGACTTCATAATGATATAATGGTATATTATAATTCCAGTATAATATCATATATAATATCATTAAATCTATCTTTTATACGTTCCATATATGGAATTAACGAATCAAATCACTTTGAGGTGGCGGTAGTCCGCACTTTCTAAAATTAAGTTATCGCGTTTACCCATAATGGAAATCATAAAGGTAATCCATAAATGAAAAATACAGAAGGATAAGGAAATAATAAACATAATATATATCATATATAAATAGGGTGACATCTTAATGGACACCTTTTAAGGTGTTAGAAGAATATTGAACAATCATCATTTTGTGAGGCAGAAATTTTCCATCCACAGAAACAGTATGTTCTTTAACAATTAGACAAAGGTGTGTGTAAATATAGCTAGAATCCATTTCATAACCGCATCCGAGGATGTTGAATATAATGGTTTTTTTACAAAAAAATGAATAAAAAGAGTCTAGGGGGTTGGAGAAGAAAAATAATACAAAAGAACACAAGTGAAGACATTTCCTTTAAATTAGGTAACTCCTCTTAGTTTGAAACAAACGGGTTTCTTGAAGAGACTTCTGGCTAAGGTAAAGCTTATAGGATGAAGAGAGGGATGTGTAGAGTTAAAATCAGCATATCTTGGCTGATCCAATGGCTTGAGATGTGTGGGTAAGGAGGTAGAGGTGGGTTCCTTTTATAAGAGGGAGTAGGGACACTCTTGGAAAGCCAAGAAATGTTACTTTATTTTAAAATGAATTTTGGATTTAAAAGCACCCACGTTGATATATTTCAAAGATAAGGTGATAAGGGTTATAAATAGACTCATAAAATAGGTTTTTGACATGTGTAAGTCTTATATTTTACATTATCTTTTCATTTTATTCAAATCGTTCATTAATGAGATAATCGCTGCATCACCATGATGTCATAAATAAATTAATTTCTTTAATGTCTAAGATTTATATTAAAAAATATTATGATTTGGGAAATCTATTTAGATTTCCAATGAATATATTTAGTCTAAGATATCATTTACACATACAAAACTAATTTTTTTTTACTCAGGTGATACATTCTTTAGTGATATTCTCCTTTCTTTAAAAATAAAATGATAAAGTGTCACTTTCACCAAAGAGTTATTCCATGGGGTCCTTAAGTTTGGAACAAGTAATCCCATGGTCTACCATGACACAACCAGTAGAATTATGACACATTTTGGGGTCATTTGGTATTATTATGATATTATTTTATTATCCTTAACTACCTGATTACTAATTAATCAAGATAATTAAAGATAACTACCGTCGTTAATATTCATAATGTACAAAAACAAAAGAGTATTAATTACATAATTTGGACCTTATGATTCCAAATATGGAATATATTTAACCAAATTCCAAACATTGAAATTTCAATAATTAATTTAAAAATAATTCTCGTTGTCAAAACAAATAGTGTGTTTTTTTGAAGCAATATTTATGAAAAGTTTGGCGCTTGTTTATGCCCAATTCCAAAGTGAAATTAATTATAATGACCAAAATTGGATTAAATGGTAAAAATATATTATAATTATACTTTAAATCCAATTAAAAAGATATTCTTACCATATAATTAAATTAGGTGAAAAATCAGTTTTGATGTAAAATGCAGTATTTTTCACTATTCATTAAAAAAATGAACATTGTCAGAAAAATACCAAAAATTAAAACAAAGTAAATTTCAATGTCCCAATAAAAAAGAATAATTTTATTTTGACAAGTAGAGCTTATAAAAATGTCAAAATATATATTTAAAAATGGATTTCCATCAAAAGGCAGTAAAACAATCTTTTAAAAATATTAGTGTATTCCATGCTTAAGATTTGATTTATTATCATTTTAATCTTCTAAAACACTATATAATTCATAAATAGACATAGATAAGAATATTTATTATTCATTAATTACTTGGGATGTTATAGTAAGGATCCTTTAACTAGATACTAACTGGCCATAATGATTATAACATGATAATAAGATTTCTTTTCACATAATGATTACCTTCCATTGATTATCAAGATACATTTATTAATGTCCTCCTATTTTACTAAAATATTTATTTAATATCTTTTTGTTATACATTACACCTACTAATTTGGATATAATTTTTTTATATAAATGATAGATGAATTTATATACCTTCTATTTATTGTAAATTTAATTATATATAGGTTTTATTTGTATTTTAATTCCTTATTGATCATTTGGTGGTATATTTTTGGTTTATTGATCTCAAACTCAACCTTCGTCTGGTGAATTTTCATATTATGTTATTACATTTATATGTAAGGGTAATATTCCACTTATATGTGGCATATGTTCTTGATAATATGACCCTCTGTGCTAGTGGTGATATGTAGATCTATGATCCACTGGTTGGAAAAGGTTTCTTGGAGTTTAGTTTTGATGGATGTTGTGTCATCTTATAAATGATTCTATCATTTAGGACATTTAACTAAATTATTGTGGTAATTTACTCATTTATTAGTGTTTGGAATACCAAATATTGGATGTTTTTATCTTCTATTATTATATCATGATGGGTCTTATTCTTGAAAAAATGTACCCATCAATGATGGATATGATGATAAGTTCTAGTATCTTACATCTAGGGATCATGAATTCAATTTATTCTATGTTAGGGTCGAATATGGTATTTTTGTACCAGGGAATAAAGATTCTGTTTTCAAAATAACAACATATATTAAAATAGGTTTATATTATGAAACATGTTTCAAATACTGATGTTTGAGACATAGAGCCATTACCTTTTCTAATGACTTCTATGAAGGTTATTTATCCCATTTAAAGAAAATAAACAATTTTAATAAACAATTTTATAAACTTATTAATTTAAAATACAATCTATACTATTCAATTATTATCATTAATTATAAATTTATTAGTATGTAATAATTTATTTCCAACATGTGATGTTATAGATTTTTATTCTTTCCTTATTTCATTAAAATATTGATTTTAATCCAAATTAATTAAATCTTAGATCATCTATTTTATGTTTTTTTTTAATATTGTCATTGTAATGATTTATAATGTTCAAATTTCATTCCATTAGAGTATGGATCATTGTTCCTGAATATAGAATTGGTTATGATATTTTTTCATTATTGTTTACATATAAAAAATGGTATATAAATAAGGAGTTATATAAAAATATAAATTATAAAAAACATTAGTAATGTATAAAAAATAATTTAATTACACTCATTATCATAATCATCCATGATGGATTATGATAAAAAATTAAATATGTCGTTCCACGAAGAATGTTGTCCACATTTATCCAAGGATGACATTTTCTTTTGTCATATAACAGAAGAAGGTAAAATTTTATTTATATATTCAAAACCATAATCATTGTATAAATATATTATTTTTCGTTATATAAAATTTTATATCCCTTCCCATAAGAAATTTATGAAATAATAAACATGTCACTTTTGAGAGGTGGAAGTCCACATGTATTCCTGAGTAACATTCTCATTTTTTCTATATAAGGGGGAAGGGAGATAATGTGTATAAATATAAAAGAATTAGACCCATATTCTTGGATCCAGTGTTAGAAATAATCTCTCAATTTATAGATTTGATAATAATAAATGTTACCCAATTTCAACCATACAGACATACAACATCAAACAAAAATATTGAATCAGTTACATACCCAAAGACTTTTTAGGTTATGATGTTAAAATAATTAGGGCAAAATATAATATTAAATTACATATTTACTCCTATGAAAATTCTTCCCATTATTCCCTTCTTTTATTATTTCACATTACTTATTCAAAATTTCTGAAAAAATTTGTCACACGTGAATACATTTTAAAAATAATTCATTTAACATAAATCTTTATTATATTATAAAATTAAAAAAAATAACGGTGATATTAAATTCTCTATAAGGGTAACCATAATTGTTTATAATTGACTATAATCTGTGCGAATAAGATGATAATGAAGAAAAGATGAGCTAATAAATGTTAATGAAAAATAAATGAGAGAATTAATACATCTCATAACATGGTTAATAAATATATTAAAATAATTTATATGATTAATATAATATAATATTACTATTAGTCAAAAATATTGGGCGATGTAAAAAAATACATGAATATAAGATAATTTTGAACTTGATGAAAGCATAATGAAAACCTCATTATAACATGGAAAATATTTTTTATATAACTCTTACAATGACTCTTACAAATTGAAAAAAGTAAATGGACTATTACTATATTCTCTTAGGAAAAACCCAAAACTGATTAACTTCATACCTTTACCAAAATAATTGGAGAGCTATATTGGTCGCATCCACCATTATGTGGAATATTAGGCCAAGTCATCATTATAAGCTATATCAGGATAACACGTAATCAATAATAATATATTTATACAACATCATGAATAAAAATTTTATAAACTGTTGGTTTCCAATATAACATCATTCAAAGAAAACATAATTCTTTTATATCTTGGATAAACCATGGAAAAGAAATGAGTTCCAGGACAACTAATTTGAAACAACTATAATCTATAAAATGTAAGAACAATGATTATATCATTAAATTATTTCCCTTGTGGTTCATAAGTGACATCAAGGATTGATATCATTGATGAATCAAAATACTGTTAAAATATCATTAAAACAATATTTGAGAAAAATTACCATTCGTATTTAAAAAAAAATTAAATCCAAAAAATTTAATAATATTAGGAAATTTTTTTCTTTTAAAAAAATATTTTAATTATTAAAAACAGTATTCAAATCAGATTTTTAAGGATGGTGAAATTTAATTAAACTCTAGTATGTTATAGTTAAACATTTTTTACACATTGGTAAATAAATTCAAAATGATTCATTAAAAATATATTAAAAATATTAATTCTTAAAATATTTGTAATTAATTTTAGAGATAAATGAAAATAAATATATGAAATAATTGAACTCTAAATAAAAAAACACATGGAATAGTTTTACAAAACATGAATATAGATAATAAAAAATGTCCAAATAAAAGATAATTGGTGATCAATATCACATACAAAAACAATATTGATGTTTCTTTAATCTATAATTGTAAAAATAGAAATTATACATGTAAAAAAATTATAACTACTATGTAAGAGAAATAAGTATTTCAATAAATTAATATCTTATTATCACTTCTAACATTACATTGAACCTGGAAAATCTGAAAATAAGATGAAAATGTTTCATAAATATCTTTACAAATTCGGTAACTTCAAAATATGAATCACATGAAATAAATTACTTCAAATGATATATTAATTAAAATGAATAAAATGAGATCCAAGATATAAAATTCTAGAGTTTAATACACACACCTCATAGAATAAGATAGGTTCCCACCATAAATGTATGTCCCAATGAAATAAATTCAAGATGAATAACCCATATAAATATCATAAAATTGAATTAAGAATTAGTAATTAAATAGATAATATAAAAAATGTAAACAAAAATAATTTTTAAAAAAAAACAAAAAAACAATGTCTATAACAAATATAATCACAGAATAACAAAATCTATTAAGAATATATATAACCTAATGAATGAAATTTGAGTTAAGAAACCCCTTACTGCTTTGGTAACTTTAAAATAAAAAACCACTTTGATAAAATGAAATGAATTGAAAATTAAAATAAAATTAAATATGACTAATTAATGACATAAAATATTTAAGGGGAATCTTATTGACCATATTATATAAATTAGGTTCATTGTATTGAAATATATCCTAATGAAGTTAAATTATGATGAAATCCCTTACCACGAGTTCAGAATTTACATCTATTTCCTTTAACACCTATAAAATAAACGTATATAAATTTTTTAACTATTTTAAAAAATTATATATTTATTAATTTATCATATTAATATTTTTTATTGATTATAATAGAATTTTTAATTATAGAATCATATAATTTTATGATTGATGGTTGAGGAGGTTTAGTTAATTGTTGAAAAATGACTTCATTATGTTGATTTTGGTCAAAGAGTCCATTGTTCCATCATATCCATAATAAAAATCCTAATAGAGTTTTTGTTTTTATAAATTAATTATACTATAATAAAAAATTGTACATGATGGTTATAAATAATAAAATAGTTTATATTAACCATGATAATCGGTTATACACACACATGAATAACAATTCCAATTTTCACAGAATATGAGGGAAATGGTTAAGTATAATATTGTATTTATATAATAATGGTTATATAAAAAATATAATATTATATCATTAATTACACATATATGTACAATCCATGTGAGGTGGGGATGAAAAATAAATCATATCGGTTTATGAGGCGATAATCCACACAAACGCATGAAAGAAATTTATCATTTTTCAATGGATTGAATACTAATAAGATAGAGAATATATTATCATTAAATTATTATAATTATGTCATATATATAATATATATACTCTAAATTCATCATTGTACCTAACCATGAGATTGGTGGAGGAAGAAAAATCATATCAGTTCGGGAGGTTGTAGTTTTTCATACACAAAAACATTGGTTTCATTTCCTATTATATGAATAAGGTAATAGATTAAAGATTATAAATAAACATAATAAAATATTAATAAATTTATTTTAATGAAGTAATTATATTACATAATTATAATATTTTTAAATGAGGTAATATAAAAAATAAATCAAAAACATTTGGTTAATTGTTATAACTCTTATTCGAACAACCTCATTTTCTTTACACATTAATCCCAACATGGTTAGTATTATTCCAAAAATTAGACATTTAGGATGTGGGGAGAGATGTTATAAAGGTATTTTAGCAATTATTGGGTGAAAAAATGTCTCCATTGGTATGAAGAAAAGATGATATAGTTTTTCCTTTTATAAGTGATGAGAGGAGGAATTTTGGAAATACATGAAATATTATAATATAATAAGTGTCTAGATATTGTATTACATATCCAAAACAACATGAAATGAATGGTTATTAGGATATTGAATTAATATAATAATCCAACAAATTCTAGACACATTTAAACATCCTATTAACCAATATAGTTTTGATTAACACATTGATTAACTATTTGTAGCATTAACCAAGGTTACACAATTTTCAATATTTAAGGGTTATAAATTTACATAAGTGGTATAATGTTTATCAAAAATGATAAATGTAGAGACCTGAATCTTGACGTACATGGACATTACATTACTTTTGCGGAATAATTAGAACATAACAAAAAACACACACACAAGGACCGTAATAGTTTAGTGTCTTTGGAAACTCGGAATATAATCTTCTAATCATGGTGAACGATCATCAACATCTCCCATAAAGATCTTCCTTTTTTACCTAAAACCTTTCTTTATATCCTGGGGAAAAGAAAACATAAAAGGGTGAGCTCAAATTCTGAGTAAGCGTAAACAAAAGAAATATCAATCACATCATATTCATAAGGACATAACATTTTGGAAATCTTAACCTGCAAAAGAGATCATAATATCATAAGAAGGGATAAATCATAGTATTGAAATGTAATCCCAATAATGATAATTTAAACATGTAACTTTTTTTCATACACACATAATCATAGAGGATCATTTCTTATTATTCAAGACTCATTGCCAAGACTATCTTAGTGGACAAAGTCCATTTCTGAACCGAGTTCATTCCTCGTTTCAGTCCTGTTTCACTGAATCGATTTAACCTGCCTTTCTAGCCATGTCTATCTAATGAGATATAAAATCATTACCCAATGCATTTTTGGGAGATATAGGTCCCACCCATCTCATAATGATACCATTCTTATGTGTTCCACAACATCATAAATCATACATCATTGCATGACCCATGTAATAAAAAATGGGATTCTTAAACAACATGACATCATAAAACAATTCATATAAGATAAATGAATTCATAAAAATAATTCCATCACAACATAATCAAATCAATTTAATAATAGGGATAGAAACAGAACCCTATAATATCTTAGATGGAAAATAATTTTGATAAAACACTTGAAATCCATTATTAAGGAAAATATCCTTTCTACTTCAAAAATATTTTCCTTTCTTAAAATTTCTTACAATTTTAAACTAAAAGAATCTGATTAAAAATAAACTTGATAACTTTTAAAAGAAACTTCTTGGAAATAATGTTTTAAAAATCCATTCATGCCGTATAAGTTAAAAAAACATTCTTCTCGTACTTTTGTTGGAAAAGTCCAAAAGTACCTCGTACGAAAAACAACAAAA
Source organism: Viscum album (assembly GCA_963277665.1). Lineage (NCBI taxonomy): Eukaryota > Viridiplantae > Streptophyta > Magnoliopsida > Santalales > Viscaceae > Viscum > Viscum album. The sequence goes on along the minus strand of OY728143.1, from coordinate 1,148,238,147 downwards.
GATTCCATTCATATCTTTTACTAAAAACTCACATAATGGTAAAATTAGATATAAAAAATTGTAGGTGGATGGTAACAATATTACATATTGAGGAAACATTGATGTGGACGATAAAATACACCCCAGTAAATACCAACGTATGAACAATCTTAGATAAAATGAGATTGTGATATTTTCCCTTACCTTAGATCTGATTTGCTTCGTAAGTGTCCGAACCTCTTGTATAATGATTTAAATAATGTCATTGACTTATTCCAGAATCATACTCATTGTTATGATATCATATATGGTTCACTTATGACTTTATTTTACCCGTTCTTTTGTAAATTCCATGTTAAGGAGTGTTTTGGGTAAAATTGTTTCATTTGTCGTCCGTGTTTTGACTTGTAATTATTCATATGATTACTTAGATCATGATTACTTAATTACAGAATATAAAACATTATTTATATACAATATATATTCATAATATACATATATATAATAAATAAGTAAATGGAAACAAATACACGATTCATGGTGATGGTAGGTCGTACGTACGCATGAACGTTGTTTTCGTTTCCTTATTGAGTTGAATGGAATTAAGTAGATGACATACATATATATATACACATAAATCCAGTATCATTATTATGTCATATATTTCATGATTACTTATTATATATAATTTATAATCATTCATGAATGGTTAACGTGGAGAATGAATCTCATCGCGTCGTGGAGATGGTAGTCCGTACATACGCACGAGCGATGATATCGTTATCATGATCGTGGGATTGTATTTGAGTGTATGTATGCTATTTCAGAATCAATATCACTTTACAATAATCATATAATTTTATTATGTACACCATTATATCCATCCAAGTAAGGTGGTGGTGGAAAATAGATTACACCACGGCGTGGATACGATACTGTGTACGTACGCACGCGCGGTGATTTTGATTTCCGTAGGATGGATAGAGGGTGAAACAGGGTTTCTTCGTACTTATAATAACATATCAGTATATGAGTGATACTTATGTTATTACTTCATAATGAAACAACCTAAGAATAAGAAGTGTAAGAAGCAATAAAGTTGAAAGAATCGGTAACGGACATTACCTCTTCTTTGAAGCGCCTCTTTGAGTCCTCTTCATAGGGAACTAAAATTGGTCTTTGAAGATTACCAGGACAACTAGAATGTTTCTGGGGAAGTTTAAAAGAGAATTGGGTAGGTTTTGTCCGAGCATGAAGGCTCAAAGTGGTGTGAGGAGGAGGGGGATGAGGTTCCCTTTTATAAGGGAGGAGAGGGGAACCTTTGGAATAAATAAAAATATTATTTTATTAAAAGCCAAATTCGGTTATAAATAGATCCATATTTATTTATTTCGATGATAAGGTGGGTATGGGTCGAAATACTCTTATCCAATAGAATTTAGACATGTTTAGGTCATTATACTAACCTTATCGTTTAGTTTTAACTCTTAGTTAATTAGATTGACATTACCATGTCACTTTGTATTTTTATATTATATAGTTAATAAACTTACCATATACATCCAAGAGACCCCCCAATGGTCCATTAATGATACACCTATCTTGATATAAGTATCCTGGCTGAACCTTAGATTTTTAGGAATAAAATAACAATCAATAATATAATATTTTTTAAAAACTATTTTATGTCAATTTTGACACTATTCAATAGTTGATTTTTGTGAAACTCATAACAGAATGATTAATTCAAAAAAAGTTAATTAAATCACTCCTAACATTCCATATTTACCTAGAAAATTAGTTTAATTCATAAAAAGTCTCAAATTATATTTATTTGGGTATTTATAATATCAATTATTCTAATTTTTCACTAATATGGTAATTACTGCATCATCATTATGTCATAAATAAATTAATTTATTTAATGTATAAAAATGATAAATAAAATACAATTACGTAGGAAATATTATTATCTTTCTAAATAATATTTACAATCGAATTTATCTTATGTATAACCCTATATTAAAAATGTTTTAGTAAATAAACTTTGATTTTAACTATTTTAACTCTTCTTTGAATTAAATAAGAATAAATGTCCTAATCCAATCCATGTGGCCGTAAATGGTCATATTTTATTCCTAAGGTTGTTTTTGGTTGAATTACACTTATCCAATAGAATTAGTACGTGTTTTAGGGTAATAATAATATCATTTATACCCTTAATTACCCTATTTACTTTTAACCATGGTAAAAAAAAAAGTAAAAAGTTATTATTCACCAAAAATTATTTTAATCTCATTGAACCACATTTTACTTACTGACATCAACCGTGTCTCTCAGATTTTTGAAATTACACTCAAATAAGCGGTACAATTAAGTTTTATGAAAAATTCATTTTTTTAACTACCACTTAGTGGTTTCACTATTCATCAAAAATGAAAGTTTCCAGAAAAATACAAAAAATTAGGCCTAAGAAATATTTGATATTATCAAGACAAAAATGATTTCTATTTTACCAAATTCAAAACATATCATTTTTATTAATTAATTTAAAAATTAATTTCCGTCGTCAAAACAAATAGCGTGTTCTTAAGAGATAATAACTATCAAAAGATTGACACTTGTTTATGTCTGGTTTAAATGTGAAATTACATCCTATGGCCAACATTGTATTAAATGGTAAAAATATATTCTAAATATACTTTAAAACCACTAAAATTAATAATTTATCACTATTAAGTATTTCGATTAAAAAGGTTGTTTTTAAATAAAATTTAGTAATTCTCACTATTCATCAGAAAATGAAAGTTATCTGAAAAGTACCAAAATTTCACCCTAAGCTAATTTTGATATTCTGAATCCAAAAATGAAGTCCATTTTGAAAAATAAAATTTACAAAATTTCAAAAAGTGGTTATTACTATTCATAACGGCTAGTTTTATTAATATTTTAATAGTATATCGTTGTTTAGTCAAACTCGGTATTGCGTACTACACATGCTATCGAGGAAGGTCACGATTGCGTGTAATGAAAGGCATGTCAAGGAAGTGTGTTGTGCAAGATCCTTTTTTATAGCGTACAACACAAGACATTAATGAAATTAAAAGGAATATTTTTCATAAAATCTCTGGTTGTTACATTCTACCCCACTTAAAATGAATTTCGCCCTCGAAATTCGTCGGGGTTATAAATGGTTTGCTATTAGAATGTTTCTTTAATAGAAAACCACATCATAAAAAGGAATACCAAAACCAATATTTAAAAACAAAATTATGAAACGTAACGGTTTCCCAAATAAACTAATCACTGGGTTTCCACATAGGTGAAAATATGGATATAGAAGAGAAATATAACCATCATGTTCTGATGGAGAGTGGTAGAGAACATGGCTATGGAAACTCTAGCAATCACAAAGCCATATATTTGTGATTATCTATGGTACCATCTGATTCATTAGATATAAGAGCACTAGGACAACATTTTTGGTTTTCAAGATCATTTCCCTAAAGTTGATGAAATTGGAATTAGAAGAAATACATTCGTGATTTTGGTATAGTCTCACTGTTGGTTATTATTTGGACAATTTCCACTTCATCTCTTAAAGAAATGAAGTTGAATTTGTCATTCATGATGTGTTAGCAGATCATGTGATAGAATGATGGGTCATTCCATGTGTCTCAATCAAATGGTTAGAAAAGTTATCAAAAAATACATAAGTCCATCTATAATGAGATTAATCAAATATAGTTCCTAAAATGGACTTATACTTCATAAATCATACTGCTTAATATAATAAAACTAGTTTCTACTAAATAGGGACTTCATGTAGGCCAGTGGTAGGTGATAAAGGCTAGTCGCACTCTTGTTTTGGGTTCGACTCCCACAGCCTTCTCTGACGCGATGGGTTGTCACCCATCCTGCAGGTTGTCCTTTTTCTAAAACTACATTACTATAACATCTAATAAATAATATCGAAAAAAAGTTCTATCATTAAATAATACTAACTTATGTCCAACATAATCCATTCCAATCTTTAGGCTTATCTAAAATACTTCGGTCCATGCTCATAGTATAAAGAATATGATTACTTGAAATGTCATCAACCAAGAATGTGAATACCATCATTTATCCCCCATATATCTTGTTGGTCACATTCCAATCCTGTGAATACCATAATCATGTATTCTCTTGAAAAATTAATACCCATTAAACCTTAGTGAAAACATGAATGCTGTCAAAAGTTAACTCTTTCCGCATACCAAAATCCTCAAAATTCTATATACTCAAACCATGATATCACATAGTCCATATATCAATCATGAGCTCATGAATATTGTCAAACATTTCATTTTTTCCTTATCCCTTCATTATACGCATATCATCTTTTTTCAAAAATTATCTCAATCACTTTCTATTGTTACCGGTACCATAAAATTATTGAAAACCACAATGGACCAATACATAAATATTCCAATACACCATAAAAGAACCTCAACAACATTATTCTTGAATACCAATACATAAACACTTCAGTCCATCCTCTTTAATGATTGTCCTGGAATAAGTCCTTCCTTGATTTAGAAGTAACTTTTTAGGTCCGGGCATTGAGTTGGGTAATGCCCATGTTCTCCACAAATAAGACATTGAACTCTATAACAGTCTGTCACTCTATGACCCTTTTCTCCACACAGATAACATCTTCCCCTCTATTTTAGGTATTCCTCAATGTTCTTCTTCCCTTCTTTATAAATCTCAATCTTTTTTTCTTTATGCTCTTCAACATGCGAACATGCATAAAAGTCTACCTTCCTCTTATTTGATGAATTAGGCATACCACTAAATTTCACATTGTTAATAATATATCGAGATGACTGATTTGTCATAATCACAATATCTTTCTCTCAAGGCATTACACAATTTTGTTGCTCATAGTCACCAATTTATCCATTGGATTCAATGTTAACTTAATTCTTTCTCGTTCCCTCCATTTACTAAAACACAAAAAGAATTATATGAGAGGAAAAAATCATACAAAGAAAATAACATAATCAAGGGGGAGTACCTTCAAAATCTAACATCCTAGGATTAATTCTAATTTATTTACCGTAATTATAGGACTATAACCTTTACTTATACATAACCTTAGGGACATACCTAGACATGCCTTAGAAATATATCTAGGGATCTCACTAACGTTTATGCATCCTAGTTTCCAAAGGTTGACTAACCCTTTCCTCTGATACCAACTGTAGAGACCCGAAGCTTGACGTACATCGACATTACATTACTTTTGTGGAATACTTAGTACATAACAAAAACACACACACAAGAACCGTAATAGTTTAGTGTCTTTGGAAACTCAGAATATAATCTTCTAATCATGGTGAAAGATTATCAACATCTCCCGTAAATATCTTCCTTTTTTTACCTAAACATTTATTTATATCCTGGGTAAAATAAAACATAAAAGGGTGAGCTCAAATGCTTAGTAAGGGTAAACAAAATAAATATCAATCACATCATATTCATAAGGACATAACATTTTGGAAATCTTAACCTGCAGAAGAGATCATAATATCATAACCTGAGATAAATCATTATAGTGAAATGTAATCCCAATAATCATAATTTAAACATGTAACTTTTTGGCATACACACATAATCATTGAGGATCATTTCTTATTATTCAAGACTCATTGCCAAAACTATCTTAGTGGACAAAGTCCATTTCTGAACCGAGTTCATTCCTCATTTCAGTCCTGTTTCACTGAACTGGTTTAACGTGCCGTTCCAGCCATGTCTATCTCATGAGATATAAAATCATTACCCAATTCATTGGAGGGAGATAGAGGTCCCACCCATCTCATAATGATACCATTCTTATGTGTGCCACAAAATCATAAATCATACATCATCGCATAACCCATGTAATAAAAAATGGGATTCTTAAACAACATGACATCATAAAACAATTCATATAAGATAAAGGAATTCACAAAAATAATTCCATCATAACATAATCAAATAAATGTAATAATAGGGATAGAAACAGAACCCTATATTATCTTAGATGGAAAATAATTTTGATAAAACACTGGAACTCCATTCTTAAGGAAAATATCCTTTCTACTACAAAAAACTTTTCCTTTCTTAACATGTCTTACAATTTTAAAATAAAAGAAGTTGATTAAAAATAAACTTGAAAACTTGTAAAGGATGCTTCTTGGAAATAATGATTTAAAAATCCATTCATTCCGTATAAGTTAAAATAACATTCTTCTTGTAATTTTGTCGGAAAAGTCAAAAAGTACCTCATACGAAAAACGACAAAAGATTCCTTTCATATCTTTTACTAAATACTCACCGAAGGGTAAAATTGGATTTAAACAATTTTAGGTCGATGAAAACAATATTACATATTGAGGAAACATGGATGTGGATGATAAAATACACCCCAGTAAATACCAACGTATAAACAATCTCGGATAAAATGAGATTGTGATATTTTCCCTTACCTTAGGTCCGATTTGCTTCGTAAGTGTACAAAACTCCTGTATAATTATTTAAATAATGTCATTGACTTATTCAAGAATCATAATAATTGTTATGATATCATATATGGTTCACTTATGACTTTATTTTACCCTTTTTTTTGTAAATTCGATGTTAATGAGTGTTTTGGGTAAAATCGTTTCATTTGTCGCCCGTGTTTTGACTTGAAATTATTCATATGATTACTTAGATCATTATTAATTAATTATAGAATAAAAAACATGATTTATATATAATATATATTCAGAATATACATATATATTATAAATCAGTAAATGGAAAGAAATACACCGTTCATGGAGATGGTAGGCCATACGTACGCATGAACGCTGTTTTTGTTTCCTTATTGAGTTGAATGGAATTAGGTAGATGACATACATATATATACACATAAATCCAGTATCATTATTATGTCATATATTTCATGATTACTTATTATATATACTTCATAATCATACATGAATGGTTAACGTGGAGAATGAATCTCATCGCGTCGTGGAGACCGTAGTTCGTACGTACGCACGAGCGATGATATCGTTCTCATGATCGTGGGATTGTATTGGAGTGTATGTATACTATTTAAGAATAAATATCACTTTAAAATAATCATATATTGTTATTATGTACACCATTATATCCATCCAAGTAAGGTGGTGGTGGAAAATAGATTACACTATGGCATGGAGACGGTATTCCGTACGTACGCACGCGCGGTGATTTTGTTTTCCGTAGGATGGATAGATGGTGAAATAGGGTTGTTTCATACTTATAATAACATATAATTATATGGGTGATACTGATTTTATTACTTCATAATGAAATAACCTAAGAATAAGATGTTGAAGAAGAAATAAAGTTGAAAGAATCGGTAATGGACATTACCTCTTCTTTGAAGCGCCTCTTTGAGTCCTCTTCTTAGGGCACTAAGATTGGTCTTTGAAGAATACCAGGACCTCTAGAATGTTTCTAGAGAAGTGTAGAAGAGAATTTAGTAGGGGTTGGCCGATATTGAAGGCTCAAAGTGGTGTGAGGAAGAGGGGGAAGAGGTGCCCTTTTATAAGGGAGGGGAGGGAACCTTTGGAATAACTAAAAATATTATTTTATTATAAAGCCAAATTCGGTTTTAAATATATCCAAAATGATTTATTTCAAATATAAGGTGGGGATTGGGAGAAATCCTATTATACAGTAGAATTTAGACAGGTTTAGGTCATTATACTAACCTTATCTTTTAGTTTTAACTTTTAGTTAATTAGATTGACATTTACCATGTCACTTTGTATTTTTATATTATATAGTTAATAAACATACCATATACATACAAGAGACCCCCAAGTGGTCCATTAATGATACACCTATCTTGATATAAGTATCTTGTCCGAACCATAGACTTTTAGGAATAAAATAAAAATCAATAATATAATATTTGTTTTAAAAACTATTTTATGTCAATTTTGACACTATTTAATAGTTTATTTTTTGTGAAACTCATAACAGAATGATTACTTCGAAAAAAGTTAATTAAATCACTCCTAACATTCCATTTTAACCTATAAAATTAGTTTAATTCATAAAAAGTCTGAAATTATATTTATTTGGGTATTTATAATATCAATTATTCTAATTTTTCACTATTATGGTAATTACTGCATCATCATTGTGTCATAAATAAATTAATTTATTTAATGTCTAAATATTATAAATAAAATACAATTATTTATGAAATCTTATTAGATTTCTAAATAATATTTACAATTGAATTTATCTTATGTATAACCCTATATTAAAAATGTTTTAGTAAATAAACATTGATTTTAATTATTTTAACACTTCTTTGAATTAAATAATAATAAATGTCCTAATCCAATCCAAGTGGGCCTAAATGGTAATATTTTATTCCTAAGATTGTTTCTGGTCTAATTACACTTATAAAATATAATTAGCACATGCGTTAGGGTAATAATAATATCACTTATACCTTTAATTACCCTATTTACTTTTAACCGTGGTAAAAAAAAAGTAAAAAGTTCCTATTCACCAAAAAATATTTTAATCTCATTGAACCACATTTTACTTACAGACATCAACTGTGTCTCTCATATTTTTGAAATTCCACTCACATAAGCGGTAAAATTAAATTTTATGAAAAATACATTTTTTTAACTACCACTTAATGGTTTCACTATTCATCAAAAAATGAAAGTTTCCAGAAAAATACCAAAAATTAGGCCTAAGCTATATTTGATATTATGAACTCAAAAATGATTTCTATTTTACCGAATTCAAAACATATCAGTTGAATTAATTAATTTAAAAATTAATTCCCGTCGTCAAAAGAAATAGTGTGTTCTTAAGAGATAATAACTATCAAAAGATTGACACTTGTTTATGTCTGGTTCAAATGTGAAATTACATCCAATGACCAACATTGTATTAAATGGTAAAAATATATTCCAAATATACTTTAAAACCACTAAAATTAATAATTTATCACTATTAATTATTTCGATTAAAAAGGTTGTTTTTAATAAAAATTTAGTAATTCTCACTATTCATCAGAAAATGAAAGTTATCCGAAAAGTACCAAAATTTCACCCTAAGCTAATTTCGATATTCTGAAACCAAAAATGAAGTCTATTGTGAAAAATATAATTTACAAAATTTTAAAAAGTGGTTATTACTATTCATAACGGCTAGTTTTAATAATATTTTTATAGTATATCGTTGTTTAGTGAAACTCGGTATTGCGTACTACACATGATATCGAGGAAGGTCATGATTGCGTGTAATGAAAGGCATGTCAAGGATGTGTGTTGTCCAAGCTCCTTTTGTTGTAGCGTACAACACAAGACATTAATGAAATTAAAAAGAATATTTTTCATAAAATATCGTGTTGTTACATTCTACCCCCCTTAAAATGAATTTCGCCCTCGAAATTCATCGGGGTTATAAATGGTTTACTATTAGAATGTTTCTTTAATAGAATCTCACATCATAAAAATGAATACCAAAACCAATCTTTAAAAACAAAAGTATGAAACGTAATGGTTACCCAAATAAACTAATCACTAGGTTTCCACATAGGTGAAAATATGGATATGGAAGAGAAATATAACCATCATGTTCTGATGGAGAGTGGTAGAGAACATGGCTATGGAAAATCCAGCAATCACAAAGCCATAGATTTGTGATGATCTAAGGTACCATCTGATTCATCTGATATAAGATCACTAGGACATCATTTTTGGATTTCAAAATCATTTCCCTAAAGTTGATGAAATTGGAATTAGAAGAAATACATTCGTGATTTTGGTATTGTCTCACTGTTGGTCATTCTTTTGAAAATTTCCACTTCATCTCTTATAGAAATGAAGTTGAATTTTTCATTCGTGATGTGTTAGAAGATCATGTGATAGAATGATGGGTCATTCCATGTGTCTCAATCAAAAGGTAAGAAAAGTTATCAAAAAATACATAAGTCCATCTATAGTGAGATTAATCATATATAGTTCCTAAAATGGACTTATACTTCATATATCATACTGATTAATATAATAAAACTATTTTATACTAAACGGGGACTTCCTGTAGGCCAGTGGTAGGTGATAAAGGCCAGTCGCACTTCTGTTGTGGGTTCGATTCCCACAGCCTTGTCTGAAATGATGGGTTGTCGCCCATCCTGCAGGTTGTCCTTTTTCGAAAACTACATTACTATAACATCTAATAAATAATATCGAAAAAAAGTTCTATCCTTAATCAATACTAACTTATGTCCAACATAATCCATTCCAATCTTTAGGATTATCTAAAATACTTCGGTCCAAGATCATAGTATAAAGAATATGATTACTTGAAATGTCATCAACCAAGAATGTGAATACCATCATTTATCCCCCATATATGTTGTTGGTCACATTCCAATCCTGTGACTACCTTAATAATGTATTCTCTTGAAAAATGAATACCCATTAAACCTTACTGAAAACATGAATGCTGTCAAAAGTTAACTCTTTTCGCATACCAAAATCCTCAAAATTCTATATCCTCAGACCATGATATCACATAGTCCATATATCAATCATGAGCTCATGAATACTGTCAAACATTTCATTTTTTCCCTATCCCTTCATTATGCGCATATCATCTTTTTTCCAAAATTATCTCAATCACTTTCTATTGTTACCGGTACCATAAAATTATTGAAAACCACAATAGACCAATACATAAATATTCCAATACACCATAAAAGTACCTCAACAACATTATTCTTGAATACCAAAATTTAAACACTTCAGTCTATCCTCTTTAATGATTGTCCTGGAATAAGTCCTTCCATGATTTAGAAGTAACTTTTAAGGTCAGGGCATTGAGTTGGGTAATGCCCATGTTCTCCACAAATAAGACATTGAACTCTATAACAGTCTATCACTCTATGACCCTTTTCTACACACAGATAACATCTTCCCCTCCATTTTAGGTATTCCTCAATGTTCTTATTCCCTTCTTTATAAATCTCAATCTTCCATTCTTAATTCTCCTCAACATGCGAACATGCATAAAAGTCTACCTTCCTCTTATTTGATGAATTTGGCATACCACGAAATTTCACTTTGTTAATCATATATCGAGATGACTGATTTGGCATAATCACAATATCTTTCTCTCAAGGAATTACACAATTTTGTTTCTCATAGTCACTAATTTGTCCATTGGATTCAATGTTAACTGAATTTCTTCCAGTTCCCTACATTGACTAAAACACAAAAAGAATTCTTTGAGAGGAAAAAATCATACAAGAAAATAACATAATCAAGGGGGAGTACCTTCAACATCTAACTTCCTAGGATTAATTCTTATTTAGTTACCGTAATTATAGGACTGTAACCTTTACTTATACTTAACCTTAGGGACATCCCTAGACATACCTTAGAAATATATCTAGGGATCTCACTAATGTTTTTGCATCCTAGTTTCCAAATGTTGACTAAACCTTTCCTCTGATACCAACTGTAGAGACCCGTATCTTGACATACATCAACATTACATTACTTTTGTGGAATACTTAGTAAATAAAAAAAACACACACACAAGGACCGTAATAGTTTAGTGTCTTTGGAAACTCAGAATATAATCTTCTAATCATGGTGAAAGATCATCAACATCTCCCATAAAGATCTTCCTTTTTTTTTACCTAAACTTTTATTTATATCCTGGGTAAAAGAAAACATAAAAGGGTGATCTCAAATGCTTAGTAAGCGTAAACAAAATAAATATCAATCACATTATATTCATAAGGACATAACATTTTGGAAATATTAACCTGCAAAAGAGATCATAATATCATAACATGAGAAAAATCATTGTAGTGAAATGTAATCCCAATAATCATAATTTAAACATGTAACTTTTTGGCATACACACATAATCATATAGGATCATTTCTTATTACTCAATACTGATTGCCAAGACTATCTTAGTGGACAAAGTCCATTTCTGAACCGAGTTCATTCCTCTTTTCAGTCCTGTTTCATTGATCTGGTTTAACCTGCCGTTCCAGCCATGTCTATCTCATGAGATATAAAATCATTACCAAATTCATTGGAGGGAGATATAGGTCCCACCCATCTCATAATTATACCATTCATATGTGCGCCACAAAATCATAAATCATACATCATTTCATAACCCATGTAATAAAAAATGGGATTCTTAAACAACATGACATCATAAAACAATTCATATAAGATAAAGGAATTCAAAAAAATAATTCCATTATAGCATAATCAAATCAATGTAATAATAGGGATAGAAACAGAACCCTATATTATCTTAGATGGAAAATAATTTTGATAAAACACTTGAACTCCATTCTAAAGGAAAATATCCTTTCTACTTCAAAAAAACTTTCCTTTCTTAACATGTCTTACAATTTTAAACTAAAATATGTTGATTAAAAATAAACCTGAAAACTTTTAAAGGAATCTTCTTGGAAATAATGATTTAAAAATCAATTCTTGCCATATAAGTTAAAAAAACATTCTTCTTGTAATTTTTTCAGAAAAGTCAAAAAGTACCTCGTACGAAAAAATGACAAAAGATTCCATTCATATCTTTTACTAAAAAGTCACCGAAGGGTAAAATTGGATTTAAACAATTTTAGGTCGATGGAAAAAATATTATATACTGAGGAAACATGGATGTGGATGATAAAATACACCCCAGTAAATACCAACGTATAAACAATCTCTGATAAAATGAGATTGTGATATTTTCCCTTACCTTAGGTCTGATTTGCTTAGTAAGTATAAAAAACTCCTGTATAATGATTTAAATAATGTCATTGACTTATTCAAGAATCATACTCATTGTTATGATATCATATATGGTTCACCTATGACTTTATTTTACCCGTTTTTTTGTAAATTCCATGTTAAAGAGTGTTTTGGGTAAAATCGTTTCATTTGTCGTCCGTGTTTTGACTTGTAATTATTCATATGATTACTTAGATCATGATTACTTAATTATAGAATAAAAAACATTATTTATATATAATATATATTCAGAATATACATATATATTATAAATCAGTAAATGGAAAGAAATACACCGTTCATGGAGATGGTAGGTCGTACGTACGCATGAACATTGTTTTCGTTTCCTTATTGAGTTGAATGGAATTAATTAGATGACATACATATATATACACATAAATCCAGTATAATTATTATGTCATATATTTCATGATTACTTATTATATATACTTCATAATCATTCATGAATGGTTAACGTGGAGAATGAATCTTATCGCGTCGTGGAGACCGTAGTCCGTACGTACGCACGAGCGATGATATCGTTCTCATGATCGTGGGATTGTATTTGAGTGTATGTATACTATTTCAGAATAAATATCACTTTACAATAATCATATATTGTTATTATTTACACCATTATATCCATCCAAGTAAGGTGGTGGTGGAAAATAGATTACACCACGGCATGGAGACGGTATTCTGTAAGTACGCACGCGCGGTGATTTTGTTTTCCGTAGGATGGATAGATGGTGAAATAGGGTTGTTTCATACTTATAATAACATATAATTGTACTAGTGATACTTATGTTATTACATCATAATGAAACAACCTAAGAAGAAGAAGTGGAAGAAGAAATAAAGTTGAAAGAATAGGTAACGGACATTACCTCTTCTTTGAAGCGCCTCTTTGAGTCCTCTTCTTAGGGCACTAATATTGGTCTTTGAAGAATACCAGGACCTCTATAATGTTTCTAGGGAAGTGGAGAAGATCATTTGGTTGGGGTTGGCTGATCTTTAAGGCTCAAAGTGGTGTGAGGAAGAGGGGGAAGAGGTTCCCTTTTACAAGGGAGGGGAGGGGAACCTTTGGAATAACTAAAAACATTATTTTATTATAAAGCCAAATTCGGTTTTAAATAGCTCAAAAATGATTTAGTTCAAATATAAGGTGGGTATTTGGCGAAATACTCTTATCCAATAGAATTTAGACAAGTTTAGGTCATTATACTAACCTTATCTTTTAGTTTTATCTCTTAGTTAATTAGATTGACATTTACCATGTCACTTTGTATCTTTATATTATATAGTTAATAAACATACCATACACATACAAGAGACCCCCAAGTGGTACATTAATGATACACCTATCTTGATATAAGTATCTTTTCAGAACCATAGATTTTTAGGAATAAAATAAAAATCAATAATATAATATTTGTTTTAAAAACTATTTTATGTCAATTTTGATATTATTCAATAGTTTATTTTTGGGAAACTCATAACAGAATGATTACTTCGACAAAAGTTAATTAAATCACTCCTAACATGACATTTTAACCCAGAAAATTAGTTTAATTCATAAAAAGTCTCAAATTATATTTATTTGGGTATTTATAATATCAATTATTCAAATTTTTCACTATTATGGTAATTACTGGATCATCATTGTGTCTTAAATAAATTAATTTAATTAATGTCTAAAAATTATAAATAAAATACAATTATGTAGGAAATCTTATTAGATTTCTAAATAATATTTACAATCGAATTTATCTTATGTATAACCCTATATTAAAAATGTTTTAGTAAATAAACTTTGATTTTAACTATTTTAACACTTCTTTGAATTTAAAAATAATAAATGTCCTAATCCAATCCAAGTGGGCCTAAATGGTAATATTTTATTACTAAGGTTGTTTTTGGTCGAATTACACTTATCCAATAGAATTAGGACATGTGTTAGGTTTATAATAATATCATTTATAGCCTTAATTACCCTATTTAATTTTAACCGTGGTAAAAAAAAAGTAAAATGTTACTATTCACCAAAAATAATTTTAATCACATTGAACCACATTTTACTTACTGACATCAACCATGTCTCTCGGATTTTTGAAATTCCACTCACATAAGCAGTAAAATTAATTTTTATGAAAAATTCATTTTTTTAACTACCACTTAATGGTTTCACTATTCATCATAAAATGAAAGTTTCCAGAAAAATACCAAAAATTAGGCCTAAGATATATTTGATATTATGAACTCAAAAATGATGTCAATTTTACCAAATTCAAAACATATCAGTTGCATTAATTAATTTAAAAATTAATTCCCGTCGTCAAAACAAATAGCGTGTTCTTAAGAGATAATAACTATCAAAAGATTGACACTTGTTTATGTCTGGTTTAAATGTGAAATTACATCCAATGACCAACATTGTATTAAATGGTAAAAATATATTCTAAATATACTTTAAAACTACTAAAATTAATAATTTATCACTATTAATTATTTCGATTAAAAAGGTTGTTTTTAATTAAAATTTAGTTATTCTCACTATTCATCAGAAAATGAAAGTTATCTGAAAAGTACCAAAATTTCACCCTAAGATAATTTCGATATTCTGAAACCAAAAATGAAGTTCATTTTGAAAAATAAAATTTACAAAATTTCAAAAAGTGGTTATTACTATTCATAACGGCTAGTTTTAATAATATTTTTATAGTATATCGTTGTTTAGTGAAACTCGGTATTGCGTACTACACATGCTATCGAGGAAGGTCACGATTGCGTGTAATGAAAGGCATGCCAAGGATGTGTGTTGTGCAAGCTCCTTTTGTTGTAGCATATAACACAAGACATTAATGAAATTAAAAAGAATATTTTTCATAAAATCTCGGGTTGTTACATTCTACCCCCCTTAAAATGAATTTCACCCTCAAAATTCGTCGGGGTTATAAATGGTTTACTATTAGAATGTTTCTTTAATAGAAACCCAAATAATATAAAGGAATACAAAAACCAATAATTAAAAACAAAATTATGAAACGTAACGGTTACCCAAATAAACTAATCATTGGGTTTCCACATAGGTGAAAATATGGATATGGAAGAGAAATATAACCATCATGTTCTGATGGAGAGTGGTAGAGAACATGGCTATGGAAAATCCAGCAATCAAAAAGCCATAGATTTGTGATGATATAAGGTACCATCTGATTCATCAGATATAAGAGCACTAGGACATAATTTTTGGTTTTCAAGATCATTTCCCTAAAGTTGATGAAATTGGAATTAGAAGAAATACATTTTTGATTTTGGTATAGTCTCACTGTTGGTCATTATTTGGACAATTTCCACTTCATCTCTTAAAGAAATGAAGTTGAATTTCTCATTCGTGATGTGTTAGCAAATCATGTGATAGAATGATGGGTCATTCCATGTGTCTCAATCAAAAGGTTAGAAAAGTTATCAAAAAATACATAAGTCCATCTATAGTGAGATTAATAATATATAGTTCCTAAAATGGACTTATACTTCATATATAATACTGCTTAATATAATAAAACTAGTTTTTACTAAACAGGGACTTCCTGTAGGCCAGTGTTAGGTGATAAAGGCCAGTCGCACTTCTGTTGTGGCTTCCATTCCCACATCCTTGTCTGACGAGATGGGTCGTCGCCCATCCTGCAGGTTGTCCTTTTTCTAAAACTACATTACTATAACATCTAATAAATAATAAAGAAAAAAAGTTTTATCATTAATAAATACTAACTTATGTCCAACATAATCCATTCCAATCTTTAGGCTTATCTAAAATACTTCCATCCAAGCTCATAGTATAAAGAATACGATTACATGAAATGTCATCAACCAAGCATGTGAATTCCATCATTTATCCCCCAGATATCTTGGTGGTCAAATTCCAATCCTGTGAATACCTTAATCATGTATTCTCTTGAAAAATGAATACCCATTAAACCTTAGTGAAAACATGAATGCTGTCAAAAGTTAACTATTTCTGCATACCAAAATCCTCAAAATTATATATATACTCAAACCATGATATCACTTAGTCCATATATCAATCATGAGCTCATGAATACTGTCAAACATTTCATTTTTTCCTTATCCCTTCATTATGCACATATCATCTTTTTTCCAAAATTATCTCAATCACTTTCCATTGTTAACGGTACCATAAAATTATTGAAAACCATAATAGACCAATACATAAATATTCCAATACACCATAAAAGTACCTCAACAACATTATTCTTGAATACCAATACATAAACACTTCAGTCCATCCTCTTCAATGATTGTCCTGGAATAAGTCCTTCCTTGATTTAGAAGTAACTTTTTAGGTCAGGGCATTGAGTTGGGTAATGACCATGTTCTCCACAAATAAGACATTGAACTCTATAACAGTCTGTCACTCTATGACCCTTTTCTCCACACAGATAACATCTTCCCCTCCATTTTAAGTATTCCTCAATGTTCTTCTTCCCTTCTTTATAAATCTCAATCTTCCTTTCTTAATGCTCCTCAACATGCGAACATGCATAAAAGTCTACCTTCCTCTTATTTGATGAATTAGGCATACCACTAAATTTCACTTTGTTAATCATATATCGAGATGACTGATTTGGCATAATCACAATATCTTTCTCTCAAGGAATTACACAATTTTGTTTCTCATAGTCACCAATTTTTCCATTGGATTCAATGTTAACTGAATTCCTTCTGGTTCCCTCCATTGACTAAAACACAAAAAGAATTCTATGAGAGGAAAAAATCATACAAAGAAAATAACATAATCAAGGGGGAGTACCTTCAACATCTAACATCCTAGGTTTAATTCTAATTTCGTTACCATAATTATAGGACTATAACCTTTACTTATACTTAACCTTATGGACATCCCTAGACTTACCTTAGAAATATCTCTAGGGATATCAGTAACGTTTTTTCGTCCTAGTTTCCAAAGGTTGACTAAACCTTTCCTTTGATACCAACTGTAGAGACCCGAATCTTGACGTACATCTACATTACATTACTTTTGTAGAATACTTAGTACATAACAAAAACACACAAACAAGGACCGTAATAGTTTAGTGTCTTTGGAGACTCGGAATATAATCTTCTAATCATGGTGAAATATCTTCAACATCTCCCATAAAGATCTTCCTTTTTTTACCTAAACCTTTATTTATATCCTGGGGAATAGAAAACATAAAAGGGTGAGATCAAATGCTCAGTAAGCGTAATCAAAAGAAATATCAATCACATCATATTCATAAGGACATAACATTTTGGAAATCTTAACCTGCAAAAGAGATCATAATATCATAACATGAGATAAATCATTGTAGTAAAATGTAATACAAATAATCATAATTTAAACATGTAACTTTGTGGCATACACACATAATCATAGAGGATCATTTCTTATTAGTCAAGACTCATTTCCAAGACTATCTTAGTGGACAAAGTCCATTTCTGAACTGAGTTCATCCCTCGTTTCAGTCCCGTTTCATTGAACTGGTTTAACCTTCCGTTCCAGCCATGTCTATCTCATGAGATATAAAATCATTACCCAATTGATTGGATGGAGATATAGGTACCACCCATCTCATAATGATACCATTCTTATGTGTTCCACAAAATCATAAATCATACATCATTACATAACCCATGTAATAAAAAATGGGATTCTTAAACAACATGACATCATAAAAAAATTCATATAAGATAAAGGAATTCATAAAAATAATTCCATCACAACATAATCAAATCAATGTAATAATAGGGATAGAAACAAAACCCTATATTATCTTATATGGAAAATAATTTTGATAAAACACTTGAACTCCATTCTTAAGGAAAATATCCTTTCTACTTCAAAATTTTTTTCCTTTCTTAACATGTCTTACAATTTTAAACTAAAAGAAGTTGATTAAAAATAAACTTGAAAACTTTTAAAGGAAGCTTCTTGGAAAGAATGATTTAAAAATCCATTCATGCCGTATAAGTTAAAAAAACATTCTTCTCGTAATTTTGTCGGAAAAGTCAAAAAGTACCTCGTACGAAAAACGACAAAAGATTCCTTTCATATCATTTAATAAAAACTCACTGACGGTTAAAATTGGATTTAAAAAATTTTAGGTTGATGGAAACAATATTAGATATTGAGGAAACATGGATGTGGATGATAAAATACACCCCAGTAAATACCAATGTATAAACAATCTCGGATAAAAGGAGATTGTGATATTTTCCCTTACCTTAGGTCCAATTTTCTTCGTAAGTGTACGAAACTCCTGAATAATGATATAAATAATGTCATTGACATATTCAAGAATCATACTCATTGTTATGATATCATATATGGTTCACTTATGACTTTATTTTACCCGTTTTTTTTTTGAAAATTCCATGTTAAAGAGTGTTTTGGGTAAAATCGTTTCATTTGTCGTCCGTGTTTTGACTTGTAATTATTCATATGATTAATTGGATCATGATTACTTAATTCTAGAATATAAAACATGATTTATATATAATATATATTCAGAATATACATATATATTATAAATCAGTAAATGGAAAGAAATACACCGTTCATGGAGATGGTAGGTCGTACGTACGCATGAATGTTGTTTTTGTTTCCTTATTGAGTTGAATGGAATTAAGTAGATGACATACATATATATACACATAAATCCAGTATCATTATTATGTCATATATTTCATGATTACTTATTATATATACTTCATAATCATTCATGAATGGTTAACGTGGAGAATGAATCTCATCGCGTCGTGGAGACGGTAGTCCGTACGTACGCACGAGCGGTGATATCATTCTCATGATCGTGGTATTGTAGTGGAGTATATGTATAATATTTCAGAATAAATATCACTTTAAAATAATCATATATTGTTATTATGTACACCATTATATCCATCCAAGTAAGGTGGTGGTGGAAAATAGATTACAACACGGTAGGGAGACGGTATTCCGTACGTACGCATGCGCGGTGATTTTGTTTTC
This sequence comes from Viscum album, assembly GCA_963277665.1. Taxonomy (NCBI): domain Eukaryota; kingdom Viridiplantae; phylum Streptophyta; class Magnoliopsida; order Santalales; family Viscaceae; genus Viscum; species Viscum album. The sequence continues at coordinate 1,148,218,254 of OY728143.1, read as the reverse complement.
AGTAGGATGGATAGATGGTTAAATAGGGTTGTTTCATACTTATAATGACATATAATTATATGAGTGATACTGATGTTATTACTTCATAATGAAACAACCAAATAAGAAGAAGTGGAAGAAGAAATAAAGTTGAAAGAATCGGTAACGGACATTACCTCTTCTTTGATGCTCCTTTTTGAGTCCTCTTCTTAAGGCACTAATATTGGTCTTTGAAGAATACCAGGAACTCTAGAATGTTTCTAGGGAAGTGGAGAAGAGAATTTGGTAGGTTTTGGCTGAGCTTGAAGGGTCAAATTGGTGTGAGGAAGAGGGGGAGGAGGTGCCCTTTTATAAGGGAGGGGAGGGGCACCTTTGGAATAACTAAAAATATTATTTTATTATAAAGCCAATTTCGGTTTTAAATAGATAAAAATTGACTTATTTATAAGATAAGGTGGGTATTGGGCGAAATCCTCTTATACAATATAATTTAGACAAGTTTAGGTCATTATACTAACCTTATCTTTTAGTTTTAACTCTTAGTTAATTAGATTGACATTTGCCATGTCACTTTGTATTTTTATATTATATAGTTAATAAACATACCATATACATACAAGAGACCCCCAAGTGGTCTATTAATGATACACCTATCTTTATATAAGTATATTTGCCGGTCCTTAGATTTTTAGGAATAAAATAACAAAAATAATATAATATTTGTTTTAAAAACTATTTTATGTCAATTTTGAAACTATTCAATAGTTGATTTTTTTGAAACTCATAACAGAATGATTACTTCGAAGAAAGTTAATTAAATCACACCTAACATGCTATATTAACCTATAAAATTAGTTTAATTCATAAAAAGTCTAAAATTATATTTATTTGGGTATTTATAATATCAATTATTCTAATTTTTCACTATTATGGTAATTACTGCATCACCATTGTGTCATAAATTAATTAATTTATTTAATGTCTAAAAATTATAAATAAACTTCAATTATGTATTAAATCTTATTATCTTTCTAATTAATATTTACAATCGAATTTATCTTATGTATAACCCAATATTAAAAATGTTTTAGTAAATAAACATTGATTTTAACTATTTTAACTCTTCTTTGAATTAAATAATAATAAATGTCCTAATCCAATCCAAGTGGGCCTAAATGGTCATATTTTATTCCTAAGGTTGTTTTTGGTCGAATTACACTTATCCAATAGAATTAGGACATGTGTTAGGGTAATAATAATATCATTTATACCCTTAATTACCCTATTTTCTTTTAACCGTGGTAAAAAAAAGTAAAAAGTTACTATTCACCAAAAATTATTTTAATCTCATTGAACCACATTTTACTTACCGACATCAACTGTATCTCTCGGATTTTTGAAATTCCACTCACATAAGCGGTAAAATTATGTTTTATGAAAAAATTCATTTTTTTAACTACCACTTTGTGGTTTCACTATTCATTAAAAAATGAAAGTTTCCAGAAAAATACCAAAAATTAGGCCAAACCTATTTTTGATATTATGAACTCAAACATGATGTCTATTTTACCAAATTCAATACATATTAGTTGCATTAATTAATTTAAAAATTAATACCGTCCTCAAAACAAATAGCATGTTCTTAAGAGATAATAACTATCAAAAGATTGACATTTGTTTATGTATGGTTTAAATGTGAAATTACATCCAATGACCAGAATTGTATTAAATGGTAAAAATATATTATAAATATACATTAAAACCACTAAAATTAATAATTTATCACTATTAATTATTTTGATTAAAAAGGTTGTTTTTAATTAAAATTTAGTAATTCTCACTATTCATCAGAAAATAAAAGTTATCCGAAAAGTACAAAAATTTCACCCCAAGCTAATTTCGATATTCTGAATTCAAAAATGAAGTCCATTTTGAAAAAAAAAATTTAAAAAATTTCAAAAAGTGGTTATTACTTTTCAAAACGGCTAGTTTTAATAATATTTTAATAGTATATCGATGTTTAGTGAAACTCGGTATTGCGTACTACACATGCTATCGAGGAAGGTCATGATTGCATGTAATGAAAGGCATGTCAAGGATGTGTGTTGTGCAAGATCCTTTTTTTGTAGCGTAAAACACAAGACATTAATGAAATTAAAATCAATATTTTTCATAGAATCTCGAGGTGTTACATTCTACCCCCCTTAAAATGAATTTCGCCCTCGAAATTCGTTGGGGTTATAAATGGTTTACTATTAGAATGTTTCTTTAATATAAACCCACATCATAAAAAGGAATACCAAAACCAATCTTTAAAAACAAAAGTATGAAACATAACGGTTACCCAAATAAACTAATCACTGGGTTTCCACATATGTGAAAATATGGATATGGAAGAGAAATATAACCATCATGTTCTGATGGAGAGTGGTAGAGAACATGGCTATGGAAAATCCAGAAATCACAAAGCCATAGATTTTTTATGATCTAAGGTACCATCTGATTCATCAGATATAAGAGCACTAGGAAAACATTTTTGGTTTTCAAGATCATTTCCCTAAAGTTGATGAAATTTGAATTAGAAGAAATTCATTCGTGATTTTTCTATAGTCTCACTGTTGGTCATTCTTTGGACAATTTCCACTTCATCTATTAAAGAAATGAAGTTGAATTTGTCATTCGTGATGTGTTAGAAGATCATGTGATAGAATGATGGGTCATTCCATGTGTCTCAATAAAATGGTTAGAAAATTTATCAAAAAATACATAAGTCCATCTATTGTGAGATTAATCATATATAGTTCCTACATCATATATCATACTACTTAATAAAATAAAATTGGTTTCTACTAAACAGGGACTTCCTGTAGGCCAGTGGTAGGTGATAAAGGCCAGTCGCACTACTGTTGTGGGTTCGATTCCCACATCCTTGTCTGACGCGATGGGCTGTCGCCCATCCTGCAGGTTTTCCTTTTTCTAAAACAACATTACTATAACATCTAATAAATAATATCGAAAAAAAGTTCTATCCTTAAACAATACTAACTTATGTCCAACATAATCCATTCCAATATTTAGGATTATCTAAAATACTTCTGTCCAAGCTCATATTATAAAGAATACGATTACTTGAAATGTCATCAACCAAGCATGTGAATACCATCATTTATCCCCCATATATCTTGTTAGTCACATTCCAATCCTATGAATACCTTAATCATGTATTCTCTTAAATAATTAATACCCATAACCCATAGTGAAAACATGAATGCTGTCAAAAGTTAACTATTTTCGCATTCCAAAATCCTCAAAATTATATATACTCAAACCACGATATCACTTAGTCCATATATCAATCAAAAGCTCATAAATACTGTCAAACATTAAATTTTTTCCTTATCCCTTCATTATGCGCATATCATCTTTTTTCCAAAATTATCTCAATCACTTTCCATTGTTACTGGTACCAAAAAATTATTGAAAACCACAATAGACCAATACATAAATATTCCAATACACCATAAAAGTACCTCAACAACATTATTCTTAAATACCAATACATAAACACTTCATTCCATCCTCTTCAATGATTGTCCTGGAATAAGTCCTTCCTTGATTTAGAAGTAACTTTTTCGGTCAGGGCATTGAGTTGGGTAATGCCCATGTTCTCCACAAATAAGACATTGAACTCTATAACAGTATGCCACTCTATGACCCTTTTCTCCACACAGATATCATCTTCTCCTCCATTTGAGATATTCCTCAAGGTTCTTCTTCCCTTCATTATAAATCTCAATCTTCCTTTCTTTATGCTCCTCAACATGCGAACATGCATAAAAGTCTACCTTCCTCTTATTTGATGAATTAGGCATACCACTAAATTTCACTTTGTTAATCATATATCGAGATGACTGATTTGGCATAGTCACAATATCTTTCTCTCAAGGCATTACACAATTTTGTTTCTCATAGTCACCAATTTTTCCATTGGATTCAATGTTAACTGAATTCCTTCTGGTTCCCTCCATTGACTAAAACACAAAAAGAATTCTACGAGAGGAAAAAACCATACCAAGAAAATAACATAATCAAGGGGGAGTACCTTCAACATCTAACATCCTAGGATTAATTCTAATTTTGTTACCGTAATTATAGGACTATAACCTTTACTTATACTTAACCTTAGGTACATCCCTTGACATACCTTATAAATATCTCTAGGGATCTCACTAACGTTTTTGCATCCTAGTTTCCAATGGTTGACTAAACCTTTCCTCTAATACCAACTGTAGAGAACCGAAGCTTGACGTACATGGACATTACATTACTTTTGCGGAATACTTAGTACATAACAAAAACACACACACAAGGACCGTAATAGTTTAGTGTCTTTGGAAACTCGGAATATAATCTTCTAATCATGGGGAAAGATCATCAACATCTCCCATAAAGATCTTCCTTTTTTTACCTAAACCTTTATTTATATTCTGGGGAAAAGAAAAAATAAAAGGGTGAGCTCAAATGCTCAGTAAGAGTAAACAAAATAAATATCAATCACATCATATTCATAATGACATAACATTTTTGGAAATCTTAACTTGCAAAACAGATCATAATATCATAACATGAGATAAATCATTGTAGTGAAATATAATCCCAATAATCATAATTTACACATGTAACTTTGTGGAATACACACATAATCATAGATGATCATTTCTTATTAGTCAAGACTCATTGCCAAGACTATCTTAGTGGAAAATTTCCATTTCTGAACCGAGTTCATTCCTCGTTTCAGTCCTGGTTCACTGAACTGGTTTAACCTGCCGTTCCAACCATGTCTATCTCATGAGATATAAAATCATTACCCAATTAATTGTAGGGAGATATAGGTCCCACCCATCTCATAATGATACCATTCTTATGTGTGACACAAAATCATAAATCATACAACATTGCATAACCCATGTAATAAAAAATTGGATTCTTAAACAACATGACATCATAAAACAATTCATATAAGATAAAAGAATTCATAAAAATAATTCCATCACAATAGAATCAAATCAATTTAGTAATAGGGATAGAAAAAGAACCCTATATTATCTTAGATGGAAAATAATTTTGATAAAACACTTGAACTCCATTCTTAAGGAAAATATCATTTCAACTTCGAAATTTTTTTCCTTTCTTAACATGTCTTTCAATATTAAACTAAAAGAAGTTGATTAAAAATTAACTTGAAAACTCGTAAAGGAAGCTTCTTGGAAATAATGATTTAAAAATCCATTCATGTCGTATAGGTTAAAAAAACATTCTTCTCATAATTTTGTCAGAAAAGTCAAAATGTACCTCGTACGAAAAACGACAAAAGATTCCTTTCATATCCTTTACTAAAAACACACCGAAGGGTAAAATTGGATTTAAAAAATTTTAGGTCGATGGAAACAATATTACATATTGAGGAAACATGGATGTGGATGATAAAATACACCCCAGTAAATACCAACGTATAAACAATCTCGGATTAAATGAGATTGTGATATTTTCCCTTACCTTAGGTCCGATTTGCTTCGTAAGTGTACGAAACTCCTTTATAATGATTTAAATAATGTCATTGACTTATTAATGAATCATACTAATTGTTATTATATAATATATGGTTCACTTATGACTTTATTTTACCCGTTGTTTTGTAAATTCCATGTTAATGAGTGTTTTGGGTAAAATCGTTTCATTTGTCGTCCGTGTTTTGACTTGTAATTGTTCATATGATTACGTAGATCATGATTAATTAATTCTAGAATATAAAACATGATTTATATATAATATATATTAAGAATATACATATATATAATAAATTAGTAAATGGAAAGAAATACACTGTTCATGGAGATGGTAGGTCATACGTACGCATGAACGCTGTTTTCGTTTCCTTATTGAGTTGAATGGAATTAAGTAGATGACATACATATATATACAAATAAATCCAGTATCATTATTATGTCATATATTTCATGATTACGTATTATATATACATCATAATCATTCATGAATGGTTAACGAGGAGAATGAATCTCATCGCGTCGTGGAGACGGTAGTCCGTACGTACGCACGAGCGATGATATCATTCTCATGATCGTGGGATTGTATTGGAGTGTATGTATACTATTTCAGAATACATATCACTTTACAATAATCATATATTTTTATTATTTACACCATTATATCTATCCAAGTAAGGTGGTGGTGAAAAATATATTACACCACGGCATGGAGACAGTATTCTGTACGTACGCACGCGCGGTGATTTTGTTTTCCGTAGGATGGATAGATGGTGAAATTGGGTTGTTTCATACTTATAATAACATATAATTATATGATTGATACTGATGTTATTACTTAATAATGAAACAACCTAGAAGAAGAAGTGTATGAAGAAATAAAGTTGAAAGAATCGGTAACGAACATTACCTCTTCTTTGAAGCGCCTCTTTGAGTCCTCTTCTTAGGGCACTGAGATTGGTATTTGAAGAATACCAGGACCTCTATAATGTTTCTAGGGAAGTGGAAGAAGAGAATTTGGTAGGGGTGGGACGATCTTGAAGGCTCAAAGTGGTGTGAGGAAGAGGGGGAGGAGGTGCCCTTTTATAAGGGAGGGGAGGGACACCTTTGGAGTAACTAAACATATTATTTTATTATAAAGCCAAATTCGGTTTTAAATAGATAAAAATTGATTTATTTAGAAACTAAAGTGGGGATTGGGTTAAATAATCTTATACAATTGAATTTAGACAAGTTTAGGTCATTATACTAACCTTATCTTTTAGTTTTAACTCTTAGTTAATTAGATCAACATTTACCATGTCACTTTGTATTTTTATATTATATAGTTAATAAACTTACCATATACATCCAAGCGACCCCAAAGTGGTTCATTAATGATAAAAATATCTTTATATAAGTATCTTTGCAGAACCATAGATTTTTAGGAATAAAATAACAATAAATAATATAATATGTTTTTAAAAAACTATTTTATGTCAATTTTCACAATATTCAATAGTTGATTTTTGTGAAACTAATAACAGAATGATTACTTCGAAAAAAGTTAATTAAATAAATACTAACATGCCATATTAACCTAGAAAATTAGTGTAATTCATAAAAAGGCTCAAATTATATTTATTTGTGTATTTATAATATCAATTATTCTAATTTTTCACTATTATGGTAATTACTACATCATCATTGTGTCATAAATAAATTAATTTATTTAATGTCTAAAAATTATAAATAAAATATCATTATGTAGGGAATCCTATTAGTTTTCTAATGAATATTTACAGTCGAATTTATCTTATGTATAACCCTATATGAAAAATGTTTTAGTAAATAAACATTGATTTTAACTCTTTTAACTCTTCATTGAATTAAATAATAATAAATGTCCTAATCCAATCCAAGTGGGCCTAAATGGTCATATTTTATTCCTAAGGTTGTTTTTGGTCGAATTAAACTTATCCAATATAATTATAACATGTTTTAGGGTAATAATAATATCATTTTTACCCTTAATTACCCTATTTACTTTTAACCGTGGTAAAAAAAAGTAAAATGTTACTATTCACTAAAAATTATTATCATCTCATTGAACCACATTTTAATTAATAAAATCAACTGTGTCTCTCATAGTTTTGAAATTCCACTCACATAAGCGGTAAAATTATGTTTTATGAAAAATTCATTTTTTTAACTATCACTCACTGGTTTCACTATTCATCAAAAAATGAATGTTTCCAGAAAAATTCCAAAAATTTGGCCTAAGATATATTTGATATTATGAACTAAAAAATGATGTCTATTTTACCAAATTCAAAACATATCAGTTTCATTAATTAATTTAAAAATTAATTCCCGTCGTCAAAACAAATAGCGTGTTCTTAAGAGATAATTACTATCAAAAGATTGACACTTGTTTATGTCTGGTTTAAATGTGAAATTACATCCACTGACCAACATTGTATTAAATGGTAAAAATCTATTCTAAATATACATTAAAACCACTAAAATTAATAATTTATCACTATTAACTATTTCGATTAAAAAGGTTGTTTTTAATTAAAATTTAGTAATTCTCACTATTCATCAGAAAATGAAAGTTATCCGAAAAGTACCAAAATTTCACCCTAAGCTAATTTTGATATTCCGAATCCAAAAATGAAGTCAATTTTGAAAAATAAAATTTAAAAAATTTCAAAAAGTGGTTATTTCTATTCATAATGGCTTGTTTTAATAATATTTTAATAGTATATCGTTGTTTAATGAAACTCGGTATTGCGTACTACACATGCTATCGAGGAAGGTCGCGATTGCGTGTAATGAATGGAAAGTCAAGGATGTGTGTTGTGCAATCTCTTTTTGATGTAGCGTATAACACAAGACATTAATGAAATTAAAAAGAATATTTTTCATAAAATATCGGGGTGTTACAATAAAGGTATCATATATTTTACAAATTACCATACCAACTGACTTATTATATGTTTTTTATTATATTAAAATTATTTAATGCCTTATTTTATTCATAAAATAACATTACTGTTATTTTGACAACACTAATTAACTTTGAATTTAAATACATGAGTATAGTAATTGAATTCGAATATAAACTTTTAAAAAATTAATAATATCTTTTATTTATCTAAAAAAATAATGAAAGTAATTAATTCATCCAAATTATATTACTTAAAATGCTTTCAAAATCATTTTCTTTTTTTTCTATTTCTTGAACAAAGACCTTGTATGTGTTTCAAAAGTAGTTATGGTAATTAATTAATTACTAAAAATTTAAAATAAATTTTAAAATAAATAATAAATAATATTTCCATTAAAATTTATAAATAATAATATACATTTTTTTTCCTTTTCATAATATATAAGAGTTATTAAAAAATTTAACGTGACATTTTGTATATAGGATATACATAAAATAATAAAAATGTCGTAATAAAATAAAAACATAAAAATATAACAATTTTTAATTTTAGATGATTATTGAAAAAAATTACTCATCACATGAAATAAATTAATGTGTTTGAATTAATTGGGGACTTATCACACTAGTTTTAACCGTAAAACCCCATTTTACCATTACCGTGGTAACAAATATTTACTATGGATACTATTCATTATGGTAAAATATTAGGTTTACCATATTACCTAATATAAATTATAGTGACTAAAAAATTGAATCATATTTATCAAATTAAATTCATATATCTGGAAGAACATAATATTTAAATAAGCCTGTAAAATGTGTGAAAAGCGGTTTTAAAGTAAAAGAAAGTCTTCTAAAGTATAAAATTTCTTATCCCAAAATCAAGTATAAAATAAATACTATTAACATTAATTGGATTAATAATAATAATAATTAACTAATATAATTTTTAAATTATATTAATTAAAAATGTTACTTATTAAATAATTTAAATGAAAATATAGTTTTCAATAATGTATTTTTCACTATTTATTGATAAATCAATCTCTTCATAAAAATTAAAAATATAGTTATAATATAATATTAAAAAGATAATTTAATAAATATAGTTCCTTTTATCCATTAAATTTTATAAAATTTTAAGAATTAAATTATAATATTTTCTCATTAAAAGAAATAAAAACCATTTTGGAGGGAAATTTTAGCTATTAAATAATTAAATGTATTTATAAAAATTAAATGCCTGATTATTAATAAATTTTCAACCAATTCACATTATATCAAACATTTATAAATATTTTATCAAAAATTTTTTATTTATATTAAATTCCTCAAATTTTAAGGCCATATTATAGCTATCATATTTAAATATTATTATTTTTATAGTATATGGAAATCCCTTTAATGTTTAATGATGCCTGTTAAGAAAGCTATTAAGAATAGAGTTATTTAAAAATATTATTTTGTTAAAATTAAGTTAACATAAAAACATTTCAGGGTAAAATTAATACATATCTAATTATATTAGAATTGGTATTATATATTTAGAGATGAAATATAGAAAAGAAAAATGCTTACGAAGTGTTTAATATTAAAAATTGAGAATTTGAAACCGCTCTTAGAGGACCTCTTGGAAATGGAGTTATTAAGGATTTTACAAGAATAAAGGGGTTAAAAAATCAAGGAGAGTGATATAATGGAATTAATATGGGAATATGTTAAATATTAATTATAAATTATAGAGTGCATTTAAAGGGGGTGGATGTTTCCTTTTATAAGTGAGGTGACTGGCATTTTTATAATGATTTAAGAGAAAAAGTATCTATTCAAGGAATTTGAATAAAAAAATATGAAATAATAGAGTTTTTATGAGACTTGGGTCTAGAAACCCCTTCAATAAACTTTTATTTATTATTACTGGTGAACTTTATTCTTTTTAACTACAGTTTTTACATTTAACATAATTTACATTTATCACAGTAACTCATTTTTTAATATATGAAATTTATTTTAAAGACCATACATAGAAGATTCCTTACTAAATAATTTTAAAATTATTTTTTAACATAATAAAAAAATTATATTTAAAAAATTAATGGTTAATAAAAATTAATTTTAATACTAGTGCATGTAACGGAAAAAAATCATTTTTTAGAAAAAAATTATTTTTATGTATAAAATTTATGATTATATTAAAATAAAAAATGTTATTGATATTAATAGAATTTATTTTTTTGTTAAGAAACAAATAATTTTTATGTGGATTTAAAATTTAATCAAAACTAAAATCCACCATGTAAATATTTAATTAAAAGAAAAACAAAAAAATTTACATAAAGTAAAATGTTACTTAAGTTCCAAAATATTAAATATAGATTTTAGAAATTGGAAAATAATATATTTAAATGAATTATTTTATCTTTAAATATTCTTTTTTGGATAAATTTTTTTATAAATTTTTAATTCATGTTTACATTATAATGTAATAAAAGTTAGCATATTTTTTAAAACAATATTTATTTTACAAATAAACTAATTAATTTAAGAAATATATAAAATTTCACCCAAAGATATGTTTGAAATTATGATTTTAAAATTTATGCACATTTTTTCAAATTAAAATTTTAAAATTTAGTAATTTTACTTTTAAAATTAAAAATAAAAATATAATGAAAACTATTTTACAGAAAAATGAATTTTTCAAAAATCAAATTTTATTTTTCCTTATTTACTGTTAATTTTAAAGTAAATTTAATTTAATTTATTATTAATATAAAAAATGTATTTTAGGATCATTTAAATATAATATATTCATCTTTTTTAAACAAAAAATATTTATGCATAAGATGTCATTTTTTAGTAAAATAAATTTTATGGTTAAAATAAATTTATTCATGTTACTTGACTAATAAAAAATATTATGGGGATGGTAATTTATTTTATTGTAAATATTTTCCATATGTTCCATAAAAATAATTCTTTAGTAAATATTAATTAAAAAAACATACTACTTAAAAAATACTTCTATGAAAAATATTTTTTTAAATTAAATATTCATTATCAATTACAATTAAAGTTAATGATTTAAGTTTAAAATGTTATTTTATCAATCCAATAATATTAAAATATTTCATTCATTTTTATAAATATTTTATATCATCCTAAATAAGATAAATTTTAATACATAAAAATATTTTTATAAATAATAGTTTAATTCAATACTATATTTTTGGTTTCATTACTTATTATTTTTAAAATATATTATTTAAAATTGCTACTAAAATAAAACATGTTATTATAACTATTTTATTCTTCTATATACAAATACCATATTTTCAAAGACTATATTTACAAATACCATATTTATAATGGTCACATTTATTCTTATAAATAAGTATACAAAAATTATTTATTAATTTGTTTCTCTCTTCAAAGAGGTCATTTCTCATTCATTTTAAAGATTATTTATGCTTTCAAATTTTATGACATTCTTTCAGGTTTTTTGTTTGGTAACACTAATGGTGAATCTCATTGGTGAAATTAATCTGTTTTTTTCCTTATTTTGATGATATTTTTCCTTTTTCATTATTTTCCATTTTTTTTTTATTCATTACTAATAGATGTAATCAGATATGATATGAAATAATCCCTTATGTCCATTACATGGTTTCTTGTAAATATTTTTATATGTTTACATTATGATTGTAAAGCATTGTTAGTTTCATTCATATTATGTGTGTCGAATTATCTTGTAATTTTTAAATTTTTTTATAAGAATAGAAAAAATAATTAAAAATATATTCATATAAGTTATGGGATAAAAATGTTTCCTAAAATATGAGATGTTACAATAATAATAAAAAACTAACAAAAGAAATTAATATATTGAGAAAAATATTGATATAAATTACATGTTTGAAAAAATAAATGTAATATTTTGAAGTTGATACTAATAAGAACACACTTCAGATGAGTTTATAACAATACTAATTGATCAATTAAATGTAAATATTATTTCATAAAATGTTTAAAAGTAGAATAAATCCAAATAGAATGTACATCTTGTTAAATCTAATTTTAAATTCTCATAATACTGAGAATTCATTCGTTGTAGACAATAATTTATAATTATATGTGTCATGTGTTTTTAATAACCTTAAATGTTTAAAAAAATATATAGGAGTAATTTCCTATATAAATGATATCTAAGTGATTTCATGTGTTTTTTAGTAGAAAATATTGCCTAAAATAATAATAAAAATTATTAATTTCCTATTTTTGGATTGGCCAAAATAGAATCTGATGGGTATTTTCATAATATTTTGTTGATGTAAATGATGTAATATTTAAGAATACTTGTTTCATTATGAAAACATTGAAAGATGGTGCAATATTTTCAAGAGAAATCTAAACTATTTTAAAGTGATTTGAGTTTGTAGTTGTTAATATATATTGTTACAAAAGAATATAGGGTCGAAATAAATTGTGGAGTATAATAATTAGGCAAATTACCAAACATAGACAGAAAAGTTTTATTAAATAAGAGTCTATCATAAACCTAAATTTATTGAAGAAGGAGATGAAGATTTTTTTTAAACATTTCCAATGTGGAATGCAGTGAATATATTATACAAAGTTGTTAAAAATGAAACCCAAATGTCATTAGAGTTTGTTTACTCAAATATTTTTTGGATCATGAAATGTACTTCTATAATTAGAAATAATAATTTTAACACACTCATTATATATTTTATTATAATTACTTATATCATGTTTATGTATCATAAAACCTAATCACTGAGAATATTTATATGTTTATAGACACTTGAAGATAATATTTTTTTAAAGTCTGTGATATAAAAATGGGAGTTTATTTTACAATAGACAGTTTTAAAAATATATTGGAAAAAATGTAATCATGGATCAATTAAATGTTCCATATATTGTAAAATAAATTTTATTATATATTTTGAAAAACATGATACTTATCGATATGAATAGAACCATGCTAACTAAGGATGCTACCCAATTGTATTTTTTAATGAATTGTTCTATAATTATTGAAATAATTCAAAACTAGTTTTTATTGATGTCTATCTTAGATATATATTTTTATGAAATTTTTTTCAAGAATAATCAAAATATAAAAAAACTCATTTTTCTTAGGTATCTTGGTTCGACCTTATGGAAATGAAAAATTGGTGTAAGTTTTAATGAAATGGAATATTTTTTGATACACTTTGAATGTATGTAATTATAATTTTTTCCTAGCTATGATTTTTTTAAGAGTTATTAGAAATTATGATGAACATAGAAAATCATTTTTTGTATGTTGAAATGGTTAACAAAATCACTCCTAATCCAATTGGGTTTAATATTTAGAATAGAAAAATGCATTGTGATAATATAGATTTTTCTAATTCAAATTATGATTCTATGATTTTATGTGTAACTGGATCAAATATTATAAGAAAAAATAATTTTCAGAATTATAATATCTTTGGGGGTCTAAATGAAAGGATAAAAAATAATAAGAAAAATCAAAATATCTAGTCATTATATTCTTCTTTAAAATATAAACCCCAAATATATTAATGAATATTTAGTGACTAATTAATTTAGTTGAGGTATGAATGAATAATTTAACTAGATTAAAAAATTATACATGAGGTTTTCTACCCTATCCTAAATAGAAGAAAATCAATAATATAGAATGGTATTAAAAAAAATTTAATTAAATTCATTTGGTTTTAATAAATAAATCTATATTGGTGTGTAAGGGATATTCCCAAATTGAGGAGATAGATATTAATAAAATAGTTTTCCCTATAGGTATACTTGAAACCATTAGAATGTTTCTTTAAATTATATTATTATTAAAATAAAAAATTGATCAAATGAATGTAAAGTCATCTTTCTTGAATGGAGATTTGTGTAAGGAAGTATAAACTAAGAAACATGAGTCTTTTATTTTTAATGGGAATTGTAAAAAATTAAGAAAATTTAAAAAGAATCTTTATGGGATAAAATTAGCTCCTATGTTTAGTTATTTCAATCTTGATAAGTATTTAAATAGAATGAAATTTAGAATATTAAATGTAGATAGTGAATTTAATTTGAGGAAGATAAACACTACATCATTAATTTTGATTGTGTATATTGACTATATAATCCTTTATAATAATGATGAAACATTTTTTGAAGAGTTTTTTCCCACAAATTTAAAATATATTTTATATTTTCTTACTTTGTGAGATAAATTTATTATTGGGAATAAGACTAAAGGAATAAATTATTCATGTTTTTATCTATTATGTAAAGTATTCCAATGAGATATTAATATTATTTGTTTGGTATAATTAATAGGTGTGTTTATATCAATTTTAATTAGAAAAGTTTTATTTTATTTGAGAAAGGTAATGTTTTTAGTTTGAAAAAATTTAAATAAATAGTAATATCATATAATTAACCATCTCAATAAAAACTATATTTCTCACTATCACACTTGCTAGTATAAAATTGGATTCTACCATATTCCAATAACACATCCAATTATAGAATTTTATTAATGAACAATTAGATATCCATTTCTAGGTTTTATAGATAAGAGATAGGCTCATCATACATATATCCATTAAAACACATCTAGACGAGTAAACATAATTAGAGGAAAATTTGTTCCATGGGATAGAAACATGTAATCTTCTATTACTTTAACTATTAATGATGGAAATTATATCACCCAATCACAGGAATCTACAAAAAATGATATAGATGAAAGATCAACTTGATGATATATATGTTTGTGCTATGTAGTTAATGATTATTTTATATGTTAATAAAATAGTGATAAATTTAAACCAAATAATATTTTAATATAAAATATGAAATAAAATTCACATAAAATATTATTTGATTAAGGATAACATGGAAAAGAAAACTTTTATTCATGAGTTTGTTCCTTCTATAAAACAAGTGTATGATAAACTAACAAAATCTCCCCAAATTGATATTAATGAAGAGATAAGAAAGTTAATTTCTGTGAAAATCATTAACCATCATCACTGAGGTATATTTTGAGGAATTTTATCCACTTTTAATTATTTTTTATTTGATATAATATTTAATAAATAATCTTTAAGTGTAAATATCTACATATGCTTGAATTTGTTAATTTATTAATTAATATGAGTGCAAGAAACATCTTGATAAATTTGATTTATATTTTTCCAAAATATTTTGTCATGGTTTTGATATTAAGTTCTGTTAAAATTATTTTTTAGTCATAAGGATAATGTTTTGAAGTGAATGAGGTTAATGTGTTTTCTAATAATATTAATTTATAAATCCTTTTCAAACCAACATAATGTATGTTATAATATTTGAGGAAAAATAATTTTCACTATCGATGAGCTTTGAAACTGGTCTGTAAAAATTTGTTAATCATTCTATTAATTTTTTTTGAAGAAATTTAAATTTTATATGAAAGGAATTACCATATAATAGAAATATTAATATTTAAGTAATTTCATTTTAATTTTTTGTTCTTATGAAAGGAATGTTCTATGGAAAATAACTTCATATAAAATTAATTCTCATATAATGAGAAGTATTTATAAAGTTCTAGGATATATAATTATTGTATAATGCAGAATTTATCAATATATGTCTAACACGTGAGATGTTTTATACACATGAAACGTAGAATTCATAAAATACAAGTATCATTTAATATTTCTTCCACATATGAAATATATAATTTATAATAATTGTTTTCCATATGGATAGATATAATGTTATGATATATACCACATATAATACATGGAATACATAAAATGAATCTTTCAAAATATATGATAATCTCATAAACTATCAACTAAGTACGATATAAAAAATGTGCAAGATAAGAACTTGTAAGATGTTAAAATAAGTTATAAAAAATAGGAGTCTCCAAAATCATTATTTTGGAGAAAATATCAAACTATGTGATGCTTTGGGAGCTACAAATTAATGGAAATAAATCATAAAAAATGTTCAAACTAATGTTTCAAGGTTCAATGTTATAAAATTATTTCTATAAAACTTGTTATAAATTTTCATAAACACATGGGGAAATTTTTAATGAAGTAACAACATCATATCTTATTAAGTATTTTTACGAGAAGATTATGATGAAATTTGAGGAAAAATTTAAATTAGAAGATAATTGTCAAATATTAGATTGAAATTTAAATTACAATATTTGAAATTCATCGTAATGATAATTATATAGATGATTTGGGGTACTGCTGATCTGAGTTATGGAGAACAAAAGAATATCATTGGATTTTCAATTATTCATTTATGGAATTAATATACATGAATCAATGTGAATGTGAAATATGATTACATTAATATGATGGTTGTTGTGAATCCCTATGAAGACCTGATACATTGTAGCATTGAATATCAACTATAGTGAAGAGAGATAACATATGAAGAATGGAGATGAATCATTTTATGCTCATTGTTATAAAAAATAAATAATAAGAAGACAAAATAAGGGATAACTAATGTTGGGATGAATGAATAATTAGAGGGATATCATGATTTAATTCTACCTTAGATATGTTCATTCTTATTATTATTAAACAGTTCTATATCATTATAATGGTATGAGATGGGAATTCACCATCGATAGTATATTGTGTATAAGAAGATAATTTTATCCCACACTTATATAAATATATACATTTTTACTTGGTTAAAATGTGATCTTGGCGTTTTCTATATTATTTCAGGGATTATATACCCTTTTGAGTAGTGAACCAAACAAATCTACCAAGTCCATCTTTTATGATTTCAGGTCATTGATTTTCATTTTTTTCATTTTATTCTAGATGGTGAGAAGTATATGAAATAGGTAAAACAATGTAAAATTATTTTACATAATTGATTCACCCCTCTATTTTATTTCCATAATTATATTTTTGGAATTTTAATTAATAATAAAACCAGGTTACCTTCATTTATTTAGATCTATTTATAGGTTGAATAAACATTTTTTTTCTCAAATTGAATATTTAGTAACTATTTTGTATTTTCAAAGTGGGATAATATTAATTCGTTGATGATTATTTGGATTCTGGTGATTGATGTAATGAATTTACATTTTTATAGGGACATGAGGTTTCAATACTTGATATCTATCGGATTTGATGTTCTTAAATATTATTCATATGGTTTCGTTGCAAATATTGAATTTTTTACCATAAAACCGTAAATTATAATAATTTGGACAAAAATTGATGTTACTGGTGTAACACCCCAAGCTTCTACGGTACGCTTCTCTTTGAATAATGTGATAGCGTGTGTTGTACGCAACACCGAGTTCTAACACACCATAACTAATCAAACTAGCCGTTATGAATAGTCATACCTAATTTTTTAAATTATATATATTTTATATTTGAAAATGGACTTCATTTTTGGATTCGGAATATCGAATTTAGCCTAAGGTGAAATTTTGGTACATTTCGGATAACATTCATATTTTGATGAATAGTGAAAATTACTAAATTTTAATTAAAAACAACTTTTTTAATCAAAATAATTAATAGTGATAAATTATGAATTTGAGTGGTTTTAAAGTATATTTAGAATATATTTTTACCATTTAATATAATGTTGGTCATTGGACATAATTTTACAATTAAACCGAACATAAACAAGTGTCAATCTTTTGATAGTTATTATCTCTTAAAAACACGTTTTTTGTTTTGACAGCGGGAATTAATTTTAAATTAATTTATGCCACTTCTGTGTTTTGAATTTAGGAAAATGGATTCCATATTTGGAATCAGGATGTTCAAATTGTGTAAATAGGTAACTTTTATTTTTAGACATTTTGAATAATTACTGCGGTAAATATTTTATTTACCATGGTTAAGGGTAAATCCGGTAAGTAAGGGTTAAAAAATAATATTATAATAATACTAAATTACCCCAAAACGTGTCTTAACCCTATTGGTTGATACATGGTCGACCATGGGCATCTTTGGGTCGATTTTGGGACCCCATGGATCCACTTGTAAGTGATAATGACACTTTATTTTAATTAAGTTAAAATAAATACAAAAATGACACAAGCATATATATTTTAACAAAACAATTGTTACAGAGGGTTATATATGTTGGCTTTTAGATTATAAATATTACATAGAAATATAAAAATATTTCCTACATAATGATATTTTATTTATAATTTTTAGACATTAAATAATTTAATTTATTTATAACACAATGATGATGCAGTAATTACTATAATAGTGAAAAATCAAACTAATTGATATTAAGAATACCCAAATAAATATAATATGAAACTTTTAATGAATTAAAATACTTTTCTAGGATAATATGATATATTAGTATTGATTTAATTTACTTTTTTCGAATTAATCAATCGGTTATGAGTTTCACAAAAATCAACTATTGAATAGTGTCAAAATTGACATAAAAGAGTTTTTAAAACAAATATTATATTATTAATTGATATTAAATTCCTAAAAATCTAAGGATCGGCCAAAAGACTTATATCATAATAGGTGTATCATTAATGGACCACTTGAGGGTCGCTTGTATGTATATGGTAAGTTTATTAACCATATAATATAAAAATACAAAGAGACATTGTAAAAGTGAAACTAATTAACTTAGAGTTAATACTTAACGATAAGGTTAATATAAGTACCCAAACCTGTCTAAATTCTATTGGTTGAGTTTTTTTCGACCCATCCCCACCTTAACCTTTGAATAGTCAACTTTGGAGCCATTAGAAACCTAATATGAATTTATTATAAATTAATATTTCTAGCTTTTCCAAAGGTGCCCCTCACCCCTCTTATAAAAGGGCACTCCTCCTTCTCATTTCCTCACACCTTCAAAGCCTTTTGGTTCGGCCAAACTCTGCCCAAATACTATCCCAACATCCCTCAAAACAACCTAGGGGCCTTAGTTTGATCCGAAAGCCAACATAAGGATCCCTTTTGATCAAATCAAAAGGAAGAACCCGAAGAAGAGGTAATGATTTCACCACCCTTTTCTAAGTTCATTTCTTCTTCCTCTTCTTCTTCCTTTGTTCTTACCATTATAAAATAATAACTCCAGTATCTCACATATACTGTGATGTTATTATAAATATGGTACAACCATATTTAGTATTCTATCCACCCTTTGAATAACATGTCACCATACGTGCGTACGTACGGCTTACCGTCTCCACGTCGTGGTGTAATTGTTATTCAATATAATATTATTTGGATGGTTATAATAATGATGTGTAACTCATATAAATAATAAATATAACATGTTAATGATTCTTTATATATGATATACCATCCATTTATATATTATTTTAATATCAAAAGAATGATATTGTCGCTCGTGCGTACGTACGGACTACCGTCTCCACGAACGCGATGAGATTCATTCTCCATCGTATCCATTCAAGTATAATTATCATTTGATGATTTAAAAATGATGTTTAAGGACTTGATATCATTCTGGATATGAATAAGATACAACAACCATGGCTTAAGTAACAAAATATATAAAATAAAATGAGTAAGTTAACACCCGAAACGACGATAATTCTAAGATATTATTAACAAATCAATGATAAAAGATCATATATGATATCATATTAATATATATGATTCTTGTATAATTTAATAATTATTATTTCACCATTATATAGGAGGTTAACCTACCCCAACCAAGGAAAAGTACAAGGTAACGATTTATTTCGCAATCTCTTCATTATCCGAGGTTGTTTATACATAATTATCTACTGGGACCTCGTTATCATCCACGTCCATGTTTCTTCAAAATGTATTTCAAAACATTTTTAATATTTAAAAGAATATGGGTTAAAGTCATTTATACCCTTGTTTTACTTTTTATAAGAGGTTTATAAGGGAATCTTTCCGTCGTTTTCCAAACAAGGTGCTTTTTAACCTTTTCGACAGAATTAGGATAAGAATGTTTTTTTAACTTATACAGCGGGTGCGGTTATTTTCCGCCGTTATAAAATCGTCAAAGCTTCCCTTACAAGCTTATAAGAATATTTTCAAGAAAATGTTTTATTTTATATGGCTCTTAAATGATTTCAAAAATAGAAAGAGATATTTCTCTAAACAGTGTTTTGATTTCATCTATGTCAACATCCTTTGATGGATTTTACGCTTATTTGAAGTTGATTTATTATGATACAAAACTTCTATATTGTATTGAAGGTTTTGTGATATGTTTGACTGTGGATGTGCTATTTTTATACCATTCATAGTTTATGGTGAAATTATTGACATTTCGTATGCTAGTTTTAATACGAATGTTTATGTTATGTTTAAACCTTTTCATATGGGAATGCATTGGACTTAATATGTGATGGGTGGAGCCCGCTATAGCTCCTCGATGCATCGGTAGGTCTCATGAGACAAACTAGTGTCTTGGCACAAGGCCTTGAAAAAATCTTATTTGTAGTCATGGCACGAGGCCTTGACTATGTGGTTATGATAGTCTGGCATTATGCATTCCAACATTATGAAAGTGGTTATTGATTTTTGCATGTGATTATTCGATTAGTAGAATATCCATGTGAATAAGTAAATGGCATTATTTCATTTTATTTATTCCATACCATGTTGAAAGTTCATGTTTAAAAGGCTTTTGTTTTAGTTATACATTGCCATAAATGTTTATTCTTATTTATGAAAGTTTCCACTATATTGTTATCCTTACTGGGCATTTGAGCTCACCCCTTTTCTATGTTTTATTTTTCCCAGGAAGTGAAGAAGTAAATTATGAATGACCTTCAGGGATATTATGTGGGGATATGAGTGTGGATTATGGAGACATTATGTTGTTGTAGTAGTTTTTCATTTTATGATGTAATGTAAAACTTATGAATATATCTAGTGTTTCCAAGGCTAATAAACCAATCGGTCTTTCGAGATTTGATCTTTCTTGTGATCATGCCAATGTTATGTAATAATGCACCGACTCTGGGTAAATAGGGTCAGGGTGTTACAACTGGGATGAAATATTTCCCCTATCTCTAATAAAGAATTTCATAAAATTATTTAAATAGATATTGCAAAAGGAATTTAAAATAAGCTATGAAATAAATAGAAAGGGAGAACTAAAGTGATGTGAAATAAATAACTGATATAGATATTGAAATTTTATGATCATAAAATAAAGGATTAATAATATATAGATGGTTCTTCACAATTTTAAATGATATTGTTACTACTATCAGAAAATTTGATGAAAATCTTGAAGATTTTAGAATAGTCATGTTGATCTTTCCCATTTTACACAAACAATTTAATGAAATAGTTTTAGTTATAAAATGTAAATAAATAGGTTATATACTTTTTTATTAATTACATATAATATTAATTTCATATGAAATTGGAAGAGATAATTAGTTTAAGAAAAAGGTAAATCAAAAAAAGAAAAATTCATTTGAATCCTGAAAACATAAAAATTTAATCTAATTGGATATTGAAGATAATAAATCCAACTACACTGATTCATAATAAGAATTGGATTGATATATTTATTACATTATTTCGCCCTTCTCTCAAAAAGATATTATAATCACTAAAATGTAAAAAGGTAAACTTCCAGAAATATTCTTTATGTCTGAAACTATTAGTAAATTTTCTAAAAAGTGTGAGAAATTAGAAAAAGGAGGAGAATCTAGTGATGAAGTATATGAATGAATAAGAATATATTTAAACTAGTCTGATATGTTAAATCATTATTTTCAATTTATGAAAAATATGATCTATAATCACAAAAAAAGAGACAATTCTTAATTATGTGTAAGGGAATTGATGATAGTGAAGATGAAGATGGAGTTAATACTTCCAGTGATGAAATTGATGTGAAGTTGGTCGTTTCTACGGTGAATGATAAAAAAATAACTAATAACAAAATTAGTCATTATAGAAGATAATAATTTTAAAAACAAATAGGATTTATATTGATGTGAAATTTTAATGAAAGCCTCTACAAAAATAAAAATCCTTAAATATAAAAAACATATGTTGAAGAAAGATGAAAAATAATTCAATAACAATGAATAGGATCATGTAGAAGAAAAATAAATATTATGGAATTTTTTTTGTTGATATAAATATTATTCTTCATGATTAGAGTACATTTAACATAAATATCAAAGAAAAAAGTGATAAATATAACGATTATGATCTTATACAATAATAAATAGTCAACACTGAAGAATATCTAAAACGATTTAGATTATATTTCATTGATTATATATAATACCTTTGTGAATTTTTAATAATTAAATAGGTTCATCATGATAATATAATTACATCATAATATAAATAAAATAATAACGAAATTATTAGTTACATATTTTAGAATAACTTGACTATTTTTGTGGAAAAACCTACTAAATCTCCAAAATCATGAAATTCAAGGAGCCCAACAAATAACTAGGGAAATGCTATGACTAGTGAATCTGGAATGGTTAAAAAAATTATATTGTATAATAATATTAAAATAGATCACAATAATTTCTGTTTAAAAAAATAATCAAAATTTTTTGATTAAAAGATTGAAGAAATAAATGTGTCTTATCCTAGGTAAGAAAAACTACTGAAATGGGGAGTAAGAAATTTAAGGTTATTATTTATTTTTGGAGTCTATTTTCTTACATTATGTTTAATTTATTTTCTTAATTAATATCCCTAAAAATATAAGAATTTTTGAAGTATAATTTTTGGGGGATTTTTTCCACTCAACGAAGAGTGATATAATGACAACCAGTTAATTATTTACTGAATACCACAAATATAATTTTACAATTGGAGGATTTTTATAACAGGTGTGACTGACCTAGTAACCTTTTACAATTATTTTTCACTATGCTACAATACCAATTATATATTGAAAATATAACATGAATTAATAATTAAAATAAGGAAAAAATTAAAATTCTATGATCTTTTTGTTGAAATTTCTCTCAAAACTATAATAGTGGAATTCCATTAGATATTGGATTTTGGATTTTATTCAAATATAAAAACAGTATTAAATCTATTAAATAATATCAATGATTTCAATGAAGGGTTAGTACACTCTTAGAATTATGGGTAACTTAATATAAAATGATTTGGATCATCTGTGATTAAAAAGGAGGAGATGAATTCCATTTGTTACTTATATATTGATGAGATAAAAATATATGTTGAGTTTTTCTAAGCCTTGTGATGGTGAAAATGTTGTTATTTTTATGAAATATGGTTTCTTATTTAAATAAAATAAAAATGTATTACTGTTACAAGAGGTAAAGGGACTAAGGGTATTTTATTTCACTTAGGAGATGTTGAAAACTAATAATATTTATGTATAAGAGAAGAAAATAAGTTGTGGAATAGAAGTCTTGGAAAAATGTTTCTAGAGAATATGATAAATCTTACCTAAAGGTAATTTTTTCAGGATGTTCCAAAAATAATATATAAAGAGAAAAGATAAGAACCAAGTCACAAAATAAGAATATTAAAAAAAATTAAACATATGAAATTTAAGAAAATAAATTTCATCTCTTGGAGGATATTAATTCAAAAAAAGTGGGTCCCTAAGAAAGAAATAAAAAATGTCAAAAATTAATTTATTTTATTTACTGGTGACTTCACTTTTATTACTTTTATTGTGTTTATGAACCATAAATATTAGGGACATATGTTTTTCATGAGATTGAGGATAAGTACGTAGAATGAATATAAATATTTTGTATATAAGATCTATATAGACAAGGTTGTTGTGGACACCAATAGAATATCTTAGGTTAACTATGAGAAACAATTTATTATCCATGAAAATAGGGCACCATATTCCCAAATACAATATGTGTCTAAAATATGATTAGAATCTTTACTAATATTTCTCATAATATATTTATAGATCATGGAATATTATATTATTTTTTGGAGACAGCCCATTAGGGAAGTGTCACATATACCAAATTAATACATATATAGGATAAATTTAAAGATTTACCCATAATAAATTTATTATAAAATATATCGAAGTTTTAGGTATTTGGTAGTTTTGTTAATCCCAATAATTACTAAATCAATTGGTTAATTTCGTCATAAATTTCATGAAAGAGATATTGAGGGAATTTTCCAAAGATATGATTTAAATTGAAGTGGTTATGATTGTTATAATTAGGAAAGATGGATGATAATTTATTTTCCTGATATAAATTGGGATTAATAATAAATAAATAAATACATTCATAGAGTAGAATGTTCGAAAACTAATGAAAATGCATATCTTTTGGATAAAAAATGAATAAATTTGTAGAAAATGGAAATAATTATGAATAAGTAAAAGGATGTGATGATGATTTGTCCAAATTTATTGATGAGTAATAAACCCTCTAATATATTCCAAGTTTTAGATGATAGGTGGAGGTCCATAATTTGTTTAGAGATCAAGAACAATAATTTCATTATGGTAAATATTTGAGGATATCATCATACACCCAAATATTTATTTTGGATAAACCATAAAATGTTTAAGAAAATTTAGATCTTACAGAGTGGGATTCATCTATGAATGAATAACTTTATAATATAGAGATGAATGATGTATTATATTAGGCACCCAAACCTTAATAGAAAAACATTTTTGTAAAAAAATATTAATTCTTAAAAAAATTAAATTAAAATTGAGTAGTTAGATGGATTAAATCAAGACTGGTGTATAATAGATATTACTATTTTTAAAGTGAAGATTTTCATGAGACCTCTAAAAATTTTGTTAAGCTAGATACCATAATATAATTTCTTCATCTTATATAATAAAGGAAATATAATGTTTTTAAATAGATGTCATGTTTTCCATCCTTAATAAAAACTTCTAAGATGAGTTATATATTGAGAAAACATATGGTTTAATTCATAGATATGATTGAAACCATTTTTAAGGACTGAATAAGTCCTTATATGGGTTGAATCATGCCTTAAGAAATAATTATTTATGATGGATAACTTCTTAAATAATTTAAAATTAGGAAACATGATAGTGGAAAAGTTATGTAAAAAATGATGACAGTAAGGTATATATTATTATTTTAGTTTATGTAGATTATATTAATTTTGAAGAAAATGATCAAGGTGTTTGTGGAAATACTTTCATAGAGATGAATAAGTTGATGAAATGTATATTATTAGTGAGACATGGTGATTTTCTGGCCAATAAATTTCTTAAGGGAGATATTATATATTTCCGTTTCATGGTAATTTCTCTTGGGAACATCATAAAATATTTGTAAAAAAGATTCAAGGCTTGTATTAACTCATATATTAATAGTGAACATGGTCTAAAAATATGATAAATTAAAGGAAGTTATTCAAATTTATATTAATAAATAGATTGTAATTTTCCTATAATTAACAGTTTAATGTTAGATGTAGAACATGATATCTACCTTTGTGTAAGATTTAAAATAGTGAAAATTGTCTCATATTATATCATGAAAAATAATTATTAAATATAAAATAAAATCCAATGAGCATGGGCTGAAATAGGTAAATAAAGTAGGGGTGGTAATATTTTTCTATACATATATAGATTGGGTAGGAAGTGCTAATGACATATGATCCACATATGGTAGTTTTCTATTTCATAATGATGTATGTATTTACAAAAATAAATAAATAAATAAAATTAAAAGAACCTTATAAATATTGAGGAAAAATATGTGGTTTACAAAAATTCCACAACCTAAATAATGTGGATGAAAACATAGTCAGAAGATCTCAAGGTTGAAGTGAAGCTTCCACTTCTTCATTAATATGATAATAGACAATCTATAATTGTATTAAGGAACTCAACTCAAAAATAGGCTCAAAGAACATTGATTTTAAATATCACATCGTAAAACATATTATGGAAGGAAATAAATTGTTGTAGTAATGTGTTCCTAGAATGTAAAAAAAAATTATTTATCAACCATGAAATTGTCGAAGTATTCTTTTCAAAATTTAAGTTTGATATTGGGAGTTCAACCTACCCCTCCCATGGTTGAGGTTTGGTGTGAAAAAATCTCATCCCTCACCATTGGAAATGGATATTGTTTTTCTAACGGGGAAATAAAAATAAAATTATAACCATTTTTAATCCCTTAATGCAATTAAAAAAGGTCGAAGAAAAACATAAGAGGGTTTCTTTAAGGGAATGGGTTTTAATTATTCTGAGTAGAATATATACATGGGGAGTTTTTAAAAGGGATAAAGTGCAATTTCAAAAAATTCTATGTGTTTATAAGTAGTTATTAAACTATTATATATTTTTATGAGAATAAATATTGGAATCTATTAATAACAGGTTCTATGAATAGTATTTAAAAATTGAAGTGTTTTTGTAATACATGCAGAAAGACAAGCTCTATAAAATACGGAAAACTTTATATTTTCATGTTCTTTAAATTAGAATTTTTTCGATGTAAAATAAAATATAAATATATCTTATTGAAATTACAATGTCTGTCAATGTTATTTTTTTCTAAATCTTCCTCACTCAGGTGGGATTATAATTATTTGATGATGATTGAATAATAGTAGTTTTTTATTTTTGAAGTGATTTATATTCATTGGTTTCTAATAAATTATAAAATATTATATATTTTATGATAATAAAAGTTGATAATATTTTTTATTTTTTAAAGGTTTGAAGTATAATTTTTCATTTGATGTCTTTTTTTATCAAAACAAAAATCATATTAAAAATCCCATAATGTAAGTTATAAAAGGTCTCGTGGAGGATTTATTGCAAATGAAGACCTTTCGAACATGTATTGAAAGATATAGGAATTATTATCTAGATTCGTATAGATGTCAATTGAACTCAATATGATAATAATTTACAAATGAGAATAATATTTTTTTGAAATGAAAGTTTTTATAAATAAAATTAATTTGATAATATTTCTCATATGATAAAATTTTTTCCTATGGTGTTGGAAGAATGTTGTCACATAAGATATTGATCTTCTCAAAAGGTTTTAACCAAAAAAGATACCTGAAAATTATAATAAGAGGTTTTCATAATAAGTATCTCATAAGATGTATTCCTCATTCAATATATGGAATTCTTTAGAATAATTTTTCCTATGATTCGTCAATTTTATAATATTTAATTTACATATAATGCATTAAATGATTTAGAATATTTTTTGAGAGATACAAAAATAGAAAAATTTATCTATCACAAATGATATGTTAAACGCTTAAGATATCATCTCATGGGGAGATGATGGCGCGTCGGGGTGAGCGGGAGCTCTGCGGCCATGGAGTTCAGATCTGCTAGGGTTCGTGATGCCTTCCCCACCCCCTTTATCGGTCATGTTCTTAGGGCTGGTGAAGGAGGATCCACTGAGAGTGAAGGTCTGCAGTGGCTTGGTGGTTCTGCGTCCATGGTTGATGTAAGTACCTGACCCCAGTTGCCCAGAGCTAGTGCCTTATTTTATTACGTTGGCATACATACAAGGAATAATAATCTCGAAAGACCGAGTAGTTTTGTATTATTAGAAACAAGTTACATTCATAAGTTTATCATTACAACATGATGGGAATCAAAACACCATTTTATTCCACTAGAAACATCAAGTTTACTCAATTATTCTTTCATGTCATTCATAAATTACTACTTCATGTCCTGAGAAAAAGAAACATAAGAAAGGTGTGATCTCAAATGCTCAGTAAGAGTAAGATATACATCGGAATATAATATAAACGTTAGACATGGTGAATAATTAAAAACACATGCCTTTAATAATAAAATTGAACACATTTTGGCATAAATATGGGATGAATAAATAATGCCATAAATAAAACATAATCATGGGTATTATACTAGTCGAATAACCACACGAACTTAAAATACTAGCATCATAATTAAGGAAGTGAATATGTCTGACATCATAACCATACCGTCCAAGCCTCGTGCTAGGACCATAAAAGAATTATTTTTTCAAGGCCTCTTGCCAAGACCAAACATTGTCTCATTAGACCTACCGATGCATCGAGGGGATTTAGAGGGCCCCAACAGTCACATAATAAGTCCAATTCATTCCTCATATGATCGGGGATCAACATAATCAATATATACATTCATATTGAAACTATCATATGAATTGTAACTAACTTTCACCAATTATTGAACATAAACACTAACCATTCAGAATAATATGATCAATGGTTTTACGATAGATTATCCACAATAAAGTTAGTCATAAACCATTAAATAAAATATGGTATATGAATTAATAAATTATTAATCCCAATAATTCCATGGAATCAATAAGAGAATTGAACGAAAATACTCTTATAAAATCATTAATCAATTTTGAGATAAATACTCTTTTATTTTGAAAAGAAGAGTTCTTTTGGAAAATCATTGTATAAAACCAGAAGTGAAGTAAGATAGTATTTTCATAATAAAATGATTATTTTTAGAAAGATAATGGTTTCCAAAAACATATTATATAGTGCCCTTGTAAATAGAAATGATTGGAGAATTTCCCTTGAATCAGGCTTCTATTTTGGAAACAATTTTGAAAGTTCCTTTTATAACGTGTAACTATCCATAAAATAATGAAGGGTTCTAGTTTTTAAACAAATATATGATACTCACACAGAATATATGATGAGTACATAGCAATACATTAGAATTTCATTGAGGTAATTATACAATGAAAGTAACCCGAATGAAAATGGAAGATCCGGTGAAAAACCCTTACATTAACTCCAAACGAGTTCTTCTCTCAAACATAAGCTCATAGAATATGAAATTATACTGATTATTAACTTATTTAAAGACCTATTATACATGTATTTAGTGTATTGTAATCCTGTTTAGTTCATTTATATATTTATTAACTAGTTATTATATTGAATTTCGTCGTTCTGGAGTGTTCGTTTCCTTTATTTTTATATTCGGTTCACTTGTTTTTAAGTAATGGAGTTCATGTGGAAAGGTTATAAATATAAATTATTGGAATTATATATTATTTATAATCTTAAAAAATTGGTAATGGTCATTTCAATCATTTGGTTACATGGAATGTGGATGAATCCTTAAATGACAACCACTTCAATTATTCAGCTGTATTTGGATTATTATAAATTATTATTGTCATATAACTAAATTATATGTACATATTCTGGTTAATGAATATTAATTATGTTATAAAACATATGTTTTTGTCTGTTTCTCCCATAATTATGGTTTCCTGACCAGAATTGAAGAAGAAGTTGATGAATGAAACTTCGTCGTCCACGAAGGCAATAAATTGGAACCTCATGGACGTTGATTTAATTTATAAAAAATAAAAGGGATGGAGTAAGAATATATATGATGGGTCATCCATTAACATTACATAAATCTGGTATATATATGTTACTTGATTTATCATGATCATTTGGACAGATTAGGTGAGGAGAGAAAAATAAAAGAGATGAACTTGAAAATAAAAGAAATGCTAAGAGACCCCTTATGAAAATTCGGCAGCCTAATGACGTCACTGAAAATTTCATAAAATCAAACGATGAGAACAAAACGGTATCTAATAATATTGAAATCAAAAGGACAGTAAGAATAATGAATAAAATAAAACCTCAATATATGAGAAAGGAATTTCAAATAGATAACATAAAAGAAGTATCGACTTAAAGAAGAGAATGAAGGATTCCCTTACCTCATAGAATTACTCCTAGATCTTGAAGGATGGGGCATTGGGGCTTAGGGAAAACTTAGGAGGACTCCAAGAGATGTAAAAATACTAGAGCTTCGAGGATGATGGATTTCTAATGAAAGAAAACGAATGGATGAATGGGTATTTATAGAAAAAGAGAGGTAATTTTTTAATAATTTCAAAGGGACACCTCATTAGTAGTTTTTGCCAAACCATGGGCTTGCCCATGGTATTTGCTCATGGTATTTTCCACTTGGGACAACTCATGTCATAAGATACTATACACAAGTTGACCATACTTTTATATTTTATTATTATATCATTATGATGTCATTAAACTAACGAATACTCAAAACTGTATTTTTATTATTCATGAAAAATTCTTATATTTTAGAAAAATCCCAAATATTCACCCCTACCATTTTTCGAGGTGTAGAGTTAAAAAGTGAAATCCATTTTTAAAAAATAATTTTTTAATTATTATTAATTTAATTATTAAATGTGTTCATAGTTAATTCAAAAAATAACAATGTTGATGTGTAATTAGATTTATGTGACATTGAAAAATTAATTAAGATCCCATTATCATATTGACTTACGAAAATAAAATAATAATATTATTTACTATTAATAAGTTTTATATTAATATTCATAAGGATATGATACTATTCAACTAAAATCAGGTTTGTTCTATCAGACTCCAAATGACTACCTGAACACAACTCTAGATGACAATTTCTTGAAATTCGAAACATAGAAGAACATTTCTTGAAGTTAAAAACATAGAAGATACAAAGTTGTGTTTAATGGATAGATTATAAAATTTCATTCTATATTTATTTTCAATACCTTGGGGTGTTACATTCTCCCCTCTTTAAAAAAATTTCATCCTCGAAATTCACAAAATATTATCTAAGAAGAATCGTGTATGTCTTTAACATAAGATCCTCAAGCTCCCATGTTGCTTCCTCCATCTTATGGTTCCTCCATAAAACCTTCACTAGACTAGTCGTTAGATTTCTCAATACTTGTTCTCTCGTATCAAGAAACTTGATAGTATCTTCACAATAAGATAAGTCAAGATCAAGTTCCACTTCTTCATAAGTGAGTACATGTGTTGGGTCTTGCATGTACTTCCTTAACATTGACACGTGGAACACATTGTGAACCTTGGAGAGACTTGGTGGAATCTCCAAACAGTAAGCTACGACTCCAATTCGGTCTAGAATTTCAAAAGGTCCTATGTACCTAGGACAAAATTTACCTTTCTTACTGAAACGTTTATCTCCCTTCCATTGAGATACCTTTAAGAAAACATGATCAATTACCTGAAATTCCAAATCCTTCCTTCGGTTGTCAGCATAGCTCTTATTCCTACATTGAGCTATTTCGATATGGTTCTAGATAATCTTCAACTTCTTTATTGTTTCTTCAACAAGTTTCGGGCCCACTAGCTTTCATTCACCAACATCATCCCAACAAGTTGGTGTATGACATCTCCTCCCATATAATGCTTCATAAGGTGCCATCTAAATACTTCAATGGAATCTATTATCATAGGAAAATTCCACGAGAGGTAAATACTGGTCCCAAATGTCTTGAAAATCAAGTGAACAAGACCACAACATTTCTTCCTATGTTTGAATAGTCCCTTCTGATTGTCCATTAGTTTGTGGGTGGTACGCAGTCCTCAAACAATGATCAGTATCTCGGGCCTTCTGAAGACTTTTCTGGAATCTTGTTGTAAAACATGGATCACGATCAGAAACAATCTATAGGGGTACATGATGAAGTCTCACAACTTCATTAATATATAGTCTTTCTAGACGTTCAAGTGGTAGATATTCTCTTATAATATAAAAATGTAATGACTTGGTAAGACGAACAACAATGACCCATATTGCATCGTTCCTTATAGGAGTCTTGGGTAGTCCAATGAAAAAGTCTATCGTGATATTATCTTATTTCCACTCAGGTATGGGAAGAGGTTTCAATACTCATCTAGGTTGTTTCCTTCTAGATTTCACTTGTTGAAAAACCATACGTCTTGACACAAAATCAGTAATCTCCCTCTTAATGTTGTCCCACCAAAAATGTTCCTTCAAATTTCTATACATCTTAATGATACCAGGGTGTACAGAAAAAATTGGAACTATGAGCATCATCCAACAATTACCTTTTTAGATCAGGTATATGGGGAACACAAAGTCTCTTCCCAAATTTCAAAATTCCATCTTCATATACAAAGTCACTCAATCTCCCATCATTCACAGCTTTAATATTTTTTTGAAACTCTTCATCTTCTACCAGAGATCATTTTATCCTTTCTAGTAAATATGGTTTTGAAACCATTTGAAACACTATTGATTTTTCTCCTTCCATGGTTATTCCCATATCCATATTTACTAGATCTATGAAAATAGGATCCCTTTAAACTCTCATCTTGTTCAATACTCGATGATCCTTTCTGCTCAAAGCATCTGCCACCTTATTTTCCTTCCCCGGATGGTAGTGTATCGTGAAATCATAATCCCTGAGAAGTTCAAGCCATCTCATTTGGCTCATGTTGATTTATTTCTGTGAGAAAATATACTTCAAACTCTAGTGATTAGTATAAATCTCACATTTTCTCCATAGAGATAATGTTTCAATGTCTTAAAAGAAATGATTACAGCAGCTAACTCAAGATCATGATTAGGATAGTTTTTCTCATGAATCTTTAGTTGCCGCGATGCATAAGAAATAACCCTATCATTTTTTATAAGGACACAACCAAGTCCTTTCTTTGAAGAATCATTATAAATAAAAAAACCCGACATTCCCTGATGCTAGAGTCAATATAGAAGCATTGATTAGTCTTCTCTTCAGTTCTTTGAAACATTCTTCACAATTTTCTGTCCAAACAAATTTAACACCATTACGTGTGAGCTTCGTTAGCGGGTTAGCCAGTTTGGAAAAATTCTGCACGAAACGCTGATAATAACCAGCTAAGACAATAAAACTGCATACCTTAGTTATGTTTGTCAGTGGGCGCCATTCATGGATTTCTTTTTCTTCGCACGATCAACTAGGATTATATCCGTAGAGACAATATGGCCAAGAAAATAAATCTCCTGAAGCTAGAATTCACACATGCTAAAATTACGATATAATTCATGTCCTCTAAGAGTATTTAGGATAATGGAAAAGTGATTTTCATGATCTTCATAGCTTTTGGAGTATACCAAGATATCATCTATAAATACCACTATAAAGTCATCAAGATATTCCTTGAAAACTCTATCCATTAGATCGATGAAGAAAGATGGTACGTTAGTCAATACAAATGGCATCATTGTAAACTCGTAATGCCCGTACATGGTTCAAAATGATGTTTTTGAAATGTCTTCCTTCCTCACAAGTAAATGATGGTATACATATTGAAGATAAATCTTTGAAAACTATTGGGCTCTATGATATTGATCGAATAAATCCTCAATTATTGGAAGATGATAATTATTATTTATTATAATAGCATTGATTTCCATGTTAACAAATAGGACAGGGGCTCCCCATAGAGATACACTAGGGTGAATAAATCACTTATTACTCAATTCCTCTAGTTGTTTCTTTAGTTCCACTAATTCCAGAGTGGACATTCTATAAGGGGTCTTCGATATGGGCCTTGAACCAGGAATTAAATCATTTGAAAACTCAATTTCTTGTTCTGGAGGATGTCTAGGTAAATCTTCTAGAAACACATCAACATATTATCTCACAATAGGTACACACTCTATTTGATCATTCCATTACTCACCCATATTTATTTCATTCTCTTCCACTCCAATAATTTATTTTAGTTGAGCTACAAGGGTTGGATCAAGATAAGAATCAGGTGGTGACGATTCTTCTCTAAATTTAAGGTTTTCTTTATCATCGTCATAAAAAATCATAACCTCTTTCTTCTTACAATAAATTTTTGCACCATGGTCTAAAAGCCAATCCATTCTAAGACTTATATCAAATTAAATCATGGGTATGATGATGAGATCAGGAGATAAAGAACATTTATATTCCCTAATGAGAATTGATTCACAGAACTTTGTAGCAATGATAATTCCCTTAGGAGTTTTACTGGAAACTCCATTGTTAAATCAAATTGTAAATATCTAATTTTTCTATAAAAATAGGATGATATGAAACAATGCGATGATCCAGAATCAAATAAATCTTTTGATAAACTTGAGAAAATAATAAATTTACCTACAAGCATGTCATTAGGGACTTCAACCTCTATAGTTGTGATTGCATAAGCTTGTCCCTAATCCCTTGGCCTTCTCTGTTGCATATTTCCTTGAAAGTTTGGACAATAATTATTATAGTGTCCCATATCCCGACAACTATAGCATTGAACATCATTGGATTCCTTATTTCCTTTGTAGTCACCAGTAAGATGGCCTTTCTGACCACATTTGTAGCATACGCCCATTCCTTTTAAACATTCACTAGGGTGTTTCTTTCCACAATTTCCACATGGTGGAAACTCAAATCTTCCCCTCTTCCCTGTTTCCTTATTTATTTTTCTAGGGTTTTTAGTAGGCCTCTTCTTTTCCTAATTTCCCTTAAAGTCATAAGACTTAGAGAATTATTTTTATGTCTTGATGGAACACGAAACTATATCCGCATATGATGAAAAACTTTTGAAGACCAGTTCCCAACGGCAGAATGGCTTCAGGCCATCAATGAATCGATTAATTTTTTTCCTTGTATTTTTTATGTAGTCTACATCTTGTCTTTCTAATATTGTTACGTTATCTTCGTACATAAAAACATTCTCATATTCCTTTTACCTCAGATTCTTGAATTTTCCCGCCATATCTCCTCGCTTCTCATGAGGGAAATATTTTTCTATGAAGATTTCCTTAAAATCCCTACATTCCATCTCTTATATCTCTTACTCCTCCTTTGTGTTTTGGATTAATGACCACCACTGATCCACATCTCCAGATAGACAATATACTACCATGAAAACCTTCTCTCTTTCATTACATCCCAAAGGGATAAATATCTTCTCAAGGGATCATATCCACTACCCTGCTATAAACGGGTTTGTAGACCCGCTGAATAATGGAGGTTGTTGTCGCATAAAGAGATCTAGCGTGGATCAACCACGTGGTGGATCTGGATGATCCATACAGTTAAGGTTATTATTCATAACCTGAGTATGTCGTCCCAGTATAGTTATGAGTTTCTTAGCACCAGTCACAACACCAGAGCCAACATCATTATCTTATGTCGGAGGAAAATCCCTACAGGGGACACGTGCATTTGTGAGATTTCCATTCCATCCACTAGGCACAATATCTAGATAATGACATACACTATATTATGTTATGTATCATAATGTATAATCTTAACATAAAAATACTCAGAAAAATTGAGATCTTATGCATGGATAATCCAATATTCACAATAATGGTTTCTTTGAGGAATATTTAACATTTCAATCCTTCACAATGGCTTGTAATGAAAATGTGAATTATCCTAACCATATCCCCCAGGAGTTTCGTAACCAAGAGTGCAGCAAGACCTATTTTCTTGCACCAGTTCCCATTCGAGTCTAGCTCAAAGCGGTGTTATCGGGTTTTACCCATAGATACATATGTGCGAGAGCCGCCTCTACCTGCTCGTATCCAGACAGGGTTGTATTTCTTGAAAGATCCACATTATCTATTTATTACAAAAATACCAGGATTTTATTGTCTGTATTTTCTCAACGACTAACATAGGGACTCTTCCCTAATTCTACGGTTTCTAAATCTAGTTTCCAAGTATTCTACTAAACTTTTTCTGATACAAACTGTAAGGACCCGACCCAAGTTTCCCAGTGCCGGTGACTTATTTTATTACGTTGTCATGCGTAAAAGGAATACGAAACCCAAATGACCGAGTCATTTTGTATTATTGGAAACATGTTACATACATAATTTTATCATTACAACATTAAGGGAATCAAAACACTATTTTATTCTACTAGAAACATCATGTCTCCTAGATTATTCTTGAACGTCATTCATAAATTACTTCTTCATGTCCTGAGAAAATGAAACATAAGAAATTAGTGATCTCAAACTCTCAGTAAGAGTAAGTAATATATCAGAAGTTAATATAAATGATAGACATGGTAAATAATTGAAAACCCATGCCTTTAGTAATGAACTTGAAAGAATTATGGCAGAAATAGGGGCTGAATAAATAATGCCATAAATAAAACATAATAATGGGTATTCTACTAGTCGAATAACCACATGAACATAAAATAATATCATCATAATGAGGGAAGTGCATATGCTGGACATCGTAACCATACCGTCCAAGCCTCGTGCTAGGACCATAAAATAATCATTTTGTCAAGCCCTCATGTCAAGACAATAGTTTGTCTAATGAGACCTACTGATGCATCGAAGGGCTATAGTGGGCCCCACCTGTCACATATTAAGTCCAATGCATTCCTCATATGAGCAGGGATCAACATAAACAACATATAAATTCTTATTGAAATTGTCATATGAAATATAACTAACTTTAACGAATTGTTGAACATAAACACTAACCATTTGGAATGATATGATGAATGGTTTTAGGATAGATTCTCCACAATAAAGTTAGCTATAATCAATTAAATAAAATATTGTATATGACTTAATAAATTATAAAAACCAATAATACCATGGAATCAATAAGAGCATTGAACGAAAATACTCTTATTAAATCATTATGTAATTTTGAGATAAATACTATTTTATTTTGTAAAGATGTTTTTTTTGGAAAATACTTGTATAAAACCAGAAGTGATATCAGATAGTATTTTCATAATTAACTGATTATTTTTGTAAATATAATGGTTTCCAAAAATAGATTATAGAGTTCCCTTGTAAATAGATATGAATTGTAGAAATTCCCTTGAATCGGGCTTCTATTTTGGATACAATTTTGAAAGTTCCTTTTAAAATGTGTAACTATCCATAAAATAAGGAAGGGATATGGTTTTTAAACATATATATGATACTCATACAGAATATATGATGAGTAAATAACATTACATAAGAATTTAATTGAGGTAATTTGACAATGAAAGTAACCCAAATGAAAATGGATGTTCGGGTGAAAAACCCTTACCTTAACTCCGAACGAGTTCTTATCTCAAACAAAATATCCTGGAATATGAAATTATACTTATTAATAACTTATTTAAAAACCTATTAGACATGGATTTAGGGTATCATAATTTTTTTAGTTCATTTATGTATTTATTGACAAGTTATTGTATTGAATTTCGTCGTTCTTGAGTGTTCGTTTCCTTTATTTTTATATTCGGTTCACTTGTTTTTAAGTAATGGAGTTCATGTGGAAAGGTTATAAATCTCCTGAATTGGAATTATATATTATTTATAATCATAAATAATTGGTAATGGTCATTTTTATCATTTGGTTACATGGAATTAGGAAGAATCCTTAGATGAAAACCACTTTGATTATTCGGCGGTATTTGGATTATTATAAACTAGTTTTCTCATAGAGCTTAATTATATGTACATATTATGGACCATGAATATTAATAATG
The DNA here is from genome assembly GCA_963277665.1 of Viscum album. Classification (NCBI taxonomy): domain Eukaryota; kingdom Viridiplantae; phylum Streptophyta; class Magnoliopsida; order Santalales; family Viscaceae; genus Viscum; species Viscum album. The sequence goes on along the minus strand of OY728143.1, from coordinate 1,148,180,395 downwards.
TTATAATACATAACTTATAGTCTTTTTCACCCATAAATTTGGTTTCATGACCAGTAAAGAAGAATAAATTGAGGAACAAAACTTCGTCATCCACGAAGGCTATATATTGGAACCTCATGGACGTTGATATTATTTATAAAAAATAAAAGGGAGGGAGTAAGAATATTGTGGATGGGTTTCCATTCACATGACATAAATCCATTATATATATTTTACTAGAGTTATCATGATCATTTTTATAGAGGAGGTGAGGAGATAAAAATAAAAGAGATGAACTTGAAAAGAAAAGAAAAGTTAAGAGATCCCTTATGAAAATTCGGCAGCCTAATGGCGTCACATAAATTTTCATAAAATAAAATGATGAGAACAAAATGGTGTCTCATAATATTTAAATAAAAATGACATTAAAGAATAATGAATATAATCAAACCTCAATATATGATAAAGGAATTTCAAATAGATAACAAAAAAGAAGTATCGACTTAAAGAAGAGAATAAAGGATTCCCTTACCTTGTAGAATAACTCCTAGATCTTGAAGGATGGGACTTTGGGGCTTAGGGAAACCTTATGGGGACTCATAGAGAGGTAAAACCACCAGATATTCGAGTATTAGGGATTTGGAATGAAGGAAAACGAATTGAAGAGTGGGTATTTATAGAAAAATAGAGGTAATTTTTTAATAATTTCAAAGGGACGCCTCATTAGTGGTTTTTGCCAAACCATGTGCTTGGCCATAGTATTTGCCCATGGGTTTATCCAATTGTGACACCTCATGTAATAAATTACTATACACAAGTCGACCATACTTTTATATTTAATTATTACATCATTATGATGTCATTAAACTACAGAATACTCAAAACTGTATTCTTACTATTCATGAAAAATTCATGTATTTTAGAAAAATACCAAAAACTCACCCCTACCATTTTTCAACATGTACAATTAAAAAGTGAAATCAATTATTCAAAAATAATTTTTGAAATATTATTAATTTAATTTTTAAATAAGTTCATAGTTGATTTGAATAATAACAATCTTGAAGTGCAGTAAGTTTTATATGACATTGAAAGATTAATTAAGATCCCATGATCATATTGCATTATGAAAATAAAATAATATAATTATTTACTATTAATAAGGGTCATATTACTATTCATAACGGTATGTTACTATTCACCAAAAATCAAGTTTGTTCTATCAGAATACAAATAACTTACTGAACACAACTCTAGATGACCATTTCTTGAAATTCAAAACATAGAAGAGGAAAAGTTTTTTTTAATGGATAGATTATAAAATTATATTCTATATTTGTTTTCAAAAACTTGGGGTGTTACAGTCGGTCTACCGACGTTTTGGTCTGATGCTTCTCGGAACGATATCAGGTCTTCCTCACTAAGCATCAATGTGTTGAGTCTCGTTACTTCATGAGATTACGCTGCCTGGGGTCGTCTGGTCAAATGGGGTTTGCAAGATCACACCACCATCTAGGAAGATGTCGGAATTGACTCTCAATCCAGGTGGTTGTCTATTGGTCCGGAATTATTGGACTTTAGATGTATTGATTCCATGTTTGATCTGCAGCCTCCACCAAAGACAATTTCAACTTCAGATGTTCGTGATTTCTTTAGAAAATCAACCACCGCTATGTTGCCTTCTGTTTCCTCTTATCCTGCGTTGTAGAGAATAAACCTGAATGATGTGTTGCAGCCTACATTTTTCTCTCACTCTGATTCATGCTCTGAAATAATCCATAGAAAGGGGTCTTCAGCTTATGTTGAAGCCAATCCGAAAGTATTTTCTGAAAGGATTTCAATCAAAAAAACCTCATTGAGATCACGTCTTGTTTTAACCAAGGGGAAGAAATCTTAGAGGATTGAGGAGTTTGTCAAGTGGATCTATTTTTTTTTGGATTCTTTAATTGGAGGTGTGTATATCTTGGTTGTGGCTTATTTCATTGTACATTTCCTTCATATGCTTCAAAAATTCATTTGTGTAGCGCTGGATCACATTCCTTGAATCCTGGGTGGATTCACCTTCCTAAATGGTACCTTGAATTCAATGCTTCATGTGTATTAAATAACGTTTTTCGGGTATGGGTTCATCTACATGGCCTTAACTGGATCCATTGGAATCCAAAAATTCTGTGTGATATTGGAATGGCAATTGGGATGTCAATATGACTTGACAAGTAGACCGAGAATGTTCGGTTTGGACAATTTTCTAGGATCTTAGTAGAGATTGATCTTAGATCCATTATGATTGGCCAGGTAACACTTTCCACTCCTATGTATGCCATTCAAATTGATGATAAGTATGAAAGAAACCCACATTTATATAATGAATTCATGACTATTGGGCACTATTTGGACCTATGTCGGAGGAAGACATTCTGTGAGAAATGTGGGATAAAGGGTCATCCATCCAACCTCTGTAGAAGGAAATATGAGAAGAATGATGTTTCTCTGTCGCAACCCCTTGATCATATCTTCATGAAACCTTCTAATAAGGCTAATGTGCAGGCTTCTATGGAAGTACATCAGCTGTCTTTGAGAGGAAAGGGGTTGAGAGTGGATTCATCACATTGAGAGCCAACATCGGTCCCTCTAAGACTTGGATAAATTATGCATCCTCGATGGGTGGTCCACCCACTACTAAGGCTGATTTTTACAAGGAGACTACATTCAAGGATAGTCATGTAGTTACTCCCAGTGGGTTAGTTGGGACTGAAAAAATGCTAATTTTCTTGGTGCATGTTTGTATTGTGATGAGACATATGTGATGACTCCTAACATTGTGGATACCCTAGATTGTCATCAGCAGATCGATAATCACATGAGTTCCTCAAGAATATGTGTTAAGTGGGGTGACATCTCGGAGGAAAAAGGCGGTGGCCCTACTTCTTTCAAAGATGCGCTCATTTATGGAACTGGGAATCTTGACTACACTCTTACTTCCTCGAAGTGAAGGCCAAGGAAGGAATATTCTAATACTCCTCATGTTGTGTGTACATGATTTTCTAAGTTATCTGGAATTTTTAACTCTAATATTCTTTAGATCCTCAATTAGAGTAAGTCCCAATCTGAATGTGAAACTTCTGTTGACTCTGATTATGAGAATGGTATGACTTATTATGATCTGTAACTTTGTGCTTTGACAGATGAGGGTAAGTCCCATTGTTTGACCTCACCCGTCTCCTCTATTCCTTTTTATTTTATTTAATAAATATTTAGAAACATTGACTCTGGCTGGACTTGCTGGTAAGATATCATCTCATAATAATTAAAAATTCATATAAAAATTTGTGGTTTCTATATACTTTATTCTAATGAAAATATATATCCATCAAATTCTTTATGAGGTAATCTTTATTAAAATGAACCCCACAATATAATATTGTGATTGAAACTAATTTCATAATGTATTATGTTGAAAGAAGATTCCAATGAAGGGTTTTGAACATTTTCATGAATACATAGAGGTTTTTTTAAAGAAAGTCTCTATAATGGAATTTAATGTGGATTTTAAAGAGAATACTACAATGAATTTTATGGATAGAATTAGAAGAAAATATTATGGTCAAATACTAGAGGTAATTTCAAATTATAATACAATAAATTGATCACTATGATACATATGGAGAATTTTTTGGTCTCTCTTATGTCAAGTTCTATTGAAATTTAAATAATTTGGGATTTTACATTAATAAATAATGGAATAATTATTAATTAAATAATGTGAATATAAAAATATGAATAAATGAAGAATATGAGAGTCTTGAATTTGTGAGAAAAACTAATTCACTACAATATTAAACATCTTCTATATTGAATATAGGGAGAGGGAGAGAGAGAATATGAAAAAAGATGAAAATTAATCTTTTTTTCGTACAGCATTGGAAGAAAATGATGTTGAAGAAGAGAAAAAATGAGACAAAATAATTTAGGATGAAAGAACCAATATAGTTATGAAATGATTGAGGTCAAAATTTGTGATGGACATTCTCATTTCTATAAAACCATTCTATATCATTGTAATTATATTGGATTCACACACATGATTTAGAGAATATAGGGTGTCATAAATTCATATTTATTCTATTATTTTGATAATCCATGAATTTTCATTAGATGGATATGTGATCATGTGTCTTTCATGATCATTAGAAGCATTAACTATACTTTTTGAGTAGTAAACCTTGTATATATTCTATATAACATGTGTTTGTCTTCATTTGATCATTCTAAATATCAATTGGTTTACTCTATGTGGTAAAGAAGTTTGATAAAAAGGGACAATGATAAAAGTAGGTAACATGACTATGTCATCATTTTCTGAATGATTTCACAAATATGATAGGTTTATTTTAAATAGAATGAATTTATTATAAAATATTTTATATTTGAGTTAATCTTTCTTATTTTATACACAATATTACCCTACATAGATATAGAGTTGATTGACTCATGAATTATTTCATTTATATGAGTGAAAACACCATAATTTAAATAACATTTGTCTTTATTTTCAATAATGGGGAGAAATAATTTTCACCTTACTTCATAAGTATGTATTGATGTATATGGATAAAAAAAATATAATTAATTAAAAAAAATTCAGAGTTGTATAGATCATAAATACAAAGGCTGTGATTTTAGTACAATAAATAAATGTTATATTTTCTTCAATATATGTTATTTAATTCAGAAAAAATATGATTTTGATTTGTATTCTATAGTTTTAGTATGTTATGTTTTATTTTATCTTAATTTCATATTTATGGAATATTTTAGAATAAGTGAATCATTTTGATAATGATGAATATTTTTTTGATATGTTTCAGCATGTGACAGCATAATGAGTGCAATAATTCCCTTATGCTATTTGAGTAAATTTATTGAATAATTAGTGTTAAAAGAGTCACACCACACCATCATAATTATTCAATGGAAGTGAATATTGTACAGTAAAGTAATAATATAGGATTTCACAAATAATATAGAGGTAATATGCAATGTGATAGATAATAGGTTATAAAATATAGTCAGAGTGTATTGTTTATGGAAGAATCCTTTTTCTATAAAGGTGTTATTCATGATGCAACACATCTTAGTGTTTTCTTAGGGGAATTGGTGACTAAAGAATAAATGTAATCAAACTAGTGAATAATTCCACAAAATAAGTAACCATTATTTGATTAAAATTTATTTTATTTTGAATGAAATTATAAATTAGTGTATCTTCTCATAAACCATGTGGTTTTAATTTATAGAATACAACATTCAGAGTGCATCACACAACAATTGAGTGCATCATGTTGTGATGAGTTTTTTTCTGTATATTTTTTCATGTTCAATTATATTTTAAATTATGAGTTTTTTAGAATAACATTGTTGTTATTATGTGAATCATCTGATTTTTTGGTTCCCAATTAGAGTTAATACTTTAAAAATTCTTATAAGTTGTTATTTTAATGGATTTAGTGATATAATGAGATTTATGAGAATGAGTGTGAGAGAAATATAGAAAATTAAATATCATGAGAGATATCTATGAGAATATTCCAATTAAACAAAAAAATAGATTATATTCAACATGAAAAATATAAAATCAATATTTTATTATGTATCATTCTATAAGAAGATATTAGTTCTAATCATTTCCAATTTCTAATATTGGCTACTGAAATATATTTTTTCTTCTATTATTTTTTATTGTTTAAGTAAAATTCATTTACCCAAATTTATTTTGATAGAAAATGATATACCATGTCTGTGATTGAGTTAATAACAAGGATACTATGGGGATACAGTTACCCTCATTCGGGAAACCCATTTTAAATCTATTGTGAACCTCATTTTCTTGCATCACCAAGTAAGTTAGAGAGATAATTGTATTACTAGCACATAACCGATTTTGTTTGAAGAAGAAGAATTGTTGAAAATCGTTCTGAAACTCAATGTATTGAAAATTTATTCATGTGATTATAATAAATGAATATCTATCATTAATATAGTTTTGGAGGTAATCAATGAGTGTAATATGATAAAGTAGATGATTTCTTTGTATCTCAACTTAGAACTGATAAACGAACATGTTTTTTTTCATTTGATATAAACGGTTTCCTTCTTAGTGAAACTAGTTATTGAGTCTCAATGGGTGTATTTTCAGGTAATGGTTTGATATGAAAGAATTATTTAGTGTGGTGTGCTTGATGACTTTTCTAAATTTAGGGAGCATGATGTTTTGTTTTGGGGAAATGTAGTTATTCTGTATAGTCTGTGTGATATGGTATTATGAATGTTTCATTCTTAAAATTGGGTTATCTATCATATAATATAGAATACATATCATGATATTATATGTAAGTATTTGTTATTTTGTTTTAATATGTTTTTGTTTTATTTTATAGAATGATTCATTACCTATTAAAAGGTAAAGGCTAGGCACCAGGTTTTAGTTATATTTTTACAACCTTTGCTGAGTCCCCCATGATGGTAAGAGAATATCCCAAAAAATTTCATGATAAATTATTTATATGAACCTAGATATTATGATGGTACATGGGAATTATATGATCATTTGATTAGGTCTATGAACACCCTACCCCCCAGTAAAATAGAATTTTGTAGAGATGTTAGTGCACATAATTCTTAAAAAGGTGGAGATATTTGATGAGGTTTTTTATTTAATTATATCTCATTAGGATTATTAATTTATATCTATAGTTTAGAGAAGATATTAAAATCTTTTTAGAACATATTCTTGTCAAATAACAATATTACATCAATAAATTAATTGTACAGTTTAAATAATGATATATGATTTAGATGACATTCTAGAAAAATACATACTAGAATTTGGTGGATTTTTGGATGATAAATTAACCTGACTAGAATTATATTAAAGGAAAATAACCCTTAAAACATTGTTTTAAAAACATATAAGGGATTTTATGGTATCTATTATTGATATTTGTAATATTTTTTTAACAGTGGAGACACATCCATTTCATTACTTGAATTGGTGAATTCTATTACTGGGAACATGTAATATATTCTTGAGAGAATGGAGTAAAGTATAATTAAGTAGAATATTATAATTACTAAAATCATAAAGAATTATAGTATTATTTTTGGGATATTTGGTTTCTTTTAGATTTTATCTAATGTAGATAATTTATATCTCAAAATAGTTATAATATATTCTTAAATTTTATTGGCCCTTAAAGTCGATTGTTAAAGTAGAATAATGATTGTATATACTACCTTAGTTAAAGAGACTTAATGAAATATTTTATATTTTAAATAGTGAGAATGTACTTTTTCTATCCTTGTCATGGAATAGGTATGGGAAATTGAAGATGGATGAGGATATAAAATTTATAGTTCAATTAATTGAGATCAAATATCACTAAGACAATATATTATATTGGTTCTCGATTATTTTAGGGTAAGTGATTTATATAAAATGTTTAATTAATGAGAAATATTAGGATTTTGATTCTTAGATGAGGTTATAGTCCAATGAATTTATTTATTTCCCTATTTTACACTTAGATTTATATGTGACTGGGAGTTTTAATCCTTATAATTTAAATTAATTGAGTATATTTTCAAGTTTTTATTGTTTTTGGAATTTTTAACGTTGAATTTATTTAAATTATTTGAGGTTTTTTATGGAAAAGTTGTTATTTTTTAACACACATATAATTTCATGTCTAAAAATTTTAAATTTCAATAAATTCAAAATGGGGTATATATCATTAGGTTTGAATTCTGTTTCATTTTTGGTTGTTTAGATTTTCAATTTTTAGATGGTTGTAAACAAATTTTTGTTGAAGATATGAGATCATGTCCAATAAATAGTACCATTGGTTTAAATTTTTATATTTTATATATTTCATGTTAGTTTCTCCCTCTTGATTGGTGGATTTATTATTGGAATACCATAGTGGATGTTTGTTCTTTGGAAGCTCATAGGGAGATGACATAATAAATTATGTCCTTCAATATTTAGAATATCAAGAGTTATCTAGTATATTATTCTTGTTTCATTTTTGATGTGGGTGATTCTGGTTTTTATTTTCTATCATCATTTGTGACATCAACATATTTTTTTACATCCAATATTTTATAACTAGAAAAACTTCTGATTGGATGTGCATATTTATATATAAAATGTTTTCGTGCCCATTTTTTTCCTAAACATTTCATGAAATATTTTACATAAACATGAATGGTGGGAAAGTAAATTTTTAATAAAAAGTTTGGAGCCAAAATGGTATGACAAAAATTATAAATTTATGTTGTAAATTAATTGGTTAGACCCAATGGTATAAACCATATGTTGTAAATGGGAGCTGTAAAATGGATGGTTGAAAATATAAGGTTGAACAAATGTTTCACAACTTAAAGAAAAACATTTAATGTGGAAATTAGTAAGGTGGCACTAGATGGTTGAACCTAATTTTGGAAACTAGAAAAATATACTAAATAATAGAAAACCTATGGAAATAAAAAAAATTATCCTTAGAATATAAAATAGATGGTGCAAATAAAATGTCAAAATTTAATTATAAAACAAAATTTGAACATACAGGTGGAACTGGAAGATGTAGAATGAATGGTAGAAATAATATGGTTTAAACTAAATATTAAAAAAACTATGAAAATATAAGTTGTGAATTAGATAGTGGTGATTAAATGTTTTAACTGAGTGGTTCAACATTAAAGAATAAATGTGGTAAAAGAATCATAAAATATAAAATGAATTATCAAAATAGAAGGTTGAATTGGATCGGTAAACCAAAAGGTGAAAAAAAATAAGGTGTAAATATGATGTTTAAAATGGTATTTGGATACTATAATCTTGAATATATGTGTTTATACTATGATAATTCCAATTAATTTTATGGTTTCTATGTTAGAGGGTAGTATATTGATTCAGTTTAAAAGCTGTGATATACATAATGAATAATTAAGAATGGGTTAATTAGGATATAGTGATATGATTATCAGTATTTTTTCATATAGATATCCCATGTTTGTTCCAGTGATATTTGATAATAGGGTTTGTGGGGTATGTGTTTACTTATTTATTTTTCTGTTTTTTTAATATATGTGATGCCATAGAGATATTAACTATTCAAATCACAAATACTGACTATAAAGAATGGGAGAGACCTAACGTCCAAGAATTTAATGATCTAATGGATGACATGATGATTAGACCTTTCTCCTCAGGCCACTTATAAAAAATAAATGATGGTTATGGGGAAGGTTTTTACTATTATCTTAGAGTTCTCAGAATATGTTTTTTGAAGAATTATAATAATATATGTGGGAAACCAGTGCGGTGTGGTGTTATTTTTATTGGACTATTCTTTGATAAATTTTATGGTATACCTTATATATACTTTATATAACATTAATGTTTTGGTATAGTGATTTTGGTAATAAATAATGTATCCATTGAGGTTGTTGATTTTACTTGAGTGTTTCCATGTTTTTTGTTTATCTTTTATAGTCATTGATATATTAGTATTTTTTTGATCATATTGATATATTTGGAGTTTAGATCTTTGATACATTATGTATGTCTATACTCACCTATACACATATATATTTATATATTCAGGATCACATTGATGGGGGTTCCACTTATTATTAGAAAATTCACTAGTGGATATCTAGTGTAGGAGTTGACTAGTCATAAACCAAATATATATAATACTAGGATATATATACATATATCAGTATATATATATATTTTTCATTTTATTTGTTATGTTTTGGGATTAATTAATCTTTAATAATATTTATCATACTAATATGTTTCAATTGATGTATATACATTGTTATTCATTAAATTTATATTTTACAACATAAATTACATTACATTTAAAACATTATTTATAAGTGAAATACCCCCCATATGTGTTTGATATAGAAAACCGGTTCTTAATTCCATTATATATTCTATTGGAGGTCGGTTGGTGGTGGCATTCATAACCTCATTAAGGGACTATAGAAGGGACTAGTCTTGGTTATGATATGAAATTATAAATATACAATTTATACAAGTAAGATTCGACTGGATGTTTTTTAAATTATAAAACTCAATTCATTACCTTAATTAATGAAATAGGATTATAAAATTATATTAAATGTTTATTTATAAAAACACTACTATATAAAAATTGTTTTCTATTCTCTTTTCATCCGTTATTCATCCTTAATAATGAGGTTACTAGAATACCATTCTAAATTAGAAATGTTTATTAAAAAGAAAATAGAGATTTTATTATTATATTATCACCTCTTGAGGAAATAACTCAATGGTTATTATATAGTGATCAATATAAAATACACAAGATGAAGTTTATTGATCAAGGAAAAAAGGTTTATCTTCTTTTATATTCTCTATACTTTCTTCTTTCATTATACTAAAAGGTATTGGTGTTGAGTTTTTGTTTTCTATTATATTTTGACATATTTTAAATCATTAAACCCCATCAGTAGTATTAAATCCAATATTATTGATTGATTAAATAATCCTTTAAATTATGAAAACATTAAAAAAAATATGAAACATTCATATTGTAGGAAATGATATAAAAATATTTTATTTCACTCTATAATATTACTAAATCTAGGTCTTTTATCGCAATATTGTGGAAAGTAGTATGATATATCACTGCTCTGGATATTCCTATGTCATTTACTCGAAAATAATGCATTGTAGTTATATAGTGATGTATTGATATAGTTAATCTAGTTAAAGTAAAAATTGTTTATTTCTTGTCTATTTTTGGATGTGATTTTCTAATATTGCTATCCATGAAACCAAATTCTTCTAGTGATATGACTCATCTATACATTGAAAAAAATTAACTAGTATATCATAGTATATTATATTGAAATATCACTATCTATAATAATATGTGAAATGATATATGAAAACATCAAGTCATGTGATGTGATATATGATTACCTATATTGTAAGAAATGATATATAGATATCATAGTATGTGATAAAATTACTTAAAAAATAAAAATTAATTCAATATTTTTTAATTTTTTAAAAAATTTATAAAATAAAAAATTTATAAAAATTTTAAGCTATATTTTTAAATGTGAAATATTCACATAAATTCTATACATTCATTATAATTTAAATTAGTTTACTCTTATAATATTGGTTTATATATTACAATAATATTTCATAGTAAATATGGGATTAATTTATTCATTGATGTTGTTATTTTATATTCTTGTTTATATGATTTTTATATGAATAATTTTTTATTTTTTATTTAAAATAAGTAATCTTCCTTTTATGCGTATTATTCCCTATATTTAAGGACGTTCATTATAGATATAATATAATATTTAATTTATTGTAAACCAACTTTAGTGATTTGTTTATAATAATTTAAAAATTATAATTTCCAATAATTATTTATATATATTCTAATTAAAAATTATATTGAAGTTAATATTAAAATTGAGTAATGATTTATGGATTCTAATACCATGGGCTAGTTATCAAATGGATATTTTTCTATGATTCATTTCTTTAATGGTGTGATCGTTTATATGTCAAATCGTATATTCTCTTGAGTAATATTTTAGTTTCTTGTTATTTTAATCCATTACATGAAATAGTTTCATATACCTTATCCATCATATAAATATGTATATGTATTAATTATTCTAAATAAGTTTTTCATTACTAATACATAACATAAATCATTTTTTTGTATAATATTTAGATAATAACCTGATTCTAATATACTAATTTTGTTTAAACTAAAATATGTATATCATTATATTCTTGAAATAATGTAAAGAATTAATGGAATGAATATAAAAAATAGATAGATTTTAAACCCATTAAAATACCATGATTTTAGATTATTTCTCATGTAAATAATCAATATGAATTTTTCTTTCCAAATGAGTGATTCATTCCAAGTCCAAGTACTCATGGATTATCATATTTAAGGTGGGAATATCATGAGTAATCCCAACTATTAGGTTTTTATACATGTTGTGAAATTTGGAGTGTACATTATAGGGTAATCCAAACCATAATACTCCTAGTGGAATGTGTGTCATATTATTTATTATATAAATTTGGGAAATATCATTTATCCTCATTTTCATAATAGATATATGTTATATATTTGAAATATTTATGTTTAATAATGGGATATATCATATTCTATAGTATAGAATTTTCAAAATTTGAGATATATGTGTTATGTAAATTTCATATGGAGTTGTATATTGGGATAAAGGTTATTAAAATAAGAGATTTTAGTTTATAAAACTTGTGATAAAAGTTATAACATGATATTATAACTTAATAATATGTAAACATATATTATATGTTCAAATTAATGTTATTAATTAATATTTATTGAATATGAAATTGAACACAATCAGTATTTAAGTATTAAATATTCATATTTGGGTTAATAAAAGTAATGACATTATTTATTTCAATGATTTATAAATTATCAAATTTTTATGAAAAACATGATTCATTAATTTATTGGTGCATCTAATGGATCTTATAAATAACATATCAAAAGAGACAATCCATTTTTATTTTCCAATTACTTGTTTGATTATTAGTTTATATTATTATTTCTAGGTCAAATATATCATTCCTTAATTCTTATTTAACCTAATATTCTAGAATATCAATTGGAATTAAGTATCCCTACAAATATTTCAAAAATTCACAAAAACCAGTGAAATTATAAAGATAAGAGTTTATTATAATCTTATTATAAAAATACTAATTAAAAAGTGAAGGTTTTTTATATTAGATTTTTTGAATGACCATAAATGTTTTATTAATATCTTTCTAATATTAATATGGAAATTGTTCCAAGAAACTTCATCTATATTTAAATAAAAAGAGAATAAAACAATTAGTGACTTTTTTGAAAAACTATCTCTAAATGAAATATTCTATAGTTATTAAAAATAAATCATTACTATATAAAAAACCTTAATCCTTACTCCTCACTAAATATTGTCACATTCCACCCCTTTTATATATTACCTAATGTTTCTTAATATCCCTTTTTTCACATGTTAACATATCCTCTCCCCTCTTGATGATCGGCAGTGGATCCCCCCTCCCATAAACTAGCCATCAGCCCCATCTCACCTATATATGATGTTAGATTCCTAGAATTAATACCTGCTACATGCCAAGACTTATTATATCCAACCAGATATTAGACCCCACCCATCACTCAATTAACCGTATTCCATATTATCATGAAATAGAACCATGTATAAATTATTATCATTTATATATTTTTTTGGAAAATCATTTCAATTAATTTTATTTTTTTACAATTAAAATTTTGATTTTCTCTCTGATGATTTTGATTCTCTATTTATATTTTAAATTTGGTTAAATAATGGATATAAAGTTTTATATATTTTTTATTTTTTATCATTAATTTTTTTTTATAAATTGTGATGATTTTTTTTTTAACTTGATTAAATTATAAATTTTTTTAAATTGATATATCATAAATAGAATATCATATATATTATTTCATATTATGTTTTTTATATTATGTTTCTTACATTACATATAATTATTTTTGTATATATATATTTTTTGTTATTGTCTAATAATCTGTTGGGAAATTAAAAATCTGAATTTTAAATTTTTCATACACCATACATATCAATTTAATGTTAAATTTTGATTTCATTATATTTATAAATGGAAATAAATTATCATTAATTTATATATAATTAATGAAATTTTCTTATTAATTAAATATTGATACCATTTAAAATTTAATTTTAATGGTTAGAAAATTCTTTAATTAATATATTTAAAATGAAATTTTCATTTAGAATAAAAAGTGGTATTATTGAAGAATTTATTTGTAATGGTTTTGAGTAATATTTTATGATGAAATGAGTTATGTGTTCATGATGTTCTTCATTTCATTTGTGGTCTATTTTTCAGTTTAGTCTTACATTATTAAGAATATTTTAACTTTTTTTGTGAATGTTAAAATGGATTTTAAATGAATTATTTTTAAATGTCTGTATTTTTTTTTGTGTGATTTTAAATATTTGTTTTATTTTACATATATCCCATTTTTTACATAATGTTATTATTAATTGACAATACAATTTTTATTTTTTTTATATCATTATTTTTAATGTATATGGTGAAGAGTTTTAGTTGAATATGTATGGATAAATTTTGGATTAATTTACATCAAAATAAATCTCAGTAAAATAATGTTTTTAATTTTTTTTAAAATAATGAAATTGAAAATTGATTAATAGGTGGAACAATACAATTCATTTATCATGATTATGTATTTAGGTAATAGTGATATTTAAATGAGGTATATGAGTACTTGATATTAGAGGAACTTAATTTAAATATGTGCATAGTATTTGGAATAGAACATAGTATAATATGTAATTTCCATGAAATTAATATCTTATAAATGAAATATAAAGTAATTAAAAGTAAGATAACATGGTTTGGAACATGATAAATTATGAATTTGAATTTAACAAGTAATAATAACCATAATTTTATAAGAAATCTAAAACATTCAATTGATCTGAAATTTATTTACATAAATTATAAGTTTAGTGATATTGTGTTTTATGAATCAATTGAATATTGAAACCAAGAATTATTTAAAGGATGTTATATAAATTGAAAAATATATATTCCATTAATTTTATACAATATTAAATGAAAATAGAATTATATATAAGGAAATTTTTATGATATTGGATATGTTTCATGATGGGTTTGACGGTGATAAGATCTCAATATCATTTTATGAGATAATGAAAATTATCATCAAACATGGTCTTGATTATACAAAAACACAGGTTTGTTTTAATGGATGAATGATTTATTAGAGAAAATAATTTGGTAACGATGAAAGAATAACAATTCATTCAAGTAAATTAAAATCAATGAATAATGATGAGAGTGATAAAGAATGTAACAACTTTATGATGTATAAAGAGAAATATCATGTGGAGATAGCGCATTACATTCCACTAAAATAATTTTTTCAATGATTTTTCATGTCATGTAAAACTATTGGCAACAGTGAGTGTTATTATTTGAAAATTGATAATGATGGATTAATGAGACACCTGAACGATTAAATATCATAGAATATGTTTAATTTATAATATTCATAATTTTCTTTTAATCCTTTTTTGGAGTGGATTACGATGGTTTTATCTGTTTTAGGACATTAAGTACAAATTATATTATATGTATAGTTGTCGAGATCTATTCGAATTAACCTCCTATGATATGTTTGAATTGGAAATATTCCAAAATTTTGATTATTATTTTAGGAAATAAAATTTATGTAAATTGAATATTTTATATATTAAGCATAGAGTCTAATAATTGGATGACTTATGGATTGATAATGTAGATAATTTTACAGATTTATGAAAAAAAATCAAAATTAATTCTACTTAATTTGTCCCATTGTTAACATAACTATACTTGAAACCTATCTAGTTGAAACAACCCAATCTATTGGGATTACCCATTTTTAAATTATGTTTTTAAACCTCATCGATTAATTAATGGGGGAACATTGTACTTAATATGTCATTTTATTTATATATAATATACAAATAAGTTTATTAATACAAAAATAAGTGGTGAATTCAAATTAATAATTTCACTAAATATGCAATATAGTTCCCATTTCATATAAATATTATTAAATATTTTTAAAGAAATTTGAAAATTTTAAATAGTTAATTGAGGGATAAAAAAGGGTTATGATGTATAACATCCAAAGACATTATAAAACAATAGTGTATGAAAATGGGTTTATTTTCCAAATTAGTTCATTAGGATCTTAATTTTCTACACCATTATCATTAAATAATTCATTTTAAAAACATGTACTGTAATTTTTCTTATACTAAATAATGAGAAGTGATAATTTTTTGATCATATTAATGTTTTTATATGAATAGAATTAATGGTTATGAAATTTGGTTTGTGGGAAAAGGATAGAGGGGATTATCTTTATGAAATTTTATTCTATGAAAAAATTATGATAAAGGTATATTCCTTAAAATTTTTTAGGGTGGAAAATTTGATAATGGATATTCAGTAACAAATCAAAGTATGTTATCTTATTAAATAGAATGTTATTGGGATTTAAAATTAATGAATTTCATACTCTAAATGGGTTGTTTATACACATATATTTTTTTAAAATCTTATTAAAAATTAAATGAAGTATTTCTTTAGTTTTGTACTATATTTATAATTCTTTTATAAAAGCATAGGAAAATCAATATTTTATGTAAAATACATTTTTGAAATAAATATTCTTGATGTGAAAGTCACTAAAAAATATAAAATTATTAAGGATTCATATTTCAATGCTACTTTATAGAATAATTTGTTATAGGATGACTAATTAAGGTGTATTAATGTATAATTTTACATTAATAAATTGAATGAATATTTTAATGAACATATTCAGGTGAAATAATAACCCTTAAAAGTTAAATAAATTTCACACATAAATAAATGAAAGGTAAAATCAACACTAGAAAAAAAAGATAAATATTATAATTATTTATTCTAATAAGTCAAGTTTAATTATAATTTTTTTGAAATATTAGGGTGAAGTTTTTCAAATGAAATCAAATTCAACATTTTGTGATATAAGGGTAATCATATATTGATTACATTTCCATGAATGGTTATAAAAGATTCTTATTTTACTCAAATAAATATTCATAAATTCTTGATAAAATTTATATTAATTAGGAAGACCAATATTTTATATAATTTTCCAAGGTTATAGTGTATATATATAATCTTCATTTTCATATAAAAATGACATTATCAAGAAGACATGGTTAGAATAAAGAGCCGAGGTGTTGAATCAATTATGATTTGTGAATATTCTAATATTAAGAAAAAATTGAGTGAGGATATAAATTTAGATATTTTCAATCAAAAAAAAGAATACATAAATGAAACCAATGGATTATTTGATCTGATTGATCATAATGATAAGTAATGTTTGAGTATTTTTCTAAAAAAATCATAAATATTTTAATGCTAATAACTCTAACAAATGTAGTACATTTTGAATCCCTAGGTTATTGAAAATTATCTAAGAGAATGTTGGAAACTTAATTTTAGATTCATGGTTTTTTATAACACGTTACTTGAGATACATAAAACATAAAGAATATTGAAATTCAGGATATATGTTTAGTATATTTTTGGTAATGATATTTCACAAAAGGTAAAATATAAGAAAAAATAACATTTCAAAATTTCTACTTTGTTTTTATTAACAATGATATTAAAAAGAATTTAAAAATATATTTGAATGTAATGAAGGACTCATAAAATGAAGGGTAGTGTTGCTTTGAAAAATTTTGGTGGCTTTTTTTGATAAGGATTTACCTATATAAAAATAGAAAAAGTACCCAAAAAATGTAATTAGGCAAGTATTTAAAAGTAACTAGGAAAATATGCCAAGTTGGACTAAATTTTTTGGAAAATTCCTAATATGTATTGGTCACTATGATAATACATAAATGATACCATGATAAAGTGCAATAGTAATTTCATGAATCTGGGAAAGTCCTAACATGTAATGGTTACTATGAGAATATTTGAAGGTTAAAATGCTGAATAATTATAGTTTCAATAATTTGGAATAGTACCATTATGTATAGGTAAATAATAAAATATGAAATAGTCAGTAGGTCGATACATACATTTAACTAGGATGAATTTTAAAGGTAGTTGTAAGAATTTTGAAATTTACCAATATATAAAGGTCACCATATTGGTAAATTAATATCCTCGTGTTGACATAAAAACCTCACAATATCAATACAAAAGGGTTACTGAAAATAATTTAATAATGGTATAATATAAAAAAATTAACCAATCCAAAATATAAGGGTTGTTCATATAAAGTATTTATAAAGAGTTGGAATGTACTAAAATATTCAAGAGTTAAACTAAAGAATATGTAAGAGTAATTAGGCCACAATGTAGATACATAAGGGTTACCCACATTTACATTGTTATTCATAATATAAAACTGATAATAAAACCAACCGTGTTTTAAAATAAATATTTTCAATTCTCAAATATGATTATTATTGTGACATTTTATTCATATTACCTCACCATAAGAGTTTTAGAATTCAATAAGACTTAGGGTTTATGGTGTAAATCACAGGTTATTTTAAATGGGATATTCTATCATATTGGTTGGATATAACTTTTTATACTATCACACTATAATGAAGAAAAATATTTCTTTAAGAAGTAAAGACATCAGGTTTCAATATTAATCCATCATATCATTTAAAAACAAAATTGGGGAATTGAATTGGTGATATTGATATGGTTTTGAAGAAGAAAGTCACACTAATGATTTTGTAAAGATTCTATATTTAAATATGGAAATAAATCACTTGATTAGTCTATTATAAGAAATTAGAGTAATAGAATATTGAAAGATATATATCACTATCATAAAAGAAATAAATAATATAATCTAGATAGAATGACACAATCAGTTCAGAAATCTTATAGAAGAGGAATTCCAAAAAATGATGTAAATTTAAAGAATAAATTATGGGGGATCAAGGAGGATAGCTATAATGAACTAACCCAGATCAACTACACAAGATACCTGAACCAGACCACCATTTAATACAGGTAAAATAGAATAATAGAAAACTAAAAAATAGTCTTGAATATAACAAAATAAGAAATTCAATCCGAGAGAAATGTTTGCGGAAACATGATACCACTATGATATAAAATACAATACAAAAATAAAAAAACTAAAAATTATTTCAAATCCCCACATGACCAAAAATCACCACCAGACTATCTCAAAATTAAATAAATTGTAATAAGAGAATCCAACATGCTACAAGATTCTCTTCCATTTACATAAATCCCTTAAAAATTTAATAAATGGAAGAAGGTTGAAGTATGGTGTGATACAAATCCCTATAGGATTCCACCACCATTTCTATAAAAGGTATAATAAAAATAATTAAACAACTATAGATTTTTAAATGAACATGTTTTAAAAATAATATTCCTAAAATAAATCCATTTATAAATTATTTTTCCATTTGTCTTTCCTAAAATATATTAATATTCTCATACTAGAAATATGACAAGTATAAGTGAAAAAGAAAGAAATCATATCCATACATTATGATGTAAATAGGTAAACATTTATCCATGAAGAAATTATCCCACAAATATATGTGATAAAACCTCATATAAAAACCTATGTGAAAAAATACATAATAAAAAATCATGTGATAAATAACCATAAATGAAAATTCACCTTACATTTATGCACTATCCTATGGGGAATTTTGTTCCATAGACTAAAAATATTAAATTGGAATAACTTTTTATCCAACCAATATTGATTCGTTCTAGTAGATATCATAAAACATTACCATATTGTGGTGACATACACACACTGAGGTTACCCAAGTCTCTTTCCAAATGAACCCAATACTCCCAAAGTGAATTTTTCCAAATTCAGTTCAAAACCATTATCATAGTTTTATAATATATTTTCAAAGTAAAAAATATCATCTTAAGAGTTTGAAAACCCATTTCAAAATAAATACATTTGATTTTCAACAAAAACCCCATTTTTCGAAATATTTTCCTTTACATTAAATACATTAAAACCATATATCAATTTTATTCAATGAACAAACCAAAATAATTTTTCAATAATGGTTTTAACCTCTTCAAATTAACCAATTTTATAGAAACCCCTAGCCTAACGTGGTTGAAAGTATCCTCATTTGACAATGGTTACCAGAATACAAGAAAATGGACTTCAAAAGAAGAGTTATGCTAATAAATTGAGAATACATGATATAAAAAAATTTGATTATAAATATGAAACTTAATCACAAACAAAGAAATTTAAATGAACAAATAAAGGAAGAACCATAAGGAAATATTACATGAAGAAACACATCACAACTAAAACATTGATCAATCATTGAACAAAACAATCTGGAAGGGTCGTAGGTCTACAAAATCTCCCTTGAGAGCTTTTTGGTAGAGAGGGAGGTGAGCTTCAAATGGTTTAAATGAAAATATTTATGGTTAATAACTTAAAATCTAAACATTATACATTTTCATGGCGTGTAATGATATCACACATCATGTAATCCATGAAGATCATATATACATAAAAACCTATATTTTTTTAAAAAAACATTTCTTTTCACATTAAATGATGTGAACCATATCCTGGATGTGTAAACATCTCAGAATATGTATCTAGTTCATAGATTATTCCTTGTATCCATTAAACGTCATGTAATCCTATTACATATCATTTAATTCATAGAGAATAACAAAAACTACAGGTTTAAACTAAAAAAACTCCAATAAATCAATGAACCCATTATTACATTTATCCTACCAATTTCAATTTTATAATTATTCATATAATAAAAATGAAAACCAAAATAAAAGGTTAAATAATACTAGATATAAAGGTAAAGGGGTTGAAATCTCCCCACCATAAATTCTTTTTCCCTTATAAATCCCTCATGATCCTAGATCCAAATAGAGATAAGTCCAATGCTTCCTCATCAATGAATTATACTCTCTTATCTTATCACAATCCTATCTGCACTTCCATTGAAACTAGACCAGGGGTTAATTTTATGATGAATTACGTTATTCTCATGATCCTCAATTTAAAATAGTTTCTCAACCAAATTGGTATCGGGCTTCTGATCAACATCCTCCCATCTAATTATATGTTAAGAAAATGGTATATACCTCCCCATATAAGAAACATGAAATATTTCATCAATATATATCAAACCAAAAATTTAGTAAAACAAATATCCTAACCACCCTAGTCATATAATGATCTCAAAAAGGGCCACAAACCTTAGTTCCTACATAGGATGATGAGAAAACCGGGGATATCCCATGTGAGTTGAAACTCTGAGAAAGACCCATTCACTATCATCAAACTCCGGTGGAAAAGAAATATGGTCTGAAAAAAAATTATGATGACTATATTCCATTATCAGTATCCTCTATATCAACTGTATTATCTCTATCATCTTTTTAACAACACTCAACCCAAACAAGGACGTCTCCCCAAACTCTTCCCAGCACAAGTTAGATCTATATGGATGCACATACAAAGCCGCTAAGGGAAATTTTTTTATTAAATCCTGATAACTATTTCTCTAGTAAAATTCAACCCAAAGAAAATTATTTTTCCCAGGATCCTACAAAATCATGAACACAAGACTGTAACATATCCTCTAGAACCTGGATAACTCTCTTCATCTGTCCATCCATTTGAGGATGATAAGTCATGCTCAATTTAATTTGAGGACCCATCACCTCTTACGTAACATTATAGAACCACTATGCTAAACGCGGGTCCCTTTCATATAAAACCATAGAAGGAACCCCAAGAAGAATCACAATCTATCAGATGTTCATGTCCCCAAGCTGTACCAGGTTTGTTATCTCCCACATAGTTAGGAAATGCATTGATATCATGAGTCAATAGATAATCACCTAAATCCAATCCTTCCCAAAAATATTCTATGGATAACCAATAAAAGAATAAAAGGAAATATCATCCTACATCCATAATAGAATGGGTAAGGATTGAAAAATCCCATTGGTGTCTCGTATTCCACCTTACTTATCCAAAAAGTAAGACACTACAATAAAAAAAATCCATGATGGACCATATAATCACCTTCTACTAATGAAACAATTTAAGACCATGATACATATTGGTAATACCTGGGTGAATAGAACAAAAAATATCAATATACACTTTTCAACTACTCCATCATTTGGGAAAATCAAACAACTAACCTAATATATAAGCATAAAGCTCCACTGGGAAAATGAGACCACGCACCTAAGGTCTCCCCACCCTAAAGGATTTTACCCAAGCATTGGATCTTGGTGTATATCACTTTCTCAAGATGAAATCTTTCATAAATAAGATAATTCAAATATAATCAAATCCAAATACACTTATCCACCAAAATCGTCAACTTCCAAGCTCATATCAACAAAAAACTCCTCAGATACCAATATAGACATGATTCCATTATTGATTTAATCGGTAATATTATGATAAACACACTGGAAACAACATTCCCTTTCCCATTTTTATAATCATTATCAAAATCAAAAGTATGAACATAATCTACCTGAAATTTATATAAAAATTTAAAAAATATCAACCTAGAAATATATTTCATCCACTTGTGATAAAAATATTCCATGAACCACTCCATAAAAAGATAGTGATAGCATGTTTTGAGTGGAAAAAAATAGTTTCCTTCTCAAAATCATGTTTAGGTTAGTTACTAACATGAGGGTGTAACTATAATGTGCTAGAGGCCACCACAAGATTATCCTATATCAAGACACATACCTAACCCATACCATATGAATCACATAAAAAATGTCATAACCTATTTCTAATTTCAGAATAATCAGAATTGGTTCTAGATTCAATATCACATAGGCCTCCTCAAAAGATATTTGACACTTGTCATTAAATTTAAATAATTCCCCCTTACGGGTTAAAGCAGCCATCGAATATGTGAGGATAGAAGAGTCATGACCAAACTATCTATAGTAACTAACCAATCCCATGATGATTCACATCACAAACAAATTTTTGGGATATTTCAAGGACATAAATTCATGTATCATTTCAGGACCCACTGAGACACCCCTATCAAAAATCACATGCCATAGAAATTTCACTTCCCATTTAAAATACTCACACTTGGAAATCTTACCATATAGATAATGTTCCTTCAATGTTCAAAGAATTATATCCAAATGGTTCATATGATCCTCCTCTCACATTGTGTAAAATAAAATGTCATACATGAACACAAGAACAAATGGATCCATGAACCAATGAAAAATCTGATTCCTCAAATCCATAGACACATCAGAATAATTTTTGAGACTGAATGGAATAACTAGAAACATGAAATGCCTATATCGGCTACTAAATGTTGTCTTATGTATATCCTCTTCTATAAATCTCAACCAATGTAACCCATTACATAGGTAAATATTTAAAAGCCACTGATCCCCTTTAGGTTGATCAAAATGATCATCATTCCTCAAAAAATGATTTTTTTAATAGTTACCTAATTTAATATTCAATAATCAATAAAACATATGAGGATTTTATATTAATTTTTAGAAAATTGGACAGGTGAATCCCATTTTTGCATGATAGGATGAATAAATGTTTTAGACTCTTTTTCCTTAAGTTGGAACTTATGTTCCACCAACACAATATGTTCTATATGGTAATATGGTATAGAAATGGGAATCATACTAGAGAGGTGATGTGTAGTAAAAACAGACTCTCTATGGGGTGATAACAAGAAATATCATCTAGAAATTCCTCTAGATATGTACACACCACTATAGGAAGTTTTTAACCTAAATAATGGTCATCTTCATCAAGAAATATCTATGAAAACTAGTATGATTTTACCCCAACATGAGAAACAATAATCCCTATCAATCTCGATCAAGAGTCCTACTCACCATGAAAAATATGAGTGACCCCATTGGTAGATAATATCAGAACCCGGTGGTGATAAAAGTCCATCTAGTACATAAAAATAATCATTTAATCTATGTTGATAATTAATTAAAATATTTCATCATTAATCACTAAAAAGTTCCACTCCACCTCAAAACCCAATATCATCACCCCACTATAAGGACATTTGAAACCTTGTTCAGACCTCTTTACCAATGATGTGGAAAGATCAAAGAAGAATAGAATATGTTTTTATTGTAAATGAATAACATCAACTAACATTGAAAATATAAAATAATGAGTATCACCATTATCCAAAAAATATAACAACATAAAAGATGAGTTTAAAAGTGTACCTATAAGAGTAGCTAGCCCTACTTTTGATTCCTCTTATATAAACTCTTCTACATAATGTTTCACATTCATAGCCACAAGAATATCTCCCTTGGTTTGTTGATTATACCCACAAACCTCGGAATCATTTTCATGATCCTTCATACCCTTGGTAATAGTTCATATTCCCCCACTTCCATAAGATATATTTTCAAAATAATGATGTAGATGGTCAGATAATACACAATGATGAAAATTATTGGGATCTTCTGTACCGTTACGATTGTAGAAATTCCACCTTCACACTAGTAGTAGAAGACCTACCACTACCAAGTCTTATACCCTGAATCCTATCCAAAATAAAACTAAAAACTCATACGCTTTATTTTTTTGATAGAAGATACACACTAATTGTCCAAAAAACCAAAAAATCTCCACCCAAATACTTCTTAACAATTCTGTACTCCAATGGAATATCTTCTTTGTTAAATACCACCATAATGGTAGGAATGAACATGTGTATCAACAACAATTGAATATTAGTAATAATTCTTAACAAAAAACATTAATCCATCTGGTACTCATTAGTGACATGATCTGATTCCATATAAATGAAATAATCAAAATAGGAAAAATAATCTAGAATGGTATACTCCCCTTTCTCAAAGGACAGAAACACCCGGTTCTTAGATCCATATAAAATCTTAGGGTAAATTATTGTTTAATTATTTAATTGAAGGAAGACTAGGAAAGAACATCATATAACATATCTTTCACAATAGATTCCTAAAATATCCATTCTATCCCCTCAATAATCTACATGAAAACCCCCAACTTGGAGTTTTCAGGATTATTAAAGATGTGATAGATCCCTTGTATCTTCATTAGCCACCCCTCAGATTCATGGGATTAATTTTTACAATGAAATACATGTGGAAAATTCATAGTAAATTCATATCCATAACCCACCATGTGTCTAGGGTTCCTGAATCCCACATCACCCAGAGTCTAAATAGTGTGGATAATAACTTCTACCAAAGTAGGTTCCAATAGTGGATTCACTTGTGGAACCTCCCTCATAGCTTCCTCACTCAGATTTGAAAGTGATATTCTCATTAAAATTATCTAAAAAAGATAAAAACAAATCTATTAGATGAAACTTCCTAAATCATAGGATCACATTCCGGTATTGAAAAAACAAATTAAAACATTATGAATTTAAGGAATTGAAGAAATTAATTACATAAAAAGGAAAAATTCCTTTAAAATAAACTTCACATACAATTCATTGAAATTACCTCAAACTCTAAGTCTCAGTACTAGAAAAATCCTTTAACAACCATGGTAATTTGTTTTCAGTCATAGACATTATTTTTCCAAGCCCCTTTTGTGTACATAATATCTATATTATGATGATCATAACTCTTATCTACCCAATACACAGAGCCAATCTTAGGATTTTATAACACGCTTTAGATAGAACATCTCTTTGATTCCAAATTGTAACAAAAAAACCCAATTGAACTAGAAAATCCACCTGAACAATCCTATAAATTTATATAGGTAAAAAAAGATAACAAATATTAATATTGAGTATAAGAAAAACAAAGAATACAACTATAGTACAAACTAGAAAAAATTTACATATCACAAAGAGATACAATCGATAGAAAAAAACCAACTAACCCAAAAAGTATATCAAATCACCACATGAACAACTGTAACCTCCAAACCAACCTAAAACAATATAATAAACAATAAGAGAATTCATCATTCCACATGATTCTCTTCACTTTACCTGAATACCATAACCCAAAATTTAAAAATTCTAAATTTCCCATGTAGGGTGTGATATATATCCCAATAGGATAACACCACTATTTCTATACAATGTCTAATATCCAAAATGAAAAAAAATATAGATTTTAAAATAAAATATCTTTACAAAGAATTTTAATAAAATAATTAATTTTGTAAATAATTTTCCCCTTTGGTTTTCATAAATGTGTTTTATATTCTCAAACCAAAAAATTTGACATGTAGAAGTGATAAAATATGAAATTATATATACATCAAGAGGTAAATGTGTAAACCCTTTGAAATGAAATTGACTATAATGTGAGTATATGTGATACAATCTCATATGAAAACCATTGAGAAACAATCTTGTGATAAATAACAATAATTGAAAAATCACCTCACATGTGGGCTACACACTATGGTGTATTGTGCAATAGACATTAAAAATCCTAAATAGGAATAACATTTTCTCCAATATATATTGATTCCTTCCAGTTGATATCATAAAATTTTTCCTCTCAGTGGTACCAAACACACACTAAGGAAACATCTTTCTCCTTCCTAACACAACCATGGCTTCTGATGAAATTTTTTTAAATTCATTTCAAAACCCTGATCACAATTTCAAATAAAAAAATTAATTACATAAAGATATCCTTATGAGTTCTAAAATTAATTTATAAATAAACAAAATCCATTTTGAAAGCAAAACCTTATTTTAAAAATATTATCATTTCAATTAAATCCTTTAAAATCATGTATCACATAAAATCAATATATAGCCCGAAGTGATTTATCAAGAATTATATGAAATTGATGAAATTATCTAATTGTATAGAAACACCTACCTAAACATTGTAAAAAACTATCCATTGTTGACAATGGTGACTGGAAAATAAGAGAACATCATTTGAAAGATGAGGCAAGAGACAAAACTAAGACGGTTTGATATAAAACACCTTTTAATCAAAAACCCAAAACCAAATCACAAACAGAGAAATAAAAAACAACCAATGGATATAATAACCATATATAATTATTAACCAAATAAATGAACCACAACTGCAATAGCAATCAATCACAAAACTAAATGATATGGAAGCGTCAAAAATATCCAAAATCACTCCATTGTTCATTTAGGTCTAGAGGGAGAATAGATTCTAAAGTGTGAAATAAAAATTTATCTAAGAAGCACCCTAACATCACAACATGAAAAATTTAAACTAAGATTAATGAAATTACACGTCGTGTAATCCATGAATTTCATATAAACAAAAAACTTGTATCTTTGTTTTTAAAAATCCATTATTTTTTATTACAAGAAATTATCCCTTTATACAACATGTAAGCCTATAATTCTATATATACAGTTAATGGGTTATTCCAAGAGATGATTACACATTATTTAATCCTATTACACATCATGTAATTTCCTAGAAGACAACAAAAAATGTTGGTTTAAACTGAAAACACCAATAAATCCTTGGCCTCTCCATTATTTGTATCCTCTAATTTATTTTTTATCCATATTCATTTAATGAAAAAAAAAACAAAAATAAATAGTTTAATCATACCTAATAGAAATATAATGAGATTTTACACAATATTATTCGACACTTATGAAATTCTTGAAGTGGATAAAGTTGGATTAGATTTATAAACCATTATTATTTTAGACACAATATTATTTCATGGATATCTTATCAATAACACTTAGAGGAGAAATGAAATTTTTGGATGACTGAGAGAAATGGGTTGCCTATTATATGGATTTTTTATTCAAATAAGTTAAATAAAACCACCCTATATTTTAATGAACAATCCATGTAATTATGAAATTTTTTATTTCAGTGCATCACCAATATATACTCCTTAGATTAGCCTCGTTTTGGTGAACTATGTAAAGTAACTTATAACCTTATTTATTTTATTTTTTACTTAAAATATTATATGAGGGATAAAATTATTCTTAATAATGATGGAATATGATAGTCTCTTAGTTTTTCTAGAATAGAAAAATGTACACTGATTCACTTCCCCTTGAGGTATTTTCTATTTCTAGGAAAAACAAGTGGTATCAAAGAAAATGGTTATCAATGGGGTTTTCTCTATTGGAAGTAATGACATCTATCCTTAACCATATATTTATTTGATCCTCGATTAAAGAAATGTTATGTTATGTATGAATCAGATTTAACACTATTTCTTATCATTGTGAATGGTTGTTTACATGATCTCCATGAATGAGATATCGATCAATATGGAGAGTCGAGAATTTTATGAGAAATAACAAAAGGATATTGATTTGGATTTAAAATGTGTCATTGTGTTTAGAGGAACCTTGTAAAATGTAACATACATGATTGTGAT
The DNA here is from genome assembly GCA_963277665.1 of Viscum album. Classification (NCBI taxonomy): domain Eukaryota; kingdom Viridiplantae; phylum Streptophyta; class Magnoliopsida; order Santalales; family Viscaceae; genus Viscum; species Viscum album. The sequence continues at coordinate 1,148,152,211 of OY728143.1, read as the reverse complement.
ATCAAGTAAATTCTTTCACTCCATGTGGGAAAAGATTCTCAATATTTATGAATGTAATTCCATTACACATAACAAATAATTACATGTTCTATGGAACATGTATGGGTAATTGATGATGTATTCAAATTAATTCATTGATTTATTCATTAAATTGGTAAACACCACTATTTATGATATTCATGGACATGGAAAACCCCTCTAAAACATAAAAAACATGATGATAATCCTAATAATATTTCCACTATTGTTCAATGTGAATGAATATTTACTCAAAATCAACAATGAAAAGATTGTGATGATGGATAGTCCACACAACACCCTTATTGAATATGAGATGAGGAATAATGTAAATGATTAATATGTAAAGAATAATTCAAAGTAAGTTTCATTCAATGAAATGAAGAAACTGACATTATACAATTATCCCAATGATTGGGAAGTTGATGTGGGGTTGTATTTCATTTTACTCAAATTTCAAAAGGGGATAATGAAAATTCATATCCAAGACTCTAATTTTCTTCTTTTTATGTATAAAATATGGGAATATCAATATAAAGAGTAAATATAGATTTTTAGATAATATTGAAGATGGATAACCCAATAAAAATTTATTTAAGGGTGTAAAAGGTATGATGAGTTCATAGTACAAATTTCTATAAATGAATAAATTTATTTTCAAGAAGTTGTTAACTCATAATTAAATGAAGTAAAAAAATTGTGAAATTAAATAACCACATTGAGGAAGTAATTGAGGCTTCATTATATAATATAAAACAATTTAATCAAGATGATAACTGATATAAATTTTGGGGTTCAGTAGATCTCAAGGTTGAATCAAAATATTATCATTATCAAATTGATGTTTGGAGGGTTGAAATAATGAAATATGATAGAGTATTATGTGGAACCAGAGATTAAATATATCTTAAATAATAATAAAAATTTAAACTAATGGCTAAATTTGAATGACTCAAATATGGAAATTATGGATGATTGAAGAATGAAATTGACTCAGCATCAAAATTGAAGAGCAGTCCTAGATTATTGATGGGTTGAATTATTTTGAGAATGAACATGCCAAAATTATTATGGAAATTGAATCCAAATTACTAAATATGTTGTTAAATATCAATAATCCAGAAATATTTCTAACTCCCAAAATGATATGAAAAATTTTTAATTTATAGGCTTCCAATGTATCTATGGGATAACATTTGGACTTAAACAAATATCATAAAATTTCTTAAAGCCCTATAATTTTAAAACAGATTAAAATATATTGAGGGGATTGATCCTAAGAAAAAATTAGTGGTGGTTGATGTGAAACCAAAAAAACCCACATCCTATAAGAAAGTTGATTTGAATGACTCAATAAACCTAAAAATCCTTAGATTGATCATGAAAATTACTTAATAATACATCAAAAATATTATAATACTATTATTGAGATTTTGGGTTTACACAATATGTGTGTTCTATAGTAAAACTAAATTATAAGGAATAATAAAAATTAAAAATAGATGAAATAAATCCTACACTCATTATTTTTTTAACAACTATTTTTTTATATGAATGATTTTTTCACAAATGCATGAATTTATCAACAATGGTACAATGTTATGTACTAAATAAGATCTAAAAATGATATATTAAAATATAGTATCATTATAAATCATGATGAAAAAACTTAATCATTTTACCTATACATGATGAAAATGATTCAATGTAGTGAGAGGTTGAACAATATTTTTTTACCACCAAAGGATGCGGAGCTGTGATCATGGATCAGGAATGAAAATGGGTAGATAGTTATTGTAGTGAATTAATAATTTAATGTACTAGACTAGGATGGAGAGTGGTTCCTTAATAATTTATCCCCTTTATATATAATTGGAAAATAACTCTCATAATAGTAATCATGTATGAAAATAAGTGGCTATTAACATGGGCGATGATGAAGGGATGAAGATTATTTTCACTTGAGAAACCAAAACTAGACGAAATAACTTGAGGTGAATGGAAAAACTGATGGTTGATTTAGTTGGTCACAATTTTATATGTGTAATTAAATTAAGTGAAATAAGGTATGTGACTATTTTCTATAATAAATATTGACTTATTAGTGGAAAGGATAGATCAATTTTTATGAAATGGATGTGCACATACCTTAATCTCAACATAGTTAGTGGGGAGGAGGATATGTGTTGTCTAACCATAGAAGAAGAAAACAAGGTTTTTTCATAAAAGGCATTTCCACTTTACCAAATAGTCCATGGATAATTTATAGAAGATTTAAGAAGCATGTGATATCCAAAAAATATAAAATCTATATAACTTATCAAATATTTCATTAATATTTTTATGTAAAGTCGCTTATAAGGGTCAAGTGGAGACCAAAATAGAGGAAATAATTTTATAGAAATTCAGATAAAATTGAAAACAATGAATAATTCCTATTTTTTAAAAGTTTGGAACCTTTAAACCAATGTAAACTCCAATATATAGAAAATTACCCATTATTGGATTCTCTATAATAAGTTCCTCAATAATACTTGACATTTTATCTAGGTTTTATAAACACATTCATTCTAGTCATCTCGTAATTAAAATCAAGTATCAAAATTTTAACTTTGGTGTTTTTCTATGATGTTTTATCTTCCTTAATGGAGACTCGTATCTCTATTTTATTAATTATATAGATGTTTAATTGTGTGTATTTGATGTCTAGTGCCTATTCAAATATCACTTACGTATAGTGAAGTAATATATCCAAAGTATTTGAGAGTTCTATTTTTCTTTCTTATCCTTTAAGTTTCCTTCTAAATTTCTAATCTAAAGTTGATTTTCTATTGTGACACCAATTTTTATTAATCCAAGAGTTAGGGTGTATTTATTCTTGAGATCCTCATGTTCAGATGCTTTGGTTTTGACACTAGTCAACTTTGTATCAAATATTTCTAATGATAGACTTCATGTTAAAACTTTATTTATAGGATATTATTTTTTTATGACTTCATAACAAGTAAAAATCATTTAATGTGATACATAATAATATCCTTTGACCTTAAATTTCTCTTAAATTATCTAGTGTACATCATATTGGGTAGATCGAAATAATCATTCCTACATTATGGTTTATGATAATATAAAATAAAATAAATTTACAAATAAAATCCAACCTTATTTAATTTTATCATATATAAAATGAAATACTCCATAAGTTGAATATCCATTTCATTGTCAAATTATTATAGTAAATTAAAATTTCCCATTTACTTGGTGACCATATTCACACATGTGATACTTGTCAAAAGTTGATAATTTTAAAATTATACAAGATAAATGAAATGATATCCATTTTATTTATTGGGATGGATCATTTTGATGTTTGTGGGACAATATCCGCAAAAACCATTAATGAAAATAGGCACAATATTTTATCCAATGATGATTATAGATGGAAGGTATGACTAATTATGATCTCTCCTAAATCTTAAGTATTTATATGTATAACGCACTATTAAAGACATGTGTAGATGATTCTAGGGACAAAAATTCATAAATTAAAAACTGATAATGGCACAAAATTAAAAAAAATGAAAAGTAATAAAATCAAAAATATTCTAGGATAAGGCAATAAGTTTCTGTTCTAAGGAATTTAATAAAAAAATCAATTATAGGAGGAATCATATCATAATAAAAATGTATCAAATGATACTTTTTGAGAAAGATATATCAAAAATATATTTGAAATAATAAATTATTATATCATAATATACCACCCATAGGTATTTTTTATGTATGAATAAATATAAGATAACCTATGATATGTTGTATGAGATGTAGCTAAAACTGAAATACATTTTCAATATTTAGAATTGTGTGGTTTATTATAAATAAGGCTATGAACCAAGAATTATTATCTTGGGAGGATGTGTTTATTTTCCTTTGAGAATCATTTAAAACAAATGATAAATTTGATAAATCCAAATTCATGTAAAAATATTTTAAATTAAATACATCACTACTATGTAAAATTAGTATAATTCATGTTCTAATTACCATTTATCATTGAAAAACAATGATGAAATATTTGATAACATTGATGTGTAACTGATCAACCTATAGTGATGACATGGGTATGTAGTTCTTTAAGACGAATATTAAATTTATGATAAGGTAATTAAATTATGTTTAAAAATTGAAAAAAATAAATTATATTTAGTTAAAATATAAGGGAAAAATGAAAGTGGAAATATCTATGAAAACCCTCTCTCATAAATAATGTATATCTTATTAATTTTTAAGAGGTTTCTAAATATATTAATTGTTTCAATGAGATTCATGAATATCATGGAAAAGTTAAAAATAATCAAACATGGTAAATTTTTCCAAGGAAATAAGACAAAAATAACATAAAAATCAAGTGATTATTCCATAAAAAACAAAGTGAATAAGTTATGGTAAGATATAAAAAAGAATGATTGGTGTGTAATGGATATTTTTAAATCAAGGAAATTTTTATTGACACAAATTTTTCTCTTATATAAGTATTGGAAACTAGTTTACTATTATTGATAATGTCTGTGAGAATAATATTCATGGTGTACCAAATGGAGGTTAAATCGGAATTTCCAAACAGATTCCTTGATATGAAACTATTTTTATGGAAAATATATTGTTTTGTTATAGATGAATATTAAATAATAGTATTTTAGTTGATGAATTCATTAAATGGGATAAAGGAAACAACAAGATAATGGTATTCTCTACTAGATTAATACTTGAGAAAATTTTGATTCTAGTAATGTACAATTGATCATAATATCTATATTAGAAAAGATAAAGATAAAAGGATTTGGGGGGAAATTTATTTTAATGATGTAATATTTAGAAGATCATATGAAGTAAAATAGAATTTATTTGAAGAATTTATGTGCTAGATATCTAAGATTTCCCTAAATGGGTACTTACTATTTTCCCTCCGAATATAGGTGACTCAAGGAAAGATTAAAAAATTATTTCCTAATAAATATGTTAAAAATAGATACTCAAGTGGTTTAGAATATAGGAATCTAGGATGATTAAAACCCTTATAGATACCTCGATGAAGTTATCAAAAGAAGGTGTTGAAAAAATTGTTCATGACCAAAAATATAATCAAATCATTAGAAGAATATTATACCAAACAATTACATGACAAAAAATATTATTTTCCACTTATTATGTCATATGATTCCAAATATTTCCTAGGGAAAAACATTTTATAAATATGAATAAGATTTATTTTTATATCAATTTCATAATATATTTTTGATTGATTTATCAGGAAACACCACACTAAAAGTTATTGGTATACGCAAATGTGCATTGGGATGATTTGATGTATAATTAAAAGTAAAAATATATTGGTAAATTCTACTATATAGGATTGTTTAGTTCATATTTGAAAAAGATAAAAGCTTAAATTTCACTAGGAACTATTGAAACAGGGTATATTATGATATGTAAGTGTGTACTCAATTTTAGAAGATAAAATAACAACATCAATATGTTAGAGTTTATGTGAACTCTCCTATTGAAATTAGGTGTTGTAAAACGAGTGAAATTAAAAATTAAAAATACAATCTCTCTATATAATATAAATAAAATCATGATGAAGTATCATTTCTACAAATTAATGGTTTTATAATGGTTGGGGAAGTAGAATTATATTCTAAAAAAATTAGGTTGCATAAATCATGATAATTTCAATATAGATGGCTTATTTTCCGGGATAGAAGTTGGATCATGGATTATAACCCTTATTATCCAAAAAGATAGTTTGGAGAAGAGATCCCCACTCACATAATGAATTTTCCATTAATATAATGTTATGGTGGCCCTCTTGAATTAAAGTATCTGATTTTTACCATATATTATGAACTTTTAAAGAATATGTTTTAGAATCATTGAAAAGGGGAGAAGTTATGTTTGAATAATAGATAAATCTGGGTATGAGTGTTATTTATTATTGAAAAATTGTATTTTTCTCATTATTAATCATTGTAATGGGTTAGATTACATGAATATTTATTTAGGATGGGGATGTTTATTTAGATATATTGAAGAGAATGGAGATAAAGGAAGAGTTTTTATGAGGATATTTTATTTTAACTCCCCTTTCTCGGAATATTATTGTCTCGTGGGTGAATATTTTTGATGATTAGTCAATTATTGATACATTATCTGATGGAATTTGGTTTATAACTATGGTTTTGGTCAATTATAAGTTTTTCATAAAAAACATATTATGAATTAGTTTTGGGGGAGTTAATAACATACCCAAAGGAGAAGGTTTTTATAAAAAAATCTATTTGACATATTTTTGGGATGTTTTTAATAACAACAACATTAAACTAACATCAAAAGTTTCTAAAAAAGAAATAAAGAATGTTTAACATGTTATATAATGGCCTTATTGAATATCTCTATAGGATTTTAGTATTGGTTGGGTTGTATTAAAAAAATTATCAAAGTCTCCCTATGTAAAATAAATATGGATTATATGTAAATGTAATGTGAATGATTAATAAAGGTAGTTATAAAAATTTAACGAATTTTTTATCTTAAATATCCCTAGGAAAATATTTAAATGTTACTTGGAATAGGGTTTAAAAATATTTTTGAGAATTTTTTTCTTTATAAATATGTAAAGGTCTTCAAAATGATATGTAAAAGGAACCAAAATGATGTGTAAATGTAGTTTCAATAAATTTACTATTTTACAATACCTGAAGGTTAACAAGAAAATATGTAATGGTACCTGGAAAATATATAACATTACCCTAAAATAATACAAAAATTAGGTCCAATAATTTTAAATAATTTCAAAATGTAAAGGCCTCTAAAACAACAGGTAATTGTTAGTAGTGTGATATGTAATATTCCTTCGACAGATACATATGGGTTCCTAATTATAATATGAAAAGTGGTGATACTTAAGGTAAAAAATGATTAAATATAAGGTATTTCCATATGTTAAAATAAAAAAGATTTAGACTATACTAGTATATATAAGAGTCGACCTATAGAATACATAATAGTATATATTCTGAAAAGTAGATATGATTGGGTTGCTTATTTTTTCATTATCATTCATCAAATGATTTAGATAATTCATATTTTCATAGTTTACAATATAAATTGGGAATTACAAAATATAATTAAAAATTAAATGATTTTTGGATATTGAATCACTGTTACAAGTATCTAGTTCCACAAGAATTAGAGCATCACATCATTATTATCATTAAATTTTAAATGATATATAATACCTGATTGGGTGAATTCAGTTGTTGGCTTGGATCACTTATTGATAAATGAATATATTTTTAGAATAAAAAGTGTCAAATAAATATTTATAATGAAATTTTTCATCCTTTAGGAATAAAATTAGTAATTTAATGGGAAAAGTTGACTCGGTTTTGAGGAAGTAACACTATAAATGTTTTTAGAGTTTACATATTCAAATATGAAAAATATATAATCAGATTACTCAGTGATTAAATATAGTGTATAAAAAATAATGATATTTTTTTATTTTAGAGTCTGAATAGATAGGAAAATTTAGTTTATAAATAGAGTATAAGAAGATCTATAGACTACTGTTAAAAAAACATATAATAAAAAAAGGGATATCTATGAGACTATCTCGCTAAAGTATTATGAAGTTTATAAATAGGAAATTTTTTGATCTGATTAATACGACATTATTATTGTAAACCCAATATTGGTTCTGGGTAATTAGGACAATAAGACTTAAATGAGTGGTGAACTGTGATTTCACTATTCCATAAATGATATAAACCAAGAGGGTTAGTGAAAACTCTCTAAATTATGAGAAACAATCATTTCTCCTAGTGATACAAGTATATTGTTAAATAACTATTGTATACCCATTAGATTATCTATGTCTATGTGAACCATATAAAATTTATTATTTCACTATTTATTTTATTTATTACTATATATCTATTACTATGGAGAGAAGTCATCTTAATAATAAAGGAATATTTTTTTGGTCTGGTTTTTTTTATTTTATTGATATACCTTAACTTCCCCCCATCCCAATCATGTTATTTACCTTTATTTGGAATAAAATTAAGGGTGTTTCCCTTTTTTTGATATAAAAAATTAAATTATAAATATTACATTTTTATTGATGTTTTTAAAAACATTCTTTTATGTGTTCCAATTATGTGATAGTATCAATGAAGTCATTATCAATAGAAATAGTTTCATTATTAAAAGTCAAATGGATGGGAAATTTGTCTATAGTGGATAAATAATAAGTAGAAACATTATTTAAATTGAAAAAAATATATTTTATACTAGTGATAATGATGAGAAAAAAATATTGAATAAAATTCATTTTCATCTTGGCTAAACATGTAAGATTAAAATTTTAAAATAAAATTATAGGGGAGATATTTCCAAAATTGTAAGGGAAATATACAACATTATTAAAATAATTCAAAAAAATTTGGTCCACAAATGTCTTTTGAGAGTGGAGGTATAAACATCAAGGACATTAGAATTAATCTATTCTAATTTTGGAGATATATGTCTTCTAATAATAATTATTATTCCATTATATATATTAACAATTAATAAATGAAGAATAATATCTTGTTCCAAAGTACATGATTGTGGATAATAAAAACTTAATTATTATTACAAGAGATATGTATGATGATTTGGGTTAATTTTTCAATAAATCATTGTACGACAATGGAAGGGAATATTTACTAAAAATCGTTGAATATTAACTTGAATAATGTTTTATTAGACATTAGTATAATACTATATACATTCCATAGAAAAATGAAGTTTAAGAATAAAAGAATAAAAAATTAGAATAAATAAGGAAGATTATATCGGATGAATTTAAAATTTTATAATTATTTTTGAATGAAAACATGAAAACTACAATTCATAATTAGAATAGGTATTTTTAGGTCATGGTTGAAATATTCCTGATGTAACGACTTCTCTTTTCCATAAATGCTTATATTTAAATAAAATAATTATTTATCTTTTCTCAAATATCACAAAAAACTTAAATGAAATGTAACATATTTTTCATAATGTTTATAACAATAAAAAATCCTACATTAGTTAAAAATATAGTAATCAATTATAAATTCATAAAAAATATAATAAAGAATACTTAATTATAGAATAACTCATTCTAAAAAAATCATTATATATTTTACTTATATTTAAACAAATAATTTAATAAATTATAAAATATTTTGTTGAAAAAATATTTTATATTTTAGAATGTAAAATTTATATAGGAATAATATTTGGTAATTTTCAAAAATAATTATTATTTAGGTGAATAGAGAAAAAATAATTTTTACAAAATAAATAAATGTAATTACTTTATATGAATGACCAAGAAGTGTGTAAACCCTTTAAATTAGTCAAATATGTATTCAAAACGTAAAATTAATCATTTTAAATGATAAAAATTTGAATATAGAAAACATATAATCTAAATTTTAGGTACATAACATATATTTTCAAATAAAAACATTTTCTTGGTATTTTCTTTTGATTATAAATTTTTTTTGTAAAATATTGTTTTGGAATGATTTTAATGAGGTGTAAATTTTGTTTAATTTATAATACAATAAATTATATTATAAAGATAAAATAACTATATATATTTACCTGAAAAATAGTTTTATTTCATAAAAAGCACTTTTTTAAAAATGGTTTTTTACGCTTTACATGCACTAATATTAAAATTTATTTTACATATCCATATAAAATTTATAAAATAATGTATATAAAATATAAGGAATTAATAGGCCCAAATTATTTAATAATATTAATTTTTAATTTAGGTATTAAAAGTATATTACATAGGTAAAATGTAGTTACCATAGTAAAACAAAAATTGTTAAAAACGAAAACTCAATAATTTATGGACTTATAAACATGTTTAATTAAAATAGAAGTAAATGTAATAATGAGGGATTATATAAAATAAATCATCACTCCACTCCATTATTGTACAATTCTTGGGCCACATTACATGTTTATCTTGTCGTCCCTTTATATTAAATGGTAATTATTATAAAATTTTCATTCAAACCACTTTAAAAATGGGTCTCTCACCGACCCATAATGACCACTAAATGAATTAATTTTTCAACTAAAACTCTACCCATTTTCATTTTATTAATCATATTTCTTTTTAATAAGACTATAGTCACATGATATTAGATTAATACCACTATTTATAAGAAGTCTTATAAGGTACAACCCTAGTGTTCAACAAGAGTAATTTTTTCATAACTTGTATTCTTTTAATTATTTATTTATAAATTATAATATTATAATTACAATATATTTTAATTACTATTTTTAAAACATTATTTTTTTATGATAACAAAAACTATTGTCCAAATATCCCAATTTCTATTATGAAATTCAAAACATTCATTTGTTCATTTTGTGTGCTTCCACCTACACAAAGGGTGACTTCCATTTAATAACCACTACCATTATTAATTTATTATAAGGGTCAAATTGAAGATTAAAAGTGAAATATATAATATAATTCTGATTATTAATAGTTAAATTTTAATCCACTATATTAACCACTCATTATTCTATAAATGAAAAAATTGACCATACATTGTCAAGACCACCGCCTCTATGATGTAGTGTACCTTGTTTCTCATCTAGATGAAATATTACTTATTAAACTATATGAATATATGATCCACTTACATAAAATTATCTAAATAACATAACTATTATTCTATAATAATTATATTATTAAAAGCTAATCAACTTTATTAATCATAATCACCCATTAACATTGGTGTGTTTGTGTTTGGGTTGATAAAACCACCTACTTGAACAAATTTAAAAAATAAATTCACAGATGATTATGGTAATACCAAAAAACCAATTTTATTAGGTAAACACCATATCCTGAACTATCACATGATGCACACTCTAATGATCTTTTATTATTTAGTATATTTCAATGTTTTATTTCTGAATGTTATAATATGATTTAACAAAATAAACATCATTTATTTATTTTAAATAAAGATAATATCTTGATTTGAGTTTTTTTTATTTTAAATAAAATGGGATTTATACACATAAATGATAAAATTAATTTTCCCTACATAAATTAATTTTATTTAATAAATATGAATTTATCTTTTATAATTAGTAGGATTATATCATGTAATTATTCCACTATTATTGTTATTTTATGGAAAATAAATTAACAAGGATGAATATTATTTTCCATAGTAAAAGTAAAATGGTGGACTTCATAAAATTAATAATTATCTAAATAAAAATTAATATAAATTAAAATATGACCTTAATATTTTTTTTAGAAAAATATAAAATAATTAATCACTAATTCAATTAACAATTAATTATGAATAATAATAATAAATAAAATATATTAAAACATATTTTTATATAAAATTGTTTTCCCATTATCTTATGTTTTAATTTTAAAAATAATTTTGGAATATTTAGAAATTAAATTAGGATAATTGGCTTCCAAATTGGGATTTCCAACATAAAAATTTTTTATGGTGGTTTTTTATATATATTTAGTTATAAAATAATTACCATGGTTAATATTTAGACAATATTAATATGATTAGGATTGGTAAATGTGGTATCTTCTAAGTTTTATAATTAAATGGTCAAAAAATCCTTCAAGAAATACTTTTAATGTTTTAATATCATACCAATACGTCTCACCTACCACTTATCCAACTAATTCACTTAACTCACCAAACCCACCTAACTCCCATGTGATCTCATTAATACCCCTTACATAACATTTGTTTCCAGAAAAAGAAACCCATTTTCACCAATAAAATGAACCAATCAACACCTCTTAAACACTAATAAAATTATTTTGTTTACCCCTAAAACTCTAAAATATTTACTTCAATTAAGATCTACATTAAATATCATAAACTTCTAGAATCAAGAGATTATATCAATCCTTTATTTTCCAAGGAATCATATGAGAGAATCCCACAATTCTCAACACAATTTCAAAATTTTGATAAGAAATTTCCCTTTTATCATTCCATTTAAAATTTATTTTGTACAATATTTAATGAATAATTTAGTATTTATAGTATAATGAATTTTTTTATGTTATAAAAATAAACACTAACTATTCTTTCACTATCCCTTAATAAAAACAAAACTTTTATTCCTATGATGTGCATAAAATCTTCTCCACGATGCAACATGTTTAATTTTCATTCACTATGTTACAAGGATATATATAAGGATGTTATTAAATGAAACATATTACTTTTTTACATAATTAAGTATTTTTATGAAAATTTTATGAAACTATTATAGATAATATCAATAAATGTTCATTATTAATTTAATCAGGTAAAATAAGCATCCTAAGAAGACAATATTTTATTTAAATTGCGTAATTTTTTATATAAATTTATTTATCATATTAATATTTAAAAATTTGATATATCAATATTATAAACAGAAAATCATATCATCAAGATTCTAGTATAATGATATTACAAATAATAACCGCATATTTATTTATTAAATCATAGTACGTTCATGTTTATGTTAGTTTGACCACTTTCTTGTAAAAAATTTAATTTATATCATAAAGGACTATAGGAAATTATTTAATTGATAATATGAACTAAATGTGTAAATACAGATTTTCATTCATAATATGTTATATCAATGTTTAATTCATCAAATATGAAAACACCATCTGATTGAGTATAATTGAAAAAACACTATTGGTATCCATTTCATCTTCAAGGATAAGATAATAAAAAATCATGAATGTTTTTTGAAAAATAATAAATATTTGTTAATAATATATAAAATTAAATTCAATGACCCTATAATAATGAAATTTTAAATAATAATGAATATGGACAAGACTATTTTGAAGCTAGTACAAATTATCAAAACTATAAACACCTAATGTGAAAAATAGGTAAAATTAATATAGATAATTACTATTTATAAATAGTTTATAAGAAAATTGATAAGTGTGAGATTATTAATTAAGATATTTAGACATATTTTATAATTATACATGTGTTTAAATTGTGTTCTTCAATTTTAGGATAGTGGTTAAGGATTTTATGCCTCCAATTCTTAATTTTGATGCATTTTTTCATTTTTCGCCCAATTTATTTATGTAGTGTATATAAAACCAATGTGAGATATTTTATCATGAAATTAATTTTATTAAAATTATTTTAAGATCAATTTAAACGCCACTCTTTCAAGTGGGAATTATTTAATTATTACTCAATCCACAAGTGGGTATTTCCATCATAGTTTTCATTCTTTATGACTCATGTTATATTAAACAAAATTTTCCTTTTCAGTTGTTCATAACTTTACATTGAATAAATTTATCACAATACTATTAAAAATTATGGTATTTACAATTATATATTTTTATCCCTCCCTAATATTCGTTTCATCGAAGAGATACCAAATAAATTTTAAAACTAAATCTTTTACATGGTGGAAAATGCATCCTATGTTTTTATAAAGTGGTGTTTTGTTTAGTTTCTTAGAAAATTCATCCCTATAAATATCTTTTAATGAATATGAGACTACAAGAGATATGTGCCTAAGGGTAATCACTCTAAAAACTTATAGTTGAAATTTAACTCAATAATCACTCTAATAAATAATTAATGTGCCTAATATTTCACACATGGATAAAAAATCATGATGGATATTCTTTATAATATTCACATTCTCTTTATGAACTTTGATAAAAAAAATTCTTACCATTTTTTTGGTCTCTTACCAATGAAATCTATTGACACAAAATTTTATTTTCCATGGATATCACATCAAAGTTTACACATCCTCATTGGTATATTGTTATCATAATATATATTCATGTTACTTTTTTGATACCACACAATATCTAAGTTAATTAATTGATATAATCCTATACAATCACATTATTCTCAAATGGGGAAGCATTTGTTTTTTGTATTTCTCATTATCCTATGATCTATTTTTTAATCTAAAGTCTCTTTAATTAATTATATGAATATTCTTTGTGAATTTTATGGTTAATTCGTTGAACTTAATCAAGTTATGTGTGGTTATGTGAATTAGATATCACATTGATGCATCAATTGAACTTATGAGAGAAACCATTTTGGATTTTGTTGAATACCTCTTCCCATAGTAGGATTGTATCTTGGAAGAAATCCTTGAAAAAATATTCATAAATTTAATATTATGAATTCATTCTATAAAAGATCGATGATAATTTTTATCCATGTTTTTATATATTATCATGGACATGGAATTACCAAAATTTTATTTTATTATGGATTTATCATGTTAATTTATTCTTACCATATCACTTATGAAATGTTCTTATTATGTAATCTTTTTTGTCTTGATAATATTTATTGAAAATATGAGATCACCATTATTTTAATTCCATTCCCTATGAATCCTAGATGAGGTATATGTTCAATTTTCATAGATATTATGGAAATTATATTAATGTTTTATTAATATTTTCACTTTATATCTTAGGTTTTTTAATATAATTTATATATGTATCTACTCTTCCGAAACTGATAAACCATTGGATCAATCAATAAATCTTTTATTCGGAATGGATAATGTAATATAACTTCTGTATTTTGGTTTATAGAGTCCTGTATGATAAATTTATTATCAAATGATATTTATTAAGAACCATTGTGTCTAAATTTAGAGAAACCAAGTAGGATTTACCATGTTTATTGAATGACCCTAAATATTTATATGGAACAATTTATAAAAAATAATTGTAATTTTATTTTATAATTCAATATCATGAGATAATTATGTTTATGACATTGTATAATGATGGTTTCTAATAGGAGGAATGAGTAACAAGTCCACACTCATAGTCAATATTGGGTTGTTCCCCCTAAATAAGGTAATAAATTTGGATTTATTCCTAATTATATATCAACTATATTAGTGAATTTAACCCAGTTTAAGTAAAATAATATTGCTCACATAGAGCAACCTACTAGTCTTAAATATATTCTAACTATGTTGACTGACATCATATGGCAATAATCTCAAATATTTTTTGAAACTAATAATTCATTTGTATCAAAAAAATGGATCAATTCCCTGTAGAATATCTTTCTTACATTGGAATGTAGTGAAAAGGTAAAATTCGTTATATATATCTAGAATCCCAAAGGTAGATATAGGCCAATGAATATTTCTCATTCAAAACAATAATGAGGAAGATGAGATTAAATTCTAGGAATGAATAACTTTGTAGGAAGAATTTTATATTAAATACATTCCTTGTGAGAAAATAGAAGGAATAGAAGGGAAATACAACAATGTTGGATAAAATGAGCTAGAAAATGTCATTAAGTACGAGTTTATAATTCTGAGGTTATCTATAAATACTGGAATCCAATTAAAAAGATTGTTTCAATGATTAGTTGGATATGATAGATAGATTTTTGTTTGTGTCTTAAACATTTTATTAATTTAAGGATATAATCAAAAGTACATTTAAGATAGAAAAGGTTTTTTTACATGAAAAATGTATTCAAGGGAAATAATGAGAAGAAGATGTTGATTTAGCATCAGGGGAATAATATTTTTGAAAATGGGAAGAAATGAAGGGTTTCATTTCCCACATGTGATAACTATGGGATGAATTACTTTGGGGATATTTAGAAAGGAATGTGATTTTATTAAAAATGTGATGAAAATGAAAAGTGAAGTCCCAAATTAAATGAAAAGGTATAGGATATTTATTTTCAATTCTTTAAATGTGGTTAAAAGGATCATTATTCAAACTAATTTCTTAAATGTCAAGGAAATATACCATAGAAAATGATAAGCAGCCAAGGAAAAAATATACAATTATTACAGATAAATAATAAATTCATAATGATGTGGTGACATCTTCATTGATCATATAATTGATGATAGTTACTTTTTTAATTCAATACCTTTTCTGTTTTTTATATCTTCCATGTTTCCAAAAAAGCATTAGATGGTTATTAACAACTATAGTAATTGAAATATCAATTGAGAAAAAGAGTGGAGATTATATAGAAACCCTGATATGTTAGGAAGTGTCAATTATGATTCATGGGATTACCATATTTTCAAAAGTTAGTGTTATACCTATTGTTGACTATTATATGATCCTTTATATGGATTGGAATTAAATGTAAAATGAAAAAAAAAATCAATAGAATGAGATTATGATTCACAAAGGCGAATTAGAATCACTTTTTTTATCGGAAACTTCATCATATAAATCATGTAAAATTCCACCCCTATTAGATCTTATTAATAAAATTCTTGGTAGATAAGAAGATCAAGAATGATTTATGGATGTGTAAAATATCATTAGAATAAAGGATATATCCATGATACAAAATTTCATTGATTTGTTTCAAAAGAATTAATTGGTCATCTACAAGAGTGTTGTTTTGAGTTCTCTATTTAGAACATTCCTGATGTAATTTATATATCTAAAACACCATATATATTGGATGTTGTTTCATTGGTAGAGTTTACTAAAAAAATGTAGGAGGTGGTTGATAAGTGGTTTATTCACTATCATGTTTCACCATGGGAAGCATGTGTTTTATTCATGAAAAATAGGGATGGTTTTCCAATAATATTAATAGATTATAGTGAGATAAACACCACTAACATAAAAAATAAATATCATTCTCCTCATATGTATTATTTATTTGATCAATATCAAAGATCACTATACTTTTCAATGAAGGATCATTACACTAGTAATCATAAGTTGGGGGTGAAGAACGATTCTATACAGATGATGAAATTTTGAATAAGGTATATAAATTATGGGTACATAAGTATTTCCTTTTGGATTGACTAATACACATTATGTATTTATAGATCTAATGAATAAAATGTTCAAGGAGTGTCTTGATAGGGTTTTTGTGGTATTTATTGACTATATCCTAATATATTGAATGATCTATGATGAGAATTAGAGTCTTCTATAATTAATTATATAGATCATTAGGAAAGATAAATTATTTTTAAAATATAGTATGTGTGAATTTTAGATCAATGAATTTTCTTATCGTGGTCATATTATTTCTATGTATATAATTTTTTTTAACCCTTTCAAGAAAAAAGGTATTTAATTAATAGCTTGCACCGATGAATATAAAAAATTCAAAAAATTTCTCATATTTTAAGGTTACAATTACTGTTTTTTCATTATTATTCTTGATAAGAAAAACTATTATCCTTTTTAATACGTAAATGGTTTAAATTCACATGGTTAATTGAATTTGATGAATGTTTTCACGAGATGAAGAGCAGACATATGAAGTACTTGTATTAACTACTCCATCATGTGAGGAAGTATTTGTTATATATTTTTGTGTATTAAATTGGTGACATAGTTGTTTCTTATTCAGAATAATAGGGTGATTTAGTACATATTAAATCAAATGAAAACTAATGAACAAAACTATAACATCCCAACATTAATCACATCTAAGATGGTAGTCAGACTTATGGGTCACATGACATCAACCACATCTTCTGAATGCCAGAGGATTCAAACTAGTAATGAGGGCATATGGTGTGACTATGGTGGTATTGTTCCCTCATAGATCAAAGTATTTATAGAGACTAAAAACAAATAATATACCATGGAATCATAATAAGAACATAAAGCATCTGAAATAGTAATAAATAATTGAAAAAGTAGTGGAAGACAGATTTGACATAACAAAACAAAAGTGGCCAATGCCAGTTTTTACAGATGATTAAAGCATGTAATGGTAATGATATATAATGGAAATCAGTAAAAAATAGAGAAATATTTAAAATATATTAAAATAATAAATAAAATACCTAAAATCACTACGGGCGATCTCTATGAGCATCCTGAGCTCCAGCTTAGTCCATTTCTCCTAACTATCATGTACAAGAAAAACAGAAAACAACCTAGATCATGAAAATATAAGGTGTGCTTGGGTACCAACGGTGCCTAAGCAAGGTATTATATATACATCTCAATAGGCCACCACCCATGGTGTCTAGACCAATCAATAAAATGCACTTTTATTTTAAAAGTGTTACTTATAAAATAAATGTAGAAAGATGATAAATTAAATAATAGAAACTGGGTCCTGGTTCTGAAACATTCAACGGTCCCTTACTACCAACATTGGCCTATGCCGAAAGTTTGAAAATTATAGTTCAGTAAAGAAGAATATATAAACAAGTTCCCATAGTAACCTGTAAATATAAGGAAGGCATATCCCCAAGCCTGTTCTTTAACATGGGGTCTAAATCTCATTTCATCACAGAAGTAAGCTAGTAAAGTAAGGGAAACATATAAAGTATAATAACAATACTTAATAAAATAGAAGGATTAATCTCAAGAATTTACATTAAAAACCATAAATTCTATAGGTGGAGTCTAACACTGTCCTGAATGTATTACTACGGTACATCCATTCAATTATATCCAATTCCACGAGCTTGTCCAAGGTGGTCCTTTCGAAAGTCCAAGTATCACTTGTGGTATGGTGACTATGAGTTCGTCAAGGGTATTTCTTGTAAGGGACCATGTATTAACTGAGGCTTGGCATATCGATCTTTCCAATAGGTATGTCCTCTATTACCCCTTTGGGAACTGGTATCATCCGATTGTATAATAGACAGTCTGGGGGATCCCTTTCCAGGTAAGCCTAAAACATTTCATCCCACCATCTCATGTTTTAACCTATCCTGTATGGATTGTCCATTGTGGGTTCCTAATATGGGACCCACATTTTCTCCCCAACCCTATTTCATTTTAAACAATGAGAGAGGAGAATATCACAGAGAAATAAAGGTTTGAGTCTTAGCATAAGCCTTAAAAATTTGCATGTTGACACATGCAACTCAATTTCATATTCTTAAATTGTTAACAAGGTATTTCATATGGTTTAAGACGGTAATAAGAGAATAAGAAATAAAGAAACTTTTATAATCAAGTAATTATAAACAAGGCATGTGAAATCAATGTGCCTCTTACCAATATGTCATCAATGAAATTTCATAATATCAAGATATCAATATGGACCAAGTTTTACAATCCATAAAAACCATTAAAAAGGATCAATAAAGGATCACCAAACAAGGAATAAGGAGTTTGTTAATAGGAAAGGTTCTCATGTAACTTGAAATGAGTAATTATGTATGTAAGGAATATTTCATTCAATTAAAACTTAAGTATGATCTAGGTATAAGGCAAGAAACATGGTTTAAAAGATTATGTTTAATCTTAGGTATTATCAAGAGGCGCCCAATTCATAATTCATTTCTCATTAATCTATTTAAAGAAAAACTATGTTTCCACACCCAAACCATGGAAAATTTCAAAATTTGATATATTGGTAACTTGGGCCATTTAGGATGGATCACCTAAAGGATTTTCCGAGAGGTACATAAATTACCCCATATGGGTTTCTCAATAAGAGAAGGCCACAATGGACATGATATAACAACCAAAACATTTAATACAAGTCAAACAATTAATTATAGAAAAATAATTTATTCAAGGCATGACATTTGGTATGATCCATCATACTAATGGTCAATCTCACTCCAATTTCCTAAACATTGAAAATTGATTTTTAAGGTTCATATTCCAAAGGGTTCATGTTCATTACCCTTAAGAGAAGATACCAAATTTCCTAATTCATTATAACCATTCCATTCATATCAAAATCATTGAGACATAGTAACTACATTAGATGGGATGAAACACCTAAACATTTCATTCATAAATTATAACTCGAGCATAAAGAAAACAACAATTTAATAAGGTAATAATCATAAAACTCTATCTCTAAATTATTATCTTGAAGTCATAACACATCCTTTAGAGGGGTTTTATTAAAATAATTTGACTATGTTATCAAAAAATTATATATCACTTTTATGAATTTCACTAAGTTAATCAAGGAAGATTTTAAACTGAACAAAAAACTATATTAATATAAAACTAATAATGGTGCATTAAATAATTAATTAATGCATTAAAAAATAAAGGGGCAAGGAAAGGGAACCTAAATCATAGAAGAACCAAGTCAACACCTGGTACTTGGAAGATTTATCGACAACCACTCGGAATTGCTAGACATATGCATGAACATACATTTAAATAAATATATATGTTCCTTATCCCAGTGCACATAATCTCCACACCATGAAGAAACATGTACATGGAGGACATATATATTTATATATATATACATACCTATATGCATGGATCCCCCAAAAAATATTCATATACCACTATAAAAGTTATCTATTATTCAATTTCACAATGGTAAAGAACAACACACCCCAAATAAATTACCAGGGACTCATAATTTAAAAAACCTCAAATATAAATAGATCAATAATTAAGAATGAAGTAAAACTACCCGAAGTGGTATGATAATGTTATAATGCACTATATATCAATGATAATAAGTTTAAAATAATTAAATAACCAAATTTAGATGGTGCGGTGAAAAATAGCGAGATTAGAAACTTACCCAAAATTGATGATAGAAGACCGAATCGGCCAAAACCTCCATGCCTTCAATGGAGGTTGTTGGAACATAATGAATCTTCCCTAAGGAACCCATTTCAAGTCCTGACAATTAAATTGAAAATCAAAAAACTTAGGTTTTTGATACCCTAGGTCTGGATGAACTGAATAGGGTGATGGGGAGACAAAATATTGGCAGGAAATAGAGAGTTGAAGGTGAAGAAGACATTACCTTATAGATTTGATGGAGAAACCATAAGAAATCAGTTTGAGAAGATGATTAAAGAGGGTGTCCAATATGGGTTTGAGTGTGCTGTAGGGGTTTGTCCAAGAGGTTCTCATGCACCGGAGGGAGGTCATGGCTAAGGAGATGTGCTGTAAGGGGTGATATCCAAGGATGGTTCAGCCATAGAGAACTGTTGTGTGAGAGGGGGAATCAGCCAAAGGGGGTCGTGTGCTGGAGTGGAAGGGAATTGCAGAGGGATTCACACATAGGTATGAGTGGATCCCAATTGAGGATTCTTAAAACCTAAATAATAATAAAAATAATATAGTAATATTATTAACAATAATAATAATAATATAAATATTATTATTATTATTAAGATTAAAATATTACCTTTTTTATTTCATTTAATTCATTTTCATTTTAAATTTTAATATTATTTATTTATTTTCTTTAAGAAAAAATATTGCATTGTCAACTCTCAGAAATAAAAAGTTCTGATGCTCGGTTTTAAAAAGAGCATGCCCATGTAATGGGGAAAAACAACTTCTTTCACTTTTTCATTTGCTTCAAAACATGGGATGTTACAACCATCCCACCATAGAAATTCATGTACCTAAGAATCCTTTAGGAACAACATAACCATCACCTAATCTGCAAGGTTCAAGAACTCTCTCTTGAACGGTCATGTTTCATATCCAAAAACCCAATGCACCTCTGAGAAATCATTGAAATACACTAGCCTTGACCCTCCAAAACATGATTTAATGCACTTCCTCTAAATGAAACATTGAGACAGTACTTATCCATGCCTGTTTAGATATATACATTGTTGTACCTCTCAAACCCCTCGAGGTTTAATTTTCATGATCACAATCACCCTCTTATGTTTCTAACATTGTTTCAAGTGTTTTTGATTGATAGGAATCAAATCAGGTGGCCAAGGAATTGGGCCAAGATAGAAAGAAGGCAGAACTGGTCTGAAATCTAGACCACCGGCCAGCCGGTGGCACACCAGCGGCCAGCCGGTGGCATCTGCACTCAAGAGGGAGCCACTGCTTCAGCACCGGCCAACCGGTGGCCAAGCACCGGCCAGCCGGTGGCACCCAGCCAGCACAGTGCAAGCTACTGTCTTGCCACCGGCCAGCCGGTGGCTCTGGCACCGGTCAGCCGGTGGCCCCTGGACAGGAATCCAATGACTTTTTGCAAACACCGGCCAACCGGTGGCCCTGCACCGGCCAGCCGGTAGACACAGTCAAACTAGCCGTTGGGCTGTTGACCAGCCTGTCCACTTGGCCTCCAACGGCTCCGAAGACCTCGCCAACGGCTCCGAAGCCTCCCCAAGGGTTCCTAGCCTATAAATAAAGGCTGAGGAAGCCCCGGACACTAACCGGAACTATTGTGAAGCCCACGGACATATTTTGCATCAATTGGCCAACCTCCGGCGACTTCCTCCAAGGGAACCCCAATAGCTCCAACAACTTCCACATCCAAGGAGCTCCACTCAAGAAGCTTGGGAGAGCACGCTACATCAACTCCATCATCCAATTGGCGCCCAAGTCTTCCCAATCACGGTTTTTCTTTTTTATTTATTTTGAGCTTTAAAATTGGGTTTGTGCCTACAAACCCCAACCCTTTTCTCATCCCCTCTTTCTTTGGGTTCTCACACCACCACTAAGGTGTGAAGAGGTTTTCTCAAGCTTTTCCTTTAAAAGGCTTGTGTCTCAGTGAGCTAGTCTTCACCCGTAAAAAGACTAGTGGGTTATTGCTTAACCATTAAAAGCATTGGGTTCTTGCTAAACCAATAAAAGCAAGCTGTAATAGGTCCTAGTGCTACCTCAAAGCCTAGTGGGTTTCTTGCTAAAACCATTGAAAAGCAAGCGGTAGGAATCTCTCAACGGTTGAGTTGGGAGCGGAGACGTAGGCCGGGTTTTGGCCGAACTCCGTTATCAATTTGCGTGTCTTGCCTCTTTATTTCCGCTGCATTTATACTTTGATTTTTAAATTGTCTATAAATTTTTTTTAAAAGGCAATTCACCCCCCTCTTGCCATCATTCCCTCCTTGGGGTGTTCTTCCGACCTAACAATTGGTATCAGAGGGAGTATTTGAATAATTCCCTAACCGGTTTCAAATTAAAGATCCTTTTTGATGGCTTCTACCGCTTCAACCTCTTACGCCCCCGAAGGTTTTTCTTTGGATCGTGCTCCATTCTTTGATGGAGCCGATTATTCTTTTTGGAAAACCCGCATGACTACATTTCTTAAAAGCATTTGTTATCCTATTTTTAAAATTGTCATGCATGGTTATTCACTTTCTACTCCCGATGAATCTAAATGGACCCCCGTAGACATTGCAAATTTCGAGCTTGATGGCAAAGCCATGAATGCTCTACATTGTGGGTTAGATAGAAATGTTTTTGATCATATTTCTTCTTGCACATCTTCACATGATATTTGGAAATGTTTAGAACTAACCTATGAAGGTACTAGCGAGGCTCCAAAGCAAGAACCCGCTCAAAAGCAAGAACCCGATGAAAAATCCGTGCCCGCATGCCCACTCCACAAGAAAAGGGCCAAGAAAAAGGTGAAGAAGAAGGCTTCAAAGGCAACATGGAGTGATAGCTCCACCTCTTCATTCTCCTCCTTCTCCTCGAGCAACCAAGGTAAAAAATGCCTAATGGCAAAACATGAGGTATCTTCCTCCTCTTCCTCCTCTTCCTCCTCTAGTTCTTCTAATTCATTGAATCATTTATCCTATGAAGAACTCTCGCACGCAAGAGATCAATTAGAAAATGGTTTTCATGAACTTTCTTCAAAATTTGTCGCTTTAAAAAAATCTTTCAAAAAACTTTCCTCCGAAAAAGACCAACTTCTCAAAGAGAAGGAGGAACTCTCCCTAAAAATCCAAAATTTTCCAAATGTTGATTCCATGGAATCAACCATCAAAGACCTAAGGGAGACCCTAGCTAAGTTCACCAAAGGGGAACAAAATTTGAACAATCTCCTAGGTTCCCAACGAATATCTAGAACCACCAATGGACTTGGCTATACCAACCAAGCCTCCTCCTCCCATGCACCCACTGTTTTTGTAAGGGGGAGCTCCGATTACAAATTTTGTAATTATTGCAAGAAACCCGGGCATCTCATTTATGAATGTAATTGTAAAAACGCCCGGTACGGCCAACCCAAATCGATTTTCTATTCCGATGAATTTTATAGGAGAAGACCCGCCATGAAACAAATTTGGATTGAAAAATCCCTTTTGGCAAGTCTCTCCGGGCCTAAATTTGTTTCGGTTTCAAAAACCACTCCCCAGTGATTCTTTGTTTTTATTTAGGGGGAGTTAGGATTTTTTAAGCCGTTTTGTGTATTCAAAGTTTTCATTTCAAACTCAACACTTGGCTTTGAAATTCAAATTTTCTATATCCAACAGTTGGTATCGATTTTTCAAAACTCTCAATTTCAAAAATTTCATTTGGTCTCAAATTTCGAATTTCAATTGGTTTTTGATTCAAAACTTTCAATTCAAACTGTTATTCAAATTTTTCAATTCAATTTTTCATTTCAAAATTTCCAACAATTAGTATCATTTTCAATTGTTTTAAAATCTCGTTTTTCATCGAATCCCTCAATCAAGTTTTATGCCCCACGCTATTTTGATAATCACAAAGGGGGAGAAATTTATTGATTGATTGGGGGAGAATCTTTTTCATCATGCTTAGTATTTCCTTTCAATTTCAGCATTTTACATTAATTGTTTTGGTGATTGTGATCATCAAAATAGGGGGAGATTGTTGTACCTCTCAAACCCCTCGAGGTTTAATTTTCATGATCACAATCACCCTCTTATGTTTCTAACATTGTTTCAAGTGTTTTTGATTGATAGGAATCAAATCAGGTGGCCAAGGAATTGGGCCAAGATAGAAAGAAGGCAGAACTGGTCTGAAATCCAGACCACCGGCCAGCCGGTGGCACACCAGCGGCCAGCCGATGGCACCTGCACTCAAGAGGGAGCCACTGCTTCAGCACCGGCCAACCGGTGGCCAAGCACCGGCCAGCCGGTGGCACCCAGCCAGCACAGTGCAAGCTACTGTCTTGCCACCGGCCAGCCGGTGGCTCTGGCACCGGTCAGCCGGTGGCCCCGGGACAGGAATCCAATGACTTTTTGCAAACACCGGCCAACCGGTGGCCCTGCACCGGCCAGCCGGTAGGCACAGTCAAACTAGCCGTTGGGCTGTTGACCAGCCTGTCCACTTGGCCTCCAACGGCTCCGAAGACCTCGCCAACGGCTCCGAAGCCTCCCCAAGGGTTCCTAGACTATAAATAAAGGCTGAGGAAGCCCCGGACACTAACCGGAACTATTGTGAAGCCCACGGACATATTTTGCATCAATTGGCCAACCTCCGGCGACTTCCTCCAAGGGAACCCCAATAGCTCCAACAACTTCCACATCCAAGGAGCTCCACTCAAGAAGCTTGGGAGAGCACGCTACATCAACTCCATCATCCAATTGGCGCCCAAGTCTTCCCAATCACTGTTTTTCTTGTTTTATTTATTTTGAGCTTTAAAATTGGGTTTGTGCCTACAAACCCCAACCCTTTTCTCATCCCCTCTTTCTTTGGGTTCTCACACCACCACTAAGGTGTGAAGAGGTTTTCTCAATCTTTTCCTTTAAAAGGCTTGTGTCTCGGTGAGCTAGTCTTCACCCGTAAAAAGACTAGTGGGTTATTGCTTAACCATTAAAAGCATTGGGTTCTTGCTAAACCAATAAAAGCAAGCTGTAATAGGTCCTAGTGCTACCTCAAAGCCTAGTGGGTTTCTTGCTAAAACCATTGAAAAGCTAGCGGTAGGAATCTCTCAACGGTTGAGTTGGGAGCGGAGACGTAGGCCGGGTTTTGGCCGAACTCCGTTATCAATTTGCGTGTCTTGCCTCTTTATTTCCGCTGCATTTATACTTTGATTTTTAAATTGTCTATCAATTTTTTTTAAAAGGCAATTCACCCCCCTCTTGCCATCATTCCCTCCTTGGGGTGTTCTTCCGACCTAACATACATGACCATGTAATCTTCTTTTTAAACAACATGCCAAAGTTACATCCCACATTAGTCTTTAACATTAGAAAGGGAAAATTCCAATCCACAACACCTTCCACCATCAGAATTTCATACAATACATTCCCTTAAGTGTTTTAGAGATGCATCCTGTATGATTTTTGAAATTATTAAAATGATAGATTCCTCCTTAACTCAATTCCCATTTGAAGCCATAGTTTCATGAAAAACCATGGCCAACAAAAACTGCACTCGTCTCACCTGACGACATGCCTTAAATGATCTGTCACTAACTGCTCCATTGAAAAATATAGATAACTAGACAAGACAGTCCAGATGAATTTTCAATAAGACGTTCGGCATAGATGGACATCATTTTCATAAACTAATCTTCGATGTATTCGTCTATGGTATCATTCATTCACCAAACACACATTCACCGAATTCCATATACCTAACTTTCTATGAAGTTCCTTGATTTAAAAATAACTTAACCTAAAAACAATTCTGGGATAACCTCATATTTGAAAAACTGGAGAGAACTGAACTAATGCAAGGTTGTCTATACTCCATGTTTATGAATGAGATGTTGGTATAATGAAAAGATCTCTAAATCCTCACATCAAATGAGCCCAGAGTAGCATTGGTGTGACAGTAAAGCCAGATTAAATGGATGGTGTTCAAGAGTTCATCCTTGTAATTTCTAGACAGGACCCTGGTGTCACTCAGAACAACCAAGAGTCAATTAGAACCATGAATTTAGCACGAAACAGTGACAGAACTAATCAAACAGTCACAATAGATCTAAAACATTAGAGAGATTTAAGACCAATGATCTCTTAGTGTATATAAATGATTTCAAGATAGGGTAATTTCTCATCGCTAAGTAGGATTCAATAACATGATTTAAATATTTTCTAGTCAAACATACCCAATTGCTGGAAATAAGAACAGTCAAACAACAATTGGTCGACTTCAAAAAAGAAACTCGACTTCACCTTCCAACGCATTGTTATAACCCGATTGACGAGATTTTAACACTTGAGGCATCACATGATCATTAAATATTAACCACCATAGTCCACCCATAACCAATGGAATTACTCAATTGTTTCACAAACTTCCAACCACACAAAAATTGTATTGCTGAGAAAGTACCGACATAATTTAAAGTTTATAAGCTTCACGACATTTAATCCAACCTGACCATTCTATAATAGTCTTCTTAGGTTTTGTTCATTATACCAAGAAGGACACATATTTCATAGAACTGACATGAGACTCCCCATCATAGGAGTCTCCTAATAATTAAAGGAAACGATAGAATAGCCACTCAAAATCAATCTAGATCAGAACTTCTATAAACGCAAATGTTTAAACTGTTGTCATGAAAACAAAAACCAAACTGACCAGCATAACAAAAAAACAACGTATCTATAAGTCATCTTGGTCTTTGGGATATATTAGATTTATTTATTCCTAATTCACTCAACTATGGATATGGCCTGAGATGGTATTCAATAGTACATGGGTCAACAATTCCATTGAACTCAATTAGTTTTTCACAACATTAAATAATCAATGGTTACTATGTATACCATTATGTACAACCCTGAGATTTCACAAACAACCAGAACATCTTGATTACAATCAATAGGTTTTATGCCCTATGAATCAAAGTATCAGATGGTTTGTACAAGGGGTTAACACATCTTCATATTTCCCCATATGTCTATTAACTTATACGACACAGTATCAAGTCATCCATCAAAAATAAAAGAAAAGGTCAAGTGACTTATAAATTTGTTGACCATACCTGAGGTATTTCTAACCAGTTGAAACCGGTCATCATTAGATTCTCATGCCCATATTAAATTCCAATAAAAACATGACCACCCATCTGAATGAGGGTTTCATTATAATAAAGGGGTTCTGATTGGGGACAAAAACATGCAAACGAAACCAAAAGCGAAAAAACTCAGGATATTAGAATGGAATTTAAGTGTTAAGGGTTCTATCTAACATAGGTTATACCATTATGAGTAATACGTGTTGACCCTAACATTAGGTCATGGTAAAATAAGTCACTAGGCTCAAAATTTGATCATGTAAGTCGTTTTTAAAAGAAAGGGAAGCTATGGAAAAAACTCTCACTTCCAATCCAAGGAAACTAAATGAAGATTTATTTACCCTTACACGAGGGTCTTAAATAGGGGACACCACTATAGGTTCCATTTCCAAGACCTTGACACATTAAAAATTTCATAATACAAGATTCATATGTTTTACAATCCAGTCATATAGGTGACCATCTACTAATCCATAATACGCCCATCCACTTGGCATGTGTCATTTGTATCCCATTTAATTGCAACTAATCCATTTATACCATGGAATCAATTACATCAAAACAAAAATAGAATATCATCACAACATCTAACACAAGGCATACATTTTATAGGCACAAAAGCATGGGATATTAACCCCTAATCAGGCTATAAAAATAAGGATTCTAATAAACATAAAAACATGGAATGAAATTCAAGGCACTCAATCATATCAGCAGAAAATATATTAATGTAGCTACATGGAATAGAATATAAATGAAATATGATTCATCATGTGGCTATAATGATGCATGTAATGCTTTATCCTTTCTTTGAAAGTCAAAGGGTAAAAGACCATAAACTCTAGAAATCCATAAGTAGTATAAATTACACCAATCACTCAAGGTTAAATCATATCAACTATAGTATCAAAATGCATGAACATATATTCTCTTCCCTAGCCATGTGGTCATTTCCCAAACATGGGGTGATCCTTCCTAATAACTACTATTAAATAGGTGTTGAAAAATTCTTATTCTCATATCTACCAACCCAAAATAGTAATATAAAGGAAAAAATATCCTCTGATACCACTTTGTAACATCCCGACCCGACTCTCCTCTAAGACGGTGGCTGGACCGTTGGGTCACCAGACCTCAAGCGCATCTCCAAAACACCATAGGCATCCAAATAAAATACAGATCCTATGATGTGTATGTGGAGAGACTATTCCCTTATAGATCAGTGTATTCACAATAGTTAATAATAAATAATATATAGTAGAAACATCACAAGAATAGACCGTCATAGAAATAGTAATAAATTATCGATAAAGTAGTGGAAGATAGATTTGACATAACTGAAAGAAAGTGGCCAGTGCTAGTTTATTAAAAATATGAATCCAAAAGATGGTAATGATACATGACTAAAATAATTAATAAATACATCATTATTTAAAATATAGTACCATAATAAAGAAAAGGAAAGAAAATCCCCATGGGGGATCGCTATGAGCATCCTGAGCTCTAGCTCAATCATTTGCTCCTAACTCCCAGGTATAAGAAAAGAAAAAACAACCTATATACGATAAATATATGGTTTACTCTGGTACCAAGGGTACCCGACTAGGGTGTGATATATAAATCTCAGTAGGCCAGCACCCACGGTTACTACCCCAATATAGAAAACTCATTATTAATTTAATAGTGTTCCACATAAAATAAATGTAGACAGATGATAAATTAAATAATAATGAATGTGTCCGAGTTCTAGAATGAAAAGTTATCCCTTACTACCTAATTTGGCCTATTAAATCAGTTTTAAATGTATCATTTAGAAATGAGGAATATATAAACATAGGCCAATAGTAATATGGAAAACCAAAGAAGGAATATCCCCAATCTTGTTCTTTAACATGGGCTCTAAATATCATGGAATAACATAAGTAATCTAATAAAGTAAGGGAAACATCTCAAGTGCAATAAAAATACATAATAATAAAGAAGGATGAATCTCAATCCCTTATATAAAATCTCTTCAATTTTAAATGTGGATTTCAGTCCCATCTTGAAGATATCGCTACGCTTCATCAATTCAATTATATCCAAATCCATGAGCCCATCCAAGGTGATCCTTTTGAAAGTAAAAGTATATCTCACAGTGTGGTAACTATGATTTCATCCCAGGGGTCACACTTAAGGGACTTATTATCAACTGAGGCTTAGTGTATCCATTTTTCTAATGGTTCTATCCTCGGTTACCCCTTATGGAACCGGTATCACACAATAGTATAATAAAAATCCCCGAGAGCCCTTTCCTGGAGAGCATAAAACATCTCTTCCCTATCCCTTCATGCTAAAAACTATTGAGGATAGAGAGTCCACCTATGGGTTTATAACGTGGGACCCACATTCTCTCTCAAGCCTGATTTCATTTAAAATAACAAGAGAGGCGAATATTAAAGAGCAAGAAATGTATGAGGCTTATGTTATATGGAATATGCCTTAAATAATTTCATGTCAACACATGAAACTCAATTTCATTAGGTAGAAATGTTGACAAGGCATTTCATATGGCCCAAGACACTAACAAGGGCATAAGAAATTAAGTAACTTACATAGTCAAGGAATTATAAACAATGAATGTGGCATCAACATACCTCTTACCAGTATATCATTAGTGAAATTCTATCATCTCAAGCTACCAGTCTTGAACAGGTGTCCCAATCCATCTAAATGATTAAAAAGGCTCAAGAAAGAATCACTAAATAGGGCATAAGGAGTTCATTAATAGGAAAGCTACTCATGTAAATTGAAACATGTAATTTTTAATATAAGGATTATTGCATTCAATTAAACATCAAGTATGCACTATATAGGAGGCACCACACATGGGATAAAATATTCTCTTCCAGATTATGAATTATCAAGAGGGACTCAGTTCATAATTCATTTCTAATTAATATATTTAACGAATTAATAAGGTGTCACACAATACCCGTAGAAATTTTCCACATTTTATATACAAAAAACATAGGACATTTAGGGTGGCTCACCCAAAGGGGAGGATGAGAGGCACAGTGAACACCCCGAATGGGTTTCTCCATAAGCGAAGGCCACAACAGACATGATTGAACATACAAAAAATTTAATACAGGTGAAGCAACTCATTAATGGTAAACCATTTATTCAAGGCATGCCATTTGGTATGAGTCATCATACTAAAGGTCATTCTCACTCAATTTTCCTAAACATGGAAGCTTTATTTTAAGATACATGTTTCAAGTAGTTCATGCTCATTACACTTAAGTGATGATACCAACTTTACTAATTCATTCTAACCATTCAATTAATCTCAACCATTTCATTTAACTCATTGAGACATAGAAATTATATTACAGGGGGTTAATCATCTAAACATGTCATTCATTAATTATAAATAAATCATAAAGAAAATTGTAATGGAATAAGATGAGAAACATAAAATTATATCTTTATATTTTTAGATTTATGGAAGTTCACCTACATTGGAGGGGTTTTATTCTAAAAATTTGACTTTGTTATATAAAAAAATATATTATTTTTATTCATTTCACTATTTTTATAAATGAATATATTAAACTGAAAACCAAACTACATTAATTAAAAACAAATATTGGTGCATAAACTAATTAATTAATGAATTAAAATAATTAAATGGGAAAGGAAAGGGACCATACCTCAGAGAGGAACCAAGTCAACACCTGGAACTTGACAGATTTATCGGAAACCACTTCAAACAGCTCCACATATGCACACATATACCTTTATATAAATATATATATTTCTTAACCCAATGCACATATTTTTCATGCTATGAGGGAACACGTACATAGAGGATATATATATATTTATATATATACATCCCTAATTATATCAATGTGTTCCACATAAAAAAGTTCAATTACCACTGAAACAAACTCAAAATCACAGCATAAAAGACCAAAACACCACAAATTAAGTACTAGGGACACATAATTTACCACACCCCAAAATATAAATTGAGAAATAATTGTGAATGAAGGAAAACTACCCAAAACGTACACATAAAGTTCCAAATCACTATAAATAAATTTCAAAAACATTAAAACAAAAAATAACCAAATTTATATGGTGTGAAACAAATCGACTGATTATAAAATTGCACAAAATTCAAAACAAGAAAATCAAATCAACCCAAACCACCTCACCTTCGTTGCAGTTGTTGGAACAATATAAATCTGACTTGAGGAACCCATTTAAATCCCTAGCATCGAAATAGAGAATAAAAACCCTAGGGTTATCTAAACCCTATTTTCAGATGAACTGAATAGGGAAATGTGGAGACCAAATATTGGCCGGAAATAATGGGGATAAGTGGAGAAAGAATTTATCATGGATATTTGAAGGAGAAACCACAAGAAACCAGTTCGAACATATGATCAGAGAGGTAGATAGAGAGGGGTTCAAGAATGCTATACAGGATTGACCAAATAGGTATCATTCGCTATAGGTAGGTCACATCTAATGAGGCATGCTATAGGGGGGGTCGAGACCAAGGAGGGTTCAACCATGAAGAGCTATCGTGTGAGAGAGGGAATCAGACAAGGAGTCATGCACTAGAGAAGATAATAAGTGGGAGGGATTCATGTACAATTATGAGGGGAGACTCATTTATGTTTCATAGGACCTAACTAATATATATATATATAACAATTATAATATTAATAATAATAGTAATATTATTATTTTTATCATTAAAAATATTTTTTATTATTCCTTTCATTTTTTCCTTTTAATTTCAATTCATTCAATTTCATGTTAAATTTTAATTTATTTAATTTAACTTCTTCTAGAAAAACAAATTAATGTGTCAACTCTCATAAATTAAA
Organism: Viscum album; assembly: GCA_963277665.1. Classification (NCBI taxonomy): domain Eukaryota; kingdom Viridiplantae; phylum Streptophyta; class Magnoliopsida; order Santalales; family Viscaceae; genus Viscum; species Viscum album. The sequence goes on along the minus strand of OY728143.1, from coordinate 1,148,119,552 downwards.
AGTTTCAACACTAGGTTTTAAAATTATCTTTCTTTACTAATGGAAAAAAATTCCTTCACTTTTTTGTCTGGTTCGAAACACAGCATGTTACAAAAACGATCCAAATCATGACCTTGAGTCGGCAGTAATAATTATTTCAGTAAAAATAATATTTTTGTACCTCTATGGGTAAATATGTGATATATATATATATATACTATAATATTTTGAAGCATATCTTCTCTCAGAATAATCTCGACATGAGATAAAGAAGTTGGTTAGACCTACTTAAGGAGTATGATTTCTCATTACACAGCAAACCTGAAAAGGAAAATAATTTTCCTATTGCATTGAGTATGATGGAACAAAGGTTTATATAAATGATAAGGATTAATAAGTATCTTATATACAGTGATCTATTAAAGATGGATATTCTGATTTTTAGGAATTTGGAGTGATCGTTACGTTTTGAGGAAGTTTTTTAATCATCCTAACTAGAATAGAAAAATAATTTCTATCGAAATGAAAAGAACATAAGAAGAAGTATTAAGGAACTAATTGATAGGAAATTAAAAAAACATCATCTATAAAAATTGGCTATGGAATTTTGGAATGATTTTATATCTTCTATCTATACTAAAGGTTAAGAGGGAATTGGTGGACGAAGCAGGTAGATCCATTTTCTCTATATACTCTTGTAGCGTAAATATTTATAGGGAGTTAAGATAAAATTTATTGTTGGATGGTATGAAGAAGAATTTTTTTACTAAGTATACGGATTCTCAGTATTACAACAAGTGAAAGTTGAAAGACAACATCCTAAGGGAGTCACGAAACCCCTTCCTCTCTGGGTATGGAATTGAGAAAATATTAAAATGGACTTTATCATTATACAGTCGATGTGTCTAAGGAATAATGATGCTTTATGGGTCATTATCGATCATCATAAAAAGTCTAATCATTTTATCATGATAAGAGATGATCTATCCTTTGATCACCTATCCTGGATTTATATTATCTAAATCAAAAGGATTCATAGGATACCCCTGTCAATTTTATCTAATCATGGCCCATAGTCCATATCCATATTATGGAAGAGTCTTCATTAGGCTCTCGTCACATAGATACATTTAATCCCCACCTATCATCCCCAAATGGATAGACAACCTAAAAGGACTATCAAAACATTAAAATACATGATGTAATCATGTTATCTTAACATCCAATGAATTTGGATCTTTATCTATCTTTATTTGAATTTAAATACACTAATAGATTCTATTTGAACATCAAAATGGTTCTATATGAATACTTTCCTAGGAAGAGGTTTCATAATCAATCATATTGGGATGAATTTGGAGAATGAATGTTATCTAGACCAGTGCTTATGGAGGAGATGACAATTAAATCATAGAATATTCTAGATCATATTATTAAAACCTAGAGTAGAAAAAAGAGCTATGCTCGTAATTGAAGGAATGTCTTAGATCAGTAATTTGGGGATCATGTATTCTTGAAGGTTTCACCATGGATGGGAATTGTTTGATTTTGTAAAATAGGGAATATATGTGCTAGATATATTGATCCATTTGAAATACTAGAATGAATTAGAGTTATATCTTATTGATAGGTTATTCCATGAAAGATTTCTAAACGAAATTATTTCTTCCATGTTTCGTTACATAAGAAATAAATGCTATATCCAACATAAGTATAAACATATAAGGCAATAGATATTTATATTGACTTGTCTTATAATGAAGATAATGATCATATTATTAGAATCCAAGAGAAACTATTTTTGAATCAAAAAATTTGATTAATGAAATTAATATTGAAAAATAACAAATTAGATGTTTCCAACATAGTGACTAAAAATATTTATGGAAAGAGTATCTACAATTTCCCAGTTACTAATATATATCCCAATTCTTAGAATTAAATTATCTATGTTTAGGAGAATGTATTACCAAACACCTTACTATAATAGGTAAACAAGATACCTCAAACTATCACACAATGAAAATTCTTATAAGAAATTATCCATATGTATATTTAAACTAGTAATTAATAAATTTTAGAAATTTATTTTAACTAAATAATATTTCTTTGGAATTCATCATAAAGTTAATAACTTGATATGAATTTTTAATATTTTTTTTAAAAAATGTGTTTTCCGCATGCAAATTTTAAAATTAATTTTATTTAACATATTAATTTTATTTGATAAAGTTGAATTTATATTTATTATTAATATGTAAACATCATATATTTATTCAAATATTATCTTTAGTTATGGAAAATAATTTACATAGGATAATCATTAATTACCACGATAAATATAAAATGGTTTTCTTCAGATAATTAATTTTTATCAAAATAAATTAGATTATTATACTTGATACATGACTCTAATATATTTTATAAACACATAATATATATATATATATACATATATGTATACATATATATATATATTCATATATATATATACATATATACATATATATATATCTATATATTCACTCAATTGATAATTAATAGTAAATAAGAATAAATATCATAGAATATAGAGAAATCAATTTTTATATGAAAACATTTATATATATATTATGTTTTTAATTAAGAGTTGATAATATCATATTTAGAAATTGAATTATGTTAAATGGATCCAATAAACAGATTCATAATGTTGAAATTTCTTAAAGTTCTATCATATTTATTTAGAAAGAAAATAATCACCATGGTTAATTACTAATAAAAATTAATAAACATAAAATGGAAAAAATTATGTATTTTAAATTTAAAATAATTAAAATGTCACATTGATCTTATAAAATGATATTTTAGGTAAGAATGAAAAACCCAAATGTCTAAAATTCATGTTCTCACTCTTACTAACCTAAATCCCCCTCAACACTAACGTGATACAATTCATACCTTTTATATAAATTTAGTTCCGATGAAAAGCACTGTATTTTCCATTTATTAAATAGTCCCCTAATCACCCCTTAAATACCAATATAAAAAATTATTTTCTCCAAGAAAAAGATCCTAAATTACTTCCACTAGGAACCCCTTTTATTCTCATAATATTCTAGTCACACAATACTTTCTAATCATTTCATTTATATGGAATCCTCCAATACAAACCCAAAGCTCTCAATATATGTTCATTATTTTCGATAATATATTTTCATTTTATATTACAATTTAATTTTTTTCCAAAATATATATGATGAATTAATAATTTATAGAATTAAAATTTGTTATATTGGGGGAATAAAAAATCACATTTTCACATTCCCTTATAAAAAAAACTCTATTCATGAGTTTTGTGGGCTACGGTCTCTATGATGAAACATGTCTCATTTTCATTCACTTCCTTTCAACGATGCATATAGGGATATGATTAATGGATAATTATAATGTTTATGATATCAATAAAGTTTTTTGATGAATAATTCTTGAACTTATTAATTACATGAACAACTAATGATCATCACTAATTTAATCATTTTAAATAAGCATACTAAGACGGACAATATTTTATTCAAATTTTATAATTTTTTCATAATAATTATTATTATTATATATCATTAATATTTTTCTAAATGACACTAAGAATAAATATATAATATCATTATTCATATATTATATTGATAATAAAATAAGACAGCCTCAAAATCATTGATTAAATCAGGCAACGGTCATAATTGGGTTGGTTTGACCACATACATGAACAAAACTATGATTATATATCATGAATAAATATAATAAATTATTAAATTTTATAAAATTATATAAATGTTAAAATATGTATTATACTTTGATTATTATGATTTAATTTGAATAGTTAATTCATCAAATAATAAATCAACCTTCGATCGACAAGAATCAACAACACATTCTTATTATCGATTTTATCGTCAATGATAAATATTAAAACACTAAAGAAATAAATTTGAAACATCATAAATTATTGTAAATAATTCTGTTTTCAGCGCTATCACAGGGGCGCGTGCATCCGTCATAGAGAGGATGCGCTGTTGTTACCCCGCATTCCCGCATTCCAAAGGCAGGGGCATCTGCTCTTTATTTAGGGATGTCAACTCCTTGATCAAAATTGGATGATGGGATGTCGGTTCTTCCTTATGTAGATTCCTCCTCAGAGCTCATCACCTAGTATGGGTCTCCCTCATATATTAAAATTTAGTTCGTGAAGCTCTTCTCGGCGTCATATCTTCATGGACACCAGTTAATTACGCCTCTTCTGTTAGGACCTTCCAAGGAGTCTGGTCAGGGCAGCAACCTTATGTTAGGCGAGTAGATTTGTTGGGGCCTCACTGACATGTCTTGACACTGGGGATTGTCATATCTGCCATCTGTCCTTTATTATAGGGCTTCTCGTGGGCCTGGATGCTCGAGAAATCCCACATCAAATGCGGGTAATTGAATGCCATAGGCATGTATATGAGTTTTTCCTCATCTTCCCATGTTTAACACAAGGTACGCCGCATGTTTAACGTCCAGTGGAGACAGATCAGACTGATCAGAACACTAGCTAGAGTGAATCAGATTGAAGAATCCCCTAGGATGGAACACCGATGTTGGGGCCATCATGTGGGTGGGTTCTCGAATGCTGTAGAGGGGAATGTGGAGTGAAGTGGCATGATCACACCAGGATGTGGCGGCCCATGTGAGAATCAGGTTGAATTATAGCTTTGGGCTTGGGTCTTAAAGAGACTTTCTATATATCCCCATGTTAGGGAATCAAATTCTTTATAATTTGATGATACACTGGGACACCTGAAGAGGAGACCTGTGAGAATGAAAGCGTGGATGGGACCCAGAGAATGTGGAGCCTCCAGGATAGGGTATGAGCTTCCCAATACGTGTGGGCTCGAGGGAGAGATCATGATGATACATGAGTGATGGGCTTGAGCCTCATGGAGGCTTCCTACGTATCCCCATATCAAGGAATCAATTTCATCGTAGTTTGGGATGGAATGCAGTTTAACGTCATGTGAGATGAGGGAATTTGGGGATTACGCTCTGAGGTGGCCCAAAGTTTGAGTCGGTGAACTGGCGTGAAGGGGAACTAGGGTCCAAGTTGATTGGGGCTTACACTCTGAGGTGGCCCAGTGTGGAAATAGGGCACGACACACCGACACGGAGATGGTCAGGGCCAATGGTTTAGCAGGCTTGAACCTCATGGAGGCTTCATGTGTACCATTTCTTAGCACGGATCAAAGTCCATGTAGTGCAAGATGGTTTGTGCTTACGCTCTGAGAAGGCACAAGGTGGTGGGGCATGAACCTCGTGGAGGCTTCCTACGTACCATGCCTTAGCACGGATCAAAGTCCCCATAGTTTAGGATGGTTGGGACTTATGCTTTGAGACGGAGCAAGGTGGTGGGGCTTGAACCTCGTGGTGGCTTCCTATGTACCATGCCTTAGCACGGATCAAAGTCCCCGTAGTTCGGGATGGTTGGGGCTTACGCTCTGAGAAGGCCCATGGTGGTGGGTCTTGAATCTCATGGTGGCTTATAATTTACCATTCCTTATCACGGATCAAAGTCTATGTAGTTCAGGATGGTTGGGGCTTACGCTCTGAGAAGGCCCAAGGTGGTGGAGCTTGAACATCATGTAGGATTTCTACATACCATGCCTTAGCACAGATCAATGTTCCCATAGTTCGGGATAGTTGGGACTTATGCTCTGAGACGGCCCATGGTGGTGGGGCTTGAACCTCGTGGAGGCTTCCTATGTACCATGTCATAGCACGGATCAATGTCCTCGTAGTTTGGTATGGTTGACGCCTACACTCTGTGACGGTCCAAGGTGGTGGGGCTTGAACCTCGTGGAGGCCCCCTGCATACCATGCCTTAGCACTAATCAAAGTCCCCGTAGTTCAGGATGGTTGGGGTTTACGCTCTGAGATGGCCCAAGGTTGTGGGGCTTGAACCTAATAAAGGCTTCCTACGTACCATGCCTTAGCATAGATCAAAGTCCCCAATAGTTCGGAATGGTTGTGGCTTACGCTCTGAGATGGCCGAAGGTGGTGGGGATTGATCCTCGTGGAGGCTTCCTATGTACAATGCCTTAGCATGGGTAAACGTCCCCGTCGTTCAGGATGGTTGGGGCTTACACTCTAAGATGGCCCAAGGTGGTGGGGCTTGAACCTCATGGATGCTTCCTATGTACCATTCCTTAGCACGAATCAAAGTCCTCATAGTTTGGGATGGTTGGGGCATACGCTCTGAGATGGCCCATGGTGGTGGGTCTTGAAGCTCGTGGAGGCTTTCTACGTATCATATCATAGCACGGATCAAAGTCCCCATAGTTCGGGATGGTTGGGTCTTATGCTCTGAGACGACCCAAGGTGGTGGGTCTTGAACCTCATTGAGGCTTCCTACGTACCATTCCTTAGCACAGATCAAAGTCCCCGTAGTTCGGGATGTTTCGGCCTTACGCTCTGAGATGGCCCAAGGTGGTGGGGCTTGAACCTCGTGGAGGCTTCCTACATACCATGCCTTAGCACGGATCAATGTCCGTGTTGATCGGGATGGTTAGGGATTTTTCTCTGAGATGGCCCAAGGTGGTGGGACTTGAACCTCGTGGAGGCTTCCTACATACCATTCCTTAGCATGGATCAATGTCCCCGTAGTTCGGGATGGTTGCGGATTACTCTCTGAGACAGCCCAAGGTGGTGGTGCTTGATCCTCATGGAGGCATCCTACATACCATGCCTTAGCACGGATCAATGTCTCTGTAGTTCGGGATGGACAGTTTAACGTCATGTGGGATGAGGGTGTTTGGGTCTTACGCTCTGAGGCAGCCCAAGGTGTGTCATGGTCGGTTCTTACTCTAAGATCACAGGAGACATGCTCAGTGTGAGAAACAAGAGGTAGCAGAGACCCGACCATCACATCGCGAAGGGTGCGTCCGTGGGAATCAAAGAGGCTCTTACATGTTGAGCATCCCATGGTGTCGTCACTTACTCCATGATGGAGGCCTGAGGGAAACAAAGCGCAGTGGGATATAGATTTTTCACCCAGGAAGAGAGGAGGGACCCCGTTCCCTATCACGCACTCCGCTGGACTTGGCACCAAGGAAGTGAGGAGGAGCAGGGATGCTGCCTCTTAGAAGGAAGGATAGCGGCGTACCCCAAGGAGGCGGCCCTTCCCAACGGACAAACACCACTCTAAAAATGAGGATATCATCCCCTATGAGGGGTGATCACATCCCCGTGGAGACGAGTGGCCATGGAGAATGTCCGAGGCGGGGGGACCCTACGTGCGAGACATGGGGCCAGTTCACAGTTTAACATCATGTGTTGAGGAAGAAATTTCTTGGTAGTTTAACGTCCTAAATCTCGGACGAGGTGGGTTATCTCCGCACCCCTAGGACATACATAACAGGTTCCCTCTACCCCTTGTGGAAGGACAGGCATCAGTAAGGCCCTTGTGAGATGGTGTCATGGGGCGAACCATCAAGGGGTCCACGTTAGCATGGATATGCGAAAAAGAAATAGCAGTTAGCGTACCTGTGTGAAGAAGAATGAAGTGGAGAAACGCAATGGGAAGGATTTTCCAAGGGACCTTGAGGTTACTTCGTACTAGCATAGAAGTTCGTACGGGAAAACCATGCATGATGCGGATGCCCGGGGTGTACGAGACACCTGCGAATGGCACCCAGAAGGAGGGCATCAGATGTTCATGCAAGAGGGCGCCTGAGGAGCACCGAGGTGTAGGGTGCCAGGAGATTGCATGCAACCCTTGGGATTGCAGGAAATAATGGGATCCATCGTGAAAAATGCCTGGGCTAGCGCGAAAGCCGTGTTGCTTGCGTGAAATAGGGGGTTGAGGCTTTGCACACGACACGAAGGGATTTGCGCACAAAGGAAAGGATTGTGCGCAAAGGAACGGATTTCACACAAAGGAAGGAGGATTGTGTGCAAAGGGAGGAGTATTGCGCACAAAGGTAGGACATCGAAGGGGATGGAGTTTAGTCTAAGCCACGGGGATCTCGCGCGAAGGCGGATCCCTTGGTGACTTGGCGCAAAAAATAACCTTACCTGAAAGCCATATTGCATGCGGGCGGAATGAAAATTACGTGCACAAGAGGCGGTTGAAATTCATAATCCCCAAAAGGAAGATGGTTTCTATCTATTTATAGGCATCCAGCAGTGTAGAATTCAGGGCTATGCAAAATAATTGCGCGACGGATGTTGCGGCGTGAAATATCAACCACACGGGGCGTGGGCACAAAATTATTTCATGATCGCGCTGGGGATCCTTCGCGAATCCCATCACTTTCTTCGTGGGACAAATTTTTTCATGAACTTCATCATTTTCTCCACGAAACACCTTCAGGCCCTCCAGACCGGGTCTCAGGTTCCGAATATGACTTCACTTTTTCGTTTTGGATCTTTCTCTGGTACTTAACCACTTTTAAGAATCAAGAAATGCACCCCTTGTAATTGGATTGGTGAGGGGTCACAATGATCAGATTCTAAGGGAAACTCCGAAATGAAGGGCCTCGTGGGCCCTGTTCATGCAACAGTACGAGCGGTGCACAAAACCTGGCCCTGTGCGGAATCTACTTTTCACTCAGGAGCGGAACCCAGGCTATGCCAATAAAATCCGATGTGGGTCCCAGGCTCCATATAAAATTTCTCACGCGATTATCATTAATCTCTCGTGCGTGAAATTGCTTCTACTCCTACACAGAAAAATCTCCTCAGCCGCGCGTAATCCCGCCGAGATTTGGCGGCCTTTTACGCGCAGACCAGGGATTTTTCACGCAACGGTTTGGAATTTTACACCAGTCGCTAATTTTACACACCAGAATCCCAGATTTCATGCCAACCTTCCAGTTTTTTCACCATCTCCTGAAACACTTGGAAGAAGATGGCCGCAAACCAGGCTGATGAGGGGGAGGCCACTGCCTGCAGTGCTGAGATAGCTATGAACCCGGAGGTTTATTGTGAAAAGAGGGTTGTCTTCTAGAACCACACCCTCTTCAACATGCTAACCCCTGCCAAGAAAGAGTATGCCTTGTCTAAAAATATACCACTATGGAACTTCGACATTCTGGAAGAGGATCCCATGCTGTGTTTCGAGGATGACACACCGCAGTCATGGGTGACCCGCTAAGAGGACCTTCCTCGATACAACATCACCAACAACGGTCATCCTTCTAGAGAAACCAGGAATATGGATTACTATGTCCTAAATACCAGAACTAGGACCATTGGTGGGTGTGATCCTATTGCGGAGAGCTCACCGACCCTCTACGCAAGTACTTTCCATCAGAGCATCACTAACGAGACCAAGGATTGGCTGCAGGACTGGGATCTACAGTCTAGTGGAAACTTCAACAACGAGTGGGCATGGGCGTACTGGGTTCTCCACACATGTGATCAATTTGGGGCTGAGATGTGCCACATTGATCTATTGGAGGCGGTGTGGACATCGCAGTTCCCCTTCTACCGGCAGCCTGAGCGTGGACCGAAGTTGTTCACCTGGTGGTCCCCTGAGACCAAAACATTGTTTATCCATCACAGGGAAGTCGACATTAACCTCGGGGAAATCCACTCCATCAGAGGCATCCCTTTGGAGGGCCATCAATAATATGAGTTCTTCCTACTGATGAACATCTGGGGTGACAGGTCTCGAACCCCCATACTGACATGGAACCTACTAGAGTTGGCCAAGGAGAAGCTGAAGGTCAAGGAATTCTTGAAGGACATTGCCTACAAGGAATGGTTCAGCCTATTCCAAGAGAAGGATCCAGAGGTCAAGATTCTAGGGTGGGGAAAACGTTGCCCAACCATGGTTCAAATGAGAAATAACGGATCCTACTGGAGGATCCTGGAGGTGGGGAAATACCAATCATAGGGATACAACATCAATGAGGCCCGAGACCCAAATTTCTAGTACGCCGGATTCTTCTGCACATTCCTGAGTGGGTCGCTCATTCCAGTACAGGACGCAAGGACGGGCGTCTCTCCTGCGAATCTGGTGATGGTGGGTATCATGGATGCCAACAAGAGGTTAAACCTAGGGGTCCCATTGCTGGATCGGTTATACGCCATCTTAAGACGCATCTCGAGAGGGGGATAACCTAGGAGAGTATGTGGCCCCTTAAAGATCTTCCCTGGCTTGGTTTCGTCTCACTGTGGTGGCTATACCTTCCCAAATGCCATCTGTCCCCTGGGCAACGGCCTGCGACCCTCTCTGTTAAACATTGTCGGGGTCATGACAATGACGCTCAATGAGGAGGGGGTACGGATCAGGATTGGAAACCACGCCAACTTCACCTTCAGCCCATTCCCCACCCCAATTGGTCAGTTGATAGACGATTGGAAAGTCTCTTTAGAGCAGAAAGAGTACATCCAAAAAATCAGAGGCGGGGTGCTCATGGCCCGGATTGATGGGAAGATTCTCTGTGAGTCTAATGTGTCATCCAGGTTTGCTAGGCATTTCAGATTCCTCTAGAAAATTCCAAGAGAGTGTACATAGATGTCTGAGAGGATATGCATCCCTGTGTTATTCATCAACTGTGGTTGATGTTCACAACCTACAGCTCCAGCGACATCATCATTATTCCTCCTACCAGGGTCAATTCTAGCCTCTCAACTAAGTATGATGAACATTGGACCATAGCATACCCTGAGGGGCTTTTGCGGAAGTGTGTCCAATAGCTCAAGGTCATTAGTGCAGAACCTCAGCTGTGAGAGAGTAGGTAGAGTGCCGCTAGAGGAGGAGGACTAGAAGCACCTCAGAAAATGGGGCCTACACAGTCTGGGACCTGAGCTGTGGGGGCATCACATGGTGTGGCTGCACCCTCATTTCCTGGAGGAGGAGGGCCCCATGGAGTGGCCAGAGAACTTCTTGGGAAGTAAATAAGATATTTTCTTCAACCATCCCATGATGTCATCTTCCTTGCATTGTGGTCAGCTTGGATAACCCTGCAGCAGTTAATGAGTACTAAACCCCTCTGGCAGAAGATAGTGCGAGATGGTATCCAGCTACCGGAAGTCGGGCTTTTCTGGGTTGCCGACAGAGTGAGCATCCATCGACAGCATGCATACCTAATGACCATGGACACATATTCATGTCAACGAGGTTGGAATGTGGAGCCACCTCTCTGGGTGAAGGTGCTGCTCGGCCAGGAGTGTGATCCGGAGAGGATGCCGCCAGGGGAATATGACAGTGATGAGGATCCAGAGGGTGGAGAAACTGGAGAGGAGGTATAAGGATAAAGGGATGGTGAAGGATATGGATAAGGGGATCTTGAAGGCAAAGGGTCGCAAGGGGATTCCACCAAGGGAGTCTCTGGGAGAGCGACGATATCATCAGCTCTGATATGGATGTGATCGATCTGCTCAAGGTAGGCTTCGACTCTTATATTTTTTCTCATGTATTCTCTTTCCTTTGCAACGCTTAAAAAACCTTTCTCAACTTACTTAGGATCACATCGGTGCGGACCAAGTGTCTCCGGTCGAAGGAGGGGAGGAAACATTAATTGGGAAATGCGGGGCACCGAAGCTCTTTATCGAGCTAACAAGTGTTGAGGGATCCCCTGCCACGACAGTCTCTGTAGTGGCCAGAGAACTAGAGGTTGATTCGTTGGGTTTTTGTAGGTTCCTTACTTTGATACTGGTACTCACTGTTGGAGGAATCAATTGATCAGGGTGCTCCTTGTCTGTACAGTGATCATGGCGCTGGAGGCTCGTCGGGCTAATGAGCCTGGACAATATGTTAGTGTGACAATGGCCAATGTGCCGCCCCATCTAGAACATGCCTCCCAAACTAAGTTAGTTCCAGAAATTGGTGAACATGGAGTGGCATACATCGATGGTGGTGTTGTCGGGGTAGGGTCGGAAATCGACGTGGGGACCACCAGGGCCGAGGGGAGAGAGGAAGGTCACCCAAATGTTGAGGGACATATTCCCCTGGGAGGAATCTCTGTGGAAGAACATGTTGAAGACTTGTTGACTGTCTTCCCTGTATATTGGCCCGCTGATCCCGAATAAATTGATGATTCAGATTCGGAAGAGGCCGAGGAGAGTCAGATGATGCGATGCAAGGAATGGAAGTGCATCATGCGTTTTCTCAATCATCCCCAGGTGGAATGGATGAAGCGGATGAGGTCCCTCCACACCTGGCGGTGCTTCATGTGTGCTGGTGAGGCATATTATCAATGTATTCACCTGATGGTCCATGAGTATGTGGCCGAGAAGATGCGTTAGAGAATCCAGTTCACCGATGTAATCCGGTTCCAGGAGGAGTCAGGGAGCACCCGAGCATTTCTGAGGGCGGAGTAGGAGGTACAATTCCTCGAGGAGAAGGAAAAAGAACAAGAGGTGTTCATTGAAAACTGCTCCGATCTCATGGATCAGTTGAGGTCCCAGATGGTAGATTCCCCAGAACAAATCAAAGAAGCTAGTCACTAGATAACCGAGCTCCAAGCTGAACAGGCGCGGGAACGGGGCAGGGTCAGCGAGCTGCTCTACATGTCCACTCCTGAAGAAAGGGTCCTTAGGGGATGAGAGGCAGTCCTGGGGGCCACTAGCAAAAAGTTGTCTACATTGGAGATATCTATCCTAGAAGTCTACCATTGCGAGCCATGTTTTGGCCACACCCATACACTAGTCCTACTTTACTTCTTTATGTTATTTTGAACTATATGTATAGAAAAATTTAGTTTCCCCTTATCTTAACATACTTGTACCTTTGGTTTATCATGCTCAACCATAATCCTTAAATAAATAGAAATCCATACCTAAGCTCACGTGGGCCGTTTGAAACAAAGGAGGCTTATATTAACACTTTTTTCGATCGTTGGACCATCCACCAAGCTTCGGGCATTCGTAATTCGATCCCAGATTTCGGAGGAGAAGAGGGAGGACCATCGAAAGGAAGAGGACCTTAGACCAATAGATGTATCGTCTTCTCAAAGTGCTCTAGCGCATGAGCGGGGCAATGCTAGGGGCATTGGAATGAGTCCAAACATAGGGGAATGAGAAATTTGAAGCACGATACCCAAATTCGGAACACTACGGTAGGGGCGTTGTAATAAAGGATGACTATTGACCATGTTCTAAAAACAACATCCCCCTTGAACATTCCTAGAATGGGGACAACAAATGAGGCCTGATCGCTGACCATGTTCGCAACATGGGGCCTAACTCAAATATCGACGATCCGTTTTCTGGAACGTTGGCCCAGGACCGCAGGCATACCATGAGTCGAGAATTCATACCATTAGAGGTTCCCTCCAAACATGATCAGTCTTCCGGAACGTTGGCCCAGGATAGCAGGCATACCATAGTTCGGGCATCCATACCATTAGGGGGTCCCTTCAAACGTGGAAGAGGATGAAGATCCAAATAAAGGGGAATACAAATCATTGAAAGTGAAGTGGTGGTCTGTTCTAATAGAATCCAACACTCTCAAGATTACGCCACTGTGGTTGAATCACGTTAGGCGGATGCAATAATATGGTCACGGATCATTCCTACTTTTAGACAGGACCTCTCTGGTGAGGGAACCCTTGCTTCCCAATGGCATTATGGGGCATCCTGAACTTATTCAGGGCAAATGTTGCAGTTACAAAATTCTCCGAGAAGTGAAGCCAAGGGCCAGATTGTGATGAGGGGATATACTTGTGATTGTCAGGGCTGGACCCGAGATGAAATGTCTGGGCATTCCTATGTATCCCATAAGGATGTGAATTAATCCGCACATAGTTCTGGAAAGGGTCTTAGTTTATGGTCTTAGAACTCGGACCAAGGATTTGTAAGGAGAGCAGGAGACACATGATAAGGTGGTTACAAAACCAGACGTGAATGAGGACATAATCCCTACTTACCATGTGTTCCCTGGGGAAGTGTTCCAGTCAAGGGACCAAACAAGAAAGTTAGGTTGGGCCCGCGGGGAAGTGCTCGGGTGCTTCTACATATCTCATGAGGAGGATAATCAATCCATAGGTAGTTCATGTCATGTAACGGTAAGGTAGTTTTGAAAAGGATGAAAGGGGCGTGCAGATCTATCCCTCACACCAAAAGAAGAGGCATTTGATGTATCTTGTTTGTCCATTAATATGAATGGTTTTTCTTTTTTGGAGTGACTAGCCTAGGGTAGAAATTCCGGGCATCACCACAATATTCAATATGTATACAGGTGTTAAGAAATGGTATGTTAAAATACTGATACCCAACGTGATGTCCTCTATGATGAGTTCATCACAATGTAGTGTCAGTTTTCATCGTGCATCCATGATGATACTATGGTCATGTGGTAGGACCAAAAGCACAGTTTAAGGTCATATGGCTTGGACCTGGAGGAATGCACATGACACGATAAAACATACCCATCATGAATGTGGATGAGGTCCAAATCATCATCTCGTTCTCTTCTGGGTAGAGAGACTCAGGCCAAGAGGCCAGCGAGGGTCAGAGGATAAGGGGCAGGAGAAACTAGCTCTCAGCTGAGCTGGACCCAGAAGCATGATGTTTGGGTGACCCTATGCATCCCATGTGGATGAGGATCAAGATACACATAGATCTTAGAGAAGATCCTAGTTTAGGGTCATAGATCTCGGATCGCGGGAGTCCCGAGAGACACTGTATTGCAGCTTTGTCCCCCTGACGTGCTAAGGCGCACTGAGGGATAGTGCTAAGAGTGTCGATATTTCACCTGTACATTATGGTGTGGAACATAATGTGAATCATGAAACCAAAATTCATGGCCTAAAGTGGATAACGTGATGATGGAGGATTAATGGTGACCATGTTCGCAACACAGCATCTCATCAAGTTATCTTGAAATGGGGATAAACAAATGAGCATCGACCACTAACTATGTTCGCAATGCTGTATTTTTATAAATTTTTTGTCTGAAAACCTTGGTGGCATTGCCCTGTAATGGTAGGAGAGCCCTTAGCTGTGGTATCCATTCCTTTTTTTGGGGGTCCCTTTGGGTGTGAGAGATAACAGGGGCCCAAACGAAGGGGAACATGAAGCTTGAAAAGTGGAAGGAACTTGCCTAAGCTGAATCTGAAACTCCTGGTGCTAGACCAGAGTACTCCGAACACATTGGCGGACCACTGTAACGGGTCGAGGGAATCAATTCGAGGGTGTCCACGAGATGGAAGAATCTCGAGAGAAGGGGGGCATGGCGCCAAAAACCCTGTACCACACCTATATATCCACCTCATGGAGAGGGACATGCCAAGGGGCCTTGGTGATGGAGAGATCGGGGAGATCTTTTAAGATATGGGATGGACCTGAAATCTAGATGTTCAGGCGGTCCTAAATATCCTATAAGAATGGGAATAAATCCACACGTAGTTCTGTAAAGTGGAACCCAGGGGTAAGATACCCTATCAAAGGGGGTTTACGGCATGGAGAACAACCCTACGTGAAAGTAAACATAATCCCCCACCACACTGTACACTTTGGAAAAAACTGGGGCTGGATTCCAAGATGGCCAAGGGGCCTGAGGCTAGGCCTCGGTTAGGAAGGCCGGAGTAGCTTGTAGTTGAACGTCACATGGGACAAGCATGCAGTTTAGGGTCATGCGTGGCAGTAGGGTCCCGAATGTAGCACCAAATGCAGCTTAAGGTCGTGCAGGACCAAACGCAGTTTAAGGTCGTGCAGGACCAAGCGCAGTTTAAGGTCATGCAGGACCAAACACAGTTTAAGGTCGTGCATGACCAGATGGAGTTTAAGGAGGTGCATGACCAAATGCAGTTTAAGGCCCTGCAGGACCAAACGCAGTTTAAGGTCGTGCAGGACCAAACGCAGTTTAAGGCCATTCAAGACCAAAGACAATTTATGGTCATGCAGGACCAAACACAGTTTAAAGATTTTGCAGGACCCATTCATCAGGAAAAGTATTTCTTGAGGAACATGGAATTGGTGGGAGGATTTATACACTCACCATCCATGGTCACTAGGGATTATGCTCCATTGGGATAAACCTTATGAACAATGAAAGTCACTTCCCATTTGGGCTCTAACTTGGGTGGTTTCCTACCGAGGATCATTAGCGCAATGAGGGCTAATACCAAGTCACCTTGCAGGAAAGAGTGGAGGTTAACCTTCTTGATGAAATCTCATGCCATCATGCTCTGATGCCTCTCTAGGTTGTGCAAGGCATGAATCTTGTTGACTTATAGTGCTTCCAATTCTACTAGATGGATTTCAGCCACTCTATCGTGTGATTTCTGGTCAATGACCGTTGTGCGCAATGAGGGAAATTGAATCTCTATTAGCAGGAAGGCCTCTGTTCCATACTCCAGTGAGTATTGGGTCACCTAGGTGGAATTAGGGGTCATCGTCCGATAAGCCCATAGGGCGTTGGGGAGCTTATCCAACAAATTCTTCTTGTTCTGACCAACCTTTTTCTGCAAGAATGTTAGAGTGGGTTTTATTGAATACCTCAATCAATCCATTTGCTTGAGCATGATAGCGGGATGTATGTTTAGAGAGAATTTTGTATGTGGAGTACAATTTCTTCAATTCGGATTCTCGAAAGATGGTGCAGTTATCGGTGAGGATAGTGTGAGGTACCCCAAATTGGTAGATGATATTGGAACTCAAGAAGTCAATGACAGAACTGGCCTTTAATTCCTTGAGCGGAATTGCTTCTGCCCACTTGGAAAAGAAATCCATTGCGGTCAGAATGAACCAGAATTGGCGATCCATTGCCGATGGGTACGGTCCCATGACTTCTAACCCCCAGACAGCAAAGGGCCAAGATTACTTGGTATTATGGAGAGGCTCTGGTTGCCGATGCACGAAGTTATCATGAACTTGGCCCACATGTCACCTCTTGGTGAACTCGATGTAGTTGTCGACCAAAGAGGGCCAAAAACACCCTAATCTCTAAATATGGTGGGATAGCATTGGCCCGGCCTGATTGGCACCACAGGAACCGGCATGATCCTCTTTCATGACCTATGGAATCTCGACTCATTAAAGGAAACAGTGGAGAACACCATCAAATCTGCATTTATAGAGGATTTTCTCAAGACTGGAACTACTCTGAAGGGTAAACTGTAGTGTGCGGCGTCGGATTCACTCGCGCTCGGCCCGGTATGATGGGAGATTACCATATTGGAGGTATTCTACCAAGGGTGTCCTCCAATCATCAGTTACTTCGATCACCGCATCTGAAGAACCCGGGGTTCCTGACATAGAGGCACCGGCGGGAAGATGGATTACCTGTGGGCCGTCATCATCCTCTGGGGGGACGAGAGCAATGATTCTCTGGTGTGCTACGTGGATAATCAGATCATCCTTCTCAGGCTCTGCAAGCAACACAGCCAAGATGGCCAAAGCATCTTCTCGACCGTTCTGTGACTGAGGGACATGGATAACCTATGGCTAATAAGGGAACTGGGCTATTAGCTAGAGAGTGCATTCTAACAATGGTAGAAGCTCAAGATTTTAGAAAAAAATAGTCACCATTTACCTACTTGATGACCAGCTCGGAATCCCCTTTCTCATGAAAATGGAGGCACATCGATCGCAAGGGCTAGCTCAAGACCAGTAATGAGGGCCTGATACTCTACCTAATTGTTAGTGCAGCCTTCTGACAATAGGAATGACTATGGTAGAATGACATGTTTCGGGGTGATAAGGATGACACCTAGGCCCACTCTGTTGAGCCTAGCATCATTGAGTCTCATACCGCTGTGTCTCCAGGAGACACCGTCAAAGTGCATTTTCTAACAAGGGAAGATATGGTCTACTGAGAGGATTTCCACATTAGGAATATTCAGGACTAGGGACTGGTTCTCATAGGTTGGATGGGGAGCATGGAAATCTGCCAATGACTACCCCTTGATAGCCTTCTAGGGCATGGACCCAATGTCGAACTACTGTAGGATAAACACCCACCGCTCTAGTCAGTCAGTCAACATGGGGCGACTCAGAATGTACTTCAGTGGGTCTACTCGAGAGACCAACTATACCCCATGGTGTTGCAGGTAATGACGTAGTTTCTGCACAGCAAATATGAGTGAAAGGAAGATTTTCTCGATGGGGGATTATTCGGTCTCCGTATCAAGGAGCTTGCGGTTGATGTAGTAAAGGTTGTTCTACTTCCCCTCATTGTTTGTCTGGGCGAGAAGGGTGCCAAGGGATCATTCCAGGGTGGTGACATAGAGAATCAACAGCTTCTCAAAGATGGGTGTCATCAATATCGGAGGTTGGAGAAAATATTGCTTGATATCCTCAATGGATATTTGACACTCCTCATTCCACTCATAAGCGGTGACCTTCTTCATGAGCCGAGAAAATGGATTACACTTTCCAGATAGATTAGCAATGAATCATTTTATGTAGGGTAAGTGGCCATAGAGACCTCAGAGCTCCCGATCATTACTCAAGGGAGGAATCTGGATGATTGCCTTGATCTTCTCTGGGTTGATCTCGATGCCCCGGTATCAGATAAAAAATCCAAGAAACTTCCCATAGGTGACCCCGAAGGCACACTTCAATGGGTTCATCTTTAGGTGGTGCGAATGGAAGAAACCAAACACTTTCTACAGGTCCTTGATATGGTCTTGGCACTGGCAAGATTTGACCTCCAGGTCATCCACATAGCATTCCGCCAACGTTCCCGGGATTGGCATGAATATGTGATGCATGGCCCGCTGATAGGTGGCACCTACATTCTTCATGAAAAAGGGAATAACCTGGTAACATAAAGTGTCTTGGTGTTCCATGAAAGCGGTAGATTCCTCATCCTTGGGGGCCATTCGGATTTGATTATATTCAGAGTAACCATCCATGAAGAAGAGGGCCTGGAATCTGGTCGTAGCATTGATCAACAATTCTATCACTAGAAGGGGAAAATCATCCTTCGTACAGTGATGATTGAGATCTCGGAAGTCGATACAGACTCTGATTTGTCCATTCTTCTTTTTGACTGGCATGATATTGGCTATAAACATGGTGTACTGGACCTCCTTGATGAAGTTGGCTCTGATAATATTGTCAACTTTGGCCTCGACCATGGTACCGTGATACGGATCCATCTTTCTAAGAGGTTGCTTGAAGCTGTGATGGTTTTCTGGAAGACTGCGGTAGTGGATGAATAGATAAGGATCGAGTCCTGGCATCACATTGTATCTCTAGGAGAATACATCTGGGTGTTGTTTGAGAAAGCTTACGTACCGCTGCTTCTCCTCAAGAGACATAGTGGCGTTGATCAATGTGGGTCTCGGATCAGCCTCGCTCCCATGGTTCACCTGTACCAACTCGTCCGTCATGGCTAATACGCCTTCCTCAAAGGCAGGTAGAGCGTCCTCTATATCATATTCTACACTTATAGAGGGATCCTCCAATGGGGAAGTTTCTTCTGAGCTACCACACACTGATTGGAGGTTGCTACCTGCTTGTGCAGTCGTGTTCATTGCATCGGCGTACTCTGGCACAGCTGTGACCATGGCTATGAATGCTATCGACCCGATCCCATCTGGTCTTTGGGCCAAGGGGACACACATGATAATATCAAAGAAGTAGTGGTGTGTCAGCCAGAGCCGACTTATCCCAGCCCAGTGAAACAGACAAGTATAACAGACTGTGGTTTCCATGAGTCGGATGTCTCGATACCTGACAGGCATGAGATGCTCTGGGATCACTGGAGCCTGGTTCGTATAATAATACAAAGTGATCCTCTGACGCCACCTTGATTTTGGAGCATGATTCCCCCTTGTCCTGGAAATGATAAAACACTGCCCCATATCGGGGGTTGTGGCCCCAACTGATGGATCGAGAAAACATAGACGTCATTCAGGATTTTCCAAGGGTCGGTCGTAGCGTCAACGGGCTCAACCTCACTAGCCTGGACTTGCATATCCTCTCTCTTGTAATAATCAACATCCAAGTAGCGGGCTTCACAAGAGGTGAAAATATATGCATCACCTTGGAGTATGCCTACTCGACCATTAAGGGAGTACTCGAGGCATTGGTGATATGACGAGGGGACAGCTGCGTGCAGGTGGATCCATTGCATACCCATCAAAGCATTGTATTCAGTGTCTTAGGAGACAACCATGAACTCGGTATTGGAAATTATGCCACCGAACTGGGTCTTCAAATGGATGTTGCCGACCGGGGTCTATTTTGTCCTGTCATATCCCTGGATCATTAGATCAGAGGGAATCAGGTCCTCTCCAAATAACCCTAGCTTCTGTAGTGTCCACGTCGGGATGAGGATGATCTTAGAGCTGATGTCAACGAGACAGTGGAGAACCTCCACGTCGTTTAATTTTCCAGTGATATATAGAGGGAAGATGTGCCCCTGTATGGGGGAGCATTCATCCTCTCCTGCGAACGAGATGACGTCCGGACAGTCCTCATTCTCAAGTGCTTTAGCATGGAAGGCTTCTACAGCTCCTAACTCCATCTCAAACTGGAGGGGGCTTCTTAAAGAATCAGCGAGTGCTTCGCGCATATCTGGCAACAGTCAAAGGGATTCAAGGATGGATAGCCTCGCTAGGATGCCGACAAGTTGCTTTAGAACATCATACTTCCGTGCCAGGTGCAAACATCTACTTATGGGAAGGTACTCGGTGATTGGAGGCATGGAAGACCCTGCTGGTCAGATTGATGGCTGACTGGTACTGGGTATTTCCCGCTGCTCACTAGTCAAAGCTCAAAGGACACTATTGGATGAGGACCGGGCGACTGTGATTGGCCTGTAGCGGGGCAATATAGGTCACCATATGGCTCTGCCTGATCTAGTAGCACAAACGGTGGTGGAGGCGGACTTGTCAACACCAGATGAAGAGGGTACGCGTGTTGCTTCTTCTTGCGTCGCCGATGGTTGCTCTTATAGGAAGAGGCCGGTTGAGATGATGATGCAGAAGTGGTGGCCGCCACTTCTAAATGCTCTATCTGATTCAGTCGTGCACGAATAATTACATTGGCACGGGCGACCATCTTGCGATCCATCCAGTCGTCATACTTCTGGGACCCGCTGTGAGGAACCTGTTTCCACTCGCCTCTGTCATCGCTACTTCAATCTGGTCTCACAAAGACACCCGCCACTTGGGTTGGGACTGGGCCCAACCTAACTATGTTTTTATTAATCTATTCTTGGAGCCAGTCCTTAAACACATATAATTTCTTGATGGTGTGCCCCAGGATCTAGTGATAAGGGTAGTAGTTGGGGTGATCAGTGAGATGCACCTCTTCTGTCTTCTGCCACTCATGCAGCCATACGATTCTCTACTCTATGGCGCTGCAGAAGTAACCGGGGACCTGATCCTCGTCGAAGGAGTAGGTATGATTCCTTCTATTTGGAAATGGGTCTCTAGGATACTGACCTTGATGGGGGGATGGAGGATCCTATCGAGGGGGTGGAACTTGATTATCTCGCCTAGGCGGAGGCACGTTATGCGGAGGTGACTTCCGATTCTAGGGCGGGCACTGCTAGGCTGGAATGTGTGCCTGCGGTGGAGGTCCTCTGTGAGGCTACGGATCTGGCTCCACTTGTAGAAATTATAGCTGCCTGGCGGCCTCTATCTGGGCCATGGCAGTGGGCTCGCCTCTATCATCTCTCCTTGTTGGTATTATAAGAGGTGAAAGGCATGCCTGGATAGCATGTTGCAGGGCTTCTTCGAGAATCTGGGCCTTATCCAAGAAATATCAGAACCCTCTGGGATAATTCTGAGTAATCGGGGAGGGAACTAGTTCCATCTTGAAATTCCCCACAGACATCGTTAGTAATTACTCTTGAGTCAGCGTCATGTCATGCGAGTATGTTAGCCCCTTCCACCGGGCGATGATGTCTGTGACTCAGTCATCAGGCCATTTCTTGCACTTGAAGAGGTCTACGAAGTTTGTCTTCTAGGTGGTAGAGCTGAACTGGTAAAGGAACTGCCTGTGAAGGTCCTCCTAGCTTTTCACAGATCCAATGGGGAGATGGTTTTACCAAACGAATTTCGGCCCCTCCGGCGTCTGAACAAAGCAGCGGAGCATGGCGGCCTTTTGCTACGCTGGGGTCCCAATCATAGGCCTACACCTTGAGTTAAAGTGGGACAGGTGCTGCAGCGGGTCCCGTTAAAGGGGGAGAAAGTGGGATTCCAAAATCATGGGGGTGCCGACATCTCATCCACCCACGCCGGGTATGGATTTCCATTAGGCAGGATAGCCACCTATCGTGTTTCCAAAGCTTCCAGGTAGGCAATGAGTGCCGCAATTATATCCTCTAGATGGGGGGTCCCGGTCCTGATGAGGATCCCTAACCATGAGCGCATTGTTGGGCTCTTCAATGTGGTTGCCAAGTTCAGTGGCTCGTGGCGCGGCTGGTGGAGCGACCCTTGGGGCGGCTCGAGGAGCTTGGATAGGGTTCCCTAAGTGTTCGTGTTGTTTGGGAGGGTTTGGCGAGACATACCGCTCCCTCTTGCCGTGAGTTCCGTCTTCCTCCCTATCAGCGGATATGGCAAGATCAGTGGTGACTGTGAGAATCTTGCCGAGGGGTAGTTGTTCCTACCCCTAATTCCCCGACCTAGGATCACCGTATTCAGGTCGCCTCTCTCCAATGCGTTCAGCCAGAAGTTCATCGACCAAATTCTTCTGCTCTGCAAGCTGCTGGCGCAGCGCGACCTTCTCGGGGTCCTCTTTCGTCTTCTGCACTGAGGCCAATGGGTCGGAGTTCTTGAC
This sequence comes from Viscum album, assembly GCA_963277665.1. Taxonomy (NCBI): domain Eukaryota; kingdom Viridiplantae; phylum Streptophyta; class Magnoliopsida; order Santalales; family Viscaceae; genus Viscum; species Viscum album. Next base: position 1,148,096,878 of record OY728143.1, on the reverse strand, counting down.
AGCTCAAACATGCTCTTTGCCTTTACTGAAATTTCAGCTTAGTACTAATGCTTCGGTTGGTGGAGGGAGACCTAGGTGGTTCTTCTGCTGGCAAGTAATCCTCTCTAATGGGTCTAGTGGCAACACATCCTTAGGGGGGATGCCCCCATCGAGAAGTCCCAGCTCATTTGACTCTCCTATCAGATCAGTCATGTTGACTTCCACTCTTCCTGGGGGTATGTTCTCACTACCACCAAGTGAGTCAAGCTGCAGGAGAATCGCACTAAAGAGGAGGGCAGTGTACTACCCCCATCCACGGAATTTCATGTGGGGGTAGCCTCCTAGAAAACTCTGTAGAGTAATTTAAAACACTGAATGCACTGTTGTTGGAGGGCCATATTGTGTCCAGGTGACTCAGGGTGTCGGACAGCAGGGAGTCTGGCCAGGTCAACCAAGAGGCATTATTCGCCGATGTCACTGAGGTGATCTTGACTCCCGGATAAGTCACGTACTGGTGGCGAAGACAAAGGTGAGTCACCCAGAGGGTCTGGAGAAAACATTCAAACTCATCTCTGGTTAGTGATTCTGGCATATCAAAGTTCAACCCTGGGAACAGCCAAAACATCTCCGGGAAGTGGCCCACCACGAGGATGGTCTAGAAGATCCATGTCTCATATTCAAAGTTTGTCCTTTGATTGACCCACTCATCTACTGAGGGTGGCTGAGGAACTGAAAGAGGCACTGAGGCAGGCTGTTGGGCCAGTGGGCTGGCCGACGGAGTATTCGGCGAGCGAGCTGATTGGCCGCCGAATCGTGGGTTTTCCACTGAGGATTGCAGTGACCTGGCCACCAAGTCACGTTAGGATGGACCGGTGACCAGGGTTCCTAACATAGTAGTAGTGTCTGCTAGGGGTGGGTTACGCCCCAGCTCTTCTTTCATTGACCCCCTAAATTTCTCCGAGGTAGAGGGCGCTTCAGGTGATGATGGCGACGACTGCGCGGTTGGCCCCTAGGAATATTCCAGAGTCTTTTCCTCCTGGATATACCTTCAGAGGGAAATAAGGATCATGTGGATCTCGCATTCTGGGAGCATGAGGCTGATACACCTCCTTCCTGCCCCAGCCCTTGACCCAGAGGGCTGTGGGGAGGGGTCATGCACTGAATCGTACTCTGCCTTGGAGTCTGAGAAGCAGACTGACCTGATTCCTGCCCGGCCTTCCCCAGGATTCCTCTTGCGGAGGCAGCAACCTACTCTCCTGCACCTGGATGGTTCTTCAGGGCAGGGTTGATTTCCAACATGGGGTCCTCCGGCTGCACTAGTGCTGGGGCGTAGAGGGTTTCCACTCGAGGAAGCCGGGGTGCAGGGAGCACCAGGACAAATGTCGAACGGGACATGAGGAGGACCTCCATGTTGGGCATTGGTGAAGTGGGGTTGGCTTCCAACTCTCTGATTGCTGGGGCGAGGAGGACCTTCACCGATCTACGTGGGGACATGCAGAGGACCTCCATGTTGGTGAGTGACCGGACATGTGATGTCTCTATGCTCACGGTCCGTGGTTGGGGGAGTGACCCCATACCCAGTGCATTGAGTGCGGGAGAGACCCTCACATGGTGTTTTTTATCATGGGGAAGACCCTTGCCTGGGTTTAAGGTGGCATGGTGCAGACCTCCAAGACGAGAATTGAAGGAGGGAGGGCCTGGCCCTTCCGTAGTGGGGGTGAAAAGTGAGCCTCTGTGTTGGGCGGTACTGCTACATATTGGTCTGTGGCGGCGATCACCTATGTCGGAGACCGTAAGAGTCGACAAAACCTGCCCATGGGGTGGTTGGGTCCTTGATCTGGGTCAGGAGTATAGCTTCCCCAGCTCAAGATATGTAGTGATTTGGGAATAATAACCAGCGGTGGCTTGGGCCACATTAGTTGCTAAATTTGACGCCGCTCAGCGAGCATCTTCTTCTGCTCGTGCCTGACGGTGGTGTCGGGTCAGGTGGACTGGAGCCAATGGTGCAGGCGTGTGGACTACCTGATCCTCAGCTCGAGGAACCAGGTGGCGGCGCTGAGGCAGCCTGGTGGGGACCCTCACTGGGAGCCATTGAAGCGGGACTCGGATTGGACCAACATGGATGTCCCATACTTCGTTGGCGTAAGGGAGGGAGCTGCCAAGGCGCTCCAGGGACAAACTTCTGAAGCAATTGAATGTTGGGGTGGGGAGCATCGGCTCCCTAAAGGGCCCTCAGGGGCATATTGGATGATGAGACACAGCTTCCTCATGACCTAGGTGGGCCATATCACTGGTTAGGATGACCCCCTCTTCCTTGTACCTGCGTACAAGGTCATTGATTACCCTTACCTGGATGGTCTTTAGTGGGGAGAGGGGGCTTGGGTGCCCAAAAGTCATGGTGGTCGCGGCTGTTGAGGAAGAGGAAAAACTATACAGGGAAGCCGTGTTGATATTGCCCCTTCCTCGGTGTCGGCGGGCAGGTGATCGAGCTCCGGAGGCAACGACATTATTCCGGAAAGTAGGGAGATTGACTCATTAACACTTCGAGTAAAAGAAATCGACAAACAGTGCCCCAGCACCTTTCCGTCTTCTGTGGATGGTAAGAGGGATCCGCGTAGACAACGTCGTAGAACAGAATTCTCAACGTCCTGACTAAACCATCTTCTTGACGTGTTTCACGTCTGGCCTGTTTGGTGGGACCTGGTACCGGATGACGAGGTCAGACAACATGCTAAACCAATGATACCTCAAATGCTACTATCCTCCAAAGCTGAGGAGAGGAGCTTCACATCTAGTTCACCATTTTCTATTTCTGACGCTATCACCAGGGCGCGCGCATCCGTCATGAAGAGGATGTGCTTCTGTTACCCCGCATTACCGCTTTCCAAATGCGGGTGGCATCCGCTCCCTATTCAGGGAAGCCTTCTCCTTGATCAAAACGGGATGATGGAATGTCGGTTCTTTCTTCCATTGATTCCTCCCTAGAGCTCGTCACCTAGTCTGGGTCTTCCTCATAGATTTAAAACATAACTCGTGAAGCTCTTCCAGGTGCCATATCTTCATGGACACTAGTTAATTACGCCGCTTCTGTCAGGACATTCCAAAGAGTCCGGTCAGGGAAGCAACCTTTGGTTAAGAGAGTAGATTCATTGAGGCATCACTGGCGTGTCTTGGTAGTGGGGATTGGCATGTCTATTGTCTATCCCTTCTTATAGGGCTTCTCGAGGGCGCGGATGCCCGAGGAATCCCACATTGAAGGTGGGGAATTTTATGCCATAGGCATGTATCTGAGATTTTTTTTCAGCTTCCCATGCTTAACACAAGGTATGCTTCACGTTTAACGTCTATCGGAGATGGATCAGACTGATCGGAACACTAGCTAGAGTGGATCAGATTGAACAACCCCCTGGAGGGAACACCGTTGTTGGGACTAACATGTGGGCGGATTCTCGAATTTTTTGGAGGGGAATGACGAGTGAAGTGGCACGATCTCACCGAGATGTGGCGGCCTGGGTAAGAATCAGGATGAATGATGGCTTTGGGCTTGGGTCTCGCAGAGACTTCCTGCATATCCCCATGGGAGGGAATCAATGTCTACGTAGTTTGATGATACGGTGGGACACCTAAAGAGGCGACCTGTGAGAATGAATGCGTGGATGGGACCTAGAAGAAGTGGAACCCCTGGGATATGGTTTGATCTTCCCGAGACACGTGGGCTCGAGGGAGAGATCATGATTAGACATGAGTGATGGGATTGATCCTCATGGAGGATTTCTACATATCGCCATGGTAGGTAATCAACCTCTTCGTAGTTCGGGATGGAATGTAGTTTCACTTCATGCGGGACGGGGGAATTTGGGGCTTACACTTTGAGGTGGCCTAGGGTAGAAATGGGGCTTGGCACACCGACACAAAGATAGACGGGGCCAACGGTTTAGCAGTTTTGAACCTCGTGGAGGCTTCCTATGTACCATTACGTATCATGGATCAATATCCCCATAGATCATTATGGTTGGGTCTTATTCTAGATGATTTCCCAAGGTGGTGGGGCTTGAACCTCATGGAGGATTCCTACGTACCATGCCTTAGCATAGATCAAAGTCCCTGTAGATCAGGATGGTTGGGGATTATGCTCTGAGATGGCCCAAGGGGGTGGGGCTTGAACCTCGTGGAGGCTTCCGTCGTACAATGCCTTAGCACGGATCAATGTCCCCGTAGTTCGGGATGGTTGGGGCTTACGCTCTGAGACGGACCAAGGTGGTGGGGCTTGAACCACATGGAGGCTTCCTACGTACCATGCCTTAGCATGTATCAAACTACCCATAGTTTGGGATGGATGGGGATTACGCTCTGAGACGGACCAAGGTGATGGGGCTTGAACCACGTTGAGGCTTCCTACGTTCCATGCCTTAGAATGGATCAAATTCCCCGTAGTTCAGAATGGTTGGGTCTTACGCTCTAAGACGGCCCAAGGTTGTGGGGCTTGAACCTCGTGGAGGCTTCATACGTACCATGCCTTAGAATGGATCAAAGTCCCTGTAGTTCAGGATGGTTGGGGATTATGCTCTGAGATGGCCCAATATGGTAGGGCTTGAACCTCGTGGATGCTTCTTACATACCATTCTTTAGAATAGATCAAAGTCCCCGTAGTTCGAGATGGTTGGGGCTTACTCTTTGAGACGGCCCATGGTGGTGGGGCTTGAACCCCGTGGAGGCCTCCTACGTACCATGCCTTAGCACAGATCAATTTCCCCACAGTTAGGGATGGTTGGGGCTTACACTCTAAGATGGACCAAGGTGGTGGGGATTGAACCTTGTGGATTATTCCTATGTACCATGTGTTATAATTGATCAAATTCCCCGTAGTTCAGGATGGTTGGGGATTACGCTCTAAGACGGTCCAATGTGGTGGGGCTTGAACCTCATGGAGGCTTCCTGCGTACCATGCATTAGCACGAATCAAAGTCCCTGTAGTTTGGGATGGTTGGGGCTTATGCTCTGAGATGGCCCAAGGTAGTGGGGTTGATCCTCGCGGAGGCTTCCTACGTACTATTCCTTAGCATGGATCAAAGTACCCGTAGTTCGGGATGGTTGGGGCTTATGCTCGAAGATAGCCCAAGGTGGTGGGGCATGAACCTCAGAGAGGCTTCCTATGTACCATGCATTAGCTTGGACCAAGGTCACCATAGTTCGGGATGGTTGGGGCTTACGTTCTGAGATGGCCCAAGGTGGTGGGGTTTGATCCTCATTGAGACGTCCTACGTACCATGCCTTAGCACGGATCAAAGTCCCCATAGTTTGGGATGGTTTGGGCTTACACTCTAAGACGGACCTAGGTGCTGGGGATTGAACCTCGTAGAGGCTTCCTATGTACCATTCCATAGAATGAATCAAAGTCCTCATATTTCAGGATGGTTGGGGATTACACTCAGAGACGGCCCAAGGTGGTGGGGCTTGAACATCATGAAGGCTTCCTACGTACCACGCCTTAGCACGAATTAATGTCCTCATAGATTGGGATGGACAGTTTAACGTCATGCGGGATAAGGGCGTCTGGGGCTTATGATCTGAGGTGGCCCAAGGTGTTTCATGGTCAGTGCTCACTCTAAGCTCACGGGTGTCATGCTTAGTGTGAGAAACCAGAGGTAGTAGAGAACTGGTGATCAAGTCACAAAGGGTGTGTCCATGGGAAGCGAAGAGGGGATTATGCGTTGAGCGACCAATGGTGTCGGGACATACTCTAGGATGGAGGCCCGAGGGTAGAAAAGCGCAGAGGGAGAGGGATTTGGCACCTAGGAAGAAAGGAGGGGCCATGTTCCCTATCATGCCCTCCGCTGGCCTTGGTACCAAGGAAGTGAGGAGGAGCACGGGTGTTGCCTCCTAGAAGGAAGGCCAGGGGCCTAAACCAAGGTGGCTGCCCTTCGCTGTTGACAAACACCACTCTGAAAAGGAGGATATCATCCCCTGTGAGGGGTGATCCCATCCCCATGGATACGAGTCGGCATGGAGAATTTCTGAGGTGGGGGGACCCTACGTGTGAGGCATGAGGCCAGATCATAGTTTAACGTCATGTGATAAAGACGAAAGTGATTTTCAATTTAACATCCTTCAGCTTGGACAGGGTGTGTTATCTCCGCACCCCTAGGACTTACATAATCAGTGCCCTCTTCCCCTTGTGGAAGGGAAGGCATCAACAAGGCTGTGGTGAGGGGGTGTCGTGGGGTGAACCATCGAAGGGTCCACATTAGCGTGGCTATAAGAAGAAGCAATAGCTGTTAGCATGCCTATGTGAAGAGGCATGAGGGGAGAAACGCAACAGTAAGGATTCCCCAAGGGACCTTGACATTACTTCATACAATCCTAGAAGGTCGTACGGAAAACCATGCATGATGCCGATGCCCGGGGTGTACGAGAAACCTGTGAATGGAACCCAGTAGGAGGGCATCGGGCGTTCATACAAGAGGGCGCCCAGGGAGCACCGAGTTAAAGGGCGCTAGGAGATTTCACACAACCCTTGGGCTTGCGTGAAATAAGGGGGTCCAATGCGAAAAAGCCTCAAGCTAGCGCGAAACTCATTTTTCTTGCGCGAAATAGGGGGATGAGGCTTTGTGTGTGACTCGAAGGGATTTGCCCGAAAAAGTAAGGGTTTTGCGCAAAGGATGTGATTGTGTGCAAAGGAAAAAGGATTTCACACAAAGGGAGGATGATTGAACACAAAGGGAGGACCCCGAAGGGGCTGGAGTTTAGTCCAAGCCATGGGGATCTCGTGCGATGGCGGATCCCGGGGCAACTTGGCACAAAAAAGAACCTAACCTTAAATATATATTGCGCACAAGAAGAATGAGAAATACACGCACGAGAGGCCGTTCGAATTCTTCAGCCCTAAAAAAGGAAGATGGTCTCCTTCTATTTATAGGCATCTGACAGTTCGGAATTCAGGGTTGTGTGAAATAATTTTGCGATGAAGGTTGCGGCGCGAAATATCAACCACGTGGGGTGTGGGCACAAAATTATTTCATGCCCGCATCGGGGATCCTTCGCAAAGCCCGACACTTTCCGTGTGGGACAAATTTCTTCGTGCACATCATCCTTTTTTCTGTGCAACACCTCTGGGCCCTCCAGACCGGGTCTCCAGGTCCGAATATGACTTCTCTTTTTCGTTTCGGAACTTTCTCCGGCACTTCAGCACTTTTCGGCGTCTAAAAATCCATAATAATAAATTCAATTACCCTGAAATAATTATCTTGGAGTAATAAGGAATATGGACACCACTATTATGAAAATAGTATAAATGATCAAAACTATAAACAACCGATATGAATAAAATAATTAAAATTCATATAGATAATAACTATTTATTAATAGTACAATTGAAAATGGATATGAGTTGGTTATGAATTATGTGACTAATATATACATTTTTTTGATATAGGTGGTTAATGTATGTATGTGAAATCCTAGATAGGGGGTAATGGTTTTCTGTCTCAAATTCCTCTTTTTAATATATAATTTGTATTACACACATTATTTATTTTATATAGTGGTATATTGTATATGCGAGATTTTATATCAAGAAATTACTTTTATTCATGGTATCTAAATATCAATTTTAAACCCTCACTTTCAAGATGTTATGATTGAATTTCTACCAAATCTATAACAAGGTATTTCCATCCCAATTTTCATTCTTTTATATTCATGTTATATTCAACACATATTTTATTTTTTGTATATGGAACCGACATTAAAAATTAAATAATCCAAGGTTTTAAATCCATAATTATTTCTACTAAATTTTAGAATATTTATATACTTAAAATTTTATCGAATTCGTCTATAAATCATACCTAACATAAAAATATAATTCAATGTGGACACTTTCAATAAGTAAATATTTTTTTAAAAATGAAACTTTTAAGATAAAAGATCATTTATTTTCATGAAAAATATTCATATCATTCAATTTTACTTATTAGTTTTCCATATCAATCATTAAACCATGTTTAAATCATTTAGAAAATGTGGTATGAGCACAAAAATATCATTATAGGATATGAAAATAAATAAAAGAGTTAGTCCAATGAAAACATGAAAACCCATTAATTTTTTCCCTTTATATCAATGTTCTTATTAAAAATAAATATATCATTTTCACATGAAAAACACATAAAAAATCACTATAAGAAAAAAAATACCCAAGAAATCATACTAATATCATATATGTATATTGGGACAACATTATCTATATCACTATTAAAATTGAAAAAAAAAACATATAGTTGACATCAATTCCCAACGACTTAGAGGGATATCATTGACCCAGCAGTCTTTGGTTTATAACGGAACAACTTTTACATGGTTTATAATGAAACCAACCATCTGCGGTTTATAACATAACTACCTATATTTTTTAAAAACATAATCAACCATCATCATAAATAATGTCTAAGAACCATAACATAATCATAAAACTTATAATATTTTATTTTTCACATCACACTGATAAAATATTCTCTTCACCTATAAAAAAATTATATATTAAAATATCCATTCCTTTTAAAACCCCATTTTTAAATTCCATAATACCAAAAAATAGGTAATTAAGGATTATATTTGAATAAAAAATTAAATATTTTCAAGTAATTCAATCTTAAAATAATTATTTTAGTAGAGAAGTGTAGTGTCCTCTATATATATTAAAATAAAATGTTCCGATTTTCTTTATTAAATAATGTCAAACATTATATACAATGATTCTATTTTTTAGAAGTAATTAAATTGAATAAAAAAATTATATTTATAAATATTTAATTTTCATAATTGAATCATTTTGAAAATATGTACATGGAAGAAAAGGATAGTTATAAGTAATATAGTAAAAGAGAATTTGTTTAAATAAAACTCACTTAACACTTTGGAAATATAGGAATCATAAGCCCCAAGAAAGGTAAATGTTAAGAAAACATTAAAAACCATGAGAATAGGTAAATTGATGATATAAAATGTAAAAGGTGATTTTTATACACCTCATAAGACAAGATAGGTGTATAAGATCAAAATTATCCTAAAAAAAAGAAAATTGAGATAAAATACCTTACCACTTATTAATTTTCATGTCAAATTCCCTTGGATGAAAGAATTCAAATTAAAAATTGAAATACCATTAATTGTGAAGAATTAATTATATTACATGTCAACTAGTAATTATATAAAAATATAAATTAAATTGGGATCATAACATTAAATTAAGCCTCAATAAAAGGAAATTGAGATAAAATCCCTTACCTTGAGTCTATCTCTGCACAAACATTCTTTATATTCCTAGATAATAGAAATATGTTATTTAATTATAGTATTAATAACATTTATCATCTTTATTATTACCTTTATTTAACTTATTACCATTTTATATTTTATTTATTAATAAATCAAGTTTACATCATGTGTTCTGACCATATTCATCATGTGTTTCAAAAATGAAATTACTCGGTTAACAATGGTCAAAGAGGTTATTATATAATCCGTTATAGAATAATAATCATGAAATTATACTCATATTTATAGAAAAATTATAATTTTATGTCCCATCATGAAATATTGTTTTGATAAATTAGGTATGTTATGATCATGGTGATGGTAGGCTATATGTACACATGTGTAACTTTTCCATGTTTTCCAAGATCATTATAGAAAGTAGGTAAGTAATATTTTATATTTATAGAATGATAACAATATAATATATGAAATATTAATTCCATAAATAAACTTATATATATTATCCATGTGGTGTGGTGATGATAATAGAGTCACATCACCTCATGAAGGTGGTATTCCACACATACATGAATGATGTTATCATTTTTTCAGTGAGTGAAAAGGTACGAAATAAAATGATATATTTTCATTTAAAAATGATAAATATTTCATAAATATCATAATTAACGCATTTTAATTATATAAATTAAATAATATATCTTTATTACATTCTATGTAAAGAATTATTGAAAAATAAATGACATTTCATTGTGAGGAGGCTGTCCACTGTACAAATGATTGACGTTATTATATACCCTATAAAATGGAGTGTGATTGGTTATATATGATATAATCATTCCAGAGTTATAAATATTCTATTGAAATAATATATATAATTTATATCCATCATAAAACCTAATCATGATATGTGTTGATGGAAAACATGTCACATCGGTTTGTGAGGCGGTAGTTCTCCGCACACGGTAACAACATTTTTATTTCCCATTTAAGGATATTGGCGATGAATATAGTTAATTAAATTAACATAATAACATAAAACTATATGGTATAATAATTTGTTATTAAATAATCATAAATTGAGAATATATTAAGGATTTTGGTGAAGAAATAAAACAAAAATCCATAGTTAGGAATTTTACCTCTTGTAATACCATATCTTTAGGAATATAACTAATTTTTTATAGAATATATTTACAACCAAACAAATGATTATATGATGATGGGTATGGAATTTTTAATGTAATTTTGTTTTGTATTATATGAATCAAAATGGTTTTAAGGTGTGATTAAGAGTGGATATGGGGTGGCCTTTAATAAGTGATGTGAGTGGCACACTTGTAATTTTTGGAAAGAAAAAGGTGTTACCATGTTTTTTCTCTTTCCACAAGGGTAAAACATAAGTTATTATAGAGAATTTGATATTATAATGTTGAAATATTTCAATTAAAATGTTTTTATTAAAATATTTATGCCATTTTGACATTTATATTTTTAGTTTAAACCCATAGTAAACAAAATTTTACCTGAACATTTGTAATTAATTTTTACTATTTCACTATTCATAATTTTCAAAAATTAAGAAGAGATTGTTATATGATATTAATTATTCTGATTCCAAATATGGAATACATTATACCTAATTTAGATTAATTAATTGGGAAAAATAAATTAAATAAATCCCATAGACATAATAAAAAATTGGGGATTCAAGAAATGTATTTTTCAACAAAAATATTATTTTATATTAAATAAATGAATATTAAAATAAATGTATGGATATAAATTTATATTTGTTGATATATAATAAAAAAAATTATTTAAAACATCCATAATATGGGGTTATCTTAAATAATTTAAATGGAGAAACATTATGCAGGTTAAAATTGTTTTGTGTGAAATAACATTTTAAACCAAAAAAGAAATTGTACTAAAATAAAATATAACCATGATTAAAAAGTAATTTGTTAGATTAATTATAAATAAATAATTCCTATTTTTCATTAAATTATATTAATAACTTAATAGTTCTTTAATATTTCTGAAATTTTTGAAAAGAAATAACTTTTTTTACAAAAATTTGTATTTTTCATTATTCACTCAGAAATTAATATTTACAAAAAATACAAAATTTCACTCTAAGAAAAGTGAAATATGATAATTTCAAAAGTGGTATAATTTTTTTTAAATTTTATTTATAAATTTTATAAAAAATATTTTAAATAAAAATATATAAGAAGATATTTTACTCTATCTTTTCCTTTTTGATTTACAAATTACTTAATATTTTTATGGTGAATAAAAACATGAAATTGATTTATTATTTTATTATCTATTTTGTTATATTATTCTCTATTTTGGGAATAATTTCCTTGAAATTTTAATTACATATTAAAAAATTGTTGATATTCTTCCCCTATAACATTTTCATATTCCCGTGTTTCCTCTTCAGCGATATGGGTTTTCTATAAAATCTTAACCTGTAGAATTATATTATTCTACAAAACATGCTCTCTATAGTGAATAATTTAAACTGGTTTTCCTTATAAGAAATATTCTCCCCCAACTGATCTACTTTAGGGATTAAAATATGAGATTAATCTAATACATATTTTTATAAAATTGAAACAAAAAATACATTTTGTACCACAGATAAACTCAAGTGCAAAGCCAATTGATAGGAAACAGATCAAAGTTTCTCCAAGATTTAATATATCCTAGTGAACCAAAGACTTAGTTACCCTTTTTTATCAAAATTTATAACACTTTACATGGAGATAATTTAATAAAAAAATTTCCACCTACCTCGAAATAAATATCTTTCCTCCATATATCTGCATAACTTTTATTCTTGCTAGGATCCATCCTCATTTTTTGTACAATTAAAATGAAAATTTGTTGGGAATAAATCCCTCAAGTTAACATTGCAACATTTTTTTGGTTAATTGGGTTTATTGACATAGTGGGATTCCTTATCCATTTGTGGAATTATAGAGATGGTGTTGACAATTTTTTTTAAAAAGGGTCCATGACAATGTAATGTATGATCTGGTTGTGGTATAAAATGATTGTATACAATGTGGTTCTATTTTCCATTCTTTGTTGTATTTTTTCTGTCCTTTAATTGAAGAATGGAAAAATGTTTTTTGGAAATGGGGGTTGCATTCCAGTGTTAAGGAGGATTTAAAATTTACTCACTATGCATTTTTGAAGATCATTTCATCAAAATATGCAATATAAATGAATAGTGTGTAGGTTATGGTTTATCATGCATGTTGAGTAGCATGATAGAGGCTTCGAAGTTCGTGGTTTGGGTGTTGATGGGAAATTTGTGTGCCTCATGTGCAGGGTCACAAAAATTACTATATATATGCATCTACCCCCTCATTTTCTTTAATCTCAACACTTAGAGAAAATTGAAGCTCTTGTCGTGCAAGTAGAGAGGGTCGCACAAGTATGGAGTAAAGAAAGAAGTTGTGTAGAGACAATATATTTGTGTGAATGTTGTGTGGAAGAAGTCAGTTGCGCGATAAGAAGGGATTAGCGCATAAGTATTGAGTTGTATGAAAGTCTTGAGTAGTGTGAAATCTAGTTTTTTTGTGACAAAGGAAACACTTGAGGACCAACATTAAAGTATCACACAAGTCCCCTTGAGGTTGCATGAAAGGTCAAAGTTTTATGGTACATATTTAGTAAATATGCATTTGTAGGATCAAAATATAATGTAGATTCTTAATATAAAATAGGGGGTGAATTTTACAGTTTAAAAATACTTTTCGAACCATTAAAGTTGGTTAAAACTTTCTGTTGTTTAAAAAAGTTAAACAAGGTAAATTAACAAGACCTCTTAGTTCTAAAAAATTTCCAGATTTCGGAAATATAGTTCCAGAAATGAATCTTATGAAAAGTTTACAAGGGAAAATATTATACCTTAAAGTATATAGAATCTTACTGATATGAGTATACAAGTACAAGAAAGTATAAGATAGTTATACTTTACTTATTAATAAAAATAAAGTGGAAAACAAACATGAAAAAATATAAGTAACAAGTAAAAAATCATTTAACCCAAAGAGTTGGGTATCCATCAACCTTGGATAAAGGAACCTTGATTTATACTTTCAAGAAAGTTTGTCATGCCCACACTAGGGTAAACCCTCGATAAGAATATCCGAGTCTGTATTTCTATCCCTATAAGCCCTCGAACTTCAAGGTAGTGGGCACCACTATGTTCCTTATTAAGGAAGTCCTCGAATTTTATGATATTTGGAACCTTTGTCTTCCTATCCCTGGAAGGCCATGATTTTTTACAGCAACAATAAGAGTCGCACGAAACAATCTGAACAAGATATTCAGTATGCACAAGTCATGAGAGTCACTCTCTATAAATCACTCGAGTATGTAATCTATAGAGTTGTAGAACAGTGTCTTAGTTATTGTGAGATCATTCAATTGAGATCCTATTTATAGGTGCATTTCCGACGGTCGTCTCCTTCCTCCAATAGTCATATTTTTCCTTGAATTTTGGAGGCACCTGTACACATGTCACTCAAACAATTGTTAGTTATAAACAGAATGAATAACAACATTATATAACAATAACCAGAGTAAGTAAAATAAGGTTTCTCAACCAAATTCATTTTTTAGAGTCTGAGGAAAAATAATGTTCAGAGTCTAAGAATATTCAGATTCTATATTATATGGATATTCAGATTATGTTTATCAAGGAATTCGGATTCAAAATTCTATAGACTTCGGTGTCTGAATTCTAAGTAATTCAAATTCTGAATTATAAGGAATTAGGAACCAGAATTTTGAAAAATTTAGAGTATGAATTCTAAGGAATTCGGAGTCTCAATTATAAGGAATTCAATGTCTGAATTCTAATGAATTAAGAACCTATATTATAATGAATTTGGAGTCCGAATTATATAGAATTTGGAGTCTGAATTTTAAGGAATTTGGAGTCAGAATTCTAAGGAATTCAGAACCGGAATTCTAAGGAATTTAGAACCTGAATTTCAGAGAATTCAGATTCTGAATTTCAGAGAATTTGGATTCTGAATTTTATAGAATTCAGATTCTGAATTTTAGAGAATTTGGATTTTGACATTCAGAGGCTTCAAAACCTAAATTTTGGGGAATTTAGAATCTGAATTTTATATAATTATGAGTCTTAATTTCATAGAATTTAGAGACTGAATTTCATAGAATTCTGATTCTAAATTTTAGAGAATTCGAAACAAGAATTATGGGGAATTCAGAGTCTGAATTTCATAGAATTCAGAGTCTGAATTTTAGAGAATTTGGAGTCAGGATTTTAGAGAATTCGGATCCTGTAAACTGAATACACTATATCTATGTCATTCAGGTCATGTAATATTCTAAGCCTATAGTCCTTGTAATCTCTGACCCTACAGGCCTTGTTGGGGTTCCTCCTTATCCCATAAAAGGATAGTTATCAAAAATTAAAAAATAATTAAGGCCTTTAGGCCATTCGGGTTCTATATCTAAGTATATATATAATTCCAAGGTTTTAGATGTGAAACCAAATTTTTCACTTAGGAATATAAAGAGTTAGATTTAGAGAAACTAAAATATAAACAATGAAAATCATGGTAAGGGTAAATTTTCCTTGGGAATGTAAAATTTTCCTTATTAAGGAAAATCTTAGGGAAAATGAAATTTTCCTTAGGAAAGGGTGTTTGTGATTTTCAAAACATGAAGGAATGGAAAAGTCATAAGGAAACCATATTGACTCAACATTCTCACCCTTTTTGGAAAGCAAAATCATCCTTATGAAAAAGAATATAAGGAATAAAAAATTTTAAGGGCTTATAATTAAAAACATACCTCTCTTTATTTATGGGTCAAATTTAATACAACTAACTCCCCCTTAGGATATGGAAATATTGCGGATCGTATTCTGAATTTCCTGATTGAGAATTTTCATTTTCTTGAATACAAAAATCTTCATGATGAGAAATCCCCATTAGTAAAGGAAATTTATTCATTACTAAGTATTCTTTTTTGACATTCCTTTCCCCCCTCTTTGATTTTCAAAAATAAATACATGGAATGGAAAGAAAAATATTGTACGTGAAATATTAGTACTGAAAACGCAAAAAAAATATGAAGAGAAAAAAGAATTTCATTAGGATTGAATGCATTTTTACAATAGTAAAATACAAAAAAAAAATATTGGATTTGGAAAAGATTATCCTTCCTTCTCCTTCAGCATCAGATTCTTTACTATGGTTTTTAATTTCTTGAGCTCCACATGATCCTTTTTTTGCATGCTTGAGAAACTGATCCTGATCTTATGTTTTCTACTCTAAGGCTTTAATTTTCTCTTCCTCAGCCTTAATAGATTTTTCCTTTCACTTCAGAACATATTTCGGGTTAACAAAATTATCTTCTATCTCAATTCTGAGATCCCTTTTCCCTCTTCCAAATTTGAGAAACTGAATTCAATTTCCCATTCATATCTTTCACTTCTTGCTTCCTTGAAGTATTTTCAAGAGTTAGCTTTGGCACAAAACTATTAATGAGAACCTTGATCTTCACATATTCAGTGTCAAAAGCATCCTTGACACTATCTTGAGATTCATCAAAGATTATCTTCTCTTTTATTGTCTTCCTTGACCATCTTTAATATTCTTACAGGATCATTTATAAGCCTCGTATCCAATTAGAAAGTTCTTGATGTCTTCCTCGAGACTGGCACATTTATCCATCTCCATGGATACTAAATCCAATTTTTTATGTAACTTATGATGAAGAATCTGACACCTTGATTGTAGGCTTGGAAATACTGGAATAGTCTTAATCAACTTCTTCAAATATTTAATGTCAAATTCATGTCCAATAGAAGATGACTTTGAATCAGAGAATTTGGTTGGAGAGGATTCTTTTTCTATTTCAACAGCCTTCCTCTTCGATGAAGCACCCACTTCTTTATTTTTTACCATAGTTTTTCTAGGTGTATCAAATATCACATGTTTTCCCTTATCATCTTTCAGAATGAATTTTTCTTGATTAGGAGATTCATGTTCACTATCTGATAGCTAAATAGTTTTATCTTCATTAACTTATTCCTTCTCGACTCCTTCCTTAACATCCCCTTGGTGAATTAAATCATATTTTCTACTTTCATTTTAAGACAACTTATTCACTTCTTCCTCACCCTTCTCATATTTACCTTGGGTAGCAAGTTTTAAAGACTCAGCTTCAGAATTTTGAATTTATAACTTCCCAGAAAGAATATCCTTCTCATGATAGTCATCTAATTTCTTTATTATATCTTCGGTATCAACACTGCCTTCTTCTCCTTATTCTTCCACTTCTTCTTCTTGCACCATTTCTTCTTCTTGATGTTGTTCTGGAATCACCAATTTCTTTCTCCGAGTCTCTGGTAATGGTTCAATCAAAAATTATTCTATTACTAGAATTTGTTCAGAGACATTTTTAGCTGCCATAAGAAGGGATTATGCTACCTCATCCTCTGAAGTTTTCTTATTTTCCTTCTTCTTTTTTTTGTTCTTTTTCAAGATTCTCAGTAGTCGTTCCGTCATGGATTTTTCCTTAACAGGGTCTAAGCCAAACATAAGCTCCACTTCCTTCTTATTCTTCTTATCTTCTCCCCACTTAGCCACTACCTCATCATGATATGCTTCTTGGTTCATTGGCTTTGGAGGTGCTGAATGAGTTTCCTTAGCCACTGGATATTTTCCTTTCTCTTCCGGTTCCTTGACCTTCCTCTTACATCCACCCTTTTTAGAGGTTTCATCCACTTCTGGCTTTTTTGATAGATCATCAACTTATACTACTAAAAAATACCGAAATTCTCTAAATTGACTATCAAATCCAATCTTTATCCTCCTTAGAGTATCATAACTCAAACACATCACCTTACAATTTTTCGGCTCATAACTGCAAGGAATATTGAATGAATAAAGACAAAAGAAAAATAATTTTTGATAGAATGGATGGATAATGATAATTCGAGGCATCATATTTCATTATTTATATTCCCAATCGTAACAAAGATATACTTAACTAGGTTTATCTATCATAGGTTTACCAGAAATTCCATAAAATATATATGGCTTTTCTTCAAAGTATCCATGTCCCATTTTCTCAGAATGTGAAAAACTTGAACCCATAGCTATAGAATCTGATGATTTGTAGAGAGATGAATAATTTTCGGGTTCTTTATCTCTGAAAGACCAAGACAAGCTAGAGCCTTTTCCTTGTCAAAATATCCTATTAATTCAGGTACCTTGTGTGATAAAACTATACTTCTCCTCATAACTAATTCTTATTCGATTTACATCCATGTTATAAGAAAGACAGTATCTTGTTCTATAGCTCTTAAAAGAAAATTTATCTCTTCCTCTTTCATTAAAAAAACTAATTTTCTCATAGAATTAAACCAGCAATTCCAGATACACTGGATCCTATACTCTTGGTCTTGATATACATGCATTCTCCCAACTATTCATCTTGATATTCTTAGAAACAATGGAATCATACTTGGCATAAATCTTCAGATCGATTAAACATTCATAGTAGATCTTCCACTCAGAAATTTGCTTAACAGATGAAATTTCTTTCTGAGAAGAAGCTTAAACAGACATTCAGAAGTAAGGAATCATTAAAGATCTAGAATGGCTTCAAAAATAGAGGCATAACTTCATCACGTGAGGTCTTGGAGTTCGATGTGAGATGACTATTGGGGTCCTTTATATAGGCAATTGAGGCGACAGTAAAGCTTCCCTGATTGATCCAACAGTTGAAGTATTCTTGAGAAGATCTGATGGTTGAGATGATAGCCAAAGATGTATTTTGATAGATTCTGATCTTTTGCGGTTTTTAAGATGAAACATTCATATTTAAGGAAAAGTTAATCTGAAAATTTTAAAAACAAAAAGAGAATTCTGACAAGTAAAATTTGATTATGAAAACATAGAAAAGGAAACACACCTTT
This sequence comes from Viscum album, assembly GCA_963277665.1. NCBI lineage: Eukaryota > Viridiplantae > Streptophyta > Magnoliopsida > Santalales > Viscaceae > Viscum > Viscum album. The sequence continues at coordinate 1,148,078,637 of OY728143.1, read as the reverse complement.
TGGATTTCTAGGAATATTATTCGTAATACGGAAAATTTTTGTTGAAGAACTTTAGATTCTGAAGAAAATTAGATTATGAAAAATTTTGACTTAAAAAAAATCCAAATTATGAAACTTTTGACTACAAAAATATTAACTACGATAATTTTGAAGATGAAAATTTTACATATGAAAATTTTAACTAACATGAAAATGTACTCCCCCTATGAAAATGATTTTCTTACATTAAGGAGATTTGTTTCAATAAGAAGTTAATGTGGAAGATTACCTTACAGTTATCATTCCTAACTTTTGTTTTATGTTTTTAAATCTATAGGTTGTTAAACATTTTGTGAAAATATCAACATGTTGATCTTGTGTTCCGATTAATTAAAGAATGGTATCTCCTTTTTGGGTCTGATCCCTAAGAAAGTGATGCCTAATATCTATGTGTTTTTCCTGGGATTGATGTGCATGGTTTTTACTTAAGGCAATGGAACTAGTATTATCACACAAAATTTGTGTTTTGGTAAAACTCATTCCATAGTCTTTGAGCATGTGTTTCATCCACAACACTTAAGTACAACAACTTCCAGCTGATACATATTCAGCTTAAGTAGTGGAAAGTTCTACTGAGTGTTTCTTTTTGCATGACCAAGAAACTAATTAATCTCCTAAGAAATGAGAAGTTCTGAATATACTTTTCCTATCCATTCTACATCCACCAAAGTCATCATTTAAAATTCCTTTTAAAATGAAATCATTTACAGAAGTATAAAAAAGTCCTAGATCCATGATTCCTTTTATGTAGCAAAAAATCCTTTTCACTGCCTTTAAATGAGATTCCATAAGATTGGATTGATATCTTGCACATAAGCATACCGAAAAAATTATATATAGACAACTAGAAATCAGGTAATGTAGACTTTTTATTGTACCTCTAAATGATGTTTGATCTACTGGTTTCCCAGCTTCATCAAGATCAAGTTAATTTGAGGTACCAATGGGAGTACTTATACACTTAATGTTGTCATATCCATAATTTTTAAGAACATATTTAATATACTTATGTTGGGATATATATATTCCTTCTAGTTTTTGAAAAATTTGAAAACCAAGGAAAAATGTTAACTTTCCCATCTTACCCGTTTCGAACTCAGATTTCATTAGTTTCACAAAATAATCAGTTAATTATTGTTGAGTTGAACAAAATATAATGTCATCAACAAAAATTTGAATAATAAAAACATTTTTCCTACCTTTCTTTATAAAAAGGGTTGGATCGGCATTTCCCTTAACATAATTGTTTTGAAAACAAAATTTTATAAGTCTATCATAATAGGATCTTGAGTCTTGTTGAAGTCCATATAAATATTTGGTAAGTATAAAAACATGTTCATGATGTTTTGTATCTTCAAACCCAAGAGGCTTTTCAAAAAAAATTCCTCCTCAACACAACCATTAAAGAAAGCACATTTAACATCCATTTGAAAAAAATTGAAATTGAAGAATGCTACAAAGGCATGTAAATTACGAATAGATTCAAGTCTAGCTACCGGACAATAGGTTTGTTCATAGTCTAGTCCCTCTTGTTGATTATAGCCTTTAGCAACCAATCTATCTTTATTTCTTACTCTGATTCCATCGTCATCACACTTATTTCTTATGACCCATTTTACTCCAATAACAGTAGTTTCCTTATGTCTTTCAACCAAGGTTCAGACTTTATTCCTTTCTAATTCATTTATCTCATCTTGCATGGATTTTATATAATCATCATCATGTAAAGCTTCATCAGTTCTTTTTGGTTCTAATTAAGAAAGGAATGAAAGATGTTCTACTTCATTTCTTAAATAAATTCTAGTCCTTACAGGTTTATTTACATCACCAGTGAAACTATAACTAGGATGACTCTCATGAATGAAATCATTTGGGTTATATAAAACCCGTTCATCAATATAGGGTAGGAAATCTTCTGGGGTAAATGATTCAGAAACATTTTCTTGAACATTTTCCTTATCTAAGAATATTCTATCAAGGTTTGATAATCATTTTTTGAAACCACATCCAAGAATGTAGGTTGAGGTTGTTTAAAAACAAAAGGATCAGTTTCATCTAATTTTACATGTACTGTTTCTTCAACAGAACATGTATTTTTATTAAAAACCCTATAAGCCTTAGAATTTGTGAAGTACCCCAAGAAAATTCATTCATCATATTTTGTTGCAAATTTGCATATATTATCATTTGTTTTCATAATGAAAACCTTGCAACCAAAATCCATGAAGTAGGAACGTCTAGGGTTTTTACCACTCCATAACTCATAAAGAGGTTTATTATGAAAAGGTCTAATCAAAACACGTTTTTTAGTATAGTAAGTAGTGCTTACAACTTCAGCCCAAAAATGTTTGGCTATCAAATATTCACTCAACATGGTTCTTGTTATCTCTTGAAGAATTCAATTTCTTCATTAAACAACACCATGTTTTTGGGGTGTTCTTGGTGCTGAGAATTTATGAGTAATGCCTTTTCTAATACAAAAAGTTTCAAAATCAGAATTTTGAAATTCTCCTCCATGATCACTATGAATAGTTACCAATGGAAGGTTTTTCTCATTTTCAACTTGGGATCTAAAACTTTTGAAATAAGAATAATCTTTATATTTCATTGCTAGAAAATAGACCCACGTAAATCTAGTGTAATCAACAACTAGAACAGACTCATAATATTTTCCTCCAATGCTTCCAGTTTTTGTTGGACCAAAAAGATCCAAATGCACTAAATATAATGTATCAGTAGTTGAGACTTCATCGATTGATTTAAAACATGATTTACGTTTCTTTCTATATTGAAAAATATCACAAACTTTTGGTGAATCAAATCTATGCTTCAGTAGATCCTTAACTAGTCTTTTCTTAGAATTTTTTCATAGGTTACTAAGGATACAGTGTCCTGAACTTATATGCCATAACCATGAATGATCTTCCATTGCACTAAGACAATATAGATCTTGGCTCCTAGGGTCTTTTAAGTTTAGTGTTTATAAATTCTCCTGCCTATGGGTATAAAGAATGACCTCTTCCATGGAATTGTGTACGAAACACTTGTCATTCCTAAAATTCACAAGGTAATACTAATCACATAATTTAATTTTTCTAATAAGGTTGTTCTTAAGACCCTTAACAAATAAATCATTTGAAATCAATGTTTTCAATGAATAACAATATTACATATACGAGTAATTTATCCCTTATAATTATCTCCGAAAGTTAATTTTCCTCCTTTCATCTTGATAATATTTTATAATATGTTTTTGTTACCAGTCATGTGTTGGGAACATCCACTACCCATGTACCATGTATTTTTTTTACTTTCTTTACATTCCTAAAAACAAGAGTGTTAGACTTTCAGAACCCAAACATTCATGGATTTTGAATCTTTAGAAAGAAAAATTTTAGGATTCCACATTTTTCTTCAAAAAATAAGCTTTCTGAAAACCTAAAGATTGTGTTTTGTTTAAGGAACAATTTTTTGTCCAATTCCCACCACACTAACATTTAGTGTAGAATGGATCACTTTGAGGAACAAAATAATTGTTTCTAAAACACAGTTTTGAATGAGTATAACCAAATCAAGAATTATTTTTTAGAGGTCAAATTTGGGAATACATCTTATCAAAGTTTTCCTTACCTAAAGTAAAGTTTGAAAGACACTTCCTCAAGGAAACTATTTCTGACTTTATCTTAATAAGTAAGTTTTTATCCTCAAAACATTTTTTTAGCACCAGATTTCGTCTCGAAAACAATTTTCTAAGAAATTACTTTTTCTAGATCCTTAGAAAGTTTATCCTTCTCAGAATTAACTTCCTCAATGTTTTTTTAAATTCTTTAAAAATCATGGGTTTTCTTATTTGGATTATTAAAAAGATATAATATTTCATTACTAGGAATACAAATCCTAGAATTTTCCTTATCAAGTTTTTTCCTCACATTAGAATTTTTTTTCTCAAGGAGCTTAGAAAACCTAGACACTTCTTCATAAGTAGGTAAATTATTATCTTCATTAGAATAAGATTCTTCATCTAATGATTAATAATATTTACTATCACTATAATTAGAATTCAAAGATACATTGGTTATTGATTCCGCATTGTTTACCTTGTCCATTAAACAATGATTTTCAAAAGGTAGCTTGGATAATAAACCAAGATTCTTCTGACCAAAAGATTCGTACTCTGAGGATTATTCAAGAGATTCACCACCACTGAAACTCTAGGTTTCATTGGATTTCAAAACTTTCATTGATTTATCCTTGTAGTACTTCTTTCTATTCCTCTCAGAATGAGTTTCCATTATTTCTTTTCTCTTAAGAATAGGACAAACTCGCCTTATATTCCCAGCTCTTTTGCATTCATAAAAGGTGACTTTAGAGTCTTTATTATCCTTTCTTTCATTATTATTGCATCTATACTGAAAGTATTTCTTTCCAACTATCTTTTTCATCCTTCAAGCAATATTAGCTAGTTCATTCTCAAAATGTTCACTTTTACTTGATTCAGATTGAATAATAGTCCTCTTAGATTTGGATCTTGTAACTCTCTCAGGAGTCTTTGATTTCATATGATATGAAGTGGTTGTAAAAGCAACACTTCCATTCCCATTATTCTTCTTATTTAGATCAATATCCCTTTTCATTCTTGTCTCATGTTGAAGAAGAGTTCCAAAAATCTCATCGAGAGTAATTTTTGAGACTTTCCTATTCTCATTAATTGTTGTTCTCTTTGATTCCAACTCATTAGGAATGATATCAATAATCTTTTCCACAAGTGCCTCATCATCTAAAAAATTTTCACCCATGGATTGTAAATTATTAACAATGGACATAAACCTCTATTGTTCCTTATAAACTGGTTCTCCTAAAGGAAATCAAAAACCATGATATTTGGCTCTAAGCATATCTCTTTTAGTCTCGATAACATTGGATGTACCAAAATGAGTGACCTCCAATTTCTTCCAAATATATTTTTCATCACCACAAGAATAAATATAGCTATATATATTCATGGTCATGGAACACAACAAATTATTGTGTACCTTGTAGTTAAGTTGATATTCTGACATTTCTTGATTAATAAAAGTTCTGACTTCCACATCAAAAATATTGTAATCTCCAGTAGGAATTACAAAGTTGTCTGCTACAGTATTAATAAAAAAGACATCATAAAATCTCTCCAATATTCATAATCACTCCCATAAAATATAGGTGGTATAGTAGGATTAATATTGTTAATCGAACCAATATTCATTCCTTCCATCTCAAAGAAAATATATTTCAACAAAAGCTTATTAGTAAGAATATTTTGTAAACTAGTACAAAAAAACATCCTAAGAAAACAAAATATATAACAATGAAAATTGAGAAAGAAAACATATATGTGAATATAATTATTTCATAGACCTTCTCTGATACCAATTTTAGGATCTAAATATAATTTAGATGCTCAATATACAAGAGGTGGTTGAATTCTACACTTTAAAAATTACTTGGGAAACTTTAAAGTTGGTCAAAAATTTCTATCATTTAACAACGTTAATCATGGTAAATTCACAAGACCTCTTAGTTCTACAAAATTTCTAGATTCCGGAAATATGGTTCCAGAAATGAAACTTATGAAAAGTTTACAAGGACAATGATTCAACCATAAATAGTATAGAATCTTTTTAATTAGACTATACAAGTACAAGAAAGTATAAGATAGTAATATTTTACTTATTAATCAAAATGTAGTGGAAAACAAACTTGAAAAAATATAAGTAACAAGTAATAAATATTTGGACCAAAAGAGTAGGCTATCCAACAGCCTTGGATAAAGGTCCCTTAATTTATACTTTCAAGAAAGTCCATCTTACCTACACCATGGTAAGCCCTCGATAAGAATATCTGAGTATATCTTTCTATCTCGACAATCCCTTGAACTTCAAGGTAGTCAACACCTCTATCTTCGTTATTAAGGAAGTCCTTGAATATTAAGGTAGTCGGCACCTCGGTCTTCCTATCCCCAGAATCCATCGATTTTTTACAAAAACAATAACAGTCGAACGAAGCAATATGAACAAGTTGTTTAGTATGCACAAGGAATGAGAGTATCTCTTTAGAAATCACATTATCATGTAGAATCTAGAGTTGTAGAATAGTTTCTCAGTTATTATAAGATTTTTCCAATGAGCTCCTATTTATAGGTGCATTTCCAACGGTCAGCACCCTCCTCCAACAGTCTTATTTTTCCTTGAATTTCAGAAGGAGATATACACATATCACCCTAACAATAGTTAGTTAGAAACAGAATGTATGAAATCATTTTATAACTATAACAAGAGTAAGAAAAATAAGGTTTCTCAACCAAATTCATTTTTTTATGTCTATGGAAAAATAATGTTCATAGTCTAAGAACATTGGGATTATATTTTATATGGATATTCAGATATTGTTTATATAGGAATTCAGAATCCAAATTATGTAGACATCAGAGTCTGAATTCTGACGAATTCGGAGTCTGAATTATAAAGAATTTGGACCATGAATTTTAAGGAATTCGGTGTCTGAATTCTAAAGAATTTGGAGTCTAAATTCTAAGGAATTCAGATTTTGAATTCTAAGTAATTCAGAGTCTGAATTCTAAAGAACTCATTGTCTGAATTATAAGGAATTCAGAACTTGAATTCTAAGGAATTCGGAGTTTCAATTCTATGGAATTCAGAATCTGAATTATAAGGAATTCGGACTCTGAATTATGAGGAATTAGTAACCTGAATTCTAAGGAATTTAGAACATGAATTTCAGATAATTCAGATTCTGAATTTCAGAGCATTTGGATTCTGAATTTTAGAGAATTCGAATTCTGAATTTCAGAGAATTCGAATTTAGAATATCAGAGAATTGGGATTCGGAATTTTAGAGATTTCATATTATGAATTTCATAGAATTCAGAACCTGATTTCTAAGGAATTCAGACTCTTAATTTCAGATAAATTGTATTCTGAATTTCAGAGAATTCGGTGTCTGAATTTCAGAGAATTAGGATTTTGAATTTTGGAGAATTCGGAACCTCAATTACGAGGAATTCATAGTCTGGATTTCAGAGAAATCGGAGTCTAAAATTCAAATAATTCAGAGTCTGAATTTTAGAGAATTTGGATTTTGAATTTGGATCCTGAAAACAGAATACTCTATATCTAAGTATTTATAGAATTCCGAGGTTTTAGACGTTAAACCAAATTTTTCACTTAAGAATAAAAAGATTTAGATTTAGAGAAACTAAAATATGAACAACGAAAATCATGGTAAGGATAAATTTCTCTTGGGGAAGGAATGTTTTCCTTATTAAGGAAAATTTTATGGAAAATGAAATTTTCCTTAAGATAGGGTGTTTGTGATTTTCAAAACATTAAGGATTGGAAAAGTCATAAGGAAACCTTATTGACTCAACAATATTCATCAGTTGTCGAAGGTAGGAAATCAATGTAGAATATATAAATAGTGGACAATACATTCATTAGAGATAATGAAGGGACCTATAAGTCCATAAAATATGTGTGGATCCCTTCTAAGATTAGTGAGTGAAGGAAGAGGAAAATGGTGGTCCTTAAAATTGGTTGTAAGCCATGTAAAGAGACATTGGGAGTTACCTTTGGGAATGTAGTGAGTAGACACTAAACCATGTAAAGGTAGTGATCCAGGGAATAAAAGTGATCTAACCTTAACTTAGTAAATATTAGAGTGCTTTTACTTGATTTGGTACATCATCACATTGTCACTGTATACTCTTTGGACGTAGACCAGTGAGGGTGAACCATGTAAAATTGTTTTTTCCCATAGATGATTTAATTTCAGATCATATATTTATGTAAGAGAAAGAGAGAAGTGTGTTTCCTTAATGATGAAACAAGATCAAAATGGGAAGTATTTTTAATCTATCATACCCTAATTCACCCCCTCTCTGGGTATTTAACCCAGTGGACCTGCTTATTGGTATCAAAAGGAGGTTAATATTAATATTTTCTTATCAAGGGGTTTTAGTGGCGGTTTTCATACAAATATTGATTCTGATCTTTAATGGAAATAATTTTCTATTATGTAAGAATCAGATGTGGAACTAATTTTGACCTTTGGGAATGGATGTGTTTATAGAAGTGATACATGTAATTTTGGCCAACATGGATAGTGGTTCTTTATCACAGTCTATGTGAAGTGAATTGGATGTCGATGCAAAATGAATTAATGCTTTAGGGGTAGCCCATTCCAATTCAATTTATATGAAGGTGATTTCATGTAAAACATCACATTCTATATGGAAAAAACTATTGAATATCTATAAAAGAGGGTCAATGGTCATAGAGACAATGCCACATGTTTTATAGAAGAATTATGAAGATCTGATAATGAACCAAAATGAATCTGTTGATGCATTCTTTGATAGGGTGAATGTTATAGTGGAATACATGTGTGGTTATGGGGAAGTCATTAAAGATATAAATATTATGAAGAATATATTGAGGAAACTTCCACATTGTTTCAATATGAATGTTTAATTATTAGAAAATAATGATCCAAAGGAGATGACATTGGATAACTTTCATTGTACCCTTGTAGTATATGAAATGAGAAATGATGAAAATTATGTTATAAACGATGGGAAATCTAAAGAGGTGGCATTCAAGGACATGAGGAAACACTCCATTAAATATGGGAAGGAACATTCAGAGATAGATAATATGATTTCATTCCACTCCTCAAATTTCCAAATAGGATAAGGAAAGGTCAATTGGAAACTTCCACTTGCATGATTTCAATGTGAAAAGGATGGTCATCTTGAATGAAGGTTCCCAAAGAGTATTCAAGAATATTAAGAGGATGAAGTTGAAATTACCATTAAAAGGACTTCAGAATATTTTAAAGGGAATAAAAATATTAAGAGAAATTTTATTACAAATAATAATCAACTTTAAAGAGAAGATTACAATTCATAATAATCTAAGGTAGAAGATTTGGTGGATTGTAAGGATTATGAAGTTGATGCTATGGTGGTAGTCAAAAGAAATATTGTAACAAAAATGAAAGTGAAATTGAAGAAGGAGAATTTGAAATAAAATTTTACCTTCAATTCAAATTATAATTTTCACTTTAGAAAAGTGATACTTTGAGAGCTAAAATGAAGTAAGCCAGAAAATTGCTTCATGATGACAAAATCTATATGCAGTTTCAAGAAGAAGAGAAGCCTAAACTAAATGAAGAAATTGAAAATCAGAAGTATTATATGCTAGAGATATCAAATAGTATTATTTATTACAATCTCAAAATTTATGAACAAAAAAGAGAGATCAATAGTTAGACCCAAACTCGAAAATATCAAATCAATCATATCATATAAATAGAAAATGAGGTCATCTGTCTACAAAGAAAAGTTAAGCATCAAGAAAAACTGTTTATTAATTGTACAACATTAGGAAACCAGATCATTCAGGAAACTGAGAAGATGAAAGTGGAGCGTGAAGGTCTTGTAGAACAGAAGCAATAGTTAACTCAAAATGATAATGCTGGTATGGGTCCTGATCAAAAGCAGAAAGAATCCATGGTTGAAGTCAGACCACAAGCACCCACTCCGAGTTTGAAAATTGATTTGGGTATGAAGTAGAATCATAAGAGTTAGTGAAATCAAGGGGAAAACACTGATTTATAAGTGAAATGTATGAATACACCTCGCATCATGTGTTGTTTCTATGGAAATATTAGACACTCCAAAAATGTGCTTTCCATAGCCAAGATATATTGAAGGATATAAGAATAAAAATGGTATTAAAACAGATTACAATACTATATAACATATTTCGAGGTTCATTTTTTTGTGGATTATTTTCAAACATGTCCAAATAATGTACATCAAACATGTAGAGGAATGTATAGAATAAAAACCGAATTTTTTGCAAGAAGCAATTCAGGGAACCATCAAGAAATTTGAAAATGAAAATTCGGTTTATAGTATTTCAAGATGATGTTGGCCCATCATACACTGAGGAAGATAAATATTATCAATATTTACTGGGTATGAAATATAAAACATGGATCAAGAAGAAAAGAGTTGAGCAAGAATTTATTGCAGATATTACTGTTAGGGCATCATATTACACTGGAATATGAATCATAGACAGCGGATGCACCATGCATATGACAGAAAATAAGGACCTAATGACCAAGATTAGGTATGATAAAGAGGATATCATACGATTTTGGAATTATGAGGGCTTGAAAATTATTGGCTTTGGAAAGTAAATTTTGGGCGGAAGAAATGAGATGTGCATAATTCATGTTTGTTAAAGGAAGTAGTCACAATATACTATGTGTTAGTCAATTATGTCACTCAAGAAATGCAATAATTATTTCCAAGAAATTATGTGTCATCAAAGTGGTTTTGTTGTTTTGTTGGTAAATTATAGGAAATGGATATTTCTTGGATACTCAAAGAAAACAAAAGCGTATAAATTCTTCAATAAGTTTATACGAAATTTAGTTGAAACTAATGTGGCAAGATGTGTGTGCTTCAAGTGTCACTGTGAGGAAATCACATATCATTTGTTTTTTAAAGAGAATGGGTGCATGAGGTATGGATTTATTTTCATGTCTTCACTATGGTCTTCAATCCTAGTATGGACGGACTCTCCTTTCTGGATAGTTGGTACCATGGTTCTGAAGGTAGCAGACCAAAAAGAATGGCGCATACTGTGGTTTTGTATGCAGGTTGCTGGTGCCTTTGGATACTGAGGAATAAGGTGAGACATGAGGGGGTGGTCACGATGGCACATGCAATAATTGTCTGGAAGAATATATTTTAAGAGACTTGTAAAGGGCTATTCACAACTGGAGGCAATCCTTTTCTCTCATCTGGTTTCGAGCAAGGGCCATATAGGTTCCCATGATCAGTGGGACAAAGGGAAAATAGTTTCGTTGGAACCCTCCATCTAGAGGGTTAATACTTAATTAATATGGTTTGTGTGCACAGGGTATAATGTGCGGATGGGGGTGGTGCACAACACGAGAGGGTCGATGTTCATGGATTTTATAGTAAGTATGGTCCAAGATTCCTCTCTACTAGTAGAGGCTCTAGCAATTATTTACTGTCACATCTTATGCAGTTAGAGGGATTTGGTCATCTATGAAGCACAAACGGACTCAATACTAGTGAACAAGTCCTTATATGACCATGGCGCTTCTTCCTAGTCGATCACCTATTCCATATAGAAATGTCATCGTATACATGGAATATACACCAATGTGGGTCACACATAGATGGAGGGAAACAGGTTTGATGATCACCTGGATTCATAGGATTTGTCTGGCTTACAGGATGTATGCTTTCATACTATGGAAATCTTGAAAGTTGAGGGGGTCAACATTATCATAGGTTATTCCCTAGGTCTTCAATATTTTAGTTCTATTTAGCTCTCATCTTTGGGTGCAAGGGGTGGGGGGCTACATTGTACTTCTTTTGTCTGTATTTTTTCTCTTTTCCTTGAATAAAAATTCACATGATGATGATGATGATGCATAATAAGATGAATGAAGATGGAGATGTGATTCAAAACAAATCACAACTAGTGTGAAAAGGTTACTCTTAGATAGAGGTTATTAATGTGGATGAAACTTGTATGCCTGTTTGATGGCTACATACCTCCATATTATTGATGGTCATTGTATTGCAATGATAGTTCAAAGATTTTCAAATGCATGTTAGGTGATCATTTCTGAATGGGGGTCTAGAAGAATAATTATACATTGAGAATCCATATGGGTTTTTTATACATGAAGATGAGAACAATGTTTTTCTAATGAATAAGGTACTATATGGGTCGAAGAAAGCACCAAGAGCATGGTATTCAAGAATAGATTAGTTTTTAAAGAAACTCGGTATTCAGCATGGTGGATTTGAATACAATTTTTATGTCGGTGATAACAACAACAAAAGAATTATGGTTACAGTATATGTTGATGACATAATTTTTTGATGATCGGATGATGCGCAGTGAAAATAGTTCAAAAAATTCATGAAAAGTGAGTTCTAAATGTCAATGATTGGTGATATAATGTTTTTCCTTGGTTTATAGGAGACACAAGGAAGTAATGGAACATTAATTTCTCAATATAAATATTCTAAAAGAGGTTTTCAGAAGTTTTTTAGTGTATAATTATAAGGAGATGAAGACTTCAGTGGCTACCCGTATGAAACTTTCACAGGATTAGGAATTTGAAGTGATTAGTGTCACAGAATAGAGGAAGATCATTGGAATTGTGTTATACTTGATCGTGAAAAGACTTGATATTGTTTTTCCACCAACCAAGATAAAAAATATCAATGAAATCCCTAATAAATCCTAATTATTGAAGTACAAAAAAGAATACTTTGGTATATCAAGGGCACATTGGTTTTTAGTTTGTTGTATAATAAAACATATCATCCAAATTTACTAGGATATATAGATACAGATTGGGCCAGATAAGTAGATGATAGAAAGTTAACATCAAGTGGTTCATTCTATCTTATTGGAATATTTATTTCTTGGCCAAGCAATAAACAACATTTCATTTCATTGAGCACCATAAAATCTTAATATGTTGTAGCTACACAAGCATGCACATATTTATTATAGATGAGGTAGCATCTTGAAGATGTGGGAGTTGATGTGAAGTGTCCAATCAAAATCCATCATGATAATTCAGGTTCTATAAATTGTATAAAAAATGTATTCCATCACTCAAGGACTATGTACATTCAAATTAAATATCATTTTACCAGTGAGATAGTGGAGGAAGGTCTTGTGAAGTTATAGTATGTGCCTACAAAACCACGGGTTAAAGAAATTTTGACAAAGGCCTTAACCAAATAAGAGTTTGAGAGGCATTAATAGGCTTTGGGAGTTCATTCAGCTCCCTTCACTTGAAAAGTGTATATCTAGGACCCCCTCTCCCTGAGGTATGGTGTTTTTCCCTAATATAATGATATTTGTTCTTTACCTTGTTTCAGACCTAAAAGGAGTGGACTTTGGGTTCATTAATAAAGGGGGAGAAATTGGGGATTGTAAATGGGAGAATAAAACAGAGAAGCTTTCTTATTCAAGACACCAGGAGAAGATTATAGGTGTAATAGAAAGATATATAGGGAAATAGGATAGTGTTTCTTTTAAATCTAATGATTCTTGAGATGGTTGTTCAAATTATATATATCTCAACAGATGAGGTTTCTGATGAATGCAATTGATTGGTTGTGGAATGAATTTATTCATTGATGAAATTTTCAGATAACTCTTGTTTATTATGTTGAACATGGATCATGTGGGATTAGATTATGGGTTGATTAAATCATTGATCTCTATATGAATTGTAAGAAGAAAATGGTGGTAGAATATGGAATAAGCTTTCATCAAATATCAGATCGTGATGAGTTATCAACAAACCCAATGTGGGGTATTGTTGGGAAAATATCCATCAATTTAACCTTGTAGCATTTTTTTTATTTAAAGTTTTTTGTTGATAATCCAGGTTTCCATGTATTGTTGTGGAATTCCACAAATATTGGTTAAAATATATGTTCACAAGGATCCATGACAAAGGAATTGATGATCTGGAGGTGGTACAAAAATATTTCATATAAGGTTTATAAAGACCCATACATTAAAAACATTGGCATTACATCATAATAAGCATACTTATTACAACATATAACAAATTCATGAGAGGATTGTATAGGTATAGTGTCTTTAGATACTGGGAATCATAATCAACTTTTTCATAAATCATCTACATTGTCTCCTATTTATTTCATCATATCTAGAGTCCCTTTTGGAATATCCTACTTGATACTCTTCTTTCAGACCTGGGGAAAATAAAACATACAAATGGTGAGCTCAAATTCTAAGTAAGGTCAAGAAAAGGAAATATCAATCATATCATATTGACAATAACATAACATTTTAAAAATCATATCCTGTAAAAGAGATCATAATATCATGACATGGGATAAATCATAGTAGTGAAATGTAATACCGACTTTCATAACATAAGACATGAAACTTTGTGGCATACATAAATAATCATAGAAAATCATTTCATATTAGTCAAGACTCATTTCCAAGACCATCATAGCGGACAAATTCCATTACTGAACCGATTTCACTCCTCGTTCCAGTCCTGTATCACTAAACCGGATTAACTTGTCGTTCCAGCCATGTAAATCTCAAGAGATATAAATAATTACCCAATGAAGTGGAGGGATATATAGGTGCCACCAATATCATAGTGAAACCATTCTTATGTGTGCCACGAAATCATATATCATACATCATAGCAAAAACCATGTAATAAAAAATGGGATTCTTAAACATCATTCCATCATAACATAATCCATATAAGATAAAATGACTTCATAAAAATAATTCCATCATAACATAATCAAATCAATGTAATAATAGTGATTTAAACATGACCCTATATTATCATAGATGGAAAAAAAATTTGATAAAACACTTGAACTCCATTTTGGAGGAAAATATCCATTCAACTTCAATATCATTTTTCCATTGTCAACATGTCATACAATTTTAAAATAATTTAATTTAATTGAAAAAAAAAGATAAAAAAATGTAAAGGAAGCTTCATTGAAATAATGTTCTATGAAATCATAAAAATCCATTCATGTCGTATATGTTAAAAAAACATTATTCCCATACATTGGCCAGAAAAGGAAAAAAGTATCTCATACTGAAAATGAAAAAAGATTCCTTTAATATATTTTACTAAAAACTCACCAATAGGTAAAATTGGATTTAAACAATTTTATTAGGATAGAACTAATATTACATATTGAGGAAACAAGGATGTAGATGATAAATATGCACTAGTAAATTCTGAAGTATAAACAATCTCGGATAAAAATGAGATTGCGAGATTTTCTCTTACCTCGGGTTCGATATGCTCTGTACATATCTAAACATATTGTATAATGATTTAAATAATTTCATTTACTTATTTAATAATCACACACATTATTATGATATCATATATGGTCATATTCTTATCTTCTTATTAGTAATATTTCATTTCTACTTCTTATTGGGGTGTTCATTGCTCTATGTTCTTATGCATGTTTTGTCGAATAAATTCCTATACCTATTTTTAGGTTATAGCTACATAATTTACAGAAGGGTATTATTATAATATATATCATATTTATTCATTCAATTCATTTATATAATCACGTTTTAATGAAGATCATGTAGAACGAATCACATCGCACCATGAAGACAGTAAGTCGTACGTATGCACAAGCGACGATATTGTTCCCATAATTCTTGAATGGTATTGGAGTGGATGATAGAATATCTCAGAATTATTATAATGTTATTATAGTCATATATAGTTATTAATTACACCATTATACCCATCCAAGTAAGGTAGTGGTGGAAAAAAGATTACACCATGGCGTGGAGACGGTATTCCGTACGTACGCATGCGCGGTGATCTCGTTTTCCATAGGATGGATAGAAGATGAAATGGAATTGTTTAACATTTATTATAACATATTATTATATGAGTTATACTGATGTTATTACTTTATAATGAAACAAATAAATAAGAGCGAGTAGAAGAAGAAATAAATTTGATAGAATCGGTAAAGGATATTACATCTTCTTCGACACGCCTCTTCTAAACCTCCACTTAGGGAACTAAATATGGTATTTGAAGAATACCAAGACCTCTAGTATTTTTCTAGGGAAGTGGAGAAGAGAAATGGTCAGGTTTTGGCCAATCTGGAAGGCTCAAAATGTCGTGAGGAGGAGAGAGAGGAGCTGCACATTTATAAGAGAGGAGAGAGACACTTTTGGAAAACTTTAAAATATTAATTTATAATAAACTAAAAATCCACATAAAAACCACCAAAATTGACTCAATTATGAATATTATATGTGATAGTGTTGTAATAACATCAACCAATAAGATTTAGACATTTTGGGAATTTATTTTAAACCTTATCAACTACATTTATCATTATTTTCTATATTTAATTTTGTTTGTGGTAATAATATTCTAAATCTTAAATTGTTATAAATAATTATTTATATGTTGTGAATTTTCCATAATTGGATACTTTATGAACTTTTAGACCATATAAATTTCAATCTTTAATTTATAAATATTTTTGTGATTTTTAAACAATTTTATAATTTGTTATTTTTATAAAATAACAATATTCTCCATTTTGAAACTATTCATTTATTGGAATTTAAATAAAATCAAAAAATACGATATATTCGAACAAAAATATTTAATATATTTTTAAAATATCATATTCATCTATAATATTTGTGTAGAACATTAATTATTTCATATAATATTTATTTTAATATTTTTAAAACCATTTATTTGATATTTCAATCAATAAAATATTTTCTACATCACTATTGTGTCCCCATTAATTATAATTATTTAATCCTTCAAAATTAAAAATAAATATACATGATGTATATAATTTTATTATTTTTCTGAAGTCTATTTATATTTTATTTTTTATGAGTTTTATCACTAAATTAAAACTATTACACTTATAAGACATAAGAGAGTGACATGTTGTCACTTTCATTGGTTTTAATAATAATTATATCATTTTCATGGTCAAAAGTCCATTAAATGAATCTATTTCGACCCTTAGGTGATATGGGTGGACTTTAATTCATACAATAGAATTTTTTTAGGTGTTAGGGTAATTTTATAATCTTATTTTAACCCTTAATTACCAGATTTACCTTTAACTTTAATAAATAATATTTACCATAAATACTATTCATAATGTCTAAAAATAAAAAGTATCATATTAACAAAATTTGGACTTACTTATTCCGAATATGGGATCCATTTTTCCAAATTCAAAACACAGATGTTGTAGTATTTAATTTAAAATTAATCCCACTCTTGAGAAAATGGGTTTTAAAAGGTAAAACATTTCAAAAGATTGAAATGTTTTTACCTATGAATATAATGTAAAATTAATAGAAATGACATAAAATATATTAAATGGTAAAATATATTCTATATATACTTTAAAACCATTAAATTTAATCATTTTACCAAATATATTATCTTGATGAAAAATGTTTTTTTAAGAAAAATTTAGCATATTTTTACTATTCATCAAAATATGAATGTTATTAGCAAAGAATAAAAACCTTATCCAATGTAAATTTTAATATACTGATTAAAAAGAAGAAGTTTATTTTTTAAAATTAAACTTATAATCTTTTCAAAAATTATATTTAAAATGGTTGTGCCATGAAAAGGTGGTAAAAATCCATTTTTTAAAAATATTTCTTTTATCTGAAAAATTTATTTTGTTTTCATATCTGATTCTAGAAAATGTTTAAGATGAATTATAATGTTATAAAATTAAAAATTAGTTTAATAATATTTATAATATCTAGTTCATAATATTATAATAATATATCATTGTTTAGTAAAACTCAGTATTGCGTACAACACAAGCTATCAAGGAAGGTTTCTCTTGCGTGTAACGCAAGACAAGCCAGTGTTGTGTGTAGTGAAAGATTCCTTTGGAGGTGCCTATAACATAAGACATAAATATATATATATATATATATATATATATATTTCTCATAAAATCTCTGTTTTTTACATTCTACCCCACTTAAAATTAATTTTGCCTTCGAAATTCGCCACTTCGTAACAAACAGATGAGGATACCTCTCCCTCATCATATCATTAAGTTCTCATGTAGCTTATTCTAATTAGTGGTTCCTCCATAAAACATTAACGAAGTGAGTGGTCTTGTTTTATAGAATATTTTCACTATGATCCAGAATTTCTATCGACAGTTCTTCATAATAAAGATATTACTCCAGCAGTACAACTTCTGAGCATAGTACATGTGAAGGATCATTTATGTAATTTGTCAGGAGGGATACATGGAACATGTCATGAACTTGAGAGAGATTTGGTGGATGTGTCAATCGGTAAGCTACCTTCCCAACATGATCCAGTATTTCGAAAGGACCAATATACCTAGGGCTCATCATGCCCTTCATTCCAAATCTCATTACTCTCTTCCAAGGAGATATTCGTAAGAACACTTTATCACCCACTTCAAACTCTAGGTCTTTTCTTCGGTTGTCGGCATAATGTTTTTGTCAACTTTAAGATAATCTTATTTGTTGTTGAATAGATCTAACCTTTTCTCCCATCTCATCAACAAGATCAGGTCCTAAGAGATTTCATTCCCCAACATCATCCTAGAATGTTGGAGTTCTGTATTTCTTTCTATGAAGAGCTTCAAAAGGACCCATCTGAATATTGGAGTGAAAGATATTATTATATGAAAATTCCACCAAAGGTAGGTGTTTATCCCAACCACCTTTGAAATCCATATAGAATGATCTCAACATGTCTTCCAATGTTTGAATTGTCCTCTCAGACTGACTGTCTATCTGAGGATGATAGGCAGTGCTGAAACTCAACTCTATATATAGAGCATGCTGAATACATTGCCAAAACATCAAGGTAAACCTCAGATCCCGATCACATATAATGGAAAGTGGTACTCCATGCAATCTTACCACTTCTTTTGCATATATCCTGGCAAGCTGATCAAGAGAGAAATCCTATCTAATAGTAATTAAGTGTGCCGACTTCATAAGACGATCAATTATAACCCAGATAGCATTATTGCCTTTTGATATTTTGGGAAGTCTAATGACAAAGTCCCTAGTGATGTTTTCCCATTTCCATTTTGGTATGGGTAATGGTTGTAACATCCATTTACACATCTGTCTCTTAGCTTTAACTTGCTGACAAACCTAGCTTCGAGAGATGTATTCGGTGATATCTATTTTCATGCCATCCCACCAAAAGTACTCTTTTAAGTCCCTGTATATCTTTGTACTTCTAGGATGAATAAAAAATGAAGAAATATGAGCCTCATGTAGCATCTCCTTCTTTAATTCTTGTAGGGTAGGAATATATACATTGTTCTTAAACCTTCTTATCCCATCACAATCAAGATTGAATTGAGGAACATTTCTCACCTTCTTTTTATGCCCAACATCCTCCTCCTGCGCCTCTTTAATCATCACTTGTATAGATGGTTGAACATTCATTTGAGAAAGATAAGATATCTCCCCTTTCATCAAAATTACATGATCCATCCTTTGTAAACCCAAAAATATTGGATCATTTGTGATCCTTATCATGGATAATCTAGCATGGTCTTGTCGACTTAATGCATCTTCCACCTTATTTTCATTCCCAGGGTGGTAATGAATTGAGTAGTCGTAATCCATAATCAGCTCCAACCATCTTATTTAGCACATATTTAGCTCCATGATCAGTATAAATATCACACCTTTCACCATAAAGATAATGCCTCCAAATCTTTAATGCAATGATTACCTCACCTAACTCCAAGTCTTGAGATGGGTAATTTTGGTCATGGGTTTTCAACAATCGTGAAGCGTAAGCTATCACCATATCATTTTTCAAGAGAACACATCGTAGCCCCTTCTTGGATGCAACACTATAGATCACAAACCATTCTCCACTACAAGGCAGTGTGAGTACAAGTGCACTGGCTAAACATATTTTTAGCTCTTCGAAATTCTCTACACATTCCCCCGTCCAGACAATCTTAACTCCTTTACAAGTAAATTTTGTGAGTGGGTTAGATAATCTTGAAAAATCGTTCACAAAAAGTCGATAATACCCACCTAAACCATGAAAACATTGGATTTCAGTTACTGTTGTTGGTCTCGACTATCTTTCAATAACCTCAATTTTTCTAGATCCACGGGTATCCCCTATTTTGAGATTATGTGACCCAAAAATGATACTTTTTGAATCCAAAATTCACACTTGGTAAATTTGGTATAAATCTTCTCCTTTCATAGGGTCTTCAACACAATTCTTAAGTGATCTTTATGTTCTTCCTTGCTCTTTGAATTGACAAGAATATCGTCTATAAGGACTACCACAAACTGATCAAGATAGTCTCTAAAAACCCTATTCATTAGATCCATAAAGATAGCAGGGGAATTAATAAGACCAAATGGCATCACTATAAATGCATAGTGTCCATACTATGTATGAAAAGCTGTCTTTGGTATATACTCCTTTTTTACCCTTAATTGATAATACCATGAATGAAGATCAATCTTGTAAATGTATTGATCTCCGTGTATTTGGTCAAATAGGTCATCAATGTGTGGAAGAAGATATTTTTTCTTTATAGTGATCTTGTTAAGTTCCTAATAATCAATGAAGAGTCACATTGATCCATCTTTATTCTTAACAAACAGAATAGGTGCTTCCCAAGGTGATACACTAGGTTATATGAATACCTTATTAACATTATCTTGGATTTGTTTCTTTAATTCCTGTAACTCAATTGGGGACATTCTATAAGGTGTCTTTGAAATGGGCATAACACCTTGTATGAGTTCTATAGAAAACTCAAATTCATGATTTGGTGGAAGACCAGTCAATTCCTCTTGAAAGGCATCATAAAACTCCCATACAACGGGAATATTCATAATCGCGAGTTTCTCTCCAGCCATTTGAGATAAATAACCTTCATTTATTGGAATCAATACCCATAAGATGGATAAAATTTCCATTCAAAGGTTATATTCATCCTTGAATCGATAGATGATCATAGATTGATCAGAAATATGAAATGTGACTTCCCTTATTTGGAAATTTATATGAGCTCAATATAAAGAAATCCAATCAATCCAAAGAATAACATAAAATTCCACTATACAAAGAATCACAAGATTTTTCAGAAGCACTTTCCCACAAACTTCAATCGCAGAAGAATTGTAAACTTTTGATGCCATTTTTGTGACATTAGTAGTTGTCACAGATAACTCAACAGCTAATTGTTGGGGGTATTATGGAAATACCCTTAGAAAATTCATCAAAAATAAAATAGTGGGTGGATCCATAATAAAATACATCATTTTCTACTTTAGAGTGGATGGTAATTGTACCTTTCAACACTTCTTTATCATACTCTACATCACCAATAGAAATTGCATGTGACTTTCCTTTATCTTTGGCCTTAAGATATTTTTGACGTTGTTCATCATTAACAACCCTTTGATTAGGGAATTTATTGGCATAATTCCCCATTTCCTAGCACTTGTAACATTGAAGTGTACGAGGTACATTATGTGTAGCCTTTCCTTTGTTCGCATCAGTAGACTTATTTTTTCCATCACTACAGAATTCAATTGCCTGATGACCTTCTTTTCCACACTTGAAACATTTTATAGTACCTTTTAGACAATCTCCATCATGCTTCTTTCCACATTTTTAACATAAAAAAACATTCATCTTCTTTTCACCATTGGTTTGATATTTTTCATTGAACTTTGTCTTTCATTTCTTATCAAACCCATGAGATAGATATGTAATACCAACTTATAGTTCTACCTTGATATAACCACACACAATTTCTTCATAGAAACTGAAGTCATTTATAGAAAATGAACATCAAAAACATGGTTTTAAGCCACTGAAGAATCGATTAACTTTTCTTTCTGGTTGGATAATAATCCTAGAAGCAAACCTTGCAATACTTGTAAAATTTTCTTCGTATGTACCAAACGATTCATCATCCTTTTTCTTTTGTTCAATAAACTTATTCTCTATCTTTGTTCAAAGAATATGAGGGAAGTAATTATTGAAAAATAATTTCTTAAACTCGTCCTATTCCATGGACTCAATTTAATTCCTTTCCCATATATTCTTGATAATATTCCACCATTAACCAGCATCACCTTCCTAACAATATACTGCTAAGATGACTTTATCATGTTCAGAAAATTGAAGGACTGAAAAGATATTTTTAGTGGTATTGATCCTTTTTTCAGCCACTAATGGATTAGACGAACCGATTAATGAAGGTGGATGCTGCCTCATGAAGGATTCGCCAGAATGTTGCTCCCTCCTTTGCTTGTTTGGAAGTCCTGCATGATTCATAGCACGAAGAAGTTGTGTGAGCATGGCTACTATATTTTTCATTCTAGCTCCTATAACGTTTGGTTTCTCAGGGGGAGAATCATTGCATTTTCTATTACATTGATCAACACGGTTCATTCAGGTTCCATCCATCATCTAAAACCCAAAAAGAATAGTGTGAGAGGCAAAAATCATGCTAGGAAAACAACATAATAAAGGGGGAGTACCTTCAAAATATAACCTCTTAGGTTTAATTCTATGATCAATACCATAATTCTATGACTATAACCTATACTTAAACTTAACCTTAAGGACATCCCTAGATATACCTTAGAAATATCTCTAGGGATCTCACTAAAGTTTTCGCATCCTACTTTCCAAAGGTTTACTCAACCTTCCCTCTAATACCAACTATAACGACCCATAAATTACAAACATTTATATTACTATAGAATAGAAGAATAATTATTACAACATATAACAAAACCATGATAGGACCGTATAGGTATATTGTCTTTAGAAACTGGAAAACATAAACAACTGGTTCATAAATCATCTACATTATCTCCCGTTTATTTCATCATATCTAGAGTCCCTTATGGAATATCCTACTTAATACCCTTCTTTATGACCTAGGGAAAATAAAACATACAAAGGGTGAGCTCAAATGCTTAGTAAGAGAAAACAAATGAAATATCAATCATATCATATTCATAAGAACAAAACATTTTTAAAATCATATCCTGCAAAAGAGATCAAAATATCATGACATCGGATAAATCATAGTAGTGAATTGTAATCCCAATATTCATAACATAAGACATGAAACTTTTTAAAATACACACATAATCATAGAAAATCATTTTATATTAGTCAAGACTCATATCTAAGACCATCATAGCGGACAAATTCCATTAAAGAACCGAGTTCACTCCTCGTTCCAGTCTTGTATCACTGAACTGGATTAACTTGTCGTTTCATCCATGTCTATCTCATGAGATATAAATCTTTACCCAATGCATTGGAGGGAGATATAGGTCCCACCCATCACATATTGAAACCATTCATATGTGTGCCACAAAATCATAAATCATACATCATAGCATAAGACATGTAATAAAAAATGGGATTCTTATACATCATGTCATCATAACATAATCAATATAAGATAAAAGGACATCATAAAAATAATTCCATCATAAAATAATCAAATCAATGTAATAATGGGGATCGAAACAGAACCCCATATTATCTTATATGGAAAATAATTTTGATAAAACACTTGAACTCCATTCTTGAGGAAAATATCCTTTCAACATCAAAAACAATTTCATTGTCAACATCTCATACAATTTTAAACTAAAACAAGTTAATTGAAATTAAACTTGAAAACTTGTAAAGGAAGCTTCATGGAAATAATTTTCGATGAAATCATAAAAAACCATTCATGGTGTATATGTTAAAAAAACATTATTCTCATACTTTGGCTGGAAATATCAAAAAGTATCTCGTACTGAAAACAAAAAAAGATTCCTTTCATATATTTTACTAAAAATTTACCAATCAGTAAAATTGGATTCAAACAATTTTAAGAGGATAAAATTAATATTACATATTGAGGAAACATGTATGTGGATGATAAATATTCCCCTGTAAATTCTAAAGTATAAACAATCTCATATAACAATGAGATTACAAGATTTTCTCTTACCTTAGGTCTGATATTCTCTGTACGTATCGGAACCTCCTTTATAATGATTTAAATAATGTCATTAACTTATTCCAGAATCTCATACAATTTTATGATATCATAAGTGGTCATTTTCTTATATTCGTATTAGTAATATTTCATTGTTACTTCCTATTCGGGTGTTCATTTCTTTATGTTCTTATGCGTGTTTTGTCAAATAAGTTATTATTCCTATTTTTAGGTTATAGCTACATCATTTAAAAAATGGTATTAGTTTAATATATATCAGATTTATTCATTCAATTAGTTTATATAATCATGGTTTAATGAAGATCATGTAGAATGAATCACATCGCACCATGGAGATGGTAAGTCGTACGTACGCACGAGCGACAATATTGTTCCCATAATTATTGAATGGTATTGGAGTAGAATATAGAATATATAAAAATTAGTATCATGTTATAATATTCATATATATCTATTATTTACACCATTATAGACATAGAAGTAAGGTGGTGGAAAACTGATTACGCCACGGAGTGGAGACGGTATTCCGTACGTACGCACACGCGGTGATTTCATTTTTTGTATGATGGATAGAAGGTGAAATAGGGTTGTTTTAAATTTATAATAATATATCAGTATATGACTGATACTGAAGTGATTACTTAATAATGAAACAAATAAATAAGAGGGAGTATAAGAAGAAATAAATTTGAAATAATCGGTAAAGGATATTAACTATTCTTCGACGCGCCTCTTCTAATCCTCCTCTTAGGGAACTAAAGTTGGTCTTTGAAGAATAAAGGGACCTCTAGTATGTTTCTAGGAAAGTTTATAAGAGAAATGTACATGTTTTGGCCAATATTGTAGGCTCAAAATGTTGTGAGGAGGATAGGGAGGATGTTTCCTTTTATAAGAGAGGAGAGTAAAACTTTTGGAAAACTCTAAAATATTAATTTATAATAAACTCAAACCCCACTTAAAAACCTCCAAAAATGACTCAAATCTGAATATTATATGAGATAGGTTTGTAATATCATCAAAAAATAAGATTGAGACATGTTGGGGATTTATTTTAAACCTTATCAACTTGATTTATCCTTATTTAATCTATTTAATTTTATTTGTGGTAATAATATTATAAATTTTAAATTTTTATAAATAATTACTTATGTGTTTTAAATTTTCCATAATTTGATACTTTAAGAAATTGTAGACTATATAAATTTCAATTTATGATTTTTAAATATTATTTTTATTTTGAAACAATTTTATAATATGTTATTTTTATAAAATTACAATAGTGTCAATTTTGACACTATTCATTTATTTCAATTTAAATAAAATCCACATAGACGATATATTCGAACCGAAATATTTAATGGATTATTAACATATCATATTAATATATAAAATTTATTTCAAAAATTAATTAGTTCATATAATATTTATTTTATTATTTTTAAAACCATTTATTAGATATTCCATTCACTAAAATAATTTCTACATCACTATTCTGTCACTATTAATGATAATTATTTTATCCCTAAAAATTATAAAAAAAATTACATGATGTAGATACATTTATTATATTTCTGGAGACGATTTATATTTGATTTTTTATCAGATTTCTCACTAAATTAAAACTATTACACTTATAAGATATAAAGGAGTGACATGTTGTCACTTTCTTTGGTTTTAACAATAATTATATCATCTTCATGGTCAAAAGTCTATGAAATGAATCTATTCTGACAATTAGGTGATATAAGTCGACTCTCATTTATCCAATAGAATTTTGGAAAGTGTTAGGGTAATTTTATAATCTTATTTTTACCCTTAATTACCTGATTTACCTATAATTGTAGTAAATTAAATTTACCGTAGTTACTATTAATAATGTCTAAAAATAAAAAGTATCCTATTAACATAATTTAGAACTACTGATTCCAAATATGGAATCCATTTTTCCACATGAAAAACACAGAAGTGGTTGTATTTAATTTAAAATTAATCCTGTTGTTGATAAAATGGGTTTTAAAAGTTAAAACATTGAAAAAGATTGAAATGTTTTTACCTATGAATTAAATTTAAAATTAATGTAAATGACATAAATTATATTAAATGGTAAATATATATTCTATTTATACTTTAAAATCATTATATTTAATCATTTAACCATATAAATTATCTTGATGAAAAAAGTTTATTTTAAGAAAAATTTAGCGTATTTTTACTATTCATCAAAATATGAAAGTTATGAAAAATGTATCAAAAATTTATCCAATGTAAATTTCTATATCCTGATTAGAAATAAGAAGTTTATTTTTTAAAAATTTTACTTATAAACTTGTCAATAATTATATTTAAAAAGGGTGCTCCATCAAAAGGCGGTAACACTGCATGTTTTGAAAAATACATCTTTTATCCGAAAAATTGATTTTGTTTTCATATTTCATTATAGAAATTTTGTAAGATGAATTATAATGTTATAAAATTTAAAATTAGATTTATACTATTCATAATGGATAGTTCATAATATTATAATAATATATCATTATTTAGTGAAACATGGTATTACGTACAACGCAAGCTATAGAGGAAGGATGCTCTTTCGTGTAACGCAAGAGAAGCCATTGTTGTGTGTAGTGAAATATTACTTTGGTGTTACTTATGAAATAAGACATAAAAATATACATATATATTTCTCATAAAATCTCAGGGTGTTACAAGGTTTCATTTTTTTTACAGTGTTTTCTAAATTTTTGGGTCCACAAATTGGAGAATGGAGAAAATGTTTTGGAAATGGGTGTTTACGCCAGTGTTAAGGAATATTGAAAAGTTTCATGCCATGAATTTTTCAAGATAAGTTTTTCCAAATACTAAAAATTAAGGAAGGGAATGAATGTTATGGTTTTCTATGCAAGTTGATTTGTGCAAGAGAGGATAGGGTGGTTGGGGATAGAATGTTTGGGTAAATTTTTGCACCTTATGCATAGGGTCACCAAAATACCTATAAATAATAATATATCACCCTCGTTTAATTTAAGATCAACATTTCTATAATATTGGAACTCTTTTTGAATAAGAATATAGGGTTGTGCAAGATGGGATTAAAGAAGGATTTTGCGCAGAAAGAAGGGAGTCGCACGAAAGATGCATGGAAGAAAAGAGTTGCACGACTATAAGGGATAATCAAATAAATATTCAGTTTTGTGAAATTATTGAGTTGTTTGAAAGTTGGTATTCCATGAAAAAGGAAAAACTCGTGCACCAACATTAAATTAGTGTGCAAGTCACCCTAAGGATTCTCAAGAGGTTGACATTTCCCATTACATCTGTGGTAAAGCAGTATTCATTTGTGGTTGAAAGTGATAAGTCAACATATTATCTATACATAGTGCAGGATGCATTCATTAGATATAATTAAGAGAACATGAAGTGTATAAACTATGTGTGGATACCATCCAAGAGAAGTGAGTGAAAGAATAGTAAAACAATGATCCTTTCCACCAATAGTGCACCAGATAAAGAGGCATAGGGAGTGACCCATGGGAATGTAGTGGGAGGACCCTAAACCTTATAGAGGTTATGACCCTAGGCATAGAAGTAAACTAACTGAAGACTTGTAAATAGTAGAGTATTTTTAGTGGGTTTCATACATTAGCGCATTGTCATTGTATGCTCCTTGGACATAGCCCAGTGGGGATGAACCAAGTTAAATCATTGTGTCTCATGCATGATTTAATTTGTATTCATGTATTTCTATACGATAATGAGAGATGTGTGTTTTGTTTAACAATGAAATAAGATCAAAAGGGGTAGTCGTTTTAATCTGTCATACTCTAATTCACCCCCCTCGTATGGAATTTAACATATTGTACCTAAAAACATCCTCAGTTATTCCCTCTACTAAATCTGGTCCCATAAACTTCCTTTCTTTTACCGCATCCCAAAAATCTATTGGCTAACACAAATTTACATATAATATTTTAAATGGTTCCATCTGTATACAGGACTAAAAACTATATTTATAAGGAAATCTACCAAAGAATTATGTTGTTCGCATATTCCATTGTAACCCATTTAACAAGAAGGAAGCATATATTCCATGGTCTAAATCATCTACCTAGACTAAAAATAAAAGGTGTGCTATGATTTAATTTAGTACCAAATAATTTCTGAAGTTTTTTACATAAATAATATGTAAACTTGGGATCATAGTATGATATATTGGATTGGGAAATTCCATGTAATATGATTATATCCATTATATATAGTCGAGAAAGTAGTTCTAAATAAAAATTATCTTGAATTTAATATAAATTATTATATTTAGTTAATCGATCAACAATAAACCAAATAAAATTTTTAACATGAGAAGTCATTGGTAATATCACCACAAAATAAATAGATATATTTTCCTATTTCCACTTCTACACTGGAAATGGATGAATATTTACCGTTATTATTTTTGATCTTATTTAACATGTTGACAATTAAAATAATTCATGGTAATTTTAGTATTTTATATTTTCATTCCATCCCACAAGTAATACTGATAAAAATATATCTACATCTTAGTGTTTTCCTGATGAATAGAAATAAGAGAAGTATGATATTCACTCAAAAACTCGTTCATCAAATTTTAATCACAGGGAACACCTAATCTTAATCAAAATCACAAAAAACCTTCTCCATCAATATTATATACATCCAAATTTCCCTTATTAATATATTCTATGTGTTCTTAAAAAAATTCCTTGTTTTTAGTTTCCTTAATTATTTTTAAAAAAGTCAACTACACTGACTTCTAGAACAAAATATAGTATATCCCTTAATCAAAAAAATTTAATACAAAATTCATCAAATCATGAACCAAAGGGTTATTTTCTAAACATAACATTGCTAATGTTGAATTTTTTTCTTAAAAAATCATCTACAAATTTGTTTTCATTTTATGGATGGTAATTAATCATGAAAACATAATCCTTGATCAATTCCATCCATATTATCTTTCTCACATTCAATTATTTCTATGTGAATATATTCTTAAATTTTTCTTATCAGATTATATTTCTAAATTTAATCCATACAATTGATTCCTCTATATTTTTAATTGAAAATATAATCAAATAATTATATATCATTTGTAATGTAATTTAACTTAAGAGTTTTCAACTGACATTAAGTATAAGAAATTACCTAATCATTATGCATCAGAAGAAAATCAAGTCACTTCTATGAAGTATCACTGTATATTGTTAATTATCCATTTATAGAAGGAATGGCCAAAAATAGAGTATTTCCGAACATTTTATTTAGTTCCAGAAAAAAATGACATTATTTTTTCTAGACGAATTAAACTTTTTTGAGTTAACATATTTAGTGGGATAGACAATTGAGAAAATTTCACAACAAAACACCTATTGTAAACTAAAAATCCCAAAAAATAAGAATGTCTATGATATTTTTTAGTCTCATACATTCATAAATAACTTTTTTTAGAAGGGACAATTGTTATTCCATATTTATAAAACATATTTCTAATGAAAGAAATCTATTTAATCTAAATTTGAACTTATTAGATTTCCCATATAGTTTATTTTATTTTATGATTCAAATTTTAATCCTTATGCATATTTAATAAACCTCGTGACTTTTAGAATATACCAATATGTCATCAATATCACCTTTCTCTCTAGTATTCTTAAATAGATACCACCACCGATCAACTTTATCATAAAAATAATAAATGTAAACTGTTTCATTTTTACATTTTTACCATCCCATGACCTCAAAAATATTTTATACTGATTTAATAAATCCTTCAGCTATCATAGGGTTATATGATCTATTGAATGATGGGGGATTCTATTTCATTAAATGCTTCTCTATTGACATATTCCATAGTGGTTGACCTAGATGATCCCTATAAGAGATTTCAACACCATTGATATCCAATTTCAACTCATCGATCACTAAAAAACTATTTTATACAAATTACATCCATATCAGGATGATGATTTGGACTGATATTTTACTCTTAGAGTATTCTCACTACAACTTCCCTTTTTATATTATTGAAACCCATTTGAGCCTATGTTGTTTAGATGAATTAGTGTGGTAATATTTAAATACTATATACTTTATAATTGTCCATAATGTAAAATATTTTAGGGGAATGATATAATAATCTTCTTAAACCCTAATGTTATATAAATCGACTACTGATACCAACTATAATGTCCTGACCTCAAATTTAACATAATCATGAGTTTAAAGTCTATAATTCATGGTCATAAATTTTATGATCATTATAGGTTTAGGTTTTTAGATAATTATAATATAACTTGTTCAAAAAATATCTATATAAGAGAAATTGTACACTTCTAATAAATAACCATTAATTTGAAAATATGATAATTTTATGATAAAAGACGATTTATTTCTTCAAAAAATCTTCATAGCTTTAAAATTGACTTCTTATATTCCCTTACACATCTGTATACCATGTAATTTTTTTAAAAGTGTGATCAGTGAAAAAATACTAGTAAGCGATATAAAAAGTAATAAATTTTTTTTGTCCAATGAGAACATGAAAACCCATGAAATGGTTACCTTTGTATCAATGTTATTTAGTTAATGAAATAAACCATTTTCACATAAAAAATAGAGTTATATAAAATCATTAAATCCCATTTAAATCATAGGTAAATAATAATCGTATATTTTTACATCATTATCCATAATATTATTACAAGTGGAATAACTAAATAGTTGACTTATATACCAAATGTATTAGAGGCCTATCATTGACCCACCCATTCTTAGTATAAAACATAACCACCCTTAATTTTTTTTATTGTAACCACGCATTTTTGGTGTATAATGTTCCAAAAAACCAATATAAATAGTTCCAAATAAACATAATATAATCATAACACATAAAATATTTCACTTTTCACATCACACTCCTAATATATTACCTTCAGTAATAAGAAAATATTTTTAGAGATTAAAATATCAATAATTTTTTTAAAAACCAATTTTTCAATACATAAATACGCATGAAACAGAATCATATGTTATATTTTAATAAGACATAAAATCTTATAAATGATTCCACAATTCAAATAATGGTTACAACTGTGAAATTTATTTGTATCCATATATGTTAAAATAGAAATTTCATTTTATAATTTGTAATGAAAGTCACGCATTCTATAAAAAGATTATTTTTTTTAAATACGTTAAATGTAATCCATAAATTCCATTTATAAAACTCTCATGTCCATAAAAAAATAATTCTAAAAACATGAACATAGGTGAGAAAGAGATATATAAATAAAACATTAAAAAATAATGAAAATTATATTATCAATTTGGAAATATTTAAATCATATACCCCATGAAATATTAACAACAACAAAATCATTATGTACTATTATAATAAATAAATTCATGATATAACCTGTCAAATGTGATTAATATACACCTTATACCAAAATATATGTTTATAACATTAAAATATGCCTCAATAAAAGGAAATTGATGGAAACCCCTATAACACTTGGTAATTTTCATGTCAATTCCCCTTGGATAAAATAATTAAAATTGAATATTAATATAGTATCACTTATGAAAGATTTGAGATATTAAATGTAAATGGGATAGTACATGAACCCTAAAATAAAAATTTGGCTCTTAACATTATAAAATTCCACAAGGAAAAGAATGTGAGACAAAATCCCTTACCTTGAGTCTGACTTATCACATGCATTATTTATCTTCCATGATAATATAATTATATTAATTTTGATATTTTTTTTAAAAAGATTTAGTTTTATTATTTTATTTCACTTATTACAATGTTATATATGGTTATATTATCAATCATGTTTACATCCGATATTTTGACCATATTTGTCATATTTCTCAAAAATGAATTCTCTATGTTGACTATGGTCAAAGAGGTAATAATTTAAACATCACAAAAATAATAATTGTGAAATAATTTTCATATTTATACATAAATTATAATTCTGATACCCATCATGAAAAATGGTTTTGAGTAATTATGTATGTTACGATAATGGAGATGGTAGGTCATACGTACGCATGTGTAATGTTTCCATTTTTCAATGATCATTATGGAAAGGTGGTAAGTCAGATTTATCATGGAATAATTATATTAATATCATTAATTAAATGTTTTAAATTTAAATTTAAATATATATATCACCCATATGGTGTGGTGATGAAAAGAGACTTACATTGGATCATGAAGGTGGTAGTCCATATATACACAAACAATGTTATCATATTTCATTGAGTTAAAATATAAGAAATAAAATAATATATTACATTTTTAGAATTCTAAATATATCATAAATATCATAATTATTTCATTAAAATCTCATATATTCATTAAATTTATCATTATTACCATCATTTTAAATCGTTAGTGAAAAATGAATCACATCGCTTCGCATAAAGGTATTACATTATTAATATGAGTGATGTTATTATATCCCATAATGAATGGAAAGAATAAACTATGTATATGAAATAATTAATCTATTGGTATAATTATTTTCTTAATATCATATATATACTTTATATCCATCATTATTTCTCACTGTGAGAGGTGTTGATGGAAAACGTGAGACATTGGTTCGTGAGGTGATAGTCTATCGTACACACAAGTAAACTTTTCATTTACCATTTGAGTAACGAGGATATATATATATGTAATTACATATAATTAATAAAATATAATTATATATCATATATTTAAGTTATTAAGTAATCACTTACTTGGAATATTTTAACGAGGTTGGAGAATAATTAATTCAAAAACATATAGTTGTGAATTTTACCACTATGAGGAAACCTATTTAGGATTATACCTAAACTATTCCTATAATAGAATTATGAAAACCCAATTATTATAGGAATTGTTATGGGATTTGGGAATTTATTTTCATTATTATTTCCTTAAAAATATTTTTTTGGTGTAAATAATAGGAGAGAGTTGGTGGCCTTTTTTAAGTGAGGTGGGTGGAACACATGAAATTTTTGAAACGAAATAAGTGTACCAACATTTTTCACATGCCAAAATGGTATTAAATTTATTATTATATATTAATAGACATTATAATTGATATATATGTCCATCTAATATATTTTATACATGTTTTGGGTCATTTTGACCATTATATATCTAATTTAATCCTAAGTAAACCCATTTTTTTCCATAAATATAGAAAATAATTTTTACTATTTTCACAATTTATTATGGAAAAAATTATTTTCATTTTATTAGATTATATAAATTATGATGATTCAAAATATAGAATCTATTTTTAAAATATCAACTCACATAATTGGAAAGTTAAATTTAATATAAATCTTAAAGACACAAGGTATAACGACCCGTACTTTACATACATTGTTAATACTTCAAAATTGAAGCACACTTATTACAACATATGACAAAACCATAAAGGACCTTATAGGTATAGTGTCTTTAGAAACTGGGAAACATAAACAACTGGTTCATAAATCTTCTACAATTTCTCCCATTTATTTCATCATATCTAGGGTCCCTTTTAGAACATTCTACTTAATATCCATCTTCCTGACTAGGGGAAAAGAAAACATAAAAGGGTGAGCTCAAATGCTCAGCAGGGGCAAATAAAAGAAATAAAAATCATATCATATCTTTTTGAAAATCATAACCTGCAAAAGAGATCATAATATCTTAACATGGAATAAATCATAGAAGTGAAAATGAGATCCGCATAATCATAACATGAAACTTGAAACTTTGTGTCATGCACACATAATCATGGAAAATCATTTCTTGTTAGTCATGACTCATTGCCAAGACTATCTTAGTGGACAAAGTCCCTTTCTGAACCGAGTCACCCTCATTCCAGTCCTGTTTCACTGAACCGGTATAACGTACCGTTCCAGCCATGTCTATCTCATGAGATATAAAATCTTTAACCAATGCATTTTAGGGAGATATAGGTCCCACCCATCTCATAATGATACCATTCTTATGTGTGCCACAAAATCATAAACCATAAATCATAGCATAACCCATGTAATAAAAATTGGAATCTTAAACATCGTGACATCATAAAAGAATTCATATAATATAAATGAATTCATAAAAATAATTCCATCACAACATAATCAAATCAATGTAATAATAGGGATAAAAACAGAACCCTTTATGATCTTATAGGGAAAATAATTTTGATAAAACACTTGAACTCCATTCTTTAGGAAAATACCCTTTCTACTTCAAAAACATTTTTCCTTTCTTAACATGTTATACAATTTTAAACTAAAAGAAGTTGATTAAAAATAAACTTGAAAAGTTGAAAAGGATTCTTCTTGGAAATAATGTTTTAAAAATCCATTCATGCCGTATAAGTTAAAAAAAACATTCTTCGTACTTTTGTCGGAAAAGTCAAAAAGTACCTTGTACGAAAAACGACAAAAGATTCCTTTCATATCCTTAACTAAAAAATCACCAAAGGGTAAAATTGGATTTAAAAAATTTTAGGTGGATGGAAATAATATTAGATATTGAGGGAACATGGATGTGGATGATAAAATACACCCCAGTAAATTTCAAAGTATAAACAATCTCGGATAAAAATGAGATTGTGATATTTTCCCTTACCTTAGGTCCGATTTTCTTTGTATATGTCCGAAGATCCTTTATAATAGTTTAAATAATTTTATTGACTTATTCCATAATCATACATATTGATATGATATCATATATGGTCATATTCTTAGCTTCTTGTTAGTAATATTTCATTGTTACTTGTTACTCGGGTCTTTATTGCCTTTTGTTCTTATGCGTGTTTTGCCGAATAAATTCTTATTCTTATTTTAAGGTTATAGATAACTTATATCCAGAATGGTATTAGTGTAACATATATCATATTTATTCATTAAATTCATTTATATAATTATTATGTAATTATGATCATGTAGAACGAGTCGAATCACATCGTGGAGACGGTATTCCGTACGTACGCACGAGTGATGATATCATTCCTATGATCGTGGAATTGTATTGGAGTATATGTATATTATTTCAGTATCAATATTAATTTATAATAATCATAAATAGTTACTCATTACACCATTATACCCATCCTTGTAAGGTGATGGTGGAAAATAGATTACACCACGGCGTGGAGACGGTATTCTGTACGTACGCACGCGCGGTGATTTCATTTTTCCGTAGGATGGATAGAAGGTGAATTAGGGTTGTTTCATATTTATAATAACATATCAGTATGTAAGTAATACTGATGTTATTACTTTATCATTAAACATCTAAAGAATAAGAATTTGAAGAAGAAATAAATTGAAAAGATCGGTAATGGATATTACCTCTTCTTTGGAACGCTTCTTTGAATCCTCCACTTAGGGAACTAAGATTGGTCTTCGAAGAAGACCAGGACCTCTTGGATTATTCTAGGGAAGTGTAGAGGAGAAAATGGCAGGGGTTGGAAGAGCTTGAGTGCTCAAATTGGTGTGAGAAGGAGGGGGAGGAGGTGCCCTTTTATAAGGGAGGAGAGGGGCACCTTAGGAATATCTCAAAATATTATTTTATATTAAAGTCAAAATCGGTTTATAATGGTTCCAAAGGGTTTTATTTAGAAGCTAAAGTGGGGATGGGTCGAAATCCTATCAACCAATAGGATTTAGACCAGTTTAGGGTATTATTTTAACTTTATCAATTAGATTTAACTCTATGTTAAATAATTTAACTTTTACCGTGTCTTTTTGTTTTCTTAAACTATATGGTTAATACACTTACTATAACATGCCAAACGAACCCCAAATTGTTTATTATTAATATATATATCCTTATATAAGTCATTTGGCCGAACCTTAGATTTTTAGGAATAAAACAAGAATTAATAATATAATATTTGGTTTAAAAACTATTTTGTGTCAATTTTGACATTATTTGATATATGATTTTTGTGAAAGTCATAACAGAATTATATGTTAGAACCAAGTTGATTAAATCAAAACTAATATATCATAGTAACCTATAAAATTAGTGTAATTCATAAAAAGTCTCAAATTACATTTATTTGGGTGTTTATAACATCAATTATGTCAATATTTCATAAATAAGATAATTACTGCATCATAATTGTGTCATAAATAAATTAAATTATTTAATGTCTAAAAATTATAAATAAAATACCATCATATAGGAAATCTTTTTATATTTCTAATGAATATTTATAGTCGAATTTATCTTATGTATAACCCCATGTTAAAAATGATTTACTTATTAAACGTTGATTTTAACTATTTTAACCCTTCTTTAAATAAATTAATAATAAATGTCCTAATCTAATCCAAGTGGACCTAAATGGTCATATTTTATTCCTAAGTTTGTTTTTGGTCGAATTACACTTGTCCAATAGAATTAGGACATGTGTTAGGGTAATAATAATATCATTTTTACCCTTAATTACCCTATTTACTTTTAACCGTGGTAAAAAAAAGTAAAAATTTACTATTCACCAAAAAATTATTTTCATCTCATTGAACCACATTTTAGTCCTTGATATTAACCGTGTCTCTCGGATTTTCTAAATTCCATTCACAGAAGCGGTAAAATTAAGTTTTATGCAAAATTCAGTTTTTAACCTACCACTTAGTGGTTTCACTATTCATCAAAAATAGAAAGTTTTCAGAAAAATACCAAAATTTCACCCTAGGCTAATTTCGGTATTCCGAATCCAAAAATGAAGTCCATTTTGAATGATAAAATTTATAAAATTTCAAAAAGTAGTTATTACTATTCATAACGGCTAGTTTTAATAATATTTTAATAGCATATCGTTGTTTAGTGAAACTCAGTATTGCGTACGACGCAAGCTATCGAGGAAGGTCGTGATTGTGTGTAAAGTAAGCCAAGCTAGTATGTAGTGAAAGATTCCTGTGATGATATATAAAAACAAAATATTACTCATAAAAATCTTGGGTGTTACATTCTACCCCCCTTAAAAAGAATTTCGCCCTTGAAATTCGTCACTTTGTAACAAACAGATGAGGATACTTCTCCCTCATCATATCCTCAAGCGCCCATATAGCTTCTTCTAATTGGTGGTTCCACCATAAAACTTTCACCAATCGAGTGGTCTTGTTTCGTAGGACATTTTCGCTACGATCCAGAATCTCTATCGGTTGTTCTTCATAAGAAAGATATTGCTCCAGCGGTACAACTTCTGAGCTGAGTACATGTGAAGGATCATGTATGTACTTTCTCAGGAGAGATACATGGAACACATCGTGAACTTGAGAGAGATTCGGTGGAAGCGCCAATCGGTAAGCTACCTTTCCAACATGATCCAGTATTTCGAAAGGACTGATATATCTAGGGCTAAACTTCCCCTTCTTTCCAAATCTCATAACCCTCTTCCAGGGAGATATTAGTAAGAACAATTTATCACCCACTTCAAACTCTAGGTATTTTCTTCGGTTATTGGCATAACTTTTCTGTCGACTCTGAGCTGCTCTTATGTGTTGTTGAATAGATCTGACCTTTTCTGCCATTTCATCAATGAGATCAGGTCCTAATAGCTTTCTTTCCTCAACTTCATCCCAGCAAGTTGGAGTCCTGCATTTCTTTCCATAGAGAGCTTCATAAGGAGCCATCTAAATACTAGAGTGAAAGCTATTATTATAAGAAAATTCCACCAAAGGTAGGTGTTGATCCCAACCTCCTTTGTAATCTATAGAGCAAGATCTCAACATATCTTCTAGGGTTTGAATTGTTCTCTCAGACTGACCGTCTGTCTGGGGATGATAAGCAGTGCTGAAACTCAACTCTGTATCCAGAGTATGATGAAGACTTCGCCAGAACTTCGAGGTAAATCTCGGATCCCGATCAGATATAATAGAAAGTGGTACTCCATGCAATCTTACCACTTCTTTTACATATATCCTGGCAAGCTGATCTAGAGAGAAATCCTCTCTAATAGCAATGAAGTGTGCAGACTTTGTAAGATGATCAACTATGACCCAAATATCATTATTGCCTTTGTATGTTTTAGGAAGTCCTGTGACAAAGTCCAT
Organism: Viscum album; assembly: GCA_963277665.1. Classification (NCBI taxonomy): domain Eukaryota; kingdom Viridiplantae; phylum Streptophyta; class Magnoliopsida; order Santalales; family Viscaceae; genus Viscum; species Viscum album. Next base: position 1,148,040,755 of record OY728143.1, on the reverse strand, counting down.
AGTGATGTTTTCCCATTTCCATTCAGGTATGGGTAATGGTTGTAACATCCCCTTCGACTTTTGTCTCTCAGCTTTAACTTGTTGACAAACCAAGCATCGAGAGACATATTCAGCAACATCTCTTTTCATGCCATCCCACCAGAAGTACTCTTTCAGGTCCCTATACATATTCATGCTTCCAGGATGAATAGAGAATGAAGAACTATGAGCCTCATCCAGCAGCTCCTTCTTTAATTCGGGGATGGGAGGAACACAAACCCGATTCCTGAACTTTATTTTCCCATCACAATCAAGGTTGAATTCAGGAACATTTCTCGCCTTCTTTTGTAACTCGACATCTTCTTTTTGTGCCTCTTTAATCTTCGCATGTATAGATGGTTGAACATTCATTTGAGAAAGATAAGATTTTTCCCCTTCCATTATAATTCCAAGATCCATCCTTTGTAAATCCATAAATATTGGATCTTTTGTGATCCTCATCATGGATAAACTAGCATGGTCTTGTCGACTTAATGCATCTGCCACCTTGTTTTCTTTCCCAGGGTGGTAATGGATTGAGCAGTCATAATCCTTAATCAGCTCCAACCATCTTCTTTGACGCATATTCAGCTCCTTTTGTGTGAAAATATACTTTAAACTTTTATGATCAGTATAAATATCACACCTTTCACCATAAAGGTAATGCCTCCAAATCTTTAATGCAAAGATTACCGCAGCCATCTCCAAATCATGTGTTGGGTAATTTTGATCATGGATTTTCAACTGTCGTGAGGCATAAGCTATCACCATATCATTTTGCATAATAACACACCCCAATCCCTTCTTGGATGCATCACTGTAGATCACAAACCTTTCTCCACTACAAGGCAGTGTGAGCACAGGTGCACTGGATAACCTTCTTTTCAACTCTTTGAAATTCTCTTCACATTCCTCTGTCCAAACAAACTTAACTCCTTTCCGAGTCAACTTGGTGAGTGGATTAGATAATCGTGAAAAATCTTTTACAAAACATCTATAATATCCAGCCAAACCAAGAAAACTTCAGATCTCAGTTACTATTGTTGGTCTCGACCATCTTTCGATAACCTATGTTTTTGCTTGATCCACAGATATCCCCTCTTTTTAGATTATGTGACCCAAAAATGCAACTTTTTGAAGCCAAAATTCAGACTTGGTAAATTTGGCATAAAGCTTATCCTTTCTCAGGGTCTTCAATATAATTCTCAAGTGATCTTCATGCTCTTCCTTGCTCTTTGAATAAAAAAGAATATCGTCTATAAAGACTACCACAAATTGATCAAGATAGTCACTAAAGACTCTATTCATTAGATCCATGAAGATAGCAGGGGCATTAGTAAGACCAAATGGCATCACTATACATTCATAGTGTCCATACCTTGTACGGAAAGCCGTCTTTGGTATATCCTCCCTTTTGACCCATAATTGATGATACCCTGAATGAAGATCAATCTTGGAAAAGTATTGACCTCCGCGTAGTTGGTCAAATAAGTCATCAATGTGTGGGAGAGGATATTTTTTCTTGATAGTGATCTTGTTAAGTTCTCGATAATCAATACAGAGTCTCATTGATCCATCTTTCTTCTTAACAAATAGAACAGGTGCTCCCCAAGGTGACGCACTAGGGTGTATGAATCCCTTATCAAGATTCTCCTGGAGTTGCTTCTTCAATTCCTGCAACTCAATTGGGGCCATTATATAAGGTGTCTTTGAAATAGTCAAAGCACCCGGTACGAGTTCTATTGAAAACTCAACTTCACGATTTGGTGGATGACCCAGTAATTCCTCCAGAAATACATCATCAAACTCCCGTACGATGGGAATATTCTTAATCTTGAGTTTCTCCCCAACCATTTGAGATAAATAACCTTCATTTAGTGGAATCAAGACCCATAAGATGGAAGAAATTTCCACTGGAAGGTTATATTCATCCTTTCATCGATAGACGATCGTAGATTGATCTGGAATATGAAATGTGACTTCCCTTCTTTGGCAATTGATATGAGCTCCATGTAGATAAAGCCAATACATGCCAAGAATCACATCAAATTACACTAAAGGAAGTATCACAAGATTTGCAGGAAGCACTTTCCCACAAACTTCGATTGGATAACAATTATAAACTTTTGATGCGACTGTTTTGCCATTAGGTGTTGTCACAGCTAACTCAACATCTAATTGTTGAGGTAATATGGTGATACCCTTAGAACATTTTTCAGAAATAAAAGAGTGTGTGGATCTAGAATCAAATAAAACATTTGCTACTTTCGAGTGGATGGTAAGTGTACCTTTCACCACTTTGTTATCGTACTCCACATCGCTGATTGAAATTGCATGTGACTTTCCTTTGTCTTTAGCCTTAAGATTTTGTTGACGTCGACCATCATCATCAACCCTTGGATTTGGGCATTGATTGGCATAATGCCCCATCTACTTGCACTTGAAACATTGAAGTGTTGTAGGTTCATTCTGTGCATCCCTTCCTTTGTTTGCATCATTAGACATCTTCTTCCCATTATCGCGACATTCAAATGCCTGATGACCTTCCTTTCCAAATTTGAAACATTTAGTTGTCCCTTTAAGACAACTCCCTCCATGTTTCTTTCCACACTTTGAGCATAAGGGAAAGCTCATCTTCTTTTCAGTGTGCTCTTTAGATTTTCCTTTGAATTCCATCTTCCTCTTCTTGTCAAACCCATGTGACTGATGGGTTACTCCAATCTCCATCTCGACTTTGAGAGCACATCGAATGATTTCCTCGTAGCTATTGAAGTCCCTTATGGCTAATGCCCTTCGAAGACTTGGTTTTAAGCCACTAAAGAATCGATCGATCTTACTCTCAGGTTGGATAATAATACCGGAATCATACCTTGCAAGTCTTGTAAAATTTTCTTCATAGGTACCAACAGATTCATCATCCCTTTGCTTCAGTTCAAGAAACTCTTTCTCCATCTTAGTTCGGAGAATACGAGGGAAGTACTTATTGAAAAATAAGTTCTTGAACTCATCCCATTCCATAGACTCAATTTCATCCCTTTGCCTCGTATTCTTAAAAAGATTCCACCATTGATCAGCATCTCCTTCCAAACGATACACTACTAGGATGACTTTATCATGTTCAGAACATTGAAGAACTGAAAATATCTTTTCAGTAGTACTAATCCATTTTTCAGCAACTAATGGATCAGTAGACCCGCTGAAAGAAGGTGGACGCTGCCTCATGAAGGATTCAACAGAATGTTGCTCCTTCCTTTGCTCGTTTGGAAGTCCTGCATGATTCATAGCTTTAGAAATTTATGTGAGCATGGCTACAAGTTTTTTCATTCCAACTCCCATATCGTTTGGTTGCTCAGGGGGACAATCATTTCATTGCCCATCGCATTCTGCATTAACACGGTTCCTTCGGGTTCCAGCCATTGACAAAAACCAAGAAGAATAGTGTGAGCAACACTAATTATAATAGGAAAACCACATAATCAAGAATAAAATTTCACACATAAGGTCTTATCCTAGGGTATTCAGGGCCATTTCTAAAACACTAAGATTGTGTTCTATGCTTAGACTTATCCTTAGGGTTCTTACTAAGGCTTTCATATCCTAGTTTCCAAAGGTTGACTATACCTTTCCTCTGATACCAACTATAACGACCCATACTTTACAAACATTGTTAATACTTCAAAATTGAAGCACACTTATTACAACATAGGACAAAACCACAAAGGACCGTATAGGTATAGTGTCTTTAGAAACTGGGAAACATAAACAACTGGTTCATAAATCTTCTTCAGTGTCTCCCATTTATTTCATCATATCTAGGGTCCCTTTTAGCACATTCTACTTAATATCCATCTTCCTGACCTGGGGAAAAGAAAACATAAAAGGGTGAGCTCAAATGCTCAGCATAGTCAAATAAAGGAAATAAAAATCATATCATATCTTTTTAAAAATCATAACCTGCAAAAGAGATCATAATATCTTAACATGGAATAAATCATAGAAGTGAAAATGAGATCCCCATAATCATAACATGAAACTTGAAACTTTTTGGCATGCACACATAATCATGGAAAATCATTTCTTTTTAGTCATGACTCATTGCCAAGACTATCTTAGTTGACAAAGTCCCTTTCTGAACCGAGTCACCCTCGTTCCAGTCCTGTTTCACTGAACCGGTATAACCTACCGTTCCAGCCATGTCAATCTCATGAGATATAAAATCTTTACCCAATCAATTGGAGGGAGATATAGGTCCCACCCATCTCATAATGATACCATTCTTATGTGTTCCACAAAATCATAAACCATAAATCATAGCATAACCCATGTAATAAAAATGGGAATCTTAAACATCATGACATCATAAAAGAATTCATATAATATAAATGAATTCATAAAAATAATTCCATCACAACATAATCAAATCAATGTAATAATAGGGATAAAAACAGAACCCTTTATGATCTTATATGGAAAATAATTTTGATAAAACACTTGAACTCCATTCTTTAGGAAAATACCCTTTCTACTTCAAAAACATTTTCCCTTTCTTAACATGTTATACAATTTTAAACTAAAAGAAGTTGATTAAAAATAAACATGAAAACTTGAAAAGGAAGCTTCTTGGAAATAATGTTTTAAAAATCCATTCATGCCGTGAAAGTTAAAAAAACATTCTTCGTACTTTTGTCTGAAAAGTCAAAAAGTACCTTGTACGAAAAACGACAAAAGATTCCTTTCATATCCTTCACTAAAAAATCACCAAAGGGTAAAATTGGATTTAAAAAATTGTAGGTGGATGGAAATAATATTAAATATTGAGGGAACATGGATGTGGATGATAAAATACACCCCAGTAAATTTCAAAGTATAAACAATCTCGGATAAAAATGAGATTGTGATATTTTCCCTTACCTTAGGTCCAATTTGCTTTGTATGTGTTCGAAGCTCCTGTATAATGGTTTAAATAATGTTATTGACTTATTACAGAATCATACATATTGATATGATATCATATATGGTTATATTCTTAGCTTCTTGTTAGTAATATTTCATTGTTACTTGTTACTCGGGTCTTTATTGCCTTTTGTTCTTATGCGTGTTTTGCCGAATAAATTCTTATTCTTATTTTAAGGTTATTGATACCTTATATCCAGAATGGTATTAGTTTAACATATATCATATTTATTCATTCAATTCATTTATATAATTATTATGTAATGATGATCATGTAGAACGAGTTGCATCACATCGTGGAGACGGTACTCCGTACGTACGCACGAGTGATGATATCGTTCCTATGATCGTGGAATTGTATTGGAGTATATGTATATTATTTCAGTATCAATATTACTTTATAATAATCATAAATATTTACTCATTACACCATTATACCCATCCTTGTAAGGTGATGGTGGAAAATAGATTACACCACGGCGTGGAGATGGTATTCCGTACGTACTCACGCGCGGTGATTTCATTTTTCCGTAGGATGGATAGAAGGTGAATTAGGGTTGTTTCATATTTATAATAACATATCAGTATGTAAGTAATACTGATGTTATTACTTTATCATGAAACAACTAAAGAAGAAGAAGTTGAAGAAGAAATAAATTGAAAAGATCGGTAATGGATATTACCTCTTCTTTGGAAAGCTTCTTTGAATCCTCCACTTAGGGAACTAAGATTGGTCTTTGAAGAAGACCAGGATCTCTAGGATTATTCTAGGGAAGTCGAGAGGAGAAAATGGCAGGGTTTGTCCGAGCTTTAGTGCTCAAATTGGTGTGAGGAGGAGGGGGAGGAGGTGCCCTTTTATAAGGGAGGAGAGGGGCACCTTAGGAATATCTCAAAATATTATTTTATATTAAAGTCAAAATTGGTTTATAATGGTTCCAAAGGGTTTTATTTCAAAGCTAAAGTGGGTATGGGTCGAAATCCTATCAACCGATAGGATTTAGACAAGTTTAGGTTATTATTTTAACCATATCAATTAGATTTAACTCTAAGTTAAATAATTTAACTTTTACCATGTCTTTTTTTTTCTTACACTATATGGTTAATACACTTACTATAACATGAAAAACGAACCCCAAATTGTTTATTATTAATATATATATCCTTATCTAATTCATTTGGCCGAACCTTAGATTTTTAGGAATAAAATAACAATTAATAATATAATATTTGATTTGAAAACTATTTTGTGTCAATTTTGACATTATTTGATATACGATTTTTGTGAAAGTCATAACAGAATTATATGTTTCAACCAAGTTGATTAAATCAACACTAATATATCATAGTAACCTATAAAATTAGTTTAATTCATAAAAAGTCTCAAATTGCATTTATTTTGGTGTTTATAACATCAATTATGTCAATATTTCATAAATAAGATAATTACTGCATCATAATTGTGTCATAAATAAATTAAATTATTTAATGTCTAAAAATTATAAATACAATACCAACATGTAAGAAATATTTTTAGCTTTCTAAGGAATATTTATAGTCAAATTTATCTTATGTATAACCCCATATTAAAAATTATTTACTTATTAAACTTTGATTTTAACTATTTTAACCCTTCTTAAAATAAATTAATAATAAATGTCCTAATCTAATCCAAGTGGACCTAAATGGTCATATGTTATTCCTAAGTTTGTTTTTGGTCGAATTACACTTGTCCAATAGAATTAGGACATGTGTTAGGGTAATAATAATATTATTTTTACCCTTAATTACCCTATTTACTTTTAACCGTGGTAAAAAAAAGTAAAAAGTTATTATTCACCAAAAAATTATTTTCATCTCATTAAACCACATTTTAGTCCTTGATATTAACCATGTCTTTCGGATTTTCGAAATTCCAATCACAGAAGCGGTAAAATTAAGTTTTATGCAAAATTCAGTTTTTAACCTACCACTTAGTGGTTTCACTATTAATCAAAAATTGAAAGTTTTCAGAAAAATACCAAAATTTCACCCTAGGCTAATTTTCGGTATTCAGAATCCAAAAATTAAGTCCATTTTGAAAGATAAAATTTATAAAATTTCAAAAAGTGGTTATTACTATTCATAATGGCTAGTTATAATAATATTTTAATAGTATATCGTTGTTTAGTGAAACTCAGTATTGCGTACGACGCAAGCTATCGAGGAAGGTCGCGATTGCGTGTAAAGTAAGCCAAGCTAGTATGTAGTGAAAGATTACTTTGATGATATGTAAAAACAAAATATTACTCATAAAAATCTTGGGTGTTACACAAGGAAAACATGTGTTTTTAAGAAGTGTATTTTTTAAGAAAATGATGATTTTATATTAACTATATGACTAATAATAATACAATTATGAGCACTAATCAATATTTATTTTTATATAATACAATAATTTAATTTCTAAAATTTCTCACTAGGTATTATTTTAAATAATTTATATGGATAAACAATATGTATTTTTTAAAAAAAGTTTTTAGAAAAATGCTATTCTAATCCCAAAAAAATCTTATAATAAAATAAAATCTATAATTTATTAATTATTAATTATTTTTATTAAATATAACTATATGATTCTTATGTTACATTAAATCATATTAAAACATAATGGAAATTGTAAATATCTAAAATTATTGAAAATAAATTATTTACAAAAAATCTGTATTTTTCACTATTCGCTAAAAAATAAATATTTTAAAAAATCACCCTAAGTAAATTTTCATATTATGATTTAAAAATTGATTAAAAAAATTAAAAATTAAATTCTAAAATTTATAAATTAATCGTTTAAATAAAACATTATAAGGAAAGAGTTTAGTAAAAACGATTTTCGTGTTTATTGAAAAAAATATTTTTTATTTTTATGATGAATCAAAACATGAAATTGAGTTGTTATATCATTACAAAGTTTGTTAAAAATAAATTTACAAGGAATAATTTAACCGTATTACTCATTAAATTTATTTGATTTAAATATCTATTTTTTTATCCCTCCCTCAATTTTTTTTGATTCATGAGTTACTAAACCATTGTAAAACATAATCATTTCCATGATTGAAACCCATTGTATGTCTTGGAAATGAAAATGTTTTTCATTTTCTTATAAAATAATTCCCAATATGTGTATTTTAATGTTTTTATGTATTTCTTACAGATTCACCTAGGGGAAATCACTCAGAAAAGTTTTAGCAAAGCATTGACTAAATCATCACCCTAATATTTCATGAATGAGCCAAATATTGTAAAAATTGCTAAAAAATACTAGGGGGATATGATTTGGAATATTCACACACACATTATATACCATAATTAAGTATTTTCCTTATATTTCCTTAGTCTCCTACAATTTTATGATATTGAACCCCATTACTTTCTTCTATGGATAACCCATCATGTTATATGTTACCATACCACTATTTATCTCTGATAAGGGTGCTTCATATTAATTTGATGATACCCATAATTTATATTTTTATTAAGGGATTTAATCTTATCCATCCACCTTATTTTATTTAATTCGACAATATTTTTTATGTATTTTTCATTTTCATGATATCCTAGTATTTATTCATCCATAGGTTTTTCAGAGAAATATATGAAAGGTTGTGATGAATCATATAGTGAATGAATTATAATTAATTAGGTGAACAATGGATCTTGAAATTATATAGACACTTGATGACTTTAAAGGTATCTTGAGAAACAATTGGTTGGTTTTTGGTTTATACATCTTCCCATAACTGGATAGTGTCATGGTATAAGGCATTAACAATACGTTTTGATGTCCAGTATTATGCATTACATTTGTAACATAAAGATGAATATGTATTTCCACATTTAAATTTATTATCATGGATTTTTAATTCCATTGTTTTAATTCTCTTATGGATTATTTTTTATTTATTCCTACCATATCACTTATTCCATGTTTTTTATATAAGAATATTTTGTATGGTGCCCCTTTCGGAGCATCTGTGTTCGCCTTAATTTTCTAACATTCCCCAAGAAACCTAGTGGAGGAATATGTGTAATTTCTAAAGATATAATGGAAGGGATAAAAACTTTATCACAAAATTTTCATGATGTATGTAAGATGTTTTTAATTTCATTTATTTATGTATCTAGTCTTCTAATACATTTAAACTATTGGGTCCTTCGTGAACTCTTATGTTGTGTCATAATAATGTAATATGACTACTGCCAATTTTCTTATAGTGTTCATGGTGTTACCACTATGAGAACTTAATTACTGATATCATATGATATAAAAAATTAAATAATAATTTATTTTTTTTCACAAATGGTAATATTTATATTAAACACATTAATTATGATATCTTCAATCCTCTGTTAAAAATCACATAAACATTTTTTCCCCTGATTTATAATTATTGTTCCAAAATAAAACCCCCAAGGAATGAATTTATATATTATAAATAATTATAAATCATCAATTCAAATATCTTTTATGATCTATTAATTATGAAAAATGGTTGAATAATGTGTAACACCACCGATATTACGAAACAATTTTTAAACATATGAGATTACTCTCACCCAATATTGATAATATATTATAAATAACCAATATATATTTATATAATAATTATAAACTATGTTTAATAAAATTATAAACATGAATAAGGTTCTAGATTTATTTATTAATATTGTTATATTTGATATACAAGAAGTTATAGTATGATCAACTAAGTGGGAATTCAATGTATGGGTATAGTCATTTCGATTTTTGATTCATTTGGTCATAGAATTTATTAATTGAATATTAATTTTAATCTTCAATAGATATTTAAAATTCCATATTTTATATTTTATTACATCTTTTTTATATATGTAATTTATCTCAAGTCATCAATATTAAGTTATTTGATAATTTTTTCTAAAATCAAAGTATAATTTTTGAAAGAGTAACTCTCATTTTTACTAATTAATATTTTCTTCTATGTCCATGTTTTTTAGAATCAAATTTGTCTTCACTAAGGAAATAAACAAATTATTTATTAATCATGTTTTCCTTGATATATTTTATGAAATGCAGGTATTTAAATATTTTATGAATATTTATTTTTCATTAAAATGGGAAAAATGTTGTAAAGGCATCTCTTTTCATTATTTACCCCTATAGATTTATTACACTTATGATTTTATTTATTTTCAAGGATAATTGATTTTTAAATATTTATAATAATTTTTCTAACATATATCACATAACCTTTGAAAATTATTTTTGAAATTAATTTTTCATTCAACTTTTATAATAATGTTTATAAGGTATTGTGAAAAAATTTGTATTTTCACTTCTATTTTTCATTCAAAATATATCTCTCATGAAGTGATGTTTTGATCACCATATATATTTTATTATGATAAAAATCCTTTTGGAAAATTATATTTTTATAACCAATGATTTGTTATATTCATGTTAGGTGGTATTTTTGAAAAATTTTTGAATCTCATTATCTTCCAGTGTTTCTTTAAGATATGATGATGATGGATTTTAAGTTGAATGCATATGTAAGGATTATAAAGGGTGGGTTCCTATATTTACATGAAATTAATTTGTTTAATTTTATAAATCACTATATATTATGTTATGTACATAAATATTTGTTTAAAACAAAAATGTGAATAATAAGTTTTCACATTTTTTCACGCGTAAATATAATGAGTTTGGTCACATTGGAAAAGAAATAATGGGGTTTCTCTCAAAGGTTTTACTATTATTATAATTTTAACAAATTTAAAAGTTATTTATCAATTTATTATATATTTAAAAGTTGATATTAATTTAGATTATATTACAGGTTTTCTTGTTATGACACATTTTTAAAAATATTCCTCACACGTAGGTCAGGATCAAATGTTTTATGATTTTTGGGAGCTATTTTGAGCCATGTAATAATAATAATTATTCCTTGATGATATTTTTATGATATTATGTTTGTATAAAATCATTTATAATTATCATATAAGAAATTATAATATTTTAAAATTATATTTAGTAAGTCCTCATGTTTTCCATCATCTTTATGATCTAATATATTATAATGTGTTATCCATTAATGAGTGTTTGATCTCACCTCTTTCTTGTGTTTTAATTTTCCATGTTATGAAGATTATTATATCATGTTATATTTCTATAAATTAGTCTCTATTAGTATGATTAAGGATAAATGTTTCCATATGTTATAAAATAAGATGATTATGTTGCTAAACTTTTAGAAACAAAACCTCTAGGTCCATGGGTTTTTTGAATAGTTATGAGATGGATTATCTAAATCCTGAAATTAATGATTTATTTTTATTGTGTTTTTTGGGTAATATTTAAATTATTTTAGAGTGGAGTTTAGTTACTATAGATATTAGTTTAGATATTTTATAAAAAATCTTTAGGATAGGCCAAACAGATGAGTTTTCATATAGGATTTTATCAAATATTTTTTTGAAAGTAGATACTATATTATTCAAATGGAAACAAAATACCTATATAGATTCTAAAATTAGGTGTAGGATCGTGAAATTATGAACCTTATAGTGGTAAAAATAGTATGTGAATAATGTGTATTATCTCAAGAATCACATAGTACATGAAAAAGAGGCCAAAATGTATAACTATTTTGACACTATTGAGTGATATAATTTGGATGTTTCACATTCTATTTATGAACTATTATGATGGATTTAAAAATATAACTAGATAAATTAAAAAATATTTATAAGCATGATTAATACTTTTAAATTTATAGGTTAACATATGGATTCCATTTATGAAATGCCCTTCTATTTTTATAATTTCTGGATATGTACAATCATTAATTTTGGTATACCAATTCCCAATTATCCATTAGTAGTGGTAATTAAAGGAACCCAAAAGAATCGAGTTAGAAATTAGTGTAATGGAAAATTTGGTGATTATAGTAATTTGAAACCTATAATAAGGGATTTGATGAAAAACCTCATAGAAATGTTTGAACAACTCTCTCGTGATGTGAGTTAAAATGCTAATCTAGTAGATCGTTATAATGAAAGAAATAATAAACAACTCACCATGGATTCATTAATGTGGTAACATCCACCCTCTTCATCGGGTATTTTAATACATTGATTATAAATAAATTGATTAGTTTGGTGAAAATGATTTTTTATATTATCTAGTTCTCAAAACATGAAAATTTCGTTCTGACCATTTATCATTTAGAATGAGTGGCATACTAATGGTAGAATATCATTGAAAATAAACTAAAGAAATTATAATATAATCTATGAAATGGGAATATGTCAATAAGATATATTTCACTATGTATTTTACATTGACACATTACATGAAAATGGATTAATAATTCCTTAAATTTAATAAAAAAATATAATTAATCATTAGGAACATGTAAATAGATTTTCAAAATACTAATGAGGTACTCCTATGGTTTTATATCAAAAAATAAAAGTAAAATTTATTTCTTCTTTAATACTTTAAATCATATTCAATGAAAGGTATTATAAAAAAGAAATTATCGTAGATATGTTGAGATTGTTTGATTTAAACTTATAGTAGATAACTAATATAGAACTCTCATTAATTTAGGGAAAAGAAAATGAAAAATGATTTTCATGGATGATATGATGATAAAACACATGGTGGGATGAAATTACAATTTTAAACATGTAATAAATATAGGTTGAAGCGCGTTGGTAATTTAATTAGGGTATCAGTAAATTGTTTTAGTATGCTGATGTATGAAACATTGTGTATAAGAAAAAAAGTGAATCTAAGATGTCGATATAGATGATATAGGATACAAAGACCCTTATTTATGTGCCACCCACCATATATTATAATTCAAAAAATATTAGTATTAGATAAAAAAAATTATGAGTTTATTGGGAACCCTCAAATTAGTAACTATACTTGATAAAAAAAATATTTCACAAAAATTTACAAAACAACTATTGGATCAAAATATAATAAACCTTTTTAAGTTACACATTCATCATCAATGATCATTATAGGGATATATCAATACTTCAAGGATAGATCATTAATGTTGAGATATGATTTATTTTTAGAAGGCCTTCAATGGATATAAATATGAATTGAATCTTTTCCAAAAAAATCATCCAGATTAAATGAGTAACTAACCACCTACTGAAACCACCAGTCTAGATGGGTGAGCAGCCATTTTTCATTGGTTTTATCTATGACTTCAGGTACTGAAAAATCATAAAAAAATCATTCACTACTGGGGAAAATTTAGTTTCATTATTCTTTCTCTCCTTTACATATTTCCCAAAATGCTTACGAAAACTCTAATAGAAACCCTACATTTTCTATAATAAATTAGAGGGAATAAATGACCTTTTATATATTCCTATAATGTCTCTCTCAACACCTTAGGGATGTTTTATTTCTCATATTCCTCGAATGAAGATATATTGATCTACCCAAAGATAGGAACCCTCTTATAAAACCTTATAAACATGGTTTTTATATGGGAGTGGTCGTTACGAAACTTAGGATTCATCCCCTAATATGTAAGAGGAATAAAATTGTTATTATATAAGATAAAAACTATGAAATTATGAGAGAAATATTATTTCTTCTACTCATTATTCTTATATATAGTTTTATAAATTAATACTTTATCAAAAGACTTCCCTTCAAATTCAATTGAAGCCTGTAATGCACATTCTGTGGTGGAGTCCAGCACCTTAATTGTATCCTCTATAGAGACTTAATCTAACTCTAAAATTGGTGACTGTTCAAGGAATCTATTTTTTCTGTACTCCACTCTCTACAATCAACAATACCCTTTACCTTTATAATCCTCATACAATGTTTCAAATAAATTAGACAGAATAAAACATGAATGGTATTCCTACTCAGAAGGGTAATGGTTCCAAACATCATTATACATGGTGTTTATATTGTTATTAAGTAATACATTTGATTGGTTTTGTAGTTTAATTTAAAAATATTTCTCATAGAGAGGGTCCCAAAAAGGAAGAAAAAGTCTAGACCCATATTCTACAAAATATTTAACAAATGCTATGGTAGGAACCTCTTTACTCACTTATACTTGATTAACAATAGATTTGGTGCATACACCATACTTGAGGGATAAGCAGGGATTCCCCTAAAAGGTTTTCTTTTATTATTATATCATTTCCAAGTTAACGAATCAATACTGTGTATGGCCTCATGGAATTGGATATTCTATAGTTCAATTTGAGCTAAAAACCTTTACATATGAGGAGATAACTGTAAGTAAAATTTTGGGGAAGCCCCCCCCCCAAAAAAAAATCTCTATCCATTGAATATTGATCATGAAAACCATCCACCATATGGTGACATCCTTTCCTCATAGTACCATGGTGACACATTATCCTAATATTCCTCACATGTAAAATATAGGAACAAAAATAACATCATCACTCAAAATTATCCTTATTAAATCACCAATACTCCTCTTCTATCTCAATAAAATTCATTTTAATATAATTATTAAAAAAAATAATTCAACATTTCTTCACATAAAAACTAGATGAAACATGGATTACACTACTATAAATTAAAATAAATATACTGAACAAGTATCTATGTAGATAGGGAATATGCTAGTTTTTTAAATCATAGAGGAAATTCGAGGAAGTTTACTTGGAATACTAAATATGGAGGATCATGAATAATGTGAATGTTTTATGATAATATGAAGTGGAATAGTTAACAATCATAAAAAACTAACTTAGAATTTGATTAGACTAATTACAAATATTCATTATTAAAAATATCAATCAAAATATGTAGAGAGTTAAATAATATAACCAACATTGGACTCTTAAGTCCCTAATAAGTGGTGAAAAATATATCAAAGTAATTCACCGATAGCCATCACTAGCCAAACCATGACACTATCAAAGGGTGGAGAAAATATAATTCTTTAGATAACTTCTAGAAAGACTTTTGAATCTTTAGGACTCGATCTATAATAAAATTAAACATTGTAAAAGTGGATATTATTTGGATAATTTTCAGTGATTAAGGTACTATGAAGTGGGTAAATACCTACATATGAGATTCATAAAATATTATAGATGGTATCTCCCCCTTACAAAGGAGTAGGTATGATTAGAGTATCTATCACCGCTATAAAAAACCAATGTTAAATTCCTCAAATAAAAGGATCTTGGGTATTAAATGAATCAATGCACTAACCCTAGAAAAAATGAAGAGAATATATCCCATAATATAGAAACAAATTGGAATATGGTAGATAATACACAATCACCACTACAAAGGTGGATTAAAATAGTTATCTAGTTAAAAGGAGACTTCTTCTTCACTATAGAAAAATGAATGCATTATTTGATTATAGTTATTTAGATTATTTTATGTCATATAGTTTATCTAACAATATTTATTCTCCCCCTCAAACATTGTATATCAAAATATATATGATAAAAACATTATGGAATGATGATTGTGTCCAACATATATAAATATTTTTCTAATAAAGATTTAGGCTAATATATTCTTCATAAATATAATTATACTTTACTTGTTAGAATTTGGTGTAGTATTATGAATGGATTAGATATCCATGCATAGTGAACATATCAAAGGTTGAGATAATAAAAATCATTTCATTCCCCAAATCATTTAATTATCAAGTATCAATAGAAGAATTATTAAGAACTACATGTGGAATAAAATTATAGAATATGGGTTATGACACCCAACATTGATGTCTCTAGAATAAAATGATCATAGAAGAAGTCAATATTGGAGACATGCCTATTATATGCTAGTATATTGAAATATTTACAATAATAATGCCTAGTACTCCCACAGAGTATGAGTTTAATATTTTAATCAAACTCATAATTTTATGCATACCCATCACAAAAATTATATATAGAACTGATGCCACAAAATTAGAGGAATTAAAGATGTAACTATATCAGAATCAAGATAACGTTTCATATGACATGGTCCATCACCATGGGGTGAAGCATATCGATTTTTTAAAATAGGGATGGATCAATTCAGTATTGAATTGATTATGATGAGATTAATAAAATTAACATCAAGAAAATGTATCACCTAACCCATATCTAAGAATGTTTTTTTCAACTTGACAGAGATAATTACATTTAATGATCGACCTTCAATATTAATATCATCAATTGAATATTCAAAGGGAGAATAATCTGGAAAATGCTTTCTCTGTGAGGTATAAACACTACGAATATTTATTGATTCCATTTATACATATGAATGTTCAAAACATATTTATGGATAAAATGAATAGAGTATTCAGATACCACCTTTATCAATTTATTCTTGTCGTTATATATGATATTCTTATATATTCACTGAGTAGGGAAGAGCATGAAGTTAAATTGTTGATTTTGTTAAGTTCCTTGAAAAAGGTGAAACTATAGTCCAAATTTAGAATATATGAATTATTATTGTAGAATCTATCATTATTGGATCATATAATAACATGAAAGGGAGTATCATTAGATCTATAAAATATGGAATTTATTTAGTAATAGCCTATCATGAGAACTGTAATTGAGATTTTTTTGTTTTTTGGGTTATTTTTATATTACTGGAACATTGTTTGGACTTTATCAAAGATATCAAATTCATTAAACAAGTTAACATGTAATGGAGTGACATTTCTTTTGATGGTGGAATGTGAATATAGTTTCAAGGAACAAAAAAAGGGTTTGGTTAATGCTACTATACATACATTACCCTGTAGTGGGGAAGGGTTTAAAATATATAGTGATGATTTAAAAAAAGTGTTTAGTTTGTATCCCAAGGAATAATAATATGGAAATCAATTATGCCCTTCCATAATTAAAGCCTTATGTGAAAATTTACATGGCATGGGATTAGGCACTAGAGTTCATGATATTTAGATTAAATATATGATTGTATTATATCTATAGAGAAAATTGTAATTTATATACTGATTTCAATTTCTCAAAATATATATTAACATTTTGGTATTTGAATATGTGACGAATGATATGGTTGTAATTGATAAAATATTACAATTTGTCTATGAAATATCACCAATAGAAAAATAAAATAAAATAGGTGATGCTTTGAGAATGAAATAATATACTATTATATCATGGATAAATATTGTAAAAGACTCAAAACGCATGTATTTATAGAAGATGAATCATGAATCTATAATGGTATGAGATAAATCATACTTTCCCAATATAGTTCTCATCCTTCTTTTTTTATATAGATAAAGGAAGCCTAAAATTTTGATATATAGCTACAAAAAAATGTATAAAATATTTTTTATTTTAACTTTGACAATGATAAAATTATATGTTTTGGAACCAAGATATGTTTCCTATCAAAACGAAAATTGAATATTAAAATTTTGGATGATGAACATAACTCATCATTTTTATTCATCCAACAAGTGTGAAGATTTATATAGATGTAAAACAAAAAGTATGGTGAGATAACATGGATGGAGAAATAATAGAATATGTACCTCTATGCATGATATTTCAACAAGTTAACATTAAATAAAAAAATTCTAAGCGTAATCTTCTTGTATTTTTCATACCTACATGGAAATAGAAAAACATAACCGTAGATTTCATTATAGGACTAACCATTACATCTAAAGGAAATAATTCCATTTATGTTTTAATTTACAACCTTATAATGTCACCATATCTTATTACCATTAATGATGATTTCTCTATTTATTAGCATTACATGATATACATAAGAGAAGTAGAAAGGCTGTATAGAGTACCACTATCCATTCTATCTACTCAGGATGTAAGGTTTAACATGAGGTTTTTGAAAATTATTAAGAAAGGATAATGTGAATAAATGAGTTTCAAAATAACTTATCATCCTTAGATATCTATATAGTCTAAGATGACCATTCAAACTCTATAGTTTATATTGATATCTCATTCAATGGATTTCACATTTTGTCGGGTTTAAAAACACTCCCTACTTGGTTTTTAATATAAAAAGAGTTTCTATTTGAGAATTCAAATACCACTACATGAGGCTTTGTATAGGATGATATGTCGGTCACCAAAAAACTAAGATAATGTTTGGGAGAGGGAGGTGATGGGTCCTGACTACATCCAAGAAAAAAGATAAGTTTCAAATCATTCAATGAAATATTAATGTAGAATAAAGTTGATTGAAGTGTTTTGAAGATAATAAAATAAAATATCTATAATATGAAGTTGGTTACATTGAGTTGATTTAAAAATATCCATGAAATTGTGTTATGAGATTTGGGATGAAAGGGATTTAAATTCCTAGACACATCAGTATCCTTGGGACACTTGATTGTGTTTAGGTCATATAATATCATTTAAAACACCCTCAACATCTATATCAAGTGAATTATGTGTTCCAAATATCACTTTTGAGGAATAACATACCAGATGAATCACATGAATTAATATTAAAGTAGATACAAATGTAATATGACCTTCTATGTGAAAAATAATCAAATAAGATCATGGATCAAAGTTACCATGTTTTAATGAAGATAACCAACCTTATAGTCAATGTTTTGTGGTAGAATATTATGTTTGAAGAGCCTTTATGGGAACCATAGGATATGATGAGATAAATATATCATGTATTTTTTCCCTCTATGTATTAAAATTGCATTGATGTAATTATTTTAATAGTGTAAAATGTAATAAATAATGTTTTAGTAAATATTTCTCTTAAAATAAATATAGTGTTTAGAAGAATTTTTTACATGTAACACTGAACTAAAACAATCAAAGACATATTATATTATAAAAATATAACAGTAATAAATTATATAGTATATAAAACAGTATTAATAAATTAGAAAATATGAAAAAATAGGACTAAGAACAATTAAAGAATAAATAATTTATTTTTTCAATAAAGGAATTTACTATTTAAATATTTTATTTTTATTTTAAAAAATAAATGTTGAAATTAATTAATTTTAATTTTTTAAAATGTATTCTATTTTGAATTTTTAATTACATAATTAGATTAGGATTATTTTTTGGTACTTTTCAAAATTAAAAAATGTTTAGTCCAATTGTGAACAATCGGTTTTTTAAAAAAAAATTATGTATTTATAAGAAATTACTCAAAGTTTATAAAACCTTTTAACTGTAAAAATATTTATTAAAAAACTGAAACTATATATTGAGAAAATAACTTCTTGAATTTATAAAAAAATAATTAAAATTTTAGGAACATAAGTTAAATTTTTTAATGGAAAATGTTTCTGATCTTTTCTATTAATTAAATGATATTTTCGTAAAAGTTGGTTTTAGATTTAGTTAAAACAAAAAAATTCATTTTTTTATAGTAAACAAATTTATATCATGAAAAATAAGAAATATGAATAATTTTACCATACATATACATTTTTATCTTAAAACTTATCATTTTCTAAATAATCTATTATTACAGGTTATCTATGCTAATGGTAAAATTGATATTTTTTACTCATAGAAATTGTATTTTATAAAATAAATACCATAATTGGAATTAGTAGGTCCAAAATATGTAATAATGGTTATTTTATTTTTATTCATTAAAAACATATTACTAATCTAAAACTAAGTTACCATGTTATAATTAGAAATTACAAAAGTAAAATTTATATGATTCAAGGACTTAATGAAATATTTACAACACATGTGAAAATGAATTGTTGTTGGAATCTATACAATAACTCACTCCACAAAATTATTATACTTTTTTATCTATCTAAAGTTTTAATATGTTCTCTATTTATATAAATTAGTTATGATTTAAAAACACTAGTCTCACCGCATATAAAAGGGGCATATAACCACCCCATAAATACCACCCAAAGAATTCAGTTAACAAATAAAACTATACACTTTTTTATTAACTCATAATCCTATTAATTTTCATTGAGTCTATGGTCACAAAATATTATTTTAAGGCCACAATTTTCAATGAGCATTCCAAGGGAAAATCGAATTCCTCAATATGTGTACTTTTCTTCCTAAATTTCTTTATTTTTTTTACATTACCAAATATAAAATTATAATTCTTATATTGTTACATAAATATATATATATATATACTAACTTATATTATTCTAATATAATAACCATTAACCACCATTCCCATTTTATATTAATAATGTTGAAATTTTCATTCGTACGTTGTGCACACTGCAACCTCCAAAATGTAAAGACTTCCATTCTATTCATCATTACATATATTAAATGATTATAAGGGTGAAATATAATATTAAATTTGAAATATATAAGGTAATTATTTTTTTAAGAGACAAATATATATCCTCATTCTCTACCACTCATTCTTTAAGAAATTAAAACATTAATTGTGCATTGTGCAGAAAATCGCCCTTATGATGTAACATATCATGTTTTTTGTATAGTTTCTATGGTATTTATTAAAATGTATTTAATATTATTAAAAACATTAAAATTATATAAATAATATCAATATTCTTATCTAATAATGGTATTATTCCAAAATAAACCACTTTAACAATCATCATCGCCTACTAAATATGGTTTGTTTAGTGTTTGGTATTTCTAACCACCTACTTGAACAACGCTATAAAATAATATCATGGATGAATATTTGAACAAAATTATTGATAATATGAGATATAAATAATTAATTTATAGTTTTATTTTAGTTCTTGAATGGTAAAATTAATATTGAACTCATTAATTCTGATACTATCATACGTTCGTTAAAATTTTTAGAAACATTATATTCGATGGTTTCATCGTTAATGATCATAATGAAAAGCACGATATAATTAAATTATAACCTTAAAATTAATTATAAATATTTAATTTTATAACCTTTTACAATCTTATTATCTTTTAATTTTTAAGAAGAATGATTAACAACATAGTTATTCCAAGACTAGTTCAAAAAGATCAAGAATACACACCTGGTATTGAAAATAAAAAATAAATAAATAATATGAATATAAAGAATAATTGTAAAAAATATTATAAAATTTTATGGGAATGAATAAGTTTATAAATAATTTAACTAGTATTGTTATTTTATTTATACAAATTTTTATAGTTTAATCACTTCAATGAGAATTCGAGGGAAGGGTATAATCAGAAAAATTTGATTATATAAATCAAAACCATTCTTAATTGAAAATAAATTAAATATATTCTTTGATTTCACAAATAAATAATTTTATATAATATTATAATTTCTCTCGAGGTAAATTAATAATTATCATCAATATCCATTTCATCAATAAATATTTTTCCAAAATAAAATTATAAATTTGGTAAGAATAATTGTCATTATTACCAATGAATCTATTCTTCTATATCCATTTTTTATATAGACACTTTTTTATTTAATGAAATAAATTTTTTTTTATTCACCATATTTTTTCTTAACTATTTTATGAAATAAAATACATTTACATTTTCTTCATTGTTATTTTTTCTTTAAATAATCATAAACATATATAATAAATGCATTTATTTTCCCTACATACCTCTCAAGATTTACTATATTTGTGTTTTTTGTTTCTTGTCTAGGATAAATTATTATTTACTATCCATAATAAGTTTTTAAAAAATATTCTAATTACATTCCAAATTTTTGTAAATTAATATTCACTTCAAATTTTATAACAACTAATAAAAGTTTTTGTGAAAACTTTTTTATTTTCACATATATTTTCCAAGAAATTTTACTTATCATGAAGTGTTTTTTAATCAAAAAATATATTTTATTATGATGTTATTTCATTGGAAAAATATCTTTTTTGTATCCTTGGATTTCATAAGTCCATGTTTTTTTATTTTTTGTTTTTTTTAAATATTTATGAAACCCATTTTTCCATGGGTTATGTATGATATAAAGATGATTAATTTTAAATGGAAAACATATGTAAGGATGATGATAGGTTGGGACAAATATCAACCTAAAATTAATTGTTTTATATTTATATATCATGATATATTTATGTGTGGAAATAATTAGTTTGGTTACCAAAGTGTGGAAATTTTGAGTTTTGACGTATTTTTAGGCCTGACCATAATGAATTTGTTCATTGAGAAATAATAATAATAATGAGTTTGATCGTAAAGGTTTTTTTATTATTAGGGTTGTGACACATTTTCCTGTTTTTTATTATGTTAAGTTAAATTTATAATAATATTTTCATTTTCAATATTTCTATGTCATCTTATTATTCTTTATTTATAAAATAGTCCACACTCGTATTTAATGCTCACATGGTTAATGACTATTGATATGTATTTTAAGCCATGTCACAGGTTTTATGCTTCCTTAGTGACATTGTTATGATCTTATATTTCCATTAAATGTTTTAAAATTATAATATACGATCTTATGATCATTTAATAAGATATTTATCTTCTCCTCATGTTTTCTTACATATTTATAATTTGACTCATTATGAGATAATTTTACCTTACTGAGTGTCTGATATCACCCCTATCTTATGATTCCATTTCCAAGCTTATGAATATTAATAAATCATGTTATTTTTCTTGAAAATTTTCAATAAGATCATAATTAAATAGAAATGTTCACAAGTATTGTGAAATAATATGTTTATGTAGCCATTATTCAGAATACTAAACCTTTTGGTCCTTGGGCTATTTGACTATTTTTCATATGTATAATCTAAATCATGAAATTAATGTATTATTTATATTATGTTAAGCTAAGATTCCTTTTTTTGCTTAAAATGGGTTTCACAATATCAAACTATTTATCTGAAATTTTTTAATATATTTGGGAATCCTTATTTTTTTATTGGATATTTATCCATTATAAGTTTCTAAAAATATAAAATAAATGGAAATAAAAAATATTGGGCAAAAATGAAGAAAAAATAATTTAAAATACAATTTTTTGTAATTTTCAAATTAGAGTTATAAAAACTATAATTAATTTGATATATATATATATTTATATTTTTATGAATGTGAAGAAGATACAAATAAATAAATAAATCATAATAGTGATTTAGATTATAATAATGATGAGGCTTTTAATACTAAAAATAAAAATAAAACTTATACAAGGATATAGATAAATGTACATCCTAGAATTATCTTTATAAATTAACATTTAGTAATAAATTCCAAATATATGATGTAATTTAACAATTATATATAATTTTTATCATATATTTATCCATATTATATTAATGAACATATTATGAAATAATAATGGATATCTTTCTTGAGTAATGAGTTAGATTTGATATAGAATAATTTTGTACAGGATCAAACTCCAAGACAATAAAAGAATGAATTCAATTAGAACCAAGTATGTTTTAAAAACACAATTTTATAATAAAGTAACGTTTTTAAGAAATAAATCTAAATTATTGTATAAAGGATACCCTAAAGCGAAATGAATTTATTTTTAAGAAACATTTTTCCATTATTATATAAATTAATAGTGTATATATTTTCCAACTAGTTTTAGTAAAAAAATAATAAAAAGGGAGTTAAACAGATCTAAAATGTTTTTTTATTAAATGTTGATGTTAGTAATAATGTTTTAATTGATAAACATGATTTATTTATTATAAATTGTGATTAAGTAATTTTTTTAGGTCGTAGAAAATATGGATAAAAAAATGCACCTGTAGCCTAGTATTCAAGTCTAGATAACTATTTAAAAGTGAAACATTTTATCAGATAATGACTTGAAAAATATATGTATGTGATGAAATCAAGCATTGAATATCTTACTATTATTATATATGCTGGTAATAAAAAAATTATAGGGGATAAAGATTTCATTTTTTGAATAGTTTTCTAGAGAAATTAAAAACATTTAAATGGTATATTCTTTGAGAAAACAAATTCAAGATATTTCTTGTTATACAATAATGATGATTATTTTTCTAAGGAGGAATGTGATAAGGAATTATTCAATTAATTATAAATATATTATTAAAAATAGGTTTATCTATGTATGGTTGTTTTATAAATTATGAATAAATATATTTCTAAAAAATATGAATAAAATGTATTTTTGAATGTTTATAAAATGTTTTTTATCAAAAAAAATATCAAGAGAAAACATCATTTATGTAGTGACTTTATGTGTAAGATTTTATAGAGATTATAAAGAATCACATATGAAGGTTACTAAAATATTATTCAGATATATAAATGGAACTATAAAAATGTGGTATTTTTTTTAAAAAATGTTAGAATCTTATTTTATTTGGATATAATGATACTAATTTGGTAAGACATTCTTATAAAAGAAACTTAATATTGGGAGGTGTGTTTTTAACATAGAATTCAATGTGTGAGATGGCACAACAAGAAGAAAAAATTTACGACACTAGATATTAGAAGGGTAAAATATACACGACTAGAGTTTATGTTTTAAATGATATAAACCAGGCCTCCCCATACACAAGAGATTACTAATTAGTGATGAGTGTCAGAAAATATCATACAAGGAGAATATAAGGATAGTATCATCACATCTATTAATGATTAAATAACATAACATCCATAAAAAATAATATGAGAGTATGGTATATAATTATAGTATAATTTATTCCATGATAAATCAATAGAAAAATTTGATATAAATTAATAACTCGTGAAGATCATATAGTCTCAATTTAAAAAGATCACTTGAAAGATTCATCATATACAATAAAAGGGTGAAATAAGAATAAAATGACAATAGAATCCCAACCAATACTATTAATCCTTTGTTTTTCCTATTATTACATCCCCTTTAATCGTTTTTAGATTTACCAACAGCTGTTATGACCCTCACACAAACCAGAATACCAACTATAATATCTTCAAGATCACTGAGGATCACGTAAAGAGTATGAGTAAAAAACATAGTAGACCACCAACTATGGACCCAATTATATCCAATATATATTCATGTATAATGTGAATAAAATAAAATTAAATTAACATGAATAACACATGTCTATGTAATGTTTAGTCTAGAAGAAACCATATTGATTGAATCATACTTTATTCATACCATAACAAAAAAGGAATTAATACTACCAATACCTAATTACAATATATATGTGGGACCATTATACAAAAAAAATCAATCTTAAAAAAATGTGTTTTCATTGAATTTCATATTTAAATGGGACTTCCACATAATATCTTTCTCCTTATGGGATTATGCTACCCATTGTTTGAATATATAAATTTTCCCCCATGTAATTATTATATTATTGTAGAAAAAATATTCCAAATCACATTTTATAATGTCCATGACTTCCATGAAATAACTATCCCTCCTAGTAGGATATAGTTTCCAATAATATAATAATTTACTTTGTACTTTCATGAAACTACTATCTCCATGTGGGTTAAGGTTTCACTATCTATAAAATATTTGGTAGGATATCCAAACAATGACTTTACCACCTCGTGGGAGGAATCTTACAAAATAATTCTATATAAACAAAAATGTATTACCTTCCTAAAACGATTTAGTTTAACAATTTCATAAAAAATAACATATGATATCGATACAAAAACGATCCCTCCTTATGGGGTGGAGTTTCCCAATTCTCAACTCATAAATTAATCCCAAATATAGTCTTATTAAATTATAAAAGTTTGTTTTGATAATGGTATGACATAAATTTTAATCATGTAGTAGTGAATGAGGTTTCACCTCATTAATATAAAATCACATATAAAAACACAAGAATAGACATGTGTTACCTAACCCTATCCCTCGAATAAAACCCACCATAGATCATATGAAATTTCATCTAACCACATTGTCTTATAGTACATGATTATCACCTATAAGTTCATAAAAATAATTATCTAAATCAATACATTATTTAAGGATAATTCATCATAGGCCCATCCCATTGAACATGCCAAAACATCACATGTGATACATATATTTAGGAAAAAAACCATAAATTTGTGTTTGAGTTCATTAATATGTCCAATATTCATCATATAACAATACCCTTTCTCCTTGGTAGGTTAAAAATAAATATTGAATCAAAGGGAACTCATTTTATACCTTCAAACCACTAGTATCCCACATGTCACATCCCCTATGGTGACATAAACATATTGGTAACTATAAATGAATCTCATCCCTTAACCCCTAGAAGAACCATGCTTTTGGTAGTTATCTCAATAGTCTACTCCCATATAAAACACTGTTGACGTCCCTTATATGAATTTCAAGGCTATTATCAATAATACCAATTAAAAATAATTTTAAAAATATTAATGTAAACCCCATATTCTATATTATTTATTATATATCCATTAAATAGACTCAACCATTTCCCATCACTCTTTCTAATAGTTAGACACCATTGTGTAAGACCTATTGAGGTTAGTAGATCCATTCAACAAGGCCAGAATTCATCATTGAGTCCAAAATTCACTTGAACCAATACTATAAGAAACATTTTTCTTAATAGTTATATAATAAATACATAACACTCAAAGGTCCTACAATTAGAAAAAACATACAACACTTGTCTCCCATCACACATGGGAACCTACCTCATTTCATTTTGGAGTAGTTTTCTCCCATTAAAACCACTAGAATATTATACATTTTTACACCCATGATTTCATAGGTAAGTATTTATTTTAGTATTCATGAATTTATTTCACTTTTTAAGGTTTTAGAAATAAAATTTCAATAATTATAAATTTATCATAATGAATTCTTAGGGAATCATTAAATGTAATAGTGCAGCCTTAATCTATAGGTACATGATTGAAAATCTAGTAGATAATTGATAATTAATGCACAGATTCCCATACTATAAATCCTAACCATGAATCTAATAATATTTTTTATATTTTTTTTAGTTGACTAAATTATTTAGCTGTCCCCTATTTTATTTCCCCAAATAATTCCAAATTTCATGATAAAATTATAAAACCAATATCCCACCTCTTTATGGATACTTAAGTATTTTTTATCGATCTCAATGTGGTCATAAATGGTATCATTTTTATTTCTTCTTCCATTATTCTCCAATTCTATATATTCTATCATGTTCTTTATTTCCTTTTTCGTAACCTATTATGGTGTCTGGATATATTCTTATTGTATGTCCAATTTAGAGGGGTTTTATTTCTAAGGTTTATGGGGTTATTATATTGTCCAAACATTTCATTATTTGATGATGTCCCATTGATTTTATTTGGTTAGGGTAATTGTTTTTATGTCCATCCTTTCATTTGACATAAATATTAATGATTGATCATTATATGTTTTCATTATATCATATTTATTATTATATAATGAAATATTTTATGAAATTATAAATATTTTTTTATGAATTTATGATTTTTTGGACATAAATTTGGATTCTAAATGTATTAGGATATTAAATTTATAAAATTATATTTTAAGAATATATAGTGTTTATTAAAATGTCATTGATAACTGAATTTAACAAAGGCCATATTTTCATTTATTTTTGGATAATCCCCCTTTTAAGGGTGGAAGGGGTTCCCAATGTAACCCATGGGCCCAAGGAATAAGGTCCATACATAACCCAATACATGACCTTAAAGGCATAAGACCTGACATGATTGAAATAGCCCCTCCCTATCATCTGCACCTTAAAGGCGCCTAGCTCCCCACATCACATGTCTTATTTGGAATCATTTCCCTATGAAGATATGCACTGTACCTCATCCCGATGGAAGTTTTTATACCCACTCATTCTTCCAATCCAGCTAGATCATCTCTGGTGGTTGTTATTCTTTTCTCTGAATCCTCATCTAGGCCTTCTCATATGTGGTCTACCTGATTTCTCCTTTTTAGTGCCCAAAAAATCTCTGGCCCAAAGACCATTGGTGTCCCAAAGTCCATTACATCTTGAATTCCATGTGTCCTGAAGGCCTTTGGTGGCCCGAAGGCCTTGAGACCCGTAGTCCCAAACCGGTGGCCTGAAGGTGAAAATTTGATGAATAGTGTTAGCTGCAATAGTATTGAACCGTATCTACTGCAGCACTGCTAAATTAAACTTGAAATTCACCCCCACCCATATTTGATCCTCGGTCTCTTGGATGTCAAGTAAGAGCATCTTCCACTCGGGTAAAAGTTTTTTGGAAAAATTCATTATATTTATTTAAAATGAAAAAAATAGTTTTTTAATTATTTTTTATTTTTTAAAGGGGGATTTTATTGTTTTACATTACATACATGTTTACAAAAACATCTTTGGAATAATTTTAATTATTATTGATTGTTGAAGTTATCTGTTAGTTGCGACTCATTTATTATTGTTTTCAATATTTGATTATATTGTAACGATAAATTTGATATTTTATTGAAAAAATGGGATGTTTTTTAGAGATAATTTGGAGGTCAAATAATACTTTTGTATATTCTAGAACAGTATTTTTGTGTTTGGTTTTCTTATATTTACAAAGGATCCTTGGTTATATTTGTGGAAAATAAAGGATGAGTGGTAAATTATATTATTATTATTCTTTATCTAGTTTCCCCTGGTGTAGTTTATTTCTTACCTAAGGGGTTACCAATTGAAAAGGAAAATATGTGTAAGATAGAGTCCCTGTATATAAGATCGCATAAAAGAAAAATATATAGCAATGTTTAGTGTGGTCATAGATTATATAAATAGAATCATGATATAAATCCCATAAAATGGTTTATTTTATATTATATATTTGTATAACATTATTTAATTCATACTTGATTATACCAGTGTTATATTTTTTTCAAAGAAACATATTTTAGAAAGGAAATTGATGTAAATATTTCCCCAATATTATCATGTAAAAAATTTATATTTCTAATTTTATTTCCAAAATAGGATTTTGTGATTAACATATAAAATGAATTGAAATAATCATGTGTTTTAGCCTATAGGAAATCATTATGGACCAAATATACACAATCTTGTGTATATGTGAAAATTTTTTATATGATATAGGTAATAAGAAAAGATCATTCTTATTTAGTTTTATTCCTTAGATATATTCTTCATGTTATGATGATGTATATGATCTGATGGTGACCATATATAATAAGAAGATAGTTTGTGCGGTATTTTAGAAACTCATTGATTCTTTAGGATATAATGTTTATTATGAAGATCATCAATTTACTTATAATTTGGTCTCTTGTTTATATTTACATATTATATAAGACCATACTCATCTTTATTGGTAAAGAATTGTTAAATATTTTTATATTATTTATTTTTCATATTTCGTATTTGGTTGAATTTATTTCTTATAAAGTAATTATTATTTAGCAGGGATGTGGCTCATTTTTAAATTTCATATATGATTACTGATAAGGATCCAATGTTATTTTTATATATTTATATTGTGAAATATTTACCAATGTGTACATGTGATACTCACATAACTAGTTTCCTTTCAATGATGATCAAGAATGAACTTTAGGCCTTATGGGATACAATATCAGGTATCATGATATAATGGATAATGTAATTTTGTTTCAAATGGAATCTAAGATGGGTTTTTTGTGGAGTATAGGTAGACCATATAGAGGATTGTTATGACATGGTGGGTGAGTAAAAAAGTATGTTTTTATAACTCTTTCTTATGAAAATCGATGAGTTACCATGGGTAGATGGTATTAGAATCTTCAAGTTGAGATTTTTTTTTATTTTTAATGTCATGTATTGATCTAAATTTATTACATTATAGTTTTTATGAATGTTATAAGGGTTATGTTAATAATTTTTTTACATTTTGAGTGATATTTAGAAATTTATAGAGAACATTATTACTATGCATGATTCCCAAAATCATTCACAAAACATACATTTGATTATATATGATTCTAGTGGGTATTTTATAGTTGATGCCTAGATAGGAAAAATGTTCAATTAAACTATGAATTTTGGAAAAGGTTCTTATTTTATGATATTATAGTTCCTTATGACTTTTAAAAACCATTATTATTATATATTATTGGTTTTAGATAAATGTAATAATTATTTTTTGATGAATTAATTTTATTTGACTAAGTGGTGTTTAAATTATTCCAATATTAAATATTTAGTTATGTGTTATTGATTTTTTTAAAATCATGTTGTTATATAAAAATACTAAAAAAATGATATAGGTGAATTTTATAGAAGGATATGTGGATAATTGTTTTAGAGAAAACCTCATGTGGATCAAATCATTATAATGTTTTTCATTTTGACCAACTGGAACTTAGATGGGTAAGGTGAATGAGATCTAGATTGAATGATAGATCATATTCAGTCATTTATCTATAAATATCTTCCCACCATATATAGTGATTAAAAGTATAATGAGCCTAAGTATTATTAATATAAAATTGATCAAATCAAGGATTTTATTCAAACACCAAACTGATACCATAATAATTTCAACACTTAAATTTAGTAAGGCCTAGGAAAAAGATGTGGGAGTTAATTTTCTAAGAAAATATAAATGAATAACTCATATAGAAAGGTTTCGTGGTTATTTTTAACCAATATTTCTACACTAAAACCATTATTATAGCTAAGGATATGGTGTTCATAACTCATTATAAATGAAATAATCCAATAATGGAATATGGTATGTATTCTATTTAACTCATTTAGTTTTATAAAAAAATTATATGCATATAAGTTTTTAAATTAGTCAATTTAAGGTTGGATCGCAACATAATATCATGTATAAGACCCATCCCATTTGGATACCCTGTAATGACCTACTAATTCTCATTGGATTGAGTGTAAAATGAGTCATTACATGGCCTTAGATAATATCCTCAAGAAGCTAAAGGCTGGAAATAAATTATGAAGGGTTTGAAATACAAGTGACAGATGATTTACCCTTTAATAATAAAACTATTCACCAAACGACTCGCTAAATAATGCATGAAAAAAATAAATTCAACTCAACAACTTTATATATATTAAAACCACATCAATGGATGCAACAACAGAAGACTGATAATTATTAAAGTAAATAAAATAAGAACTATAAATGACTTACAAAATACCACAAGTCTCAATTCTATACAACCCCCAATCTCTATAATCACCAAAAAACTCCAGTACCACGATGTGGTGCTAAAAAATTTGATACTTTACCATTTCCTATGTCCCAGAAAATAGCATCTACAAAATATCCAAAGTGCCAAAGCGGGGGTGAGTATAAAACTAATTAGGGTTTTCTTAATGAATTACCTACACACACCACTAGGATATAAGAGTTAAAAACAATTATAGTTTATAGTTTATGTAAAAAATTTCTCAAAACAGTTCATAACTAAATATACACATGTTTCTATACAATTTGTATCCAAAATTAGACAAAATAAATTGAGACCAATTTTTCTAACAAGTTATTTTTCTAGAAAAATAACTAAATAAAACATTAAAATCGTTTATCTATATTCATTTGACATACCCAATCCATTACACACATCCAAACAAACAACAATGCATGCTACGTAATGACAGTTCCATACTCATGAGCGGTTTCTCATCAATCTACCAAGTCGTGACAGGGTAATTGTATTCCATATGACATTAACCCTTTGGAACTAAGAAAAAGGTGTTATTTCAACCAATCATTGTATATACAACAATAACACACACACCACCTATGCCCAAAGATCATTCAAAACAAGCCTTTCAATAAAATCGCCTTTTTATTTAAAAGTGTTTTTCATTAAAACCATTACAATGACAACAAATTTAATAAAACTTATTTTTACTGAAAACCCCTACTCAATAAAACCATTTGGATGTTCCAGAAAATCCACAATTAAAATTTACCATTTTAATTTGAAGAAACTAAAATAATTTGAACAATAATTTATCAAGATTTTACAAATCGACCAAAAATGATAAAT
The DNA here is from genome assembly GCA_963277665.1 of Viscum album. NCBI lineage: Eukaryota > Viridiplantae > Streptophyta > Magnoliopsida > Santalales > Viscaceae > Viscum > Viscum album. Next base: position 1,148,008,807 of record OY728143.1, on the reverse strand, counting down.
CAACACTAAAGAGATTTATTCCATGTATAAAACCATGATTTCACAATCAATATTATCTGATTTAATCAATTTGGAACTAAACCAATAAATTATAGCAAGCAGATATTAGAGATAATCTACCTACCTCGAGGGTTTAGACAAAACTTTCCTATAGAAAAATAACTCTCAAGAAAACTGAGTCGATTCTTCAAGAAACTGGCTTAGATCTCTTCTCTTAGAAATATCAAGACCAAAACACAACTTATTTGTCATAAAAAATCCTAGATATACACATAATTTGTGTATATATGAGAAACCATTAATAGAGGAGATGAATATATAAGTAGATCTATGATACCGATCAAGAACAATGAAGAACAATCACATACCTTGAGAATCTAGCTTTGAATCACCAGGGGAAGCCATCGAATTAACTCTAAATCACTTGGGAGAGGTTATTCTATCATCTAGGAATAAAAATACCGAGTTAGGGTTGCTTAGAATAAAAACGAGCAACTTAGAGGAAAAAACATGTGAGATCCACTTTTTTAGGATCTCTGTTTAACCACATGCATGGTTAGTTCGCATGGTTAGAGAAACGGTGCACTAACCATGCATTAAATACTATTTAGAAAGACCCTTAAACGACCTCCTGGAATATTCTCCTTAACCATGTTCACACTATGTTGAAGCTCCCTACATTAAACCTGCTATTGTGCAAGGTTTCTATTAGGATTTTAGCACAGTTTGGATAAACTAGGTGCAACCAATACTCCTCTCCTTTATCCCAAAAACCTATTTAAAGATCACCAAAATCTTTTAAATATCCCAATTATACTTTATAACTACAAAATCACAAATAATGGGTTATGTACTAGAAACCGGGGGTACTACATTCTCCCTTCCATATGTTTGTCCATCCCCGGAAAGTAGAAAACCATTGTTGCTCTGTAAGAGTTCGGGCCATTTCTCTTTCATTTCCTTCTCATGTTCCCAAATATCATACTAGATCTAACCATTATACCATATAAATTAGAATAGACCAATTATTTTCCCCCGTAATACTTTCTATTTTTTATGCACAATCTGGACTAGGATATTTACCAACGAAGCATCCAGTTCAAGGTCAATGTGATCTCATCTGATCAAATGGTCAGGATCAAGCTAATACTTTTTCAACTAAGATACGTGGAACACATTATGCACCTATCTAAACCACGGTGGTAGTAATAAATGGAATTCCACATCTCCAACCAGTTCCAATATCTCAAAGGGGCCAATAAATTGAGGAGATAATATTAAATGCTTCCCCAAACAACGATGTCCAAGCCTTAGAGAGATCCCCAAGAACACATGATCACTCACTACGAATGACAGCGGACTTCAACAATGATCTTCATATTATTTCTAATGAATTTGAGTTTTCTCTATCCTCATTATGATTAACAGAATATTCTCCATTTTTTCTTGGACAAGGCTTGGCCCAACTAGTGAATTTTCACCTATTTCCATCTAGTATAATGAAAAATGATAAGGACACCCATACAATTCTTCCAAAAGAGCCATATGTGTCAATCCCTGATATTTGTTATTATATGATAACTCCACTAATGGTAATTGCTCCTCCCATGAGCCATAAAAATCAATTAAAAAAATCTCACAGCATGTCTTCCAACATCTGTATCATCCGTTCAGATTTCCCATCTGTTTGAGGATGATACACCATGCCCATATTCAAATGGGATCCAAGGCATTTCTTTGAGAATTTACAGAAATGAGATATAAACCTTGAATCTATATCTAAAACTATTAACACCAGTAGTCCATGCCTTTTTACCACTTCTTGGATATTGATTTCAGACAGATCCTCCAATGTATGATTTTTATGAATTGGAATGAGATTGTCCGACTTGGTAAGATGATCCACTATCACCCATAAGGCATCATGTTTACTGATAATTAATTTGAGTCCTGTAACCAAATCCATAGCTATATGCTCCTATTTCCACATTGGAATCTATAAATATTTAACGTACCCACTGGTCTATGATGCTCTGCTTTTTCCTATTGATAATTTATGCATTTTGATACAAACATGGCCACCTTCCTTTTCATGACTTCCCATCAAAACTACACCTCCAACACCTTATATATATTTTGTGTGCCTTGTTGTATGGCCCATTTCTAATGGTGGTAAGCATGAGGGATTGGTTCATATAAATCCATATGTACAACCATTCATATCTAAAACTCATAATTGAACTCCCTTTAAGTTTCCTACCATCAATGGTCTCCCTACAATTGAGTTTTGAACTCATAATTTGGCATTCTACATTTGATGCTTGTGCCTATTTAACCTTATTTAGAAAATTTGGAACAAGAATAGCTGAAAATAAAACAAAAACATCTCTTTGGTCTTCACATTCGAAATTCATGTCAGCTAGGATTGAAATAAATTTTCATTCATCGTAATCTTCATTCGCTAACTGAGTATATGTATTTTTTCTCAATGCATCTACCATTGATTTCCCTTTTCCCACTGTATACATCAAGTCAAAGTCAAAAATTTGGAGATACTTCATCCATATCATTTTCCATAGATTCAAATCTCACTGTGAAAAAATTTATTTTAAGCATTTGTGGTTTGTGAACACAATAAATTTCACACCAATGAGTTAATGACGCCATATTTTCAAGGAATGAATGAATGATGCTGATTCCAAGTCATGTGTTGTGTAGTTCTTTTCATGCACTCTCAACTACCTTGAACCATACACCATAACATGGTCTCCTTGTATAATAACACAACCCAACCCTTATCCCGAAACATCATAGTACACCACATATCCCCACCCTGATTTTGGCTAAATCAAGATAGGTGCCTAAGTAAGATGAACTTTCATCTCCTGGAAAGACTTTTGGAATTCCTCTATCTATTGGAATAGAACATTATTCATAATCAAATATTCCATTGATGAGGCTATCCATGAGATATCACGCACTAAGTGTCAGTAATAACCATCTACACCTAGAAAACATTGTATCTTAAAGAAATTATTCGGCAGTTTCCATGATATCACATATTCTATCTTTTTCAGATCCCCTAAGATACCTTCTTTGGAAATCACATGTCCAATAAATCATAACTCCTATATAAAAAATCACATTTAGATAGTTTGGCATACAAATGGTGATCTATCAATATTTTTAATATTGTCTCCATGTGTTTCTCATGATTATCGTTTATCTTTGAATACACCAAGATGGAGTCTACAAACACCACAAAAAAGATTCTAGATATTGGTAAAATATCTAATCCATCACATCTATGAAGACTGATGGTGAATTTTTGATACCTAAAGGCATGAATACATATTTGTAGTGGCTATATCGACTTCAGAAAGTTTTCTTTTGAATATCTTCCCTCTGAACTTGCAATTGATGATATCTTAATCACAAGTCAATTTTAAAGAACCAATGAGGTCCCCTAAAATGATCAAATAGATTATCAATGTGTGGAAGTGGATATTGATTCTTTGTCGTAACACGGTTAATCTTATAATAATTGAAGCACAGCTAAAGAGTTCCATCATATTTCTTCATGAATAGGACTGGGGTTGCCCACAGAGATGTGCTTGGTTGAATAAATCTATTTCTTTTCATCTCCTATATCTACACATTCAATTCTCTTAACCCTCTTAGATCCATCCAATAAGATGGAAGGGAAATGGGGCTAGTCCCCAGAAGGATATCAATCCTAAAATCCACTTCCCTTATAGGTGGTAACCCTGAGAGGATTTTAGGAAAGTCATCTAGAAATTGATCCACTACTAATAGAAAATTTACATCCTTGATCTCTTCTATCAATGCCAAATTAAATTCCACCTACTGGTAAGATATTGTTCCCATAACTGGTGAAACAAATATCATTTAACCCTTCTTTACCACCTACTCTACTTTTAAAAGATGCTTGATGCTGTCCTCAGTCATGAAACTAACAATCCTCCTATAATAGTTGATGTGAACCTTGAACATTTTTAGCCAATCTATACCAAGGATTACATCATATACATCTATCTCCAACATCAAGAAATACAATTTCATTTCGTCTCCATCAACCGTTATAGTACATTCTCTACACACAAAGGCTTGACATTCTCTTTCACTGATAGGTGTTGTTAGTTTTATAACAGAGGTAATCATTTCATGTTTTAAACATATAATTTCAACAACATGATATTAAACTAATGAATGGGATGCATTGGTATCAAATAGTACTTTCACATAGTTAGAATTCAAAATAATCATACCTATCACCAAAGATGGTCCGACTTGATCATCTACAATCATCTGCTCAACTCCACACTGTTTCTTCATCGTTTCACTCTTCTCTTTCATTACTTGATGAGATTTACCATACTGAGGAGTCATGGTATTCCTAGAATCAACATGGATAGATTTTTTACGCTAACGAGACTAATTCTGGTGTCCTCTCCCTATCAAAGCATATGATGCCTACAACACCTGAGAAGTGTCTCAAGCACCGGACCTCTTAGCACTATGACAGAAGTGCCTAAGTTGTCCCATCTTGTTTCAATTATGTCATTATTTTGGTGGTTTTTTACACTCACACTTTATGTGGTCAAATGAGCCACATTGGTAGCATCTCGCATGGCACTTTGGTCGTGCTGGATGATTTAACGATACAGATTCTCCCACCATGGAAATGGGTATCTCTCTTTCACTTTCTCCCAGTATTGGAGTTTCCACAATTTCCAATAGGTGTCATTATACTTCCTCCTCACATAGATCCTGAGATATATCACTCATCCACCACTTCTCTGTTCACCATCTCTGTATATTCATTATTACAATGAACCACAATCTTTAATCAAATTTCCTGCCCTAGCCCTGATTTGAAGAAGCATGGCTTTAGGGATTCACTCACCCCAACTTCTGGTGAAAAGCATACAAAATTCATGAATTTAGCTACATACTCTATGAAATAGAGATTCTCTTACTTCAGGATAAATAATTATGTCAACCTATGGTTCTTAAATGTGTGAGGATAAAATTGTTTATTAAACAATTCCTCAAAATTATACCTAGTAAGGACTTGGTTCTTTTTATCATGCAATACTACTTCCCACCACTAGCATGAAAGATTCTCAAGAATATATGTCTCCATATTTATCTTCATCTCCACTAGATTGTCGATGAACTCAAAGATATGATTCATCCAACTGAGCCACACCGCCACCTTCTTGGGTTCCGAATCTCCTCAGAATATGGGTGGATTCTGCATCATGAACTAGATGGAATTGTTCACAAGTCGTGGATTATCCCACAGGTTCCCTGTGTCCATTACCTGAAATTCATGGATGATTATTTGAACTAGCTCTTGGTTCGCATGTGGTTCTACTGCAACCACATTCTCTACATCTTCTTCCCGTTGGTTTCTACGATGCCTATCGGGTTCCAGTTTTTAAACAAACTTTATGAGTGTCAATCTATAGAAACTGATTACATTGTATTTTAAAATCTATCACATCAACTATCAAAACATTATTTTCCAAAAACAACATTTTTAAAAATCAACCATTTTTTAAAAATTCATTCTTTCTTTTGAAAATCAAAAAATTTTTAAAACATACCAAGTATCCTTTTTCAAAATATATCATTTGAAAAAAAATGAAATATTTTTAAAAAATTTAAACATTTTCACAAGATCATAAATTATTACTCCAAGTGAAATATGAAATTCTAGGGTTAATTTATTCCTCTAATGCATGACATGTGTTAGGTATATTTGACATCTCCATTCCTTAAGATTTTATTTTAAAAATCACAAACACCTTCTTCGTAAATATATTTTCCTTACACATCCATATATATCCTTACACATACATAAATTACCTTATAACCAAAATTCATTTATACTTTGGAGATAAAAATATTTTTATTTTTAGAAATCTTGTTTTCTATACTGGAAAAGTTCTTAAGGTTCCAAAATTTGGTTCATGGTTGTACCTTACCGGAATTCCTTAAGACACTATTTTCCATTCTTGGTTTTTTTTGTGATACCGATTGCGACATTGAATGAAATTTGGTACCATATTTATTTTATTATACATATAATTTCAGTATTTTTGTTTTAAGAAAGATTTTTCATACCAATACCAGGAATCGCAACATACCATAAATTTCCATTCCGCTTTTCAAAAGAATATTTTCTTAATACCTATTATGTTAGAGACAGTGATATTGTTTCTTATGATACTGATATCGGAGAATAAGAAATGGGTACCGATAATTTCATTATACACTACCTTCAATAATATGATACGAGTTATATTCTATCATGTTGTAAATCATGATACCAGTACTGGAATTTCTAAAACTGTGTTTTCATAAAATATTTCCTTATACGTTACTCGTACCTATTTTATGAAAATCCATTCCAAAATTCATAATCCAGAATTTATTATTCAAATCATTATTTCCATAGAATTCCAAATCATTTAATTACTTTCATATCTTTTCAATTTTATCGAATTCTAAGTTCCTTACAAATAACGTGTAAGATATTTATATTCATGGTTGGTTATATAAAATGATGTCGTTGTTTCTATTATAAACTAACAACTGTATGTTTTCCACATGTTCAGGTCCCTTCAAGATTTAAAGAAATATGATTGTTAGAGTGGAACAAACTAGTAGTTTTTTGAAAGATATAAATAGGACCTCAGATGATGATATCCATAATACATGACGAGTTACTTGTCTTCATTTTGGAGTTCATATCTCTTAAAGTAAATAGATCTTTATTGAGAGGCTCTTATAAACTCTCAGGCTTCATGTAGAATGATTGAACAACTTGTTCAATTTTTTCTTCATGCATAATTTCTTCGTTTGGAGGTGTGATTTTCATAAAATCATAGACTTCAAGTTGTGAAGTCTGAGGTGTTGATTTCCTTAAAAATTGAGGGCTTTTAGGGATAGAAAGATAGATATCGATCTTAGGATTGAGGGATTACCTAAGATTGGGTATGACAGACATTCTTGTAAGAATAAAATATGAGACCTTTATCCAAGGTTGTTGGATATCCTCCTCTTTGGGTTAAAATAAAATTGTAATTTTTTGCTGCTTTGTAAAAGTTGTATTTTTTTAATAAACTTTCTAAATTGTATCTTTGTTTGTAAGAGATTCTATACGTCTTGTTGTAGAATCTCTATGTAAGTTAATTTTCTTAAGATTTAGACTTAGAAAATTTATATTTCTCTGAGAGGGTGATTTCTTATTAGAGGTGTTATGAAATTTTTTTACACAAACTTTCTTTAGGAAATTTTTAATGTATACAATTGACCCCTCATACTCTTGTACATTGTGCATATTCAGTACTATTGTGATCCTAATATTGGTATAGTGTAGAATATCATACTATATAACAACCTATCAATTGGTATCATAGGAGGTTACCTCATACTCTGAATCAATTTATCAATTTGTTTCAGAGTGTTGGTTCATTCTAAATTAATAACACCATTCGATTTAGAGGAGGAATCTTCTTCTTCCTCATATTTTCACACCCATAAGTCCATACTCATATTTTTCTTAGAGATACTCTAGTTCTTATTTTTCATAGACTTAGAATTTTTTTTAAAGTTTTAATTAATAACTTTATATATTTTTCAAGAACTACTACTAACCTTTTTATTGAAGAAAAGTATATTTTTTATATGGCAGGATCCATGCATGTTTGTTGTTTGGACAATTTAAATCCTACCATACCCTCTATTTTTTCTGGAAACAGTTATGAGTACTAGATAGATAGGATAAAGAATTTATTTATTAATACAAGAGTTGAAAACTACCTAATGCTGACAGGAGATTATAAGATTGCTGATAAAGAATTGATAACTTGTACTAATCTGGAGAGAGCATAATATCAAACTAATATCAGAGTCAGAAACACACCACTCTATTCCTTGACTAGGAACATCTATATCCAAATATCCTCGGGTGAAGCTGAAAATATTATCTGGAATAAATTGGATGTTTCTCATTTTTGAACTTCTAAATTTATAGAGAAAAGAAGAGCTATATTGAGAGATGAATATCATGGATTTAGCTTTACTTATGGAGAACACATAAGCAAAGATCAAAAAATCCTCAAGACCATTGTGAATAGCTTATAGTCTATGGGAGAAAAAGTTCTTGATGGTGAAATAATTGTTGAAAAGATCATAGACATCATTACTAATGAATGGGAGTCCAAGAGGAGAGCAATTGATGAGAATAGGAAATTTGCCTAGATTTCCTTATATTTTCTTTTTGGAACTCTTCTTCAACATGAGACTAGAATATAGAGAGATGGGGATAATATTAAGAAAAATAATGCAAATGGAATTGTTGGTTTCAGAATAACTTCTAACCAAACGAAATCCAAAACTCCAGAAAGAGTTACTAGACCAAAGTCATTGAATGTTACTATGTAGTCAGAATCTAGTGATATTGAAAAATCTGAGAATGAGTTAGAAAATCTTACTTAGATAATGAACAAGATAGTAGCGTAGAAGAACAATCAAAATACGTTTAATAAAAGAGACTACAAAGAAATAAAAGACAGGGAAGTTACTTGCTACGAATGCAAAAGAACATGACATATCGGACCTGATTGCCCTCTTTTAAAAATGGTGGATAAGATGGAAAGGAATTAATAGAGAAACAAGAATAAGTTCTCCAATTCTAAGCACAAGAAAAGTCTTAATTGAATGACACGTGGATTTATAGATGTGGATACTCTTCTGAAAGTGAATCTTCAGAGTATGAATCATCAGCTCAGAATAATATCGGATTCATTGCTACTAATTCTTTCCCAAATACTTGTCTTATGGAAAAGGCAAGCTCTGCTGATGATTTAAAAAATTTATCACTTGATAAGAATTATTATCCTGAAGATATTACTTCTGATTAAAATACACCATCTTCATATAATGAAGAAATACCTTCGTATAAAGAATTATCTAGTTTTTCCAAGTTGTTTGAAGAAAAAAATTAAAAAATTTCTTTGAAACTAGTAATGGAAAACACTAGATAATAAGTTCTTACAAAAGATATTTTAGAGCTCACTATAGATCTTGATGGTAAGGATAATCTCCTAGAAAAACATTCTAATGTCCTTAAAGAAGTAAATTCTGAAAAGGAAAAACTCTCTAAAGTTCATAATAATTCTATTTCAAAAATAAATGTTTTGGAGGAAAAATCTAACTCTAAGGAAATAATTCGTGAGGACAAGAATTTATTCATAAGACTAAAATCCAAAATATATTACTTTAATAAACTTCTTGCAAACATTACTTCTGGTAATGAAAATTTTGACAAGATGTATTCCAAAATCAGACCTCAAAGAAATACTTCTGGAGTAGGTTATACTCACAGGAAAACTATTTTCAAAACTAACTATTTTATTCCATCCAATGCCCCTTTTTTAAAAAAATTCAAAGTTGAGGACATTGGAGGAAAACCTATTCCTTAAACAAAATTCAATATCTTGGAATCCAAAAGGCTTATTTTTCCAAAAAAATATGGGTTCTTAAAATTTTATTGTCTAACCCAAGGTCGAAACATGTTTGGATTTCGAACATCTAGCATTTTTTGTAGAAAAATGAAGTGTGTACCAACAATATGTGGTATATGGATAGCAGATGTTCCTATCATATGACTGGTAAAAAAATTTATTTCTATAAGATTGTCAAAACCAAAGGTGGAAAAGTAACCTTTGGGGATAATTACGATGGAGTGATTATCAGTATAAGTAATATCATTCTTCTTGGAAAAGTTTTATTTGCTAATGTTTTATTTTTTAATGTCTTAAACACAACCATATAATCATTATTAAATTATGTGATGAAGGATACCTTGTAAATTTTAGGAATCATAAGCCTTTAGTTCACAATTCCAAGGATGAATATAATAATACTACCCATAGGCATGAGAATTTCTACACATTGAACATAAAATACTTAAGAAGTCAAGATCATCCTTGATTAAGTGCAATTTAAGATCAACCGTGGCTTTTTCATAGAAGGTTAGGACACTGCAACCTTAAGAACCTTAGTAATCTCTCAATGAAATGATTAGTTAAGGATCTACTGGTTCTATGTTTTGATTCTTCAAAAGTCTGTGACCCTTGAAAGTTTAGAATGAAACAAAAATCTAGTTTTAAATCTATTAGTGAAGTTTCAACATCTAATTACCTACAGTTATTGCATGTGGATTTTTTTGGTCCTACACAAACTCGATGTATGGGAGGCAAGTTTTATGTTTTTGTTCTTGTTGATGACTACACTAGATATACTTGATTATATTTTCTAGCAAGAAAATCTGAAGCCTTTTTTTATTTTAGAACTTTTCGAGCTCAACTAAAAAATGAGAAAAACCTACCATTGATTACTATTCATAGTGATCATGGTGGTGAATTTGTAAATTCGGATTTTGAAACTTTTTGTAGTAAGAAAGGTATTAATCACAATTTCTCAACTCCTAGAACACCTCAACAAAAACGTGTTGTTGAAAAAAGGATCCAAATCATTCAAGAGATAACCAGAACAATGTTGAGTGAATATTATATAGCAAAACATTTTTAGGGTGAAGCTGTATTTACTGCCTGTTATACTATAAATTGATTTTTGATAAGACCCTTTCTTAATAAAACTATTTATGAGATATGGACTGGTCAAAAACCAAAATTTTCAAACTTCAATGTTTTTGGTTGTAATGATTTTATCCTTAATACTAAAGACAAATTATACAAATTTGCCCCAAAATCTGATGACGGAATATTCATAGGTTATTGTACTAACTTTAGGATTATAGATTTTTCAATAGAAACACTTGTACTGTAGAGGAAATGGTACATGTTGAACTTGATAAAACTGATCCTTTTATTTTCAAACAAACTAATTTAAATCTTCCAGATATATTTTCTAAAAATGATCAACAACCTATAGTTGAAGATTCTTCTATGGAAAATTATCATGAAAATATTTCTGAAACATTTACCCCTGAATATTTTATACCTTTTTTTGATGATCATGTTTTACAAAACCCTAATAATTTGTTACTTAGAAATAATCCTACTGATAATGTCATAGGTGATTTCAATAAACCTGTAAGGACTAGAAGTTCCTTAAGGAATGAAATTGAACATGTTTCTTTTCTTTTACAATTTGAGCCAAATACTCCCGGGGAAGCCTTAGGTGATGAAGATTAAATAAATGCTATGCAATATGAACTCAATGAGTTTGTATGGAATCATTTCTGGACGTTGGTTAAGAGACAAAATGATACATCTGTTATTGATGTAAAATGGGTCTTTATAAATAAATGTGATAAAAATGGGATTATAGTTATAAATAAAGAAAGATTAGTTGTTAAAGGTTATATCCAACAAGAAGGTATATACTGTAAAGAAACCTATGCACTGGAGGTAAGACATGAATCTAGAGGAATTCTTCTATCATTTGTAGAATTCTTTAATTTTAAACTTTATCAAATGGATGTAATGTGTGATTTTTTTAATGGATATGTATAGGAAGAAGTCTTTGTAGACCAACCACCTAGTTTTGAAGATGAAAAACATCCCAATCATGTATATAAACATACCAAAGTTTTATATGGTCATAAACAAGCTCTTAGAGCTTGGTATTATACACTTATAGGATTTTTACTTCAAAACAACTATTCTAAGGGAACCATGGATCCAACACTTTTTATAAATAAAGATAAGAGAGATATTTTAATTTTGCAAATATATGTTGATGACATTTTATATGGATCAACTCAATAATCCTTAACAGATTCCATTGCGGATCTTAGGAAGTTTGAGTTTTATATGAGTCTGATGGTTGAGTTAACATTCTTTCTTGGTTTTCAAATTTCTGAAAAACTAGTAAGAACTTATATTTATCAACATAATTATATCAATGATCTTATTAAAACATTTGGGTATGATAATACTATGAATATAATTACTATTATCGTAACTTATAATAATTTTAATATTGATGATGTAGGGAAACATGTGGATCAATCATCTTATAGAGGAATGATATGAAGTTTACTTTACTTCATAGAAAGTCAACCCGACTTAATGTTTTCTGTTTTGTTATGTGCAAGATATTAAGAAATTATTATGGAATACCATATTAAGTCTATGAAATGAATATTTCGGTACTTAAAAGGATCCATGGATTTTGGAATTTATTATTCTTTTGAAAATGTTTTTGAACTAAAAATATTTTCAGATGTTGATTTTGTTTGTTGTAAAATGGATAGAAAGAGTACATCTGGTAATTGTAATTTTCTAGGAGATTCCTTAGTTTCTTGGTCTTGTAAGAAAAAACATTCGGTATCACTTTCCACTTCTGAAGCATAATATTTAGCAGCTAGAAGTTTTTTTTCTCAAGTGTTGTGGATGCAACACACACTCACAGATTATGGCATGAGTTTTACCAAAACTCAAATCTTGTGTGATAACCCTAGTGCCATAGCCCTAAGTAAAAGCCCATCACATCACTCTTGTGCTAAGCACATATATATTAGTCATAAATTTCTTAGGGATCACACACTCAATGGAGATATAATTCTTCAATTCATCAGAATGCAAGAACAAGTTACTAATATTTTTAACAAATCATTACCATCCAATAGATTCGAATACATTAAACAGAAGCTACAAATGATATCTGTAAGATAATAATTCATATCTACGTATTATTTAATAATCTCCTAAAATTATGATACTTCTAATTTTAGTGGGAGTACATATGTTGGCAATTTTTTAAAATGTTTTTTTTGTAAAAAAAATTTCGGATTCAGTGAGTTTCAGAATTGAGATTTTTTCTGTACCTTTTTTTCTCAACAGACCTCAAATTCAACATTTCCAAATAAAATTTCGGTTTTGAATTTTTAATAAAATATTTCTTTAAGAAATTTTTTCCTTGAGGAAATTTTTCTTTAAGGAAATTTTTTCTTAAGTTAAATAAACTTTATGTTTTTTCTTCTTTTAAATTTTCTGTCTATTTTGAAAATATCATAATCGAAATTCTCAAAATCCATATTTTCGGTGTTAAAATTATCAGTCAATTTTTTGGTTGTCTAGTTTTTCTAACCCTAAGAAATTTTTCTTTGATACCGATATTTTCATCAGAGATTCCTTAGAGGTACATATTCTTAATCCCTTGTTATTTTCTTAAAGTTCTATTTTTTGGTATCTATTTCTTTTAAGAAATTTTTCTTCGGATTCATATTTCTTTATAATCTGACATTCATTTTTATAAAACCTCAAAACATTTGTATGGATATATCTTTTCAATAATCTTCAACCATTAGAACATTTTGGAAAAATCACAACTATTTGATTTTCTTATGTAAGTTGAAAGGTCATAGTTTATCTATATAAGGTCTACCCCTCTTCATGAGAACCCCAATGGTTCCTTAAGCCTTCAAGTCGATGTTCTGCTTCTTCAGAGTTTGTCTTTCCGAATTTCATCAGAAATTTCTTACAGATCCGAATGTCAGGAAGTTATAATCAAATGTCCGTCAAGGAGAATAAAGAAAAGATGATATTTTGAGAGATACTTGTATGTTAAAACTTTTACAATCGGTATGACTCCCTCGTCTATATTATTATAAAATGTAATAATTGGGAGAGTATATGTATAGAAAAGGAAATGTTTCAAGATCCTGTATATCCATACCTAGTCATACAGGTTTATGACTCTGTCAATATCTTTGAGAAGGACATCATGGAGTATTTTAAGATTAAGGCTTACGAAAAATCTTGCACTGTTTTATGCCCGAAAGCAGCCAACATCCTGAAGATTCCCTATAAAGGAGAGGCCCTCATAGGTTCTTAAAAAATTCCAGATAAGGAAGGTTCTTTCACGAAGAAACATTCTTTAGAAAGTCTCGGCATCAAGGGAGTTAAGACTTCGAAGCTTTCACACATATCAGTGGACCATAGTTTGGTGGAATTATGGATGTAGGGGTTCTTTGTTCCAGTAAAAGTAGATAAAAATTAATTAAAGATGTGTGACATTCTCTTGTTAGATTTTTTCATCAACCTCATGAATGTTGATTTGTTTTAGTATATTTTTCATAAAATTAATGATGTCAATGCCGGTACCATAAAATCCCAAATCATGATGTACCCTACCACTATATCAAGGATAGTTGTTATGGTCTTAGCGAAAATGAAAATTTCAAGCATGTCTGCTTTGAAGTCTTGTATGATTTTGTTGCTAAGTAAAGATACGCTGAAGAGAATGAATCATTCATACAATATGGACTATACAAATTTTGAAGAAATTGTGATGATAGAAGTTCAACAGCCAGTATTGATGGAATCAATTATGGAATCATCCAAAGAGACACTGAAACATTCAGTACCATAATCTTCTAAAAGTGATCAGAAGAAGAAAAAGTCAGATGAGTTATCTCATGATGATCATATCTCAGTAGGTCAGGCTTCAGCTCCACCGGTTTTAAGGAAACCGAAGGCTTACTCTGATGATATCATAAGCGGCTGGAGGAAGTTAGCTAAATTAAGAAAGTAAGGCCTTCTAATCATTTTTTCCATTTTAAAAATCCGGTTTAGGGGTGTTCGGGTCCCCAAAATACAACTTCAAACAAGACAAGAAAACATCAAGAAATAAACATCACATAAAATATAGTATTACACATCATAATAGCCAAAGTCTTCTCCATAACCCATGCTAGATTATCCTTGATAAAGTAAGTAGAGAGGCCCTCTAAGAAACTACTAGTACTGGATGTCATTCTGGAACCTAAGATGGCGAAGGAACATGTAGTGATACCGGAACCTGTTCTGGAACCGCAAGTAGAAGTACAAGAAGAGGATTATATAATTCAAAAAGAATAGATTGATGTGATTAGACAAGTTTATGATTATGTTGCAACCCTGGGAGTTTCTAACGATAAAGAAGAAGAAGAAGAAGAAGTTGAGACCAAATTTTCTGAATTAGAAGAGGTAGAAGAAGAGATTGGTGTAACCGGAGATGAAGATGAAATCCATGAATCCAGAAATAGTGATACTGGAAGTGAAGAAGAGAAATAAGAAGAGATTCATTGAGCATCCGGAGATAATGAGGCTATAGAAAATGAGGAACTCCCTCAGGGTTCCAAACCCTATGCAGTGAAAAATGTTGATAAAGGGAAGGCCATTATGGTTTCCCCTTTTGATGCTAACTCTCCTCAAAATCTTCAGATTCTGGAATCCTGTATTCTGAAGGTCAATAAAGAAGAATCTGACTCTGAGTCCTCATCATCTATGGGTTATGAATTTGTACAAATTTCTTTAAGAAAATTAGTAAGTACCATTTCGGTACTTTCTAACATAGAAACCCGAAGCCAAATGATGTAGGAAACCTTAAACCAAAAGAAGGATTCAACATCAATGTTGATGGACATGGTGGTGAAAGTTGGAGACAATCATAATAATCTACTCATTGATTACAAAGATCTAATGGTTTCATGTCAGAAAGTGTTGATCCAGACCGAAACCTTATCATATAAAGCTTTACAATTCTCAGACATAATGGAATCGAAAAAGGTAGGTTTCAATGTTGTAACAAATAAGCTCACTAAAGTCCGAACATGTTTCTTAGAGAAATTTTCATGCGAGTTAGATACAAGGAAAAATGAATGAAAAAATATTCTTGATTAAATAAATAATAAAGTTGAAGTTGTCCATTATCAGAAAGTAATATATGTTGGTCTTGTGAAGAAATCAGATTCACAAGAGGAAGTGATCCATGTTCTTGAAGATAAGAATCGTTCCCAAGAGTCCCATATCCAGGGTTTGGAGAATAAGGTAGCTGACTAAGACACCCTTAGAAATATTCTTCTAGAAGATCACAAGGAGGTGAAAAAGATTAAGTACTTGGTGAAAAATCTTCTTTCAGAGAAGATGAATGCAGGTTGATACATTTCTTTTTCCATGCCGAATTTTTTGTTGTATTTTATTTCATGTGAAACATTATAGAAAATTCCTTGAAAATATTTTATATATTTTGTTTCCTTTCTATTTCTTTATAAATTTACTGGTCCCTCTCCATTCCATTTTGAAAATCACAAAGGGGTGGAATTCTATCAAAGGAAGAAGTTAAACTAAGAAAATTTTATAAAGGAAAATATCTTTAGAGTAAAGTCTAAGGAAAAATAAATTTTTTATATTTCATCTATAAGGAAGAGTTATACATCTAAGTGGGAGTCTCTCTAAATAGAAGAATATATATATAAGGGGGAAATTTCCATACTCTATGAACTTCAACATAAGGGAATAATAATTTACCCTAAGTCATACACTTAAGGGGAGCTATGTTTTTCTATATATAAGCATTTATTTCTTTCCTTTGTCAAATTTTTCGAAGTTTTTTGTTCTTTCCAAAGAGGGGGAGATTTTTAGGTCTATAAGACCTCTGTATTCCTTAAGCTTTTATTTTGAAAATCTCAAACTCCTTCTTCATAAATATATTTTCCTTACACTTTCATATATCTCCTTACACTTACATAAATTACTTTATAACCAAAATTTCCTTATACTTTTGAGATAAAAATATTTTTATTTTTATAAATATTTTATTCTATACTAGAATAGTTCTTAAGGTTATGAAATTTGGTTTATTGTTATACCATACTAGAATTCCTTAAGACACCATTTTCTGTTCTCTATTTTCACTGCGATACCGATTTCCATCTTGAATGAAAACTGGTATCATATTTCTTTTATTATACATATAATTTCAGTCTTTTGGTTTTAAGACAGATTTTTCATAGCAATACCGAGAATCCAGATACCAAAATTCTTATATTGATTTTATTTCATACTATAAATTTCCCTTCTTCTTTTCTAAAGAATATTTTCTTAATACCGTTTATGTTAGAGACAATGATACTGTTTCTTATAATACCGATACCAAAGAATAAGAAACCGGCACTGAGAGTTTTCTTATAAACATCCTTCGATAATATGATACCAGTTATATTATGTCATGTTGTAAATCATGATACCAGTATCAGAATTTTTAAAACATAGTTTTCATTAAATATTTCCTTATAATTTACTCGTACCGATTTTATGAATATTAATTTCAAAATTCATAATTCCAGAATTTATTATTCAAAGCATTATTTCCTTAGAATTTTGAATCTTTTAATTACTTTCATATCATTTCAGTTTTATCATATTCCATGTTCCTTACACTTAATGTGTAAGATATTTATATTCATGGTTGGTTATATAAACAGATGTCATTGTTTCTATTATAAACCAACCATTTTAAGTTTTCCATGTGTCCAGGTCCCTCCAAGATTTAAAGAAATATGACCATTGGAGTGGAACCGACCAGTAGTTTTTGAAAGCTATAAATAGGACCCCATATGATGAGATCCATAATAGTTCACGAGCTAACATATTTTCATTTTGGAGTTCATCTCTCAAAAATTAAATTTCTATAGAGTGAGAGGTTATTATAAACTCTCAGGCTTCGTGCATAATGTTTTAATAGCTTGTTCAGACATTGCTTCATGTAGAGGTGTGATTTTCTTAAAATCAAAGACTTCGAGTTGTGAAGTCAGAGGTTCTGATTTCCTTACAAATCGAGGGCTTATCGGGATATCAAGACAAATACCGATCTTAGGATTGAGGGTTTGCTCGGGCTTAGGCAAGAAAAACATTCTTGTAAGTATAAAACAAGGGGCCTTTATACAAGGTTTTTGGATATCCTATTCTTTTGGTTAAAAGAAGATTGTTATTTTCCACTGCTTTGTAAAAGCTAGGAAGTAATCTTTTGGTATAAACATTCTAACTTGTATCTCTATTTGTAAGAGATTATATACGACTTATGGTAGAATCTCATTATAAGTAAATTTTCTTAAGCATTAGACTTAAGAACTTTATATTTCTCAGAGAAGGTGAATTCTTATTATAGGTGTTGTGAATTTTGTTTATAAAAATTTTCATTAAAAAAATCTAAACTATACAATTAACCCCCCCCCCCCCCCTCTTGTATATTGTTCATATTCAGTGCTATTGTGACCCTAATATTTGTATAGAATAGAATATCATACTCCATACCAACCTATCAACATGATCACCTCACTGGATAATACCTTGACAATGAGATTCTGGTATCCTATAAGTGTCTCCAAAATACTTATGTACCTAACACCCTAGTAACATGATGTTCAGCATAAACGGGTTAGTTACATCCTTTTATGATATAAATTTCAAGTTATGACAATCATACACCTTTCTAAGATTCAAAACCAAGGAATAGATAAGATGAATTTTCAACTCCAAGACCAAGAAAGTGAAATATACTTGTTAGGAAAGGACCGAAGATGATGATAACATTTGTAATGACTCATTAATTCTCATTGGCTTGAGAGTACAATGAGTCATTACCTAGCATTAGGTGACATCCCCAAGACCCCATATGCTGTCAATACATACCTAAGGGTTATAAATATAGGTGGGGGACTATTTCCCCTATAAGAATAAAAATATTAACCAAACGGCTCACTAAATGATTCATGAACAAAATAGAGGAAAATCAATAACTTTATATATATCAAAACCACGTCAAAGGATACAATAGCAGAAGACCAAAAATTATCAAGTTAAATAGAAGAAAAAAATAAATAAATACTCCTAAATGACCACAAGGATCCATGCTCTACAATCTCTAAGATCCACAATCACCGAAGAGCTCAACTATCATGAGGTGGTGCTAAAAACATGTGATACTTTACCATCGTCCATGTCCCAGAAGATAGAATCTACAAAAGAACCAATGTTACAATATAGGGGTGAATATTTCACATAGTAGGTTTTCTAAAATGACTTCCCTACTCACACCACTAGGATATAGGAGTTAGAAGAAATTATATAAAATAGTTTATATAAAACAACTTCTCAAAATAGTTTATAATTAATATACACATGTTACCAAACCATTTATAACCAAAAGCATACAAGTGAAATTGAAAATAATATTTACAGAAAGTTATTTTTCCATAAAAATAACTAAAAAACATTAAAACCATTTCTCAATATTCCATTTGCATACCCAATCCAATCCACATATCCACACAACCAACCATGCATTATATGCGATGACAGTTCCATACTCATGAGTGGTTTCTTGTCGATTGACCAAGTCGGTATAAGGTAATTGTATCCAATTTTCCATTAACCCTTTGGAACTAAGCACTAACTCTTATTTCAACCAATACCCATATATGAAACATTAACATACACACACACCACCTATGCCCAAATATCATTCCAAAACAACCCTTTCAATAAAATAAACATTTTATTGAAAACTATTTTTCATTAAAACCATAACAATGAAAACTCATTTCAATAAAACATATTTTTATTGAAAACCCCTAACTAATCAAAACATTTAGAAGTTAAATCAAATCCACCATTTAAAATCACCATTCAAATTTCAGGAAACTAAAATAACTTGCACAAACAATTTTTCAAGATTTCAAAAATCTACCAAAATCGATAAATAATCACTAAAGAGAGTGACTCCAAATATCAAACCAAGATTTCACAATCAATATTGTCCAATTTACTTAATTTGATACTATTATGATCAATTCTATCTAGAGGATATAATATTGAAGCCACCTATATCAAAGTTGTGGACAAAACATGACTACAGATGAAGAATTCTCGTGAAAATTGGGTCAATTCTTCACAAAACTACCTTATATCTATTCTCATTGCAATATCATGACCAAAACTCAACTTATTTAAATCTTATATATATACCCATAATATGTTCATATATAGAAAACCATGAATATAAGATAATTATATCTAAGTATATCTAATAAATTGATCGATAATGACGAAGAATTATCACATACCTCAAGAATATAGATTTCAATTACTAAGGGAAGATTTTAAATTGACTCCAAATCACTTTATAGAGGTTATCGTATCTTCAAGGAAGAAAAATCTAGAGTTAGGGTTTCTTAGAATAAAAAACAAGTAACTTGGATGAAAAACCTATGAGATCCACTTTTTTAGGATATCAATTTAAGCACGTGCATGGTTAGTCCTCATGGTTAGACAAACTGTGCACTTACCATGCATTAGATACTATTTATAAAAACCCTCGCACGGCCTCCTCTCACATTCTCTTTAACTGTGTACACATTGTGCCAAAACTCTCTATCGCAAAACTACTTTTGTGCATGGTTTCTCCTAAGATTTTCGCAGGGTTTGGATAAATTGTGTGCAGCCTGTGCACCACTCCTTTAGCCCCCAAAACATTTTGAAAGATCACCAAACTCTCCCAACATTACCCATTATACTTTAAAACCATAAAAACACAAAATAGGGTTATGTACCTGAAACTGGGGGTACTACATACACTCACCCAATGAAATTATCAATGAGGTGGAGATGATTGACACTGATATGGTTGGTATGATCTATATGATAGTTTCTTTAGACGTAGTAGGTGTAAGCCATAGTTATTATTTGGATTAGAAGAGGAAATAAAGAAAATTATTAGGGGTTAGTGATAGTATTTAATAACTATCTAACTACATTATCAGGATTTCATATAGAAATAGACCACTATGCTTAAAATATTTAATGCATTCCATTCAAAAATTATGCTTTCAGAATACCCCAATGTATTATAATATTTGTGCATGGATGGTCCATCTATAACATTTTTGTATACTTTTTCATCAATATTGTATGAAGGCTAGTTCTGATTTTAATAGGATATCATAAATGTTTTTAGATACCCAAGAGGGGGTAGTGGATAATTTTCATTAAGGGTAAATAAATAAATATATATATATATATATATTTAGTGAGTCCTATTTATGCCAAAATTCATAGAATATGAAAAAATTGGGTGATTATATATATTATATAATGAACCTATAGAGTGATATTTTGGGCTATCAATGATTAGAGGTACAATTCTTTTTTCATATTTTGTAGTACTAGAATTATTTGACATAGATGACTCACATTATTTTGTACCATCTAAATTGATAGATAAATTGATTTTATAGGTGGATATTATACATTATATAATATATTTAACCACTGCTCAGGTAAAGAATAATGACATGGGTTTAAAATTCCCTTTATGACTTGTAGTGATCACTATTGTTGAGATTTGGAATATTTTATCATGTTCTCATTTCAATTTTTATCATTATAAGATATTGTTTATTTATCTTAAGGGAATCACTCATTTTTTCTATGATTAGTAGGTTTCGAGGGTTATTAGATTTTTTATTATACTTCTAGACAATAACTGTATTTCTTATTATGAACCAATTGTACTTTTGGATTCTACTTAATGGAAATCTAGTGATAAACATACTATGGTCAAAGAAATCTATCTACTAGCCCACTTAATGATTTCCCTATAATACTATAGGGGAGGGATGTTAAAATTTCTATTAGTATACTTCTAGTAATGAAACTTATTTTCTACCCTTCATTTAATATGGATATATTTGAGTTGATGTGTTTCATTTTTTATCTTGATGGTCTTGATAGAAATGATTTAATATACCCAAGTGTTTCCCAATGGGTGGATGTGGTTATTTTTAAGGATAACTGAGGTATATGACATTGTATTGATTAATTAAATCTTAACTATGTGAATATTAAAAAAACAATCTTCTATTTCTCTATTAATTGGGTGTTTTTGATGGGTTATTTTAAGAAGGCACCCATAACAGTAACACCCCTAATGGAAGGACTCATTAATGGTTCCTCATCTCGAGGATATGAATTTTCTTAATATATCACCCTTTAAATGATTTTTTACATATCTCTATTTTATTATGTATCACTTTTCCATATGTTCTTATGTTTCAATAATGGAGCTTTTTCATTTAAGATTCCCCCCTAAGAGTTCATTTATTTTTTTCTTATCTTGATTTTTTTGGTGATTTTGTTGATAACATTGATCTAGAATAACGTTTTTAAAAACTCATCAATGATGTTTAGGGATTTTAGTATCATATAGTGGTCTTTATTCTAGAGTCATGGTCCATACAAATTAATTTAAAAGATGAATATGATTTGATTCATGTTGTATAGGTCCCCTAAATCCTTTAATTTTTCTCAATTCTACTTTATTTAAAAGATGTTTTTTTATTTATATGGTTATTTAAATTATTTTACTATTTGTGTATGCATAATTGGTTACCCATCCATTTTAAAAATCTATATTTCCTTATGATGATAAGTAACATGATTTAGAATTTCATATACTTAATCCCAAGAACCCAATATTGATTTCATCTAATGAGCCCTCAGATATGTGTTGAGGTTAATGTATCAGAGACCACTATGGGTTTCATATGAATTGAAAATGAAGGGATGTTTCATTACAGAAAAGATATAATTTATGAATTGTGGCATGATTAATACATGAATTAGAATAAATATAGTTATTTTAATAAGATGTGCCATCAGTGGTCTAATGAGTGTCTTTAAGGTGGTTAGTATAATTTTTTTAATATTTTTATTTGCAAGAATCTAATGGGAACTATATAAGTGGGTTAGTGATGTACCCTCTTCCAGTCAACCAAACACTATAAAAATTGAATATCTAGATGACGCAGAATTATGCTTAGTGGGAGAAGTGGACATGATAGTCTTAAAAAATGATTTCAAAATCAACCCATAATTATGAAATAGTTACAACATTCATTTATAGTATATTAATGAATTATAAAGTCCCAAAAGACCATAAAATATATTAATTCCTGATCTTGTATTTTTGATAATGAAACATAGACTATTGTTTCATGGAACCCCAATATTAAAAAAAATGTACGAAACCATTGTGCATGTATCCTCTCGTAAAGGGAGTTAATTCCGAGATAAATTAGGGATAATATATTATGAGGTTGGTTATCCTAGTGACATGAAATCCAAGAGTGAGAATATAACCAATGAAGGGTTAATCGGGATATTAATTTCATATTCATAAATGAACACTAAACTGAGATATGAAATCGTTTTGAGATGTTTATGGAGGATATGGTGGATATGGTGTATGAGGGGTGGGAACATGTGGGATGTGGGAGGAAAAAACATCTAGTTTTAGCTATAGAATCACAGATAGGTCATAAAAAAGGATCCTCATTAAGTAAAATTTTGGTTTATTCCAAAAATAAAAAATAGATATTTCATGAATCAATAAAATCATCTAAAAATTTGGAAGAATTAATGATCTATGATTATTTTCACTTTAAAATTAGTAATTATATGAAATTTATTACCTATTTAATTGTTTATAAAATGACTCAATGGTGAAAATTTATATTATAGAAGGATTAATCCATGTTTCCAAACTAATAGTAAGTGGACTAGAGGGTAAATTTATTTTATCTAGGGTGACTTGTAATGACATAAAAGGGACCAAGAATTCCTTGGTTTAGAAACAATTAAAATAAAATTATGATGATAGATTTTAAAATACTAATAAAAGAGTATATAAAGTAAAGAGTCTGGAACTATTTCATACCTATGAATTTTTTTAAAAAACAAAATTTACCTTTGGAGCGTGTCATAAGACTTTGGAGTAATATTTTTAAAAGGATAAAGAAAAATGGGAAAATTAATCCAGAAATAGTGAATCATGAACATGTGAAACAAAAGGTATTTCCCTAGGATCTCAATGATAAACTCATGGAATGGTTAGACCTATAAGTTTAATGTGTCAATATGATAAAAAAACATGATTTATTCAATTTTAATTATTATCTTAAAGTCATATAATTTATAGACCACACAATTAAAGACATCCTTTACCTTAATATGGACCATTATATTAGGGATTTGTCATCAAAATACTTGTTTTATATTTCTATCTTAAAAACTAATGATTCTTTATGATTTATCTAGTTGTTGTCCATAGTATTGTTTATTTGTATGTTATCGTGTTTTTTTATGGGAACCCAATAAACCCATCACGCAATATTTACAAAAAAATTAAAAAAAAAGATTCTATAGGGACCAACTAAGTGAATGTGAATTAAAAATACATATTTCTGTAGATCTGTGATATTTTTTATTAGATCAATTGAGAATGGTAGTTTTCTAAAATTTACCATAGGTTTAGATATCATGAGTTGAGAGTAAAATAAGTGGATATTTCAAAGAATATGTTTGGGAGTAGCTATCAAAAATTATAAATATATTGTGATTAACTTTTGGATAATGAATACTCTTATTGTCATCATATTCCTCATGAATTTTTTTTTTCATAGACCCATTGATACTTTTATTCATGGTTATGAATATCATATTATATTATTCCAAGATAAAGGTAGACCGTGAGGAATAGATTAAGATTGTTTTTATAAATCTTAAGGATCATTATATGTATGTAGTTATTTAAATTCTATTTCTAGATTCCTGAATTCAAGTAACTCTATCATGTTGTTTTTAGAAAAGTTATTTTGGATGATTATAAAAGGATTGATATTGTGATGCCTTTAGAAATTCCAAAGAATATTTTTTAGATTAGTAGTTTCTTAGGTATATATGGTATTATAGTAACTATTATTAATATTTATCTAATATACCACCTCCCTTGGTTGTTTTCACAAAAATGGGAGCAAAATTTGAACAAAATTATGAATGAAATCATTCCTTTGATTTGGTAAAGAAGAGGTTTACATATAATCCTATCTTGTTTTCCCTCTCTATTGGGTTGTATGGTTAAAAGGTAATTATTGTGTCCAAACATGAATTATGAGGTGATGAGTAATATTTAATTGATTCATAATAGAATGGAATTAACTCAGAGTCCGGAGAAACCATACACTAATCGATGTCACTGTCCCTTAGAATTTGTGGTTAGTGATCGGGTGTTTCTCAAAGTCTCTCCTCAACTGGGGAAATAGATATTGGGATGCTTATAATGTACAAAATACCAAAAATGATATTTCACATTATTTTTTGTCTTTATGAAACATTTTAAACCACGACTAGATGAACCTAAATGGTTCACTCAGAATATCAAAATTGCCTTTATGGATGATTATTTTTTGATGATTTCAGGAAGCCACTATGAATCAATTTATGACATTTATTTAGTGGAGGTTTCAGCTTCAAATTCAATAGTGATAATTATATATATATATATATCATCTATTATAACAAATTCCACTAATTAATTTTTAATGGTTCTTAATTCCTTTTTAAAAATTAAAAAATATAATTCTAATTGTGTCGAGGAACCAGGCAGATCTAAACCCTCCAAGACTACGGCCCAACCAGTCCGATCCCACCACCTAGACCAGCCTAAGACATGACCTAATCATCCCATCCTATCCCAACCCATGTCTTTGGGGAATCGCATCATATATTAGAGGTTTTTGGGATTTCAACCCACTATATATTCCTGATAGTCCATTGACATTCTCACGTACCTAAGTTAATAATTTTTTAATTATACTAACATAATAATTGGAAAACATATATTTATATAAAAATAAATACTAAATAATATATATAAAAATATATATTAATATAAAAATAAAATATATATATATATATATTTATTTATATTATTATAGGACCAATATCGCTCATGTATGGGATATGATTTTTAAATTAAAATGGTTTTTTTGGCACCCACATATTCTGAATGTTCTCATTATTTGTATTGGTAAACCCTTGAAAGTTGATCAAAGAACACTTAATCGGGACCTAGGCATGTATGCGAGGGTGCTGATCAAAGTTAAATTAGAATCTAATACCCATTAGTTGATTACCTTCACTGCTAATGAATATAAAACGGGTGTGAACCTGGAGTATGAAAGGCTCCCCCCTTTTTGTGAGCTTTGTAACATAGTAGGTCACACAGTTCATAATTGTAGGAAAGTACATAAGAAACCTCCCCAACCAAACCATACTGGTTGGACAGAAATTAAAAATCATTGGAGTTAGAAGTAAAATGTTAAAGATAAACCTGAAACCTCAATGAAAAGGAAGAAAATATGGGTTTTCAATACCAATCCCTTTGGAAAATTGGATTCTAAAAAAAGAAAAATCATGGGATGACCTCGCTGAAGAACAAGAAATTGAAACTGTAGAGCAGGATATTATACATGATATTGAAGAGTATGTCCTAGGTATTATTAAACTCCCCCAATATGACTTGGATTTAGTAGGTCCTCCTTCAAAGGATTCTGCTCTTTTGAACCCACATCAGAAAGAATCAAGTGCAAATCCATTTGTTCAGTGTATTAAGATTCATGACCACTCAAATTTCTCTAATAAAGAGATTAATCCACCCTCTGAAGACCAAGTCTCCTCCTCTGAAAACACTCTTCTAGATGCACAGACCTCATCTACAAAAGAGGACAGTCATAGCCATGTTGAATAGGATTATAGGGTTTCTATCCCGTCCTCCCCAAGAAATAATGATAGGAAGTAGGAATGCAGGGAGATCCCCCCATAACATCCTGGGAGGATGAGAAATTATCCTCCTACTCCAATATGTCCTACTTCCCTAGACATGAAAATTGCTTATTTTCAGGATTTCATTGGGCATCACATAGTTTCTCCTTCATCTGCTTCAAACAAGCATATTTTCACAGACTCTAACACCCAAATTGAGAAACATAAAAATTATATGTGTAGTACAGGTGCTTCTAACCTCTCTATGGCCCCTCAATAATTACATATTAAACATATTAGTACTCCAAGGGAGACTCCTTCTAGAATATCAAAAAGGTCAAGGACCTCAGGGTCCAAAAAAAGGGGACATCCCCACTAAAAAAGGTACAAATGAATATGTTCTTTTGGAATTGTCAGGGGATTTCAAACCCTAACAACTTTAATGTTTTAAAAAGGTTTATTAATACTCAATGACCTAAAATTTTTTCTATTGATGAACCTAAAGTCAATTACGCATCAAGATTCAAACATCTATCTCCCTTTGGTTAGTATTTCCTAGGGTCTTGCAATAATGGTATATCCACTGAATCTTTATGGTTATTTTCTCACTCTACTATGAAGAATGTTAGTATATACAATACCTCGAACCATGCTTTTACCTGTGATTACACATTTTAGTATGCTCATATATACACTACTTTTTTATGATTGTAATAGATACGATGATAACAGATCTCTTTATAATGAGCTCACCCAACTTAGTAACACTATCCATAATCCTTGGTTTATAGATGGAAACCTTAATGTTATTTTAGATCATAGTGGAAAAGTAGGCCCTCCACATGCCTCCATATAATCTAATAAATTTAATGTTTTCATTGAACTTAATAAATTTATAGAGGATAATCTAATGAGTGCTAAATTCACCTGGTACAGAAAACATTATAATAGGATGGTGGCTAGTAAACTTGACAGGGCATTCACTAAGGATTATTCCCTGAATAAATGGGTCAACATCTCTAGTACCACACTTATGAATATTTCTTCTAATCATCATCCCATCTTAGTTAGATTTTACCATAACACTTTAAAACCTAGGACCCCTTTCAGATATACCACTGCTTGGTCCTCTAACCCGGACTATATGAATATCATCAAAAACTCCGAGACTAATATGCATAGTCATTAAGATGTGTTTTCTTGTCCGGTGAAATTAAAAATGCTTAAGAAAGTCCTCAAAAACATGTTCAAATATAAAAAATGAAATAGAGAATAATATCACACTTCCAGAAAAGTAACTTACTCAAATTAAAAAGGATAACACCTCCTCTAACTTTTCTCATGACTCCCAACATGAAAGCAACATTTCCTCTAAACTAATCACTCTAATCACCTTTAAGGATAACCTCAAAAAGCAGATCTCTAAATCCAAATGGAATAATTATGGGGATATAAATAATAAATTCTACAATGACCTCTATAGAGTTAGAAAAGCTAATAGGCCTCTTTCCTATCTTAGAGAGGGGGGACATATTTTTGACATTGAGGAAATCATTTCCAATCATGTGATATATTACTTTCATAATATCTTAAATAGATCTAGTATTGATAAAGATCTTATGACTGATGTCATTCCAAAACTAGTTACTGATGATGAATACTCCTTGCTTAACAGTATTCTTTTAGACCAAGAAACTAAATAAATAGTCTTTATCCTGAACTCGGATAGTGTTACTGGACTGGAAGGTTTTCATAATGGGTTTTATCGAAAACACTAGAATGTGATTCTGGATGATGTCTATTGCATGGTGAAAACCTTATTTTCTAGAAGCATGCTCCCTCAGGGATTAAATTCTCAATTCCTAGTCCTTATCCCTAATATTGAGAATGTGGATGAATTACACCTTTTCAGGCCCATTTCTCTCATAAACTCTCTCTCAAATATTATCACCAAATTGATTTACAATATAATGGATGCAATTAGCAATAGAATTGTCTCATGGAATAAATTTGGCTTCATAAATGGAAGATCTATTCAAGACTGTATTTTCCTTGGCTCGGAATCCAAAAATCTCTTAAACAAGAAAAATAAAGCTAGGAATGTTGCCATTAAACATGATATTGCAAAGTATTTTGATACCATCAATTGGTATTTCATGTATAAAGTCCTTATGCGGTTTGGCTTCAATGAAAACATTATAAATAGAATAAAAATCATTTTTAATTCGGCCTATATTTCCTTCCTCATTAATGGCTCCCTGAAAGGTTATTTTAATTGATCCAAGGGAGTTAGACAAGGTGACCCCCTCTCGGCTATTCTTTTCTCAATTGCTGAAGACATCTTAAGTAGACCGCTTACTCAATTTATAGAAAAAGGTAATCTCAAACCTATCTCTGTCGCTAGAAACTTGAATGCCCCCTCGTTCCATTTATATGCCGATGACATTATTCTCTTTATTCATGGGGACAAAAGGAATATTAATAATCTTAAATCCATCCCTCTTCACGACCATGAAGTTTCAGGTCAACACATCAACTGGCACAAATTTTACATTTACATCGGTAAAGACTGTCCCTCATGTATGTAACTCAACATCACCAATACCTTAGGGGTTAAGCTGGGCTTATTACTATACACTTATCTTGGTCTTCCCATCTTCTAGGGTTGACCCAAAGTAGATCACTTCTCCCCCATCATAGAAAAAACACTTCGAAATCTTTCTTCATGGAAGGGTAAAAACCTCTCGATGGAAGACAGAATTTTTCTAGTTAAATCTACAATTGTCTCCAAATTGGTTTACTCTATGATGATATATAAATGACCGAAGAGTCTCCTTAAGCACATTAATGTTGCTATTAAGAACTTTGATTGGACTAGGAGTACTACGAAGATAAAACTTGTCACATCCCTCTGGGATACATGCTGCAAACAGATTGATAAAGGGGGTATTGGTATTAAAAACCTCTCTAATTTTAATGAAGATCTCCAAGCGAAGCTCACATGCAACCTAATTCATAATAACTCTCCTTCCATGGATTATATTAGGGATCGATTCCTTAAAAAACTTAGAAATAATCATTCTCACATCCTCACATCCTCTATATAGCCCTCCATTAAAAACACCTTCACTTCCATTATGGAAGATTCCAGATGGATGGATAACAAAAATTCAAATTTAAATTTTTGGCTGGATAACTGGACCGTAGCTCCCCTGATCTCATTAATGATCAATAACCATTCTCCTCTCCACACCAATGACACCATAAAGAATGTCATGCATTCTCGAAACCCTTGTTTACCAGAGGATATAAAACACATTGTTGACAGCTATCCCATCACTAGTACATATGAATTTATTATTTGGGAGGCTACTCACAATGGGATTCTCGAATCTAAAATTACTATAATCACTTGTTCAACAATGATGACAACAATTTATCCTGGTTAAAAAAAATTCAATAAATCCTGGTTAAAACCCTCGAGATTCACCTAATTTTGGCGTATCACCCATAGTAGAATCCCCATGGATACCTTTTTAATGAAGTTCAGGATTAATCTTTGTTCATAATTCTGTATGTGTAACCAACATCAAGAAGATATTAACCACATTTTTATTTCATGTGATATGTAAACTTCTCTCTGGAATTATATATTTAACATTTTTGAGTGAAGATGGTTGTTGTGTAGTTCTATAACCTCGAAGCTATAGCGGTGTATAGACTTTCTTGACTCCCAAAAAATCAAGAATTTTTTGTCGCAGCTGTAGTGGAGCTTCATCATGGTAGAAATTATTTTACTTTTTGTAACAACTCATTCAAGATTATTGCAGGTAAAATGAGAATCCCTATCACAGTTCAAGAGGAGGCTTCGATTCAAATGGATCATTGAAACAACTTGGTTCATGACCTTAGGATTCTTATATGTATTAGGGTTTACGAGAATTACCCTCACCCTAAATCTACAGTTGAAGTTTATTGGAAACATCCTCCCTCGGGCTGGATTAATGTCAATGTGGATGGTGCCTCTAAATGAACCCCTGACCCAGTAGGGTATATAGCCATCTTTAGAAATCACCTTGACCAGACGCTCGGCTGCTTTTATGGCTCTTGCGGTCTTGATTCCTCCTTGGAAGCCGAGATGATGAGCATTATCCATGCTATCTTGTTTTCCATACTACAAAACTAGAATAACATATGGATTGAGAGCGACTCCACTACTATTGTCCACGCCGTTTGGAATGGTACCATTCATCTTGCTTGGATGCTCACTGCTCACTAGATGTACTGCCTGAACTCTCTTTCAGATATCAATTTCATCGTCACTCATACTTATCATGAAGAAAACAGGAAAGTTGATGGGCTTGATAATATGGGTGTTTCTTATGATATTCATTGGAGGGATGATCTTCCTCTTGAGTTACTCGGTCTTTATGTTTGGGATGTAAACAGAATTCCTTATTTCAGACTTGTATAACCGTTTGTTTTTTCAATAAAAATTGTGTTTTGGTCATTGACCAGAACACAACCTTCGTAAAAAAATATCTGTGTGAATATAAATACATATAAATTTATATAAATATCTAAAAATTTTAATTCATTCAAATTCAAATAAATATATACATATATATAAATATAAATATGTATATAAATCTAAATCATATGAATAAATGTAACTAAGGTTACATAACTATATAAATACATATGCATATATATATACATATAAATATACATAAATACACATAAATATATTTAAGTATATAAATGTAAATAAGTTTCTAAATATATATTGAAATACATTCATATATTTAATTAAATATAACTAAATATAATAAAACTATATATTAATATTTATATATACATATAGATAAACAAATATATATATATATATGTTAATAGATATAAATATATGTAAATACATATAAAAACTAATAAATACATATTATTTTATAAGAATAAAAATATATTAAAATATATTAAAATTATAAATACATTTAAGTATATATAAATACATATAAATATATATATGAATATAAATAAATTTTTGTATATTCTTATAAATGAATAGATATATATAAATATAATTAAAAATATAAATATATATAAATATATATAAATATCATCATGGACACGTGATCTTAAATGAAACCATGGTGGCCCATTTCACAAGGCCTCAAACGGTGCATAATGGGTACAGAACTGTAAAAGGAACCACAATGTACTTTGCCAGAAGATAGATATTTAGGATCCCATCTCCCATTACCTATATCAGTATCACCTACCCCCCCCCCATTTTCTTTTCTATGTATGAAGTGTCGAGTATAATTTCTCAGCAATATATAAGTGCAAGGAATACATGTCAAGGCCTCCCAAGCCTTCCACCTAGGAACCTCATTCAGTTAGGTACATAAACAAGTTAATGAAATCTCCAGAAAGACATCGGAGAAAATCTTTATCACGAATGAACACTATATTAATTCATTTATAAAGGCACTATTTTGGTCAAAGATTTTTTATCTTAAAGGGAATCATGACCGTACCTCTTATACGACCTTAAAAATGACATCATTACTTATAGTTTCATAACCCTAAAAGGCACTGTAATGGTCCTTATCACATAATGGTTATTTAAATTCTTATCTCCCATTTTCTGTATAATTACTCTTATATTAGCTATTTTCATTACCAATTATTAATAATTGATGATAAATAATCATTAATATATGACTGTAAGGAATCTATTCCAAAGCATCCTAAGCTTACCACATGGGAACTGTATTCACTCATGTCCTTTATGGGGTAAATAAATTTAACAAAAGTCCTTGTGGGGGCATATTATTCTAAATCATCCTAATACTAATACATTTACAAAGTCACCATGTTGGTCATGGATGTATTTTATTAAAATACACCATGATCATCCCAACTACAAGACCATAGTATAACAAATTTATATGGGGACGATGGAAAACCACCATACCTCCGATCTTCCTGACCAAATACGATGAAGAAAGCATTAGAAATATCTAAATTCAAGGAATCCACACTAAGGCCTCCCAACCCTACTAATTAGTTTTCTCAATCACTAAAGTCATAAACTTAGGAAAAATGAAATTCAAATAAAATATTGTAAATACTCATATGCTGAATAAACATGCTACTGAGTCACATAAAAATGCCTCATGATAGTCGTAAATGCATGATATGAATATTACAAAAATTATAACACCCTGAGATTTTAAAACAACACTATGTTCGTAACATATGTGATACAAAACAATGAGTATAACAACCAATGAATTTTAGGATATTTTTTTTAATAAGTTATTAATAAATAAATTGTTTTATAATTAAAATAATTAAAAATAAATTTTGATTGTATGTTATATAAAGTATTTAAAATTATATGATATTACTTTAAAATAATATTAAATTGTATTATTTTTAAAAGAACAATACCTTTATTATAAATTATTATATAGTAAATTGTTTATATATATATATATATTCATATTTTGAAAAATCTATGAATTTAACTCATCAATTTTTCTCTTATGTTAATTTGAGAAATTTACATTTTCCAAATATTATATTATAATATTTTAAATAAATTATTTTTTAGAAAATAAAATTTGATTTTAAATTAATATTCATAATTATTAAAAAATATTTATTTTTTTTAAATGTGGTATTATTTTTTTAAATGATATTTATTTAATTATAAAAAAATATTAGCTAAATTTTGGAAAATTTTATAAAAAAAATTATTTATAGTTGTAATAAGTAAATACATGAGGTATTAAAATAATATTATATTACAAAACTATATATATTAACATTTACAATTACAAAATTACCATTTTAAAATAAAAATCTATGTTTTCCCATTTAAAAAAATAATATATATATATATATATTAAAAAATGATTATTTTAAAAAATGATTTGAATGAAAAAAACTCTATTAATTTATATAAAAAGGTTATTTGAAATGTAATATAATTCTTCTATGAAATTAAAAAAATTATAACTATGACATTATAATTATATTTCTAAAAATTGAATGTTAAAATATATATATATATATATAATGAATTGTATATTATGTATCTCATTTTAAATTTATGATTACAATTATAATTAAAATTTTATCATTATAAAATATTTCAAATAAATAAAAGGTAGTATATTTTATTATAAATAGATGATATTATGAGTATTATAAATTTTTTTAATAACATTTTGAATTTTGAAGATTAATATTTTTGAGTATTTTATTTAAAAAAATGTTGAATATCAATATATGAATTATGATATTTAAGATAATTTTTATTTTTATAAAATATAAATTATAATTATTGTTTTATTAAAAAAGAATGAATAAGTTAAAAAATTAAATGATTGCATAAGTTTGGTGAAGAGTAAATACGTGGCCATTTTTTAGAGGAACCAAGCATGGATACGGGACTCAAGAAGGTTTTAGACTACCTAAGAGGGAGGAATAAAATGTGAAATATAAGATTAAACATCTAAGGAGTGGTTCTACTACAGATAAGGGCTTCGATAGTGAAAAGGTATTCAAACATGAATAAAGTGAATTCAAGTGAAAGTTGTTCATAATAGAAACCTTGTCATCTTCCTTCTCCTATAATTTTATTTACTGAATATCAGAGGTTTATATTTTATATTTTGGTTTCTGAATCATATTGAAAATCCTCTCTCTGGGATCATTTTTTGTTTATTAATTACCCATTCGTTGTTTTCAGAAATTACTCGTCCTCGATCAAAATTGGATGTCCATATTCATCATTCTCATGTACATATAGATTCATTGTATATCACGATTTTTTGAATTCTTAGGGTAAATAACCTTATTTTTTATCTAATTATCTCTCTGATTACACTGATTTCTCAAATGGATGTAGTCTAAAAATTCTTGTTGAAACCTCTAAAAAACTAATCTAAATAAGTTATAATATATATATATATATATTAATTCAATATAAATGTATAACTGAATTAGTTGTATAAATATTCACTTAATATAAATTTTTATTCATCATTTTATTTCCTCAGATAAGAAATATTGTAGTAATATATATATTTTTTCCAACTATGATTATTCTTCCTCTGTAATCTAAGGAATAACTCATTAATTTCATTAAAATTAAATTTACTCATTATTTTTTATCCTTAGATAATTATTTAGTTATGTGTATATTTAAACATTTTATCCATTTAATATTTTATAAATTCAAAAAGTATAAGTCTGAGTATATATAAAGAAGCCACATTCAGAGTTGTTTGTGACAAAAAAGGTATGGAAATAGAGAGAGTTGGTCTTCTGTGTAGAATAGGAAGAATTATTTCTATAAGAATATAAGTTAAAGGTTATTAATTTTATTTAATTTTCAACAAACTTAATTTACATGTTATATATGACTTATATTTTTTTAAATGTAGTTTTTATTTTATATCCATTATATTTTCCAAGTTCAATTATAGAAGTGTAAAATTATTTTGTTTTGATAATGCCTTAATTTTTTAAAAACTATTTCAATGGTTTATTTCCCATGACCAACTACTATTTTATGTTCTAAAATTATATTTGTTTTTTATGTTTCAAATTAAAATAATAAAAAAACTTTGTTTTGTAATTTATTTTTATTACCCATATTTTAATGGGAAATTAATTTATTTAAATATCAATATAATTTTTAGTGATAAAATCTGTCAATTTATTCGTAACATGTTCTTTAAATTCTATTATTTTAATTCATTTTAGTATATATGGACATCAAATATTATTATTGGAATTTAATGCATTTAAATAAAAGAATTTGTTTTAATTCTAAAGAGTTTATAATTATATAGGTAATTAATTTAGAAATATTTATTTATCCTATCAATTTTCTAAAAATATATTTATCAATTCTTGGAATTTGTATAATTAGTTTTTTCGCTAAAAATAAATCATGTAAATTTTGAATTTTTTTTATAGTTTGATTATGATAATGGAAGACCTGATAAATTCTTTTTATTAAAATAAATATTGTCACTTGGGTATCAAATGAGATAATGAGTAATTTGGAGTGATCCCACTACCTTAATAGGATATTATCTTGTAAGTGATATTACTAGTATTGATGGATTTTCTCATGGTTTTCTAAGTATCATTGTAATCTATAAAAGTTATTATTTTCAAAAATGTTTTAAAAGAGATATCGAAGTAATTTTTGAAGATCATTTTATAATGGGATTTATAAAAGATAATTATTTTTGAAGGTATCAAAATTAATTTTATATAAAATATTCTAAAGATGTTGTTTGTATACTTCTGAGAAAATTATCAATTAAATAAAATGGTTTATATTTGATATAAAATATTTCTATAATGAATATGAAAAGTATTTAAAAGTGACTAAATCTGTATATTTAAAACTAATTACTAGGAAATTTTATATTCACCATATATTTAAAAATAGATTTCACATGACATTTAGAAGTTTTAAAATCGATGACATCGTTTAAGGAGTTAGAACAAAAGAAACTAACTATTCATTTTATACTTTTTTGTAATATCTAAAATTATATATGGTATTTTATAAATACCCCAATACCTATACTTGAAAGTTGCACTGTTGTGAAGAAATTTGTGTAATTTTTAGTCACTTTTAATTAAAAAAATTATACAATATGATTTTATAATAGAGAGTAGAAGTGTGGGTTTGGGTTGGTATAATGGGATCAGTTGAGGGATTAGATAACATTGAAGATTATGATTTTTTAGGTGAGTTTGTATTAAGAGATATGGACACCATCATGGGTTTATCATTTTGAGTTTGATCATATGTTCATTGTCTTAATATCCTTTTTTATTATTTATTTTGTTAAATTACAAGGTGAGTAATGATAATTTTGAAGATATTTATTTTCGATATAATTATGGGTTATTATATTTTGGGATAAAAAATGAAAATCTTTATATAACCAATGTGGTTAAAAAATTAATATAATGTCGAATATATTAAGTTTTTTTTTAAGATTTTTTGATAATTTTATAATAATTATATAGTTTTTGAAAAGTAAATATGATAGATTGTGTGACTACCCATTGCATCTAGTATGGCTATGGGGATTGAAAACACAAATGAATAGAGACATGGGTACATTGCCTACAATGGGAATACGTGATGTCTTGGTTATTATGATGTTTTTTTCATAATTTAAACAATTTGATGGGTAGATTTTATGTTCATTTTGGGATGATATATTTTTTCAAAAAGATAACCATGGGACTGGAAAATGATTATGTGATTGAAATTTTATTTAGAAAGATGTTCACTATTTTGAGAAACCTGTATTATTAATGTAAAAATAATACTATGATTTCTTATGAATAAATGTTCAATTGAATTTAGGTATAATATATTATTTTATATGGAATTTTTAATGATTCAGAAAATATATATAATTTACTAGAATAACATAGAGATTATATAATTAGGAAAATTAAATTTGGCTATAAGAATTTAATATTCATTGATGTGATTTGAAGATATATTTCTATATTTTTTTATAAGCCTATGTGATGAAATGCTTTATATTTTTTTCTTTCAATCTTAGTCTATAAATTTTTTGAAGAATTTTATGTTTAGTAATTTTTTGAATTTTATAGATTAAAGTTGTTTCTCTTAGTATGAAAGATTATTATTTTTACAAATTTAAATTACCTTGATCTACCCATTTTTGTTTTTCTTAATTCCTAAATACTGGATTCATATATTTTTTTATGTTGAAGTTAATTTTATTTCATTCGATATGAAAAATGCATCTTGAACAATCATCATTTGGAAAAAAAAGATGAGTTTATGGTGGAAATTTACCGGAGGATCAAATTATCCTTTTCATGTAAGTATATTTCCTTATGTTATTTCTCTAGGAAGTAAAAATAGTTCATCAACCCTGGAAAAAATATATTGTATCAAAAAACGTTATTCATTTACTTTTCTTACAAGTAAATAAATATAAGTTTAACCCATGATAGAGTAGCAGTTTATTGGTGGTTATCATTCCAATGATTTTGAATTCTTTCACTCTTTATAAGTCTTTAGGAGTTATTTTTCTCTTCTATGTCCGTGTTTTCCTACATTAAATCCTTGTATGTCTTATTCTAGATTTCCTTTATAGATCCTTTTCTCAGATATCAAATGAATATTTTATTTATCCTTTTTATGATATGGGATTTTGATAAAGGTATTATGAAATGTCAAACCCATATTACCAAGACCAAGTTCAAAATTTTTAGGATGTAATTTCCAAAATGAGGTAGAAAATAAGATCCTAGGAATTTTTTAATATTTAACTTTTAATACGTGATTATTAAATGGCTTGTTTTATAATTTTAATAAATAAAAATAAATTTTCATTATAATTTAATTTTAGAATTTATAATTATATAATAATACAAAGAAATAATATTACATTCTATTATTTTTCAAAGAATAATATCATTATAATAAATTATGATATATTAAATTATATATATATATATATATATTCATATTTGAAAAAGATATTAACTTATTTCAAAAATTATTTTTTCACTCTAATATGAAAAATTTAATGTTTTCAAATGTTATGTTATAATATTTTTAAATAAATTAATAATTTCAAGAAATAAGATTTGATTTTATATTAATATTCAAAATTATAAACAAATATTTCTTTTTATAAATGTGGTATTATATTTTTTAGAAGAATATTCATTTGATTATAAAAAAGTTCTATCTAAATTTTTTAATATTCTATAATATTTTTATTCAAGGATAAAATAAATTAATATAGGATGTATTAAAATTATATTAATGTAAAAATCTAAATTTTTTAATAGATCGAATTAAGAAAAATTATTTTTAGCATATTTTTATTTATTACCCAGAAAGAATAATATATATATATATATGAATAAATGATTTGTTTTGTAGAAGATAATATATTTGAATAAAAAAATTAATGTAAGTTTAAATCAATAGGTTATTTGAA
This sequence comes from Viscum album, assembly GCA_963277665.1. Taxonomy (NCBI): domain Eukaryota; kingdom Viridiplantae; phylum Streptophyta; class Magnoliopsida; order Santalales; family Viscaceae; genus Viscum; species Viscum album. The sequence goes on along the minus strand of OY728143.1, from coordinate 1,147,970,277 downwards.
AAGTAAAATAATTATGTTATGAAATTAATAAATTATAACTCTATTGTTATAAATTATAATTTTAAAAATAGTACTTACATATATATGTATTGAAATTCGAATGAAGTATTTAATTTTATATATTTGATAATAACTATAATTAAATTTTCATCATAATAAAATATTTTAAATAAACAAAAGAAAATATATCTTATTATAAATATATGAAATTAGGGCTACTATAAATTTGTTTTATTAAAATTTGATTTTTTTATATTCATATTTTTGGATTATTAAACATATTAAATTTTATGTATATTAATATTATTATTATCATAATAATGATAATTATTAATTTCGTAAAATCTAAAATATAAATATTGTTTTATTAAAAAATAAAGAATACATAAAAATTAGAAAAATTAAATGACTGGTTAATGGTGGGGAAATTCGAACTAGGGTCATTTTTGAGAGGAACCAATCAAGGGAACGAAACTCGAGATATGTTTTCACTACCAATGAGGGAGGAATTGAACCCAAAACTCTATAATCGAACACTAATGTAGTGGTTCATGTGTGGATAAGGGCTTTGATAGTGGAAATGTATTCAAACAAAGAATAGGGGAAATCAAATTCAGAATGTTCATGAGGAAAACCCCATCGTCCTCCCCCTCATGTAGTTTAATTTTCAAAATATTGGGGATGTTAATATTATTTTTAGGTATATAAATATTTTTGAAAATCATCTTTCTAGGATCAATTTCATTTAATTATTTACTTATTTGTCATTTTCATTAATTTTTCTTCCTTAATACTCATTAGTTTTCTATATTAATCATTCTCTTATATATATAGATATCACATATCATTTGTGGTTCATTCATTATATATACCCATTTTTTAAATGGATTTGGGTCAATATAATTTATTGAAATGTAATTATCGCTTCAAGTATACTGATTTTGTGCTTAGATGTAGTCCAAAAAATCTTAAAGTAGACTCCACCAAACTAATCTAAACTTGTTATAAAAAAACTATATATATTTTCTATCGGTATAAATGTATAATCGACTTAGTTGGATGAAATAATACATTATATATGTTTTTCCTCGTTGTTTTATTTCCTTAGTTAAACTAGATTACAACAATATATACATATATATATATACATATATATATTATCATTCAATATTTATGATTTCACCATTATCCATGGAATAACTCATTCATATCTTAAACATTAAATTTGTTCCCAACTGTCGATCTTTAGATAAGACAACATCTAAGTGTATATATAATCATTTTCTTCTTTTACTATTTTATATATATGAACTGTATAAGTGTGAGTATAAATAATTAACCCACATTCAGATTTATTTGTGTAAAAATGGAATGTAAATAGAGATAAAGATACTTTCTTCTATATATAATAAGAATAATATTTCCTAAACTTATATAAATTAAGTGATTTTTATTTTTTATTTATTTTCAAAACCCCTAAATTAAAAGTTATAGATGTATTCACATTTTTATAGGGTTTTTATTTTCAATACTTTATATTTTCAAGGTTCAATTATAAAATGGGAAACTTTATTTTGTTTTTATAAATCCTCTATATTTTTCAAAACTATTTCACGAGTGTATTTCTCAAGAAAAACTATGATTTTATGTTCTATATTACTATTATATTTTGTAAATATCAAAATTTAAACAATAACAAAACTTCATTATTATTGAATTTTACAATTATTTTTATGGGGAATTTGTTTTATTAAATCTCAATTTTATTTTTAATGATAAAAATTACCATTTTATGTATAACATGTTTTTACATTTTTTTAAATGTCATTTGAAACAGTAGGTATGACCATCATCTATTCTTATCGACATTTCACATATTTTTATTTAAGTATTTATTTTAATTAAAAATATTTTATTATTATGCAACTAATTATTTTTGAAATATGGATTTCTCTGACTAATTTTTTGAAAAGTGGATTATCAAACCATGGATGTTCTAAAATTATTTTCTTCTTTGAATATAATTCGATTATATTTTGAAATGTTTTTAGTTAGTTGAATATGAGAATGTAGGACCTAATGAAAATTATTTATTAATATGAATTTTGGAACTTGGGTATTGAATAAGATAATGAATAATGAGGAGTAAACCTATGGCCTCAATGAGAGGTGGTCCTATGAGTGATACTTCTATTGGCCACATGGTATTATCATGTTTTTCTGACTATCATTTTAGTACATATAATTAATTATTTTCAAAAAAATGTTTTTCAATGTAAAATCTAAGGATTTTTCAGAGATTATTCTAAAATAGATTTTATAAATGATAATTATTTTTAATGGTTTCAAATTTATGTATATAAAAATGTTTTACGAAATCACTTTTGGTATGATTTTTGGAAAATTATAAATTATATCAAATATTTTCTATTATATATAAAATATATTTCTAGAGGATGTTTAATGTATTCTGATGGAAGATTATCCCTATTTTGAAAAACCTTACTAGGAACCTTTTTTCTCACCCCATATTTTAAAATATTTTTTTTCATTAAATTTAGAAGTTCTAATATTGGTGGATTCATTTAAAGAGATATTTCTAAACAATAAAATTAATTATCTTATATTTTTTTTTAAAAACGTATAAAAGATAATTTATTTTACTAATCCTCTAAAACCTAGACCATGAAAGATAATTAGTTGGTGATTAATTGTATATTTTTTTATTATTTTTAAATAATATTTTATTTCACAAAATCTTTTTAGTAGTGAATCTAGAAGTATGGGTTCAGTCTGTAACATCGAGCCTAAAGGATCACCAAAATTTTATTATTTAATATGACTCTTTTATCCTAGATATTAAATTAGTGGTTATGAATAATATTAACTAAATAATGATATATATATAAATAAAGGGACTAATAAATAAAACTTCACTGATTAATTCTTATAAGTTCTCAATTTTCAATATTGTTATTTTATTTTTTCAAAATATATTTCCTTCAAATTTTATTTTTATTTCTTTTTGGGAGAAAATAATACAGTTAACATATGAGGCATATATAAACCATATTTAATAAAAATAATTTTTTTTGAAATAACTGTATCAAAATTATCCTTGGGTGAATTTTGGGGATTGTTCTGAAAAGATTGATTTTTCAGTGAATAGTGAAAAATAAAAAATTTTATTAAAAATTGTATTTTTGTTTCAATAATTTAAAAAATTCCATATTTTTATAATTTTTTAAAACTAAATTTATTTCTATAATATTATTGATAATTTAATTAGTTTCATTGGAATCAATTTTATGATTTAATTTGGTATATAAATTTTTTTATATTTAAAAATCCATTTTACGTAAAATTAGTTTTTCATTACATTTATGAATTTGTTTTCAAAGTCATTTATATCACTTATAAGAATTAATTTTTATGAAATATAAATTCTTTTTTATTAAAAAAGTTAAATTTATGTTATAATTGTTTTTTAAAAAAAATTTCTAGAAAAGAAAAAAATTTAGTTAATACTAAATAATACAACTTAAATGAAATACAATATTTTTTATGATATCGACAAGAAACAAAAATAATATAAAATTAGATTAAAAATATCTAATTAATAAATTATGAAAAAATAATAGAATTATAATAAAAATAATAATTAAAAATAGATTAATTAGAATTTATTCCATAAGAAATATGAAAATCAATTTCTGTGTTTATGTAGAGCATGCGTAGTGGTGGAAAAGTCAAATTTGGTTAGCTAAATATAATATTTGTGATGGAATAAGTATGTTCTATAAAATATTATTAAATTTTAATTATTTTTGGATATTTTTACGTTCATACAAAAAAATTGGTGTGAAATTAAATGTGGATTGTCCAAATGGTTTTGAAATGGTTGCATAAGGTGGAAAAAGTCAAAATAGCATATTAAATAAATTTTCATTGGATTTGACTGAGTTTAAATACATATTTAATGAATTTAAAGATATATTTTTTACATAATAAAAAATATCATTATTAAAAATTATTTTTATTTTTTATGTATTAAATTAATACCTTAAATGGTTGTACTATGCCGACACAACATTTATTCAATAAATTGAAAAATAAAATATATAATTTCAAAAGCGTGAAAGTAATAAATTTTGAAAAAATTAATGTTTTAGATGCTTTTTATAGATATATGTTACATTTTAGTGATGTTATAATGTATTTTATTTGAATTATCCTTTATCCTGATATTTTTAATGTCAAATTAAATGAATAGTGTCAAATTGATTGTAATAATATTTTATCAAAATAGAATTTTATTAAATTATTTAAAATTATTAAAAATAATATCTTCATCTATGTTAATGGATTGTTTTTAACACATCATCCATGTTCTATTTATTTTTCACCTTTCCATTTATAGTAACATTATTAACCATTTGTTATTAAAATAGTGGTTATGGAGGTTAATGTCAAAAATAATTAACCAAGTGATTACTAAATTATATAATTATTAAAATGATATCAAAAAAAACTTAAATTTTATTGGATGATGTTATTTCCACATTAGAAAATATTTCGTATAATTCATGCTCATTTAGAATCATTTATCTTTATAAGAGTCTTATTATATTTATTTTTTTATGAAATTTCAAAAGTACACCTCACCACAATTATAAAGGGGAAACTACTCCATCATTTATTTACACCACATTGAGCCTTATATCTCAACCATACAAATGAATAAAAATTCCAAAACATTTAAATACACATTCTGTAGATTCTTTATTCCCAAAATACCATCTCTAGGGTCCTCAGTAGTAGATCAAAAGGAGTTATTCCAAAGAAGTGGTAATCACCTTAACTCATCGTTTTCTTTTTTTTTTTACTTCTTAATATACATATTTTAAATATACATTATTTATAATAAAATTGAAACATATTTATAGTAAACAAACTTAAATTTAATTATTGTTATTTAACTACCATTATCCACCCTCTTTCACATCAAATGGTAAGTCAATGTATCACTTGTGCGTACTTCCGACTTATCGTCTCCACATACTGATAAAATTCAGTTTTCATTACCATAATTTATGGATGGAAATTAGGTTGGGTCCAATTTTATATATTATATTAATAATATAATTATACTTATATAATGATAATATAGTATCAAACTTCTCACCTTTCAAACTGTTGGGAAATGATAACGCCGCTCGTGAGTATGTGTGTAATACCACCTTCATGAAGCGATGTTATTCGTTTTTAAGTTATATTTTATTTTTTGTTAATAAAGATGTATTTCATGAATATAAATGATTTATATCATATAATAATGTATCTAGAGAGGTGAATTACTTTTTACCTTTCTGTCGTTCCATCCGTCGAGAAGTGAAAACAACATTCATGTGTACGTATGACATATCGTCTCCATGAATGACGTAATTCATTTTCTATCTCTAAATATTGTGCATTTCTATAATTTAATATAAAAATATCATATATTATGTTCATATTATTATTAAAATTATTTATATGGTTTAACCATAATCAAAGAACAAATACAAAAACTACATAACCAAAACAAATATGAAAAATGAAGTAGTCATTTCCTGAAATAATGATTTTGACTTTGAATTATTTATAAACAAGTGATAAAATATTATACCTAAATAATAGATGATAATAATTTTTGGGAATAGATGGATTATAAATCTCTATTTATTATATAATAAGTTATATCTCATATAAATTAAATCTTGAATGAGGTAAGGGTTTATTTCATAATATCATCAATATTTAGGATTGTTTATATTTGAGACACTACTATGTAATATTTATCTTCCATATATGTTTTTCTAATTATATTTTAATTTTTTTTAATTATTATCATAATATTTTAAAATTTAATTTTCACCCATGTATGTATTTTAATAGATGGGCTAAAATTAATCTTCTTATCATTTTTCTAAAGAGGTTATTTTTAAATTTCTTTTAAAATAGTGTGAAAGGTATATTTTTTTAACTTATAAGACATGATATGAATTTATCACCATATATAATAATTTTTTATTTAAATATTCCACTAAATTTTTTTGATTATTTAAGAAAAATGGTTTCATTAAATATTGTGAATTTTATATATTTTAAGAAGTGATGTTTTAAAGTGAAAATGTTATTTTTATCAATAATTTATTTAATGATCTTCGAATAGAAATTTTTTTCATCAAAACAAAAAATATATATATACCTGTAATCCTCTTGGATTATTTTATAATTATATCCTCTTTATTATTTCTCACAATGGTTTATGGTCAGTTTTAATGGGGATATACTATATTGAAACCATTCTATATATTACGCTAGAAGGTTTATGATTATGTTTATTGGGTGGAGAAATTATTAAACTTTTATATTCTAGTTTCTATTTAAATTTTTGTGTTGATTTTGTTTCAACCCATTCATATGAAGAATAAAATAGACTCAGTAATTGATGGACGAGACCTGTTATAGCCCCTCGATACAATGGTGGTTCTCATGAGACAAACTAGCTTGGGTTTTGGTCGAGTCATTTCCCTTTTATATAGATATCATGGAAGAAGGCCATGAGTGTATTTCTAGGTGTCATGGATATGACCATGATGGTATCTTTTAGATTTCCTATATAATTCTTTACATATTTATAAAACTACTAATTAATTTACATGTGATTATTTATTTTGTTATCCAATCCATTGATAATTTCTTAAAAGAGTATATAATTGAAAATATTTTAACATAATTTGTTATTTCCCTGAAATTTATTAATTATTGAACTTTTATTGTATGCATACACTGATTGAGAATCTCATATCACCAAATTATTATTTTTCTTTTCCCCAAGCTACCTGGAAGTGTTTTATTATTGATCTATAGGGATATGATGATGGTAAAAATGGAGTTCTAAAATAAAATAATTTGTTTTATTTTAAATTTTTAAATGTAATGTGAAATTAAAGTATATATATATTTCACCTAGGATACTAAATTATTCAGTTCTTTTGGATTTTATTTCTTATGTCTATTTCCAATATAATAAATTAACCACAGACTCTAGGATGTGAGGGTCAGGGTATTTAGCTTTTCTATTAAATAAATATTATTAGAGACATAGGGAACTAGATTTAGGCAAACATAGATTATGGAACTTAACCCTATAAAAGACTTTTAGAAAAATCTCCATGAAACCAAGCTTATAATTTTGAAATTAGATATACATAATACTTTCTCTATTTTAGAAATTTTAAATTATGATTCATAATGTAATGATATTATATAGTACATGTCATCATTTTAAAATATTGCCAAGTGGAAGGAATGGAATCCACATCAATGAAAATAGTCCATGTAGAAATTTCCCTCTTAGTAAAGATAATAAAGATAGAGGTGGAGTTGTAGCTAGACATGAATAAATTATAAGTATATTGTGAGATCCATATCAAGTTACGAGAAATAACATTTCCTGTATGAAGTATCTTACTGATTCATAATGTTGTGTAATGATGTTATTATGCTTCATGCATCAAAATCATACATCATTTAGTGGGAATAATAATCCTTGTGTATCTATGCAATAGATAAGTTATTTGGAGAAGATATTTCTTCCGTTAGGATATAATTAAACTGGTAATTTTGTCATGTTAGTTTATTATATCATAGAGGATTCAGATCAATGGTGTTCATTGATTCAAAACATTAAGGATGGGGAGGAAATATCAAGAATGAAATAGAATGATTTAAAGGAGGTTTTCTGGAAAAAACATATTTCCTCATGATCATTAAGAGTATATAGAGAATAAATTCTTGAGTTTGGGTCAAAAATAAATGGAAAATTTTTCTAAATATAAACATAAACATACAAGGTTATTAATACACGTTATGTAAAATTTATATAATCCAAATGGTAAGATATAATATTTCTTTAAGGGGCTAAAAATAACGCTTCTAATGGCACAAATGTCCCAAAAATTCTCATCATATGAGGATATGTTATTTTCATCATCCATGATGGAGAAATAATTCTCCAATTATTATGGTATTAATAGAAATTAATATAAGAAACTTATGTAATAAAAAAAATAAAGGAAATAATGAAAAGAAGGATTTTATCACATGTGATAATTGTAAAAATAAACGCCCTAGTTATTTATTGAAAGGAATGGTAGTTTTCTTTAAGTGTAGAGATAAAATATTTTAGTCTCGTGATTGCCTAAGAAATAAATAATTTTCCAATGTGTAGTGATTAAACTATAAATAGATGGGGAACTACACAAATAAATTCCCTAAGAGAAAATGGAATATTGCTCAGAATAAGCAAAGGGATGAAGGTTAATTTTATGATATTACTAGAGTCAATGTGAAATGATTAAAGTGTTTTTGTATTTTGATTCAATAATTATGTTCCATAAGTATTTAATCAAAAATATTATGGTTAGATGAAAAAATTTGTTTTTTGAACATTGTACATTGGAAGATTTTCTTAAGGACTACAAAGTATATGTGGAATATTACTGATAACCAATAAAACCAAAAATTTGTTAACATGATATTTTTTGGAGAAATCATATTAAAGGGAAGAATAACCCTAATATTTTCTCTCTGTTGAGATGGAAGTAAATTAGTTAATATTAGTGATCTTTAAAATGGTTCGTTATTGGATTCATGATGGAGTTCACTATAATTTTTGGATTTATGGAATATATTTCTTAATATGAGATTTAATTTTTTGTATAATGCATGTTTTCAATAATGGTTTATGGTGATTCAAGTTATTACCATATTTTTAGAAAATATGTCATCAAGGTATTTACAAGAGATTATATGATATACATTATGGTTGATTACTGATAATTTTATTTTTGAAATTTGATGACCTTATTATTTTTTATATTTATTTTTTTAGTAAGAATTTTTTTTGAGGATCCTTGAGATTCACTACTTATGGAATGGATTAATTTTAAATTTGGATATTATTGTTTGCATATAAATTATTATTTATCATATTGGAGAACCTGAGTAAAAGATTTTTATTTTTGTAAATATTTATATATTTAAGGAAAGACTTATAGATCTATTAATTCATTAAAAGTGAATTATGCATTACAAATACATCTTTAATATCTACTTCATAACATAATAGATGAATTGGAAATGGATCAAAGAAAAAAAAAGGGTGATATTATACTAATGAAAAGAATAGAGATAGGTAATTTTATTTTCCCTTATAATTTCTATTGATAGTAAAATAATCCATAAACATTAAGAAAAGGGCCAAGAAATAAAAATTTATCTTTTTTACGTTTGATATTAAGAAATCGATGGCCAATTAATCCATCATAGTTTTACGATTTTCTGATGGTGACCATTATTATAACCATTTTCTATATTACTATATATTAATAATTGTGCGTTATTATATTATTATATGTCCATATTTTCACATCGAACCTATGTTCGTGTATTCGGAGACCAATTTTTTTATGACCTTCATATTTCATTTTCCCACTTTTTATGATGATATTTTATTAACCTTTTCCATGATGTTTGTTTTACATAAATTTATTTTCCAATGTGAAACCCTTGATTACCATAAATATGTTCAAATTTGGAGGAGGTAGTATATAATTTGGGGTGAGTGTAACACCCTGATATTTTAAAAGAACACTATGTTCGATAGTGTATATGACATAACATCGAGCCTAAATGAACCCTAAAATATTATTATTTAATTTGGCCATATGACATATACATTGAATTGAATGTTATGAATAGTATTTACAAAATTTTTCAATATATATAAAGGACATAATCAATAAAAATTTATTGATTAATTATTATTAAATAATATCATAATTTTTAGTAAAGTTATCTTGTGATTTAGATATATGTTTTCTATAAAAATGTGTTTTTTTTAATTTGTTGTGATATTATTATAATTAATTTTTCTAAATTATATGAATATTATTTTATTAAATTAATATAATTTTTTAAATCATTGTTTTAGATTTATATATGGGTGAAAATATTTTATTTTTTGATCAAATTTATTTTCTAGTGAATAGTGAGAATTATAGATTTTTATGAAAACTATAATTTTTTATTCAATTATTTATGAAGATAAATTTTGTAAAACTATTTAAAACTAAACATATTTCTATAATATTATAAATAATCCATCTAGATTCATTGGAATCTATTTTTTGATGTAATTATCTATTAAAACCTTTTTATACTTAAAAATGCATTTTTTAATCTATTTTCAAGCATTTTATGAATTTATGTTAAAGGAATTTTCAATCACATAAAGGAATTGAGTTTTATGAAATTTATTTTTTAATTTATTAATTAAAATTTATCTTTGGATATTTTTTTTACATTTTTATGAATAAGTTAAATTTTTAGTAAATAGTAAAAAGTACAGCTTCTATGAAATTTAATATTTCTTATGATATCGCCAAGATATAAAAATAATATAAAAATAAACGAAACATATGTAATGAGTAAGTTATGGTAAAAAAATAAAAATATAATACATTAATATTTAAAAATATATAAATTTTCATTTATTCTATAATTAATATGAAAATCTTTTTCTATGCGGACATAGAGCATGCACAATGGTGAAGATGTCAAAATATATATCCTAAAGATAATATTTGAGATGGAATAAGTAGTTGATAATTTTTTTACAAAATATTAATTATTATTAATGATTTTTATCTTTTTCCATGAATTTATGTGTTATATAACCGGTGACTTATCCAAATATGTGTGCAATGCTTGCACAAGATCAGAAAATTCAAAATGAAATATTAATTAAGCTAATAAGAAATAGATGTGAGATCAAATATATATTTAATGAATTTAAATTTATATTTCTATCATAAAAAACTTATTTTTTATTATTATTTATTTTATATTCATAGGTATTAAATAAATATTTCATATTCTTGCAAAATATTAACACAACATATAATTAATTTACAGATAAATAGAAGAAATAGTTTTAAATGTACTAAAACTAATATGATTTGGAAGAATTAATGTTTCCAACAATTTTAAAGACATATATAAAATTATATACATTTTTTAAATGGTTATTTCATGAATATAACTTTGTCCTGATTCATTTAATGTCTAATTAAATGAATAGTGTCAAAATTGATGATAATAATATTTATTCAAAATAATATTTTATTAAATATCTGAAATTCATAAAAATTTTATATTAAGAACATTGAATAGAATATGGTTGAAAAAATAATCCACAGTATATTTATGAGTAATTTTCCATTTATAGAAACATTATTAACCCTTTTTTATTAAAATAGTTGTAACTATATTTAGGGTTATAACTAATTAACCTAGGGGTTTATAATAATTATTAGTGTTAAAAAAGATATAAAAAATTATCTAAATATCGTTTTATTATTCTATTTATACCTGAGAACCTTTTAAAATTTATTAATTACCATTAGAAAACGTTTGGATATTTAATAGTCATTTTATAAGTTTTTTTTGAAATTATAAAAGTTCCCATCACCTCAATTATAAAAGGAACCTCCTCTCTAAATAATTTACACCAATTTTAGGATTTTAGATTAGTAATCCCTTACCAAAATATCTTTTAAACTTCCTTATATATATTATAAAGGTTTTAATCTTCCAAAGAGACCAACACTAGGGCCCCAAGGAGGACATCCTAAGGAGTTCTTCCAACAAAAAGGTAATCATCTTAACCGATCACTTTATTTTTACTTATTTTTATACCTATAATGAATATATTGACTTTATCCTAAAATAGTAACATATTTATCATCATTATACTTAAATTTTATCATGATTGTGACACTATCATTATCCAACCTCTTTCCCATTAAATGGTAAGTGAAAGTAGTGATTGACCATATGTATGCCTTACAGTCTATACATAGAAATGCAAATTATTTTTCATTAAAAATTATAAGGATATTAATTATGATGGTTTTAGTTTTTATATATAATATTTATAAAATAATAATACTAATTTATTAATAATATCATATCTTCCCTGTTATCTTCTAAACCATTGGGAAAATAGTATTTCCCTTGTGCGTATGTGTGGACGACCACCTCCACAATGTGATATGATTCATTTTAGATTTCTATATAACAAATATATAAATAAGGCTATATTTGAAGAAAATAAATTATTTATATGATATAATAATGAATTTATAAAGGTGAATTATTATTTACCTTTTTTCATTCCATGCATTAAAAAGTGAAAATAGTGTTCATGTATACATGCGACTGTCCATCTCCATGAACGTTGTATTTCATTTTCCATCTCTAGGATTTTGGAATACTATGAATTAATAAATAATGAATATATGTGATATTTATATAATTATTAAAAGTTTATATATGATGGATCAATAATCAAAGTACAAGGAATGAAACTATTAAACCAAAATATACATGACAAATTAAGTACTAATTACCAGAAATAGTGATTTTAAAATTCAATTGTTTAAAAACTGGTGATAAAATTTTATAATTAAATAATATATATTATTACAGATCTATAATATATTTATAATAAATATATATTTATTATACAGAAGGTTTGAAAATGTAGAAATGAAATTGTACATGAGGTAAGGGCTTATTTCATGATCTTAATAATATTTTAGATTGTTTGTATTTAAATCACTGCTAGAGAGTATCTCTCTTACATACCCATGTTTTCAAAAAAATGATTTTAACATTTTCCAAATATTTTTAAAACTAATTTTCACACATTTTTTATTATAAAAAATGATTTAAAAGGACTATTACTTTCATTTGCAGAACGAGCTATTTTTTATCTTCTTTTACTACAATGTGAAAAGAATGTTTTCAAACATATAAGGATTGAACAGATTTTACCTTCAACTTGAATTACATTTTATTTCATGATTACATTACATGTTTACTTGTTTATTTTGAAATTAAATGGTTTCTTCAAAATTTATGATGTTTTCTTTGTTTTAAAAATTGATTTTTTCACAGTACAAAATGTTATTTTTATCGAGATTTATTTTAATGATCTCCAAATAGAAATTTAATTGATCAATAGGAAAGACCCTGATTATATATAAAATACTCATGTATTATGTTTTAATGATTCCATACATATTATTTTTTGGACCCATCCTTTTTTAATCATGTTTTAATGATCACAAATCCTATACATCCTGTAAAACTTATTAATATTGTTTTAATCATGTTTTCATGATCATAAATCCTATACATTTTGTAAAAAATGTTATTCCTATTTAATCAATCTCAAATCATGTCTACCGATGGTTGGTTTCTTTATGCTTTATATAATCATGTGTTCCGATGGTTGGTTTCTTTATGCTTTAAATAATCCTATCCAAGATCTTAAGAGATATGTTTAATTATTATAAATTATATTTAACATTAATCTATAATGATTTCTTTTATGGTTGATTATGTCAAATTCACTATGTGAATATTATTGCTCATGTCTATATACATTTTTTTGCTAAGTCTAGGAAACCCTGAGTCTACCACTAGTAATGTTTTTCTGGAAAATGACCCAGAAACCATGAACTAGACACCGTGACTAGACATCGTGACCAGACACCCTGACCCAGACATCGTGACCCAGACACCATGACCCAAACACTATGACCAGACACCGTTACCCAGACACCGTGACCAGACACCGTAACCAGACACTGTGACCCAGACACTGTGACCGGACACCATGACCAGACATCGTGATCCTAACATTGCATATGTGCTACCAGTTCTTGATCTTTATACAACTATTCCACCATGAATCTCTCACTGCTCAAAGGCAATTAAGGATACATCATTTCTTGGAGTAATTGTTTCCAAGTGACACTATTTCCAGACAGACGGTGACACCATTATTTAATCTATTTTATCATTTTCAATGTAATTTTTTACTGCCATATTTGAGCCTTTTAAATGCACTGACATAATTAATATTTCTCTGTAGACTTGTAACATGACATTGTGAGGTATGAGGTTCATAATACATTCATCATGTCGGCATAAACACATGCACTTGAAGAATAGAAAGAAAATTGTGTCCCAGAATAAAGGTGGGGTGACATAGTGAATAAGTGTGAACTGACACATGCAACAAGATACATCTGAATAACACAAGAACCATTCACAAATAAAAAATCTGGGATACCATATTTCAGAGTTAAGAACATCTTTAAAATACCAACTCCACGAATAACACAATCTAGATCGAACTCGAAACAAAATCTCCAGACTTGTGATACTCGGTTTCCTGCAAGAGGACTCGATTCTTACATCTGCTTCATCCTAGAAGTCCAGAGCTACATTGAATAACACTCAGATCTCTTCTAACCTTATCTCATCATCTATACTCTCTTGTGTACTGTTTTTAGCTTTCGATCAGTGTGTGTGTGTCTGTATTAAAACATACATTGTCTCCTACACTAAACTGAAATATACAAGATATCCTTCCTCGCATAACATTTTACACTTGTTTAATCCCACATATAAGTTTTGAATAGGACCCTGTGTGACCTGGTAGATTATACGCACAAAAAAACTGTAGAAGAGGTTGTGGAACCAAGACTGCCTTGTGAACTATTTTTTACCCTAATCTAGGGTGTGTATCAAGTTTGTTAATATAAAATTATTTGTGGCAGTTGATCACCATGTAGATTGTATTAGGTCTCATCTTCAGACTAAACCACTCGTTTTATATCTACTATTTTGTTCAATTTAGTTTTCTCTATTTTACTAGATAATTCAGAAATCACTAGATTCACTTTGATATTTAATCTTAGAAAGAAGTTATAATGGTTTTTCCTTATTATAATATCTTCAAAATTAATATCAATAACCAATATTGATATTACTGAGAGCTAATTAATCTTCTGATAAGTTATTTCAATAGTTAAACATTCATAAATATATTACTTGGATTAATTGGGCTGTATTTATTTTTATTGGGGATACTTTTAGGAAAACTATTCAAACAAAATTTTTTATGGATACTCAATTCACACCCCTCTTGAGTACTCTACTCTGACCAACATTTGGTGTCAACGGAGTTTTTTATTCTTATTAAGACTCTGTTTTTTTAAATATTCAACTGTGATTTTAGTTACTCTTTGATGATCTATAAATTTCTATTAAATCTAAATTTATATCTCTTTCAAAGTACTTCCTTGTTATGAATAATATAGTAGATGTTTTTGTTACAAAAATACCACCATTCCTTAATAAAACCAATTATTCCCAATGGAAAATTAAAATAAAATTTCATTTTGAAAGTATGGGTTTTGAAATTTGTTCTTCAATTATACATGAGTATAAGATTCTTGCTACTGATAGAATCATAGGGGATGACCCAAAAAATAATACCTATAATAAAAAATGAAAATACATGAATTATTTATATTTCTCCTTAACAGATGAGGAATTTAACAGAATTTATTCATCTAAAACTACCCATAAAATTTGTCATACTTTTCCTATTTCACATTAAGGAACTTCTAGTGTGAACGAAATGAGACTTAATACTTATAGTATTAAATATGATAACTTTAAATTGAAACATAATGACCCCATTTATATAATGTATCTCAGGTTCAACATAATTTCCAAAACAATAATTTCTCTTAGAATAGAAGTTACTGCCAAAGAAAAAATCATAAGGATTCTTAGATGAATGCCTAATAGATGGAGAGGAACCTCAGTCTCTATTAAGTAATCATGAGACATCAGCATGATTCCCATAAAATAACTCATTGGAAAACTAACGATGTATGAATATGATCTGAATGAAAACAAGGAAGAAGATGATGAACCTAAAAGAAAATCTGTTGCTTTTCAGGCCACCACCTCTAAACACAAATAGAAAGGGAAATTGGAAGTCTCTATAGAAATTTCCAGAAGTGAACAATCATCACCTGACAGTGATGAGGTGATGTCTCAATTATCTAGAAGGTTTAATAGATTTGAAAAAAAGAAGAAAGTTTTTAGAAAGCCTAACTTCAAAGGAAAATATAATAAAAAAGGAAAATAGAAGAAATATTGGAAAATAAGTGACAGGTCTGATGAGATAGCTTGCTATGAATGTAAGTGAGAGGGACATGTAATGGGTGACTCTCCCAAGCTCATGTACAAAAAGAAATATGAGGAAAAAGATAGAAAGTATAGGCAACGAAAGCCACATGGAGTCCTTCTAAGGGTAGTTCATGTGACTCTGAATCTTCACATGCTGAAAAGGATAAAAAATCCTATATGTGTTTTATGAAAAACACATCTTAGGTAACATTGGAATCTCCTGCACTCAATTTCTATTATTCTATAGATGAAAGTTATTCTAATAATATGCCTAATGAAGAAATGATTGAGTATTGTAATATGCTTGAAGATACATGTAATGAAATAAAAGATAAATACAAGTCTTTAAAGAAATATTATGCTCTTACCTCAACTCTTAAATCTGAACTTAATGTATAAATATAAAAAAAATTATTTACTCAAAGAAAACAATGCACTAAATCTATCTTATGAGAAATTGAAAAATGATCCTAAAAAGTTTACTAATGGTAAAGATACATTGGTACATATTACAGATAAACAGATTGATCCTAAATATACTACTGGTATTGGATATTAACCTGGTAAAATACATTTTGGAAGAACTAATTTTGTTTCTAAATCATGGACACACAGAATTACTCCAAGTTCTGGAAAACATTCATCTAGTTCAAATTATTATGCACTCTCTGCTGTCTCAATATTTTCTGGACAAAATATAGATTATTTTTCAATCACTTTACAAAATGATTATTGGAAACCTATGAAGAATATGTGGGTCCCTAAAGCATTAGTCACTAATATTATTGGAACCATACTAATATGGGTACCAAAGTCCATTTTAATATTACTATTTTGTAGGAAAATTACTTAAAGAGATCCTATAAAAGCTTATGGTACTTTGATAGTGGGTGTTAAAGACACATTACAGGGGATTATTCATGCTTCAAGAACATAATAAAAACAGATGGTGGACATGTCACCTTTGGTGACAATGCCAAAGGAAAAATCATTGGCCTTGGCTAAATTGGTAACTCTAACTCAGTTTTTATTTCCAAAGTACTTTTTTAAGGATTGAAGTATAATCTGTATTTTTTGACAACTATGTAATAATGGATTTCATGGTAAATTTTAAAATGATGCTTGCAATGATTTAAATTATAAAAACAAATTAGTGTTTTCTGCATTGACAAATGAAAATGTATACTCTATTAACATAGAGTCTTTAGTTTCTCAAAATACATTATATTTAAGTGTATTTCACAATGAGTTTTGTCTTTGGCAGAGGAGGCTAGGACAGTGTAATATTCACTCTCTTAGAATGCTAAATATAAAAATATTAGTTAAATTTATACCCAAACTTGAGTTTAAAAGAGATAAATATGTAATCCTTATCAAAAGGGAAAGTAACAAAAAATTTACT
The DNA here is from genome assembly GCA_963277665.1 of Viscum album. NCBI lineage: Eukaryota > Viridiplantae > Streptophyta > Magnoliopsida > Santalales > Viscaceae > Viscum > Viscum album. The sequence goes on along the minus strand of OY728143.1, from coordinate 1,147,952,705 downwards.
TCAAACCAAAGAAAAAAGTATCAACTTCCCAACCTCTCGAACTGGTTCAGATGGATTTGTTTGGTCTATCTAGATTTTGTAGTTAAAATGGGAATCCCTATGTTTCTATTTTGGTAGATGACTTTTCTAGATATACTAGGACATTCTTTTAGGCTCACAAAAGTGAATCATACTCTCACTTCCCCAAAAATGCTAAAATTATAGAAAATCATAGTGGTCTTATAATTAAATCCTTAATAAGTGATCATGGTCTTGATTTTGAAAATCAATATTTTGAATCCTTTTATTCACAAAATACCTATAGTCATAATTTATATGCCCCAAGAACACCTCAACATAATGGAGTTGTAGAAAGAATAAATATAACTTGAAAGATATTTCTAAAACCATGCTCAGTTAATATGACACACCTATTTATTTTTGGACTAAAGCCGTAAATACAGTATGCTATATTATTAATAGAGTGTTGATTAGAACCATTCTTAAAAGGACTCCATAAGAGTTATGGAACAATATAAAACCCAAACTACGCTACTTCAATGTTATTGGTTTCAACGTCTATATCCTTAATACTAAGGACAATATTGATAAATTTTCATCCAAGAGTGATGAACGAATATTTCTAGGATATTCAATCTCTAGTAAAGCATATAGATTGTTTAATAAAGGAATTAAATGTGTTGAATAATCATTCCATGTCAAATTTGATGAAACAGATCCACATGATCCTAAGACCACTCTTCAGAACCAGGAGAATGATGTGACAAATCTGGACATCAATTCAAATCCTTTAACCATCCTTTAAAGGAATCTGTGAAAACATTCGGTTATATAAATTCCTCAGATTTAGGTCATAATGAACCAAAACCTATTGAATAACCTAAAATCACTAGTCCTTATTTTTTTAGATCCTTTCTAACCCTTAAGAATCATCCATTAGATGCTCTTATTGTATATTTAGATAAAGGAACTCAAACTAGAGCTTCTCTTATAAGTCAAGTTGAATATCAAGTCTTCTTGTCACAAGATGAACAAAAAAACTATAATGATGCTATCAATGATGAATTCTGGTTGATTTCTATACAATAAGAACATAATTTGTTTGAAAGGAAAAGATTTTGGAAACTTTTTGAAAAACCTAAAGACACATTTACCAAAAGTACTAAGTGGGTGTTTAGAAATAAAGTAGATGAATCTGGTAAAATATATAGAAACAAGGATAGATTAGTTGCACAAGGCTATAGTCAAGAATAAGGAATTGAATATAAAGAATCCTTTGCATCAGTTTCTAATCCTTAAGAAATCATAATTCTACTTGCTTATGCTGCACATCAGAATTTCAAACTATATCAAATGGATATTAAGACTGAATTCCTAAATGGGTATATAGATATGGATTTCCTTGTTGAGAAAGCCCTGGTTTTACAAATCCTCATTTTCTAAATCATGTCATTAAATTATCAAAATATTTATATGGTTTAAAACAATCTCCATGATCTTGGTATGTTTGACTAAGAACTTTTCTTATTTCCAATGGTTTTACAAAAGAAGTAGCTGATCCTACCCTTTTTTTAAAATGAATTTCCAATGATGTTTTAGTAGGTAAAATTTATGTACATGACATTATAATTGGATTTTCAAGAAATTATTTATGTATTAAATTTTCTAAAATGATGAAAAATGAATTTGAAATGATTTTAATGGGTGACCTAAAATTATTTATTGGATTTAAAATCTTTCAAAATAATGATGGTATTATTTTAAATCAAATAAAATATACTATAGATCTTTTAAAACATTTTAGATTGGATAGAACTAAAATTAGTGACACTCCAATGAGTAATACTTTTATGTTGGATCTTGATGAAGATGGAAAATCTATTGATCAAACGACTTAAAAAGGAATGATTGGAATCTTACTCTACTTAACTACTAGTTGACTTGATATTTTTTTAGTGTATGTATGGGTACACATTTTCAAGAAAACCATAAGGAATCTCATTTAAATGTTGTTATGATAATTTTCAAATACCTCAAACATAAACCCAATCTAGGACTATTCTATCCCAGTGGACAATCATTTGAGTTAGTTAATTATTATGATACTAACTTCGTTGGTTGTAAGTTAGATAGAAAATATCCTTTTGAACATGTCACTTTTTAGTAAATTTATGAGTATTATGGTGTAGTAAGAAACCAAAAATTGATGAATTATCTACTACTGATGTTGAGTACATAGCTTCTAGTAGTTTTTGTGCAAAAATTGTGTAGATGAAAAACATATTTCTAGATTATGGATATCAATTCAGGCATGTGCCTATAAATTTTGAAAAATACAAGTGCCATTAACATCTCAAGAAATCATGTTTCACACTCCAGGACAAAAAATATTGATGTAAGACATCAATATTTGAGAGAACATTATCAAATAGGTGATATCACTTTGGAATTCATTGGAACTGAATATCTGCTCACTATTATATTCACTAATCAATTAAATTTTGAAAGAATATATTACATCATACATGAATTGGGAATGACAAATCTTAAGTAGTAAGTGTACTGTTTCACAACTTACTATTTCACAGTTTATGGTTTCACAAGTCTATGTCTTAATATCAATGTCCAACTCTTATAGTTTTATAATTTACTATCTTAAAATTTTTTGTTTCAGGCTTATGTTCTCACTGTGAGAACCTGTTACGGTCTCACAGTGAAAACCTGTTACGATATAATTGTGAAATTCAATTTCAGTCTCACCATAATAAAACATTAAAATTTTATTTACATATTATAACCTATATCACAATAATTGATTATTTTATTCTTTTACATTCCCACACTTTTGAATTTGCAATGCTTGATATCCCTAAATTATAAAAACGAAATAAGTTTCACTCATTTCTTCACTTGAGACTTCTTCTCTCAAACTCGAAACCTCTCTCTCTATCTCTTTTAAACCTTTTTTGAATACCTAGAATGAAACTCCCATCCTCATAAACTCCTTAGCAGTGAATATCAAAGAAGAAGATGAAAATAGCACCAGAAGGCCCTTTGAATTCGAACCTAGTGAACAGAATAGTGGTACCTGAAAAGGAAATCTGCACAAAGTGGTTGTTGTCAAGAAAGTCTTTAGTATTGAAAGTACTACAAGAGATGGTATGGCTGTATGGGTTCACAAAATAGGAAAGATAAATTTAACCAAACCTAGTCGCTCAGTTTTATCATTTCATTCAATTCTCTTTTGATACAGAAGATGGTTTTGTTGTGAGAAGCTGGATCTATGGACAAAGATGCACTTTTTTTCGAGGTTATGGGCTACCTGCCTAAGGATACGTCATGAGGGAATTTTTTAGGACTATTAGAGAGGTCCTCTTCTTACAAGTGATTTATTTGTTTTATAATATGCCTTTGGAAGATTGACCGGCAATGAAAAAAGAAAATAGCTATTTTGTCTGATCTAGATGGTGAAACGAAACTATGGTTTATGTTTGTTTAGAATCTGATTAGTCCAAGAAAATGATATATTTCCACACTCAAGTATCAGGATGTGTTTTTTATACGTCTTATGAAGAATGGACACATGATTAACCTACTAATTTATGTTATACTTCACATGTGCGAGTTGATAAAGACAACCTCAAAGTCAACCTCCCTGTTCAACTCAATGTTAATATTTTCTATGCTTGATGATAAAGGGTTGGATAGACCAGATAAATAAGTCATTAAAGACTATGAATTTTTTATCTCAAAGTTTATAGTCAAAATAATGAAAATAAGTTGGAATCTGTGGATTATATCATGGGTAGGGTATAATGATAGGTTCTATTAAAAGATCAAGCTGGTTGATCATTCTTCAAGACCTAAGGAAATTTCTGATCCTACTCTAGAACCAGATGAAATTGTTGACTATTCTATTGTGGAAGAAGAAGAATAGGTTGATTCTCTTACAAGGAAAAATGTCCTGGATGAGGAAGATAGTGGACCTATTCTCTAAGACATAATTGAGAAGGAAATACTAGTTCTTGAAAAAAAATATCTGGAAGAATAATATGCTTCTAAAGAAGTGTCTTCTATTAGTGTAAGGGAAAAGTTGGTTCTAGAAGAACTTCTAGAAGAAGATATTTCTCCTGAGAAAGATGATGATTTTGAGGAACACTTAGAGGAACAAGATGTTCCTGAGATTATCCCATCCCCTAAAGAAATAATAGTTCAAGCCTTTCAGTTGGCTAGAAAAGAAATGAGTGATTCCATTGGGGATGAAATCATAAAAATAGATCAAATAACTAAATAACTTAGTCTGGTAAAAGATTCACTTGTTGAGGGGGAGTAGCACCCTAATCTGGAAAGTGTTGATATGAATAATCCAATTGATCCAAGCTATATGGATACTTTGTATAAATTTCATAGATATTTTGATGTAAATGATTCCCAAGAAGCCTGAGTTAAAGGTATAGATCTATCTATTGTGTTTCAATTGAAACTGGTATATGTTGATGATGTTATCTCTACAAAGGAACCTGATCCAGTCTCAGCTTATATTAATAAACCTTCACAATAACCTTCTACCTTAGTAAATAAGGATGATTTGAAAGCCTTTGGAGCTACCTTATTGGTTAGCATTGAAAATATTATGAACACTCAACCTTCTTCTGTGACAAACTTGAGTGAAAGAGATGATGCTCTGTTGTTAGAGAAGATCATTTGGCAGATTTAGCCAAAAATACTTCATGAAATTCAAGAGGTTAGAATTGATAAAAATAGCTAATTGATGAATTGAAGTCTCTCAAATATATGTTTGAAGATACACAGAGTGTGTTGAAATCAATACTATAACTATTTCTCATCATGTTAGTGGTCAGATTCCGCGGGAAGTTTCCTCCATGATTTAACCTAACCTAACTTCCTTAGCTAACAAGGTGGCTGAAAGAAGTAAGAAAAGAGTTCAATAAATGCGTGAGATTTTTATTGGTATCAAAAAATTAACTGATGAGTATAAGGGATGTCTACAGAAAGTTATAAATAAATTAAAGTCCCTTACTTCAACTGTTATAACTTCTAGTGCCTCTGGACAGTCATCTCAACCCTCCTTGGATAGTGATATACTCATAATGGTTGTTAAGGAATAACTTCAATCAGTGCTTAGTGGCTTTAACAAAGATTCTATATACATGTTTATCAATAATGGGGATAGAGATCTTGATTTGGTAATAATTCATTCCAATATTTCAAATGATACTAAAGAGGAAATTACTAAGAAGGTGTATTTCTACTTCAATATGATTTTCTCTAAGCATGATCTAACAAACCATTTCATATACCTTGTAGAGAATCCAAAAATCCCTCCTACCACTCAAGATTTCAAAACTCAAGTTCAAAAGCTAGAGGATTTAACTTCTTTGTTGGAAAATTTCAAAGATAACAGGAATGACTTTTAGAAAGTGATGCAGTATGGTGGTGAGATTATTGCTGACTTCGTCAAGCTATTGAGACCATATCTTCATGTGCAGATCACTGCTATTGTGGCTCCTACAGCTGCACCCTTATGATCCGGTTTTCCTCTTTCCTTATTCACTACCTTTTCTTCTACTTCTATGTCTATCTATAAAGCTCAAATTCAGATCAGACATGTTATCCTTGACCAACAATTGCATTGGTCTTGCCCTACACCTACCTTGGCCCCGTCTATTTTTAAAGGACTCCATATCCCTTCTCTGTCAGTTGGTTCACTCTGTTCTTCAACTTTTACCTTTTCTCTGGTTTCTTATCTTTATTATGCTACCAAGGAAAAAGAGAAGACATCGTGTGCTAAAGAAAATTAAACACTCTATTTTGATAGGGGCAATTTATTATTTTTTTTTCTACTGTTTGTAATGACACAACTCTCTCCATATAATGCACTATGTACACTTCTTGTATATTCTCTTATTTAATTTTATACTATTTTTGATAATCTAAAAGGGGGGAGAGACATGCACTAATGAACTCTAAATTCACACTAAGGGAGAGACACATCCACTGAGAACATATATCTGACTGACATGATTTGTGATCATCAAAATGTGGGATATTGTTAGACCCCTCTTGTTTTAATCAGGCTTTAATGATCAAAAATATTATACATCCGGTAAAACATGTTAATCCTATTTTAATTATGTTTTAATTATCACAACTCCTATACATTATGTAATGATTTTTAATCCCATATAATCTATCTCAAATCATGTGTATAGATGGTTGTTTTCTTTATGCTTTAAATAATCATGTGTACAGATGGTTGGTTTCATTATGCTTTAAATAAACCTATCCGAGATCTTAGGTGCTATGTTTGATTTTAATAAACTATATTTATCTTTGGCCTATATTGATTTATTTTATGAATGATTAAGTCTAATTCACACTATTAATATTACTGCTCATGTCTACATACATATTTTTGACTAAGTCTGAGAAACCTTGAGTTGCCACGGGTTCAGTTTTTCTAGAAAATTACCTAGACACCGTGAACCAGACACCATGACCAAACACTATAACAAGACACCTTGAAAAAGACACCGTGACCTAGACACTGTGATAAGACACTGTGACGCAGACACCGTGACCAGACACTCTGACCCAGACATCGTGACCAGACACTATGATCCTAACACCACATCTGTGCTACCAGTTCCTAATCTCTTTACAACTATGGCATCATGACTGTCACACCTCTCAATGGAAAAGAAGAAGAAACCATTTCATGGTGACACTATTTACAAGTGACACCATTTCCAGACAGACTATGACACCATTCATTAATATGTTTTTTCATTTTCAATTTAATTTCTAACAGTCATATTTGATTATTTTAAATTCACATACATAATTTATATTTATTTGTAGACATGTCACCTGATAGTACAAGGTATGAGGTTCAGAATACATGCATCATGTCAGATTCAACACATGAACTCCATGAATAAAAAGAAAGGTGTGGCCCAGAAACAATGTGGGCTGATATAGTGAAGAAGTGTGAAATGACACATGAAAAAAGATACATTTGAGGACCACTCGAAGCATTCACAAATCCAAATGATTGGATACCATAGATCAGAGTCAATAACATCTTTTCAATACCAAATCCATGAAGAACACGAGATAGATATAACTGAAAATAAAAACATCATACTTGTGATACTCTGTTTCTTGCAAGAGGACTCTATTCTTACAACTGCTTCATTAAATAAGTCCATGTCTTCATAGAATAACACTCAAAGTACTTCTAACCTTATCTCATCATATTTTCTCTGTTGTATACTATTTTTATCTTTTCAGTAGTGTGTGTGTGTGTTTTTCTATATTAAAACACACACTGTCTGATGCACTAAACTGACGAATACAAGATATTCTTCCTCTCATATCTTTTTACACTTGTTTAGTCCCATATATATGTGTTGAAGAGGTCCATGAGTGTCCTGTTAGTTTATACCCATGAAAAATTGTGGAAGAGGTCGTGTGACCTGAACAGTCCTATGAACTATTGTTTACCCCAATCTAGGGAATGGATAATGTTTATTAATATAAACTTCTTTGTGGAAGGTGATCACCAAGTTGAATGGATTAGGTCTCAGCATCACACTAGACCACTTGTTTTATATCCACTGCGTTGTTCAATTTATTTTTCTCCGTCTTACAAGATAATTCACAAATCTCTAGATTTACTTTGATTGTTAGTCTTGAAAAGAAGTTATAATTGTTTTTCCTTATTATAATAGATTCAAATGTAATATCAATAACAAATATTGAGGATACTTAGAATTAATCAATCTTCTAAGAAGTTATTTAAATACTAAAACGTTAATAATCGTATCACTTTGATTAACTGGGTTGTATTTATTTTTATTGGGAACCCTTTTAAGAAAACTCTTCAAACAGACATTTGTATAGATACTAAATTCACCCTTATTAATTACTCTACTCTGACCAATATTATTTATCTAGATGGTTTATGATAATATAGACTAGGGATGTATTATTTTCATATCATTCACCATATTTCTGTAGATGGTTTAGGATTATGTATATTTATTAACGAAATTATTAATAATATATTTTATAGTTTCAATGATAATGTTTATATTGATTCTATTTCACCCATTTCATATGAAGAATGAATTATAATTAGTAAGTTATGGTAATGGCCTACTATATCCCCTCAGTGAATCAATTGGTCTTGTGAGAAAAACTCTATTGGGTTTTGGATGAGTCCTTACCCATTTATTAGATGTCATGGAATAAGGACTTGATGGTATATTCATATTTCTTTTCTAAGGTATCAATGATATGTTTTTGATGTATGACATAATGCATTCGATCATTATGATGTCAGTTATTGATTTATTTGTGATTATTTAGTTTTTTTATGATATATATGGATACCTTTCTATCTTATGAGATATTTTATATGGATTTATTTAATCATAATTTATTATTTGAATTTTATTTATTTATTTTTAGATTTCGATATATGCATACCATTATTGAGAATATGATCTCATACATTTTTTATGATTCCTTTTTGCAAGATACCGGGAAGGTTTTTTTGATTGATATGAAAGGTTATGATAAAGGGTACGATGGCGTTCTCAAAAAAATATTATGTTGAATTTTTGAAATTTCTAATATAACAAAAAATTCAAGTATGAATATAGTTCACCAAGACTACTAAACTATTTGGTCATTTTGGATATGATTAAATTCATATAATTCTAATGTAATAAAGTAACCACACACATTGGGATACGACAGTTGGGGTCTAAAAAATAGTAGTCCTTTTGGAAAAACCATAGTATAAATAATTTAGAAGGGAAGGATATTGAACCCCCAAACCCAAAAATTTTGAGTTTTATGCATGATGTTTTGAGCAGAGATACCTAAAAATATCTATGTGAAAAGAATTTGTTACCAGACCTCCTAAACAACTCACCTTGGTGCCTTGTTTACATAGGTCTATTAAATGGGGAAAAGAAATTTTATTAAAAGACTTTACTGGAACTATTTTCCCAAATAATCCGCTTATTATGTCAAATCAAAAGGATTAATTATTTTCCTAGACACACGATCCAAAAAGGAACCATAATTTTTCTTATCACATGGCCATAGTTTAAGTAATTAATAAGGAAGATGTAGAGAACACCCAGAACCATCAATTTGATATTAAAGAATTAAGTGCAAAAAAGAAACACCCATCATTGCATGGAAAATATTTATCCATGCCCATGCCTCAGAATATTCCCAAATAGGCACCTTTATTCACTCTGGTACTTAAATTAGGCTAAAACGTTTCACAATAGTTCTTTATAACTCTCTTTATACCAATTCAATATGATATTGAGTCACTTCTAATGGAACTATGACAGTCATAGGCTCATAAAATTAATAGGAACCATGATTCTCCTTTTATTAAGACTATATTATAATCAATTAATATGGAAAAGATAATAAACCATAAGACAACACATTTTCCTAATCAAATATACAATGTGAAAAATCGAAATCCCTAATAAAATCTAGGTATAAAGATTCATATCTCGGGCTTCTTGTATTTCCCACAAAGGAATCCCATTTTCTTAGGTCCGTTAATTAATATGAAGAAATTTCTAAAAACAGATTGTAGAAACACTTTATCCTAAATTATCCCACTCATGAGTTAGTTAATTTGGGCCTTCTATTACGGGTAAGCCTCAACTATATCATACACTCTAAATAGAATTGATATAAATACTATTTTCCTCTTATAAGTTATAATATATAAAATTTTATTTATTGATAATACCATATAAAATATCAATATATTTTTTATAACCATTATTGTCCCCTTACAATGATAATAAATCCTTTATAGATAACGCAAAAATTTAATATATAGAGGCAACAATCCCAGAATCACGAAATTGGTGTCTGCTACCATTACATTGGCATATATACAAGATTCAAATCCCAAATTACCTATTACATCAGTAGTCTTGTTAAATGAGTTATATACTATATTCCCATGTTATATTTTAATACATTAATTACAACACAACTTTTCTAAAAAAATAACTTTATTATTTCCATCATATCCTTTCATATGAGTAATAGTAAAATTTATAGAATTTGTGGGGAAAGGAAACTAAATAATGTCGATCTCAAATGATAAATAAAGATTTAATATAATGGAATAAATAATGAATCCATGAGTGTAATATATATGGAAGGGTAAATAAAATAATCATGTATTCCATTTAATTAATATGATAAGGAATAATCAATATAGAAAGGTGAATAACTGAACCCACATTCCATTTAAATAAATAGATAGGGCATAGTCAAAATGGAAATGTAAATAACTAAAAACTAATTCCATTTTATCAATAAACTAAGAAAAATATACATCCAAATATTTTTCCATAGTGAAAATATCTTGTATAGTAATAACTAATTATTAAATGAAGATAATAATTAATTAATAGACATCACATTTCCAAGAAACATGATACCTTTATCCTTACAATATATCCCCATGATAGTTTAAAAAATACTTGATGAAAACCTATTAGGTGGTGTTATACAACTCATTATTCCCATGATACTTCAAATTTATATGTGGATTTCATTAACTGGTCTCCAACCAATGACTTTCTTGTCCAAATAATTCCTTTTATATCAAATAATCGATTTAATTCATAAAATATTTTCCTTATAAAATATATGTATTGAGTAAAGGATATAAATTTATCAATATTTCCACATTTATTAAATAAAATATAAATTTAAAAAACTTTTGTACAAATGATATATGGTTTAGGAAATAATAATATCTATGATAAATGATATTGTTATTTAGGGGAAACATAATTTTCAATGATCATAGAAAAGTGAATAACTCAAAGGGATATTAATGACTATGAAAATGATTTAAGGAAGTGAATGTCATTATTATCCATTCCAAAAATAATTTTAATTATATAAATGAAAAATAAATATGACATAAACATGAAATATACCAATTGTACTAATAATAAGGTTTTTCCTGGTTGATGAATACAAATAGAATAAAAATATATTCCAAAACATTATTGAGGAAAATATTTTTTTGAAAAACATTTATTGGAAAAAACTTTTAAAAATATAAAATATTCTTTAAATGGTACAAATCACATAGATAAATTATTTTGAAATTTTTATACTCATTTTTTATAATTTTTTATAGAAAACATGGTATTGGAAGTAAACAGATTTCTGAACAAAGAGACAAATAAAGTTATGTCTTCATAAAAACATTTTCCAAAAAATATTAATTACCAAAGAATAAAAAAAATGTTATTATTACTTGAAATATTTCATAAATAACATAAAGAAAATAATATTAATGTGTTTATTAAATAAATATAATATTATTTTCTTCAATGTAATTCAAACTATAAAAAATCCTAACTAAAATGAGATGGTAAAGTAAACCCTTATAGCGATCATAAGATTAAAGTGAGAATCAACCAATGAATCAACTATAAGAATACAATTTAAATCCACATAAAGATGAGTAAATAAAAAATATATATTCATAATTTATTAAAATCATATTCAAAGAATATAAATGACCTAAATAAAGTAATATGACCCAATAAAATGAAATTTAGTTATGAAATTTTTACCAGTTAGTAAATCTTAATTAAAATCCATATAAATGAAATTATTAAAATTAAACTTAAAATAACATACTGGATGAAGTATCCATGAAATTAAATTTCATTTTGGTAGTATATACACCACATAAATTTTAATTGTTTCATTATAGAAAATAAGTCTCAATGGAATGTAAATTGGGATGAAATTTCTTACCATACTCCTTTCTTTGATTAAACTCCATTTAACAATATATATAATGGTTTTAAGCATGTTATTAACTTATTAATTAACCATATTAATATTTATTATATCATATATAATAATTTTATAACATATTATTACCTGTTCATTAATAACTATTCAATATTTTCATCGTTCAAAGTGTTAATTTTTTTTTTCAAGTATATTTTGACTTGTTAATTTTTATCCATCTTAAATTGATAATTATTTCATAATATCCCAAATTTGGACCATGATTTAAATATTATTTATATTTAGTATAAATTTAATTATATTAGTCCATATAATATGGTGATCGGGATTTATATACACCGTTCATGGAGACGATAGGTCGTGCATACACATAAACGTTGTTTCTAAATTTTTTTGTATTCAATGAAATAAAATAAAATTATATGTATATATAAAACTATTTAACTGTAATTTTTACTCCATTTATATCTTATATTTTTATAAAAACTAATCCTTAATTTATTCCATGTAATGTGTGAAGTAATCACATCGCTTCACGAGGCAGTAGTTTGTCGTACCCCTGAACGATGTCATCGTATTCCCATAAAATAGAAAGCATCAAGGTATGTGAAATAAAATAATTTAAAAAGAATAAATACATTGTAAATAACATATAAATAATATATAAATATTATTTCAATCATTATTCTCAAACATTAATAGTGGTGATGGAAAATGAATGGCATCGGTTCACGAGAGAGTAGTCCACCATACACATAAACGATGATTTCTTAACACATTTGATGAAAGATTTTGATGTAGTAGGTAGTAACCAGAATACAATAACATCTCATTATATTAAATATACTTATGTTAATATATAATCACTATTTAAGATGAATTTAAGGTGGTAGGGAAAGGATTTAAATATAAAAGCTTTTAGAATATTATTACCACCTCTTCGGGTTTCCTCCTTAGGTTTCAACTAATTCCTTCATATGTTTAATGTATGTTAAAGATAAGTCATATAGTATTAAGGGAGGGAATTTGGGGAGTTATTTGGGCTAGGTAAATCTGATCCATAGTGGTTTTATAGGTGCGAAGAAGAGGGAGAGGGGTGTCCTTTTATAAGTGAGGGGGAGGACACATTTGGTATTTTGGAAAAGAATTTAGGTGTACCTAAGGTTTTACCTACCAATAAGATTAAAACATATATAAAATGTGATCATAGTGGTGTAATGGTTAAAAGAGACCAGCCAAAGTGTGTTTTACAAGTTATGGGTCGTTCTTACACCTAATATTCTATATTTAACAACTAAGTAATCTTATTTTTCTATTAATGGTTTTAATTAATTTTAACTAATTTCACTAATAATTTTGGTAAAAAATTAATTTAAACTTATGAGAAATTATAATTTAATATTATTAAAAACATCAAATCTATTTTTATAAATCAAATCATAGATGTGGAAGAAATTGTTTTAAATGTAATCCCACGTATATAATAATAAAACATATTTTTAAAGTTAAAATATTCAAAATATTATTATGATTTTATATCTAAATTCAATAAAAAAAAATATTTGAATGAACTATATTATATTAATATATTTATAACTGGTCTAAATATACTTTAAAATCAATTTAAAATAATATTTATCATTATAAAATATTTTGATGAAATTTTAGTTATCAATTAAAATTCAGTATTTTTCACTAATATTTAAAAAATGAAGCATAAAAGGAAAAAAACTAAGCTAATTTGGACATTAAAAATTAAATAATTATGTTTATCTTTTGAAATAAAATTTTAAAATTTTAAAATTTTAGTTTCAAAACAAAGGCACCATTAACAAGAGGAAAATAATCATTTAAAAAAATAAAACTATTTATGAATAAAATTAGATTTCTCATATATTATGCCTATTAAATCAATTGTATAAATGTCAAAACATTTTATTTAATATATAATTTATAAATTTCATTACAATAATTCACAAATATTAATTAATTTAATTTACTAAGATAAAATACCTTTGGGGAATAAAAATAGTTTCTTATATAAACATATTCATTATATTAAATTGGTTTTAATATTCAATTATAATTAATTGGTAACCAATGAATTAAACCATAGATTTTAATAATTCTGTTAATATAATTCATAACAATAAATTTAACATCTAGGATGTAATTTTTATTTTAAATAATAATATTAATAGTATTTAATAAAACATTTTCTTCCCTGTACAGAAAGTCATCAATGAAATTCATTATTACATGTAACACCAGAAAACTGAGTGTTTTTTTCACTAAAATCTATAGAATAGATTGAATTTATTAAATATAGTAAATATATCATAAATTATTGGGATTTCAAATTACCTTATAGTCTTTTTGTTGATGGTTATACACGCTATTGAATAAAAATTTACTCTTTTAGAATTTTCGGGGGTTTACATTCTCCCCACCTAAAATAAATTGTCTCCTCGCAATATAAACTTGATCTTGGTAATTAAAAGTTTTATATTTTAAGAATAAATTTTTGAAAAAAAAACCACATTATAAAGGGGTTAATAAAATATCAAATTAATAAGACAAAAATAGAAATAATATTGTTATACGGATTAACAGATTACTTTCTTTCTATGTAGGGGAACATTAGTGGAAAGTAAAAATATAGAAATAGTGTAAAAACATAAATTATTATAAAGAGTGATTGAGATAAATGATTATAAACAAGTGAATGATAAATGGAATGTTGGGGTCCTTAAAACCATAAATCTAGTACATGTGAAAAGGTCCTTGATATCATCAGAAATGATAGTAACACGATTTCATTTTATTTTAAGAGAATTTTCCTAATGTTGGGGTATTCTTTTTATAAGAACTCAGATCTTCCTAAGGTATTTTTTGATTAATTTTTGGTTTGGACTCTCATTTTTGGGATAAATAAGTGTTTCCAAAATTTCATGTGAAGGATCGAGGGTGTTGTGGGTATGCATGACGAGAAAGAGGAAGAAAACGGGGTTCCTAGGTAGATTGCACAGTTTGCACATGGTTAGTTAAAACTGTGCGGAGCACACCGAGTAATTTTGTAGTCATTTTTAAAGTCTTATGAATGGTTTGGGAATGATTCTGAAAACCATGTGGAATTCCCAAGAAACCGTACAAAATGGGGATATTTTGGTTAGTATATTATGTACGGTTTGCGCACGGTTTGTCAAACCATGCGGGTAAACCGTACAGCCCATAAAAGTTGAAAAATTTACAAAATTTCCACTCTGTGATTTTAAACCCCAACTCGATTTTCTCCTCCATTTTACCCCTTATATCCCTAGTGACGATCTAGGAAAAACCAAGCTTCCCAAAGGTGGTTCTCCTTTGATTTTTGGACGTTTGGAGCATCTTTGTTTGTGGATCGAAGCCCCAAGTGAGTCTAATTCTCTCCTCCCTTCTCTTTTTCGGATTAGGGATTCTAGTTTCTCCAATCTTCTTCAGAAGAACTAAACCCTTTTTTTCTTGGTGGAACAAATTTTGGGGCATCAACTAGTGTTCGAATCTGGATCTATGTCTACGATTAAGATTTCATTCATAATATGATTCTAGGTAGGTGGTATACAAGTATTGTTCTATAGTTTTAGGTTGGTTTTGTATATGGAAGTTTGTGTTCCTGATTCCCCCTTTTTGGTTTTCTTCATTCTGTTGAAGAGTTTGATAACAATTGGTGTCTAAGTGACCAATTTCATCCCTCATGATCCATGTGGGATGCATGAAAGATGTAATTACCATTTAAGGGCCACCCATGGGGTGTGCTGGCTTTTTCTGACATATAAAATGGTAGGGTTAAATGAAGGGTTTTGGAGTGATAATTTGGAACCCTTTTGAAACATGTGTTTATGTTTGATTAAGTGTAGATGGAATGATAATAGATATTCCTATGGTGATAAGTCATAATGGGTTGTTTGGCATGACATGGAAATGGGAAATTTGGGTCGACTAAGAATATGTCAATTTTTTTAGGAATTGTGGTTAGAATGCATAAGGGGGTTAGTGAATATTAAACGGTAAACTTGTAATTGTACAATGGAATAAAGAAGGGGTGATATGTTAATGGGATGTAATTATATAATGGGTTAATTTTGGGAAGGGTCAATATATGTCGAATAGGTGGTACACCTAAATGGTTGAATGAAATAAAGGGATTCTGTTATGTGATATGAAAACTATACTTGAAATGCATAAGTGGGTAAATTATTGTGAAAATATAAATGGGTTAAATGGGTTAATGAATAGTAAATAATGAATTTGGATAAGGCGTAGGGGTTTTTGAATACACCTAATGGGGTAAGGCACAAGAATGTGAATTTGGATAAATGGATACGAATTGTAATTGGAAAATGTGTTAATGGGTTATGGCATTGTATTAATTCTCATGTTGTTTTCTATGCAATGTGAATGATGATTTCCAATGGCATTTGTTATGTTATGTTGTGTTATGGTATGGTTGTGGTGATTGATAAATAATCTTGTGCACATGGCTTAGTAGTGTGGGGTATTAGCTTGAGGTTCTATACTCACAGGTCAAGTTATAGGCTGATTCTCTAAACTCCACCACCAAATTAATTGTTTTGGGAAGGGGATGGAGTCTCTATTCCCCTAACGGTTTCACTCCACCCAGACTAAGGTTTCGAGGTGAGGATAATGGTTTGATCTGATATGTGTGTCCCTAGTCAGACAGGGACTGAACTGATTTCCCCTATGTATTGTGATTTATTTCCTTAGACCCATGTATGGATGATATATATGTCTAACCTAAAGAGAATAAATTGAAAAAGATTATGTGTGAAAATGGTACAAGAAATGAAATTGGGATGAAGTCTAATCACGAACTAAATGGAACTTGTTAACTTATGGAACCCAAACTGTCCCTTGTTTACTTACCTTTCATTTTTTACTTTCATGAACTATCTATTAGACTGGATATTTTTTATAAACCATTAGTGGTGTCCTACTGATTTTTTTCCTCAAACCCTTCTCGGGTCGTTGTTGGGTTTTCGAGCAGACTTCTTTGTCGTTGGTCAGGACAAGGGCAAGGTCCCTACACTTTGATGTTGAGTTGAGATCAGGATATTCATAGAGAAGGATCCAGACTTAGAGTCGAGACCCATTGGGATTTATTGGTCATTGTTTTATTTTGGGTTCTTTCACTTGAATTATAGTATGACATGACATATTTATTTTTGTATATGATTTTACCCAGTTTTGGGAATGATTAATTTATGCATAGTGATTATTATTATCTATTGTCTCCCTTTTTAAATTATTTTCTATTGAGGATTACTCTAGTAAAGAGGGTATAGTCTCCCCATGTGACTCATTAGGCCCTCACCCCTAGTCGGCAACCTCTGACGTATGCGGTGGCGCGCTTGAGGTCATGTGACAACCTGGCTTGGAGCACCAGTTTAGTGGCTTCCTATTCGGAGATGTTACAAAGTGGTATCAAAGGAGTTATTTTCTTTTACATACTATTTTTAGATGTTTTATAGGATATTAGGATGTGTCAGGCCTTGGTAATAATCTTGTTCTTGGGTGTAGATAACCCATGTATGAGGGAAAAACCAAGTCACCATGGGTGGGAAATATTGTTCTTTATGTGTGTTGTTACAATTGAATGATATTTCATCATTGGGTGATGCACATGTTGTGTGATTTGACAGATTAATGATATTATGATCATTGTCAGAATGACATGAGGTTGTTCATTCACGCATCATTTTAGGCACCTAAGGATATGGGTGGAATGAATTATTATAGTCACACACATGGGATAGGTATGTGGGGAAATAGAGAGTAGAATGCATTTTTACTTCTAGGATAAATATGCAGAAAATGATACCTAATAATGGTAATGAAAGTAGGTGAAGGAAAATAATGCAAATGAATAGTTATGGAATATCGTGTATAAAGAAATGTTGTGACCGGGTTAGAATTTTGGGCTGTGATAAATTGTAAAGGTTGTTTTGGTGTCAAAAAGAAAAAGGGTTGTGTAATGATGATAATGTTGTCAATGAATTTTTTCCCACAAAAGGTGTAAACGAGTTAAAATGATGATTTTATCAAGTTGTGAAATATTAAATGTGCCTAAGAGGAATGGATTGTATCATAAAAGAATAATTGGTTTGAAGAGGTGTTAAACAAAGACTTGTGATTAGGTAAACTGGTTACCACATGTTAACCATGACTCGCGGTAGGTATGGTGGAGGATAGTGTTCAAAGTGTGATGATGATCGTTCAAATAGAGTATGAATAATGGTTTTTTTAAGTTTGATATCATGAGATTATTCCATATATGGGTAGATCCTATCGGTCATTCTTCAATGCATCAGGTGAACAATATGTTTATGGTGAGAATGGTTGAGTTCAAAGGTGTGTATCCTTTGTGTCGTTATCTTGACCCTTGTGTGCGTGGGTTGGGGTCGTGAGAGTGTCGTAGTTTGAGACATTGAATTTGGATTATGAGGCCTTGATGGTTATGACATGGCCTAGGGTGGTGTGTTCCAGGAACCCTTGGTAGGGTTGTAGTGTTTGGGTTGTGAGGCATTTTTCAGTATAGCGATTGTGGAAACTCTCATATTTCGTGACCATACAAGGTGCATGCTAGACTGTCACACCCACCTTTTTAAATTAATTTTTCTTTTTTTAATTCTTGGCTCTGAGTTCTCATGCCATGTCTAGGCTGGTTCCCAGATTAAAATTTTTATCGTTTAATATTTTTACAGGGCATCGGATCTATGTGCGGCCATCGCGTGATAGCCGGTAGTTGTGCAGTCATCCCATGAGTTGGCCAATTTCCCATTTTATCATTATTTTTATTATTGTATTTGTTTTGTTGTTATTATTATTATTTATAATTAATATTATTATTGGTTTTATTATTATTATTATTTGTATTATTATTATTATTTTAATAATATTATTATTATAAAATGAAAAAATACCCCCTCCCACCCCACCCTAAATCATGTCTCCCTTTCTCTTTGATTGTAACGCGAGGTGCACCCCACCCCCCTTCCCTGTTCGGGCTATGTGAGCCCCCAAACCCTCCTGTATTCTCCCCCCATGCAGCAGAACTATCTCCACCGCCACCTGACTCCCTCCCTCCACTATCCCGGCCTATTGCTCGTGCCCTGGCCTTTTAACTGCCGCCCCAACCTCCTACGCATGCCCCGGCCTCCGCACCGTCGTACCAACCTCCTGCTTGCACCCTGGCCTCCACACCACCGCCACACCCTTCTGATCATGCTCCGGCCACGCGCGGATAGCTTCTCCCTCCTCCTTCCACCCACATACTGTCGCTCTGGCCTCCGTCCTCCCGTGATCCATCCGTCCAGCTCTGGCCAGACACCCCTCCAGCCAGCCGCCTCCTTTCTGGAGCTCCGGCCTCTCCACACCTGCACCCTACAGTGATCGCAACCTGTCGTGCCGGCTCTTTGGCCACCAAATACTTTACTCTATCTAACGGCGGAAATCTGTCCACCAGATCGTTTTCTCCTGCCATTGGCATGCATTATCATCCCTCCTAAGGGTTATCTTTCCTTCCATTGAAGCGACAGTGCAATTACGTGTCTTTGAGGTAGGTGAATCCAACTTTTCCCTTCCGCATTAATTCTATAGATCTTTCATGTTTTCAATTGCTCTTCAAATATTATTCACACCACTATGGAATCATTGGTTACCTCTTTACATTATTTTGAAGTTTTTTAAATTTTCTAAAAAAATGAGTTTTTATGGATATGGGTGTGAAATTACTTGTTTTATTGCACTTTAGGGTTTTGATGTAACATAGAGAGTAATACTAAGGTTAGAATTGAGGTTTTATGAAATGTATAGCTTTATAAATTTTGTGATGATAAATATTTTTTTGGTAAATTTCTTATGTCGTGTTCGACTAAGTCCTCATATGGCCTTGTGTTTATAAGAAAATTTTTTAAAAGGAGTTTTATGGTGGCGCTCAGGTAGTTTTATGTTTTCTAAATGAGGTTGGTGGTCGAGCATGGTTTTATGATAAATGGTGGATTTTGTGGAATTTTTTTGGAAAACATGTTTTATAATGGGTCCTTTAAGGTTTGTTCATTTGGTTTGAAACATGTTTAAGTGTGGGTTAGAGAATGATGTTACATATGAACCTTGATTTCTCAAATATTTTATCTTCTATCTCCCTTTATCTTCCATCTAAAATGGATCTTTAATTTATAAATATTGTGTTGGTATTAAATATTCGGTTAAAATGATTTTTGAATTTGTGTTTTAAAATTTGAACCATGGGTCATTTTGGGATACGGTTGGTTTCAAATGGTTTAGTGGCCCATTATTCATTGTATACATGGAAACAGTTTTAGAAATGATTTGAAACTAATTTGGTAAATGTATTTGGGTGCATAATCTGAAAGTCCCATTTGGAATTATACTTCTAAAGTTGATGTTTTGTGTTTATTTTAGAAAATAATGCGACTAAGAGAATGTGAATTTCTAGTTGGAAATTTTGAACATTTTATGAAATGGTTTGAATGTTAAATGTTGTGATGGACAGGTTGGAACTACGTTGATGTGAAATGGTCGAATGTGTATTTGGGGGTGGTCCTATCTAGGGTAACCCTTTATGGTTGAATTCATAGGAAGCGTCCATGTTTGGGAAATCCAAGTTTTGTGAGATGAGTCAAACATTTGAGTTACTTCTAACATACATGGTATTATTATAACAACCATGGGTTCCTGGGCGTGTTTTAGATGATCGAGTAACAGTTGATTATCAACCCTGATTAGACGGGTTGGTACCCGCTAGATTTATTGTTAGGCCAGGTGTTATTTGCCACTGGATTGGTTAGTTTGAGGGTGGGAAGCTGTTTTTAGACTTAAGAGCCTCACCTTACTCTGGAAGGTAGTTCCGAAACTGAGTACGTCCAGGGATCTTATAAGGATGTTTAGTATCACCCATAGTTTATTGATTATTTACATTTCTTGTTTAATTTCCACTCCACTAGTATAATTTTAGTGTGCACCCTTTACTTGTTTTACCTTAACCCAACTCTAGTATATTTTGTTTTGGGTTTTAATTATAAAATGGAAAATGATTTTGAAATAGTATATAGCGTGTGTTGGGTTTTTAAATGGGAAAAACACATTATTTATTTTAAAATATGAAAACCATGCTTTTATATTTTTTACTTCAAACTTGTGTCATTGGTTTGTTTTGGAAATGTTAATACTTGGATTCTATGGTTATTTTTGTTATCCCTAATAAGAATCTCGGTGTTCATGCATATCATATTCTTTCAGTTGTAGGTTTAGTTCTTGATCAGGTTCCTGGATTAGCTGCTCAGTGATGGACTAGGCATGAGTCAGAGTTGGGTGGTGACCTAGTGGGTCACAATAAGATGTGTTCCATTTTATTTTTCTTTTTTCTGTTAGTTTTCATTTTTATCATCAGTATTTTTATCTATTAATATTTTTTTCATGTGCCAAATTGTTTCAAACGGTTAAAATTTGAGGCACGACACTTCTTTCTAGCCCATGGGGACTGGGAACGCCCCTCAAGCCATGTTGTAAACCGGCTCGGGTGACCAGTTCAGGGTTGACCCGGTTTAGTTCATGAAAACATGGTATCAGAGGGGCCCTTGTTATTTAGGGTGTCCAATAGAAGGAGAATAGGTATTTTGGGACTTTGGAGGTAGGTATGGGAAAGACTTCATGGACCATTGCCTTTTCCGAACCTCGAGTCGCCAGGGGTAGTCTGGGATTTGAGTCATTATTTCATTCGAGTTTGTTTTAGATTAAGGTATGACAACAGAGCCAAGCCGATGCTACGTCATGATTTCACATGGAGTAACCGATGTGGAGTATGAGTACATTTTTTATGTTCTTCTTAGTTTTTGACGATTGCTTGGGGCATGGCCCACTACCATGTCGTCAGTTTAATCATTACTACTAATACATCACACGGGAATTTTGATGCAAGTTGAGTGTCATCTTGGTTTGGGTTGATGTAAGTGCACTTTTTAAAATTAAAAAGAGTTTTTGAAATGAATATGATTTATTTTTATGTCTTTAAATTCATTAAATGAGTTTTAAAACTAAATTCCCTTGGTCTAAAAAGCCGGTGTTTTTTTGGAACTGGTAGGGAAATGGTTTGGGTGTAACCCCAAGTACTCTTCATTAATGTTTGCACATATGATGGAATTCATTAAAAGAACATGTTGGTGCATGTAAATGAATGTGGATGAATACTTATGCAATGGTTTATGGGATTATTGGGGTGTGTACTTGGAATTAAAGGCTTGACCTTGTTTTTATAAAGTGAAAAAAAGGGAAATGTTTTTTGGAATATTGAATTTGGTTTGAAAAGTGGGTTTGGTATTTTGAAAGTGGCCTTGAAAGAAAGAAGTTTTGAAATATATAATGAAAAATGGATTTTTTTTGTTGTGTTTGTATTTTTTTGGTTTTTGTGCCAGCTATTTTTTGATGAAAGCGCATTCAATGATATTGCTTCGGATTGATATTGGTTTTGGCTCTGTATTTTATATGTTGTTTAGAAAATGATTCCTAGAAAGGTCCTTATAGTTTCTGATAATTCATGTCCAGTTTTTATTCCTTCTCAGACATTGCCTATCCTTCACGGTGATTGGGGTCTGTTAGAAGCAGTGGAGTGGCTTGAAGAGGTCGAATGAGTCTTCAGGGTATTAGGAATTCGTAAAGCTATCAGAGTGCATGTTGGTTTCAGTCTGTTTGGAGGTCTGGATCTGGAAAAATGATAGTTGTTTACCCCACCGTCACTACAAGTTGGGATGATATGGGATGTCTTTAAATATATCTTTTTCTAATGGTTTATACCTGAAGAGGTGAAGACGAAGAAAAGGGAAGAGATCATGCATATTCAATAAGGACAACATGTGGTGAAGACTTATGTTGACCATTAGAAAAAACTTGTGTCCTTTTCTTCGGAGGTGGTGTCATAAGATTTGATGTAGACTCCTCTCTTCATTGGGGGTCTTCGTCCAGAGATCAAGGAGTGGTTACTACCTTCTAGGGACCATCATTTCGATAAGCTGGTAGATGGGGTATTTCTATCTGAGTTGGTCTCCCGAGCACATATGGTTGTAAATCTAGAATATTCAGTTGCTTACAAAGGTTCCCCATCTGGAGAGCAGGGTGTGACAGAGGGACCTATTTCTAAAGAGTCCTTTGCAGACGTTTTGGATTGCAGTTCTTCAGACCGTTCAGTGGTGTGCCACTAGTGTGGATGGTTCAGGCATGTGAAACTATTATGTCGTATCCCTACAAAGACGTGTCCGCATTGCAGTTTTTTGGGTCACAATGATACGTTTTTCAGGAATCATTGCCTGAATAATATGTTGTTAATAGAGGATTTCAATGCCTGACTATGAGCCAGGAGATGCTTCAGCCATCAGATCTCCAGCCACAGGTCTTGGGGTGAAGATCACGCACAGTCAGGAGTTGCTAGGGGTGTGAAGCCTTGGTTCAGGTTTTGTGTTCCATGTTGGCAGTGGAACAATTAAAGTATTTTCATTCTTGTTTTATACTACTAAATGTTTAACATTGTTTTATGTTCATTGATTTGTCGTGAACTTATGATAGACTCATTCTATTATAATCCAAAGAGGTTTGTTTTCCTGATCATGGGTTTTTGAATCGTACACTTTTCCTATAATTGTGTTTCTCCCTTGTATGTGTTGATCTTTGTTTAGAGGTGTTTGTTTGGATATATAAGTGCCTATTCAGGAGTTAAATCTTGTGGTTATACTCATGTTCATTGTTTGATTTAAGTTCTTCTTAGGGGTTTTTTCTCTAGTATTCGGAGTTTTTGGTCAATGTCGAGAGTTTTAAGCTTCATCGGCGGTGTTGTTCGCTCATGCTATAAAAGTTAGTTTGGATCATTTGGGAGTTCCCACATCGCCCCCTCCCCCCACCTTCTTGGGTGGTGTTTTTGGCTGTTATTGGTTCCGTTCTAGTTGAGTCCTTGTGGTGGGGAGAACCCTATCGTGTTCTCTCATTCTCTTTTATTGTTCTTTATTTCAGTTTCAACCGGGTATTGTCTCTTTTATTGTCTTTGTTTGGCTGGGTGACATTATGGGTGCAGAAAGTGTCTGTGGTGGGGAGAATTGTCACGCCCACCTTTTTAAATTAATTTTTATTTTATTAATTATTGGCTCTGAGTTCTCGCACCAAGTCTGAGCTGGGTCCTCGATTAAATGTTTTCTCATTTAATATTTTTACTGGGCTTCAGACCTGTGCACGGCCCCTACGCAGTTGGTGGTAGTCGCGCAGTCAGC
Source organism: Viscum album (assembly GCA_963277665.1). Lineage (NCBI taxonomy): Eukaryota > Viridiplantae > Streptophyta > Magnoliopsida > Santalales > Viscaceae > Viscum > Viscum album. The sequence goes on along the minus strand of OY728143.1, from coordinate 1,147,928,514 downwards.
CCAGGAGTTGGACAATTTTTTATTTTCTCAGTATTTTTATTATTGTATTTATTATATTATTATTATAATTTTATTATTATTTTTGTTGGTTTTATTATTAATTTTTTTTATTGTTTTTGTAATAATATTATTATTATAAATTTAGAATATATAAGAAGAACCCCTCTAACCCTAAATCTCATCTCTCTTTCCCCTCGCCTATAGCGCGATCCACTCCTGACCCCCTTCCCCATTCGTGATGCACGAGCCCCCCACCCCCTCCTACCTTCTCTCCTCACGCAGATGCACCTGCTCCACCACTGACGAACTCCCTCCTGTTGTCGCCCTGGCCTCTGCAACGCCGGCTCAACATACTGCTCATGCCTCGGCCTCTCCATCATCGTCTCAGCCTCCTGCTCATGCCTCAGTCACCACCCCAGCCTCCACACCACCACATCAGCCTCCCGCTCAAGATCTGGTCACTCGTGGACTGTCGTTCAAGCCTCCATCCACCAGTGGACTGCCACTCCAGCCTCTGGCCACCCACAGCCCGCCGCTCCAGTTCCGGCTAGACACTACTCTGGCCAGCTGCCTCTTTTTCAGAGCTACATCCTCTTCGCGCCCCCACCCTATTGTGCCCTCAATATGGCCAATGACTCCTTTACTCCAGCCAGTGGTGCAACTCTTGCCGCCAGCTCGTTTTCTCTAGCCAGCGGCACGTAGTCTCCTCCCTCCCGGGGGTTATCCATCCTTTCTTTGAAGAGATGGTGAAATTACACGTCTTTGAGGTAGTTGAATCCAACTTTTCCCTTCTAGATTAATTATTTGGAACATTCATGCTTTCAATTTATCTTCAACAATTATTCACACCTTTATAGCATCCTTGGTTTTCTCATTACATTATTTTGGGGTTTATTTAATTTTCTAAAAAATGAGTTTCTATGGATATGGGTGCGAAATGACATGTTTTATTACACTTCGGGGGTTTGATTTAACATCGATAGTTATACTAAGGTAAGAATTGGGGGTTTATAAAAAGTATACCTTTATAAATGTTGTGATAATAAATATTTGGTTTGTGAACTTCTTATGGCATGTTAGACTGAGTCCTCTTACGGCGTTGAGTTTATATGAAAATGTTTGAAAAAGAGTTTTATGGTGGCGCTCGGGTTGTTTTATATTTTCTAAATTAGTTAAGTGTAGAAGAATGGTTTTATGATAAATTTTTTAGGGAATTGTTCTGGAAAACATGGTTTATAATGGGTCATTTATGGTTTGGTCATTTGGTTTGAAACATGTCTTCATGTAGGTTGGGAAAGGATGTTACACATAAACCTTTATTTCTCAAATGTTTTCTTTTCTCTCTCCCTTTATATTATATATAAAATGGATATTTAATTTCTCAATAGTGTGTTGGTATTAAATGTTGATTTAAAATGATTTTTGAATGTGTTCTTTAAAATTTGAATCATTGGGAATTTTGGGACACGGTTGGTTTCATATGGTTTAATGGCCCATTTGTCTTTGTATACGTGGAAACAATTTTAGAAATTATTTGGAAATACTTTGGTAAATGTATTTGGGTGTGTAATCTTAATGGACCAATTGGAATTGTACTTATTAAGGTGATGTTTTGTGTTTATTTTAGAAAATAATGTGACTTAGAGAATTTGAATGCCTGGTTGGAAACTTTGAACATTTTATGAAATGGTTTGAATGTTAAATGGTGTGATGACCTGGTCGACACTTTGTTGATGTGAAATGATCAAATGTGTATTTGGGGTCACTTCTATTTTGGGTAACCCATTATGGGTGAATGTATAGAAAGTATCTATTTTTTGGGAAGTCGGGTTTGGTGAGATGAGTCACGCGTGCGAGGGACATCCTACATACATAGTATTATTATAACCACCATGGGTTCCTGGGCGTCTTTTAGTTGATCGAGTGATGGTTGCTAATCAACCACGATTAGATGGTTTGGTACCCTCTGTATTTGTTGTTAGTCCAAGTAGGCTTTTCCACTGAATTGGTCAGTTTGAGGGCGGCTAGTTGGTTATAGACTTAGGAGCTTCACCATACACCGGCAGGTGGTTCCTAAACCAAGTATGACCAAGGGACTTCTATGGATGTTTAGAATCACCCATGGTTTCTGGATTATTTACATTTCTTGATTACATTTCATTTCACTATTTTATTTTCATTTTTCACTCTTTTCTTGTTTTACATTAAACTAACTCTAGTATATTAGGTTTTGGGTTTTATTTATAAAATAAAAAATGATTTTGAAATGGTATGTAGCATGTTTTGGATTTTAAAATTGGAAAAACACATTGTTTATTTTAAAATATAAAAACCCTACATTTATATTTGTACTTCAAACTTGTGTCATTGGATTTTTTTGGGAAATGTAATACATGGATTCCATGGTTCTTTTTTGCATCCCTACTAAGAAACTCGGTGCTCACGCCTAATATATTCTTTCAGTTTCAGGTTCAGTTCATGTTTAGGTTTTGGTTCAGCTGCTTAGTATTGGAGCTGGCTTAAGTCTGATTTGGGTGGTGACCTAGAAGGTCGCAAAGAGGTATGTTTGGTTTTATCTTTCTTTCAGCAATTATTTTTCAATTTTATTATCATTTTTGTTTATCTCTTTATCTGTTGTTCATGGGTAAAATCATTTCCAACGGATAAATTTTGATTCTTGGAACTGGTTTCCAACCAATGTGAATTGGGAATGCCCCTCAGGCAATGTTTTGAACCGGCTCAAGTGACTATTTCAGGGTTGACCTGGGTTGGTTCGTGACACGGACCCTAAGGGTGGTGACATGGTCATGGTGACCTTGTGCGTAGAGACCTTGTGAGATGTGTCTTAAATCCCAGAGTGGATGTTTTTATTATAGTGTTGACTAATGTGTACCCCTTTGGTGTGGAACCTATAGTGGATGGTTGTTTGTTACGCTAAGTATAGTGTGCATTGGAATTGGAGTGACATTTCAATTCACACAAATTTCATTGTTCTTTTCATGATAAGTATGGTTTGGAGAGAGGACCATTGGGTTTTCCTAGTTGTGACTCCATTATAGGGAGTTGGAATCATTCAACATTCAATATGACATATGAGAGAGGTCAAATAGGGATTCCAGTGCTTTTGGGGTGTGTGTCGTGCACGTAGATGTTTTGGGCATTCATATTAGGACTCTGAGTGCCCCATGGTGTAGGTTTGGCCTAAAGGTATAAGTGGTAAGGTTGATGGTTGGTGGTGTGACTTGAGTGGTTGTCTCATAGTGATAGTTTCAAAAATCAAGGGTGACTTCAAGGAAGGATAGCCCAGTGATGTGGGTGCCTAGGAAAATGAAGCATGAGAGATGTTGTAGAGGCAGTGTTAATGCAAGTTTATAGGATGGTAAAGTATGCCTGGTTCCTTCAAAATAGAACCCTAGTGCTTTTTATGGAATGTAAGGTTTTTTTTTGAAGGGGATTACCATATAGATTACATACTCTCATGTTGTATGATGATTAATGTAGGACTAAAAGTCATTTTTGAGCGAAAGAGACAAGGGTGGTTCATGTGTAGTTATAAGCTTTCTCTCGATGGTGACACTTGAGGTGAGAGTAGTCACATGTATGAACGTGTTTGAATGAATGTTTTTGGTTGTTGGATGAGAAGTTGAGGCTTACTCGGGGATGATGAGACTGACTAGCTAATAAACATGGTTAGGTATGTAAGCAGGTGATGGTCCATAACCATGTTAAGGTTGATTTTTGAGAGACCGTTGGATTTATTGGTGTGGTGGATTGTTGTGCTTTGGTTGTTAGATGTCAGGGATGCATTCGAAGAAATCAAGTAGTGTGGTGTAAGTAGTGCCACATGAAACATTTGGTTCATAGTTTCATGGTGGTTTGGTCATGGAGAAATGGTTATACTTGGTTGGAAATAACACCTAACTGGCGGTGGTTAAGTGATGATAACTTGAGCATGGTATGGAAGCCTGAGAATCCTTTCCAGTTCATTGCATCCCACAGCTTGACATCAGGAATGGATAAGTTGGTGGTGGTGTTCTTTGACAACTTCTTAGCATACATCAGCTAGTGAAGAGCATGACCAACATCTTGACATCGTCCCAGGTACAATGATATGGTCTGGCTCACGCCAAGTTACATGAAGGTTTTTGGTTGGATGAGGGTCACCATAGACTTTGTGCTCATGGAAATGGTATATGTGGAGCTTGATGATGGAATGCATACCATCTATGGTTTGGATGAGGGCCTCGGGATGGATCAAATGTCAACAAACGTCATGGGTGTCATTCACAGAATCCGAGAACATGCACTGGATGAGGTTTGTTTTATTATTTTTGAAAAATTTGGATAGCCTTTTCTAAGTTTGGGGTTCAATTTTTGATCGGGTATAAGATGAAGTGGTTGGAATCCCTCTTGAGATCAGTGGTAACAAATCTCCTTATGTGGGGAGTGATGAGTTGGTCCTGGATGCGGAGATGACAACATTGAGCTGATGTGGTGGGACCAGGATTCCAATGAGGAACTTTTAAGGTGTATTTTAGGTCCCTAAGAAAGGTAATGTGGGACTTGGATGTGGTGACATGCCATGGGTAAAACCCGATGACAGTTTGTAGGGAAATAGTGTCGTGATGAGAGAGTTTTACTGGAATTCATGGAACAACCGAAGTTGGGTGTGTGGGAAGATAATGATAGGCATACAGTTAGTAATCACCTTTGGAAGGTGATTAGGGGGTATCATATCATCAGTGGAGAGTGGACTCTTGGGGGAAAGCTAGTCAGGTGCATACAGACCTGAGATGATAAACATGAAAGTGTGTGGTGGGAGTGACCCACCTATTTGTTCATGTTATGGAGGAAAGGACCTTTTGGAAATGAATTTTTACTTGAGTGAGATGGTATTGATCTTAGTCCTTGAAGGGATGGTGTAGGAATGTCCTTCCTAATAGTTTTGACGGTGCAACTAGATTCCAATGTAGGGCAATTCCCTATGGATGCAGGGGTGCGGTGTGATGGAACATGCTAGGTGATGGGAAAGTTGGGTTGACTTCTAGTGGTCCATTATTAATTGAGGAGGTTCCGTGTAACTGGAAATGCTAGAGAGAACCATTCCAAATAAATATTTGGTGGAAGTCATTGTAACACCCCAAGATTTCATAGTGTGTTAGTTCTTCAAAATAATTCAATAACTTTCACTACATGCAACACCAGGTTCAAGCACACCATGACTTACCAAACAAGCCGTTCAAAAGAGGTTATGAATAGTATTAGATAAATTTTAATGTTTATATAATCCTTATAATTTTAGAATCCATATTATGAGTTTCTTAGATATAATGCAAAAACAAATTCATTTTCAGTATTTCACTTTTATCAACTTTTGATAGTGAAACCTTTTTAAATACAATATTTTAAACTTTTTGACTAAATGGAGACATCAAAAATTTAAAATGAAACATCCCAAACTTCTACGGTACGCTTCTCTTTGAATAATGTGATAGCGTGTGTTGTACGCAACACCGAGTTCTAACAACCAATTAAACTAGCCGTTATGAATAGTAATAACTACTTTCTGAAATTATATATATTTTATATTTCAAAATGGGCTTCATTTTTGGATTCAGAATATCAAAATTAGCCTAGGGTGAAATTTTGGTACTTTTCGGATAACTTTTATATTTTGATGAATAGTGAAAATTACTAAGATTTAATTAAAAACAACTTTTTTAATCAAAATAATTAATAGTGATAAATTATGAATTTGAGTGGTTTTAAAGTATATTTAGAATATATTTTTACCATTTAATATAATGTTGGTCATTGGACATAATTTTACAATTAAACCGAACATAAACGAGTGTCAATCTTTTGATAGTTATTATCTCTTAAAAACACGCTTTTTGTTTTGACAGCGGGAATTAATTTTAAATTAATTTCTGCCACTTCTGTGTTTTGAATTTAGGAAAATGGATTCCATATTTAGAATCAGGATGTTTAAATTGTGTAAATAGGTAACTTTTATTTTTAGACATTTTGAATAATTACTGCGGTAAATATTTTATTTACCATGGTTAAGGGTAAATCCGGTAAATAAGGGTTAAAAAATAATATTATAATAATACTAAATTACCCTAAAACGTGTCTTAACCCTATTTGTTGATACATGGTCGACCATGGGCATCTTTGGGTCTATTTTGGGACCCCATGGATCCACTTGTGAGTGATAATGACACTTTATTTTAATTAAGTTAAAATGAATACAAAAATGGCATAAGCTTACATCTTTTAGAAGAAGAATTTTTACATAAGGTTATACATGTTGGATTTTAGATTATAAATATTCATTAGAAAGATAAAAAGATTTCCTACATAATTATATTATATTTATAATTTTTATACATTAAATAATTTATTTTATTTATGACACAATGATGATGCAGTAATTACTATAATAGTGAAACATTAAAATAATTGATATTATAAATACCCAAATAAATATAATATGAAACTTTTAATGAATTAAACTAATTTTCTAGGATAATATGATATATTAGGATTGATTTAATTGACTTTGTTCTAAGTAATCAATCTGTTATGAGTTTCAAAAAAAATCAACTTTTGAATAGTGTCAAAATTGACATAAAAGAGTTCTTAAAACAAATATTATATTATTAATTGATATTAAATTCCTAAAAATCTAAGGTTCGGCCAAGAGACTTATATCATGATAGGTTAATCATTAATGGACCACTTGGGGGTCGCTTGGATGTATATGGTAAGTTTATTAACCATATAATATAAAAATACAAAGAGACATTGTAAAAGTGAAACTAATTAACTTAGAGTTAATACTTAAAGATAAGGTTAATATAAGTACCCAAACCTGTCTAAATTCTATTGGATGAGTTGTTTTCGACCCATCCCCACCTCAACCTTTGAATAGTCAACTTTTGAGCCATTAGAAACCGAATATGAATTTATTATAAATTAATATTTCTAGCTTTTCCAAAGGTGCCCCTCACCCCTCTTATAAAAGGGCACTCCTCCTTCTCATTTCTTCACACCTCTCAAGCCACTTGGCTCGTCCAAACTCTGCCCAACTAAGCTCCCCACATCCCTCTCCTCCTACTTGAAGCTTCCCCTTAGGCAGAAAGCATTTCAAGAAGTCCTTTGGTTCCAACCAAAGTGAGTTACCTAGATTAAAGGTAACGATTCCTCTTAAATTATTTTCATTTATTTTGCTTCTCCAACCCCCAAACTCTTTTTATTTCCTTTCTTTTGTAACAACACCAGTATCCACAATATACTAGGATGTTGTTATAAGAAGGATTCAAACTACACATACACACAACTCCATCTAATGGATGATGAACATAATGTTTCTGTGGATGGAAAACTAACGTCTCACGAAACGATGATTGTTCAAATACATCTTACCACCTCTCATGGTGGCCATTATGATGGAACTGTAATTAAATATGATATTAATGATATATATTTTATATATAAGCTTCTGTAATTCCATTTTATTTCATACCATTATTCGTTTCATGTTGTATATACATACGATAATTTCATTTGAGGAAGTGCGGACTACCGCCCCCTTAAAATGATATGACTCGTTCATACCACACATGGAACGTATAAAGGATGGTGTTAATGAACTTAAGTAACATATATAAAATATTATATTATACTGGAATAGTAATATACCTATGTATCATTTGGATTCGATTCTTTTAAAATAAAAATTAAATGGAAGTAGCGTTCGTGCGTACGTACGGACTACCGTCTCCACGAACGCGATGAGATTCATTCTCCATCGTATCCATTCAAGTATAATTATCATTTAATGATTTAAAAATTATGTTTAAGGACTTGATATAATTCTGGATATGAATAAGATACAACAAACATGACTTATGTAACAAAACATATAAAAGAAAATGAGTAAGTTAACACCCGAAACGACGATAATTCTAAGATATTATTAACAAATCATTGTTAAAAGATCATATATGATATCATATTAATATATATGATTCTTGTATAATTTAATAACAATTATTTCACAATTATACAGGAGGTTAACCTACCCCAACCAAGGAAAAGTACAAGGTAAGGGTTATTTCACAATCTCTTCATTATCCGAGGTTGTTTATACGTAATAATCTACTGGGATTTCGTTATCATCCACATCCATGTTTCTTCGAAATATATTTCAAAACATATTTATTATTTACAAGAATATGGGTTAAATTCATTTATACCCTTGTTTGACTTTTTGTAAGAGGTTTATAAAGGAATATTTCCGTCGTTTTCAAAACAATGTCCTTTTTGACCTTTTCGACAGAATTAAGATAAGAATGTTTTTTTTACTTATACGGTGGGTGCGGTTATTTTCCGCCGTTATAAAATCATCAAAGCTTTCCTTACAAGCTTACAAGAATATTTTCAAGAAAATGTTTTATTTTATATGGCTCTTAAATGATTTCAAAAATAGAAAGAGATATTTCTCTAAAAAGTGTTTTGATTTCATCTATGTCAACATCCTTTAATGGATTTTACGCTTATTTGAAGTTGATTTATTATAATACAAAACTTCTATATTGTATTGAAGGTTTTGTGATATGTTTGACAGTGGATGTGCTATTTTATACCATTCATAGTTTATGGTGAAACTATTGACATTTCTTATGCTAGTTTAATCCGAATGTTTATGTTATATTTCAAACTTTTCTTCAAATGAATGTGCTAAACAAGTATGTTCCGGGTTGGGGACCGGTAAAAGTAAGCCCTCCAGGTTGGGGACTGGTAAAAGTAAGCCCTCCAGGTTGGGGACTGGTTAAAGTAAGCCCTCCAGGTTAGGGACTGGTAAAATTATGCCCTCCGGGTTGGTGTCCGGTTATTAGAGGCACTCCGGGTTGGTGTCCGGTTATTAGAGGCACTCCGGGTTGGTGTCCGGTTATTAGAGGCACTCCGGGTTGGGTTCCGGTTAGAAGTAACCCCTAGGTCTTGGGATGAGGCCTATACAAAGAAATTAACATTTAGAATTATGCATTCCAACATTATGAAAGTGGTTATTGATATTGCATGTGATTATTCGATTAGTAGAATATCCATGTGAATAAGTAAATGGCATTATTTCATTTTACTTTTGCCATACTATGTTGAAGTTCAATTTTAAAAGGCTTTTGTTTTAGTAATTCATTACCTTAAATGTTTATAATTATTTTGAATGTTCCGCTATATTGTTATCCTTACTGGGCATTTGAGCTCACCCCTTTTCTATGTTTTATTTTTCCCAGGTAGTGAAGAAGTAAATTATGAATGACTTGCAGGGATATTATGAGGGGTTAATAGTGTGGATATGAAGACTTTGTTGTTGTAGTAGTTTTTCACTTTGAAATGTAATGTAAAACTTTATGATTATATCTAGTGTTTCCAAGGCTACTAAACCAATCTGTCTTTCGGGATTTGATCTTTCTTGTGATCATGCCAATGTTATGAAGTAATGCACCGACTCTGGGTAGCTGGGGTCGGGGCGTTACAGTTGGTATCAGAGGAAGTTTAGTACAAACCTTGGAAGCTAGATTTAGATAAACTCTGATTAGAGCACGTAGACCTAAGATTAACTTTGAGGATTAGTATAGAAGAACTTCCTAGAATTTTGGTATTGTAGAGATTTTGTGAGCTTTCCGAGCAATACATCCCTGTCTGGATACGAGCAGGTAGAGGCGGCTCTGGAACAGATGTACCTAGGGGTAAAACCCGAAAACACCGCTTTGAGCTTGACTCGATCGGGAACAGGTGCACGACAACGGGCCTTGCTGCACTCTTGGTTACGACACTGCCGGGGGATATGCTTAGGATAACTCTCATTTTCTTTACAAATCATTTTGAAGGGATTATGAGTATATACATCCTCAAAGAAAACATTCTTATGATTATGGATTATATCCATAAATAGTTCAATTTATGTTAAGTGTTTTATAAGTATGGGATTATGTATTTTGACTCATAAACTGATCTAGTGTATGCCATTGTTTAGAAATGGCGCCCAGTAGAAGAAATGAGAACTCCAGAAATGCACATGATCCAAAGAGAAGGAAGGATCATATCTTTCATGGTCTTAAGCTAGAATTTATAAGATGAATAGTTTCCCATGTATTATCATCATGTGAAGAAATAATATCATGTGTTGATAAGATAAGTAAAGAGTTTACTGAGTCTTATGGCTTTGAAGGAAAGAAAGAGAAGAAAAGGATAGAAGAGAGAAAGATGGATAAAGGGAAGAGGGAAAAGAAGAATTTTCCCATATGTGGTAACTGTGGAAAGAAACACCCTGGAACTTGCCTGAAAGGAATGGGATTTTGTTATAAGTGTGGAGGAAAAGGGCACAAAGTACATGACTGCAAGGGTAAGAAAATGGTTTCAAATATACAATGCTTCATTTGCAAGGATTTTGGACACTACGCGAACCTATGCCCCAGTCATCAGACTATGCCGCAAATGATGCTATTGGATAATAATCAAGTTATGATACTACCACAGATGAAGAGGAATGATTAGAGTTCTTATGTTGATTATGTCAATTGAGTGTTGTATCAACAATGTACTTGTTATAATAATTATGGAGTATATAAGGATTGTACTGCAGTACTATTTCATTAAGGACTTGAGATGGTGTGGAACAAAGAAAAGTGACTCAGTAGCAGGTTAAATGTTTGGAAAATATATGGTTGAGAGAAAGATAAACCATAATATGGTTCAGATACCGAGGTAGTGATTTTCGAATAATACATGATTATTTTGGAAAAAATATATTGGATATTCTTGACTACCTTGGAACTGATTAATGATTTGTATATTCCATCATTGTTGGGGTTTAAAACATTTTTTGCATTAATGAAGTATATCCAGCTTTCTATATGGAATAAGGGAGCATGAATGTAATCAATAAGGAATATGGTAATACATGATGAAGGTATTCATATGCTATTACGGGGTAAAAAGGATCTATATTATGTTTACCTTCCTTATAAATGTTGGACTATGAGTTTGGACAGAAGTATTTTGGATAGTTCTAGTTTGGATTATTTTGGATTGCCATAAAAGGACAACCCGGAGGTCGGGCGGCAACCCGTCGCGTCCGGCAAGGCTGCGAGACTTGAACCCGCAACCGAAGGGCGACAAGGGTGTATCACCTACCACTGGACCATGAGATGTCCTGGATTAAATATTGTAGTTTTTATTAAAATATCTTTTAGATGAATTATAAATTCGTTTATTTTGGAACCCTATACGAATAGTGTAAATAGAATTTTTTTTACATTCTATTATCTTTTAGAGTGAATGATGAGTATGTGGTAGAAATTTATTAATGGATAAAACTCTAATTATAAAGTATATCTCTATATGATCTTAGCCAATCTCATATAAAAATTCCTCAATATTAAGAAAAGAAAATTAGAACAAAAATGTTTTCCTAGATGGTACCTTAAATCATCACTAATTTATGGCTTTGGGATTGTTGGCCTTTTCATAGCCATGTTCTCTACCACTCTCCATCAGATAATTGATGGTTAGATTTTTCTTCCATATCCATATTTTCCTACATGGAACCCTAGTATGTGTTATTTTCGGTAATCTTCATACTTTCGACTCTTTATTTTAAATAGAGGCCTCATTAATTCATTTTTCGGTGTGGGATTTCAACTAAGATATTTTGAAACGTCAAAAATGTGTTATCCTAATACCCTATGTTTTGTTGAACCGATGGTATTTCAAATCATCATAGATTGATGAATTTAAGGACCTCAATTATACACTTGTTTGTGATTGATGACCTCGATCACTACCTATAAATATTTACGTTTTTCCTCCGATTATATGTCTCAAATTGCCACCAATGTTCTCCTGATCGAGATCATAATTTGGTGGTGACCCTTTCATTTCTCTTTTCCTCATATTAAGACTAAATTTTAGTAACCCAATTTCCGATGTGGGGTTTCCCACAAATATATTATCTATTTTCAACCTTTTATTTTCGAAGAACAATTTCAAATTGCGAGGACGCAATTTATTGAAGGAGGGGAGAATGTAACACCCCAAGATTTCATAGTGTGTTAGTTCTTCAAAATAATTCAATAACTTTCACTACATGCAACACCAGGTTCAAGCACACCATGACTTACCAAACAAGCCGTTCAAAAGAGGTTATGAATAGTATTAGATAAATTTTAATGTTTATATAATCCTTATAATTTTAGAATCCATATTATGAGTTTCTTAGATATAATGCAAAAACAAATTCATTTTCAGTATTTCACTTTTATCAACTTTTGATAGTGAAACCTTTTTAAATACAATATTTTAAACTTTTTGACTAAATGGAGACATCAAAAATTTAAAATGAAACATCCCAAGCTTCTACGGTACGCTTCTCTTTGAATAATGTGATAGCGTGTGTTGTACGCAACACCGAGTTCTAACAACCAATTAAACTAGCCGTTATGAATAGTAATAACTACTTTCTGAAATTATATATATTTTATATTTCAAAATGGGCTTCATTTTTGGATTCAGAATATCAAAATTAGCCTAGGGTGAAATTTTGGTACTTTTCGGATAACTTTTATATTTTGATGAATAGTGAAAATTACTAAGATTTAATTAAAAACAACTTTTTTAATCAAAATAATTAATAGTGATAAATTATGAATTTGAGTGGTTTTAAAGTATATTTAGAATATATTTTTACCATTTAATATAATGTTGGTCATTGGACATAATTTTACAATTAAACCGAACATAAACGAGTGTCAATCTTTTGATAGTTATTATCTCTTAAAAACACGCTTTTTGTTTTGACAGCGGGAATTAATTTTAAATTAATTTCTGCCACTTCTGTGTTTTGAATTTAGGAAAATGGATTCCATATTTAGAATCAGGATGTTCAAATTGTGTAAATAGGTAACTTTTATTTTTAGACATTTTGAATAATTACTGCGGTAAATATTTTATTTACCATGGTTAAGGGTAAATCCGGTAAATAAGGGTTAAAAAATAATATTATAATAATACTAAATTACCCTAAAACGTGTATTAACCCTATTTGTTGATACATGGTCGACCATGGGCATCTTTGGGTCTATTTTGGGACCCCATGGATCCACTTGTGAGTGATAATGACACTTTATTTTAATTAAGTTAAAATGAATACAAAAATGGCATAAGCTTACATCTTTTAGAAGAAGAATTTTTACATAAGGTTATACATGTTGGATTTTAGATTATAAATATTCATTAGAAAGATAAAAAGATTTCCTACATAATTATATTATATTTATAATTTTTATACATTAAATAATTTATTTTATTTATGACACAATGATGATGCAGTAATTACTATAATAGTGAAACATTAAAATAATTGATATTATAAATACCCAAATAAATATAATATGAAACTTTTAATGAATTAAACTAATTTTCTAGGATAATATGATATATTAGGATTGATTTAATTGACTTTGTTCTAAGTAATCAATCTGTTATGAGTTTCAAAAAAAATCAACTTTTGAATAGTGTCAAAATTGACATAAAAGAGTTCTTAAAACAAATATTATATTATTAATTGATATTAAATTCCTAAAAATCTAAGGTTCGGCCAAGAGACTTATATCATGATAGGTTAATCATTAATGGACCACTTGGGGGTCGCTTGGATGTATATGGTAAGTTTATTAACCATATAATATAAAAATACAAAGAGACATTGTAAAAGTGAAACTAATTAACTTAGAGTTAATACTTAAAGATAAGGTTAATATAAGTACCCAAACCTGTCTAAATTCTATTGGATGAGTTGTTTTCGACCCATCCCCACCTCAACCTTTGAATAGTCAACTTTTGAGCCATTAGAAACCGAATATGAATTTATTATAAATTAATATTTCTAGCTTTTCCAAAGGTGCCCCTCACCCCTCTTATAAAAGGGCACTCCTCCTTCTCATTTCTTCACACCTCTCAAGCCACTTGGCTCGTCCAAACTCTGCCCAACTAAGCTCCCCACATCCCTCTCCTCCTACTTGAAGCTTCCCCTTAGGCAGAAATCATTTCAAGAAGTCCTTTGGTTCCAACCAAAGTGAGTTACCTAGATTAAAGGTAACGATTCCTCTTAAATTATTTTCATTTATTTTGCTTCTCCAACCCCCAAACTCTTTTTATTTCCTTTCTTTTGTAACAACACCAGTATCCACAATATACTAGGATGTTGTTATAAGAAGGATTCAAACTACACATACACACAACTCCATCTAATGGATGATGAACATAATGTTTCTGTGGATGGAAAACTAACGTCTCACGAAACGATGATTGTTCAAATACATCTTACCACCTCTCATGGTGGCCATTATGATGGAACTGTAATTAAATATGATATTAATGATATATATTTTATATATAAGCTTCTGTAATTCCATTTTATTTCATACCATTATTCGTTTCATGTTGTATATACATACGATAATTTCATTTGAGGAAGTGCGGACTACCGCCCCCTTAAAATGATATGACTCGTTCATACCACACATGGAACGTATAAAGGATGGTGTTAATGAACTTAAGTAACATATATAAAATATTATATTATACTGGAATAGTAATATACCTATGTATCATTTGGATTCGATTCTTTTAAAATAAAAATTAAATGGAAGTAGCGTTCGTGCGTACGTACGGACTACCGTCTCCACGAACGCGATGAGATTCATTCTCCATCGTATCCATTCAAGTATAATTATCATTTAATGATTTAAAAATTATGTTTAAGGACTTGATATAATTCTGGATATGAATAAGATACAACAAACATGACTTATGTAACAAAACATATAAAAGAAAATGAGTAAGTTAACACCCGAAACGACGATAATTCTAAGATATTATTAACAAATCATTGTTAAAAGATCATATATGATATCATATTAATATATATGATTCTTGTATAATTTAATAACAATTATTTCACAATTATACAGGAGGTTAACCTACCCCAACCAAGGAAAAGTACAAGGTAAGGGTTATTTCACAATCTCTTCATTATCCGAGGTTGTTTATACGTAATAATCTACTGGGATTTCGTTATCATCCACATCCATGTTTCTTCGAAATATATTTCAAAACATATTTATTATTTACAAGAATATGGGTTAAATTCATTTATACCCTTGTTTGACTTTTTGTAAGAGGTTTATAAAGGAATATTTCCGTCGTTTTCAAAACAATGTCCTTTTTGACCTTTTCGACAGAATTAAGATAAGAATGTTTTTTTTACTTATACGGTGGGTGCGGTTATTTTCCGCCGTTATAAAATCATCAAAGCTTTCCTTACAAGCTTACAAGAATATTTTCAAGAAAATGTTTTATTTTATATGGCTCTTAAATGATTTCAAAAATAGAAAGAGATATTTCTCTAAAAAGTGTTTTGATTTCATCTATGTCAACATCCTTTAATGGATTTTACGCTTATTTGAAGTTGATTTATTATAATACAAAACTTCTATATTGTATTGAAGGTTTTGTGATATGTTTGACTGTGGATGTGCTATTTTATACCATTCATAGTTTATGGTGAAACTATTGACATTTCTTATGCTAGTTTAATCCGAATGTTTATGTTATATTTCAAACTTTTCTTCAAATGAATGTGCTAAACAAGTATGTTCCGGGTTGGGGACCGGTAAAAGTAAGCCCTCCAGGTTGGGGACTGGTAAAAGTAAGCCCTCCAGGTTGGGGACTGGTTAAAGTAAGCCCTCCAGGTTAGGGACTGGTAAAATTATGCCCTCCGGGTTGGTGTCCGGTTATTAGAGGCACTCCGGGTTGGTGTCCGGTTATTAGAGGCACTCCGGGTTGGTGTCCGGTTATTAGAGGCACTCCGGGTTGGGTTCCGGTTAGAAGTAACCCCTAGGTCTTGGGATGAGGCCTATACAAAGAAATTAACATTTAGAATTATGCATTCCAACATTATGAAAGTGGTTATTGATATTGCATGTGATTATTCGATTAGTAGAATATCCATGTGAATAAGTAAATGGCATTATTTCATTTTACTTTTGCCATACTATGTTGAAGTTCAATTTTAAAAGGCTTTTGTTTTAGTAATTCATTACCTTAAATGTTTATAATTATTTTGAATGTTCCGCTATATTGTTATCCTTACTGGGCATTTGAGCTCACCCCTTTTCTATGTTTTATTTTTCCCAGGTAGTGAAGAAGTAAATTATGAATGACTTGCAGGGATATTATGAGGGGTTAATAGTGTGGATATGAAGACTTTGTTGTTGTAGTAGTTTTTCACTTTGAAATGTAATGTAAAACTTTATGATTATATCTAGTGTTTCCAAGGCTACTAAACCAATCTGTCTTTCGGGATTTGATCTTTCTTGTGATCATGCCAATGTTATGAAGTAATGCACCGACTCTGGGTAGCTGGGGTCGGGGCGTTACAGTTGGTATCAGAGGAAGTTTAGTACAAACCTTGGAAGCTAGATTTAGATAAACTCTGATTAGAGCACGTAGACCTAAGATTAACTTTGAGGATTAGTATAGAAGAACTTCCTAGAATTTTGGTATTGTAGAGATTTTGTGAGCTTTCCGAGCAATACATCCCTGTCTGGATACGAGCAGGTAGAGGCGGCTCTGGAACAGATGTACCTAGGGGTAAAACCCGAAAACACCGCTTTGAGCTTGACTCGATCGGGAACAGGTGCACGACAACGGGCCTTGCTGCACTCTTGGTTACGACACTGCCGGGGGATATGCTTAGGATAACTCTCATTTTCTTTACAAATCATTTTGAAGGGATTATGAGTATATACATCCTCAAAGAAAACATTCTTATGATTATGGATTATATCCATAAATAGTTCAATTTATGTTAAGTGTTTTATAAGTATGGGATTATGTATTTTGACTCATAAACTGATCTAGTGTATGCCATTGTTTAGAAATGGCGCCCAGTAGAAGAAATGAGAACTCCAGAAATGCACATGATCCAAAGAGAAGGAAGGATCATATCTTTCATGGTCTTAAGCTAGAATTTATAAGATGAATAGTTTCCCATGTATTATCATCATGTGAAGAAATAATATCATGTGTTGATAAGATAAGTAAAGAGTTTACTGAGTCTTATGGCTTTGAAGGAAAGAAAGAGAAGAAAAGGATAGAAGAGAGAAAGATGGATAAAGGGAAGAGGGAAAAGAAGAATTTTCCCATATGTGGTAACTGTGGAAAGAAACACCCTGGAACTTGCCTGAAAGGAATGGGATTTTGTTATAAGTGTGGAGGAAAAGGGCACAAAGTACATGACTGCAAGGGTAAGAAAATGGTTTCAAATATACAATGCTTCATTTGCAAGGATTTTGGACACTACGCGAACCTATGCCCCAGTCATCAGACTATGCCGCAAATGATGCTATTGGATAATAATCAAGTTATGATACTACCACAGATGAAGAGGAATGATTAGAGTTCTTATGTTGATTATGTCAATTGAGTGTTGTATCAACAATGTACTTGTTATAATAATTATGGAGTATATAAGGATTGTACTGCAGTACTATTTCATTAAGGACTTGAGATGGTGTGGAACAAAGAAAAGTGACTCAGTAGCAGGTTAAATGTTTGGAAAATATATGGTTGAGAGAAAGATAAACCATAATATGGTTCAGATACCGAGGTAGTGATTTTCGAATAATACATGATTATTTTGGAAAAAATATATTGGATATTCTTGACTACCTTGGAACTGATTAATGATTTGTATATTCCATCATTGTTGGGGTTTAAAACATTTTTTGCATTAATGAAGTATATCCAGCTTTCTATATGGAATAAGGGAGCATGAATGTAATCAATAAGGAATATGGTAATACATGATGAAGGTATTCATATGCTATTACGGGGTAAAAAGGATCTATATTATGTTTACCTTCCTTATAAATGTTGGACTATGAGTTTGGACAGAAGTATTTTGGATAGTTCTAGTTTGGATTATTTTGGATTGCCATAAAAGGACAACCCGGAGGTCGGGCGGCAACCCGTCGCGTCCGGCAAGGCTGCGAGACTTGAACCCGCAACCGAAGGGCGACAAGGGTGTATCACCTACCACTGGACCATGAGATGTCCTGGATTAAATATTGTAGTTTTTATTAAAATATCTTTTAGATGAATTATAAATTCGTTTATTTTGGAACCCTATACGAATAGTGTAAATAGAATTTTTTTTACATTCTATTATCTTTTAGAGTGAATGATGAGTATGTGGTAGAAATTTATTAATGGATAAAACTCTAATTATAAAGTATATCTCTATATGATCTTAGCCAATCTCATATAAAAATTCCTCAATATTAAGAAAAGAAAATTAGAACAAAAATGTTTTCCTAGATGGTACCTTAAATCATCACTAATTTATGGCTTTGGGATTGTTGGCCTTTTCATAGCCATGTTCTCTACCACTCTCCATCAGATAATTGATGGTTAGATTTTTCTTCCATATCCATATTTTCCTACATGGAACCCTAGTATGTGTTATTTTCGGTAATCTTCATACTTTCGACTCTTTATTTTAAATAGAGGCCTCATTAATTCATTTTTCGATGTGGGATTTCAACTAAGATATTTTGAAACGTCAAAAATGTGTTATCCTAATACCCTATGTTTTGTTGAACCGATGGTATTTCAAATCATCATAGATTGATGAATTTAAGGACCTCAATTATACACTTGTTTGTGATTGATGACCTCGATCACTACCTATAAATATTTACGTTTTTCCTCCGATTATATGTCTCAAATTGCCACCAATGTTCTCCTGATCGAGATCATAATTTGGTGGTGACCCTTTCATTTCTCTTTTCCTCATATTAAGACTAAATTTTAGTAACCCAATTTCCGATGTGGGGTTTCCCACAAATATATTATCTATTTTCAACCTTTTATTTTCGAAGAACAATTTCAAATTGCGAGGACGCAATTTATTGAAGGAGGGGAGAATGTAACACCCCAAGATTTCATAGTGTGTTAGTTCTTCAAAATAATTCAATAACTTTCACTACATGCAACACCAGGTTCAAGCACACCATGACTTACCAAACAAGCCGTTCAAAAGAGGTTATGAATAGTATTAGATAAATTTTAATGTTTATATAATCCTTATAATTTTAGAATCCATATTATGAGTTTCTTAGATATAATGCAAAAACAAATTCATTTTCAGTATTTCACTTTTATCAACTTTTGATAGTGAAACCTTTTTAAATACAATATTTTAAACTTTTTGACTAAATGGAGACATCAAAAATTTAAAATGAAACATCCCAAGCTTCTACGGTACGCTTCTCTTTGAATAATGTGATAGCGTGTGTTGTACGCAACACCGAGTTCTAACAACCAATTAAACTAGCCGTTATGAATAGTAATAACTACTTTCTGAAATTATATATATTTTATATTTCAAAATGGGCTTCATTTTTGGATTCAGAATATCAAAATTAGCCTAGGGTGAAATTTTGGTACTTTTCGGATAACTTTTATATTTTGATGAATAGTGAAAATTACTAAGATTTAATTAAAAACAACTTTTTTAATCAAAATAATTAATAGTGATAAATTATGAATTTGAGTGGTTTTAAAGTATATTTAGAATATATTTTTACCATTTAATATAATGTTGGTCATTGGACATAATTTTACAATTAAACCGAACATAAACGAGTGTCAATCTTTTGATAGTTATTATCTCTTAAAAACACGCTTTTTGTTTTGACAGCGGGAATTAATTTTAAATTAATTTCTGCCACTTCTGTGTTTTGAATTTAGGAAAATGGATTCCATATTTGGAATCAGGATGTTCAAATTGTGTAAATAGGTAACTTTTATTTTTAGACATTTTGAATAATTACTGCGGTAAATATTTTATTTACCATGGTTAAGGGTAAATCCGGTAAATAAGGGTTAAAAAATAATATTATAATAATACTAAATTACCCTAAAACGTGTCTTAACCCTATTTGTTGATACATGGTCGACCATGGGCATCTTTGGGTCTATTTTGGGACCCCATGGATCCACTTGTGAGTGATAATGACACTTTATTTTAATTAAGTTAAAATGAATACAAAAATGGCATAAGCTTACATCTTTTAGAAGAAGAATTTTTACATAAGGTTATACATGTTGGATTTTAGATTATAAATATTCATTAGAAAGATAAAAAGATTTCCTACATAATTATATTTTATTTATAATTTTTATACATTAAATAATTTATTTTATTTATGACACAATGATGATGCAGTAATTACTATAATAGTGAAACATTAAAATAATTGATATTATAAATACCCAAATAAATATAATATGAAACTTTTAATGAATTAAACTAATTTTCTAGGATAATATGATATATTAGGATTGATTTAATTGACTTTGTTCTAAGTAATCAATCTGTTATGAGTTTCAAAAAAAATCAACTATTGAATAGTGTCAAAATTGACATAAAAGAGTTCTTAAAACAAATATTATATTATTAATTGATATTAAATTCCTAAAAATCTAAGGTTCGGCCAAGATACTTATATCATGATAGGTTAATCATTAATGGACCACTTGGGGGTCGCTTGGATGTATATGGTATGTTTATTAACCATATAATATAAAAATACAAAGAGACATTGTAAAAGTGAAACTAATTAACTTAGAGTTAATACTTAAAGATAAGGTTAATATAAGTACACAAACCTGTCTAAATTCTATTGGATGAGCTGTTTTCGACCCATCCCCACCTCAACCTTTGAATAGTCAACTTTGGTGCCATTAGAAACTGAATATGAATTTATTATAAATTAATATTTCTAGCTTTTCCAAAGGTGCCCCTCACCCCTCTTATAAAAGGGCACTCCTCCTTCTCATTTCTTCACACCTCTCAAGCCACTTGGCTCGTCCAAACTCTGCCCAACTAAGCTCCCCACATCCCTCTCCTCCTACTTGAAGCTTCCCCTTAGGCAGAAAGCATTTCAAGAAGTCCTTTGGTTCCAACCAAAGTGAGTTACCTAGATTAAAGGTAACGATTTCTCTTAAATTATTTTCATTTATTTTGCTTCTCCAACCCCCAAACTCTTTTTATTTCCTTTCTTTTGTAACAACACCAGTATCCACAATATACTAGGATGTTGTTATAAGAAGGATTCAAACTACACATACACACAACTCCATCTAATGGATGATGAACATAATGTTTCTGTGGATGGCAAACTAACGTCTCACGAAACGATGATTGTTCAAATACATCTTAACACCTCTCATGGTGGCCATTATGATGGAACTGTAATTAAATATGATATTAATGATATATATTTTATATATAAGCTTCTGTAATTCCATTTTATTTCATACCATTATTCGTTTCATGTTGTATATACATACGATAATTTCATTTGAGGAAGTGCGGACTACCGCCCCCTTAAAATGATATGACTCGTTCATACCACACATGGAACGTATAAAGGATGGTGTTAATGAACTTAAGTAACATATATAAAATATTATATTATACTGGAATAGTAATATACCTATGTATCATTTGGATTCGATTCTTTTAAAATAAAAATTAAATGGAAGTAGCGTTCGTGCGTACGTACGGACTACCGTCTCCACGAACGCGATGAGATTCATTCTCCATCGTATCCATTCAAGTATAATTATCATTTAATGATTTAAAAATTATGTTTAAGGACTTGATATCATTCTGGATATGAATAAGATACAACAAACATGACTTATGTAACAAAACATATAAAAGAAAATGAGTAAGTTAACACCCGAAACGACGATAATTCTAAGATATTATTAACAAATCATTGTTAAAAGATCATATATGATATCATATTAATATATATGATTCTTGTATAATTTAATAACAATTATTTCACAATTATACAGGAGGTTAACCTACCCCAACCAAGGAAAAGTACAAGGTAAGGGTTATTTCACAATCTCTTCATTATCCGAGGTTGTTTATACGTAATAATCTACTGGGATTTCGTTATCATCCACATCCATGTTTCTTCGAAATATATTTCAAAACATATTTATTATTTACAAGAATATGGGTTAAATTCATTTATACCCTTGTTTTACTTTTTGTAAGAGGTTTATAAAGGAATATTTCCGTCGTTTTCAAAACAATGTCCTTTTTGACCTTTTCGACAGAATTAAGATAAGAATGTTTTTTTTACTTATACGGTGGGTGCGGTTATTTTCCGCCGTTATAAAATCATCAAAGCTTTCCTTACAAGCTTACAAGAATATTTTCAAGAAAATGTTTTATTTTATATGGCTCTTAAATGATTTCAAAAATAGAAAGAGATATTTCTCTAAAAAGTGTTTTGATTTCATCTATGTCAACATCCTTTAATGGATTTTACGCTTATTTGAAGTTGATTTATTATAATACAAAACTTCTATATTGTATTGAAGGTTTTGTGATATGTTTGACTGTGGATGTGCTATTTTATACCATTCATAGTTTATGGTGAAACTATTGACATTTCTTATGCTAGTTTAATCCGAATGTTTATGTTATATTTCAAACTTTTCTTCAAATGAATGTGCTAAACAAGTATGTTCCGGGTTGGGGACCGGTAAAAGTAAGCCCTCCAGGTTGGGGACTGGTAAAAGTAAGCCCTCCAGGTTGGGGACTGGTTAAAGTAAGCCCTCCAGGTTAGGGACTGGTAAAAGTATGCCCTCCGGGTTGGTGTCCGGTTATTAGAGGCACTCCAGGTTGGTGTCCGGTTATTAGAGGCACTCCGGGTTGGTGTCCGGTTATTAGAGGCACTCCGGGTTGGGTTCCGGTTAGAAGTAACCCCTAGGTCATGGGATGAGGCCTAGACAAAGAAATTAACATTTAGAATTATGCATTCCAACATTATGAAAGTGGTTATTGATATTGCATGTGATTATTCGATTAGTAGAATATCCATGTGAATAAGTAAATGGCATTATTTCATTTTACTTTTGCCATACTATGTTGAAGTTCAATTTTAAAAGGCTTTTGTTTTAGTAATTCATTGCCTTAAATGTTTATGATTATTTTGAATGTTCCGCTATATTGTTATCCTTACTGGGCATTTGAGCTCACCCCTTTTCTATGTTTTATTTTTCCCAGGTAGTGAAGAAGTAAATTATGAATGACTTGCAGGGATATTATGAGGGGTTAATAGTGTGGATATGAAGACTTTGTTGTTGTTGTAGTTTTTCACTTTGAAATGTAATGTAAAACTTTATGATTATATCTAGTGTTTCCAAGGCTACTAAACCAATCGGTCTTTCGGGATTTGATCTTTCTTGTGATCATGCCAATGTTATGAAGTAATGCACCGACTCTGGGTAGCTGGGGTCGGGGCGTTACAGTCATGGTCAGAGTTTCGGGTTGGAAGGGCTCGATTGGTCACTATTTGGGTGAGTTGGCCTTCATTGTGAGCTTTGGCATAGTTTAACTAGTCGATTAGCTGAGAGTCTTAAGTTGTGTCTGGATGTATAGTTGAGGAATGAATCTTCAGGAAACATGGTTGGAAGGATCATGTTTTTCCCTCAGGTGATATCGGGTTCGGGTCACCGTTGGAGTTTGAAAAATAGAGTAAAATGACGTCAAGTGATTTGGGTCATGAGATGTATAGAGGATCGGGCCGATGAGGTGCTGATGGGTTCCTCTATGATGATGTTATGTCATGTGCCAAGTTTCCTTGTATAGGGAGTCCGGAACTGTTGTCAATGTCTTCTCTATGAAGTTATAATGGTTCGGTGTCGTTGGATTGATGCATCCTTGAGGAGTTGTCGGTTCGTGTTGTGGTAGGGCTTATGGGATATGTCTCTTCCCTTGATACGTTTTTGGTAGGCCTTGTAATGTGAACCTAGAAACTATAAGATGGGAAGGGATTGGAATACCCAATTTCAGGATCTCTTATTAAGAATGTTTGGTGATTCTCAGAAGAGTGGCTCGAGGATGAGCCATTATAATGTGGGGAGGTTGTAAGAAACCAGTTCTTCTTAAGGGTTGTTTTTTTGTTATATTTTTTTCCCACTCATTTTTTTGTTAAATAAATTTTTCCCAATGTTCATGAGAAGGCTCGGGGGTGTTCTGGTGGTGAGGGACATAAAAGAGAAAGAGAATGGGGTTCCTGGGAATGTTTCACAGTTTGCGTATGGTTAGTGAAAACCGTCTGGATCATCTCGAGTAACCATGCACCCATGGACAGAGCCTTACCCACGGTTTGCACATGGTTTGGAAAACCGTGAGGAATTCCTAAGAAATAGTGTAAATATGGGTTATTTTGGGTAGTAGCTTTAACATGGTTTGCACACGGTTTGTAAAACTGTGTGGGTAAACTATGCGGCCTAGAAAAGTTTGAAAATTTACAAAATTTCCACTCTGGTATTATAAACCCCAACTTGGGTTCCTCCTCCATTTCACCCCTACAGTTCTAGTGATGAGCTTGGATGAACCAATATTCCCAAATGTGGCTCTCCTTTGATTTTTGGCCATTTGGAGTACTGTTGGTTGTGGATCGAAGCCCTGGGTAAGTCTAATCCTCTCCTCCCTTATCATTTTTGGATTATGGCTTGTAGTTTCTCCCATATTATTATGAAGCTCTAAACCCCTTTTTTTTCAGTGGAACCTAGGTTGGGGATTTAAGGGGTGTCTGAATCTAGTTCTATGGAAATAATTAAGAGTGTGTTCATCATCGGATTCATAGTAGGTGGTCTAAAAATATTTTCCCATAGTTTTACGTTGGGTTTGTGCATGGAATTTGGTGTTCTTGTTTTCCCCTTTTCAGGGTTCTTGGTTCCAATGAGGTGTTTGAAAAAAATGGGTGTCTAAGTGACTAATCTCTACCCTCACGATCCCCATGGGATGTGTAGAGGATGGCATGACCATTTAAGGGCCACCCATGGGGTGCGCCGGCTTTTCAATACATAGAAAATAGTAGGGATAAATGAAGGGTTTTCGAGTGATGATGTGGAACCCATGTAGAACATGTGTTAATGGATGATTATGTGTAAATGGAATGATAATAGAGATTCATGGGGTGATAAGGAATATGGGGTTTTTTGGCATGACATGGAAATGGAAAATTTGGGTTGACTGATATTATGTGAATTGTTTAAAGAATTGTGGCTAGAATGCCTAAGGGGGTTAGTTCATATTAAATGGAAAAATCGTAATTTAAAAATGGAATAAAGAAGGTGAGATATGTCAATGGGATGTAATAAGGTAATGTATGAATTGTGGGATGGGTCAATACATGACAATTAGGTGGTATACATAAATGGTTGAATGTAATAAAGGGATTGTATTATGTGATATGATTATTTTAATTGAATTTAAAATGTGGGTAAATTCTTGTGAAATAATAAATGGGATAAATGGGTTAATGAATTGTAAATTATAAATTTGGATAAGACATAGGGGTTGTTGAATACATCTAACTGGTTAAGGCACCTGAATGGGAATTTGGCTAAATGGATATGAATTGTAATTGGAAAATGTTTTAATGGGTTATGGCGTAGTATTAATTCCCATGTTGTTTTCTATGCATTGTGAATAATTATTTCCAATGTAATTAGTTATGTTATGTTGTGTTATGGTATGGTTGTGGTGATGGACAAAGAAGAATGTGCACCTAGATTGGTAGTGTGGGGTATTGAGTTGAGTTTCTACACCCACGGGTCGAGTTATATAATAAGGCTCTAAACTCCACCCCAAAATGCATAGATTAGGAGAGGGGACAGAGGCTCTATTCCCCGAATGGTTGCATTCCACCTGGACTGAGGCTTCGAGGTGGGGACAATGGTTTGATGTGGTATGTGTGTCCCTAGTGAGATAGGGACTGGATTGATTTCCCATATGCATTATGATTTATTGCCTTAGACCCGTGTATGGATGATATATAATCCTAACCTGAAAAGAATAAATTGAAATTGATTATGTGTAAAAATGGTATAAAAATGAAATTGGGATAAACTGTAGTCACAAACTAAATGGCCCTTTTTAACTAATGGCACCCAAACTATCCATTGTTTACTTACCTTTTATTTTTTACTTTCATACACTATCTATTAGACTATATATTTTGTATACACCATTAGTTGTGGCCTATTGTGTTTTGTGCTCACACCCTGCTCGGGCCACCATTGGGTACCTGAGCAGACACCTCGGTTGCAGTTTAAGTCAAGGGTAAGGGTCCTACACTAAGATGTTGAGTTGAGCTTGGGATGTTCATAGATAAGGATTCAGACTTTGAGTCGGGACTCATTGGGAGTTTTTTTCCATTGTTTCATTTTTGGGTTCTTTCACATGAATTGTAGCATGAGGTTACATATTTACCATCTTATATAATTGTAACCAGTTTTTAGAATGGATCTTTTCTGCATGTTGTTGATTGTTGTTTATTGTTTCTGTTGTTTAAATTATTATCTTTTGTGAATTACTCTAGTAAAGAGGGTATAGTCTCTCCACATGACTCATTAGACCCTGACCACAAGTTGGCATCCTCTGGCAATTAGGGAGGCGCACTTGAGGTCATGTGATGACCCAGCTCGGAGCACAGGTTTAGTGGCTTCTAGGTCAGTGGAATTATACTTTTACTATCTAATAATCTGAGGAAATATTCATACGTGATATATTCCTATAAACATAATTTCATCCTTTGGATATTCTTTTATTAATTTCAAATTTATTCCTATTACTCTAAGAAATTTATTCTCAAAAACAGATTTTTTATGTCTAAATAAATTAAATTTACTTTTAATGGTTATAAGATACATTAAAGAGTGAAAATTATTCCATATTACCTCTAATTTTTTTCAAATCCAATAATTTTAATACAATAATATCTAATCCTCAAAAGTAATATTATGAGTTCATCATTCGTATTTATTTGAAAAACATTTTGACCAAAAACAATGGAATATTAACCAGTACATCGTTTAGGCTAGTGGTAGGCATGAATCCCTTATATTCCTTCAGTTATGGGTTCAAGCCCCACCACCTTGCCGAATGTGATAGGTTCTCACCCAACATGTATGTGTTCCTTTTTATAAACTATACTCTTATATTTTTCCCAAAAAAAATGGACATCCATGAAATAAAAGTAATCATTATATAAACATTTTACTATGGTTTTCAATACCATTTATTTTTCTTCCACAAAGTCATATAAATTATATTTTACTATAATGATCATATTAACCCTAAAATCCTTCAATACCTTTTAAATTATGTCTTTAAAATGTAAATACACTATTCCTAAAATAGTTTTTCTACTAAAATATATATACTTACAAAAAATCTATCTTATAATTTCCTTTTTCATAGTAGAACCTCACCACATAAAACCTAAAATGGGTTATTAAGACATTGAAATTATGATCGACCTTAAACTCATAAACTCATTATGTTATCCATAAATCTTCTGTTAATTAATACAAAAGGGATTTTAAAATTTAACATAATCCTTAGATGTTTTATATCTCTTATCCCCAAAATACCATTGCTAAAAAATACCTCTACAATTTAATCTATAAATTTCAATACATAAATACATTATAAATTTTTTTCACATCAATCATATATTTGTCTATATTTTCACCTAGGTCATTAATTCTCAGTATTTATTCAAATAATTAAATGGTTTTGTAACTAAAATGTGAATTATCCAAACTATATCCCCTGGTTGTGTCAAACCAGGTGCTCTGTTAGGCCTAGTGTCATGTACTAGTTTACACTCAATTCAAGCCTGAAACACCCTTTTAGAGTTATCACCATAGTTATATCAATTTTATAACCACATACACATGAAATATCCTGATAGGGATGTATTTCTTGAAAAAACCCCAAATTATTTACCTTACCATAACTTTTGGATATTTATTTATACTTATCCTCAAATTTGTCATAGGGTTGTATTACCTAATGTATGATTTCCTAAATGTTGTTTCCTAGGGTTTCTACTAAAATTTATCTAATACCAACTATAGTAACCCAAATACTAGAAACCTGGAACTTGTGTCTACTAATATTACATTAGCATAGATACAAGATTCAAATCCCAAATAACCGATCAGTTTAGTAGACTTGGTAAACTAGATACATACATGATTCACATATTACATTGTAATACATAAATTACAACACAATTTTTTTTGAAAATAACATAATTCCTTTTAAAATATCCTTAAATATCAATCATAGTAAACTCAATGGAATTACTATATAAAGGAATAAAAATAAAGGTGAGATCAAATTCTCATTAAGGATTAAATACAGTGGAATAAATAATGAATAAATGAGAATAATCAGTATAGGAAGGTAAATAATTGAACACACATTCCATTTAACTATTTGGATAAGGAACAATCAATATGGAAAGGTAAATAACCAGGAATACAATAAATTTAAATAATTGGATAAGAGATAATCAATATGGAAATGTAAATAACTGAAAATTCATTCCTTTTAATAAATAAACTAGGAATGAAATTCATCCAAAGGTTTTCTCATAGTGGATATCTAATGGATATTAATAACTAAATACTGAATGAAGGAGTTTCCTAATAATCAGATGTCATGTATCCCTTAAACATCATACCATTCCCACAAATATATATATTCTAGATAGTTTAAAACATAATAGATGAAATCCTATTAAACAAGGCTAGACAATCGATTCATCCCATGACACTATTTATGCATTGATCGGATAGAATCAGTAGGTCCCAATCCCATGTCTTTCATATAACATATAAAAAAAATTTAGGTATTCCTAAACCCCACCTTTTTATCAATAATTTTTTGGTTTTCATTTGGGGTTGTTTCAGGTTGAAATTTTAAGCGTTTTGAATTTTATAGTCTAGTGCATGGTTGGAACATAGTTTTCCCAAACCGTACACCCTACGATAGAAAACCGTTAAACCCAAGGGAGTGGGATTTTTCACGGTTGGTTAATTATTTACAAACTATGTGTCCCATTTTAAACAGGTTCATGGATTGTGTATGGGTTTTCTAAATGACCTTCTGCTTCCTAGGAAACCACGTGAATGGGTTTTTAATTAATCGTAATTTTGATTAAAAATTTCCCTAACCCACCTTTTAGGTCCCCGACTAACTTTACAACCCATAGATGATTTATCCCTTCCTTGGAGCTCGCAAAAAGATTTTTGTGCCCCTCAAATCCCTCCTTCATGTGATTCTAAGCTTGAGGAACACCCTTTAATCATATCCTAGTTACTTTCCACACCCTTCTCTCTATCTCTTATGATATTTCTTCTTATTATTATGGTTATGTGGATCCTCATGTTTTATAGTGGTTCTAATACCCTCTATTTGGGAATATAAACCTAGGAATGATCCTTGTATCCATAATTCCTTGATCATTATTCTCCACTGACTAATCCCGATTATGGTTTGGCATTGCAAGATCCATTGATCCTGAGGTAGGTGGTTCAGTTATAATGCTCAATTAATGTTATCCCTAAATTGATTTATTTAATTTCAATTATTTGAATTAAATTAAATTTGTTGATTTTAATGTAATTTCATTCAATTAGTTTTATAGAAAAACCCAATTCCATTAAATATGGGTTCTAAAAATTGATTTTTGGCATGAAATTTAAAAACCCCCAATTTTATTGAATTGGGGTGTGTTTATGGAAATTTGTGGAATTTGTATTATTTAATTTAAACTGTGGACAATATGGGAACTTCTTTAATTAATTTTTTGAATTTAATTGTGGAAATGTATTTGATGTAAAATTTTGAAAACCACAATTCCAATGAATTGGCGGTTTGTTGTGAAATCAATGGAATCTTATAAAAAAATAAATTGTTGAATTTAACTTGTGAAAGTGAATTGTGAAATTGAATTTTGATTTTTTTCACGTTCTTATAATATTAAAATGGATTTAAATGGTTTTGATATGAACCGTCATGTTTGATTTTGGAAAAAAGGTATGTTTTTATTAAAAAATTGTGTTATGGTTTTTGAATGGAAATTAGAATATTTAAATTGGAGAATGACATTAATTTTACTTTATGGATTCTTGAAAAAAAATTGCATCATTGTTTTATACAAATGAAAATGAAATCTTTATATAGTTAGTGAATTATTTGGATGGCAATTTATGATTTACAATGTTCCAAAACATTAATTTAGTATGTCACATACCTTAGGTGATGGGGATGAGTCATCATTGGCCTGAGTTCAAAGGGACAAATGTACATATTATTGTATTACATTGAGTGTGGAGTTTCTATATCATAGATCTATCATACATTGTTACACATATGATCATATTTCCTGCTTGTTTTTCTTTCAAATGAATATATTACATTATTGAAAACTATTTTACATGCCTTCTAATTTTTATAAATTGTTTTATATTAAATTTTTTATTAAATCCATTTTTTAAAAGTACCATTATTTTATAAATATTCCATTAATTAAAAATTAAATTATTTACTTAATGTATTTATTACTTTCGAAATAGAAATCATGAATTGTTTTATTTTTGGTTATGAAATTACAAAACCTATTTATTTTAAATTTAAATATATCTTTGGTTAATTTAATATTTTCATCTATTATATAATCCTTGGTGAGACCCTACTAGTATTTTTAGAATACACCCTACATGATCCTCTTGTTGTTTTTAGATTATCTCCTTCCATGTTTGAGTATGGATAAAGCACCACTTGGGGGGTGGTTATAGTTGTTGATGTATGGACATTGTGAGTTGTGTCCTTTGGGACTTATTCAGTTTTTCCTATTTTATTCTACTTCATTGTAGTAATTTTGGTTTTTTTCCTAGTTTAATTATGGTTATTTTCTTCCAGTGGTGATTCCTTTGTATGCATTACTGGCTATCTCTTTTACTTCTGGATTATTAGTGATAAAATCATTCTCACATTAATATTTTATGATTTTACGTGGTATTTTCTGACCAATTAGGATCAATAATTCACTTTGGGATATATTAGGATCGCCTTGGTTATCGGGTTACTAGGGTACTTGGTCTCGTTTTTGAGAAACTGGTATCATAGGAAAGTTGAGATTCAAATCTTGATGTTAGTATGCATTGCATAATCTTGTCAGGACTTAAGAGGTAGTTTTTATTTAGTTCCTAGCCATCTCTCACTAAAATTAACATTATGTCACCAGGGGTGGTTAGGAAAATACATATTGAGGTTTACTTCTAGTCATTTCCCTATTTTTGATTTGGATAAGACAGACATCCAAATCTCATTGTCTATATGTTATGATTGATTTCCCCTCGTGGATGTATTTTAGTATTATTTTGATGTATTATTTATTGTTTTATGATGTTCTATAGAATCATGCATCTAAGAAGATATGAAAATCAGATCTAGGAAGAAGCTTTTTTTGAACATTAGTGAGAAAATCGTCTTGTGGACCCAAATATTTTTCACGTGACTATGTGAACTATCCAAGAGTTGGGATATAAACGACCTCTAGTTACCAATAATGATCTAGTTTTGGAACCTCTGGGGGATGTTCTCAAGGTTTTTTTTCAATATTTCCTTCACCATAGTCCAAAACCATTCAAATGATTAAATTATCCTCAAGAGGTTGAGGAATGGTTGAGCAGAATTGAGCACTTGTTTGGGTTTGTGGGAACACCTGATGAAATCAAGGAAAATTTTGTCACCTTTGTGATGGGAGGACTGAGTTGAATAAGGTGGGACACTATGGTGATGGAGAATAATAATATGTTATTTGAGTGGAAAGACTTCAATTTTCTTTTCACTAACATATTCTATCCAGACTCTATACTATGGGCCAAGGCTACAGAGTATTTCATGATTGAGTAGGATAACTGGACCATGACAGAGTATACAAATGGTTTTGATGAGATAATGAATTTTTCACCTTACGTATAATCTAATGAGAATATTATGGATCAAAGGTTTGATTTGTTACTTCTTGAGGATATTTGTTCTCTCATTTTCATGCTAAAGATGTCTGTTTATACTGATGTAATCGATAGAGTACTGATGGTTGAGATAGACCTGCCTAAAAATCGGGGGTTTGCAGGAGTTTCCTTCCCTCCAATTGGAAATGTTTATTCTTCTAAGTTAAAGAGTAAGTGTTATGATTCTTATTGTTTTTAGCGATAGTATATTCAATATAGAACTATTATAGTTCCTGTAAGAGGTCCATTAGTTTGTTACCAGTTTGGAATGTTGGGACCCTCAAAGGGGGTTTGAACTGAGGCAATGATCAGGTCACATGATTAGATTCTTCCATGTTTACTCCACTCCATAGAGTGTAATGGGAACATTAGAAACTTCTAAAATTGTAGTGAAATCAGACTCTTTATGTGAAAATGGTATTAGTCATAGGCATCTGGAACAAAGCTTCTTCACATAGTGGATGAGTCTCCAAAGGAACCAGATATGGATCTAAAGACTGTGAGAGGAACCATTACTATAGATTCATCATTATTGACTCCTCTATTTGATATTGGTGCATCTCATTAATTTATTTCAACTCATATTGTTAATATTCTCACTCATTCTATGGATCTTTTATCTTATGCAATGGATATTACTACACCCCTTGGTATGAAGAGAGAGAAGGGTCTCTGTAGGCCCGCTTCTTTTTTATCTCTCTTATAGGCTGATCTTGTGTAGATTTTTCTAGTTCACAACATCAGACCTCTTGACATCATATTTGGAATGGATTGGCATATTCCCAATAAATCTAAAATTGATTTTCATATTCGACTTGTCACCTTCACTACACCTGATAGTGTGCGCTGAGTATTTTAGGGAGAATGGGAACTAAGGTCATGTAGAGCCTGAAATTATTATATGAGGTTGTGGAAAGTGATATTTGTGTTTTCTTTTGATCTGCATTGAGAATATTTGAGTGTTGATGACCCTCTGGTGGTCGTCGAGTTTCCCGACATGTTTCCTTACAAATTCTCTGGTATGTTGCCTGTAAGGGAGGTAGAGTTCTCTATTGATGTAATACCTGATAATAATCCTTTTATATTCTCTCTTACTAGATGTCTTTAGCTAAAATGAAATATTCTATGTCCCATTAGAAGGATCTTCTTCAAAAAGGGTTTATATGCCCAAACGTTTCAGTTTGGGTTGCTCCATTTCTCATTTCTACGAAATATAACGGTTTACTCGACCTTTATGTTGATCACTAAAATCTCAATTGAGTTATGATAAAAACAAATATCTATTACCACGGATTGGTGATTTTATTTATTAGATAAAATGGAAAAATCATTTACCAAATATCAATCTCCGATCTTTTTATCATAAGTTTAGGATAAAATAATCTAACATTCAGAAAACCAACTTTTGAATTAGCTATGATCATTAGGAGTACCTTGTCATTCCCTTTAGTCTTACCAATGATCCTATATTTTTAATGGATTTAATCAATAGTATTTTACCTGAGTATCTTGATAATTTCATTGTAGTCTATGTAGAAGAAATCCTTGTTTACTCTACATCTAATCCGGATCATGTTAATACATTGACAATAGTTCTGATTTTTCTGAGAAATCGCCGACTTTATGACTAGCTTTCTAAATGTGATTTCTGGATCCGAGAAGTGAAAATATTGTGACACGTGCTGTTGGATCAAATTATTATAGTTGATCCTAAAAAGGTGAAATTTTTTATGATATGGGAGAAACCATGAAGGGTATTCTATATTTGGTAATTATTTTTCTTATCTAGCTATTATATTTAGTTTGTTAAGGACTTCTCAATGTTGGATTCACCAATAAATTCTCTAACTTGGATGGGAGTAATGCTTTTTTGGGATGAAAAATTTCACAAATCTTATTTTCACCAGAAATATATTTTGACTACTATATCGGTGTTGACTCTTCTATAGGTTGGGTAGGGCTATGTAGTCTTTTTGGATGCATCATGTTTTGGATTGGGTTGTGTTCTTATGCATATTAATCATGTTTTTTTATGGAACTCGTCAGCTTAGGCCACACAAGTTGAATTATCCAAACCATGACCATTATCTTCCAGTTGTGATGCATGCACTTAATATTTGGCGACATTACCTGATTAGACACTAAATGAGGCTAATATTCATTGGTAATTTATATAATATTCATGTTCTTTATTATTCATAAACACCATTTTAGTGCATTTTACACTTTGAACATCATTTCACATTATGATTGTAATACCTTCTTAAAATGCACTATTATGTGGTACATTTTTGAACATCATTTAAAGTACCAAATTATTCATCTAATTTTACATATTTTAATTTGATAATTGATCTAAACTCCAATATGAACATGTTTCATTCAGGGATCAGTGGAGAATTCATGGAGGATGATGGAGATATTTGGCAATGAAAGGAAGCAATTCTAGAGAAGGCAGATTGGACACCAGACCACTGATGAGACTGTGGGGCCCAACATATAGGCCCAATTAATCCCAAATTACATGAGATGATATAAGACATGTATAGGAACAAATCACCCTTCATGCGTTAATGCTAATTCGGCCTCCATGTTGGTCATTTAGTCGGCCCAAGTTAGAGATAAAATTCTGGGCCAGATTCTGCGGCCCAGAAAAACAGTCCACTACGTTGATCATATCTAGGAATCCACAACTCCAAATGGGCCCAACTTTTACAGGAGGTTAGACGACATCCGGAGCTCCATTTTCTTCCTCTATGGCCCACCCTGATTCGGCCGTATAGAAGGACTTATAGACGCGTCTGATCGGTGAAGGAAAGCTGGCTGCCACCTCGGGTCAAACGTGGAAAAGTCCAAATTCCACAAGCTTTCCACCACCTATAGCCTAGCAAAATTAATTAAGATGCTTTGTACTATTGGTGGTTCGAACAAAGGCTCCAAAAATGCCTATTTAAGGCAGTGTTGGTGAAGGAGTTGAGGATCTTGGATGCTTTGTTCAATTGTAATGTTATGCTGCATTTTTGTTGCCTCAATTTTGTCCTTCACATGTAAGTTGTTCAAATTACTTTTGTTTCTTAATAAAAGTTCTTCTTCTACTCTTATTCTGTTGTTCTTAATATCACTTTGATACCGTTGGATCAATGTGTGAATTTATTCACACCAACCCTTGTGAAATTATTCACACAACGGTGGAGTGATCATTTTATTTTTGTTGTTTTCTTTACTTCTCCATTTCCTCCCTCATGAGTCTACTTTCCGCTTCCATTGAAACCATGGGATCAATGGAGGGATAACCCACTTATGGGTTGATCCAAGGAAGTAGCAAGGGGCTGGATTGGATGTTATTTATCACCTAATTAATGTATAATCACTTCTTTAATTGGGATTTTTATTTGATGATTTTTAAACTCCATCGTCCTTGTTGAATTTAAGGCCACACACATCAAGTACTAATATGATCCTTTGCCTTGAAGTGCTCAAAACATTGATCCTTCAAGTGTATAGGTGATTAGTATTAGAGGGTGTAGGCATTAAACCAGTAAGTGATGATGTTGTTTTATCTCCTTAAATGAACCCATCTCAAATTTAAGAATTTGAAATCATTAAAAAGAAAATACATCCAATCCACCCCGAGCAATAACCTAGGATCAACTCATTCTTTTAAATTGAATCCACTTAAATATTTTAGATATCTTTAAAACCCATCCAAAATCAATCCAATTTGGCCACTTCATAGCCAAAAATCCATCCCTTAGGTTGTGTATCTTAGGTATTTTCTTAGGTCTCTGTGGAATCGACAACCCAAGTTACACTACAAGGACCGTTCTACCCTTCTTCTCTTGGGTAAATTTGGGCGTGAACCAAATTTTGGCGCCGTTGCCGGGGACCAAGTAAGTACCTTAGATCCAAAAAAAAACCTTCTTTCCTCACCTCCATTCTTCTATTCTCACCCAAGATCTCTTATCTTGTCCCTTTCTCGCTTTTTTTTGGCGCATGTCCGCCTACACCCGCGATTTCTCAAACAGACTAGTTAGGGTGGAAAGTCCTAGGATAGGGGAGTCAAGTGCACCAAAGGGATTGATTAAATTAGATTCAAATATTCTTGAAACCCCAAAGTCAGAACTTGAAACAAGTCCAATGGAGGGTCATCCACAAAATCAAATTGTAAACCCTGGGGGGAATCAAATGGGAAACCAAAACCAAGAAGCTCCAAACTTAGGGAATGTAGTTGATCAAACCATGAACGACTACCTCACTCCAGCTTGGACCAATTCCCCCTCATGCATTAGACACAATTCCATAGGAGACACCAACTACATATTCAAACCTCATGTCCTAAACCACCTTCCAACCTTTCATGGGATGGAGTCAGAAATGTCATACCTTCATGTCAAAGAGTTCAACGACATTGTTGAAACCATGTGTCCCCCACATCAACTAGAATCTGCTAAGATGAGGCTATTTCCTTTTTCATTAAAGGATCGAGCTAAAAATTGGCTAAACAACTTGAGACCTGCATCAATCCACTCTTGGGACCAACTGCAAAGAGAATTCTACAAAAAATACTTCCCTCATCACAAAACAATTGCACTTAAAAAGAGCATCCAAAAATTTTTTGAAAAAGAGGGAGAGTCATTCTATGAAACATGGGAGAGGTTCAAAGACACCCTAAACATGGTTCCACACCATGGGTTTTCCATACCTGAACAAGTGAGAATTTTCTATGAAGGGTTGGGTCCGGGGAACAAACAGTTCATTGACATGATGTGTAATGGAACCTTTAAAAACAAGGCCCCAAATGATGCTTACGAGTATCTGGAAAGTCTGGCTGAACAAAACCAAACATGGGGAACTTCACCCTATTCTGAAAATCCACAAAGAACCACTGGAATTCATACACATAGAGAAGAGGAAAGCCTTAGGTCTAAACTCGTAGCACTCTCTAGGAAGGTTGGAGAGATAGACCTTAGGAAAGTCCATGAAATCCAAAATGTAGACCTTGTTTGCACAATTTGTGACAAACATGACCATAAAACAGACAACTGCCCAACCATTCCATCCATCAAGGATGTTCTTCTAGGAGGACTCCCAGCGGAAGTCAATGCCCTAAACTTTCAAAAGCCTCAATACCAAAACACCTTCAATCCAAGGTACAATGACCACCCGGGATTTTGATGGAAGGATAACCAACAACATAGCCAACCACAAGGGCAAAATCCTTACCCTCAACAGAACTACCAAACCCATAACCAGTTCCAAACCCAACCTATCCAATACCAACAGCCATCGGTCCATTTTCAACAAACCATCCCACCTCAAAAATATCCCCCTGGGATAAACCAACCTACTCAAGCACCAACCCAAACTGTTCCACAAAGCCTACTAGAACAACAATGCAAACAAATGGAGAGGATGAACTCAGATGTATCTTCCCTAAAACAAGAACTTCAAACCATCAAAACAGGAAAGGCACCCATGCCTACTCAGTCGGTGCCGTCCTCAACCTCAAGGGGAGAGTCAAGTTGTGCTCAAACAACTCATGAACAACTAAAGGCTGTGACTGTTTTAAGAAGTGGGAAATCAATTGAGAAACCTGAACAACTAATTCAGAACCCACCTGAAGATTCAAACTTGGATGAAAATTTAAATGAACCACAAGATCAAACTGAAGAAACTGATAACAATGTGAAAGAAACAACTCTTCAACAAACAACCCCACAACCTGCACCATTTCCTCAACGCATGAGGGGGAAAACCAAACCTGAACTGAGTGAAACGTTGAGGGAAATATTTTCACAAGTCAAGTTGAACATTCCTCTTCTCAATGAAATCCAAACCATACCTTCCTACTCAAAGTACCTTAAGGACTTGTGCACTTTTAAAAGAAAATTTTCACATAAAAACCAAGTCCTTTTGGCTGCTAATGTGAGTACCACCATTCAAGGGACCATTCCTCCTAAGTTGAAAGACCCAGGTTGCCCTTACATCAATGTTGAACTAGGAGAAAGCAAAGTTGTCAAGGCCTTGTGTGACCTAGGTGCTAGTGTCAATCTCATCCCATATGCTGTGTACTGCCAGTTAGGCCTAGAAGAGCTCCAACCCACATCTGTCACACTTCAGCTTGCTGATCGTAGCATTAGGGTTCCCAAGGGGATTTTAAAGGACATTCTGGTAAAGGTTGAAAACTTCATCTACCCTGCTGATTTCATCGTACTTGACAACCATCCAAATTTAGGAAATAAGGAACAAACCCCAATCATCCTTGGTCGTCCTTTCCTTGCAACAATCAACTCTGTTATCCGAGTCCAAAATGGGAACATGACCATCACCTTTGGGAACATGATTCTAGACTTGAACATCTATAATTCAAGCTCACAAATAGGAGATGACGAGGATATTCATGAAGTAAACATGATTGGAAGCGTTGATAATGAATCCATGGAACATCAAGGAATATTTGATGAATGTTTAAGTCAGAATGAGATTGATTTCCTTTGTTCATATGAAGGAATTTTATCTCCTTGGCTTGAATCATTTTCAAATTGCTCTTATGATGAAGTCTTAGGTCCAACAACCAGTAAAACCTTTCAAGAAACCAATTTCATAGAGACCCCTCTAAATTCCTTCCCTAAATTTGATCAAGCCAATCTAGTAGCTGAAACTTCTACATGTGAGGAATCAATCCAATATGAACCTCTAAAAAAAGAAATTGATCTTGATCCAATGTCCCGATCTTCTGCTGAAATTCTGAACCAACCTGATCTTGAATTGAAGGAACTTCATGCTGCACTAAAGTATGCCTTCCTAGGGGAAAATCAAACACATCCTATTGTCATTTCTTCTTCTCTTGAAGCCAATCATGAGAGGATGCTTCTAGATGTCCTTAGGAAGCATAAGAAAGCCATTGGTTGGACCCTTTCTGATATTCCTGGGATTAGCCCACTTATCGGGACTCATAGGATTGTTCTGGAATATGATTCAAAGCCATGTCGTCAACCTCAACGGCGACTCAATCCTAATCTCATGGAGGTAGTAAGGAAGGAACTTCTGAAATTGTTGAAAGCTGGTATCATATATCCCATAGCTGAGAGTGAATGGGTGAGCCCAATCCATGTGGTTCCAAAAAAGGCTGGAATCACAGTGATAACCAATGAGGATGGAGAGATTCTTCCAACAAGGGTGAGTAGTGGATGGAGGGTCTGCATTGACTATAAGAAACTAAACTCATTCACCAAGAAGGACCATTTCCCCTTACCATTCATTGACCAAGTCCTTGAGAGAGTGGCAGGTCATGCCTTCTACTGTTTCTTAGATGGGTACTCGGGGTACAATCAAATTGAGGTCTCCCTAGAGGATCAAGGGAAGACTACATTCACATGTCCTTTCGGTACCTTTTTCCTTCAAACGCATGCCCTTCGGGTTATGCAATGCCCCAGGAACCTTCCAGCGGTGCATGATGGGAATCTTCTCAGACATGGTAGGGGATTTTCTTGAGGTCTTCATGGATGACTTCTCTGTGTTTGGGGATACCTTTGAGGGATGTCTGCAGAATGTGGAGAGAGTCTTGTCAAGATGTGAAGAAAAAAATCTGGTCCTAAACTGGGAAAAATACCATTTCATGGTTAAAGAGGGACTTGTTATAGGCCATCTGGTCTCGAGTAGGGGGATTGAAGTTGATAAAGCAAAGGTTGACATCATTCGTCACCTTCCATCACCCAAAACTGTCAAGGAAGTGAGGTCTTTCTTAGGACATGCTGGTTTCTATAGAAGATTCATCAAGGACATTAGTTCAATATCTCGTCCCCTTTGTGCTCTCTTAGTAAAGGATACTCCATTTGTTTGGACAGAAAGCTGTGAGGGTTCATTCTCAACCCTCAAATCCTCTCTTACCTCTCCTCCCATTATGAAATCTCCAAATTGGAACCTTCCTTTTGAACTTATGTGTGATGCCAGTGACTTTGCTGTTGGAGCTGTGTTAGGACAACGTTGTGATAAAACTCCTTATGTTATTGCTTATGCAAGCAAATCCTTAAATGATTCCCAAATCAACTACCCCACCACTGAAAAGGAGTTACTTGCTATTGTGTTTGCCTTAGATAAGTTTAGGTCCTACCTCTTAGGATCACCCATCACTGTGTTCACTGACCATTCTGCACTCAAATACCTCTTCCAAAAACAAGATGCTAAGGCTAGACTGATTAGGTGGGTCCTTCTCTTACAAGAATTTGACCTCACAATCAAGGATAAAAAGGGAGTTGAAAATGTTGTAGCTGATCACCTCTCTAGGATGGAATTCAAAGACAACTCAAATCACCTCTCTATGTCTGATTCGTTTCCTGATGAACACCTATACTCTGTGAGTGACTGCCCTTGGTATGCTGACATAGCAAATTTCTTAGTGACAGGAGTCATTCCAAAATTCTTAGGGACTCAAGCTCAAAGGAAATTTCATTCTGATGTTAGACACTATGTGTTTGATGATCCTTACCTCTATAAGTTCCGCCCTGACCAAGTCATTAGGAGGTGTGTTCCAGAATCTGAACAAGAGTCCATCCTTAAATTCTGTCACAGTGAGGCATGTGGAGGTCACTTTTCCTCTAAGAAAACATCTTCTAAGATTCTTCAATGTGGTCTTTTCTGGCCCACCATTTCAAAGGACTCCTACACATTTTGTCAAAGCTGTCCTAGCTGTCAACAAGTAGGGTCCATCACAAAAAAGAATCAAATGCCACTCACTCCTATCTTAGTGGTTGAAATCTTTGACTGTTGGGGAATTGATTTCATGGGTCCCTTCCCAAACTCTCGGGGATACCTCTACATACTCTTAGCTGTTGATTATGTCTCAAAATGGGTTGAGGCCATTCCCACAAAATCCAATGATCATCAAACTGTGATTAGATTCCTAAAAGAAAACATATTCTCTAGATTTGGAATTCCTAGGGCAATCATAAGTGATCGTGGAACTCATTTTTGCAATCCTCCATTCTCATCACTCATGGAAAAATATGGAATTTCTCACAAAGTGTCCACTACTTACCACCCACAGACCAATGGTCAAGCTGAGTTATCCAATCGTGAAATTAAGCAAATTCTTGAAAAAACTGTCAACCCCTCTAGGAAAGATTGGTCTGAGAAACTCTTAGATGCTCTTTGGGCCTATAGAACTGCATATAAAACCATTTTAGGAATGTCCCCATATAGGTTGGTTTATGGAAAAGCATGCCATTTGCCAGTGGAGATTGAACATAAGGCCTTTTGGGCAATTAAGAAAATGGATTATGACCTCTCATTGGCTGGAACAAAAAGGAAATTAGATCTCAATGAACTGGAGGAACTAATGATAGAGGCTTATGAAAATTCAAGGATCAATAAAGCTAGAGTTCAAGCCTACCAATCTAGGAATATCAAGGTCAAACATTTTGAACCGGGAAAACTTGTGCTCTTGTATAGTTCAAAACTTCATTTACATCCGGGAAAGTTAAGGTCTAGATGGTCAGGACCTTTCATAGTGCATCATGTATTCCCCCATGGGGCAGTAGAGATTCAAGATCCCACAAGTGGTTACATTTTCAAGGTCAATGGTCAAAGGTTAAAACCATTCATTGAATCATTCAATAAACAAGAAATAGATATTGAGTTAATTGATCCAGTCTATGAACCAGGAAAAAATTGATAAATTTGGGATCTATGTCGGGCTAACGACGTTAAACAAAGCGATGCACGGGAGGCAACCCGTGGTTTTTATGTTTCTAATATTTTTGAATAATCTTTATTTTTCAAATAAGATTACTTAATCATTTTTATATTTAAAAATAAAAAAATAGACTTTTGACCTGTTCTTCTATTATGAGTATGGATGGGTATGAAAGAGGAGCACCATATTCATCTGTGTCACGTGGTGTGATCCTTGAGTAATACCTTACCCAGAAATTTAAAAAGAAGACAATGTATCATCAGTTTATTTTGTTTTTATTATTCAATGGGTTAAGAAAAAAAATATAATAATACAAAAAAAAGTCCACGCCATAGGCCGTGGGGCAAACCCCGTCACAACCGGTGAAGCCGCGGGGACTCGAACCCGGGACCGAAGGGAGACAGGGGCGCGCGCTTACCACTGACCTGCGGCTTCTTGTGCTACCTTATTCTATAATTTTTATATATATTCTTATATTTTACTTCCTTTATTATATAAATATATATATATATATATTGTTTGTTTTTGTTTGTTTTGTTTGTTTTGTTTTTTCCTTTTTCCACTAGGGAACTTTGCAAGCGACATGGATATCAAAGGAATAAATTCGAGCAGCAAGAACTTCAAACTTCAACCACCAGGTGACTTCAAACTTCAACCACCAGGTGACTTCAAACTTCAACCACCAGGTGACTTCAAATTGATAAATTTGTTTTGTTTTTTCCTTTTTCCACTGGGGACAGTGTTGTTTTAAGTTGGGGGGAGATAAAATAAAAAAAATGCTTTTGTGTCAAAAACAAAAATTGAATGATTTGAAAAAAAAAGTAAATGGAAGGAAAAATTCCTTTAACTTTGAACATGGTAATACACATTGCACACTTTGAAACTGAATATCAAATAATTTAGCATGCCCTAATTCTGATTTTAATCCTTGTATAATTTCATGAGCATAGATTTTGGAAAGTGTGGCTGTCCAATGTGATATTTCATCATTTATATTTTCATCCAAATAAAAAAAAATGCCACAATGCACGTCCTCTAGACTGTGGGGTACTAATTTGAATTTTTGGGGTCCCATAATAAATAGCATAGGATGGTTTTATTTTTATGAATAATATGAGTATTCAAAAAAAATTATTAAAAAATTATTAAAAAATAAAAAATAAAAAATAAAAATAAAAATTTGCGTGTAGAGCAATGGATTGATAAAATGCGAGGCTTTTGGCACTTGGAGATCGTGACTCCATAGTTGTCTAGCCCTGAGTTTTTCAATCTATCTCTATTTATGGTAATATGACTTTGTTTTTGATTAAGTTAACTCGAGACGATGCCCGAGTATGTGGGCTTCACTTGGTGCCCTAAGGCCTTTGAGTCTGGGAGTCATCGGCAAAGTCTTGCTACATGGGTTAATTTGATTAATTGCAATCTCAATTACTATAGCAATATTGCAAAAAAAAATCAAAAAAAAAATAGGGATGAAGAATGCTCATATTAGGATTAAATGTGATTCCACCTAGCGCTTCCATGATTTCCCCCTTGAATGAAAATGAACCCCCATATCTATTGTGATTCACAACACATCATTACACCTAATTGAGTTGGATGAAGTATGATGATGGATTTGATCAAAGGAATGGGCTTGGGATTGGCATCTGCTTATGAAACTATCTCGTATTAAAATATTTTGATGGGTTTCATGATTGTTTGGTATACGGTTTTTTGGTGATCATTGTGTATTAAAATGTTTTTGGAAAAGGGAATTTGAATTTCATTTTTGATGAGATATATTTTGCTCGGGACTAGAAAAACTCAAGTTGGGGGGTGTGATTAGCCACTAAATGAGGCTAATATTCATTGGTAATTTATATAATATTCATGTTCTTTATTATTCATAAACACCATTTTAGTGCATTTTACACTTTGAACATCATTTCACATTATGATTGTAATACCTTCTTAAAATGCACTATTATGTGGTACATTTTTGAACATCATTTAAAGTACCAAATTATTCATCTGATTTTACATATTTTAATTTGATAATTGATCTAAACTCCAATATGAACATGTTTCATTCAGGGATCAGTGGAGAATTCATGGAGGATGATGGAGATATTTGGCAATGAAAGGAAGCAATTCTGGAGAAGGCAGATTGGACACCAGACCACTGATGAGACTGTGGGGCCCAACATACAGGCCCAATTAATCCCAAATTACATGGGATGCTAGAAGAAATGTATAGTAACAAATCACTCTTCAGTAGTTAATGCTAATGCGGCCTCCATGTTGGTCATTTATTCGGCCCAAGTTAGAGATAAAATTCTGGGCCAGATTCTGTGGCCCAGAAAAACAGTCCACTACATTGATCATATCTCGGAATCCACAACTCCAAATGGGCCCAACTGTTACAGCCGGTTAGAAGACATCCTGAGCTCCATTTTCTTCTTCTATGGCCCACCCTGATTCGGCCGTCTAGAAGGACTTCCAGACGCGTCTGATCGGTGAAGGAAAGCTGGCTTCCA
The DNA here is from genome assembly GCA_963277665.1 of Viscum album. Taxonomy (NCBI): domain Eukaryota; kingdom Viridiplantae; phylum Streptophyta; class Magnoliopsida; order Santalales; family Viscaceae; genus Viscum; species Viscum album. Next base: position 1,147,884,249 of record OY728143.1, on the reverse strand, counting down.
CCTCGGGTCAAACGTGGAAAAGTCCAAATTCCACAAGCTTTCCACCACCTATAGCCTAGAAAAATTAATTAAGATGCTTTGTAATATTGGTGGTTCGAACAAAGGCTCCCAAAATGCCTATTTAAGGCAGTGTTGGTGAAGGAGTTGAGGATCTTGGATGCTTTGTTCAATTGTAATGTTATGCTGCATTTTTGTTGCCTCAATTTTGTCCTTCACATGTAAGTTGTTCAAATTACTTTAGTTTCTTAATAAAAGTTCTTCTTCTACTCTTATTCTGTTGTTCTTAATATCACTTTTATACCATTGGATCAAGGTGTGAATTTATTTACACCAACCCTTGTGAAATTATTCACACAACGGTGGAGTGATCATTTTATTTTTGTTGTTTTCTTTACTTCTCAATTTCCTCCCTCATGAGTCTACTTTCCGCTTCCATTGAAACCATGGGATCAATGGAGGGCTAACCCACTTATGGGTTGATCCAAGGGAGTAGCAAGGGTCTGGATTGGATGTTATTTATCACCTAATTAATGTATAATCACTTCTTTAATTGGGATTTTTATTTGATGATTTTTAAACTCCATCGTCCTTGTTGAATTTAAGGCCACACACATCAAGTACTAATACGATCCTTTACCTTGAAGTGCTCAAAACATTGATCCTTCAACTGTATAGGTGATTAGTATTAGAGGGTGTAGGCATTAAACCAGTAAGTGATGATGTTGTTTTATCTCCTTAAATGAACCCATCTCAAATTTAAGAATTTGAAATCATTAAAAAGAAAATACATCCAATCCACCCCGAGCAATAACCTAGGATCAACTCATTCTTTTAAATTGAATACACTTAAATCTTTTAGATATCTTTAAAACCCATCCAAAATCAATCCAAGTTGGCCACTTCATAGCCAAAAATCCATCCCTTAGGTTGTGTATCTTAGGTATTTTCTTAGGTCTATGTGGAATCGACAACCCAAGCTACACTACAAGGACCATTCTACCCTTCTTCTCTTGGGTAAATTTGGGCGTGAACCATAACCTTTACAAATAAATTTTTTCCATGTTTTCAGAAAAAAAATGTATTGAGTAATATATTTCCTCAAAATTATTTAAATATTTACAAGAGGGGTTGGGTGGAACACCAATAGTCTTTCAACTTTTCTATCACCTATACCCAATGGAAAGGGATTATTGTTTCATATTCTTTATGCATGAAACTTTAAATTCAAGCCATTAAAGAATATTATTAATAGTTTTACTTCATGTATCTATTTTCATAGTTTCATATTCATAAATATAGAAAACACCCATACCCACAGTTTTGAATTGTGGGTATAATCACCGAAACTGTGCGTATAGGCTATACCCACAATTTTGGGAACCATGGGAAAAAAGTCATTAGTATACTTTTAACCTATACATGTAACGACCCAAAGTTTCATTTATGGAAATTCCTCTTGATCTAATTAAATTTCTCTTTATTTTTATCTAAAATGTCAACTTATTTGGTTTTATGTTAAGAATTTTGTCTTTTTCTAATATAGTCGTTGAACAGTGATCACATGATTAGTATAAATATAAGGATTTAACAAATCCAAATTTACTCAGACAAAGGACGTGATGGCCTCATCCATTAGAATTGCCCCATACGAAGCCCATTTTTCAAAACTCGGAAAAGTGGTGGTATCCTTGGGATTCTCTCTTGACCAAGCCCAAGCTGAGCTTCATCATCTCAAGCTCGAACGGGACCGTCTATGGGAGAAGTGGAAGTTGACAGAAATTACCACTCGAGCGATGTTATCTGAGACACCCCAAGAGTCTGTCACCATCACACACCTTACCTTTAGGTCTTATGCGGTTGTTTTAAGGGGTTATGTAACAAATATCTAGTAATATGTTCATGTATATTATTTTTCTATATAATAATGAAAATACCTCCTTGTCATTTTTGATACATTGTTAATAGTTTTTAAAGTAAAAAAAAGTGTTTTTAGTTATTATTTATTTAAGAATTCTATTTTCTTAAAATAAGGGATTTTTTAATTAAATAATATTTTAATAAAATGATATTATTATTATTAAATTAATTTTTATTAAATATAAATGATCTTATAATTTTATGAATGCAATTATAATTTTTATTAAGGTTTGAAATCCATTTCTGTCAAAACCCGTGAATTTTCGATAAATGTCAGTTTTTATTTTAAAAATGAAAATTAACATATTTAAAAAATTATCTAGATAAAATAAATGTTATTTCTGTAATCAGGATGTCGAAATTATCCAACGGTGAATTTTTCATAATTTTCTAAGACAGTCAAATTTTTTGGGTAAAAATTAAATACCGTTTAAATATATAATGTGTTTTATGACATCATAATGACCCAATAGTAATGTGATAAAACACTATAAGCTTTATGTTCGGCCAATATATGTTTTAAAATTAAAATAATGTGATTTTGGATTTTTTTTACTTACTTTTCAAATCATTAATGGACCCCTCAAGACTTATTAAACACATTGCCTTTTTAAATTAATTTCCATGGGAGTGTGACTCACCTCCACATAAGCAACCTCATTATTTTAAGAAGTTAGGAACTTTTCCTTATAAAATATTGTTTTCCTCTTCCCTTTTCCAAAAACCCCGGGCTAAAACCAAGGGATGGTTTGTGGTTTGGATTAATTTAATGTAAGGGGACCCAAACCTAAATAATAAAGAATTCCCTCAACTTTCCTATATAAACCCACCCAAGATCCCACTTCCTCCTCACTCAAATCCATTGGAGTTCGTCCAAACTATGCCCTAATCTCTCTATAATCCCACCATGGTTCCCCAAGCTCCCATGAAGCCTCTCTCAAGCCTCTCTCAAGCCTTCGGAAGCACACTTCCAAGTAAGGGTTTTTTCTTCCTTTCTCATTTTTATCAATTTTCATTATGTTGTATTTCCCTTTTAATTTCAATTATGAATGTTGGGTTTTGGTTTTTCACCTCCCCCATACTTCCCTCTTATTTTTTGAATGATGGGATACCCCTTTATCTCTCATTAAATGCCTTTCATGTACACCTGTTACTATGCTGAAATTTCGAAAGGAACTTCTCTCTCCTCTTTTACATTCAAGTACTAATTTTGTATCATGAATCTAAATTCCATTAAAATTGTTGAGACATGTACATATATGACCTAATTACTCTCCATTACATTTAAATATGATGAGGAACCACTTTCTCTCTCATAAACCATTTTTATGACTTCTTATGTCACGTCGTTACGCTGCCGAAATCGCACAGATTTTCTAAGCCAATGTCATTGTGTAGTGAATGCCATGCCCATTTCTCCATCAAAGGTACTGAACTTTATGCACATTTACTTATTGATTATAAATTATAATGTATTAATTCCACATTCCTTTATCTTGGAATAAATGTTTATGTTTTATGAATCCATGTGGCACACTTATGCATGAAATGAAATGTTTAAGAAGGGTGCACCCTTATAGCGCTTCAATGCATTGGGTAAAGAATAGTATCATGATACATCATTTTCAATGATTGTTGACTCATTCTAATTCAAGTGAAACGAGGGTTTACTCGTGATTTATGTGCAATGAGGATTTACTCATGCTCCATGTGCAATGAGCCTTGCCTCTTGCTAATTCCATGTTAACTGTTGTTCCCACATTCCCATGTTATGATTATCAAGATTTATCATGCCTTTATGTTGATGTTTCTCTTGTGATCTATTGATATACCTATTTTCTAACATGTATTTTACTCCTCATGTTATTCCATGTGTTCTCCTTTAATGGGCTTTATAGCTCACCCTTTTCTTATGCATGTCCTAAGGTTATCCCATGCAATGCTAAGTACGAGGGAATGTAGTGGTCATTTAAAGAAAGTTTTCAATAAATATGTTGTATTTCATGTTTTAAGTTTTTATGTAATGATCCTAAGCCCCAAAGACACTAAACCATTCAATATTTTTTTCAAGTGAAGATTTTTGTAATAAATCATGTTTAAGTTTGTAATAAAACCAGGGTTGTCATTTTTGGTATCAGAGGATAGGTTTAGTTATTTTTGGGATTAGGATTAGAAAAACCTAGTAAAGCCTTAGATACAAGACTAAGTACAGTAAATAAATCCCTGTGTTTTGGAGAGTATTGATTAAGTGGGTTATGAAGCAAATATATCTCTGTCTGGATACGAGCAGGTAGAGGCAGCTTTGGCACAGATGTATCCTAGGGGTAAAATCCAAAAACACCGCTTTGAGCTAGACTTGAACAAGAACTGGTGCACGACAATGGGCCTTGCTGCACTCTTGATTATGAAACTCTCGGTGGATATTATTTGGTAAATTTACATGCTTAGTATGAACCTTTATTAAGGGAATACAAATAATTCCTCTAAGAATATATGTCAGAAAGTAGATCATGAAAATCCTAGATTGAAGCCTATAGACTAATGAGTTAAGGAAATAAATGTTTATTTATAAGTCTTCAACTTTTGACTTTGGATTACCCTTTATGTGTTACCCCTATCTTTCCTTTTATTCAAGCCAATGGCTAGTAATATGAGGACTCGGGCTAATAACCGTTGTGAAGATCAGTGTGATGACTGTACTAATGAAATTCCCAATCCAATGGGAGCAGGAATTGCAAACTTTTTCACGCTTATCTTTCAGCTAAATCAAGTTTTGAATAGAAACATGGGTCAATAGGAACGTTCAACCCCCCCCCCCCAAGAAAGAACAAGTCACTATCGAGAGCTTCAGGAGACAAAGGCCTCCTACTTTTAGTGGATCATCTGATCTTGCGGTCACTGAACAATGGATCAACTCCATTGAAAATATCTTCTCCATCCTTCAATATTATGAACAAGAGAAGGTTCTCTTGGCTGGTTATCCTATGGAGGGTGAAGCTGATCAAAGGTGGACATTGATAAAAAATACGAAGCCTGAGGAGGAGATCGAGGCATTGGAATGGAAGGATTTCCAGAAAATGTTTTTTGATAAATATTTTCCGCGCACCCTCCAGCTTAAGATGGAAAGGGACATCCTTTCCCTCAAGAAAAAAGATGAATAATCTGTTGGAGCGTACGAGAAAAACTTCACAAGGCTTGCACGATATGCTTTCAGCTTTGTCATTACCCCCGAATGCAAGGTTGATCGCTTCTTTGGTGGGCTGAAGCCTAGCCTGCGGAAAGAATTGACGATCCGTGACTTCGATAGCTATGTGGAAATTGTCTGATGTGCCCTCAAGGTCGAAATGGAGATCGTGGAGTCATAGGGGTATCATGGGGACAATAAGCGTAAGGTGAAATTCAATTCTAGCGGTCCGATGGATAAATCCAACAATGCTAAGAAGATCCAGCACCCCACTTTCCAAAAGTGCGGAAGGAAGCACCCTGGAAATTGCCTTAAGGGGACGAGAAAATGCTTCATGTGTGGAATAGAAGGGAAACTATCTATTAATTGTTGGAAAGAAAGACATGTGGCTGCGATAGAGGAGAGGAATGCTCCATTTAAACATCAACGCATTGTTCAATGCAACAAATGCAATGAACCAGGTCATTTTCAAAATCAGTTCCCTAATCCAAGGGTTTTCTGAGACAACCAACAACCTCCAAGGTAGCAAGGAAGGGCTTTTTCCATCACTTCTGCCTAAGTGAACCCCTACAATGAAGTGGGGATAGGTATTCTAGTTATTCATTCAAGAATAGCGAATATAATTTTTGATTCAGGTTCTACGCATTCTTTTATATCTTGAATGTTTAGTAGAACAATCCCAGCACCACCCCAAATCATGGAAGTGAAGATGTTGGTGAGTACGGAAAATAAGGAGATCATCGCATCCCATGAATATAAGTCCTCCCCTGTTATAATCTGTGGATTGAATTTCCCGACGAACCTCGTCATAATCCCTCTGGTGGAATTCTATGCAATTCTTGGCATGGATTAGCTTTCCTTATATAGAGCTAATATAAATTGTCAGGAGAGGGAAATGACACTCCATATGGAGAATGGACCCCCGATTCTTTAAAAGTGTCAGGAGGAAGATGAATCTCCTTTAGCTCCATCATCTCAATCATGGATATTAATTCCCTATGAGCATGCACATCTGGCTCAGATTATTGAGTCCAAAGAAATAACCATCCTTGAAAAAATGCCTATTGTGAGGGAATTTGTAGAAGTGTTTCCTGAGGAACTGCCTTGTCTTCCTCCTAGAAGAGATGTTATGTTCTCAATTGAACTTATACCTGGGGCACTACCAATATCCAAGACTCCATATAGAATGGTTATTGTAGAGCTTGAAGAGCTAAAGAAACAACTACAAGAGAATCTGGATAAAGGGTTTATATGCCCAAGTGCTTCACCATGGGGTGCACCTGTCCTATTCGTCAAGAAGAAGGATTGGTCAATGAGGCTTTGCATCGATTATCGTGAACTTAAAAAAATCACGATAAAGAAAAAGTATCCTCTGCCACGGATTGATGACTTGTTTCATCAGTTGCGTGGAGCACAATACTTCTCCAAGGTATATTTGCGGTCAGGATATTATCAAGTAAGGTTGAAAAGGAAGATATCCTCAAGACTGATTTCCGCACAAGATACGGGCACTATGAATTCATAGTAATGCCTTTCAGACTCACCAATGATTTATCAATCTTCATGGATTTGATGAATAGAGTCTTTGGAGATTACATTGACAAATTTGTGGTAGTCTTACAGATGATATTCTAATATACTCCAAAACCAAGGAGGATCACGAGGAGCATTTAAGAACTATACTAGAGACTTTGCATAAGGAGAATCTCTATGCAAAGTACAACAAGTGTGAGTTCTGGTTGAAGGATGTCTCATTCTTGGGCCATATCATCACAAGCAATGGGATATCTGTGGACCCCTCTAAAACAGATGCAATTGAGGGATAGTCGAGGCCAACATCGGTAATGGATATCCGTAGCTTCTTGGGGTTAGCTGGATATTATCAATGATTTGAGAGAAATTTCTCATGATTGTCCAACCCGCTTACCAAGCTAACTAGAAAGGGAGCAAATTTTTCTTGAAGTGATGAATGCGAAGAAAGATTCACGAAGATAAAAAGGGGGCTTATCACTATGCCCGTGCTCACTTAACCCACAAGTAGGGAAATTTTTGTGGTATTCAGTGATGCTTCAAAGAAGGGCTTAGGATGTGTGCTGATGAAGAATGATAAAGTTATATCCTATTCCTCAAGGGAGTTGAAAATCTATGAGCAAAACTATCCAACTCATGATCTGGAGTTGGAGGCTGTGATCTTTTCATTGGAAATATGGCGGCATTATCTTTATGGAGAGAAATGTGAGATATATACTAACCACAAGAGTCTTAAATATATATTCACACAGAAAGAGCATAATATGCGCCAGAGAAGATGGATAGAGATAATCAAGGATTATGACTATTCAACATATTACAACACTGGGAAAGCGTACAAGGTGGTAGATGCCCTAAGTAGAAAGGATCCAGCGATTCTATCAATGATGAGAATTGAGAAGGATCCAATCTTCTTAGACTTGATGAAGATGGACATGGGAATCATAGAGAAGGGAACATCATCAATCCTTTCACAAATGATTGCTCAACCGTCTCTTTTAGAAAGGATAAAGGATTCTCAAAAGGATGATGTGGGAATTCCGGAAAAAGTGGAAGCTATCAAAAAAGGGAAATCCTCGGAGTTTAATGTTAATGAAGAAGGAATTGTGTAGTTTGGGAAATGACTATGTGTTTCACCTCATCCGGAACTAAAGAAGGATCATTTGGATGATTAACATAGTTCAAATTTCTCTATTCACCCAGGGAGCACAATGATGTATCGAGATCTCCAAGAAAACATTTTGTGGGATAACATGAAGAAGGAGATCACTGAATATACATCAAAGTGCCTGGTGTGTCAGCAAATGAAGGCATAGAGGCAGAACTCTAAGGGGATGATGCAACCATTTCACATACTAGAATGGATAAGGGAGAACATCACCGTGGACTTTGTCACCGGACTTTTGAGGATATCCAAAGAAAACAATGCAATCTGGGTTGTTGTGGATCATCTTACAAAGACTGCACACTTCATTGCTATTCAGGAGGATTTCTCATCGGATCAACTGGAAGAGATATATATCAAGGAAGTGGTAAGTTTTCATGGTGTACCACTATATATTGTGTCTGACTAAGATCCAAGATTCGCCTCTATGTTTTGGAAGAGTCTTAAACATGCTCTGAATACTGAACTGAACATTAGTACGGCCTATCATCCTCAAACTGATGGCCAATCCTAGTGGACTATCCAAACACTTGAGGACATGTTGAGAGCATGCTCAATAGACTTTAAAGGAGGATGGGATCAACATCATCCTCTGGTCAAGTTCTCTTATAACAATAGTTTCCACTCAAGCATCCAAATGTAACCATATGAAGCCCTGTATGGGAAAAGGTGCAGAACATCGGCATGACGGGATGAGGTCCGTGAACGTAAGCTGCTTGGACCAGAAATGGTCGAGGAAATGGTGGAGAATGTGAAAACCATTCAGCAGTATATCAAGGCATCCCAGAGTCGACAGAATAGTTATGCAGATAACCATCGACGAGACATTATGTTTAAAGGTGGATACATGGGTTTTCTACACATATTTCTGTGGAACAAGGTCATGAGGATTGGAAAGAAAGGGAAGTTACGTCCAAGGTACATCGGCCCCTTCGAGATTCTTGATGGTGTTGGGGTTGTGGCCTATCCACTAGCACTTCCACCTACCATGGTCAAAGTGCATGATGTCTTTCATGTATCCCTCTTAAAGAAGTAAATACCAGACTCTTCACATGTACTCTCTTCTGAGGTGGTACAATTGGAAGATGATCTTTCTTTTGAGGAGCAACCAGTGAAGATCTTAGATCATAGAGAACAAGTTCTACGAAATAAGACAATTCCCCTCGTCAAGGTGTTTTGGAGAAACTACATGTTTGAAGAAGCGACTTGGGAATCAGAGGAAATGATGAAGTTGAGTTACCCACATTTTCTTCATTGTGGGAAAACCAAAATTTTGAGGGCGAAATTTATTAAGGGGGGAATATTGTAACGACCCAAAGTTTCATTAATGGAAATCCCTCTTGATCTAATTAAATGTATCTTTATGTTTATAAAGAATTTCAACTTCTTTGGTTTTCTGTTAAGAATTTTGGCCATTGTTAATATAGACGTTGAACAGTGATCACATCATTAGTATAAATATAGGGCTTTAACAAATCCAAATTTACTCAGACAAATGAACCGATGGACTCATCGAGTAGAATTTCCCCATACGAAGACCATTTGTCGGAACTCGGAAAAGTGGCAGCATCCTTGGGCTTCGGTCTTGACCAAGCCCAAGCTGAGCTTCATCCTGTCAAGCTCGAACAGGACCGTCTACGAGAGAAGTGGTAGTTGATAGAAATTACCACTCGAGTGATGTTATCCGAGCCACCCCAAGAGTCTATCACCATCGCACACCTTACCCTTTGGTCTTATGTTGTTGTTTTAAGGGGTTATGTAACAAATATCTAGTACTATGTTGATGTATATTATTTTTTTATATAATAATGAAAATACCTCCTGGTCATTTTTGATACATTGTAAATAGTTTTTAAAGTAAAAATAGTGTTTTTAGTTATTATTTAATTAAGAATTCTATTTTATTATATTAAGGGATTTTTGGATTAAATAATATTTTAATAAAATCATAATAATATTATTAAATTATTATTTTTAAATATAAATGATCTTATAATTTTATGAATGCAATTATAATTTTTATTAAGGTTTGAAAGCCATTTTTTTCAAAACCCGTGAATTTTCGATAAATATCATTTTTTATTTTAAAAGTTAAAATTAACATATTTAGAAAATTATTTAGATAAAATAAATGTTATTTTTGTAATAAGGATGTCAAAATTATCCAACGGTGAATTTTTCATAATTTTCTGAGATTGTCAAATTTTTGGGTAAAAATTAAATACCGTTTAAATATATAATGTGTTTTATGACATCATAATGACCCAATAGTGATGTAATAAAATACTATAAGCTTTATTTTCGGCCAATATATGTTTTAACATTAAAATAATGTGATTTTGGGTTTTCTTTAACTTACTTTTCAAATCATTAATGGACCCCTCAAGACTTATTAAACACATTGTCTTTTTTAATTAATTTCCATGGGAGTGTGACTCACCTCCACATAAGCAACCTCATTATTTTAAGAATTTCGGACCTTTTCCTTATAAAATATTTTTTTCCTCTTCCCTTTTCAAAAAACCATGGGCTAAAACCATGGGATGGTTTGTAGTTTGGATTAATTTAATGTAAGGGGACCCAAACCTAAATAATAAAGAATTCCCTCAACTTTCCTATATAAACCCACCCAATCTCCCACTTCCACCTCACTCAAAGCCATTTTAGTTCGTTCAAACTCTTCACTACTCTCTCTAGAATCCTCCCAAGGTGCCCCAAGCTCCCAAGAATCCTCTCTCAAGCCTCTCTCAAGCCTTTGGAAGCAAACTTCCAAGTATGGATTTTTTCTTCCTTTCTCATTTTTATCAATTTTCATTATGTTGTATTGCCCTTTTAATTTCAATTATGAATGTTGGGGTATGGTTTTTCACCTCCCCCATACTACCCTCTTATTTTTTGAATGATGGGAGACCCCTTTATCTCTCATTAAATGCCACCCATGTACACCAGTTACAATGCCGAAATTCCGAAAGGAACTTCTCTCTCCACTTTTACATTCAAGTAATAATTTTGTATCATGAATCTAAATTCCATTACAATTATTGGGACATGTATATATATGACCTCCTTACTATCCATTACATGTAAATATGATGAGGAACCACTTTATCTCTCATAATCCATTTTTATGAATTCTTATGTCACGTCGTTACGCTGCCGAAATCGCATCGATTTTCTAAGCCAATGTCATTGTGTAGTGAATACCATGCCCATTTCTCCATCAAGGGTACTCACCTTTATGCACATTTACATATTGATTATAAAGTTTCATATATGAATTAGACATTCCTTTATCGTGGAATAATCTATTATGTTTTATGAATCCATGTTTTATGATCCATGTAACACCCTAAGCTTCTACGATATGCTTCTCTTTGAATAATGCAATAGCGTGTATTGTACGCAACATCGAGTTCTAACACGCACCACAACCGATCAAACTAGCCGTTATGAATAGTAATACCTAATTTTTAAAATTATAGAAATTTTATCTCTCAAAATGGAATTCATTTTGGGATTCGGAGTATCGAATTTATCCTAAGGTTAAATTTTGGTACTTTTCAGATAACTTTAATATTTTGATGAATAGTGAAAATTACTTAATTTTAATTAAAAACAACTTTTTTTAATCAAAATAATTAATAATGATAAATTATGATTTTTAGTGGTTTTAATGTATATTTAGAATATATTTTTACAATTTAATACAATTTTGGTCATTATACATAATTTCACAATTAAACTGGACATAAACATGTTGCAATCTTTTGATAGTTATTATATCTTAAAAACACACTTTTTGTTTTGACAGCGGGAAGTAATTTTAAATTAATTTCTACCACTTCTGTGTTTTGAATTCAGAAAAATGTATTCCATATTTGGAATCAGGATGTCCAAATTTTTTAAATAGGTAACTTTTATTTGTAGACATTTTGAATAATTACTTTGGTAAATATTTTATTTAGCATGGTTAAAGGGTAAATCTGGTAAATAAGGGTTAACAAATAATATTATAATAATACTAAATTACCATAAAACGTGTCCTAACCTTTTTTTGGATACATGTCCGACCATGGGAATCTTTGTGTCGATTTTGTAATCCCATGGAGCCACATGTAGGTGATAGGGACACATTATTTTAATTAAGTTAAAATAAATATCAAAATGAAAAAAGCATATATCGAATAGAAAAACAATTTTTACAAAGGGATATATATGTTGGTGTTTCGACTATAAATATTTATTAGAAAGATAAAACGATTTCCTACATAATGATATTTTATTTATAATTTTTAAACATTAAATAATTTAATTTATTTATGACACAATGATGATGCAGTAATCACAACAATATTGAAAAATTAAAATAATTGATATTATAAATTCCAAAATAAATATAATTTCATACTTTTAATGGATCAAACAAATTTTATAGGATAGTATAACATATTAGGATTTATTTAATTAACTTTTTCGAAGTAATAATTCTGTTATTATTTTTACAAAAGTCAATTATTGAATATTGTCAAAATTGACATAAAAGAGTTTTTAAAACAAATATTATATTATTAATTGATATTAGATTCCTAAAACTCTAAGGTCCGGCCAAGAGACTTATATCATGATATTTTTATCATTAATGGATCACTTGGGGGTCGCTTGGATGTATATAGTAATTTTATTAACCATATAATATAAAAATACAAAGAGACATTGTAAAAGTGAAACTAATTAACTAAGAGTTAATACTTAAAGATAAGGTTAATATATTAACCCAAACATGTCTCAATCCAATTGGTTGAGAGGTTATCGACCTATCCCCACCTTAACCATTAAAGTATCCACTTTGGAGCCATTAGAAACTGAATATGAATTTATTATAAAATAATATTTCTAGCTTTTCCAAAGGTACCCCTCACCCCTCTTATAAAAGGGTACTCCTCCTTCTCATTAATTCACACCTTCCAAGCCTTTTGGTTCGGACAAACCCTGCCCATATACTCTCTCAACTTCCCTCACTTCATTCTAGAGGCCTTCTTTTAGTCATAAATCCAACCTATGGAGCCCTTTTGATCAAATCAAAAGGAAGAACCCGAAGAAGAGGTAATAACCTCACCACCCTTTTTCAAGTTCAATTCTTCTCCCACTTCTTCATTCTCTGTTATTACCATTATATAATAATAACTCCAGTATCTTATATATATTGAAATATTATTATAAATATGGTACAACCATATTCAGTATTCTATCCATCCTTTGAATGACATGTCACCATACGTGCGTACGTACGGCTTACCGTCTCCACGTCGTGGTGTAATTGATATTCAATATATTATTATTTGGATGGGTATAATAATTATTTGTAATTCAGGTAAATAATAAATATAACATGATACTAATTCTGTATATATGATATAACATCCAATTATATATTATTTTAATATCAAATGAATGATATTGTCACTCGTGCGTACGTACGGACTACCATCTCCACGAACGCGATGAGATTCATTCTCCATCATATCCATTCAAGTCTAATTCTCATTTTATGATTAATAATAGTATCTAAGGACTTGAAATAATTCTGGATATGATTAAGATACAACCTATCAGTGACAAACACGGCTTACGTAACAAAACATATAAAAGAAAACAAGTAAGTTAACACCCGAAACAATGATAATACTAAGATATTATTAACAAATCCATGTTAAAAGATCATATATGATATCATATTAATGAATATAATTCTTGTATAATTTAATAACAGTTATTTCACCACTATACATGAAGATATCCTACCCCATCCAAGGAAAATTACAAGGTAAGGGTTTATTTCACAATCTCTTCATTATCCGAGGTTGTTTATACATAATAATCTATTGGGATCTCTTTATCATCCACATCCATGTTTAATAAAAATGTATTTCAAAACATTTTTACTATTTACAAGAATATGGGTTAAAGTCATTAATACCCTTTTTTGACTTTTTATAAGTGGTTTATAAAGGAATCTCCCCGTCTTTTTCCAAACAAGGTCCTTTTTAACCTTTTTGACAGAATTAAGGTAAGAATGTTTTTTTAACTTATACGGTGGGTGAGGCTATTTTCCACCATTATAAAATCTTCTAAGCTTCCCTTATAATATTATAAGAAGATTTTCAAAGTAAGTGTTTTATTTTATAATTATGTGACTTTTAAATGATTTCAAAATAGAAAGAGATATTTCTCTTAAAAGAGTTTGATTTCATCTATGTCAACATCCTTTGATGGATTTTAAGCTTATTTGAAGTTGATTTATTATGATAAAACACTTATATATTGTATTGAAGGTTTTGTGATAGATTTGACTATGGATGTGTTATTTTTATACCATTCATGGATTATGGATGAAGTATTTACATTTCGTATGCTAGTTTTAATACGAATGTTTATGTTATGTTTAAACCTTTTCATATAGGAATGAATTGGACTTAATATGTGACGGGTGGAACCTGCTATAGCTCCTCGATGCATCGGTAGGTATCATGAGACAAACTAGTGTCTTGGCACAAGGACTTGACAAAATCTTATTTGTAGTCTTGGCACGAGGCCTTGGCTATGTGGTTATGATAGTCTGGAATTATGCATTCCATCAATATGAAAGTGGTTATTGATATTTCATGTGATTATTTTATTAGTAGGATATCCATGTGAAGAAGTAAATGGAATTATTTCATTTTATTTTTTCCATACTATGTTGAAGTTAAAGTTTATAAGGCTTTTGTTTTAGTTATACATTGCCTTAAATGTTTATTCTTATTTATAAATGTTTCTGCTATATTCTTATCCTTACTAAGCATTTGATCTCACCCCTTCTCTATGTTTTATTTTTCCCAGGAGGTGAAGAAGTAAATTATGAATGACCTGTAGGGATAGTATGAGGGGATAAGAGTGTAGACTATGGAGACTATGTTGTTTTAGTTTTCATTTTTATGATGTAATATAAAACTTTATGAATATATCTAGTGTTTCCAAGGCTACTACACAAATCGGTCTTTTGAGATTTGATCATTCTTCTGATCAAGCCAATGTTATGTAATAATGCACTGACTCTAGGTAACTGGGGTTAGGGCGTTACAGTTGGTATCAGAGAAAGTTTAGTACAAACCTTGGAAGCTAGATTTAGATAAACTCTGATTAGAGCACGTAGACCTAAGATGAACTTTGAGGATTAGTATAGAAAAACATCCTAGAATTTTGGTATTGTAGAGATTTTTTGAGTTTTCCAAGCAATACATCCCTGTCTAGATACGAGCTAGTAGAGGCGGCTCTGGCACAGATGTGCCTAGGGGTAAAACCAGAAAACACCGCTTTGAGCTAGACTCGAACGGGAATTGGTGCACGACAATGGGCCTTGCTGCACTCTTGGTTATGACACTCCCAGGGGATATGCTTAGGATAACTCTCATTTTCTTTACAAATAATTATGAAGTGTTTATGAGTATATACATCCTCAAAGAAAACATTTTTATGATTATGGATTATATCCATAAATAGTTCAATTTATGTTAAGTGTTTTATAAGTATGGAATTATGTATTTTGATTCATAAACTGATCTAGTTTATGCCATTGTTTAGAAATGGCGCCTCGTGGAAGAAATGAAAACTGTATCAATTCACAAACTCCATGTAGGGATTTCCCTCCTACTCAAGATAATTATAGTGGAGCCAGTGATGCAACTGGTGTCGATCAGATAATCACCATACTGGGAAAACTCACTCAGGTTATGAATAATAACCTTACACGTATGGAGCACCCTGATCTGTAGCATAGAGGATCAATGTTATATCTCTTCATGAGGCAAAAACCACCAACGTTCAATGGGAGTACAAATCCCTTAGTAGCTGAGCAATGGATAAATTCCCAAGAGAAAATATTTCAGGCTTTGCAGAGTAGTTAAAGGGAAAAATTTATCATAGATGTTTACCGCCTTAATGGAGATTCTGATCAATGGTGTTCATTGATTCAAAACATGAAGGAATATGATGAAGTATCAAATATGGAATGGAAGGAGTTCAAAGATCTAATTTTAGAAAAATACTTTCCTTGTGACCATCGAGCAGATATGGAAAGGCAATTTCTAAGTCTGAGACAAAAGGAGGATGAGAATATCGCAAAGTATGAGGCTAACTTTACAAGGCTAGAAAGGTATACTGGAGATTATATACGTAACCCAAGAAGTAATATTGATCATTTCATTGATGGGTTAAAACCATTTCTCCGTCGAGCATTAGTCTCACAATCCTTCTTATCGTACGAAGACATTGTCACATGTGCTATCAAGAAAAAAAGGAATTCTCTAGGTCTTATGACTTTAAAGCAAAGAAAGTGAAGAAGAGATCTGCTGATCAATCTGGGAATAGAAATAAGGGGAAGAAGAGAAAGGTTGAATATCCATCCTGTGGTAAATGTGGGAAAAAACACCCTCGTACTTGCTTGAAGGGAATGGGTGTCTATTACAAGTGCGGTGAAAAAGGCCACCAAGCTCGTAACTGTAAAGGGAAGAAGGAAGCTACCAATGTTTAGTGCTACAATTTTAGGGATATGGGACTTTATGCAATTGAATTTCCTAAGCATCAGGGGAACATACCTCAGAAAAGTCCAAGGGATCAAGGCCAAGCTTATGTTATCACTACTGCTGAGGTAGAATCTCTGAAAGACGTGGTGGAATGTAATTTAATGGTTTCCTCAAGTTTAGAAAATACATTATTTGATTCTAGATCATCTCATTGTTTCATATCTTCCCATTTTTCTAAGAAAATTAGATATTTCCAATTTGATTTAACAAAGGAGTTGCTAGTTAAAACTCTTAAGGGAAGTATCATTGTAACAATGTTTTGTGAAACAATCCTCATTAGAGAACATAAATGTTCTTTATCCGTTGATCTCATCATCATACCTATTATTGACTTTGATATAATCCTTGGTATGTATTGGATTTCGGACTATGATGCGAAGATTTATTTTACGAAGAAAGAGGTTACGATTTTTGATGATGATGATAAGGAACACCTTATCTTTAGAGAAGAATCGTCACCACCTAATTCTTATTTAGTTCCACCCCCATTAGCTCAACTAAATTCAATTATTGGGGAGGAAGAGGATGAAATTATAGTGGGTGAGGAAAGTAATGTTCAAATAGAGGATGTACCTATTGTGAAAGAATATGTAGATGTGTTTCCGAATGATTTACCCGGACATCCTCCAGAGCGAGAAGTTGAGTTTTCCATTGATTTAATTCAAGGATCAAGGCATATATCGAAGACCCCTTATAGAATGGCCACTGTATAATTAGTTGAACTAAAGAAACAACTATATGAATTGAGTAATAAGGGATTTATTCTACCTAGTGTTTCTCCATGGGGATCCACTGTTCTTTTTGTTAAAAATAAAGATGGATCTATGAGGTTATGTATCGACTACAGAGAGATCAATGCTATAACAATAAATAACAAGTATCCCCTACGTCGCATTGATGATTTATTTGACCAACTGCAAGTATCTAAATACTTTTCAAAGATTGACCTTCGATCTGGATACCATCCTTTGTGTGTGAATAAGGAAGACATTCCGAAGACAGCATTTCGAACCAGGTACGGGCATTATGAGTTTACGGTAATGCCTTTTGGATTGAATAATGCACCCTCTGTATTCATGGATCTGATGAATAGAGTTTTCAATGAATATCTCGATGAATTTGTTGTGGTATTTATTGATGATATCTTGGTATACTCCAAAATCTATGAGAATCATGAAAATCACTTGCGCATTATCTTAAAGACTCTAAGAAGACATGAATTATATGGGATGTTTAGCATGTGTGATTTCTGGCTTCATGAGATTTCTTTTCTTGGACATATTGTCTTTAAGGATGGAATTTTCATTGATCCTTCTATGACCAAGGCAATCCAAGAATGGCCAGCACCTACGAGTATAACTGAGGTACACAGTTTTATTGGTTTAGCAGGTTATTATCGACGTTTCGTCCATAATTTTTCTCAGTTGTCTAACCCATTAACAAAGCTCACAAAAAAGGGGTTAAATTTTTTTGGACAAAATAGTGTGAAGAATGTTTCGAAGAACTGAAGAGAAGATTAGTCAATGATCCTATATTGACTCTACCATCGGGGAGTGATGGGTTCGTTATTTATAGTGATGCATCGAAGAAAGGACTTGGTTGTGTCCTTATATAGAATGACAGGGTTATTGCCAATGCATCACGATAGTTGAAAATTCATGAACAAAACTATCACACTCATGATCTCGAGTTAGAAGCTGTGATATTTTCTTTGAATATATGGAGGCACTACCTCTATGGTGAAAAATGTGAGATTTTTACTAATCACAAGAGTTTGAAGTATACTTTCTCACAAAAAGAACTCAACACGAGGCAAAGGATATGGCTTGAATTACTCAAGGATTATGATTTCATGATACACTACCACCCGGGGAAGGCAAACAAGGTGGAAGATGCTTTGAGCAGAAAATATCATGGAGTTTTGAACAATATGAGAATTGAATGGGATCCAATTTTCATGGATATAGTGATGATGGACCTGGGAATAACCAGGGAAGGTGAAACATCAATGCTTTTTCAAATGGTTGCCAAACCATATTTACTAGAAAGGATTAAGAGTTATCAGACCGATGATGAATAATTTCAAAAGAAGATTAAATCTGTGAATGAAGGGAGATTGAGAGACTTTGTGTATGAAGATGCAATTTTGAAATTTGGGAAGGGACTTTGTGTTCCAGATATACCTGATCTAAAAAAGGGAATTTCTGGATGATACTCATAGTTCCAATTTCTCTATACACCCTGGGAGCACCAAAATTTATAGAGATTTGAATGAACATTTTTGGTGAGACAACATGAAAATGGAGATTGCTGATTTTGTGTCAGGATGTATGGTTTTTCAACAAGTGAAAGCTCGAAGGCAACAGTCTAGTGGAGTATTGCAACCTCTTCCCATACCGGAGTGGAAATGAGATAATATTATGATGGACTTTTTCATGGGACTACCAAAGACTCCTAGAAGGAACAATGCATTATGGGTCATTGTTGATCGTCTTACCAAGTCAGCACATTTTATTTATATAAGGAAAGATTTACCACTTGAACGACTAGCAAGACTATATATTAATTAAGCTGTCAGACTTCATGGAGTACCCCTATCGATTGTTTCTGATCGTGATTCCCGTTTTACTTCAATATTCTGGAAAAGTCTTCAGAAAGCCTTGGATACTGAACTTTATTTGAGCACTGACTACCACTCTCAAACAGATGGGAAATAAAAACGAACTATTCAGACCTTAGAAGACATGTTGAGATCCTGGTCACTTGACTTTCAGGGTGTGTGGGATCAATATTTACCTCTGATAGAATTTTCTTATAATAATAGCTTCCATTCGATTATTCATATGGCACCATATGAAGAATTATACGGAAGGAGATGTCGCACACCAACTTGTTGGGATGACGTTGGTGAAAGAAAACTTGTAGTCCCAGAACTGGTGGAGGAAATGATGGAAAAGGTGAAGGTAATCCAAAACCACATCAAAGAAGCTCAAAGTAGGCAGAAGAGCTATGCAGATAATCGAAGGAAGGATTTGAAATTTCAAGATTGTGATCATGTTTTCCTGAAGGTATCTCCATGGAAGGGAGTCATACGTTTTGGTAAGAAAGGTAAATTGAGTCCCAGGTACATCGGACCTTTTGAAATTCTAGAATGAATTGGGGCTGTAGCTTACCGATTGGCAATTCCACTAAGTCTCTCCAAAGTTCACGATGTGTTCCACGTATCTCTATTGAGGAAATAAATGCCTGACCCAACGCATGTACTAACCTATTAGGAATTAGAAATTGAACTCGATCTGTATTATTGAGAAGAGACCGTCAAGATTCTTGATACTAGAGAACAAGTACTGAGAAAACGGACGACACGTCTGGTAAAAGTCTTGTGGAGAAACCATAAGATGGAAGAGGAAACGTGGGAACCCGAGGAACTTATGATGAAGAACCACCCGATTCTTTTCATGCGGTAGTATTCTATAAATTTCGAGGATGAAATTATTTGAAGGAGGGGATAATGTAACACCCCAAGCTTCTACGGTACGCTTCTCTTTGAATAACGCAATAGCGTGTGTTGTACGCAACATCGAGTTCTAACACGCACCACAACCGATCAAACTAGCCGTTATGAATAGTAATACCTACTTTTTAAAATTTTAGAAATTTTATCTCTCAAAATCGACTTCATTTTTTGATTCAGAGTATTGAATTTATCATATGGTGAAATTTTGGTACTTTTCGGATAACTTTAATATTTTGATGAATAGTGAAAATTACTAAATTTTAATTAAAAACCACATTTTTAATCAAAATAATTAATAATGATAAATTATGAATTTGAGTGGTTTTAAAGTATATTTAGAATATATTTTTACCATTTAATACGATGTTGTTCATTGGACATAATCTCACAATTAAACCGGACATAAACAAGTACCCATCTTTTGATAGTTATTATATCTTAAAAACACAATTTTTGTTTTGACAGGAGGAATTAATTTTAAATTAATTTCTGCCACTTCTGTGTTTTGAATTTGGTAAAATGGATTCCATATTTGGAATCATGATTTCCAAATTCTGTAAATAGGTAACTTTTATTTTTAGAAATTTTGAATAATTACTTTCGTAAATATTTTATTTACCATGGTTAAAGGGTAAATCCGGTAAATAATGGTTAAATAATTATATTATAATAATACTAAATTACCCTAAAACGTGCCATAACCTTATTGGTGGATACATTTCCGACCATGGGCATCTTTGTGTTGATTTTGGAACCCCATGGATCCACTTGTAGGTGATAGGGACACATTATTTTAATTAAGTTAAAATAAATATTAAAATGACAAAAGCATATATCTTTTAGAAAACCACTTTTTACAAAGGGTTATATATGTTGGATGTTAGACTATAAGTATTAATTAGAAAGATAAAAATATTTCCTACATAATGGTATTTTATTTATAATTTTTAGATATTACATAATTTAATTTATTTATGACACAATGATGATGCAGTAATTACCATAATAGTGAAAAATTAAAATAATTGATATTATAAATACCAAAAATAAATATAATTTGAGACTTTTAATGAATTACACTAATTTTCATGGATAATATGACAAATAATGATTGATGTAATTAACTTTTTCGAAATAATAATTCTTTTATGATTTTTAGAAAAGTCAATTATTGAATAGTGTCAAAATTGACATAAAAGAGTTTTTAAAACAAATATTATATTATTAATTGATATTAAATTCCTAAAAAATCTAAGGCTTGGCCAAGGGAATTATATCATGATATTTTTATCATTAATGGACCACTTGAGGTTCTATTGGATGTTTATAGTAATTTTATTAACCATATAATATAAAAATACAAAGAGACATTGTAAAAGTGATACTAATTAACTAAGAGTTAATACCTAAAGATTAGGTTAATATAGTAACCCAAACATGTCTGAATCTTATTGGTTTAGTGGTTTTAGACCTATTCCCTCCTTTAACTTTAAATAATATACTTTGGAGCCATTATAAACCGAATATGAATTTATTATAAAATAATATTTCTATCTTTTCCAAAGGAACCCCCCACCCCTCTTATAAAAGGGCACTCCTCTTTCTCATTAATTCACACCTTCAAAGCCTTTTTGTTCGGACAACCCCTGCCCAAATACTATCTAAACTTCCCTGAATTCATCATAGAGGCATTACTTTACTCAGAAATCCAACCTATAGAGCCCCTTTGATCAAATCCAAATGAAGAACCTGAAGAAGAGCTAATAATTTCACCACCCTTTTTCAAGTTCCTTTCTTCTTCCACTTCATCTTTCTTTGTTATTACCATTCTAAAATAATAACTCCAGTATCTTATATATACTTTAATATTATTATAAATATGGTACAACCAGATTCAGTATTCTATCCATCCTTTTAATGACATGTCACCATACGTGTGTACGTACGGCTTACCGTCTCCACGTCGTGGTGTAATTGTTATTCAATATATTATTATTTGGATGGGTATAATAATGATTTGTAATTCATGTAAATAATAAATATAACATGATAATGATTCTGTATATATGATATACAATCCAATTATATATTATTTTAATATCAAATGAATGATATTGTCGCTCGTGCGTACGTACGGACTACCGTCTCCACGAACGCGATGAGATTCATTCTCCATCATATCCATTCAAGTCTAATTCTAATTTTATGATTAATAATAGTATCTAAGGACTTTATATAATTTTGGATATGATGAAGATACAACCTATCCATGACAAACACATCTTACATAACAAAACATATAAAACAAAATGAGTAAGTTAACACCTGAAACAATGATAATACTAAGATATTGTTAACAAATCGATGATAAAAGATCATATATGATATCATATTAATGTATATAATTTTTGTATAATTTAATAACAATTATTTCACCACTATACAGGAGGTTAATATACCCCAACCAAGGAAAAGTACAAGGTAAGGGTTTATTTCAAAATCTCTTCATTATCCGAGGTTATTTATACGTAATAATCTACTGGAATCTCTTTATCATCCACATCCATGTTTCTTAAAAATGTATTTCAAAACATTTTTCTAATTACAATAATATGGGTTAAAGTCATTTATACCCTTTTTTGACTTTTTATAAGAGGTTTATAAAGGAATATTTCTGTCATTTTCCAAAGAAGGCCCTTTTTAACCTTTTTGACAGAATTAAGGTAAGAATGTTTTTTTAACTTATACGGCGGGTGAGGCTATTTTCCACCATTATAAAATCATCGAAGCTTCCCTTACAAGATTATAAGAAAATTTTCAAAGTAAATGTTTTATTTTATAATTATGTGACTTTTAAATTATTTCAAAATAGAAAGAGGTATTTCTCTAAAAAGAGTTTGATTTCATCTATGTCAACATCCTTTGATGGATTTTAAGCTTATTTGAAGTTGATTTATTATGATACAATACTTATATATTGTATTGAAGGTTTTGTGATAAGTTTAAATGTGGATGTGTTATTTTTATACCATTCATGGTTTATGGATGAAGTATTTACATTTCGTATGATATTTTTAATATGAATGTTTATGTTATGTTTAAAAATTTTCATATAGGAATGCATTGGACTTAATATGTGACGGGTGGAGCCCGCTATAGCTCCTCGATGCATCGGTAGGTCTCATTAGACAAACTAGTTTCTTGGCACAAGGCCTTGACAAAATCTTAATTGTAGTCTTGGCACGAGGCCTTGGCTATGTGGTTATGATAGTCTGGTATTATGAATTCCATCATTATGAAAGTGGTTATTGATATTTCATGTGATTATTCGATTAGTAGAATATCCATGTGAGTAAGTAAATGGAATTATTTCATTTTATTTTTTCCATACTATGTTGAAGTTCAAATTTAAAAGGCTTTTGTTTTAGTTATACATTGCCTTAAATGTTTATTCTTATTTATAAAAGTTTATGCTATATTGTTATCATTACTCGGAATTTGAGCTCACCCCTTTTCTATGATTTATTTTTCCCAAGATGTGAAGAAGTAAATAATGAATGACCTGCAGGGATAGTTTGAGGGGATAAGAGTGTAGACTATGGAGACTATGTTGTTGTAGTTTTCATTTTTATGATGTAATGTAAAAAATTATGAATATATCTATTGTTTCTAAGGCTACTAAACTAATAGGTCTTTCAATATTTGATCATTCTTTTGATCATACCAACATTATGTAATAATGCACCGACTCTGGGTATCTGGTGTCGGGGCGTTACAATCCATGTGGCACACTTATGCGTGAAATGAAATGTTTAAGAAGGGTGCACCCTTATAACGCTCCAATGCATTGGGTAAAGTATTGTATCATGATACGTCATATGCAATGAGTGTTGACACATGCTAATTCAAGTGCAACGAGGGTTTAATCGTGCTTTATGTGCAATGAGGATTTACTCATGATCCATGTGCAATGATCCTTGACTCATGCTAATTCCATGTTAAGTTTTGTTTCCACATTCCCATGTTATGATTATCGTGATTTATCATGCATTTATGTTCATGTTTCTCTTGTGCTCTATTGATATACCTACTGTCTAACATGTATTTTACTCCTCATGTTATTCCATGTGTACTCCCTTACTGGGCTTTATAGCTCACCCTTTTCCTATGCATGTCCTCAGGTTATCCCATGCAATTCTAAGTATGAGGGATTGTAGTGGTCATGTAATGGAAGTTTTCAGTAAAGATGTTGTCTTTCGTGTTTTAAGTTTTTATGTAATGATCCTAATCCCCAAAGACACTAAACCTCTTGATTTTCTTTGTTGTATCAAGTGATTATTTCTGTAATAAGTCATGTTTAAGTTTGTAATAAAACCAGGGTTGTCATAATACACCTAGTTTTAGAATTCTATACTTAATATTTCAAAACCATGGGAATAGGTGTTTTCTATTGTGTCATAACCCTCTACCCAAGGATTTAAAAAATCACCGGTCATAGGATTCGATCCCTGGACTGGTTCTTCATAGACTTCATTCCTAAAAAATACCCAAATTTATCTTATTCATATATGAATATATATTAAAAAATATTTTTTTATATAAAATGTGGCTTTGAGAGAAACAATTGTGGGTATAGGTGTTCCCGCGAAAATTTTTCTTTTCATTCAGAACTTTGTTTGGGTCCCACACTCACGTGGAGAAGCAATACCCATGGTCTTTCAGAACTATGTGTTTCGGTTTTTAACCCACACCTATACCCATGGTTTTTGGGAAACCATGGTTATAGGTCTTGAACCAAACCCTACACTCACAGTTTATAAATAACTATGGGTGTAGGTTGTAATTTTCTACCTATACCCACTGTTTTGGTAAACTATGGGTATAGGTTTGGAAAAAATAATATACACTCGGTTTTGGGAAAATTGTGGGTATAGGGTTATTTTAAAGTAGTAATTGTAGTTTAGGAATTATGTATTAATGTTTCCTTTGATAGTATTTAGTTGAAATCCACTCATCCTAAGAAGGTTCTTTAAGAACAATAGCTTGATGATGAGTTTCATAGCACTAGATACTTTCTAAATGCTTGGGATACCATTCTTTATTACTAGTTCTCCAAAGAGGGAATTATATTCTTTTATAGCCATTTTTTGGTCCCATAAGTGGTAAAGAAAGTTGTAATTGGGAATTTGTATATTTTCCACTGAGGAGTGAACCTAGGGACCATGAAGATGTTCTATGATATGCGGCGGCGGTTCTGGTGGACAGGTATGAGATGGGGCATTGCGTAGTTTTCCTCTCACTGTTATATGTTCCAACATGTTAAGGTCAAGCAGTAGAAACGTCTTGGTTTTCTTCAACCAATTCTAGTTCCAACATCGAAGTGGGATAATATATCTATGGCATTTTTGGTTGGGTTTCCATGTACCCATAGAAAGAAGAATTCTATATAGGTTGTGATTGATAGGCTAACCAAGTCAGATCACTTTAAACTCATTTTTGATACAACAAAATATAAGAAGTTGGGAAATATATAGGCGAAATATATTTTTCATTTTCATGGAGTTAAATCTACTATAGTTTCTTATGGGGAGCCTCATTTCACTTATAATTTTTGGAGAGGCCTTTAGGAGGCACTGGGATCTCATGTCCATTTGAGCACAGCATACCATCGACAGTAGGATGTCCAGATTGAAAGCGCTATATATATATTCTTATGGATATGATCTGGACTTGTGTTATTTAATTTGGTGGGTCTTGGGATGATCATTTGGGGATCATTGAGTATTTTTATAACAATAGTTATCACTCCTTGATCATAATGGCTCTTTTTGAGTCCTGGTATGGCCACGCTTACAAATGTCTGTTGCATTGGTCATAGATTATTGAATGTTCCTTTGCTGTGCTGATTTCGGTCCAATAGATGATAGAAAAGATTCAGTTTATTTTTTATAGGATGTTGGTGGAAAATATTTGATATAATTAATATGCAAATCTTCATCATAGACCATTGGAATTCTCAATTGGTGACCAAGGGTTCTTGAAAGATTCACCCTGGTTTCATCATCGATGGATTGGGATGAAAGGGAAACTTTCTCATTGTTTTGTGGGACCTTTAGAGGTTTTTGAGTGTGTGGGTAAAGTTTCTTACCATTTATAACTACCACTGCAGTTGAAAATGATACATAATGTTTCCATGTAATGCAGTTCAGAAAGAATCTATTTGATTCATCTCATGTTCTGAGATAGAGTGATCATGAGGATGAACCTAATTTATTTGTGACTAAAAGACCATTCAGGATAGTTTCTTTTTAATACCAGATACTTCTTGGGAAGAAAATACCATTGATTTTAGGGCTATAGAATCACGGTTTTGATTCTCATGAGACATAGGAGGCAGAAGCATTTATGGGAGAGAAGTAACCACATCTTTATGGAATGTGATCTTCTGTGTATGCTTTATATAGATAGAAAGTATATTTGGTGTGGATGTTGTAACATTTGGTTACTATTTTTTGTTATTATTAAACCCCTATTTTTTATCAAGCATTGGTTGGGTTTTATTTGGGGTTGTTTTATGTGGTAATTCTAAGTGTTTAGAACTTTATGGGCTAGTAAATGGTTGGCGCACAGTTTTCCCTAACTTTGAAACCTTCTATAGAAAACCATGAAGCCCAAGGAAGTGGGATTTTATATAGTTTCTACATATTTTATAAACTATGTTCTCTCCCTATAATGGCCCGAAGGCCTTATTTTTTATTTTATTATAGATAATACCATTTTTAAGGGTTGAAGGGGAACCCGGACATGACCCATAGGTCCAAGGCACAAGGCCCAACATGACCTGAAATACATGACCTGAAGGCCCAGAGGCATACCATGCCCATTACATGACCTGAATACCCATCCCATAGAACTTCCCCTCCCCATCATCTTGAATCATTGATCTCTTTAGCTCCCCACCTTGAATTGTTCATCGGCTAGCATTGCCCCGTACAAAACTTCACGGTGTCTGGTCTTGATGGCGGCTGGCATAACCTCTAATTCTTCCAATCTGGTTATCTCTGCATCTGGTGGCTGCTCTCCCCACCTTGAATTTATGATCGGGTATAGTCTCATTGGCCTATGTTCTCTCTTAATAGAATCTATGTGTCCCATTTCAAATAGGCACACAACTTGTGAATAGTTTGTTTAGAAAGTGCACCTCTGTTCAAGAAACCATTCGAGCAAGTTTTTTATTAATATAAATTTTTATTAAAATTTTCCAAAACCCACCTTTTTGGTCCCTAGTAGACCATTACGACACATAGTAGATTTATCCCTTCCTTAAAGCTCCCATAAAGAGTTTTTGTCCCCTCGGATCCATCTTGGAAGCGATTTGAATGTTGGTGAATGCCCTTTGATCTTATCATAGTCAGTTTCCTCACCCCGATCAATATCTCTTGTGATCTATCTTCTCTTCCTTTGGTTTTTGTGGATCCTTGTGTTAGATTTCAGATCAAACACCCTCTATTTTGGATTATAAACCTAGGTTTGTTCCTGGTTTCCAAAATTCATTGATCACTGTTCTATATTGATGAATCCTGATTAGGGTTTGGCATTGCAAGATCCGTTGATCCTGAGGTGGGAAGTTCCATTATGATGCTATATTTAAGCTAACCCTAAATTGATTTATTTAATTTCATTTATTTAAATTCAATTTAATTTATTGATTTTAATTGAATGTATTTCAATTGGATTCCTTGAAAAACCAAATATCATTTAATTGATGTTTTAAAAATTGGTTCTTAGCATGAAATTAGAAAACAACTAATTCCATTGAATTGGGGTGTGTTTATAGAAATTTGATAAATTTAATTTTTTTAATTTAATTTGTGGAATTAATGGAAATTGTTTCAATAAATTTTTTGAATTTAATTGTTGAAATTTATTTGATGTAAAATTATGTAATCCCCCAATTCCATTGAATTGGGGGTTTATTGTGAAATCAATGTAATATTGTGAAAAAATAAAGTGTTGAATTTAATTTGTGAAATTGAATTCAAAAAATTAATTTTAAATCTATTTCAAATTTTTATATTTTGAAAACAGTTTTAAATGGTTTTAATATGAACCTTTGGGTACTTTTTTAGAAAAATGAATATTTTTTATTAAAAACCTATGTTATGGTTTTCAAATAGAAATTGGAATATTTGAAAAAGAGAATAGGATTGATTTATTTTAAGGTGTCCTTAAATAAATTCCCAATCATTGATTTTTACTAGATCAAATGAAAGAATTAGGAAGTTAGTGATTTATTTGTACAACACTTTATGATTTACAACATTCCAAAACATAAATACAGAATGTGACATCCCTTATGTGACGGTGATGAGTCCTCTTTGGCCTAAGTTTAGAGGGATGTATGGAAATATTGTGGTGTCACCTTGAGGGTGGAGTCCCTATAGCCTGAAAATATCATAAATTCTTAGGAATATAAAAATTTTTCTTGCTATTTTGTATTTAAAATTAATATATACCATTAATTTAAATTTTATACATGCCTTATGATTTATATAAATTGTTTTATATAAAATTGTTTACTAAATTCATTTGTTAAGAGGTAAATTATTTTAGAAATAATATATCAAATGAAAAATAAATCCTTTATATGAATTATTTCCATATTTTGATATTTAAATAATGAATTTTTATAATTATTCTTATGAAATGACATCCCTGTTAGTTTTAAATTGAATGCTTTTGTTGGTTAATTTAATATTGGAATATGTTATGGAATCCTATGTGAGACCCTATTGGGATATTTACCTCACACCATACCTTCTCCTTCAACTGTTTTTATATTATATCCTTCCATGTTTCAGTAAGGTTAAAGCACCACATGGGGGTGGTTCTAGCTATTGATCAGTTGAATGAAAGAGTTTCATCCTTTAGGATGTGGGAAGTTTTCCTTATTTTCTAGTACATGGTTTTTGCACTTTAGGATATTTTTCCTATTTGAATTATATCATAGTTTTCCCAATGGAGTTTCCTTTATACGCATTATTGACGTGTCTCTTTTACTTCCATATGTTTAGTGTAAAAAATCGCTCCCACATTCATTTTATATGATGTTGGGTGCTAGTTCCCGACTCGAGGGGATCAGGAATACCATTTACGATATCTAAGGATCAACTCTATTATTATGTTACTAGAGTACCTGGTCTATTTAGTGATATTTCAGGTAAAATAATTCCTCATATGTTGAATAATCTATTTAACTCATAAAAAATGTGCCTTATCAAATATCTGTATGGAGTAAAACATACTGATTTATCAAATTTTCCCCAATTAATTAAATAACATTAAAAGAAAAAATTGTATGTAAAAATGGTATATGTTTTAGAAAATAATCATATTCATGATAAATGGTATGGATATTTAGGCTAAGTTTAATGATCAATTGTCATAGAACAATGAATAACTCAAGGAGAAGTTAATCACTAAAAAGGATTCAAATAAATGAACGTCAATACTATCCTTTGTCAAAATAATCATAATCCATCCAAATGAAGAATATGGTTGGTATCAATAATTGTATACCCATTTGACTAATAATAAGGGTTGTTGTTGTCAATGAATAAAAATACAATAAAAATATCTTCAAAAATAATATTAATGAGGAGATCCTTTTGGTTTTGAAAAATAATTTGAAAAATATTATCTTTGAAAAAAAAAATTAAAAACATAAATAAATTATTAAAGGGTGAAAAATAATTTGAGAAATCAGTTTTAATATAGTAAAAAATTGATAACTTGTTTATAAAACATGGTTTTGGTAGAAAAATGATTTCTAATCAATGATAGAAAAGAAGTTTAGTTTTACTAAAAACATTTTTTAAACCATTTTAAAAACAAAATTGAAGAAAATAATTAACAATAGGAGAATAAAATGAAACTTTTTTTAAAAAAATTATCATATAATTTTATTAAATGTAAATTCAAATCTAAAAAATCCCTAATAATATGAGATTGTAAAGTAAACCAGTGCAATAATCATAATGTCGAAGTGAGAATCAACCGATGAATTGATTTTGTATATCATATGTAAATCCAAAAAATACTACTAAAAATAAAAAATATATATTCAAAATTCATTACATGCATAATTTTATAATATTAACGATAATAAGGGAGTAATATAACCCAATGAATGGAAGTTTATTTCTAAAATTATTTACCACCTGGTAAATTTAATTTCAAATCCCCATAGGTGAAATAATTCAAGTTAAAATTTAAAATACCATTAGTAACGAATTATGCATGATATTTCATGAAAAAAGGGAAATGTATGCACCATATAAATGTTAATTGGTTCCTAGTAACAAATAAACTTCAACAGAATGTAAATTGACACAAAATCTCATAACTTATGCTTCTTTTGGGTGGAACACCCTTTAACCATCTATATGATGGTTCTAAGAATGTCATTAACTTATTAAAAAACTATATTAATATTTATGATATCATATATGATCGTTAAATATCATATTACTACTTTTTCAATAATAATGATTCATTATTTTCATCATTTCCATTGTTAATTTCCTTGTTTTTCGAGTATGTTTTGATGTGTTAATTTTTGTTCCTCTTAAATAGATCTTGATTTAATAATATCTAGAATATAAAACCTGATATAAATATTATATATATTCATTATATATGTAATTATATTAATCCACAAAAATTGGTGATAGAAATTAAACACACCATTCATAGAGACAGTGGGCCATACATATGCATGAACGTTGTTTCCATTTTCTTCTCATGTTTAATGAAAAAAGTAAATAATATATATATATATATATTATTTAAGTATAATTTTTATGTCATATATATATATTTAATGTTTTTGAACCTCATCCTTAATACATTCCATGAATACTATGAACTAATCACATCGCTACTCAAGGCGGAATTCCACCATACACATGAACGACATTATTATATTCACACAAAATGTAAATCAGAAAGTTATGTGTTATGAAATAATTACTTAATCATAAATACATAATTATTATCCTATATATAATATTAAAATATTATTTCCACTATTCTTATTTACCTGTAAGGGTGGTAATGTAAAAATAAAAGACATCAGTTAATGAGCCGGTAGTCTGTTGTACAAAAAATGATGACTTCATAACCCATTTCATGGAAGTGTTTTATGTTTTATGTTGTAACCATAACATAATATAATTTTGTTATATTTATGATATTTATTTATTTATATGATAAATATATAATAATAATTTAAGGTGTTAGATAAGGAAAAAAATTAAAATGCTTTTAGAATATTATTATTTCTCTTTCAGGTATTCTCCTTAGGTTTTCCCTAATTCATCCCTATGTGAGTGTTGTACCAAGTATTAGGAATAGAGGTCGATGTGAGGGAGTTTGGGGAGTTATTTGGGATTTTATTGGCCATAAAAACTGTTTTTAAAGGTTCCAAAAATGGGGAGAGAGGGTAGCCTTTAATAAGTGAGGGAGAGGACACACATGACATTTTTTTAAAAGAAGTTTGTTGTACACAAGTTTTTATCTAAAAATAGGAATAAATAATACAAAAAAATTTATTATATAGGTGTAGTGGTTAAAACATGGCCATAAAATGGTTTTTTTACATTTTATGGGTCATTATTACATGTTATATTCAATGTTTAACCACTAAGTAAACTCGTTTTTCTCTAAATCGCTATAATTAATTTTTATATCATTCACAAATCATTTTGGCCATAAATAAAGATGAACATATTAGAAATTATTTATTATTTTTATTTCAAATATGGAATCCTTTTTCATTCAAATCATATCATTAGTATCAATTAAATTAAAATTAGTTCTCCATATGGTATGCGAAAGCATGTTTTAAAAGTAAAGATATTCAAAAGTTCTCTAGGATTTTATATCTAAATTAAATAAGAAAAATGATTATAATTATATAAATTGGATAAATATATGCATAATTATATTATTTTTATTTACTGGAAATTAAAATACAATTTACGATTAAAATTATTTAGATAAAAAGTCAGTTATCAATAAAAATTCACTATTTTTCATTATTCATCAAACAATGAAACTTCTTAGTTTAGTTGACAAAAAATTCCATGGGATAATTTTGATATTAAAATATCAAAAAATGATTTTTGTTTTATCACATAAAATTTATAAAATTTTCAATATTTCTTTTTAAAACAATTTTTGTGATTAAAATATGGTAAAACTACAATAAAAATTAAAACTTTTTTATACATAAAACTAGATTCGTTCTTATCTTACTCATATCAAATATATTAGATGTATTTAACAACATTATATTAAATATATAATATATGATTTTAATTAATATAATTCTATAATGATTATTAATTTAATTTATTAGGATAAAATTCATATGGTGTGTTAAAATAGTTTTTTTATAAAAATATTGTTTATTTTCAATTGGTTTTTATATTCACTTCTTAATAATTGGTAACCAATAAATTAGACCATATATTTTCATAGGCTAGTTAATATTATTCATAAACTCTAGTTTAACTTATTGGTGATCATTTTAATTATAAATAATAATATTAATAGTATTCAATAAAACTAAGTCTTTTGTGTAATGCAACCTATCAAAGAAAGTCGTTGTTGCATGCAACGAATGCTAATCTGGTGTTGCGTTTATTGAAAAATATAGAATTTATAGAATATATATAAAATAGTAAATATATTGTAATGTCTTGAGATTTTATATTCCATTCTATGATTTTTTTGTGCATCATAAACTATATTGAATAAAAAGTTATCCTTTTGAAATTTTCAGGGTGTTATACCATCAAATGATCTAAAAAATTTAACTTAGACTTAGTTTTATTGGTATTCCAAACCTCTTATTTCTAATACAATTAAGGTATATGCCCCTCGATACTAATTAATATATAATAAATTATAATTATGAATTAGTTTATAATTACTAGTTATTAAATTACAAATAATGAAAATAAATATAGTTTTGAGGTAATTATAGAATAGTAATTAATAGTAATTAATATTTTATAAATAACATTAATTAAAAAAATTAAAAAAATTAAATTAAAAGTAAATAAATAATATTTATTTAATTAATTAGTTTCAAATTATTTTCTAGAAAGTAATGTTAAATTTAATAAAAATATAAATTATATCATATTTAGTTGTCGCTTCTATGTAAATAGATTCTAATTAGAAAATGTTTCTAGAAACCACTTCAAAAAAATAAAAAGAAATTTTGTATTGTGTATTTGAAAGCTTTTAGAAATAAAGAACTATTAAATGACCTTTTTTCCATAGATGTAAAAGAATTAAAAGGAATTGATTTCAAAAAACAATGAATTTTTCTAGGTAGAAAGTGTTGTTGTGAAGGGAATTGTGTGACCCATAATGTCACATGTATGTATTTATTTTTGTATATATTTAATTCATTTATTTTTATAATGTATGACAGATGAACTAGTATGTTTAAAAAAAATTATAGAAAACTTTTTTAGGGAATGTTTATAAGTATTTCTAAAAGATAACCTTGCAAAGGGAGGCTTTTAAATATTATATTGAATGCAAAATTGGTGAATGACTTTACTAACCATAAAACTTAACAATGCATCTTCCTATATTTTTTATATTTTTATATTATTTTATTTTTTATCCCTGTATTTCCC
Source organism: Viscum album (assembly GCA_963277665.1). NCBI lineage: Eukaryota > Viridiplantae > Streptophyta > Magnoliopsida > Santalales > Viscaceae > Viscum > Viscum album. The sequence continues at coordinate 1,147,850,597 of OY728143.1, read as the reverse complement.
TCCCCACATAATCAATACATCTATAGGGGCTTCAAAATCACATTCCCATCCTCCATTTTAGCTTTTTGGTTCTACTCCACTAATCTCTAATGTATTTTTTTAGGTAACTTCTTAAATTATTCTTCCCATTGTCTCATTATCTCTTTATTCTCTCTTAATTTTCATTTCATTTTCCTTAACCATCTATGGGAGACAAACCTAAGGTTTGGGTATGTATAAATAATTAGTATTTTTATTTATTGGAATCATTAGGCTTCTATCTTCCCATAATATTTCACTATTTGATGTTGTAAAATTATTTCACTAGATAGAGGTAGGTTTGTATATGTCATTAATTTGACATAATTTATGATGATTAATATTTATATGTTCTCATTTAATCAAATCAGTACCTATAAAAATAATCTATATTGAATTTTTAAATTTAGTTGATATGAGAAACGCGTAACCTAACTTATATAATACTACAATCTCATTGTTTTAATAATGAATCTCATGTACAACTTCACAGTCGAAGGATCTAAAGGTTTAGTTTCTTAAATATTATATAGTGACCTTACTTTTCTTACATAACTATTAAAAGATTTTTAAATATAAATAACATAATAGAGTTAAAAATCTAGTATCAAACAATTTACTATCTTGGTAATATAAGGCACATAAATCACTTTTACATAGTAAAATGTAAAAAGTATATAATTACTTCTTCTCTAGATTCTTTGTGTCCCATTCATTCTCCTTATAATAAATAATCACTTGCGGATATACAAAAAAGAAAGGGGTGATATAGAAGCCCAGTAAGAGGATAGATAAGATAATGAATCAATATAACATGGATGAGAATAATCATCATCATCATAACATAATTATAGATTTCTCATCATAAACATGATATGGATAACTGGATAAATACTTGAAATGTGGAAATTCAATAAAATGAAACACTATTCCTTATTAGTAATATACCATACATGGTTGTGAATAAAGCAAGTTTCATGTTCACGTATAACTTATGTGTATAATCATAACATCATAATTGTAAAAACATATATAATCAAGTTCATTCTTATTTCACATATTCTCATGATATGCATCACATTACCCACTTCCTTGGAGTTCTATTTAAATCTAGGTCAACCAGTCACATCCTAACATTTATATAATCACACATCCCACATAGAATGTATATCAATCATAGACATAAAATAAACCATAGAAAGGAATGTTTATCATTTAATAAAGAATAAATTCATGAATAAACATTGGTGTTCCCAAATGAAAAGTGGAAAAACATATTTTTCATAAGAATCATTACACTTTAGTGAAGATGAAATAATCTTAAGAGGAGTCAAGATGTGTTTTGGAATGAAGTGTTCTTATGGAAAATATTTTTATTTTTCATCAAATACGTTTGGAAAAATGTATATCCTAGAAAAGGAAAGGGAGAAAAAATTATGTTGTGTTTTATGAATACTAAAAAAAATCCACACTAAAATTTGGAATGAAAAAAGGAATAACCTAAATAAAATGAGTTGGGTTAGAGAAATTCATATTACTATAATTACTGCCTAATTATGTTGCTTTTTCACCTCCTGAATAAAAAATATATATTAATTAAAACACCAATCTAGAAGTTAATTAGATTCATTTATACAAAAATTAACTAATTATAATAATGTTATTATATTTTATTTTATTTTTTAATTTTTGTTAATGAAATTGAAGCATTTTGATATCATGTTTTTCTTAAAATTTCATATTTTGGCTCAATCATTCTAGTTTATAAATTATATATCATTATAATTAATTCCAAAATCATATAATAAATGTAATTAAATATTTATATGTTATATATAATCGATAATTTTCATCCACTATGTTTTTTATAATAATTTCTTTGGAAATTCCCGTGTAGGTGGTTAACTGGCCTTCAACGAGAAGTTGTCGAAAGAGCGAGAAAAGGAAGATTTAAATGTATATATTTTTATATACATGATACATTATGTAGGTTAAAATCAATAATTTAATGTTAAATATCCGCATAATTTACTTTTGAACATATTTATTTGAATTTAATTGTTAACATGATAAGCAGAAGAATAAATTGTGGAAGAGTTAATGGAGACTTACTCTTTCCTCGGTGTGGCTTCTCTTGCACAACAATAATTCCCTTAGTGATTGGAGTGGTATGGATCCAAAACGTCCCTATTTTTTTTTAACATTCTTAATATGGAAGATTTTGTTATAGTTTTTTCTTTTTAATGGTGGTATGAGTGGGTTTACAATGGAAGGGGGTGTTATTTATACATAAGGAAACAGATATTTTAGAATTAAATATTAAGTAAAATATTATTTCAAAGGTTAGACTTGTAAAAGTAAATTTTTTATAATATAAATCATATGTTAATATAATATATTGGTTTTAATACTTGAAAACACCTTTATAATTGTAATTCATTTGTTTATTAAAAAGGAAAGTGGAACAAATTGTTATTTTAAAGAATAACTTTTTGACATTAGGTTTTAAAAATTGTTTTTTCGGTTTAGAAATTGAGATTGTTGTATTTTAATAAATCATTTTTCAAATTTATTATATAATAGCCTAACCTTATTTTCAATAAATAATTATTTCACTAACATATCATGATTTTTTTAATTTATGTTTCATCAGTTACGTGAAAAGTGTATTTTTTCAATTCATTGGAAAATTGTTGTATTTTGAAATTACTATAAAATCACCATTGGACAATTTCGACATGATGATTTAAAAAATGGTTAAATTTTTTGAAAATACATTTCTGAATAAAATTAGTAAAATTTTAAAAAAATCATCATTTATTCGAGAAATACCGATGTTAATATTTTCATCGATTTTATAAAACCTTGAAAAATAATTAAGGTTTCATAAAATTATCATATAATCCCAAAATGAAAAAATATTAATTTATGAATCTATTTTATGCAAATAATTTTTCCTTGAAATCATTAATTTTATAACTGTAAATAAACATTTTTATTTTTAACAATATATCAACAATTAATTTATCATTTTTAAAACATTTAGTTACATATAATATGATATAATTATATCATATTTTCATTTATAATATTCCAAAATTTTATTTATACTTTCATAGGTTATGTCATTATTCTATTTTCTAAATTACTATTCTTAATGGTCGTGTTACTATTCCAAGGGTAAAGTTAATATCTCATCAATATAGGTACCTTAATTTATAAAGATACCTTTTATTTGATTCAGTATTCATTTATAATTTTTATTCTACCCTCTATGTTATTTAATGTGATCTATACGATATGAAATTTTTATAAAACAGGAATTTTAATTGATAAACGTTTGGTTCGTTACATGATCACCCCTCTTTAAATTTCTCCCTTGAAGTTTTGTTATACATAAATAGTTGTGGGTGTTACTTTTTAATTTCTTCCTCTAGTTCCCAAGTTGCTTCTAAACACATATTATTCCTCTAAAACACTTTAACATGGTGGGTTATATTTTTTCATAGGAATTTGTCTCTTTAGTCCAAGATGTTTACTAGGTGCTCTGCATATGAGAGGTAGTTCTCAATTTGAACCACCTCCATATTCAGTACATTTGTGGGGTTAGGTATGTACTTCTTTAGGAGAGATACATGTAGCATGTCATGAACATGAGATATATTTGGTGGAAGTGAAGTCGGATAGGCCACTACTCATATGTGATCAAGGAGCTTAAATGGTCCCATATACCTTGTTCTAGGATTCCCTTACATTCTAACCCGCATGACTATTTTCTTTAGTGATACATGAATAAAGACTTTGTCTCCAACATCGAACTCTAAGTCCCTATGAAGGTTTTCATCATATCTCTTTCTACTACTTTGAATATATTTTATATGATGTTTTATGACGAAAACATTCTCTATCTTTTCTTGCATAAGATCATGTCCAAGTAGCTTTCATTTTCCAACTTGATCCCAATAAGTTAAAGGTCTACATCGCTTACCATATAGATCTTAATATATATCAATAAATATAATTGTGTTTAAGGCGTGTTTGTATGAAAAATCATACAAGGTTAGATTTTGATCCAATCTACCTTAAAATTCTATTGAGTAAGATCTTATCATTTTCATGAGTGTATGAATAGTTCATTCTAATTGGCCATTAGTTTAGGGTGATAGGACATTATGAAATTCAATTCAATACTCAAATCATGTTGAATAATTCTCTAGAATTTATATGTGAACCATGGATCATGATCGGCTATGATCAAAATTTTAACCCTGTATAGCCTCTCCACTTCCTTCACATATATATAGTAAAGTTGTTCAAGTGATAGATCCTCCAAAATAGCGATAAAGTGTGTAGTATTGGTGGTTCAATCAACCAAAACCCATATCACATTGTTTCCTTTGGATGTTTTTAAGATACTAGGGAAACATTATATAGCGACGTACTCCCATTTACATTTGAGTATTGGGAATGGTTTCATCCCCCTTTGGAATTAAATCTTTCTACTTTAATTTTTTGATATACCCAATGCTATGATATATATTTTGTAGTCACATTATTCATTTTATCCCACCAAAAGTGTTCTCAGAGATCACAGTACATCTTGGTACTTCCAAGATGGATGGAGAAAGGTGAACTATGTGAACCAATAGCTCCTTCTTTATCTCGAGTGATGATGGACCATATGTCCTCATTCAGAATAGAATAAAACCAACAACATTTATATGCAATTCTTATAGCTTCCCATCCATTACTACATTCACCTTCTTTCAATTCTTTATATCATCCCTTTGTGCCTCCATGAACATCTCATAGATAGATGGTTGGGAAATAATTTAGGCGAAGGTAGGACATATTCCATACTATTATTATTTCTAAATACATCCTTTTCATATCCATGAAGATAGCATCTTTCTCAATCTGCATCAAGGATAGAGTAGCATGTTCTTTTCTACTAAGAGCATCAACTATCTTATTTTCCTTCCCGTGATGATAACGAATAGATTAATCATAGTCCTTGATTATCTCTATCCATATCCTTTTATGCATGTTGAGTTCTTGATGTGTCAATATATACATTAGACTTTTATGATAGTATATATGTCGCAAATTTCATCGTAGAAGTAATGCCACTAGATATTATAGTAAAAATCATATATTCTCACACCAGATAATGGATTGGGTTGTTCTGCTCATGGATATTCAACTTCCATGAGTCATAAGATTTTCCCTTTTGATTCTTTATGAGTATAAATCCCAAGAATTTATTTTTATAATCGCTTTATACCACAAAACGTTCTCTATTCATTGGTAACGTGATCATATTTGTAGTGATAAGCCTCTTTTTTAACTCCAATAAGGTTTCCTCACACTCATTCATCCAAACATACTTTAACCCTTTTATTGTTAACATAGATAGTAGGATAAACAATTATTAGAAATTTCTCACAAAACTTCGATAGTACCCTACTAATCCAAGAAAACTACATACTTCTATGACACTAGTGCGTCTGTGCCATTACTCAATTGTCTTTGTTTTTGAAGGTTTGATATAAGTTCCCTCACTTGTGATGAGTGTATAAATAACGTGAATTGATGCATCCAAAAGTCGCACTTGTTGAAATTGGTATCTAATTTCTCCTTCCTTAATGTCACCAGCATAATCCTTATATATTCTTCATGTTCCTCTTTTATATTAGATTAGAGGATAATATTGTTAATAAAAACTACCACAAATTTTTCATGGTAGTATCTGAAAACACTATTCATCAAATCAATAAATATTGTAAGGGAATTAGTATATATTATAAGAATCAATAAAAACTAATAATGATTATAACTTGTATGGAAATATGTCTTATTAATATCTTCCTTATTCAACTTTAGTTGATGATATCCAGAATGAAGAATCACATTTAAGAATTACAGAGCTCCTTATAGTTGATCAAACAAATCATAAAACTTTTGAAGATGATAATTTTTCATTATGGTGATATTTTTAGGATCCCAGTAATCAATGCATAGCCACATTGATCCATCCTTTTTTTATAAAGAGCACTGGTTCACCCGAAGGTGATGCACTATGGATTATGAACCCTTTTTTCCAAATACACTTGATGCTTATTATTTAAATCCTATAGTTCTATAGAGGACATCCTAGATGGACATTTAGATATAAGAGTATCTATGGGTATGAGTTGTATTGATAACTATACTTCATGGTATAGGGGAGGTCTGGGTAACTCTTTGGGAAATACATCACTATATTCCTTCAAAATGGGAATTTTCTTCGAGTTGATACCTTCCTTTGACTCAGCCATTTGAGTGAGGTGTGCTTCTTCATAGGGAATCAACACAGACACCATTAAAGAATTTTGACTATAGGGTTTGGCCAGAGTAAAGGATCAACTTACATGTGACCCCTATCATAGGTTGTGTGACCCTTCTCGGATGACATGGGGTGTACGTGGTATCCCCTAGTGAGTCTGGGTGTGATCTCTAGTATCCCCCAGTCATTTTTTGATGTGACCCCCTCTATGTGAATCATATTCTTCCTTGACCAATGTTTTCTCATTTGGGAGGGACACAAATGAGATCAACCTATTCGTGACTGTCTATGATGATATCATGGATTGAGGAGTAAGTC